>CM038682.1:257242375-258492371 GCA_021605205.1 Aegilops longissima | reverse complement strand
GCACCCGCTCGACGTCTTTTTCATTGTTCGTTCTGAGGTGGATTCGAACCACTCTCTCCGTTTGGATTTCGAGTCCAAAAGGCCCGGCGAAAGAGGAAGGACATGAACGAGCGGAATCAATGTGTTCCAATTTCTGGCCTTGCACCGACCATCCAACGGACCATGAACTAAACGGCCACTGCTGTTAAGGGAGAGAGGGGAGAGTCATTCCAGAGTTGGGTGAGAATCGTTGATAGAAATTTGGATTTTCGAATGGCTGCCCTCGACATCAATGTCCGCAAAGTGGTCCGCCAATCCGTAGACAGATATTGAAGCAAATTTGCGGGTCAACATTGAAGTTGACGGAGTGATAGTCGTGCCGATGTTTGGTAAACCTCATTAATAAATCGTCTCATGTGATTGGTTCTGTGTAGATGACAAGCGCATCAAGTTAATTTTAACGATTAGTATCACGAGCTAATTCACGGGGCGGACTCGTTGATCTAGAAAATGAATCGAAGTGTTATGTTGGATCGGTATTACCAGGCTTTGCACCCGACCATGGAGCTGAGACCATCTACAGCCAGGCCTCTTAAATACGTTTTAAACGTTCGGATAGGACCGGTCATTAAAAGGCGACTCAAGCAAAGCTCTTAATTCATGTACAAACTTTCCGATAAAGCGGAATCCCTCATATTCATTCCAAATATAGGATGGATATGAGGCGGCCTGGACACATCCGAGCGTGTCCGCCACATTCGTCCAGCCCACCATTGGCCCACCCCGACCCCACGGAATCCCCTTTGGAGCAAATCCTAAGCTCACCTCACTCTGCTCCGCTTCGCTTTGTTCCGCTCTGCTCTCCTTTTCCCAATCCGTCCAATCCCAAGCGCCGGCGACCATGTCCAGCACCGGCAACCACTTTGACGACATCTCCGTAGACAAGGACGAGCTAGCGCTTCGTATCGCGTTGAAGCACTCACGGTTCGGTACGAGCGGCAGCTCTAGGTCGAGCGCCCCACCGTCGTTAAATCGCCTCGGCGCCGACGCCGGGCGCCGCCCTTCCACCCAGCGGATCTGCAAGGGCAGCCAAATCGGCGGCGCCCACCCGACGGCCTCCTCCAGTTCTGGTCACTGCTCCACACAAGCAGGTCATAAGACAATTCTTTATGAGAAAACGGAAATAATAAGATTTTGAATTTACAACTTCATCGTATCAAAGTCATGCATAATGTTTTGTAGAAACGCAGTATATAACACCCCACAAAAAACCCGATATATAAAGTATTGTTTTTAATTTTAAAGTAAAGAATATTATGGATCTATCTTAAATAGTGTCTTAATTAACTAGTTAATAAACTAGGAATTTAATTTGCTGTGCCGGTGCATTCACGTCGTACATTTCTTTTTACTAAAAATATATTTTGCAACAAGAATAATGAGAAAAGATCTAGATATGTCACGTCGTCTCATGTATCACCCGATATTTGACATTTGATCTTTTTCTTTTGGAAAAAACTTTCAATCTATTCATCTTCAATTATGGTAGTAAAACGAACACTAGAAATAATAAAAATTACATCCAGATCCAAAAACCACTTAGCAACGACTGCACGCACTGAAGCGAGCCGAAGGCGCGCCGCTGTCATCGCCCCTCCCTCACCGGAGTCGGGCAAACTTGTTGTATTAGACAGTCGAAAAGTCGTCGTAATAAGGCCCCATAGAACCAACGTACTAGAACAACAACTGTCGCCTATGAAGAGTAGTGTAGATCACACGGATCCAACCTGAAGACACACAAACATAGAAGAACAACGACCAGATTCGAGCAAACCCACTAAAGACAGATCCACCGGAGACACACCTCCACACGTCCACCGACGATACTAGACGCACCGCCGGAACGGGGACTAGGCGGGAATACCTTTATTCCATCTTCAGGGAGCCGCCGCCGTCTCGCCTTCCTGAGCAGAACACAAACCTAATAAAACTCGAAGAAAGGTCTAAAAATGGAGCCCTCCCAATGGCAATGACCGGGATCCACTGCGCCCCTATGGCCCTAAGGCCACTAGAGACGAGGCGGACCGGCTGCAGCGCCGGCTGGAGGCGTAGGAACCCTAGCTTTTTTTGGAAGGCGGCAGCTACAAGGTCTTGACAATCCTTGATTTTTATTTTATTTATTTGACATATGATATATTTAAACCAAACAAATACAAACTCGATATCCAGTATTTTGAGCTTGCATTTAAGTGCAGAATTTCTTGGTAATTACTGAAAATAGTTCACCTAGTTATTCCGGGCTGCCGATGGCCCTCGCGGTCGCCAGTCTCGTGCTGCTTTGCAGCCTCATGATTCGGGAACTCCTGCTCCACGCCTTTAGCGTCGCGAAAGGGAACCGGCGCTCATTGCAGCTCATGGTAGGCCGGGCCACGAACGCGCAATGCATCAAATTGTATTTATAACGTGGAGAAAAATATAGCACAACACCCCACCCACCCCCCCCCCCCCCCTCAAAATGGCTCTCCTCGAGTAATTGAACTCGCACAGTTACGCTCGTGTACATGTTTGGCTAACCACAAGAGCTACTTAGTGGTACTAACTGATTGCCTCGCGGATGTTTTAAGAATAACTGTAGGCATGCTATATATTGCACAATATATTGTACCATTCACTTTATTGCATAGATTCTTGAATTATTTGAAAACATGTTGGAAAATGTGTTTTTTAAATAACAAATTTTGAAAGATCATAAATTTCAAAAAGTTCACAAACATGGGGAAAAAAGTTTGCCTATTCAGAAAAAGTACACGAAATCAAAAAAATTTCATGTATTCAAAAAAAGTTGATGGAATTGATTCTTTCACTAATTTGAGAAAAACGTTAATGAAATAGACAAAAGATTGCTAGTTTTTAAAAAGTTTGTTAAATTGGAAAAGTTCGCATATTTTGAGAATGTTCATCAAATTAAAAAAATTCACTAATTTTAGAAAAGTTCACTCATTTGAGAAATATTTGCAAATTTGGAAAAATCTCACGAGTTTGAAAAAATTTCACAGATTTGAAAAAGTTCATGACATTTGGATAAAAGTTCACGAATTTGTAAAAAGCAGAGCTAAAGTTTATGAAATTTGAAAAAAATCACCTATTTGAAAAATAAGTTCATCAAATTTGAAAAAAAAATCATATAGTTTGAATCATTCGCAATTTTTTTAAAAGATCAGAGCTAAAATTCATGGTTCAAACAAAATTCACAGGCAAAAAAATTCATGAATTTTGACAAACAAGAAAAAAAGATAAAACGAAAGAAATTGCCGAATTTAAAAGGCAGAAGAAGAAAAACGGACCGCACGTTGCACGCATGCTAGTGCTACAAGAAAAGTAAATGGGCCATTCCCAATGCGTAGGGGGGGGTGTGCTTGTTAGCTAATATACCTGTAAGTGGTGCTGGGGCGCCAAATAGGATTTGGGTCGTGTACCTGAGCTCGGACGAGCTCCCGGAGCTATTCATCTACGCTAAAACATCAAGAAGAGGAACATGGCGAGCTACGGAGCAATTATAAATGAAATTATCGATCACAGCAGTATGTTTTTGTTATGTATCTTTGTCCATGAATTTAGGAGCTCGAATTTCGAGACTCACAATTTAGCGAAGCGAGGTTTGAATTTGGGGGTGGGTCGTCATGTTTGGCTAGGCCACCCCAGCGATCTTGGTTTACACCTGTAAACATTATGACCATTTGAATAAAAGCTTCGCGAGATTGTCTCAAAAAAAAATCTAGGCTGAAATATAAAGTAGGATTACTTAATTGGGCCAGCCAGACTGTTTCCTAGATTTTTGGGGCCCACTTGTAGAGTAGAGCCATAAGCGGCCATTTACTTATTTTAGCTGTTGGACTGCTAGAACAGCCACATGCTCGTGAATGTGTAAAACTGGGGCTGGCCTAGGTAAACAATGCAGTCCCGAGAGCCAGAATAAGGTGAAGGGGAATTGATCAATCATCACTCATCACTCGCTCGAGCGGTCGAGCCTGTTCGTCTGCGCGACATGATGACTTGAACTGCGTGCGGCAACTTGCGCGTGTCCTAGCTCGAAGACGTAACGGTGACGGCAGGAGAGATCGCAAGGCTAGAATCATGCATGGTTCAAACAGCCGCAGCATCGCGCAGGCACGGCCAATTGGGCCGGCCCATTTTGGATGCAGCAGATTACTGTAGCGGGAGGTATACTGTAGCACGCAACACTATAAGAAATGAACGCTATAGCGCCTGCTGCACTGTAGTGAAGCGGTTTTTAATCATTTTTTCCAAACATTTTCTTAAAAGGTTTTCTAAAACAAAAAAACAAATATAGTTTTTAGAAAACGTGAACATCGTTTGAAATTTTGAACAGTTTTTGAAAATTTCAAACACTTTTGAAAAATTCAAACAATTTTTGATTTTTTTAAATGTTGAGCATGTGTTTAGGAAAAAGGTCAGTGCACATTAAAAAAGGTTCAGCCCATATTGAAAAGAAGTACACCATATATTAAATAAGTTCGGTATGTATTAAAAAAAATTATCGTATAATTTTTAAAAGTTCATCATATATTATAAAATGTTCAATGTATATTAAAAAATATTCCATGCATATTCAAACAAATTTCATCATACAATCACACACTGAAAAAAGAAACCGAAAGGCAGAAAAAGGCTGGGGACTGGAGGCTCGCTTCGACGAAACTATGACTATTTGTTGCCACAGGCGGCAAATAAGATTGGCCCACGGTGACATAGCTAGGGTGCAGGTACGTAGAATGAAAAAAATTGGGATTGCATATATATTTTTGTCTACAAGTTAGACCCATCTAATCACAGTCCATGTGTCTCTACAGATCTTAATGCACCCCTTCTTCTCCAATGCTCCTCACCAGTTTCTATTGTCAGTGAAATCACCGCCATGTAAAATTATAAGAGATAATAAGAGAATGTCAATCACGAATATGGTCTGCTTCCAGAAATGTAGGGGAGATAATTCAGCATGGCTAATGCACACGTGAGGCTAGAATCGGATGTGTTGCGAGGAGGGGACGGTCGTGAGCAAGAGGACCGGTGATGGCGAAGTGGAAGTAAAGGTCCGACTACTCGGAGGTCGAAGTCGACGCCCACCAATTTTGGCTGGAAGGGATCAGGGCTTCCACCACCGACAACCCCTAGCCGGCAGACAACCAGCTATCGATCGCCATAATGGCCATGTGAGTTTCAACGCCAAGGAGCTTAGGCTGGTTGTAATGGGGTGTATCATATACTAGTATCATGCATATGATAGTAGTATATAATACTATATCCGTAATGCATAGTATCATATGTTGGTATTATAGATGACTACATTTATTATAATGCATGACACAAAGTAGCACATTATTTATTGTGATACGGTATCATTGATATGATAATCAAGCATCTCTTTCTTCATTTAATTCTATGTCACCTTATAAAAAATGCTTAATTGACATGCATGATATTACCTTATGATACTCCCATTACGGGCAAGTTAAAGATATGGTAATAAATCAAGGCATAACCATCCTTCATTTCCTGATCGATCTACCGGTGCAGTAGTGCTGACACACTTCAAAGAACATTCCAAGTTTGCACATCACATGCATGCACGTCAATTGTTGCTCGTGGAGACCACGTCCTCCTGACGCTTCACGCATTCACGGATATATACATGGTAATCTTTGAGCGGGCCGGCCTCGTACTCATGTACGTGTTCATCGTCACGCCTGTACATGTTGCCAAAAGTGTGAACATTCAATTGGGAATGCAAGCTGATTAGCTAGTCAAGTCGACTTCGTGTAATTTCATTGATCATCGGATATCCACATTATTTGGACAAAGGGTGATTTTATTGACTAAAAAAAGCATCAAGAGGATACAATATAATGAGCACACACTCGGGCTCTACATAACTAGGATGCACATAGTTCACCCAACGTACACACGCAAAAACACACTAGCAACTAGCAAAGTCCTAAGACCAAAAGCTATGCTTAGGCATGAAACAAAAAGAAAAAAGAAAAAAGCCCCAAAGCGATTAGATGAGCGATCGACAAACTATAACCGAGACTATATATATCCGCATCAAGCATTGACTCCACATGGATTACGATGATCTTCAACAGCAACGTCTTTAGGAAGGAAGCGACACTTAAGCATCGTCGTCGTCGGATCTAACCACAAAGGTCAGAATCAAAAATTTCACCCAGAAGAATCAGTCCGAACATATCCGAGCAATGCCTCCAACAAGGTAACGACGTAAAAAAACATCGCCATTGCCAGGTATAACCACTCGAGTTTGACCTAGGCTTTCACCCCGGAGCTCCAGACCAGGTGCTCACAGCACCACCATCAAAGTCACATGTGTTGTCGCCACCGCTTTTCCACAATCTCAGCAGCTACAATTGGTTCGCCGCCACTCCACAACTATACCTCTGCGTCAGTCGTCGTTAACTCACCACTGAAGTCATCCACCGGATCAAGAGATAAATCCTCCTGAAGTCTTTTCGATGACCTCCCTATCGTGAATCCGTAGGAAGTCACTGCAGAACAATCTACAGTCACCACCATCTGGTCAATCGGATCTAGATCACCACCACCAACCGAGGATCACAGCGTTGGCGGCCCGCACCGCACACGCAGAAGGCCAGCTCATCGCCGCCGCCCCTCATGTCCAGAGACAGCCATGGTCGGAGCAGTGCCAGGAAAGACCTGTGAGGCACCACATGAACATCACCAGGGCGGCATACCGCCAAAAGCAGCCACCGCAGGGGAAACGACCACCGTTGCCTCAACAACCGCCACGCCGAAGCCGCCACCACAGATCAAGGGAGGTCGGCGCCGCTGGAGACTTCGAAGGCCATGGCCAAGCAGAAAGTCGTTCGGACCAGTAGGGAGGGGAGTTGAATCTTGGGAGGGGCTCGAGGCGCGGCGCATGTGGGGAGGAAGCAGCCCCGCCACCACCATGGCCACGGCCAAACACGACGCCGGCCGGGCCGACAGGGGGAGGGCGCTAAAGAGACCCGCCGCCGGAGCGTGACACCATCTTAGGGATGAAGGGAGCGGGGCGCATAGAGCGCGAGAGGAGAGGATCTGCGCTGCCGCCACCATCCTAGAGACAGGCACGGCTTCGCCGGTCAGCCCTCCGGCGGCGGCGGCGTGAAGGTTGAGCGGGAGGCGGGTTGCTGCGGCGGTGGTTTGGATCGTGGGTAGTTGTTTAGTTCTGCGGCATATCTTTACCTAATAATAAAGCAAAGATTGCTTCTTCCCGCTCACCGTCGTAATAAGCTTCTTCCCGCGTTGTAATACGCTTCCTCCTAATTTTTCGAGTCGCTTGATCTTTTTAATCCACGTCCTAGTTTTCCAAAGGAAGAAAAATATCAAATCCCACTCGAAGGTGAACAAGCCACCTATTTTTCGGCCCACCGTGCAAAAACAAAAGTTGTTGGTGCACAGAATTGCTACCTCATGTCTTACAACTTTTGATGCTACCAACTAGGCTAGCTCCCTCTATGGTATAAGAGAAGGTTCATTCAGATTTCAAATAATCCCACATTGCTTCCTTCGACCCAAACTTCGTAATTTAAAAAGGTCTTCGAGTTTCCTGGTATTAACTGTTTCGGGAATCAATAAGGAAGGAAATAAGTTGTCCTGATAAGTAAGGAAAAGAGGGGAAAATAAGGATGGAAGAGGGATTTCAAGTCTGTGATAGAGAAACAAAAAGGAAACAATGGAAGGCATTTAAGGAAGCGAATGAAATTGAACCCAAAGAAGGAAAGAGGGATTTCGGGTCTTGAATAAGGAAATAGATTGAATCCTGCTGCTGAAACCAAAAGGAAAGAGTCAAAGTGTGGATAGGTAAATAAGGAAGCAAATGGAATTAATTCCAAAGAAAGGAGAGATTCGGTCTTGAAGTAAATGAAATATAGAACCAGTAGCAGTGGCGGTGGGATCCGGCTTGCCTGCTCCCTTCCCATGCTCCCATCCGTGCTCCCACTTCATCCTACGGCTGTCATTTTCTTTTTTTCTTTTCTAATCTAATCATCTCCCCCCTGATTTTCAGGGGGTGGGACCGGGCCTTATTTTCTTCCAATCAAATCAAGCCACGTAAGCGGGAGCACGGATGGGAGCACGGGGAGGGAGCAGGCAAGTCTCGTCCGTGGCGGTGCAGCCGCGCCCCCATGCACAACTATGCGCCTGCTTGACCACCGATCCTTGGTCCACCTAAGCTCTCATGAAAGTTTTAAATTCAAAGCTCTCCTTTAATTAGTTCTTACAACAACACCTCTGATTTAAAAATAATAATGTGAAAAACCGATTCATCTAGGACTTGGAGCAGAGCGAGCGATCCGTCTACAACTCGGAGTAGAACAAAAGACTTGGAGTAGAGCGATATAGATGGAAGCTTTCAGGTTCGGCTTCGATCTAGAAACGCCGCCCACTTTCAAGCTGATGAAATCTAGCTTTATTTGAAATACAAAAAGATTATGTTGTTGCTTTTCTTTACAAAAAAGTTTTTTTTGAAACGCGGCAAAAGATTTTCCATTTTCATTGATTAAGAGAGAAGTTTAAGAGGTTAAGGCCCATGGCCGAATTACAACAATCACTCTCGCAGCATTATGTTACTCAAGTGCCTCGCCCCAGCCATGCTCCAAAGTGACGCCTCCTCTTTAATCCTAGCAACAATGACTCCAACCGGGACAGCAGTATTACGAAAGATCCGCGCATTCCTCTCATTCCACAACTCCCAGGAGATAAGAAGCATCAAGGAAGCAAGTGGTCTTCGCGATTATGTCTTCTTGGTAGCATCGTGACTCCACCACTCTTTAACGGAAGTCGCATCACTCCAATCACTAGAATGCACATCATGGAGACCCATCCAATCTTTGATCATGCGCCAAACTCTCATAGTGTATCTGCATTGGAATAGAAGATGAGCCGCTGACTCTTGAACCTGCTTACATAGGGGACAAAAAAGTTTGCATTACTCTTGTCATGCCTATTAGTAAGCTTGTGAATTTTTTAGAATGTCCACTAATATAAAAACCAATAGTTTGACATATGCAAGAAATCTCCATTATCCAGATGCCTAAACAGTAATCAATGATGCATCTAGCATGTACTATGTTTGGCCGATGATGTCAAGTTGCATGGCATAAAATCTATTTAGGATGTGGCACCATTAGTGACAATGAATAATGTTATTCTTCCTATTATACTTTTAAATTTTAGTATGCACTAATAGTTTGAAGTTTGTGTTACTCACCCAGATCAGTTTGAGAGGGATCATGTTTCATGTTCCGAACTACCGTCTTGAATAACCCTACTATCAATTGGTCCATTGTTATTGTCAATAGCAACAGGTGTCCCGCGTCTCAGTTTATCGACCTTACCACCCCTGATTCAAAGCAACATGCATTTGCTCTGTAGTAAAGCACATACATCCATGAGCTTCGATAGAGAGATAAATATAATGGGTGGAGGAAGAAGAAGTAAAAGAGTGATTTAATGGTAAATGAAGACCAAAAATGTTATCTGATGTGCATAGGATCCTGAAGGTAGTTTGACATACTATCTGAGGAGGGATAGGATCATATGTCTCCGAGCCTGATTTGCGTCCCTTGCAGTCTCCCGTTGCAACACACGGGCAAGTGTGCTAGTAATAGAAAGTAGGCACCGCGTAAATTGATGCGATCTTTGGCTGGCACTGCAACAACAAAAAGGTTCACTCTAAATCTATAAATTGTGATGTTCTCGAATGATAGACATTTAGACTAAGCAAGACTTAGTATGTTTCAGATGATAGACATTAATAATGGAATTAAGCTTGTATAAACCCAGTTGTCACACATTTTGTTGAACAAATTATGTGCTTTGGAGCGAGCTCGCGCATCCCTCGAGGATATCCAGTGGCGTGAGCTCTCTTTCGGAGTGCACGGAGAGGGCCCTGCCACGTTTTCCATGTAGCCATTTTTCTGTTTGGTATGGGATTTTGTCATGTTCCACTTAAAACTTAAAACACGACGACTCTTGTACGTACATGTTTCTCTGTTCTCTCTAAATAATAAGGCATTGCTCTTGCTGGTTGCTCGAACAAATATATTGTTATTCGTTTTTGATGATTAAGTAGAGAGCAATTAAGATGACTAATGTGCTTATCAAATTTATTTCAGAAACGAAGTCCTAATGCTTTTAGTAGAACATAAATGGCGTCCCCTGCCCCCAACTTTTCGAGATGGTGTCAACCTCAAACTTAGAATGTAATTTTTATGTTTGTGGTCAATCCAAGATTCACAATAAGTGTACTATCAATAGGGTACAAAGCAAAAACACTTTGATTTAAGCCCCAAGAAAAAGATCCTAAGCAAAGTCCCTAGACAATCCACTCAAGCCACTCCACACCGAAGTTTTTCATATCCACGGTACCACCGTGATATTTCCCATGGTACCATCGAACCCCATGAGTGTTTCTAAACACTAGAGAGCAAATCTAGTTTTACACTGGTCGGAACAGTCGCACGTTTTGTTCCGGTACTTTGACTCAAGTTTCCTTCGAGACATTCTCTATTAGCTCTAGTACGACCAAGCATAAAAAATTTACACGACACTTCTGAACAATTCTCTTTGCTTCTTTATTAGGTCACAATGTTGGCATGGTAATCCATAGCAAATATACCATGTACCTTCGAGTTGTGGCTATGGCATTTTTGCAAAATTTCCATTTGAGAACTACTTAGTGTACTACGGTCCTATCGATCAAGTGGTCTTACTCTATAAAAGTGGTTAGGATAATTTTCAACCAAATTTGTTTCCAAGTCCGGGGGCATAGGATATGGAAAGAGAGTTTGGGCATCCACAATCCGATTCAAATCTGTTGGTCCAATACCTTGCCCCGTGTGTTTTGGAGATTGTTGTCAGAAATAGCAAGGGACTGATTTGTTTGCTAGTACACACAAAGAGAAATAGTCCTTGGCATACCGAGAAGACTGCTATATTCTTCCATGAAGTTCGAAGAATTTCACCAAGGAACATATGCATTGCAAAGAAGAAAGATATATATTTCGAGAAGAAAGCGTACTGAGAAGGCTTTGTGAAAGATTTAACCCCTTAAAGTTATTGCTGACTCGAAGCAATTTTCATTATGTATGTCTGAAAAAGAACGAGTGCAGTCGAGAAGTTCGAAGATGAAGCGAAGTTGTTATATTTGTTTTCGTTGTTATTCTTCTCTTGTTTGAGTCATATGACCTTCATACTATTAAGAGGGGTATAAGTTCTTGAATCTTAGGTCTGTTGTGATGCTTCTGAAACCTATGCAAGACTGAGAGAAATCTCTTTGTTCTTCGAAAGGCCACTTGTCAGCCGGAGACGATGTTCTTCTGGGATGTGAGAGTTATCTTTCGGACCGAGGAGTTAGCATTACTTGCTACCGCTGTGCTCAAAATTTGACCATTGGAAACATGTCGGTTGGCCATTGGCGGGGCTTCATGTACTAAATGGCCATTTCCCATTAGGGAAGGCAACGACTATAAATAGCCACCCCGCTCTAAATTTTTTTGTTGGCTGCTCCGCTTGAGATTCTGAGAAGATTGATTGAGCACCCCTCTCGAGAGATTTGAGTTTAAGATCCAGTGCAAGAAAATCAAGAACCAAAACTTACATAGTGGTTGAGCATCATAGTAGCTCTGAGTTGACAGTTCTTGTACCTATTACTCCAGAGAGTTGCACACTCTCTAGACGGATAGGTGATGGCTTGAGTGTCGAAGAGTAATTGTCTTTGCCAAGCAAAGTATTCAGCAACCAAGAGTAAATGTCACTCGCGAAGAAGTCTGTTGAAGGTTTGGAGATCAAGCATCTACCCCAAGTGAAATCAACCGAAGTCTGATCAACTTCAGGTTGAATGAGAATAGGACAGAGAGAGGTTTGCTCCTGTGTTCAATCACAAGTCCCTCTAACCTGGCATAGCTCTTTTGCAGAAGAGTGAACTGTTCTACCAAATCACCTAACACCATCGAGCACCATTGGTTCACTCTACTCTACTGCAATACTTTCAATAGTTTATCTTCAGTGCTATGTGTCCCCATAGATGTTGGGGAACGTAGTAATTTCAAAAAAAATCCTACGCACACGCAAGATCATGGTGATGCATAGCAACGAGAAGGGAGAGTGTTATCCACATACCCTCATAGACCAAAAGCGGAAGCGTTAGAACAACGCGATTGATGTAGTCGTACGTCTTCACGATCCGACCGATCCAAGTACCGAACGTACGGCACCCGAGTTCAGCACACGTTTAGATCGATGACCTCCCACGAACTTCGATCCAGCAGAGCTTCGAGGGAGAGTTCCGTCAGCACGACGGCATGATGATGGTGATGATGATACTACCGACATAGGGCTTCGCCTAAGCACCGCTACGATATGACCGAGGTGGATTATGGTAGAGGGGGGCACCGCACACGGCTAAAATATCAATGATCAATTGTTGTGTCTATGGGGTGCCCCCCTGCCCCCGTATATAAAGGGAGGGGAGAGGAGAGGGCCGGCCAAGGGAGAGGCACGCCCAAGGGGGGGCAATCCTACTCCAAGTAGTTTTGTCCCCCACCTTTCCTATTCCAAGAAGGAGAAAGGGAAAGGAGGAGGTGGAGAGAAGTAAGGAGAGGGGGGCCGCCGCCCGTTCCCCTTGTCCAATTCGGATTGGGGCAAGGGGGGCCGCGCGCCACCTCCTGGCTGCCCTCTCCCTTCTCCACTAAGGCCCATAAGGCCCAATAGCTTCCCGGGGGGAGGGGGATTCCGGTAACCCCCGGTACTCCGGTATATGTCCGAAACATCCCAAAACACTATCGGTGTCCGAACATAGTCATCCAATTAATATATCGATCTTTACGTCTCGACCATTTCGAGACTCCTCTTCATGTCCTTGATCATATCCGGGACTCCGAACTACCTTCGGTACATCAAAACACATAAACTCATAATACCAATCGTCACCGAACGTTAAGCATGCGGACCCTACGGGTTCGAGAACTATGTATACATGACTGAGACATGTCTCCGGTCAATAACCAATAGCGGAACCTGGATGCTCATATTGGTTCCTACATATTCTACGAATATCTTTATCGGTCCAACCGCATAACACCATACGTTGTTCCCTTTGTCATCGGTATGTTACTTGCCCGAGATTCGATCGTCGACCTAGCTCAATCTCGTTACCGGTAAGTCTCTTTACTCGTTCCGTAATGCATCATCCCGCAACTAACTCATTAGTCACATTGCTTGCAAGGCTTATAGTGATGTGCATTACCGAGAGGGCCCAGAGATACCTCTCCGACAATCGGAGTGACAAATCCTAATCTCGATCTATGCAAACTCAACAACTACCATCGGAGACACCTGTGGAGCACCTTTATAATCACCTAGTTATGTTGTGACGTTTGGTAGCACACAAAGTGTTCCTCCGGTATTCGGGAGTTGCATAATCTCATAGTCATAGGAACATGTACAAGTCATGAAGAAAGCAATAGTAGTAAACTAAAACGATCAAGTGCTAAGCTAACGGAATGGGTCAAGTCAATCACATCATTCTCCTAATGATGTGATCCCGTTTATCAAATGACAACTCATGTCTATGGCTAGGAAACTTAACCATCTTTGATTAACGAGCTAGTCAAGTAGAGGCATATTAGTGACACTATGTTTGTCTATGTATTCACACATGTATTATGTTTCCGGTTAAATACAATTCTAGCATGAATAATAAACATTTATCATGATGTGAGGAAATAAATAATAACTTTATTATTGCCTCGA
Source organism: Aegilops longissima (assembly GCA_021605205.1). Lineage (NCBI taxonomy): Eukaryota > Viridiplantae > Streptophyta > Magnoliopsida > Poales > Poaceae > Aegilops > Aegilops longissima. Next base: position 258,478,544 of record CM038682.1, on the reverse strand, counting down.
GGGCATATTTCCTTCAGTCTCCCACTTGCACTAGAGTCAATAACCTAGATTACATAGTAATGATTCTAACACCCATGGAGTCTTGGTGCTGATCATGTTTTGCTCGTGGAAGAGGCTTAGTTAACGGATCTGCAACATTCAGATCCGTGTGTATCTTGCAAATCTCTATGTCTCCCACCTGGACTTGATCCCGGATGGAATTGAAGCGTCTCTTGATGTGCTTGGTTCTTTTGTGAAATCTGGATTCCTTTGCCAAGGCAATTGCACCAGTATTGTCACAAAAGATTTTCATTGGACCCGATGCACTAGGTATGACACCTAGATCGAATATGAACTCCTTCATCCAGACTCCTTCATTCGTTGCTTTCGAAGCAGCTATGTACTCCGCTTCACACGTAGATCCCGCCACGACGCTTTGTTTAGAACTACACCAACTGACAACTCCACCGTTCAATATAAACACGTATCCGGTTTGCGAGTTTGAATCGTCTGGATCAGTGTCAAAGCTTGCATCGACGTAACCATTTACGACGAGCTCTTTGTCACCTCCATAAACGAGAAACATATCCTTAGTCCTTTTCAGGTATTTCAGGATGTTCTTGACCGCTGTCCAGTGATCCACTCCTGGATTACTTTGGTACCTCCCTGCTAAACTAATAGCAAGCCACACATCAGGTCTGGTACATAGCATTGCATACATGATAGAGCCTATGGCTGAAGCATAGGGAACATCTTTCATTTTCTCTCTATCTTCTGCAGTGGTCGGGCATTGAGTCTGACTCAACTTCACACCTTGTAACATAGGAAAGAACCCTTTCTTTGCTTGATCCATTTTGAACTTCTTCAAAACTTTGTCATGGTATGTGCTTTGTGAAAGTCCAATTAAGCGTCTTGATCTATCTCTATAGATCTTGATGCCCAATATATAAGCAGCTTCACCGAGGTCTTTCATTGAAAAACTCTTATTCATGTATACTTTTATGCTATCCAGAAATTCTATATCATTTCCAATTAGCAATATGTCATCGACATATAATATTAGAAATGCTACAGAGCTCCCACTCACTTTCTTGTAAATACAGGCTTCTCCAAAAGTCTGTATAAAACCATAAGCTTTGACCACACTATCAAAACGTTTATTCCAACTCCGAGAGGCTTGCACCAGTCCATAAATGTATCGCTGGAGCTTGCACACTTTGTTAGCTCCTTTTGGATCGACAAAACCTTCTGGTTGCATCATATACAACTCTTCTTCCAGAAATCCATTCAGGAATGCAGTTTTGACATCCATTTGCCAAATTTCATAATCATAAAATGCGGCAATTGCTAACATGATTGGGACAGACTTAAGCATCGCTACGGGTGAGAAAGTCTCATCGTAGTCAACCCCTTGAACTTGTCGAAAACCTTTCTCAACAAGTCGAGCTTTGTAGACAGTAACATTACCGTCAGCGTCAGTCTTCTTCTTGAAGATCCACTTATTCTCTATGGCTTCCCGATCATTGGGCAAGTCAACCGAAGTCCACACTTTGTTCTCATACATGGATCCCATCTCAGATTTCATGGCCTCAAGCCATTTTGTGGAATCTGGGCTCACCATTGCTTCTTCATAATTCGTAGGTTCGCCTTGGTCAAGTAACATGACCTCAAGAATAGGATTACCGTACCACTCTGGTGCGGATCTTACTCTGGTTGACCTACAAGATTCAGTAGTAACTTGATCTGAAGTTTCATGATCAATATCATTAGCTTCCTCACTGATTGGTGTAGGTATCACAGGAACCGGTTTCTGTGATGAACTGTAACGCCCCGGATTCGATGCGCCAGGTGTCTGCCAGTTTTTCGCCGTCGTTGCCATGTCATGTGCTTGCGTGTTGCTCTTTGCCATGTCATCATCTGCATTTCATATCATGTCATCTTGTGCATCTCATTTCGCATGCGTGTTCGTCTCATGCATCCGAGCATTTTCCCCGTTGTCCGTTTTCCAATTCGGCACTCCTAAGTCTCCCGGCGCCCCCTTTTGCCTCTTTTCGTGTGCGGGTGTTAAATAGTCTCGGAATGGACCGATGTTTATCAAGCGGCCTTGGTATAGCACCGGTAGACCGCCTGTCAAGTTTCGTGCCATTTGGAGGTCGTTTGATACTCCAACGGTTAACCGGGTAGCCGCAAAGCCCTCTTTTGTGTGCAGCCCAACACCCCTTCCAAAGTGGACCAAAACCTAGAAAATCCCCTCCATGCTCTCGGTCGTTCGATCACGATCGTGTGGGCGAAAACCTCTCCCCATTTGGACTCTCCTAGCTCCCTCTACCTATAAATATGTCTTCCTCCCCCGAAATTCGCGGATGAAATCCACCCCTAACCCTAGCAAACCTCCCTCCGCGTCGCCGGACGTGTCCGTCCCGAGCCGGACACCCCGCGCCGCCGCCGCCCGGCGAACCAGGGCGCGACACGTGGCACCTGCCACCGCGCCGCCCCGCCCGCCGTGCCGCCTCCGGCCCTCGCGACCCTTCGCCGCCCTTCGCCTCCGCCCTCGCCTCCCGCGCCCGGCGTCCCGCGCCTCCGCCGCCGTCCGTCGGCCGGCCGCCCTTGCTGCTGGCGCCAGCGCCGCCCGCCCGCCGGCCGTCGCCGCCTCCGTCGCCCGCGCCGCTGCCCAGCCTTCGGCCGCTCCGACCAGCGCCACCCGTCGCCGCCTCCGCCCGCCCGGTCCCGAGCTCCGCGAGCTTCATGCTTGCCGCCCTCCGTCTCCGGCGCCGCCTCCCCGTCCTCTGCTCCGGCGAGTTCTCCAACGAGCCTCGGGATCCGCGCCCAGAAACCCTAGATCTGCAGGTTGACCCCGAAAATATCCTAAGTCCCCGAAGTTTTTGACATTATCATGCCATTTTCATCACATCATAACTTGCTGCATACTGCTCCATTTCGTGTGTATAATATGTCAAAGTGTTCGTATCAACGAGTACATCATTTCATTCCATTGTGGCATGTTCATTTGAGTTCATCTTGATGCCTGAATCTTCGTTGCAAGAGTGCTATATGATGTCAACCTGCTGAAACTGTTATAACTTGATGATTTGTCATTTTTGTTGCATTTGATGTGCGCATCTTATGAGCATGAGCTCTACATGAGTTTTGATCTATGTCATGCCATCTTTACAGCGGTGCTATCCACGTATTTTTGTGATTCCTGTAGTGAGTGCATCAAGCTTCTTAAGTAGGGTACTTGCTGTTGCTGTTTAGCATGTCTAAATCTGCTATATCATGATGCTATGTTAACCTGCCTCTACAAGTCATTCTATGCATAATCGGGAGATGTTCACTAAGGATGTTTTGTTATAAATGTCTTGACCTATCCATCCATGCCCATGGTTGCATTTATAGCTTGCTTTAGATTGTTGTAATATTGCTCTCAAGTTGCTAAATAATGTTGCTGTCAGCCTGTTAACATTAAGTTCAGTTTTGCCATGAGCTTTGCTAGTGATCCATGCACCCTATGAACTTGTTCTTGACATTTTTAGCTTCATAAACATGTCTTATTACTGTTGGTTGCCTTTCCATGCCATGTATTACTCTGTGGTGAGTGGATCAAGCTCACCAACATGCCTACTTATTGTTGTTCCTGCCATGTATGAATCTGTAATATAACTTGCCATGTTTACATGGGTGCCATCATATCTTCTGATCCTTTTTGGCTCATGGTCAGTAAAGGACTTTTGTTCTATGCCATTAGTAGGTTCATGCTATGCTCTTGTTTGACATGATAGCTTGCTGTAACATGTTGTTTGATAGCTCTAAACATTGCAACCTGATGTTATTTCTGCAAAGTCTGAAACTGTTATTATTTGCAATCTTGCCATGACTTTTTGAGCATGTTCAAGTGTTTTCTGGAGATAGCTCAGTGTTCATGTTTTGTAATGTTTTACCTGTAAATCACGTCCATGCCTTTGTTATCATGTTAAGTTGCTGTAGCATGTTGTTTTGATGCTTGCAATATGCCTAGTTGCTGTTTTGGATAGATTGTTGCTATAACTTGTATGGAGTGTATGTGTTGAACCGTTGCTCCGTTTTGAGTGTGCTCTATATGAAACTTACTTGATTTTGCATGTAGTTTCATATTATCATGTTGCATCCTTGTTTTGAGGTGTTTTCTTGATGTTTGTATGCGTTTTGCATCAATGCCATGTTTAACTTGTTTTGCTCATATCTTCTAGGCCGTAGCTCCGAATTAAATGAACTTTATATGTAACTTGACTAGAATTTCGTGTAGATCATCGTGGTGCATCTTAACTTGCTGTTTAACAACTTGAACATAAAGTTATTCAGATCTGGGCCAATTTCGAAATTTGCATATGAGGACTTACCGGAATTGTTATATGTTGTTTCCGGCCTCATTTAAACTTGCTTTGATGTGTTGCTCTTGTTTGCATCATCTCTTGCCATGAGTAGCTTCATGTAGCCTTGTCATGCATCATGCTTGTTGTGCATCATGTCTTGTCTATGTGTGGTGTGTTTACCATGTTGTGTGCTTCTTCTCGATAGTTCCCGTTTTCGTTGCGATCGTGAGGATTCGTTCGTCTACGTTTTGTTCGTCTTCGTGGCTTCATCTTCTTCATGGACTCGTTCTTCTTCCTAGCGGGATTTCAGGCAAGATGACCGTCACCTTGGATCTCATTACTATCATTGCTATGCTAGTTGCTTCGTTCTATCGCTATGCTGCATTACCTACCACTTGCTCCTCAAGCCTCCCAAATTGCCATGAACCTCTAACCTTTGTCACCCTTCCTAGCAAACCGTTGTTTGGCTATGTTACCGCTTTGCTCAACCCCTCTTATAGCGTTGTTAGTTGCAGGTGAAGTTGAAGATTGCTTCATGGTGAACAGGATTATGTTGGGATATCACAATATCTCTTATATTATTAATGCATCTATATACTTGGTTAAGGGTGGAAGGCTCGGCCTTATGCAGTGTGTTTTGTTCCACTTTGCCGCCTAGTTTCCGTCATATCGGTATTATGTTTCCGGATTTTGCGTCCCTAACGCGGTTGGGTGATTTATGGGACCCCCTTGACAGTTCGCTTTGAATAAGACTCCTCCAAAGAAGGCCCAACATTGGTTTTACCATTTGCCTCACCTATGCCCTTTATTTCCCTTGGGTTTCCGGGCCCGAGGGTCATCTTTATTTTAGCCCCGGGCCAGTTCTCCTTCGAGTGCTGGTCCAAACTAGAAACCCTTTGCAGCGCCACCTCGGGAAACTTGAGGCCTGGTTTTAGTTATACGGACTGCTCATACGGTGTGCCACGAGAGCGAGATATGTGCAGCTCCTATCGGGATTTGTCGGCACATTCGGGCGGCTTTGCTGGTCTTGTTTTATTCTTGTCGAAATGTCTTGTGGCCGGATTCGAGACTGATCGGGTCTTCTAGGGAGAAGGAATATCCTTCGTTGATCGCGAGCTTATCATGGGCTAAGTTGGGACACCCTGCGCAGGTATAAACTTTCGAGAGCTGTGCCCGCGGTTATGTGGCGATGGAATTTGTTAATATCCGGTTGTAGTAAACTTGAAGTAAACTCTTCTAAAATACACCAACCGTGTATGCGTAACTGTGAGTGTCTATTTTGGGGTTGATCGAGAGGAGAACACGGTTTCGGGTTATGTCGGCGTAAGTAGGAGTTCAGGATCACTTCTTGATCATTACTAGTTGACGACCGTTCCTTTGTTTCTCTTCTCGCTCTCATTTGCGTATGTTAGCCACCATATATGCTTAGTCGCTGCTGCAACCTCACCACTTTACCCCTTCCTTTCCCATTTAGCTTTGCTAGTCTTGATACCCATGGTAATGGGGTTCTTTGAGTCCTCGTGGCTCCTGATTACTACAACAACAGATTGCGAGCACAGAGTTCATGCGATGATCTTGGCGAGAGCGATGTTTGCTTATTTGGAGTTCTTCTTCTGCTTCTTCTTAGATCAGGGGATAGGTTCCAGGTCGGCAGCCTGGGCTAGCAGGGTGGATGTCGTTTGAGTTTCTGTTTATGTTTCATCTTGTAGCCGGATGTTGGTCTTGTATATGATGTATTGTTGTATTCATGTGACATTGTATGTCTTGGATGTATCCCCATCTATTATGTAATGTTGATGTAATGATATCCACCTTGCAAAAGCGTCTTCAAGATGCGCTTCTATCCTTGGTGGGACCTTGAGTTCCTTTAGGATAGGGTCGCATCTTAGGCGTGATAAGTTGGTATCGAGCCTCGACCACCCTAGGGCCCCTTGATTGATCGTGTAGTTTGGCCGTTGTTGAGTCTAGAAGAAAACTGATTTCTGAGTCTAGTTATATCGGAGAGTAAGATTTCTTTTTACTCCTCAGCCCCTTCGTCGCTCTGGTGAGGAATCTTGACGTAGGTGTTTTGAACTACTCGTCTTCCCGTTCAAAACTTTCTTTAGGATCACGTGGTTAGCTTCGTGAGTTGTCCATCCTCTTTTGTCCGGTGCATTTCTCGTCAAGTTGACTCGAGCCTCTTCGCCTTTGCCAAGTTCAATCCTCATTTGTTTTTCTTTTCCCACCCGTCCTCCCTTCTTCTTTTCCGAACCGGAGTCCGTGGTCGAGTATGCTTCCTACTCGTGCGAAGTCTTTGCTTTCTTTCCTCAATGGTTTCAACCGGTGTTTTCTCTTCATGATAGTCGTTGGTTCCCCCTTCCAAGTTGCCTTTGTTTTCCCGCCCTCCCACCCTCTTCTTCCCGGAGCCTGAATTTCGAGCATCAATTTCATTCCTGTGGAGTCTTCCCTCAATTGTTTCAACCGGTGAATTCTCGTCTCGTTTGACATTCATCACCTCTTTTTCTTCCCCGGTGGATTCAATTCAAGTTTTTCGTTGTCGATCGTATTCTTTCCCTCAGCTCAAATATTTCCCTTTGCTCGTTCGCCTCTCGCCAGTTTATCCTTCCGGAGTGATCAAGACATGTCAGGAGATTCGTCTTTGTTCCAATTAATTCGAGGTTGTCACCTCATTTAAATCTTTCAATTGTTCCGGTGCATCATCTATCCGCTGAACAATTCTTTCCGACGGTGTTTTTCTCTTTAGTGGGCCCTAACCCACAGATCTTTTCCCATGATCTTACCTGACTCTTCTAATGTCCGGAGCTATTCTCAAATCCTTTTGAAGTTTGACGTAAGTATGATTTTCATCAGTCGGATCTTTTCCAAGATCGCTTTCAAATTATTTTCATTGTTGCCTCAACCTCTTCGCTTTTCATTCTTCCGGAGTACCTCAACAATTTTGATGGTGTTTCTTGTCGTCATTCTCAACTTTGAAGACAGAAGAAGAGTTCCTTCTAAATCTTGTCCGTTCTCTCGAAGTTTCGTGGTTCTAGCTTCATGTTATCCTCGCGAATTATTCCATTTATCAGATAGTCTTTTCTTACACATCAGGAGTATGTCAGAAGTTGTTTTCCCGTTTCTTTTCATCGGAGGCCATCGTTCCAGAAGAATTCTTCGTCCTCACATTTCAGCTACCGTTATCCAATTATCCCGGTGCTTCGTTCAAGTGTTCTTTAATCAGCTCATGATCTCTTTGTTCTTTTGCATCTAAATCCCTTCTAGCATATTTATTCTTCTAATTCTTCCCGGCGATTCATTATCTTTCATAAGTCATTTCCGAATTCTTACGGTGTTCGTTCAAGATTCTTTTCTTTGATGATCATATTAATCCATTCTTTTTTTCAATCCTACCGGTGGTTCATGAAGACCTTCTCAAGTTTGCGACATGTCACTTCTCAATCATTTTCAAGAAGAATAAGTAGTATGCAAAATCCATTGCTTGTCATCAATTTAATTTGATGAAGGTTAAGCATACAATAAATCTTATTCTTATTTCATCCAAGTGATTAATCCCTTCCTTCGGAGTTTGTTCTTGAGGAATAAATTCTAGTCCCAAGTGTTTTCATCTTTTCTTTTCCGGAGTTCAAATGCCCTAGGCCATTTTGTCGGAACATCCATCTAAATCATCGCAACGCTCATCTTATTCTTTCTTCCTTCATTCTATCTCATCATCCTTTTTGTTACCGGAGTTCTTCACGGTGGTTCTTCATGATTTAATTCATTCTTCAAGAGTTCATCAAGTTTCATTCCATCTTCTTAAGCTCGTGTTCTATTCCTACATGTTTCAGCCGGAGTGCTGCCTAAATCTTTTCAGCCTTATTCGTTTCTTATCTCGTTCTAACCGGAGTGGTTTCATAGCCTATCTGATTCCGTGAGCCTTCGATTCTCGTAATTCTCGTCGTTTCTCTCTTCTTCTCGTGTGCTCTCAATTCTTTGCTTCTTATCTTGAGTTCTTGTTTCGCATCTTCCTCTTTCTCTTCCGTCTCGGACCTAAGATCTCGGGACGAGATCTCTTGTTAGTGGAGGAGTGTTGTAACGCCCCGGATTCGATGCGCCAGGTGTCTGCCAGTTTTTCACCGTCGTTGCCATGTCATGTGCTTGCGTGTTGCACTTTTCCATGTCATCATCTGCATTTCATATCATGTCATCCTGTGCATCTCATTTCGCATTCGTGTTCGTCTCATGCATCCGAGCATTTTCCCCGTTGTCCGTTTTCCAATCCGGCACTCCTAAGTCTCCCGGCGCCCCCTTTTGCCTCTTTTCATGTGCGGGTGTTAAACGGTCTCGGAATGGACCGAGGTTTGTCAAGCGGCCTTGGTATAGCACCGATAGACCACCTGTAAAGTTTCGTGCCATTTGGAGGTCGTTTGATACTCCAACGGTTAACCGGGTAGCCGCAAAGCCCTCTTTTGTGTGCAGCCCAACACCCCTTCCAAAGTGGCCCAAAACCCAGCAAACTCCCCTCCATGCTCTCGGTCGTTCGATCACGATCGTGTGAGCGAAAACCGCTCCCCATTTGGACTCTCCTAGCTCCCTCTACCTATAAATATGTCTTCCTCCCCCGAAATTCGCGGATGAAATCCACCCCTAACCCTAGCAAACCTCCTCGCGTCGCGGACGTGTCCGTCCCGAGCCGGACACCCAGCGCCGCCGCCGCCCGGCGAACCAGGGCGCGACACGTGGCACCCGGCCACCGCGCGCCGCCCGCCCGCCGAAGCCCGCCTCCGGCCCATGCCCGCTTCGCCCGCTTCGCCTCCGCCCTCGTATCCCGCGCCCGGCGTCCAGCGCCTCCGCCGCCGTCCGTCGGCCGCCGCCATGCTCCTGCCGTCAGCGCCGCGCGCCGCCGCCGCCGCCGCCGCCTCCTCCGCCGCCTGGCTCAAGGCTAACCCGCCCGCCTCGCTCGGCCGGCGCCGCCCGTCGCCCGCCTCCGCCCGCGGTCCTGAGCTTGGCGAGCTTCGGCCGCCGCCTCCGTGTCCGGCGCCGCCTCCCCGTCCTCTGCTCCGGCGAGTTCTCCAACGAGCCTCGGGATCCGTGCTCGGAAACCCTAGATCTGTAGGTTGACCCCGAAAATATCCTAAGTCCCCGAAGTTTTTGACATTATCATGCCATTTTCATCACATCATAACTTGCTGCATACTACTCCGTTTCGTGTGTATAATATGTCAAATTGTTCGTATCAACGAGTACATCATTTCATTCCATTGTGCCATGTTCATTTGAGTTCATCTTGATGCCTGAATCTTCGTTGCAAGAGTGCTATATGATGTCAACCTGCTGAAACTGTTATAACTTGATGATTTGTCATTTTTGTTGCATTTGATGTGCGCATCTTATGAGCATGAGCTCTACATGAGTTTTGATCTATGTCATGCCATCTTTACAGAGGTGCTATCCATGTATTTTTGTGATTCCTGTAGTGAGTGCATCAAGCTTCTTAAGTAGGGTACTTGTTGTTGCTGTTTAGCATGTCTAAATCTCCTATATCATGATGCTATGTTAACCTGCTTCTACAAGTCATTCTATGCATAATCAGGAGATGTTCACTAAGGATGTTTTGTTATACATGTCTTGCTCTATCCATCCATGCCCATGGTTGCATTTATAGCTTGCTTTAAAGTGTTGTAATATTGCTCTCAAGTTGCTAAATAATGTTGCTGTCAGCCTGTTAACATTAAGTTCAGTTTTGCCATGAGCTTTGCTAGTGATCCATGCACCCTATGAACTTGTTCTTGCCATTTTTAGCTTCATAAACATGTCTTATTACTGTTGGTTTCCTTGCCATGCCATGTATTACTCTGTGGTGAGTGGATCAAGCTCACCAACATGCCTACTTATTGTTGTTCCTGCCATGTATGAATCTGTAATATAACTTGCCATGTTTACATGGGTGCCATCATATCTTCTGATCCTTGTGGCTCATGGTCAGTAAAGGACTTTTGTTCTATGAAATTAGTAGGTTCATGCTGTGCTCTTGTTTGACATGATAGCTTGCTGTAACATGTTGTTTGATAGCTCTAAACATTGCAACCTGATGTTATTTCTGCAAAGTCTGGAACTGTTATTATTTGCAATCTTGCCATGACTTTTTGAGCATGTTCAAGTGTTTTCTGGAGATAGCTCAGTGTTCATGTTTTGTAATGTTTTACCTGTACATCACGTCCATGCCTTTGTTATCATGTTAAGGTGCTGTAGCATGTTGTTTTGATGCTTGCAATATGCCTAGTTGCTGTTTTGGACAGATTGTTGCTATAACTTGTATGGAGTGTATGTGTTGAACCGTTGCTCCGTTTTGAGTGTGCTCTATATGAAACTTACTTGATTTTGCATGTAGTTTCATATTATCATGTTGCATCCTTGTTTTGAGGTGTTTTCTTGATGTTTGTATGCGTTTTGCATCAATGCCATGTTTAACTTGTTTTGCTCATATCTTCTAGGCCGTAGCTCCGAATTAAATGAACTTTATATGTAACTTGACTAGAATTTCGTGTAGATCATCGTGGTGCATCTTAACTTGATGTTTAACAACTTGAACATAAAGTTATTCAGATCTGGGCCAATTTCGAAATTTGCATATGAGGACTTACGGAATTGTTATATGTTGTTTCGGCCTCATTTAAACTTGCTTTGATGTGTTGCTCTTGTTTGCATCATCTCTTGCCATGAGTAGCTTCATGTAGCCTTGTCATGCATCATGCTTGTTGTGCATCATGTCTTGTCTATGTGTGGTGTGTTTACCATGTTGTGTGCTTCTTCTCGATAGTTCCCGTTTTCGTTGCGATCGTGAGGATTCGTTCGTCTACGTTTTGTTCGTCTTCGTGGCTTCATCTTCTTCATGGACTCGTTCTTCTTCCTAGCGGGATTTCAGGCAAGATGACCGTCACCTTGGATCTTATTACTATCATTGCTATGCTAGTTGCTTCGTTCTATCGCTATGCTGCATTACCTACCACTTGCTCCTCAAGCCTCCCAAATTGCCATGAACCTCTAACCTTTGTCACCCTTCCTAGCAAACCGTTGTTTGGCTATGTTACCGCTTTGCTCAGCCCCTCTTATAGCGTTGTTAGTTGCAGGTGAAGTTGAAGATTGCTCCATGGTGAACAGGATTATGTTGGGATATCACAATATCTCTTATATTATTAATGCATCTATATACTTGGTTAAGGGTGGAAGGCTCGGCCTTATGCCTGGTGTTTTGTTCCACTCTTGCCGCCCTAGTTTCCGTCATATTGGTATTATGTTTCCGGATTTTGCGTCCCTAACGCGGTTGGGTGATTTATGGGACCCCCTTGACAGTTTGCTTTGAATAAGACTCCTCCAAAGAAGGCCCAACATTGGTTTTACCATTTGCCTCACCTATGCCCTTTATTTCCCTTGGGTTTCGGAGCCGAGGGTCATCTTTATTTAGCCCCGGGCCAGTTGTCCTTCGAGTGCTGGTCCAAACTAGAGCCCTTTGCAGCGCCACCTCGGGGAAACTTGAGGCCTGGTTTTAGTTGTACGGACTGCTCATCCGGTGTGCCCTGAGAACGAGATATGTGCAGCTCCTATCGGGATTTGTCGGCACATTCGGGCGGCTTTGCTGGTCTTGTTTTATTCTTGTCGAAATGTCTTGTAGCCGGATTCCGAGACTGATCCGGTCTTCCGGGAGAAGGAATATCCTTCGTTGATCGCGAGAGCTTATCATGGGCTAAGTTGGGACACCCTGCAGGTATAAACTTTCGAGAGCCGTGCCTGCGTTATGTGGCAGATGTGAATTTGTTAATATCCGGTTGTAGTAAACTTGAAGTAAACTCTTCTAAAATACACCAACCGTAAATGCGTAACCGTGAGTGTCTCTTTTCGGGTTGATCAAGAGGAGAACACGGTTTCGGGTTATGTCGGCGTAAGTAGGAGTTCGTGATCACTTCTTGATCATTACTAGTTGACGACCGTTCCTTTGTTTCTCTTCTCGCTCTCATTTGCGTATGTTAGCCACCATATATGCTTAGTCGCTGCTGCAACCTCACCACTTTACCCCTTCCTTTCCCATTTAGCTTTGCTAGTCTTGATACCCATGGTAATGGGATTCTTTGAGTCCTCGTGGCTCCTGATTACTACAACAACGATTGCGGTACAGGTTCATGCGATGATCTTGACGCGAGAGCGATGTTTGCTTGTTTGGATTTCTTCTTCTGCTTCTTCTTCGATCAGGGGATAGGTTCCAGGTCGGCAGCCTGGGCTAGCAGGGTGGAAGTCGTTTGAGTTTCTGTTTATGTTTCATCTTGTAGCCGGATGTTGGTCTTGTATATGATGTATTGTTGTATTCATGTGACTTTGTATGTCTTGGATGTATCCCCATCTATTATGTAATGTTGATGTAATGATATCCACCTTGCAAAAGCATCTTCAAGATGCGCTTCTATCCTTGGTGGGACCTTCGAGTTCCTTTAGGTTAGGGTCGCATCTTGGGCGTGACATGAACCACTTTCCAATAAGGGAGCAGGTACAGTTACCTCATCAAGTTCTACTTTCCTCCCACTCACTTCTTTCGAGAGAAACTCCTTCTCTAGAAAGGATCCATTCTTAGCAATGAATGTCTTGCCTTCGGATCTGTGATAGAAGGTGTACCCAACGGTTTCCTTTGGGTATCCTATGAAGACACATTTCTCCGATTTGGGTTCGAGCTTATCAGGTTGAAGATTTTTCACATAAGCATCGCAGCCCCAAACTTTAAGAAACGACAACTTTGGTTTCTTGCCAAACCACAGTTCATAAGGCGTCGTCTCAGCGGTTTTGATGGTGCCCTATTTAACTTGAATGCGAGGCGTCTCTAAAGCATAACCCCAAAGCGATAGCGGTAAATCAGTAGAGACATCATAGATCGCACCATATCTAGTAAAATACGATTCGACATTCGGACACACCATTTATTTGTGGTGTTCGGGTGGCGTGAGTTGTGAAACTATTCCACATTGTTTCAAATGTAGACCAAACTCGTAACTCAAATATTCTCATCCACGATCAGATCGTAGAAACTTTATTTTCTTGCTATGATGATTTTCCACTTCACTATGAAATTCTTTGAAATTTTCAAATGTTTCAGACTTATGTTTCATTAAGTAAATATACCCATATCTGCTCAAATCATCCGTGAACGTTAGAAAATAACGATACCCGCGCGAGCCTCAATATTCATTGGACCACATACATCAGTATGTATGATCTCCAACAAATCTATTGCTCGCTCCATTGTTCCAGAGAACCGCGTTTTAGTCATCTTGCCCATGAGGCATGGTTCGCAAGTACCAAGTGATTCATAATCAAGTGATTCCAAAAGTCCATTAGTATGGAGTTTCTTTATGCGTTTTACACCAATATGACCTAAACGGTAGTGCCACAAATAAGTTGCACTACCATTATCAACTCTGCATCTTTTGGCTTCAATATTATGAATATGTGTATCACTACTATCAAGATTTAATATAAATAGACCACTCTTCAAGGGTGCATGACCATAAAAGATATTACTCATATAAATAGAACAACCATTATTCTCTGATTTAAATGAATAACTATCTAGCATCAAACAAGATCCAGATATAATGTTCATGCTCAACGCTGGCACCAAATAACAATTATTCAGGTCTAAAACTAATCCTGAAGGTAGATGTAGAGGTAGCGTGCCGACCGCGATCACATTGACTTTGGAACCAATTCCCACGCGCATCGTCACCTCGTCCTTAGCCAATCTTCTCTTAATCCTGAAGGAAATATGCCCTAGAGGCAATAATAAAGTTATTATTTATTTCCTTATATCATGATAAATGTTTATTATTCATGCTAGAATTGTATTAACCGGAAACATAATACATGTGTGAATACATAAACAAACAGAATGTCACTAGTATGCCTCTACTTGACTAGCTCGTTAATCGAAGATGGTTATGTTTCCTAACCATAGACATGAGTTGTCATTTGATTAACGGGATCACATCATTAGGAGAATGATGTGATTGACTTGACCCATTCCGTTAACAGCACTTCATCGTTTAGTATGTTGCTATTGCTTTCTTCATGACTTATACAAAGTTCCTGCAACTATGAGATTATGCAACTCCGTTTACGGAGGAACACTTTGTGTGCTACCAAACGTCACAACGTGGCGGGTGATTATAAAGGTACTCTCAGGTGTCTCCAAAAGTATATGTTGAGTTGGCATAATTGAGATTAGGTTTTGTCACTCCGATTGTCGGAGAGGTATCTCTGGGCCTTCTCGGTAATACTCATCACCTAAGCCTTGCAAGCATTGTAACTAATGAGTTAGTTATGAAATGATGTATTACTGAGCAGTAAAGAGACTTGCGATAACTGAGATTGAACTAGGTATTGGATACCGACGATCGAATCTCGGGCAAGTAACATACCGATGACAAAGGGAACAATGTATGTTGTTATGCGGTTTGACCGATAAAGATCTTCGTAGAAAATGTAGGAACCAATATGAACATCCAGGTTCCACTATTGGTTATTGACCGAGAATAGTTCTAGGTCATGTCTACATAGTTCTCGAACCCGTAGGGTCCGCACGCTTAACGTTACGATGACAATTTTATGAGTATTGATGTACGAAGTTTGTTGAGTCCGGATGTGATCACGGACATGACGAGGAGTCTCGAAATGGTCGAGACATAAAGATTGATATATTGGAAGCCTATGTTTGGACTTCGAATAGTTCCGGTGAAATCGGGATTTTACGAAACACCGGGTTACGGAACCCTCCCGGGTTAATGGGCCTTAGTGGGCCATGAGGGAGAAGAGGAGGGCGGCCGGGGCAGGCCGCGCCCCCCCCTAGTCCGAATAGGACAGGAGAGGGGCGGCGCCTTCCTCTTTCCCTCCCCAAGTCCTAATCCAACTAGGAAGGGGAGTCCTACTCCGGTGGGAGTAGGACTCCTCCCGCCTCCTCCTAGGGCCGGCCGCACCCCCCTTGCTCCTTTATATCTGAGGCGGGGGCACCCAGAACACACAAGTTGATCTACGGATCGTTCCTTAGCCGTGTCGGTGCCCCCTCCACCATATTCCACCTCGGTCATATCGTCGCGGAGTTTAGGCGAAGCCTGCGCGATAGAGCGTCATCATCGTCCCACGCCGTCGTCTTGTGGAACTCATCCCGACACCTGCTGGATCGGTCCGGGATCATCATCGAGCTGAGCGTGTGCTGAACACGGAGGTGCCGTGACGTTCGGTACTTGGATCGGTCGGATCGTGAAGGCGTCGACTACATCAACCGCGTTGTCATAACGCTTCGCTTTCGGTCTCAGGGTGCGTGGACACACTCTCCCCTCTCGTTGCTATGCCATCACCATGATCCTGCGTGTGCGTAGGAATTTTTTGAAATTACTCGTTCCCCAACAATGGCATCGAGCCTGGTTTTATGCGTTGATGTCATATGCACGAGTAGAACACAAGTGAGTTGTGGGCGATATAAGTCATCTGCTTACCAGGCATGTCATACTTTGGTTCAGCGGTATTGTGAGATGAAGCGCCCGGACCGACATTACGCGTGCGCTTCGCGAGACTGGTTTCACCGCTTGAGCACTCGTTGCTTAAAGGTGACCGGCGGGTGTCTGTTTCTCTCACTTTAGTTGAACCGAGTGTGGCTACGCCCGGTCCTTGCGAAGGTTAAAACAGCACCAACTTGACAAACTATCGTTGTGGTTTTGATGCGTAGGTAAGAACGGTTCTTGCTCAGCCCGTAGCAGCCACGTAAAACTTGCAACAACAAAGTAGAGGACGTCTAACTTGTTTTTGCAGGGCATGTTGTGATGTGATATGGTCAAGACGTGATGCTATATTTTATTGTATGAGATGATCATGTTTTGTAACCAAGTTATCGGCAACTGGCAGGAGCCATATGGTTGTCGCTTTATTGTATGATTTGCAAACGCCATGTAATTGCTTTACTTTGTCACTAAGCGGTAGCGATAGTCGTAGAAGCAATAGTTGGCGAGACGACAACGATGCTACGATGGAGATCAAGGTGTCGCACCGGTGACGATGGTGATCATGATGGTGCTTCGGAGATGGAGATCATAAGCACAAGATGATGATGGCCATATCATATCACTTATATTGATTGCATGTGATGTTTATCCTTTATGCATCTTATCTTGCTTTGATTGGCGGTAGCATTTTAAGATGATCTCTCACTAAAATTATCAAGAAGTGTTCTCCTCGAGTATGCACCGTTGCTAAAGTTCGTAGTACCCGGACACCACGTGATGATCGGGTGTGATAAGTTCTCGTCCATCTACAACGGGTGCAAGCCAGTTTTGCACACGCGGAATACTCAGGTTAAACTTGACGAGCCTAGCATATGCAGATATGGCCTCGAACACGGAGACCGAAGGTCGGCGTGAATCATATAGTAGATATGATCAACATAGTGACGTTCACCATTGAAAACTACTCCATCTCACGTGATGATCGGTTATGGTTTAGTTGATTTGGATCACGTGATCACTTAGATGACTAGAGATATGTCTGTCTAAGTGGGAGTTCTTAAGTAATATGATTAATTGAACTTAAAATTATCATGAACTTAGCACCGATAGTATTTTGCTTATCTATGTTTGTTGTAGATAGATGGCTCGTCTTTTTGTTCCATTGAATTTTAATGCGTTCCTTGAGAAAGCAAAGTTGAAAGATGATGGTAGCAATTACACGGATTGGGTCCGTAACTTGAGGATTATCCTCATTGCTGCACGGAAGAATTACGCCCCGAAGCACCGCTGGTACCAGGCCTGCTTTGCAGAACAACGCCGAAGTTGTGAGCGTGTGGCAAAGCAAAGTGATGACTACTCCATAGTTCGATGTGCCATGCTTTACGGCTTAGAACCGGTCTTCAACGACATTTTGAGCGTCATGGGGCATATGAGATGTTCCAGAGTTGAAGTTAATATTTCAAGCAAATGCCGGATTGAGAGATATGAAGTCTCCAATAAGTTCTATAGCTGCAAGATGGAGGAGAATAGTTACATCGGTGAGCACATACTCAAAATGTCAGGTATAATAATCACTTGATTCAACTGGGAGTTAATCTTCCGGATGATAGTGTCATTGACAAATTCTCCAATCACTACCACCAAGCTACAAGAGCTTCGTGATGAACTATAATATGCAAGGGATGAACAAGACACTTCCCGAGCTCTTCGCAATGCTAAAAGCTGCGGAGGTAGAAATCAAGAAGGAGCATCAAGTGTTGATGGTCAACAAGACCACTAGTTTCAAGAAAAAGGGCAAAGGAAAGAAGAAGGGGAACTTTAAGAAGAACAGCAAGCAAGTTGCTGCTCAAGAAAAGAAACCCAAATCTAGACCTAAGCCTGAAACTGAGTGCTTCTACTGCAATCAAGCTGGTCACTGGAAGCGGAATTGCCCCAAGTATTTGGCGGATAAGAAGGATGGCAAAGTGAACAAAGGTATATATGATATACATGTTATTGATGTGTACCTTACTAGAGCTCGTAGTAGCACAGGTATTTGATACTGGTTACATTGCTAATATTTGCAACTCGAAGCAGGGACTACGGAATAAGCGAGCAGCAAAGGACGAGGTGACGATGCGGCGTGGGAAACGGTTCCAAAGTCAATGTGATCGCGGTCGGCACGCTACCTCTACATCTACCTTCGGGATTAGTTTTAGACCTAAATAATTGTTATTTGGTGCCAGCGTTGAGCATGAACATTATATCTGGATCTTGTTTAATGCGAGACGGTTATTCATTTAAATCAGAGAATAATGGTTGTTCTATTTATATGAGTAATATCTTTTATGGTCATGCACCCTTGAAGAGTGGTCTATTCTTATTGAATCTCGACAGTAGTGATACACATATTCATAATGTCGAAGCCAAAAGATGCAGAGTTGATAATGATAGTGCAACTTATTTGTGGCACTGCCGTTTAGGTCATATCGGTGTAAAGTGCATGAAGAAACTCCATACAGATGGACTTTTGGAACAACTTGATTAAGAATCTCTTGGTACTTGCGAACCGTGCCTCATGGGCAAGATGACTAAAACACCGTTCTCCGGTTGTATGGAGAGAGCAACAGATTTGTTGAAATCATACATACAGATGTATGTGGTCCGATGAATGTTGAAGCTCGTGGCGGATATCATTATTTTCTCACCTTCACAGATGATTTAAGCAGATACGGGTATATCTACTTGATGAAGCATAAATCTGAAACATTTGAAAAGTTCAAAGAATTTCAGAGTGAAGTTGAAAATCATCGTAACAAGAAAATAAAGTTTCTACGATCTGATCGTGGAGGAGAATATTTGAGTTACGAGTTTGGTCTACATTTGAAGCAATGCGGAATAGTTTCGCAACTCACGCCACCGAACACCACAGCGTAATGGTGTGTCCGAACGTCAGAATCGTACTTTACTAGATATGGTGCGATCTATGATGTCTATTTCGATTTACCGCTATCGTTTTGGGGTTATGCTTTAGAGACGGCCGCATTCACGTTAAATAAGACACCATCAAAATCCGTTGAGGCGACACCTTATGAACTATGGTTTGGAAAGAAACCAAAGTTGTCGCTTCTCGAAAGTTTGGGGTTGCGATGCTTATGTGAAAAGCTTCAACCTGATAAGCTTGAACCCAAATCGGAAAAATGTGTCTTCATAGGATACCCAAAGGAGACAATTGGGTATACCTTCTATCACAGATCCGAAGGCAAGACATTCGTTGCTAAGAATGGATCCTTTCTAGAAAGGAGTTTCTCTCGAAAGAAGTGAGTGGGAGGAAAGTAGAACTTGATGAGGTAATAGTACCAGCTCCCTTATTGGAAAGTAGTTCATCACGAAATCGGTTCTGTGATACCTACACCAGATTAGTGAGGAAGTTAATGATGATGATCATAAAACTTGAGATCAAGTTATTCTTGAACTTCAGAGATCAACGAGTAAAATCCGCACGAGTGGTACGGTAATCCTATTCGGAAGTCATGCTACTAGATCATGGTGAACCTACGAACTATGAAGAAGCGATGGTGAGCCCAGATTCGCAAAATGGCTTGAAGCCATGAAATCTGAGATGGGATCCATGTATGAGAACAAAGTGTGGACTTTGGTTGACTTGCACGATGGTCGGCAAGCAATAGAGAATAAATGGATTTTCAAGAATAAGACCGACGCCGACGGTAATGTTATTTATTTACAATGCTCGACTTGTTGCAAAAGGTTTTCGACAAGTTCAAGGAGTTGACTACGATGAGACCTTCTCACCAGTAGCGATGCTTAAGTCTGTCCGAATCATGTTAGCAATCGCCGCATTTATGATTATGAAATATGGCGATGGATGTCAAAACTGCATTTCTGAATGGATTTCGGAAGAAGAGTTGTATATGATGCAACGGAAGGTTTTTCGATCCTAAGGGAGCTAACAAAGTGTGCAAGCTCCAACGATCAATCTATGGTCTGGTGCAAGCCTCTCGGAGTTGGAATAAACACTTTGATAGTGTGATCAAAGCATATGGTTTTATCTGAGACTTTTGGAGAAGCCTTGTATTTACAAGAAAGTGAGTGGGAGCTCAGAGCATTTCTAATATTATATGTGGACGACATATTGTTAATTGGAAATGATATAGAATTTCTGGATAGCATAAAAGGATACTTGAATAAAAGTTTTTCAATGAAGGACCTCGGTGAAGCTGCTTACATATTGGGCATCAAGATCTATAGAGATAGATCAAGGCGCTTAATTGGACTTTCACAATGCACATACCTTGATAAAGTCTTGAAAAAGTTCAATATGGATCGAGCAAAGAAAGGGTTCTTGCACAGATTACAAGGTGTAAGATGGAGTCGGACTCAATGCCCGACCACTGCAGAAGATAGAGGAAAAATGAAAGGAGTTCCTATGCTTCAGCCATAGGCTCTATCATGTATGCAATGCTGTGTACCAGACCTGATGTGTGCCTTGCTATTAGCTTAGCAGGAGGTACCAAAGTAATCCAGAGTGGATCATCGGACAGCGGTCAAGAATATCTGAAATACCGAAAAGGACTAAGGATATGTTTCTCGTTTATGGAGGTGACAAAGAGCTTGTCGTAAAGGGTTACGTCGATGCAAGCTTTGACACTGATCCGGACGATTCTAAATCGCAAACCGGATCGTATTTTTATTAAGCGGTGGAGCTGTAAGTTGGTGCAGTTCTAAACAAAGCGTCGTGGCGGGATCTACATGTGAAGCGGAGTACATAGCTGCTTCGAAGCAGCAAATGAAGGAGTCTGGATGAAGGAGTTCATTTCCGATCTAGGTGTTATACCTAGTGCATCGGGACCAATGAAGATCTTCTGTGACAATCTTGGTGCAATTGCCTTGGCAAAGGACTCCAGATTTCACAAGAGGACCAAGCACATCAAGAGACGCTTCAATTCCATTCGGTACCAAGTCCAAGTGGGAGACATAGAGATTTGCAAGATACATACGGATCTGAATGTTGCAGACCGTTGACTAAGCCTCTCTCACGAGCAAAACATGATCAGCACCAAGACTCCATGGGTGTGAGAATCATTCTTGTGTAATCTAGATTATTGACTCTAGTGCAAGTGGGAGATGAAGGAAATATGCCCTAGAGGCAATAATAAAGTTATTATTTATTTCCTTATATCATGATAAATGTTTATTATTCATGCTAGAATTGTATTAACCGGAAACATAATACATGTGTAAATACATAAACAAACAGAATGTCACTAGTATGCCTCTGCTTGACTAGCTCGTTAATCGAAGATGGTTATGTTTCCTAACCATAGACATGAGTTGTCATTTGATTAACGGGATCACATCATTAGGAGAATGATGTGATTTACTTGACCCATTCCGTTAGCTTAGCACTTGATCGTTTAGTATGTTGCTATTGCTTTCTTCATGACTTATACGAAGTTCCTGCAACTATGAGATTATGCAACTCCGTTTACGGAGGAACACTTTGTGTGCTACCAAACGTCACAACGAATCGGGTGATTATAAAGGTACTCTCAGGTGTCTCCAAAAGTATATGTTGAGTTGGCATAATTCGAGATTAGGTTTTGTCACTCCGATTGTCGGAGAGGTATCTCTGGGCCTTCTCGGTAATACTCATCACCTAAGCCTTGCAAGCATTGTAACTAATGAGTTAGTTATGAAATGATGTATTACAGAGCGAGTAAAGAGACTTGCGATAACGAGATTGAACTAGGTATTGGATACCGACGATCGAATCTCGGGCAAGTAACATACCGATGACAAAGGGAACAACGTATGTTGTTATGCGGTTTGAGCGATAAAGATCTTCGTAGAAAATGTAGGAACCAATATGAACATCCAGGTTCCACTATTGGTTATTGACCGAGAAAGTTCTAGGTCATGTCTACATAGTTCTCGAACCCGTAGGGTCCGCACGCTTAACGTTACGATGACAATTTTATGAGTATTGATGTACGAAGTTTTTGAGTCCGGATGTGATCACGGACATGGCGAGGAGTCTCGAAATGGTCGAGACATAAAGATTGATATATTGGAAGCCTATGTTTGGACTTGAATAGTTCGGGTGAAATCGGGATTTTACCGAACACAGGGGTTACTGGAACCCTCCGAGGGTTAATGGGCCTTAGTGGGCCATGAGGGAGAAGAGGAGGGCGGCCAGGCAGGCCGCGCCCCCCCCCTAGTCCGAATAGGACAAGGAGGGCGGCGCCCCTTCCTCTTCCCTCCCCAAGTCCTAATCCAACTAGGAAAGGGGAGTCCTACTCCGGTGGGAGTAGGACTCCTCCAGCGCCTCCTCCTAGGGCCGGCCGCACCCCTTGCTCCTTTATACACGGGGCAGGGGGCACCGAGAACACACAAGTTGATCTACGGATCGTTCCTTAGCCGTGTGCGGTGCCCCCCTCCACCATATTCCACCTCGGTCATATCGTCGCGGAGTTTAGGCGAAGCCTCGCGCCGATAGAGCGTCATCATCGTCCTGCCACGCCGTCGTCTTGTGGAACTCATCCCGACACCTGCTGGATCGGAGTCCGGGATCGTCATCGAGCTGAGCGTGTGCTGAACACGGAGGTGCCGTCGTTCGGTACTTGGATCGGTCGGATCGTGAAGGCGTCGACTACATCAACCGCGTTGTCATAACGCTTCCGCTTTCGGTCTACGAGGGTACGTGGACACACTCTCCCCTCTCGTTGCTATGCCATCACCATGATCCTGCGTGTGCGCAGGAATTTTTTTGAAATTACTACGTTCCCCAACAAATCCGTAGTCCCTGTTTCGAGTTGCAAATATTACCAACAGAACCAGTATCAAATACCTAGGTGCTACTGCGAGCATTAGTAAGGTACACATCAATAACATGTATATCATATATACCTTTGTTCACCTTGCCATCCTTCTTATCCGCCAAATACTTGGGGCAGTTCCGCTTCCAGTGACCAGTCTGTTTGCAGTAGAAGCACTCAGTCTCAGGCTTAGGTCAAGACTTGGGTTTCTTCTCCTCAGCAACAACTTGTTTGCCGTTCTTTTTAAAGTTCCCCTTCTTCTTCCCTTTACCCTTTTTCTTGAAACTGGTGGTCTTGTTGACCATCAACACTTGATGCTCCTTCTTGATTTCTACCTCCGTAGCCTTTAGCATCGCGAAGATCTCGGGAATTGTCTTATCCATCCCTTGCATATTATAGTTCATCACGAAGCTCTTGTAGCTTGGTGGCAGTGATTGAAGAATCCTGTCAATGACACTATCATCCGGAAGATTAACTCCCAGTTGAATCAACTGATTGCAGTACCCAGACATTCTGAGTATATGTTCACTGACAGAACTATTCTCCTACATCTTGGACCTGTAGAACTTGTTGGAGACTTCATATCTTTCAATCCGAGCATTCGCTTGAAATATTAACTTCAACTCCTGGAACATCTTATACGCTCCATGATGTTCAAAACGTTGTTGAAGTCCCGGTTCTAAGCCGCAAAGCATGGCACACTGAACTATTGAGTAGTCATCAAAACTCGACTGCCAGGCATTCACAATGTCTGCAGTTGCTGGCGCAGGTGGTACACCTAGCGGTGCTTCCAGGACGTAATTATTCTGTGCAGGAATGAGGATAATCCTCAAGTTACGGACCCAGTCCGTGTAATTTCTACCATCATCTTTCAACTTTGCTTTGTCAAGGAACTCATTAAAATTCAACGGAACAATAGCACGGGCCATCTATCTACAACAACACAGACAAGCAAAATACTATCAGGTACTAAGTTCATGATAAATTAAAGTTTAATTAATCATATTACTTAAGAACCCCCACTTAGATAGACATCCCTCTAATCATCTAAGTGATCACGTGATCCAAATCAACTAAACCATGTCCGATCATCACGTGACATGGAGTAGTTTTGAATGGTGAACATCACTATGTTGATCATATCTACTATATGATTCACGCTCGACCTTTCGGTCTCAGTGTTCCGAGGCCATATCTGCATATGCTAGGCTCGTCAAGTTTAACCCGAGTATTCTGCGTGTGTAAAACTGGCTTACACCCGTTGTATTTGAACGTAGAGCTTATCACACCCGATCATTACGTGGTGTCTCGGCACGACGAACTTTCGCAACGGTGCATACTCAAGGAGAACACTTATACCTTGAAATTTAGTGAGAGATC
This sequence comes from Aegilops longissima, assembly GCA_021605205.1. Classification (NCBI taxonomy): domain Eukaryota; kingdom Viridiplantae; phylum Streptophyta; class Magnoliopsida; order Poales; family Poaceae; genus Aegilops; species Aegilops longissima. The sequence continues at coordinate 258,454,505 of CM038682.1, read as the reverse complement.
ATCTTATAATGCTACCGTCAAACAAAGTAGAATAAGATGCATAAAGGATAGACATCACATGCAATCAATATAAGTGATATGATATGGCCATCATCATCTTGTGCCTTTGATCTCCATCTCCAAAGCACCGTCATGAGCACCATCGTCACCGGCACGACACCTTGATCTCCACCGTAGCATCGTTGTCGTCTCGCCAACTATTGCTTCTACGGCTATTGCTACCACTTAGTGATAAAGTAAAGCAATAACATGGCGATTGCATTGCATACAATAAAGCGACAACCATATGGCTCCTGCCAGTTACCGATAACTCCGTTACAAAACATGATCATCTCATACAATAAATATAGCATCATGTCTTGACCATATCACATCATAGCATGCCCTGCAAAAACAAGTTAGACGTCCTCTACTTTTGTTTTTGCAAGTTTTACGTGGCTACTACGGGCTGAGCAAGAACCGTTCTTACCTACGCATCAAAACCACAACGATAGTTCGTCAAGTTAGTGCTGTTTTAACCTTCTCAAGGACCGGGCGTAGCCACACTCGGTTCAACTAAAGTTGGGAAACCGACACCGCCAGCCACCCGTGTGCAAAGCACGTCGGTAGAACCAGTCTCGGCGTAAGCGTCTGGCGTAATGTCGGTCGGGCCGCTTCATCCAACAATACCGCCGAACCAAAGTATGACATGCTGGTAAGCAGTATGACTTGTATCGCCCACAACTCACTTGTGTTCTACTCGTGCATATAACATCTACGCATAAACCTGGCTCGGATGCCACTATTGGGGAACGTAGTAATTTCCAAAAATTTCCTACGCACACGCAAGATCATGGTGATGCATGGCAACGAGAGGGGAGAGTGTTATCCACGTACCCTCGTAGACCGAAAGCGGAAGCGTTAGAACAATGCAGTTGATGTAGTCATACGTCTTCACGATCCAACCGATCCAAGTACCGAACGTACGACACCTCCGAGTTTAGCACACGTTCAGCTCGATGACGTCCCACGAACTCCGATCCAGCAGAGCTTCGAGGGAGAGTTCCGTCAGCACGACGGCGTGATGACAGTGATGATGATGCTACCGATGTAGGGCTTCACCTAAGCACTGCTAGGATATGACCGAGGTGGATTATGGTGGAGGGGGGCACCGCACACGGCTAAAAGATCAATGATCAATTGTTGTGTCTATGGGGTGCCCCCTACCCCCGTATATAAAGGGGGGGAGGAGGAGAGGGCCGGCCAAGGGAGAGGCGCGCCCAAGGGGGGGCAATCCTACTCCAAGGCTTTGTTTGGTGATCAGGGGGAGAACGCCCAGGTTACTAAATCCCATCAGGGGATTTTTAGGAGAACATATGATTCCCTGTCTTCCATGGGGGAGTTCTCCTCCTTGCTGATGCTCATTTGGTGGTACAGGGGAGGGGAAGAGGAGTGGGACGGACGGCAACGGGCAAGGCAGGGAGAGCAGAGGCAGCCGAGTTTAGATTGTGCCAGGGAAACGATGGGAAGATTTTCCGCGAGTGTGGAGGCATGGGACCTCTTCCTGGGGAAAGAGCAGGGTCGGGCAGGAACACCCCGTCGAACGGGTCGTCCAAATGACGCGCTCGTTTTACCTGGTTAGCTTCTCCACGTGGGTTTCAGGCCCTGGAAAAACGTAGGGATCCCGGGGGGAAGCCCATCAACCAAATGAGCCCCAAGTAGGTTTGTCCCCCACCTTTCATATTCCAAAAAGGAGAAGGGGGAAGGAGGAGGTGGAGAGAAGGAAGGAGAGGGGGGCCGCCGCCCCTTCCCCTTGTCCAATTCAGATTGGGGCAAGGGGGGCCGCTTGCCACCTCCTGGATGCCCTCTATCTTCTCCACTAAGGCCCATAAGGCCCAATAGCTTCCCGAAGGTCCGGTAACCCCACAGTACTCGGTATATGTCCGAAACCTCCCGAAACACTTCTGGTGTCCGAACATAGTCATCCAATATATCGATCTTTACGTCTCAACCATTTCGAGAGTCCTCGTCATGTCCGTGATCATATCTGGGACTCCAAACTACCTTTGGTACATCAAAACACATAAACTCATAATACCGATCGTCACCGAACGTTAAGCGTGAGGACCCTACGGGTTCGAGAACTATGTAGACATGACCGAGACATGTCTCCGTCAATAACCAATAGTGGAACCTGGATGCTCAAATTGGTTCCTACATATTCTACGAAGATCTTTATCGGTCAAACCGCATAACAAGATACGTTGTTCCCTTTGTCATGGGTATGTTACTTGCCCGAGATTCGAGCGTCGGTATCTCAATACCTAGCTCAATCTCGTTACCGGTAAGTCTCTTTACTCGTTCCGTAATGCATTGTCTCGCAACTAACTCATTAGTCACATTGCTTGCAAGGCTTATACTGATGTGCATTACCGAGATGGCCCAGAGATACCTCTCCGACAATCGGAGTGACAAATCCTAATCTTGATCTATGACAACTCAACAAGTACCATTGGAGACACCTGTAGAGCACCTTTATAATCACCCAGTTACGTTGTGACATTTGGTAGCACACAAAGTGTTCCTCCAGTAATCGGTAGTTGCATAATCTCATAGTCATAGGAACATGTATAAGTCATGAAGAAAGCAATAGCAGTAAAACTAAAACGATCAAGTGCTAAGCTAACAGAATGGATCAAGTCAATAACATCATTCTCCTAATGATGTGATCCCGATTATCAAATGACAACTCATGTCTATGGCTAGGAAACTTAACCGTCTTTGATTAACGAGCTAGTCAAGTAGAGGCATACTAGTGACACTATGTTTGTCTATGTATTCACACATGTATTATGTTTCCGGTTAAATACAATTCTAGCATGAATAATAAACATTTATCATGATATAAGGAAATAAATAATAACTTTATTATTGCCTCTAGGGAATATTTCCTTCAGTAGATATCTCTTATCATTAACAACTCTTGCTTATTGTCTTTCAGTTCGTAGCTGATACATCTCCAACATATCTATTATTTTTAATTGTTCCATGCTATTATATTATCTGTTTTGGATGTTTTATATGCATTATTGTGCAATTTTATATTATTTTTGGGACTAACTTATTAACCTAGAGCCCAATGTCAGTGTCTGTTTTATAGAAAAGGAATATCAAACGGAGTCCAAGCGGAATAAAACTGTTGCGATGATTTTCCTTGGACCAGAAGACACCCACGTAACTTGGAGAGAGGGCCAGAAGAGTCCCGAGGGCTCCGCAAGCCCTTGGGGCGCGCCCTAGGGGGGCGGGCGCCGCCCTGGCTTGTTGGCCCCTCGGGAGTCCACCGACCTCCCTCTCAACACTATAAACTCCCAAATATTCCCAAACAACCAGAAGGGTCCACCAAAATACTTTTCCGCTGCCGTAACTTTCTGTTCCCGTGAGATCCCATCTTGGGGCTTTTTCCGGCACCCTGCCAGAGGGGGATTCGATCACGGAGGGCTAGTACATCAACCCTATTGCCCTTCCGATGAAGCGTGAGTAGTTTACCACATACCTACGGGTCCATAGCTAGTATCTAGATGGCTTCTTCTCTCTCTTTGATCTTCAATACAATGTTCTCCTCCATGTTCTTGGAGATCTATTCGATGTAATATTCTTTTGCAGTGTGTTTGTCTAGATCCGATGAATTGTGGATTTTTGATCAGATTATGTATGAATATTATTTGAGTCTTTTCTGAATTCTTATATGCATGATTTGATATCTTTGTATTTCTCTTTGAATTATCGGTTTGGTTTGGCCAACTAGATTGGTTCTTCTTTCAGTGGAGAGGTGCTTAGTTTTGGGTTCAATCTTGCGGTGTCCTCACCCAGTGACATAGTAGGGGTAGCGAGGCATGTATTGTATTGTTGCCATCAAGGATAAAAAGATGGGGTTTTCATCATATTGCTTGAGTTTATCCCTCTACATCATGTCATCTTACTTAAAGCATTGCTCTGTTCTTATGAACTTAATATTCTAGATGCAGGCAGGAGTCAGTCGATGTGTGGAGTAATAGTAGTAGATGCTGGCAGGAGTCGGTCTACTTGACACGAACGTGATGCCTATATTAATAAATCATTGCCTTAGATATCATCATAACTTTGCACTTCTCTATCAATTGCTCGACAGTAATTTGTTCACCAACCGTATGTTTTCTTTCGAGAGAGAAGCCTCTAGTGAAACCTATGGCCCCGGGGTCTATTTTCCATCATATATTTTCAGATCTATAAACCAAAAAACCCAAAAATAGCTTGCTGGAATTTATTTACTTTTATTTTGTTTTAAGTTTTAGTAATCTTTTATATCTATCTCTATCAGATCTCATCCTTGCAGGTGACTGTGAAGGGATTGACAACCCCTTTATCGCGTTGGGTGCAAGTGTTTGATTGTTTGTGTAGGTGCATAGATTGGAGACTTGTGTGTACCTCCTATTGGATTGATACCTTGGTTCTCAAATTGAGGGAAATACTTATCTCTACTTTGCTGCATTACCCTTTCCTCTTCAAGGGAAAAAGCAACACAAGCTCAAGAAGTTTCCGGGGAGGTTCTACATCAAGCCTACCAAGTACCCATCATAAACTCTCATCTCTTGCATTACATTATTTTCCATTTGCCTCTCATTTTCCTCTCCCCACTTCTAAAACGTTTTCAGAAAAAACACAAAAATATTTGCCTTTTTATTCGCCTTCTTTCGTTCGTCTTTTCGTTTGCCCTTATGTCTTTATTGGTTTGTTTGCTCGTTTGCTTAGTATAGTTATGTGTTTATTGAAAATCAGAAGCAAAGAGTTTATGGATCCTCATACACTTGCTAATATTTTTAAAATATCAAATTATGTTTAACCAATCGCTAGTGAGTTGTGTGCACTAGACTATCTTTATGAAGTTTTGCTTGAAATTCGTGAATATAAAAGTTACGATGAAGTGCTAGAAGAAGAAATTTATGAAGTGATTCACGATAAATCCTTGTATAAAAAGCATGATTGCAATGATGTTATTATAAATTCTATTAATGTCAATTGTGCTAATAATACGCAAAACCCTAAGCTTGGGGATGCTAATTTTGCTATGTCCACTACTTATTCTAATGATCATGATACGGGTGATAATGCTTCTTATGATCTTGAAAATTTGTTTAAGCCCAATGATGAATATGATATTATAATAATGTTTGTGATAATATTGAAAGTGGGTTTGGAAGAGTGTCAACTCTAGGTAATAATGATCCCACTACTTTGGATATTGATCAATCTTATGAAATTTTTGATAAAAGTGGGCTTGGAGAAGTAATAACTTATTTTATGTTAATCTCACTATTTTGGAAGAGTGTCAATTTTGCATGCATGTGGATCATGAAGAGAATATTTTATGTGATAGTTATATTGTTGAATTTGATTATGATCCTACATGTAATTATTATGAGAGAGGAAAATATGGTTGTAGAAATTTTCACGTTACTAATTTACCTCTCGTTATGTTGAGATTGCTATTGTTTCTTTCTTCTTCTTTGCATATGCTAGTTTTTGCTTGTCTTGATTATTTATTTGCTTATAAAATGCCTATGCATAGGAAGTATGTTAGACTTAGATGTGTTTTCACATGCTACATGATGCTCTCTTTATGTTTCAATTGCCTTCTTTCATGTGAGCATCACTAAAATTATCAATGCCTAGCTAAAAGGCTTTAAAGAAAAGAGCTTGTTGGGAGACAACCCAATATTTTTCTTTTCTGTTTTTATGCGATTACACATTATTACCTCTATAGTAATTGTGTTTTGGTGTTTTTATTTACTGTTTGAGCCAAGTAAGACCTTTGGGATACTTTGGTATATCGTTGATTTGATCTTGCTGAAAAACAGAAACTTTTGCGCGGAGATACAGAATTGATCTGAGCTGCTGGAACGTGATAAATTATTGAATTTTTTACACAAGATTGATATATGAATTGCCTCTGTTGTCCTAATGTTTCAGAATTTTTAGAGTTACATAAGTATACAAAGTTTACAAATTACTATAGACTATTCTGTTTTTGACGGATTCTGTTTTCTATGTGTTGTTTGCTTATTTTGATGAGTCTATGAGTAGTATCGAGGGGTATGAACCATGGAAAAGTTGGAATACATTAGATATTACACAAATATAAATAACGAATGATTTCACAATAGTACCAAAAAGTGGTGATTTATTTTCTTATACTAACAGATCTCATGAGTTTTCTGTTGAGTTTTGTGTTGTCAAGTTTTCAAGTTTTGGGTAGAGGTTTGATGGACTATGGAATAAGGAGTGGCAAGAGCCTAATCTTGGGGATGCCCAAGGAATCCCAAGGTAATATTCAAGGACAAACAAGCATCTAAGCTTGGGGATGCCCTGGATGGCATCCGCTCTTTTCGTCTTCTTTCCATCGATAAATTTACTTTAGGCAATATTTTTATTCACCACATGATATGTATTTTGCTTGGAGCGTCTTGTATGATATGAGTTTTTGTTTTTTAGTTTGCCACAATCATCCTTGCTGTACACACCTTTTGAGAGGGACACACATGAATCGTGATTTATTAAATACTCTATGTGCTTCACTTATATCTTTTGAGCTAGGCAATTTTGCTCTAGTGCTTCACTTATATCTTTTTTGAGCACGGTGGTAGCTTTATTTTATAGAAATTGTTGAACTCTCATACTTAACCTATATTATTTTGAGCGTCTTTAAATAGCATGGTAATTTGCTTAGTTTATGAATTTAGTCCTAATATGATGGGCATCCAAGATGGATATAATAAAAACTTTCATATAAAGAGCGTTGAATACTATGAGAAGTTTGATTCCTTGCATTTGTTTTGAGATATAAAGATGGTGATATTAGAGTCATGCTAGTGAGTAATTGTGGATTGGTAGAAATACTTGTGTTAAAGTTTGTGATTCCCATATCATGCACGTATGGTGAACCGTTATGTGATGAAGTTGGAGCATGATTTATTTATTGATTGTCTTCCTTATTAGTGGCGGTCGGGGACGAGCGATGGTATTTTCCTACCAATCTATCCCCCTAGGAGCATTCGTGTAGTACTTTGTTTCGATAGGTAATAAATTTTTGCCATAAGTATGTGAGTTCTTTATGACTACTGTTGAGTCCATGGATCATACGCACTCTCACCCTTCCACCATTGCTAGCCTCTCTAGTACCGCGCAACTTCCACTGGTGCATTTAACCCACCATATACCTTCCTCAAAACAACCACCATACCTACCTATTATGGCATTTCCATAGCCATTCTGAGATATTTTTCCATGCAACTTCCACCATTTCGTTTTATTATGACACACACCATCATTGTCATATTGCTTTGTATGATCGTAAGAAGCATGATGTTTTCATGGCTTGTTCGTGTTTTGATGTCATTGCTATGCTAGATCATTGCACATCCCGGTACTCCACCGGAGGCATTCATATAGATTCATATTTTGTTCTAGTATCAAGTTGTAATCTTCAGTTGTAAGTAAATAAAAGTGTGATGATCATCATTATTAAAGCATTGTCCCATGTGTAGAAAGGATGATGGAAGCTATGATTCCCTCACAAGTTGGGATGAGTCTTCGGACTTAAAAAAAATAAAAGAGGCCAAAAGAGGCCCAAACAAAAAAATGAGAGAAAAGAGAGAAGGGGCTATGCTACTATCCTTTTACCACACTTGTGCTTCAAAGTATGTCAGTGCACTAGAGTAGGGGTACCCTAGTATCCCGAACTCGTACACGGGCAGTTGCAGCACCCCGCGGCAGGGCTGCCTAGTGACCGCCAAGGTCCTCCGTGGTTCCTTTGGAGCCATTCAAGAACAAAGTATTTAAGCCAAGAAGACAAGACCCCGGCAAGAGGAGCTTGCCGGGAAGGCCACTCAAGGCACGCAGAAGACAAGACCCCGGCAAGAGGAGCTTGCCGGGAAGGCTTGGTGAGCGACAAGCTCCCGGGCGCGACAAGGATTCAGCCGCGGCAAGGTGCTTGCCGTGGCATGCAACCTCTCTTCATCTCCGCTCCAGCTCATCCACCAACGTGTCGCCATGGGGCCATTCCAGGCGTGCGTGTCAAGAGGCTGTGCAGCCAGCGGAGAGCAGCGGTAAGCGGCGCTGACAGGGGTGCCATCGTGGCGAGCGGTGGCGCCCCTGGCGGTCCCTTTTTGCACTGTTTAGGCAACATGGACGGGCATTTAATGCTTTTGTCCCTTGCCATCAGAGTTAGGTATAATACACTGTACAAAGTAGCTGTACCAACCGCAACTCATTTTTCCCATTTTTGCCCTTGTTTACGTTGCCACCTGGGGTGACCCCTTGAGCCAATAAAAGGAGGCCCATGCGCAACGTGGAGGAGGTTCGGCTGGTTCGACTCATTCGATACTAGAGACACTCAAGCTAGTTTTTGTAGCTCTCATCGCTCCCTAGCAAGAACACAATACAACTAGACAAGCAACAGTAGGAGTATTATCTCTCCGGAGAGCTCCGAAGCTGGGTAAACTGCTCGTGTGCATCGCCTCGATCTGCTCTTCGTGCAATCTCCGCCCCCCACCGAACCGAAAGGGGCTCGGTCCGCCGGTCCCATAGGTGTTTGTGGGTCACGATCAGCTTCCCCGACATCTTTGGCGCGCCAGGTAGGGGGCGTCGAGGCTATGTGAACCTGATCCGGCGTTCACACGAGCAACATCTTCATCATCTTCATCAACATGCCACGAAGAAGAAGGCTTGGCGGCAGCAGAGCCGTCGCGTCAAACCCACCACCACCGGAGCTGGCGAGTGGTGGGGAAGACATCGGTGGAGGAGCAGGCGTCGTCGAGGAGCTCACGACGCTGCCAAGTCAAGGACAAGGCGGCGCGAGACCTCGGCGTCCGGATCGTGCAGCGTCCATCTCGGGAGGCGCGAGACCGACAGCGTCATGGTGCTCGCAGCGCCATCGTTCGTTGGGCCAAGATCGAGCTGGTGGATCGAGAGGCGCTCAAGAGCAGCTCGCGCGCCAACAGGCTGGTGCGGCGGGCACGGTCGCTGGGCGGGATACTGCTCCTTCTAATGTATTTAGAAGTCCGAGCATATCCGCTCCTACCGTTCGCCATTGCCGCCCACCACTCAGCGGAAGCTTTGGCGCGAGCTCAAGCGCTCTGGATTACCCTCCAACGGTGACAAGGTCAACGAATGGAGGCCACCATTCAAAGTCTCATCGGCTTTGCCAGCGGCGGCGTCCCGCGGCAACCAAGCACGCCGCTGCCGCGGCGAGGCGACAAGGCACGAGCCGGTGGCGACGAGACCTGTGGGGGTGCAACCACCATGCACTCTCCATCCCGAAGGCCAAGATCGCCGACTCGTCGGATCCACCTCGACAGTGACTCCACCGCGTCGTCGGATCCACGAGCTCGTCGTGACCAGCGCCAAGTTCTTCAAGAATGGCAACAAGAAGACGCTCGAACCCGCATCGAGCGCCGAAGGGAAGCACGGCGTCAATCTGATCAGCGCGCTGGGCCTGCTGTCGACATGCAAGCGCCAGGGGAACCAGGTGACTTGCCGTACGCGGTAGGTTGCCCTGCGTTCACTCGTGAGCTGCGGCAAGTCCAGTGGCCCGACAAGAAAAATTTCAAGCCAGACGTGCCAGAGAAGTACGATGGCAGGACGCATCCGTCGGAGTTCCTCAGCATCTACACCATCGCGGTGCAAGCTGCAGGGGGGCGAGACGACAAGATCCTCGCCAACTACTTCCCGCTGGTGCTCAAGCCCAATGTCAGATCTTGGCTCATGCACTTGCCGGACAGCTCCATATCCTCTTGGGCAGATCTATGCCATCAGTTTGTCGGCGCCTTCACAGGCGGCCACAAACCTCATGGCCAAGAAAGCGACCTTCATCTGCTCGCCCAGAAGGAAGGAGAGTCTCTGCGCAAGTTTATCCAGAGATTCAGCCGTGTGCACTACAACATCCCGGATGTCCACCCCGCCGCGGTGATCAGCGCGTTTCATCAGAACGTGCGGAACCGCATGATGAGGGAAGAGATGGCGATGTGCAAAGTTAAGGACGTCGATGAGCTATATGCCCTGGCCGACAAGTGTGCGCGTCTTTGAGGAAGGAGGAGACTCGAGAGAGAATCACGAAGCAGGATCGATAGTGAGGAGACCGCCCGGCGAAGAAGAGTCGTGGCGGAACAACCGAAGGAAGAAGAGCAAAGAGGTACTAGTTGTCGAGCGTCAGCAGCGGTGGTGCCGCCAAGAAAGCCAAGTTGGTGGCTCCGGCAAGGAGGTTGCCGCTGGCGCCGATTGCAAGCTTTAATGGCGGCCGGCCGACAAAGCGGGACAGCTCAACAAACGATCTTGCAAGATTCACCGCACCAAGGGCCACGACCTCCAGAGCTGCAAGAAGGTCGAGCAGCTTGTTGAACAATGCAGAAAGCTGAGTACGAGCGCGCGACAAGGAGAAGGCCCAGGAGGGTGCTGGGGAGCTAGCAAGCGGCGAGCGGCGGGGGACGCCTTGGCAAGGCCAAGCAGCGACAAGGAGACAGGCCTCCCAGCGGCGCGACAAGGATGAAGACGACGACGACGATGAAGATATGGAAGACGACGAAACTGATGAGCAGGAGTTTCAGAAAGCAACAGAGGTCCTCTGTGTTCACGGCGGTGCCTCTCTGCATACTTCACACCGCCAACTCAAGCAACAGATGCGGGAGGTTAATGCAGCAGAACCATCCGTAGAGTCACGCAAACCTCTGAAGTGGTCCAGCACGCCTATCATCTTTGATATTGAGGACCACCCTGGTCGCATAACTGCGGTCAGGTGCTTGCCGATGTTGGTCTCACCAACTATCCGCAACCTCAAGGTCACCAAGATTCTAGTTGACGAGGGGCCGGCTTAAACCTGATCTCCTCCGCAGTGCTCCAGAAGCTTCAGATCCCTGACAACGAGCTCGAAGAGACTGGCACATTCCAAGGAATCAACCCAGGAAGGAGCAAGCCGAAAGGGAAGATCACGTTGCCGGTAACATTTGGCAGCGAGCTAAACTTCAGGACTGAGAGGGTCACGTTTGACGTCGCTGATTTTCCATTGCCTTACAATGGAATACTTGGCCGTCCAGCACTCGCCAAGTTCATGGCAGCCTCTCATTATGCATACAACTTGCTCAAGATGCCAGGCCCGATAAGTGTCATTTCTGTTCATGGCGACAAGAAAGATGCTCTTATCTGCGCCGACAAGATTTACCGGGAGGCAGCAGCTGCGACAGATAGCAAACCACTTGCCGCTGAAGCTCTTGGGGGGAAGAAGAAGACCACTTGGTCCGGCAAGAGCTCTGATGCCCACTCCGGCAAGCACACCTCTTCGGAGTGCTGCGCTACCGTCGAGGACGCACCATCGAGCTCCACCGGCAAGTGCAAGAAGACAATGTCAGCTCCACCGAAGACCAAGAAGGTGCCCGCCAAGGAGGACGGCACTGGTGGTACCTTCACCATCAGTGCCACTCTCGACCCTAAATAGGAAGGCGTGCTCATTGCTTTCCTGCGGGCGAATGTCGATGTGTTTGCATGGCAACCGTCTGACATCCCCGGTGTTCCCAGGAAAGTAATTGAGCACCACTTAGCTGTCTGTCCTCATGCGTGGCCCGTCAAGCAAAAAGTCAGGAAACAGGCAGTGGAGTGCCAAGAATTTATTGCAGAAGAGATCAAGAAGTTGGAAGCAGCAGGCCTTGTCAGAGGAGTGCTCCATCCTACGTGGTTGGCCAATCCTGTAGTTGATCACAAGGCAAATAGGAAATGGAGACTTTGTATTGACTTCACATATGTTAATAAAGCTTGTCCCAAAGACCCATTTCCCTTGCCGCGCATCGACCAGATTGTTGACTCCACGGCTGGATGTGATTTGCTTTCATTTCTTGATGCATACTCAGGATATCATCAGATCTTCATGGCAGAAGAGGATGAAGAGAAAACCGCATTCATCACCCCATGTGGCACATACTGTTTTATACGGATGCCCTTTGGGCTAAAGAATGCTGGTTCAACGTTTGCAAGAGTAGTCCATGACGCTTTTGAGCCCCAAATGCATAGAAATGTAGAAGCCTACATGGATGACATAGTGGTCAAAAGCAAGGACAGGGCAACTCTGGTTCAAGATTTAGATGAGACCTTTGCAAATCTGCGCAAGATCAACCTCAAGCTCAACCCCGAGAAGTGCGTGTTTGGAGTCCCTTCCGGCAAGCTTCTCGGGTTCTTCGTGTCTCAGCGGGGAATTGAAGCCAATCCCGACAAGATCAAGGCCATTGAGCAGATTGAAGCACCAAAGCGCGTCAAGGATGTACGAAGACTTGCCGGCTGGGTGGCTGCTCTCAGCAGGTTTATCTCTAGGTCTGCTGAGCGCGCCCTGCCATTTTTCAAGATTTTGAAAAAGGCAGGTCCAATGAAATGGACTCCCGAAGCGGAGGCTGCGCTGCAGGACTTAAAGAGGTACCTGTCCTCCACTCCAATACTTGTCGCACCTAGGCCACAAGAAAAGTTGCTGCTATACATAGAGGCAACCAATCAAGTGGTTAGTGCTGCGTTAGTGGCAGAAAGGGAGGCCGACGATGAGCCGACAACCAAGGCAGATGCATCCAGCGACAAGCAGGGGGCTTCACCGACAAGCTCTGGTCCCGACAAGGATGGATCTGCGCAGACGAGCGAGAAGATTCAGAAAAGGATGGTGCAGCGCCCAGTTTACTTTGTCAGTTCCCTTCTGCAGGGGGCTAGGTCAAGGTACTCTGGTGTGCAGAAATTGCTTTTCGGCCTCCTCATAGCCTCGAGAAAGTTGCGCCATTACTTCCAAGCACATGAGATCACAGTTGTCACTCGCTTTCCGCTGAAAAGAATACTGCAAAATCCAGAAGCAACAGGCAGGATTGTTGAGTGGGCACTGGAACTGTCAAGCTTTGGCCTCAAGTTTGAAAGCACTTCAACTATCCAAAGCAGAGCACTGGCAGAGTTCATAGCAGAATGGACGCCAACGCAAGATGAAGAAATTCCAGAGACGAGCATCCCCGTCAAGGAGGCAAGTAAAGAGTGGATGATGTACTTTGACGGTGCCTTCTCGCTGCAAGGCGCCGGTGCCGGCGTGCTGCTTATCGCACCCACCGGAGAACACCTCAAGTACATAGTTCAGATGCAATTTCCCAAGGAGCAAGCAACAAACAATACTGCAGAGTATGAAGGCTTGCTTGCCGGACTCAGGATCGCGGTAGACCTTGGGATAAAGAAGCTCATTGTCAGGGGTGACTCGCAGCTTGTCGTCCGCCAAGTAAACAAAGATTATCAGAGTCCGTTGATGGAAGCCTATGTTGATGAAGTGAGAAAGCTAGAAGAACACTTTGACGGCCTACAGATGGAACATGTTCCAAGAACTCAGAATGATATTGCTGATGGCTCGTCAAAGTCGCCGCACTCAAGTTACACAATGGAACCAGGAATCTTCGTGCTCAAGCTGACTCAACCAACCGTAACACCATCAACAGGACAGAACAAGAAGAGGAAGTTGATTTCTGGCGACTATTTTCCGGCAGAGCTACCGAAAGCCGCCGCCCTGGTCCCCAAGATCAACACCAAGAGTCTTGAGGAGCAGTCTGCTCCGACAAGCCCTGTGGTTTGTTTCGTTGAAGCGAGGCGCTCCCGACAAGTTTTGCTCCGCAAGCTTGCCGGGAACATCAAGCTCGGCTGAGCCGCAGGTTCTTGCCGTGAAGCGGATGTTCCGCAGCAACAGATGTGCCTTTAGTCCTTGTTGTCGAGCCACAAGCTCCAATGGGCACAGCAGATTGTCCATTTCCTTGAGACGGAGAACTTCCGAAGAGCAAGAAGAAGCGGAAAGAGTAGCCCGACAGTCAAGTATGTACCAGTTTGTCGACAAAGACATTGTATGAAGAAGACTCAGCGGGTGAAATTGAAGTGTATTCACGGGAAGATGGATGAAGCTGTTGGCGAGAGATACATGGAGGCATATGTGGTAACCACATTGGCGCAAGAGCACTTGCCGGCAAAGCTTTCCGCAGGGTTTCTTCCGCCGACAGCCCTCCGGATGCAACTGCACAAGTAACCAAGTGTGAAGCGTGCGGTTCCATTCCAAGCAGATACACCAGCCAACTCAAGCTCTCCGGGCGATCCCTTTATCCTGGCCATTTTGATGCAGGGGCTCGACATCCTCGGCCCCTTTCCCGAAGTTGTCGGGGCTTTGAGTACTTATACGTGCAATCGACAAGTTCACAAAGTGGCGGAAGTGGAAGCAGTGAGGAAGGTGACAGCACATCGGCGATCAAGTTCTTGGTCAATTGTTTGCCGTTTTGGGATTCCTAACGGATCATCACCGACAACGGCACACAATTCCGAAGTCGCACCTTCATGCAATCGTCCAAGATCTTGGTGCCAAGGTCTGCTTCGCTTCGTTGCTCATCCGAGAAGCAATGGTCAGCGGAGAGGGCAAATGCTGAAGTGCTGCGAGGACTCAAGACTAGAACTTTCGACAGGCTGCACAAGTGCGGAAGAAACTGGATTGAGGAGCTGCGGTGGTTCTTTAATCGATCAGGGCGACGCCAAATCGAGCCACCGCCGACACCTTCGCTCTAGTCTATGGAGCAGAGGCAGTTCTCCCCACGGAACTTCGTATACGGGTCACCTCGAGTACTCGCTATGATGAGCTTGAGCAAGAGCAGCTGCGACAAGATGACGCTACTGCTCCTTGAGGAGGACCGTCTTCGAGGCTCTTGTCTGAGCTGCTCGTTACCGACAAGCTTTGCGCCGCTACCATAGCCGCAAATTTAGTGCCAGAAGTTTCGAGGAAGGCGACCTTGTTCTTCAGCGTGTTCAATCCGCCAAGAATTCCAACAAGTTGACGCCGAAGTGGGAAGGCCCTTATCAGGTGAAACGAGTCACTAGGCCTGGCGCTGTCCGCCTTGAGACCGAAGATGGCATTCCGGTGAGCAACTCCTGGAACATTGAGCATCTTCGTAAGTTTTACCATAGAGGCGCGATTGCGGAACCTGTTCCGCAACCACCTTTATACAAGTCTTGCCGATGTTGCATGCAATCCTTTGTACAAAGCCGGGCGCAGACCCCGTGCATCAGTAAAGCTCATGTGTTGCGCACAACTTGTTAAATAAATGCTTTCATAATCCTTTTTTGCATGTGTTATCTAACATTTTGTGCAGCATCCACACCCGGTAAGCAATAACGAGCCACAAGGCTCCATAACTTTATTTTCTCTTCTTTCTTTTTCTCAAAGAAAGGAAGGTTCATCCACCCACAAGTTAGCCGGGGAGGAGAAGATAATGGTGTGGGCCACCAAGCGTCGCTCGAGGAAGTATCGCCTTGCCGGGAAGAAAACGACAGAAAAGCTAAGTTGCCAAAGTTTGAGCAATCAGTTTGTAAATTATTTTTAAGTTATCTTCCTCGAACGATAGTACTTTGTATGGAAAACCTGTGTGCGGAGGAACCAACTCGTAGCTAGTTTGCGCCCTTACTTTGTTTCGAGTCCGCTCAACAACTTAAGTGAGCTGCAACTAGTTGCGACAAGGTTGCTTGTCGGAGGCGGCACCGCCAAGGCTCTTGACGTTCACTTTTCAGCGCTTCATGACAAAAGGTGCCGTGCCGACAAGTTCCCTAAAAGCGTAGGGCACAAACATACAAAGGAAGGAATCAAGTAAAGGAAATAATGTTGCAATCGTTGCCTAAGATAGAGTATATTACAAAGTAACTTGTCGCAGATCTAATAGATTGTTCTCCTAAACATGATCAGCAGCGACAAGGGAAAGATAAAACGGGCGGCCTAGTCAACGCGGTCGCCATCGACCCTCTTGACCCCGCTCACCCTATCCACAATGGGTGCGACAAGGGCCTTGGCGCTTCAACGTCGTGATCGGCGGCAAGGACTTGAGGGCGTTAAGCGAAGCTAACGCTGGATTGCGGAAGGCCACCTTCATCGGCACCTTCGAAGAGCCCCTGCACAGATTTGGCGCGACTCGTCGGCCAGCTGCTTTGGGATCTCTTCCGGAGCGGCTGGAGAGCCGCCACCACGCCTTGAAGAACAAACGCTGAGCTTGGCGCTGGGTTGGAGATGCTCATCGGTGGAGTACCGAGATCCACCATCCCCAGCTCCATCAACTCCTTGTCGATGGCGGCGGCTGTATTTACAAGACCCTCGGTCCGATGGATCACGTTCTCTCTGAAGGTGTTATGGGCGGTCGTGGCATTCGCTAGCAGCTCCTCGTTGGCCTTGATCTTCTCCAATGCACCCGCTTCCGCTCCTTGGCGCCGTCCCAGCGTCTCCATCAAGGTGGTCAGCTTCAGCTCAAGATCTGCCTTGGAGTCCTTGGCGGCGTCGAGCTCTTCGATCCTCTCACGAGACGGCCTGCAACTCGCCAAGAGTGTAGGCGTCCTTCTCGCTCATGCTTCAGCGCAGCGAGCTCCTCGCCGCTCTTCTGAAGGTTGGCCTCCAATTGCGTCACCTTCGTCTCCAACTCCTTCTTGGCAGCCTCGGCAGCTGCGGCAGCGTCCTTTGCTTCCTTGAGAGCTCCGCCAAGTGATTGCTCATGCTAAGCTCTTCCTCATAGCTGTCAAGGTTGATCTTCCGCTGCGCCACTCACCTTCTTGCGCAGATAGCTTCTCGCCGGCAAGCCGTTGCTGCTCCTCGACCTCATCCTTCTCAAGGATGAAGGATGTGCACTCTTCAGCGAGTTGCCCCAGCTCTTCTGCCACGTCCCGGAGAGCTTCTTGGTTGGCGCACCGGAGCTCTTCTGCGCGCTTCTCCATGTCTGCTCCCACCCTCGCGACAAGTGCTTCCCGGGACTCCAGCTTGGCTTGTCGGGCGCGGTAGAGCGACAACAACTTCTTCGCAGCTGCTCCTCCTCGAGACTACTTGCTGCTGCTGCTTGGTCGTCAACCAGCAACAGCCCAGGAGGCGAGCAGCTCTTCATCAAAGGTCTCCCCTCGACCGGCGCCACGAGCTCGGCGCCCGGGGGGAGCTTGATGAAGATGCCGTCGCCGGCCTTCAGATAGGCGCCAGGCTGGGGTTCTTCGGAGCCTGACGCTGCATCGGTGGCGGAGGGATCGGCGGTCGGCGTAGCGCCTGGCGCTCCTGCGCCTCGGGTCGTCGATCGATCGCTGACCCTCGCCAGCCTTTGCGGCGGCAGCCTTGGCGGCCTCCTCGCCGGCGGACTCATCGGCGCCAGCCTCTTCCTCCATGGTGGCGGCGTCGTCAGTGTTGCCGTGAGCGGCCTCCTTGCCGGCGACCTCAATCTCCACCGGATCTGCAGCAGATGGATCTGACAATCAGAAAAAGAAAGAACAGTCAAGCAAATGTTCGAAAAGAAGAACAGAAGAAAAAAGAACCCAAGGGAAATTGTCATGCAAAAAGGTTACCTGCGATAGAATCTGTGGCCGCGGTCTCCACCACCGGAGGATCGCCGGCACTGCCCCTTGTCGGAGAAACTTCCCTTGTCGGAGAAGCCTCCCTTGCCGGAGAGCGCTCCCTTGCCGGAGAATTCTCCCTTGGCGGCGTAGTTGAAGCGAGCGGAATTTGGGATCGACTTCCGGGCCCTCCCGATGAGGCTGCTCTGCTCCTACACAAATCAACAAGTCGATATCAAGAAGAAGGAGCACCCATGCACACCTAACCGTAAGAAATAAACCAAATACTTACTGCTGGGGGCTGTCTTTGGGGCTGCTCTGAGAAGGGTTGCGGGTCCGGCAAGGGAGTCTCGACGCGCCTCCACAGCGCCATGGGGGATCGTCTTGATGACAACCACCGAGGTCTTGGCTCTCTTCGACGCTCTCGAGCTAGCATCCTGAAAAAGGAAAGAGTTCGAATGAAGCAAATCAGGTACAAGACAAAGCAGCAAATTGAAGAATTACAAATGCAGCGACAAGATCTTACTCTTCTTCTTCCTCGGAGCTGGCGGAGAAGTCAATTTCGTCCGCCTCCGGTGACGGCAGCTGGAAGAGTAGGCTCCCTCGGACGCTTGGCGGGTGCAGGGGCCGTGGTCCGGAAGGCCCGCTCCCGTTCTTTGTGGCGGCGTGAGGCGCTCCAGCAGCAACAATGCTTGCCGCGGTGGAGCGCTGCGTCGCGCGCAACGGCTGTTTAGCCCGTCTGCCGCCCGCCACTTCCCGGTCTTGCGGGCGCCTTCTTGGTGGAGCTGTGGGCTCCTCCCGCGGCAAGCTACCTGAAGGTGGGGGGGAGGTGCCCCCGGCAGGCTCGTTCGACTCAGCTTCAGGCTCGGCCTGCTCCTCCGCGCCGGCAAGCTCCTCTCGATCGGCAAGGCTTGCCGCCTCTACTGCCTCTGCCTCCTCCACGGTGAACCCGAATTCACCAGCGGCAGCAGCTTCTGCCGCCTCCTCCAGCCTGGTGGCAATGCGCTGCAGCTCGGTGTCGGTGGTGTCGCGGGTGAGCCACTTCTGCTCGTCGGGGCGGATCGGCACTTCTTCCAGGCTGTCGAAGAACTGCTGCACGACGTCATTGGCGGGCTCTTGCCAAGTTGGAACGATCCCATGGGAATCACACAACGGCATCATTGCACGGATGCGGTCGAGCGAAGAGTTGTTGCACAAGGGAACGACCCCCCTTGGCAACATGAACCACTCGGGGTGATCTGGGTCGTGCTTGAACAGCTCTAGCAGCATCGCATCCAGCTCCAAGACGGTGAAATTCTAGTTGAGGCCCGGGCGCAGCCTCATGATGTCCGCCGCATTTTGGAACTCCCAAGCAGGCCTCCTCCTCTCCTGCAAGGGAGCGATGCGGCGGCGAAGGAAATCTGCGCCAACGGCGCCTATAGTGAATCCGGCATGCCTGAGGCGCAGGATCCGGGTCACAACAATCTTCAACCTAGCATCCTCCAGCGCCAAGTTGCTCCAATCGTTGCCGCGCACTATGGGAGTTTGGCGCTGGGCAGTGAAGGGCTGCGGGTTCTCCTCGATGATCCAACACCAATCGGCTCTCCACTCCTCCCACTTGCTGCGGAGCTCTCCTTCCAGATATGCTTCTTTCTTGCCGATCCTGGAGATCCAAGCAATCCCTCCGGCAAGTGGCTCTCCTCTCTCAACGCGGGGCATGAAGAAGTGGCGGAAGAGGGCTACGTTTGGGTGGACTCCGACAAAGTTTTCGCAAAGGTGTGCGAAAACCGCCATGGTCAGGACAGCATTGGGGGTGAAATCAAGGAGGCGAAGCCCGTAGGTGTTCATGATATCGCAAAAGAATTCAGAAAAGGGCGGGCAGAGCCCGCAATAGAAGAAGAGCGCGAAGAAGGGGTACCCGACAGAAACCAACTCTGATGTGGCGGCAGAGATTACCCTCGTGCGCGGATGCGCCCGCGTCTCCGTCGACCAGAAGAGGTAGTAGCCCTCCCTCAGCTCCTTTGCGTCGAGCTGGGGGTCGAAGGTGGCCCGCTCCTTTCGCAGCGCCGCGAGCCGCTGCGCCTCAGCCGTTCAGGCCCTTCCCCCTGTCGGCTTTCGGAGCCATGGTGGAGGTGGTGGAGGAGGCCGACGGCGTTGATGGCGTTGGTGGCGATGGGGGGTGGAGCGTCGCTCTCTTCAGACTCGAGAAGGTGGGAGGGAGCAACGGTGGTTTTTGAGATGTGACAGCAATGGCGAGGTGGGCGACCTGCCCCTGTTTCCCCTGTTTATAAGGAGGGAGAGGGGGCGGACGTTCCGCTTTTCCAATTAAAGAAAGCCCCCACGATCTCTCCCACGACGCCACGTTCGGCGCGTGCTGTTCGTGGGGGACGTGGTGGGTCCGAGGCGAGTAACGGCGTGATCTAGGGCAGCGTGCCGTGCAGTTGCTTTTGGGCCTGGCCCAACAGCGCTCGGCATCGTGTGTGGCCCAGCCGAGGCTCTGTCGGTGTACTAGAGTAGGGGTACCCTAGTATCCCGAACTCAGTACACGCAGGCGATTCAGACACCCAGCGGCGCTGCCTAGTGACCGCCAAGGTCCTCCGTGGTTCCTTTGGAGCCATTCAAGAACAAAGTATTTAAGCCAAGAAGACAAGACCCCGACAAGAGGAGCTTGCCGGGAAGGCCACTCAGGGCACGCAGAAGACAAGACCCCGGCAAGAGGAGCTTGCCGGGAAGGCTTGGTGAGCGACAAGCTCCCGGGCGCGACAAGGATTCAGCCGCGGCAAGGTGCTTGCCGCGGCATGCAACCTCTCTTCATCTCCGCTCCAGCTCATCCACCAACGTGTCGCCATGGGGCCATTCCAGGCGTGCGTGTCAAGAGGCTATGCAGCCAGCGAAGAGTAGCGGTAAGCGGCGCTGACAGGGGTGCCATCGTGGCGAGCGGTGGCGCCCCTGGCGGTCCCTTTCTGCACTGTTTAGGCGACATGGACGGGCATTTAATGCTTTTGTCCCTTGCCGTCAGAGTTAGGTATAATACACTTTACAAAGTAGTTGTACCAACCGCAACTCATTTTTCCCATTTTTGCCCTTGTTTACGTTGCCACCTGTGGTGATCCCTTGAGCCAATAAAAGGAGGCCCATGCGCAACGTGGAGGAGGTTCGGCTGGTTCGACTCATTCGAGACTAGAGACACTCAAGCTAGGTTTTGTAGCTCTCATCGCTCCCTAGCAAGAACACAATACAACCAGACAAGCAGCAGTAGGAGTATTATCTCTCCGGAGAGCTCCGAAGCTGGGTAAACTGCTCGTGTGCATCGCCTCGATCTGCTCTTCGTGCAATCTCTGCCCCCCACCGAACCGAAAGGGGCTCGGTCCGCCGGTCCCATAGGTGTTCGTGGGTCACGATCAGCTTCCCCGACAAAGTACCACCATGATCATCATGATAGAGAGTCTACTATGTTGTCACTTTCATATACTTAGTTTCTTTTTGAGCTTTCATACACTTATAGCTCTAGTGCATCTGTTGCATGGCAATCCCTACTCACTCACATTGATATCTATTGATGGGCATCTCCATAGCCCGTTAATACACCTAGTTGATGTGAGACTTTCTCCTTCTTTTTGTCTTCTCCACAACCACCATATTCTATTCCACCTATAGTGTTATATCCATGGCTGACGCTCATGTATTGCATGAAAGTTGAAAAAGTTAGAGAACACCAAAAGAATGAAACAATTTCTTGGCTTGTCATCGGGGTTGTGCATGATTTAATACTTTGTGTGATGAAGATGGAGCACAACCAGACTATATGATTTTGTAGAGATAACTTTCTTTGGCCATGTTATTTTGAGAAGACATGATTGCTTTATTAGTATGCTTGAAGTATTATTGTTTTAATGTCAATATTAAACTTTTGTTTTGAATCTTATGGATTTGAATATTCATGCCACTATAAAGAAGATTTCATGGATAAATATGTTAGGTAGCATTCCACATCAAAAATTCTATTTTTATCATTTACCTACTCGAGGACGATTATGAATTAAGCTTGGGAATGCTTGATACGTCTCCAACGTATCTACAAATTTTGATTGTTCCATGCTATTATATTATCTGTTTCAGATGTTTTACATGCATTAATATATATTTTCTATTATTTGTTGGGACTAACTTATTAACCAAGAGCCCAGTGCCAGTTTCTGTTTTGAACTTGTTTTTGAGTTTTACAGAAAAGGAATATCAAACGGAGTCCAAACGGAATAAAACTTTCGCGATGATTTTTCTTCGACCAAAAGACACCCACGTAACTTGGAGAGAGGGCCAGAAGAGTCCCAAGGGCTCCAAACGCCCTCAGGGCGCGCCCTAGGGGGGCCACGCCCCCTGGCTTGTGGGCCCCTTGGGAGTCCACCGACCTCCCTCTCAGCACTATTAATTCCCAAATATTCCCAAACCACCAGAAGCGTCCACCAAAATACTTTTCCGCCGCCGTAACCTTCTGTTCCCGTGAGATCCCATCTTGGGGCCTTTTCCGGCACCCTGTCGAAGGGGGATTCGATCATGAGCTTCTACATCAACCCTATTGCCCTTCCGATGAAGCATGAGTAGTTTACCACAGACCTACAGGTCCATAGCTAGTATCTAGATGGCTTCTTCTCTCTCTTTGATCTTCAATACAATGTTCTCCTTGATGTTCTTGGAGATCTATCCGATGTAATATTCTTTTGCGGTGTGTTTATCAAGATCCGATGAATTGTTGATTTATGATTAGATTATCTATGAATATCATTTGAGTCTTTTCTGAATTCTTATATGCATGATTTGATATCTTTGTATTTCTCTTCGAATTATTGGTTTGGTTTGGCCAACTAGATTGGTTCTTCTTGCAATGGGAGAGGTGCTTAGTTTTGGGTTCAATCTTGCGGTGTCCTCATCGAGTGACATAGTAGGGGTAGCGATGCACGTATTGTATTGTTGCATACAAGGATAAAAAGATGGGGTTTTCATCATATTGCTTGAGGTTATCCCTCTACTTCATGTCATCTTACTTAAAGTGTTGCCCTATTCTTATGAACTTAATACTCTAGATGCAGGCAGGAGTCGGGCAATGTGTGGAGTAATAGTAGTAGATGCAGGCAGGAGTTGGTCTACTTGACACGGACGTGATGCCTATATTCATAAATCATTGCCTTAGATATCGTCATAACTTTGCACTTTTCTATCAATTGCTCCACAGTAATTTGTTCACCTGCCGTATTTTTTATTTCAAGAGAGAAGCCTCTAGTGAAACCTATGGCCCCCGGGTCTATTTTCCATCATATATTTTCAGATCTGTAAACCAAAAAAACCAAAAATACCATGGTGCAATTCATTTACTTTTATTTTGTTTTACATTTTAGTAATCTTTTATATCTATCTCTACTAGATCTCATCCTTGCAAGTGACCATGAAGGGATTGACAACCCCTTTATCGCGTTGGGTGCAAGTGTTTGATTTTTTTGTGTAGGTGCATATATTGGAGACTTGTGTGTACCACGTACTGGATTGATACCTTGGTTCTTAAACTAAGGGAAATACTTATCTCTACTTTGCTGCATCACCCTTTCCTCTTCAAGGGAAAACCAACGCAAGCTCAAGAAGTAGCACTAGCGTATAGTGATGTTTCCTTGTATGTTTACTTGCTAGTTGTTTGTGATTAGTTACCTATTTTATTGTAGTCATCCCTATATGTTTCTTCTATTACTTAAATTCCATGCCACTATTATCATCGTAAAATTGTGTGCTATTATACCCGAAAGATCATCATCACTTTTGTTGAAGGTTTTGAATGATCTCTCTCACTTTGTCAGCTTCTTTGTGCGATCCCACATTTATTATCTTTTAGTGTTCATTCTCGTGTAGTGATTCCATAGTACGAGTTGGATTGGGTTCGAAGTTCTGAAAGAAATTTTGAATCTCCCATTCACCCCCCTCTAATAGATATACTCTCGATTCTAACAATTGGTATCAGAGCAAGGTCTCCTTGTCTCTGATTTTCAAAGGTCAAGCCAGCTTGGAGTTTTGAGTATGTCTCTTGTAGGTAGAATCAGTCACTCCGAAAGATTTCTCATCTTCTATGTAAATGACTATCTCTACTAGAAGAGTAGAATGATGATTCGTCTGAAAGCTATCAACGAAGAACTATGGCAGATTGTGGAATATAGATGCACCATTCTGCATCCCGAATCGCCCACTCCTAGAGATGAGGGAAACATTTGATTCGATGCTCAAGCGAAGGATATCATATGTCACGGCATCTCCAGGAACGTATTCGTTTGTTTTTGAAGGCTCGAGGCAGCCAAACAAAATCTAGGATGCCATCAAGGATATTCACTAAGAATTTCTTTCATGAACTGATGCTCACACTGTTATGCTTTGAGCCATGTTTACTCACTTCAGAAATCTCCAAAGGGAAACTGTCATGGAGCTCACTGATTGTCTAAGCAATCATGTCAAGCGATTACATCAACGTGGAGTTGAGGACATTACTGGTCAAGATGTTGTTGAAAGCTCTCAAATCCCTTGATGATTCCTTTGACCCAATAGTTTCCAAGATCAAAGAAAGACCTGACTATGAAGATCTTCAATTAGCAGAAATTATGTAACTATTAGTCATTCATGAGTAACTGATGTCGCAACCTTCTTCTTGTAGACTCGTGTTGGGCCTCCAAACGCAGAGTTTTGTAGGATAGTAGCAAATTTCCCTCAAGTGGATGACTGATGTCTACTATGCAACTTTATTCTTGTAGACTCGTGTTGGGCTTCCAAGCACAGAGTTTTGTAGGACAGTAGCAATTTTCCCTCAAGTGGTCTAAGGTTTATCAATCCGTCGGAGGTGTAGGATGAAGATGGTCTCTCTCAAACAACCCTGCAACCAAATACCAGAAATCTCTTGTGTCCCCAACACACCCAATACAATGGCAAGTTGCATAGGTGCACTAGTTAGGCGAAGAGATGGTGATAAAAGTGTAATATTGATGGTAGAAATATATCTTTATAATCTGAATAAATAAAAACTGCAAGGTAGCAAATAGTAAACGGGCACAGAAACGGTATTGCAATGCTTGAAAATGAGGCCTAGGGTCCGTACTTTCACTAGTGCAACCTCTCAACAATGCTAATATAATTGGATCATATAACCATCCCTCAAAGTGCGATGAAGAATCACTCCAAAGTTCCTATGTAGCGGAGAACATAAGAATAAATTGTTCGTAGGGTAAGAAACCATCTCAAAGCTATTCTTTCCGTTAGATCTATTCAAGAGTTCGTACTAAAATAACACAAAGCTATTCTTTTCGTTCGATCTATCCTAGAGTCTGTACTAAAATAACACCAAAGCAAATTCATATTCATCATACTCAATCCAACACAAGAACTTCAAAGAGTGCCCTAAGGTTTCTACGGGAGAAACAAAGACAAGAACGTGCATCAACCCATATGCATAGATTACCTTAATGTCACCTCGGGAATCCGCGAGTTGAGTGCCAAAAGATATATCAAGTGAATCAATACGATACCCCATTGTCACCACGAGTATTCAATAATTGCAAGACATATATCAAGTGCTATCAAATCCATAAAAGTATTCAATCCGATAGCAAAAAAATCTCAAAGGGAAAACTCAATTCATCACAAGATAGAGAGGGGAAAACACCATATGATCCGACTATATTAACAAAGCCCGCGATACATCAAGATCATGACATCTCAAGAACACGAGAGAGAGAGAGAGAGAGAGAGAGAGAGAGAGAGAGAGAGATTAAACACATAGCTACTGGTACATACCCTCAGCCCTGAGGGTGGACTACTCCCTCCTCATCGTGGTGGCCGCCCGGATGATGAAGATGGCCACCGGAGATGATTTCCCCCTCCGACAGGGTGCCGGAAAGGGGTCTAGATTGGTTTTCGGTGGCTACAGAGGCATGCGGCGGCGGAACTTCCGATCTAGGTTAACCCCGAAGGATTTTGGAATATTTGTGAATTTATAGGGTAAAGAGGGGGTGCGGGAGGCCACTTAGGTAGGCACAACCCACCTGGGCGCGCCTTGGGGCCCAGGCGCGCCCTGGTGGGTTGTGCCCCACTCGGGGCACCCCCCCAGGTGCTGCTCTAGCCCATCTTGGGTCTTCCGGTCCATAAAAAATCTCCAGCAAGTTTCACGGTGTTTGGACTCCGTTTGATATTGATTTCCTGCGATGTAAAAAACAAGCAAAAAACAACAACTGGCACTGGGTCAACAGATTAGTCCCAAAAAGTGATATAAAGTTGTTACAAAATGATTGTAAAACATCGAAGAATGATAAAATAACATCATAAATACTTCATAAATTATAGATACATTGGAGACGTATCAGCATCCCCAAGCTTAATTCCTACTCGTCCTCGAGTAGGTAAATGCTAAAAGAAATAATTTATGAAGTGTGAATGCTAGCAAAGTGCACAAGTTTGATCAATGACAATTTCAATCACTTTTCCTAGCATCATAACATCAATTCTTTCTTATAAAACTTCTCATGTTATAGTGGCAACCAATTCACATGTTAAGGTTCAAAAATGAAATCTCTTGAAACTCAACAACCTACGTTCCTAGTCACGAAGCAATTGCAATTCAACTTATTCAACGTAGTTTAAGTAAGAGCTCCACATACTCAACCATCATATAGTCTTCTATGATTGCTAACACTCACCGCATACACATGAGCAAAACGTTTCAACCAGACACATAGAAAGATAGGGGCTTATTGTTTTCGCCTCCCAACGTATTCACCTCAAGGGTGATGTCAACAATAATAACTCACGCTACCCATATTCAACTGGACATATGTGCCTAGATCTTTCGTCACCACATGATGCTTGCCAAAAGAGAAAAATAAAAAAAAGAATAGAGAGAAAAACTTTGACTCTTTGCATAAAAGTAAATACTGAAAAGTAAAATAAAGGCTCTTCGCAGAGGGAAGTAGAGGTTGCCATGTGCTTATTTGTTTGTATGCTCAACCCCTTAATGTAAAAGAACATCACATTGTATTGCCCCTTATGATAGCAACCTTTATTATGTAGTCCGTCGCTTTTATTGCTTTGCCATCACAAGTTCGTACAACGCTAGATTTTCTCTTACACTAAATGATCTAACACTTCTAAAGCAATTTTTATTTCCTTATTGCACCGATGACAACTTACTTGAAGGATCTTGCTCAATCCTTAGGTAGGTATGGTGGACTCTTGAAAATAAGATTTGGGTTTAAGGGTTTTTGGATGCAGAAGTAGTATCTCTACTTTGTGTGGAATTTTTGGCTAGCAAAGATGGGGGGCAAGCACCACATGTTGAATGATCTATGACAATATGACTTCTATGTGAATATGCGCAAACATAAATCATTACGTTGTCTTCCTTGTCCAATGTCAACAATTTTGGAATATAATATTTTGATGGGGTCTCACAATCACAAAACATTTCCATGATAGTGTATTTGCATGTGAAAGTTCTCTTCCTTATACTAATTATTCATGAATTGCTTGTATGACCAATATTGTGATTGTCAAGCCTCAAAAGATTTCACTTTCTAAACCCAATGTGAAGCTACCACTAGGAATGATATAATTTCAACTTCATGATATTCAAATCATTCAACAATTTACTCATAGGATATAAGTGAAGCACAAGAGTAAATGACATAGAAAAGAGCTTTGTTGACGGGATGTGAATGCCGCTTACCTAGCCTCCCTGGCAACTATTTGAGGATACTAATTTATTTTAAAGTTTCAGATCTATGTACTTTATTAAACCAGCAAGCAAAACAAAATAAAATGACACTCCAAGGATAGCACACATCATGTGAGGAAGCAAAAACTTAGGCTCAACCGATACTAACCGATAATTGTTGAAGAAGAAAGGTGGGATGCCTACCGGGGCATCCCAAAGCTTAGATGCTTGAGACTTCTTGAAATATTATCTTGGGGTGCCTTGGGCATCCCCAAGCTTGAGCTCTTGTGTCTCCTTAATTCCTCTCATATCACGGTTTTCCTAAATCTCAAAAGCTTCATCCACACAAGACTCAACAAGAACTCATGAGATAAGTTAATATAAACCAATGCAAAAACCTTATCATTCTCTACTGTAGCAAATCACTAAAATTATTACTCAACACTGCATACTAAGTGCCTCTGCATATTTAATACTCCCATCCTCAAATAGATTCATTAAACAAGCAAGCATATGCAAACAATGCAAACATAACAGCAATCTGCCAAAACAGTACAGTCTGTAAAGCATGCAAGAGTATCAATACTTATTCAACTCCAAACATTGTGAAATTCTACCACACTGTAGAAAATTTATCAGAGCTTATTATGCAAAAAGTTTCAACAATTTATCACACTTTGACTTTCCTAGGGAATTTTTGAAACATCGATAAACTTACTGTTTTTAAACAGCAACATGTAGACTTGTAAAATAAGCATAGTAAAGGCTATCAATGCCACTTTCATTGAAATAAAAGATGCAGAACATTATTCTAAATAACAGCAATCAAATCCTAACGAAATAAATTGACGCTCCAAGTAAAACTCATATCATGTGACGAATGAGAACATATCTCCACGTGAGGTTACCGATAATGTTGGAGACGAAAGAGGGGATGCCTTCTGGGGCATCCCCAAGCTTAGTTGCTTGGATCTTCCTTGAATATTACCTTGGGGGTGCCTTGGGCATCCCCAAGCTTAGGGTCTTGTCACTCCTTATTCTCCTCATATCGACATCTCACCCAAAACTTGAAAACTTCAATCACACAAAACTTAACGGGACTTCGTGAGATAGGCTAGTATGATAAAGAGCAAACCATTTCACTTTGGTACTGTCAAAGACAAGATTAATAACTGTTTCCACACAATGCCTACTGCAGCATATCATTTTCACATATTTATATTGAGCAATATAAGCCATAGAAACTAGAAAACAAGCAAACTATGCACTGAAAATAGAATCTGTCAAAAACAGAACAGTCTGTAGTAATCTGTACTCAAACCATACTTCTGCTACTCCAAACATTATGAAAAAATTAGAACCACGTGAGCAATTTGTATACTAATCTTCTGCAAAAAGAATCAACTCAAAAGCTGTAACATCCCAAAATTCCAAATTCTGGAATGTTATATTAAATAAATAGTTTTGATTGTTTGTTTGTTTGTGGTGTGGTTGCTTGTGTGAAATTGAGTGAATTGTTTTGAAACTTTTTGAAAGTTAAATGAGAGGGAATAAAAGGGACTTTCCCAAAACTTTCACCTTGCATTTATGATCTTCATGAATTCAAATTCTTTTCATCACAAAGCCCTGGAGTGAAGATGATATGACTTCTTCCATTTAAATAAATCAAAAGGGTTTTTGAAAATATTTGAATCTCATTTGGAAATATTTCAAATTTAGAAACTTTATGCAACTCGATGATTTTCATGAGACAAGATAAAATGACTTCTTCAATATATATGAAATATGACTTGGAAGTTTCAAAGAATCAAATTTAAAGTCCCTTTGAAATTATTTTCAATTTGGAGTTATTTGGGTTTTATTCAAATTATTTTTCTCCAAAATAAAATATATGGAAAGTAAGGTAAAATGATTCCCTACATTAGAAAATTGGAGAGAAGTGATTTTGAAATCATTTTGGTATTTTAAAATAATTTTATTTGGTTTTTAAATTAACTAGTAGCAATGATTGCTTTATTTCAATTTTTGTGGAATTTATTTGACGCTAAAAAATGTTCAGGTTGTAGAAAATCTTTTTCTGAATTTTTTTGATATATTATATGCCTATATATCTTTTTAATATTTATCATTTTTTTGTTTTCTTAAAAAAACTTCTCCGAACTGGTTGGCCCGGCCCAGTTAAGCCAAACCAATGGCGCTCGCGTTGTCCCCGACCCCGAGCCGGTCTCCAAACGCTGCACGACATTGGCGCCGCCGCCGTCCGAGTCCCGGCCGGGCACGGCTCCCCTCGACCCCTTCCGCAAGCCGTCGCCCCCTGGCCTCTTTAAATAGTGAGGGCCCTGGCCCCTCGACTTCTCAAGCCTTAGCCGCCGCCGCCGCTGCCGACGTTGCTCACCGCCGTCTTGCCGCCGCTCTCGCCGCCACAGCGTCGCCTCTCCCGCTTCAGCGCGCGCCGCCATAAGCCACCAGGGCCGCCGCCCGATCCCGCCGCCGCCGGAGCCGCCGCTGTCGTCCGTCTCGCCGATGTCGAACCTCTGTGGACCGGTAAAAACCGCCCCCTGTCCGATCCGGTTTTTTCAGCTTTCAGTTTTCTTTTAAAGCCGGTTTATTTATTTAGTTAGGTTATTTAGCAAACGTTTGCTCGTTAGGCTTATGTAGCGGACGATTTCTTTCGTTAGTCCCCGTAGCGGACGTTCATCCATTAGATTTTTCTTTTTCTGTTTTATTTTCAGCCAGGGACCCATTCTTGAATATTTTTTTTCGTAGATTAGCCCCTGATCTTTAAAACGCTCACAACTTTTTTCTCGTTTATCCAAATCCAACGAAACCAATTCCACTTCTTCATCATGATCACATTTATCCAAAGAACATATTAAATCAACTTTTGGAAATTTAAAATTTGAATTAGATCAGATTCAAATTCAAACCTGTTTTGGTTATAATTTGAGTTTTATAACTCCGATTTAATTGATTCTTTTTGTAAATAGAAGCTCTTGATCTAAACTTTTTGTTAAGAACTAATCCACATAATTTTAATACTGTTGAATTTTTTTGTTTGCAAGAGTTATTTGCCTGTTTTCGAAGTTTTATGAGATCTTTTGTTCGAATTTTATGCTTGAGTGCTTATGTATGCAATTGCTTGCTTACGATAGATTGATCGGAGTGTGATGAGTAGATCTATCACGAGTTATGAGTGTGATGAATCTTCATCAACAGTACAAGGCAAGTTCACACTTTGATCATACTCTTTTATACCCAGTTTTACTTGCATTAGTTTCACCCTCAAAGATTGCATGAGTAAGATTGGGAATATGTGGGTATTGCTATGTAGTTGATGAGGTAGGAACCTATGATCCTTGAAACTGATACGTCTCCGTCGTATATATAATTTTTGATTGTTTCATGCCAATATTATACAAGTTTTACATACTTTTGGCAACTTTTTATATGATTTATTGGACTAACCTATTGATCCAGTGCCCAGTGCCAGTTCCTATTTTCTGCATGTTTTTTGTATCCATATCAAACGAAGTCCAAATGCAATAAAATTTCACGGAGAATTATTTTGGAATATATGTGATTTCTGGGAGTTGGAATCACCGCAAACGGCGGCCTGTGGTGGGCACAACCCACCAGGGCGCTCCAGAGGAGCCAGGCATGCCGTGGTGGGTTGTGACCACCTCGTATGACGGTTGGAGTTGTACTTTGGGCGCAAGGAAGATTATATCCGGAAAAAAATCATGTTAAAATCTCAGGGCAATCGGAGTTACGGATCTCCAGGAATATAAGAAACGGTTTTCGGCTAGATCTAGGGGCGCGAAATAGAAGAGAACAGAGAGTGAGATCCCATCTCGGAGGGGCTCCCGCCCCTCCGCCACCATGGAGACCATGAACCAGAGGGGGAACCCTCCTCCCATCTAGGGGGAGGCCAAGGAAGAAGAAGAAGGAGGGGGCTCTCTCCCCCTCGCTTCCGGTGGCGCCGGAGTGCCGCCGAGGCAACGATTGGGACGGCGATTGTCGGTGTCAAAACCGGCGGATCTCGGGTAGGGGGTCCCGAACTGTGCGTCTAGGCGGATGCTAACAGGAGACAAGGGACACGATCTTTTACCCAGGTTCGGGCCCTCTTGATGGAGGTAAAACCCTACGTCCTGCTTGATTAATATTGATGATGTGTGTTACAAGAGTAGATCTACCACGAGATCAAAGAGGCTAAACCCTAGAGGCTAGCCTATGGTATGATTGTTGTTCGTCCTACGGACTAAAACCCTCCGGTTCATATAGACGCCGGATAGGGTTAGGGTTACACAGAGTCGATTACAATGGTAGGAGACCTATATATCCGTATCGCCAAGCTTGCCTTTCACACCAAGGAAAGTCCTATCCGGACACGGGACGAAGTCTTTAATCTTGTATCTTCATAGTCTTGGAGTCCGGCCGATGATGATAGTTCGGCTATCCGGACACCCCCTAGTCCGGAACTCCCTCAGTAGCCCCTGAACCAGGCTTCAATGACAATAAGTCCGGCGCATGTTGTTGTCTTGACATTGCAAGGCGGGTTCTTCCTCCGAATAATTTATAGAAGATTGTGAACACTAGGATAGTGTCCGGCTCTGCAAAAATAAATTCCACATACCACCGTAGAGAGAATAATATTACACAAGACCAATCTGCTGACGTATTCTGTGGCGTGACGTCGCGCCACTTCCAAGCCTTTACTCAAATTGTTTTTATTGTTCCACCTCGGCGCGTTTAGCGAAGCGGTTTCCTTGGCACGTCTTGTTGAAGCAGAGATCGTGTTCCCCTTATTCCGGGATTCCCATCAATACGGACGTGGGTAACCCAACCGCGCCATTGATTGTGGCGCTTGGTGGATAAGCGAGTTTTACCAGGCCGGTGGGGACACATGTTTTTGTCCGCTCATATAAGGGGATAAGGATCCAACCCTTTTACCTGCGCCTTCTTCCTCCTTGGCTTATCCATCTCCGCGAACTCGAGCTCCAGCGCCCAAGTCCGCACTTCTCACCTCAACCCTCTCCAACTATGTCCGGAGCGGGAGGTAAGTGGATGGCCTCCTCCGTCACGGAGGGGCAGATCCAGAAGCTGCGCGGCGCCGGATATTTGTCTAGCAACATCGCGCATCGGCTCCCCGACGAGGGAGAGCTCGTCCCCAACCCCAGGCCCCATGAGAGTAGTATTTCTTCCCCATTTCCTCCGCGGACTGGGCTTCCCGCTTCATCCCTTTGTCCGGGGGCTCATGTTCTACTACGGCCTAGATTTCCATGATCTGGCCCCGAATTTCATCCTCAATATCTCGGCGTTCATCGTGGTGTGTGAGGCCTTCCTCGCATCCAGCCCCACTTGACTTGGCTCAAGACCTTGATGTCAAGCGAAGGTTGTGAAGGGCAGCCAAGCGGAGTCGGAGGCGCCATGGTGGGCAGGATGTCCCACGTTACGTGGCTGGAGGGCACTTCGTGGAAACCATCAAGGGGTGGCAATCGGGTGGTTCTACATCACCGAGCCGCGTGACCCTGATTGGGCAGCGCCCCAATTCAGATCAGCATCCCCACACGGCTCACCTCCCGGAAAGAGAGTGGCGGATTTGGGGAATTCGAGGAGCTGACCGGACTCAAGCCTGTATCCAGAGGCTGGTGGACAAAAGCTCAAGCTCGTCAACGTAGTCGAGTCATGCTCATCCGCGGATTCTCCGTGCCAGCGACGGGGCTTCAATATGTGGGAGTTTGATCGGCGCAACACTGGACCTGAAGGGCTCTTGGACACTACGTGCGAAGATGTCGGAAGGTGCTGTTCAAGGCGCCAAGCTCCGCATCCGCTATCAAGATCGCGGATTCCACTCGCAGCGTCAAGCCCGGCGAGGTAAGTGATTTCACCACTTGTTTTCCGTAGTTTGGCTCTATGCGGGATCTAAACTCCCTTTACCTTTGACAGGAATGGCTGGCGAAGGCCGAACGGATTATCTGTCCGGCCCCATTGCCAGAGGACCCAGCGGACGCCCATCTAACGGGGCTGCTGGCTCCGGCACCCCACGTGGTGCCGGAGAAGAAGGCCAAGAAGACGGCCACGGAGACTCGGAAGAGTTCCCGTTTTCAGGTGCTATCGGATGATGAATCCGAAGCCGACTCCTCTCACCAAGGCGAGGAGGAGAAGGAAAAAGCCTCTCCCCTAGCAGGGGGAGGGAAGAAAAGGAAGGCCTCCCCAACAAGGGAGGCCGAAGGGTCCAAGAAGGGAAAAAAATCTTCCTCCGGACTGCTCCGCCAACGCCAGTGACGACGATGAAGACTGGCATCCAAGGGCCAAACCCCTGGAGAGATCGTAAGTATCCGGACTCCCGAATAACTTCAAGGTTTATTTCTTTTCGCCATATAATGTCTTTCTAATGCCGCATACAACCCTGTAGTCCGCCCAAGGATGATCTTCCCGTTTCATCGAGCGGGTCCTTGGGTGCGTCGGATATGGATTCCCTTCCGACTGCCTCCACCCCCCGTGCCGCGGACGACGCCGAGGTGAGATCCCAAGAAAGGACCCACCAGGAGGAGGAGGCCCCGAAGGCGTCCACAGACACCCTCCGGACTTTGCACGGACTCAGCTCCGGAGGCCACAAGGGCTCCGGAGTCGGTGGCGACCCTTCGTAAGAAGGGCAAGGCTGTGGCGCCGGCTGCCTCCGTCCCAACCGGAGGTGCGGATAATTGCTGGGGGCGCTCACGGCGCCTCCATCAAAGAGGAACACCGCACTGTTATGAGTGCGGTGATTGAAAAGTTCAGCTTCATAAAAGCGGGCTGACCGAAGCTTCGCAGCAGCCTTCCGACGGGCTTTGAGGTAAGAATTTCAATATATGTAAAATGGTACCGCATAGATCAGTAGCCCCGATGCTCGGTTCGGTGTTCGGAAAGAAAAGCGGATGAGGATCTTTAAAAAGATAAACGCAGGAGTCATAAAAATATGTCAATATGGGATTGCAGGCTGTCTTTGCTGACCTCCGCCTTTGATCATGGAGGTCAATAATTTGAAGAAAAACCTCGAGCGGTTCGAGAACGAGCTCGGTCATCCCAAGAAGCAGCTTGAGGAAAAATAAGGTGAGTAATACCTTATGAAAATTGTACCTTACAGAAAAGGATTTGGTTGCAAGAAAAATGACAAGGATAACGTGGGTATTGTAAGGGCCACTAACGAGGTGGCGACCCTGGAGGAGGCGGTGGCCGTGGCCGAATGTAATGCGGCCGCGGAACGCACCGAGCGAGAGAAGCAGGAGGCACGGGTGGCGGAGGTACAGAAAGAGCTCCAGGATCTTGTGAAAAAACATGAGAACTTGGAGCGTGACTCGAAGATTCGAGAGTCTGAGCTTGCAACGGCTCTTGAGAGTGCCAAAGCCGCTAAGGCCGAAGCCTACAAGGCCCTCCAGGAGATTGAGGCGGTGAAGAAAATAGCAGCGGGTAAGGCATTTTTCATGCAGAGTAAGCATGTGAGTGTTAATTACCTGTTGCTTACCCAAATTCGAGCTCTCGAGGCGTTCGCAGATCTTCCTCGCAGCGTGTCCGATGCTGCCGCATTCTACCGGGCCGAGGAGGGGAGCTCGACGGAGAAGGTCTTCTGGTCTCAGTATGCTGAGGCCGGACATCCGGTGCCCTTAGCGACCAGTGAAGCAGCTGGTCGAGCTCCTAAGGCAGCCGAACAGGCCATGAAGGGCCTTATAGTTCGGCTGTGGCCTAAGGAGGCCATGCACAGGAGCTACTTCGGCCCGGTGCGCGACCGGTGGATGCGTGCCCATGGGTTGAAGTTATCAAGCATTCCGCTTGTATCTAGGGTGCCTGTCGGGCCTTGCCCGCAAAAGGTGCACTGGGCAAGATGGATGCCGAAGCTCGTGGACGGACCCGCCACGGAGGGCAAGGAGCACCGCACGCCCGAGATGTATTATAAGAGTGTCTTGAAGGCGCCCGCACTATTGCGGGTGAGTGCTCCAAAGATGTAATATTTGAGTAGACTCGCATTTTCTTATCCTGTCGCTGAAAACTTAGTTCATATGCACTAAGCAACGCTTGTTAATTTAAAATATTACCTTCGTGTGGCTGTTTATCAAATCGAGAGATGGCAAGTCGTCGGCTTCAGCCCCATGCCACGAGTCTTTGGGGTGTTCGGGATAAACTTGAGCGCTCTTGTTCCCATTTTGGGTCCATCTAGGAGGCGCTCAACACAGCGAACCAGGCAACGGACTTATAATGCTTGAACACTCTCCTTAGCCATAGAATTCTATAATTTTAAATTTCGTGAAGCCCCTAGTCTTCGGAAGGCCAAATTTGGGGCGCTATCCACGCCTTGGCCGGACAGTATCCAGCTCCTCGCTCTAAGCGGCATAAGTCTTTAAGGACTCGCAAAAAACCTCTCGAACAGCGACCGGTCTCTCGCCTCATCATGACAGTCAGTTTTAGCTTTCTCCACTGAGGCGTTAACCCAGCCGAACTGGGGCGGAATCGCAATGGTTCTCCCGGTGCTACCTTAGCCGATATAATGGAACGTAAGGTACCAAAACACGGGAGCCGGGCAAACCCAACTATTGACCCAAGACATGATTCGGAGCCGATGCATATAGTGCTATAAGTTCGGGGTGCCGCACTTGTGAAAGTGTTTGGACTCATCACACCATAACACGGGAAACATAAGCCCCTGGTGTATATTAGCTGTACCAAAGTGTACGGATGCAACATGTCGTAAATGAACATATGTATGAAAAAGAAATGCAATTATAAACAAAAAGGTGCTGCATTGTTTTATTCAACAAGTGCTGCTACGAATGCAGAACGATACAAATAGTGCGATAAGCAAGGTATGAGACTATTAAACATGTCCCCCTCCAGGGGTAGGCTGCATATTGGTGTATGAAAATGCTCGTAATGGAGACCACCTATATATTCGTTGTAGCCTTTATCCTTCCCTGGCTATTGCATCGTGAGTTCGGCAGGTCTGCTGCCGGACAGGGATTCTGACAAACGGAGTCCTGTGGGTAAAAAGTAAAAGGTAAAAAAGAAAAGAAAAAGGAACGACACACTTGAGAGCCCCTGGTGTGGTTGAGCCGCAGTCTGGGTTTATCGTGGTCGTGCCCTCTCCCTATGCCCATGGTATCTTGAGCGTAATGGTGTACGCGAAGGACCTGCTGACGTTCGCAGGGCTGTGGTTGGGGCGCATCGCTACGCATGCTCTGAGCGTGCCGGTGGTCTTGTTGTAAGTTACTCCGGCGCTTAGCTGTGTCCGCCGCTAAAGGCGGACTCGAGAATTGCCTTAAGAGGCTGCATTGCACTTCGCGCGAGAGCAGCCAGATGTTCCTCCGTGCGGAGAGAACGTTCGGTGTTTCCGTTGACCGTAATGACTCCTCGAGGGCCTGGCATCTTGAGCTTGAGGTATGCGTGGTGCGGCACGCGTTGAACTTTGCAAGCGTGGTGCGTCCGAGCAAGGCATGATAGCCGCTGCGGAGCGGGACTATGTCGAAGATTAACTCCTCGCCGGAAGTTATCCGGGATCCAAGACCACTTCGATGTAATTGAGCCTGTACAATTGGCTTCTACACCTGGTATGACGCCTTTAAAGGTCGTTTGGTAGGTTTAATCCTTGAGGGTCTATGCCCATCTTGCGCGACCGTATCCTGGTAAAGCAGGTTCAGGCTGCTGCCGCCGTCCATCGGGACTCGGTTAGGTGAAATCCATCGACGATTGGGTCTAAGACCGGTCTGGCGAATCCCGTGGCGGATCTTTGGTGGGGTGGTCCTTCGGTCAAAAGTGATCGGGCAGGAGGACCATGGATTGAACTTCGGGGCAACTGGCTCCATCACGTAGACATCCCTGAGTGCACGCTTCCGCTTCCTTTTGGGTATGTGCGTTGCGTATATCATGTTCACCGTCCGCACCTGTGGGGGGAAACCCTTCTCTCCTTTATTGTTCGGCGGTTGGGTCTCGTCCTCGTCA
The DNA here is from genome assembly GCA_021605205.1 of Aegilops longissima. Classification (NCBI taxonomy): domain Eukaryota; kingdom Viridiplantae; phylum Streptophyta; class Magnoliopsida; order Poales; family Poaceae; genus Aegilops; species Aegilops longissima. The sequence continues at coordinate 258,417,442 of CM038682.1, read as the reverse complement.
TCGCTATGCAACCCCTTGTCATTGTTTTCGGCAATTAACTTGCCTGCCTGCTTGAATACCCAACAGTCCCTGTTGGTGTGGTTAGCTGGCTTTTCGGGGGTGCCGTGTATCTGGCACAAGCGGTCGAGTATTCTGTCCAAATTGGACGGACCCGGAGTAGTCCTTTTGAATGGCTTTTTCCGCTGACCGGGTTTAGAGCCCATGAATCTGGCATTGATTGTCGTATCCTCAATATTGTCGCCGTTAACGCGACGTTTGTTTTTGTTACGACGTGGCCTGCCATTTCGGTCCTTGAAGTCCGGACTGCCAGAATTTTTGCTGAGGTTGTTGCTGCGTGCTAGCCAGCTATCCTCACCCGCGCAGAAGCGGGTCATGAGTGATGTGAGGGCTGCCATGGATTTCGGCTTCTCCTGTCCTAGGTGCCGGGCAAGCCACTCGTCACGGATGTTATGCTTGAAGGCTGCGAGGGCCTCCGCATCCGGACGGTCGACGATTTGGTTTTCTTGGTTAAGAACCGTGTCCGAATTGTCCGGCCGATTCGTCTGCTGCTGAATTATGTGGCTTAGGTCATCAGCGTCGGTGGTCGCACATAAGTGCCACAGAAGTTGTCGAGGAATGCGGCTTCCAGTCCTCCCAACTCCCAATTGACTCTGGCGGCAAGCTGTTGAGCCAATGCCGGGCTGGTCCTTTAAGCTTGAGGGGAGGTATTTGATGGCGTGAAGATCGTCACCGCGCCATGTGGATGTGAAGGAGATAGTCTTGATCCAAACCGCGGGGTCTGTTGTGCCATCATAGGATTCAATATTGACGGGTTTAAACACTTCGGGGATTTGATGATCCATTACTTCGTCTCATGAAGCATAGTGGGTGTCTTGGCGCCTCAGTACTAGGCGATATCACGACGGAGCTCAAAAGAGCTTGGTCTGTGTTGTTCGGCCCGGCCGGACTTACTGTGTCTGGCGCGACGGTTGTCGTCACGTACCGTGGGGCGCCCACGTGATCCATAGACCGATCTTGATTGTCTTGACTTGTCCTCCAATATATCTCGCAGGTCGGGCGTTCCCCTTTGGCCGTGCTTTTGAGCGATGCCGGGTGCGGTTCTAGTGAAGGGCCTAGAGGCCTCTCTGTCGCGACCACGGGTGGTCGGTCAGCCGTATTGTCTCCTGGTGATGCGGGTTCGTAAGCCTCCTCCTCTAATCGGGGAGCAGCTTGCGTTTAGGGTAGCTTTGGAGGCGTTCGAGCTCATGCTCTTGACGCGAGGACTTCATCCATCAGTCGGCTAGCAGATCCTGATCAGCTCTAAGCTGTTGCTGCTTTTTCTTGAGGCAATTCGCCGTGGCCATAAGCCTGCGTCTAATACGCTCTTGTTCGACGGGATTCTCAGGCACGACGAATCCATTGTCGTCGAGGCTTGCTTCGTCTCCGGAGGGAGGCATATAATTCTCTACCTCTTCTTCTGCCGCTCTCTCGTGAGGGCTGGCGTCTCCATCTTCCTGCGCTGGATCTTGCTGGAGTGGATTGTCTTCGACACTGTCTGGTGTATTGTTATCTCCGGTGCCGGAATCTTCATTCTTGCTGTGGCGGGATTTAGAGCGGCGCCGCTGACACCGACGCTTGGGCTGCTTCTTGGAGGGGTCATCCTCCGTTGTTCCATCGCCGTTCCCATCTTTTGGGATGTCCACCATATATATGTCATATGACGAGGTGGCCCTCCAGTGCCCTGTAGGCGCTGGGTCTTGGTCGTCTCCGGCATAGTCGTCTATACCGTCGATGTCTTCGGAGTCGTAGTCTAGCATGTCGGTTAGATCGTCGACAGCGGCTACCAAGTGGGTGGTGGGTGGGCGTTGAATTTCTTCATCGTCCGCATCCCAACCTTCCTGACCGTAATCCGGCCAGGGCTCTCTGGATAAAGAGAGAGACTTTAGTGAATTCAGGATGTCACCAAAGGGCGAGTGCTGAAAGATGTCTGCGGCAGTGAACTCCATGACGGGCGCCCAATCGGATTCGATTGGCAAGGGCGTGGAGGCTTCGGAGTCCGGAGAGGAGTCCGGCACCCTGGAGTCGAGGTCTTCGCAAAGGACAGGGATGGAGTTTGGCTCGATCGCCGTAGAGATTAAAGGCCCCGAGGCGGTGTCCAACCACTCGTCCTTGATCGGGGAATCCGGCTCCGGATTAAGGGTCGGAGCGGATGCGGTGCGGCTTCGTGGCACTTGCTCGCTGCAGAGCTAGATCATGCCCATCGAGACAAGGCGGGCGCTGCTTGGTTGCGGCTCGAATCCGTCAAAGATCAAGTCTCCGCGGATATCGGCCGTATAGTTTAAACTTCGAATCTGACTGGACGGCCAGGGGCGTAGCTTCGATCTGCTCCGGATGGCTGCTTAATTGGCCCGCAGCAAAGCCGCCCGAACACGAAGATCTGTCCGGGGAGAAAAGTCTCACCCTGGACCGCGTCGTCGTTGATGATCAAAGGAGCCATCGAGCCTATCGGTGACGACACAGAGGATCTCTCAATGAAAGAACCAATGTCGGTGTCAAAACCGGCGGATCTCGGGTGGGGGGTCCCGAACTGTGCGTCTAGGCGGATGCTAACATGAGACAAGGGACACGATGTTTTACCCAGGTTCGGGCCCTCTTGATGGAGATAAAACCCTACGTCCTGCTTGATTAATATTGATGATGTGTGTTACGAGAGTAGATCTACCACGAGATCAAAGAGGCTAAACCCTAGAAGCTAGCCTATGGTATGATTGTTGTTCGTCCTACGGACTAAAACCCTCCGGTTTATATAGACGCCGGATAGGGTTAGGGTTACACAGAGTCGGTTACAATGGTAGGAGATCTATATATCCGTATCGCCAAGCTTGCCTTTCATGCCAAGGAAAGTCCTATCCGGACACGGGACGAAGTCTTCAATCTTGTATCTTCATAGTCTTGGAGTCCGGCCGATGATGATAGTTCGGCTATCCGGACACCCCCTAGTCCGGAACTCCCTCAGCGATCTACATCAACAATCTTCCTACCGTCAACAACAACTTTCTCCCCCTCTATGCAGCGGTGTAACACCTCTTCCCCCCGCTGTAATCTCTACTTAAACATGGTGCTCAACTCCATATATTATTTCCCAATGATCTATGGTTATCCTATGATGTTTGAGTAGATTCATTTTGTCCTATGGGTTAATCATGATCTTTGTTGGTATGATTGTATATTTTATTTATGGTGCTGTCCTACGGTGCCTTCCGTCTCGCGCAAACGTGAGGGGGCCCTGTTGTAGGGTGTTGCAATACGCTCATGGTTTACTTATTGTCAGTGTTGTGGGGGATGACAGTAGCCCAAACGCGGATAAGTGGGTTATGGCGTATGGGAGTAAAGAGGACTTGATACTTAATGCTATGGTTGGGTTTCATGACCTTAATGATCTTTAGTAGTTGCGGATGCTTGCTAGAGTTCCAACCATAAGTGCATATGATCCAAGTAGAGTAAGTATGTTAGCTCATGCCTCTCCCTCATATAAAATTACAAGAATGATTAGCGGTACTTGTTATCAATTTCCTTGGGACAAATAACTTTCCCGTTGACAAAAGCTCCCTACTAAAACTAACTTAGTTGTGTCCTTATCTAAACAGCCCCTAGATTTTATTTATGTGCTCTTTATTATCTTGCGAACCTATCCTATCACACCTACAAAGTACTTCTAGTTTCATACTTGTTCTAGGTAAAGCGAATGTCAAGCATGCGTAGAGTTGTATCGGTGGTCGATAGAACTTGAGGGAATATTTGTTCTACCTTTAGCTCCTCATTGGGTTCGACACTCTTACTTATCGAAGAAGGCTACAAACGATCCCCTATACTTCTGGGTTATCAGAAACACCCCGGGAATATACGTTATGCTCATATTGCTTAGCCATGCTCGTAGACGGGATTGGTATGTGAGATTCATGAAAGATGCAAGAGATAATAACTAAGGGAAACTTAAGGTGGCTACTTTAATACACATCTGGGTGGATTGCTTGGGGCACCCTGGAGCACCCAGTGGTTTTCCCGGGCACCTGGAGAACCCAGTGTTTGCCCAAGGGGATCCCGGAGTACCTGTGTGATCATCCTATGGAATGCCAGCCAGGCTCAAAGGGATCGTAAGATTATTCATGCTAGAAACTTCCATGTGCAGCCACAAGCCATTATGGGCTCTGGCATAGATGAGTATGTTGTGTGACCTCTTTCAGTGGTAGGCTAGCAGATGTAGGGGAAAGTAGGTGTAACTGTCTACCCAGAGTAAAGAGTTAATTCCTCAAAAAGACTGTGTCTCGATCATCCGTTTCTCAAACATCATGTAGTGCGAGAAATTCAATGGAGGAGATGAGTCTTGTGGGGAAAAGTGAGCAATCCTCTGCAAAGTGTACAAATTAATCATGATTAGCCGTGTCCCTGGTTATGGACATTTTGAGTATATGGTATTTGAATTTTGGTTGATCTCATCACGTTACTTAATTAATGTATTGGGTTATTAATTATTTGGGATTTGAGTTGGAGGAACCTTCCCAATAATGGCATCAATTTGGTAGAAAAAACGAAATTTATTCCTTTGTTGTAGGGGCAAATTGGCTTTATGCAAAATTAAACTTAGAGCCTCCACCGGCCAAATATGCATATAGAGATAGACATTCTCCTTATTATTCCTTGGTGTGAATTTGCCAGTACATTCAATGTACTGACCTACATGGCTGCAACATCTCATGTTGCAGGAATCTTACAACGAGTAAGTGATATGTTAGGGTTATGATGTCTACACTTAACTCTGCCCTTGGTGTTGTTGGGAACTCTACAACTTTGTTGTTACTTCCGCTATATGGATTAAGGTAATAGTATTTACATTACTTTTACATGTGATTGCACTCTATTATAAATCCCCGAGTACTATGTGTGTCAGCATACTGATCCAGAGATGACACTTAAGCACAGAGACTTCGATCCATTGGGATCGGGTCGTTACAAGATGGTATCAGAGCACATGTTTACTGTAGGACGTGACCCATAGAAACTAGCAAGCCCATAGGAAAGATTATCTCTAAAACTTTATTTTCAAAAGAGATCCCTTAACTCTCATCTTTTCTAAGTTGTACCAAGTATTTTTTTCCTCTCCTCTCAAATAGTTAGACTACCCATTTCCCTTTTTGACCACACGAAGATTCGACTGATGAGACCACTCCAAGAAGTACAAGATATCGGACAACTAAGACCACTTCGGAATGAAGAGGATTTTACCGAGCATTATAATAATGGAAACTACAATGGTTGAAGACTCCGAAGACTAGGAGAATTTTAAGGCTCTGAAGAATTTCCAGATTGGTATGACCTAGGAAGGCTACCCTGACGGAACTTGTCAGACTATTGAAGCTGTCAATACCCGAGATCAAGGTGTGTCGGAGAAAGACCGGAACATGAAGCGTTAAAACTCAAATTTTTGGTCGTCAAGAAAACCCTAAGGCAGGAGATATCAACTATGGAATGATAGCTCATGCCAATGACAAGGGCAGAAACACGACTATCCATGATGTTATCGCCCGCTTATGCTATCCATCACCGTACTGAGTTAAGCATGCATTTCTTTAGAAGGATTGCATGGTAGAAGGGCTAATGGAGCACCTATCGGCAAAAGATGAAGTTTTAACCTTAGCTGGTGTATCGCCAGGATCTGGAGTATTACATCAAGAATTTTAAGATGGACCTTCAGGAAGCCGTATTTGACAAGGAAGCATTTCATGAAGAACTCAGGACCCAAAAGCTGAAAGTAGCCAAGCTAGAGGAGCAAAACCTCGAGATACCGGAGATTCGTCAGGAACTGAAGGACAGTAGGACCATGGTTCATGCCAAGGATGTTGAAACCCAGAAGTTTGGAACACAACTCCAAAAAAAGTTAAAGGACGTCATGAGAGACTTCACGTCAACAGAGATGATCTGGCAAAAGAACGTGAGAAGGACAAGCATGATCGGAATAAGCCATCGGAGACATGAACCAGACTTGAAGAGCTTGGCGACTTAGAAGATTTATTGACCTTTAGAAGACCAAACCCCTGTTATATACTTATGTTAGATGCGACAATTGTGAGCTATCATTCGTTTGATGTTTTTTCGATAGCCACAAAACAAAATCTGTCTCTTCAAAACTATTGTTTGTATTGTGTGTATCCCTCGCTATCTCTCTTATCTCACCCCAAAACCGTTGGAACCAATAGAGGATGAATGGAGATGAACTCATATTTTCTAGACCGATGACTCAATTGGAGACGGACCGATAGATTCAGAACATGGAAGATCACATGAAGAATAACACTATAGTCGGAAAGGATATGACCCAGCATGCTCTTCAGTGCTTTGAAAGAGGTGCTGCTACTTGGTGGAGGATGTACCAAACCACCAATGGATGGCAAAGAGTAACCACTTGGGAAGAATTTAAGTTGACTCTGCTAAAGCTCGACTTGTGTCCTAGAAATTAAAGCCTTATGGAAATTATATGAAGAAACCTTGTGCATGCAAGCTCAGTGGAGAAATAGGACACAACCATAAAGAACACAAGGATGAATGCCCTAATTGTGAAGAAAGTCACCCAGCTGAAGAATGCCCAACTAGGTCGATTACTTGTTTCTTGTGTGAAGGGACTACCCACTACCCTGCTCAGTGTCACATTTACCCCATGGTTCGAAGAACCATCCATCAGAAGAAAGAAGCAATGAAAGGAGCCCTCATGGAAATTTTAGAAGAACCTGTGATGAAGGAAGAGGTGGAGGACACACCCGAAGAAGACCCAATTAAACCCAGCACCAAGTCTTGCTATACATGTTGAGAAGAAGGACACATCTCCCAGAATTGTTTGAAGGGGGATCGAGTAGCATTCCCGACAGTGGAAGTAGAGTATGACCCACAGGAAATAGAAGCCCTGATTGGCACAGAAAAGTCCAGGAAGAGAAATAGATTGGATTCCAGGAACAACCCAATTTCTACGAAGAAGGACCTGAGTCATATCACATGTTTTAGGTGCAAAGATTCAGGGCACTACTTCAGCGGATGCCCAAAAAGGAAGCCGAGGACCCAAGGAGGCTATGTAATCATAAGGAAACCACGAGACTGGTTAGAAGTAATATGTTTCTGCTGCAGGGCACTTTGCCAGAGATTGTCCCAATGAGAAGGAGACTTGTGCTAAATAGTTGTGTCGAAAATGAAATATAGCAGTAGTAGTGGGAACATTTCTTTTTATTATTGAGGTGTTGAGTTGAGGCGTGTAATGGAAATGCAAGAGATTGTAATAAATTCATGGAATCAATAAAGTTCATGTGTCATGATTTCATACGTTGAATTTTATTAGTAGTTACTCTAAGAAGAAAGATTTTGACCATTTTCGAGGATATGAGAAATATGGTCTATGGAAGAATTTGTGCATTTCAAGGGTGGTAGTACCCTGTGAGGACACTTGACCCCTGGAAAAGATAATGATATTCCACGGAGTGGACTTTGGACAAAATAAGTATGAGTTTTATCTCGGTATGTGGGATACCCCAAGAATATGAAGGGATGAAGTACTATTTGATATAAAAGAGGTATAATGTTGGTAATATGGAACAATTGTAACCCCAGGATGAGTTGAAGCTATAAATGTGATGAGGTGAGCCCATAACCCACAGGCTCCAGGACCTGCCAAGAAGCAAGCACACTCTTGCTGAAGGAAAAACCCTGGAAGAAGATACGACTTTATCAACAGACGATCTTATAGGAGTAACGCAAAACCTGAGAGTTGCGAAAAAACGATAGATGTTTGTTTGGCTTGCAGAATCAATGGATTTATCCGAACTTGGTTCGTCGACAAGAGAAATTCTGCAATGCTTGTGAGGATGACCGAGTGTTAGAATGCGAGATTCGCTAAACCATATACAATGTAATGATTTGGGTGCGGGATGGATTTATCACCATAGCGACTTACTCTTATTATTCGCCGTGCTATATGGGATGGTAAATCTGAGTGACTTACCCATAGTAGAGCGACGACAATCAAAACCTTGTTTAAACCTTAGAATGGTATGCCAATTTACCCTTGTACAAGGCAGCTATTGCTAATCGTAGGTCATACGGTGAGAATGAAGCCAGATCCATTTTCCTGCAGGAGAAACCATAAATGGTTGACAACCATGAGATATCGATAGTTGTTTAATATTGGCGCCAGACCCGTCAGCTAAGAAGACCCGGTCATAGAAGAACCGTACCAAGATGAAAGGACACAAGAATCAAGGAAAAAGGTTATGCCACTACCGGAAGAGCCCAGAGAAGGAATTATCCTGAAGATCTAAGAAGATCGACACTGCCAACAATAAGGATGGAGTATATGAGTTTTGATGGAACCATAACGATGTTTCTAAGGGTGGTAGCACCCCAGACCCCCTATGACAATCGATGGATTTTAAAAGACCCCCGAACCTAACCTATTTCTTTATAGCCTCTCCAAATCTCGAGGGCGAGATTCATTTTAAGGGTGGTAGGTTCGTAACATCCCAAAATTCTAAATTTTGGAATGTTATGTTCAATAAATAGTTTTGATTGTTTGTTTGTTTGTGGTGTGGTTGCTTGTGTGAAATTGATTGATTTTTTTTGAAACTTTTTGAAAGTTAAATGAGAGGGAATAAAAGGGACTTTCCCAAAACTTTCACCTTGCATTTATGATCTCCATGAATTCAAATTCTTTTCATCACAAAACCCTGGAGTGAAGATGTTATGACTTCTTCCATTAAAATAAATGAAAAGGGTTTTTGAAAATATTTGAATTTCATTTGGAAATATTTCAAATTTAGAAATTTTACGCAACTCAATGATTTTCATGAGAGAAGATAAAATGACTTCTTCAAAACATGAAATATGAGTTGGAAGTTTCAAAGAATCAAATTTAAAGTCCCTTTGAAATTATTTTCAATTTGGAGTTATTTGGGTTTTATTCAAATTATTTTTCTCCAAAAATAAAATATATGTAAAATAGGGTAAAATGATTCCCTACATTAGAAAATTGGAGATAAATGAGTTTGAAATCATTTTGGTATTTTAAAATAATTTTATTTGGTTTTTTCAATAAACCAGTAGCACTGTTTGCTTTGTTTAAATTTTTGTGGAATTTATTTGACGCTAAAAAATGTTCAGGTTGTAGAAAATCTTTTTCTAAAATTTTTGATATATTATATGCCTATATATCATTTTTAATATTTATCATTTTATTTTATTTTTTGTTGTCTTCAAAAAACTTGCCTTGAACAAGTCGGCCCAACCAACCAGGCCAAGCCAGCCCAGCCTTTCGCGTCGTCCCGACCCCGAGCAGTCTCCACCACAGCAGCATCGCCGCCCGCCGCCGTCGAGTCTGGCGGGCACACCTCCCATGCCCCTTCCCAAGCCATCGCCCCCCTGGCCTCTTTAAATAGTGAGGGACCCGACCCCTCGACTCCTCAAGCCGACGCCGCCGCCTCGCCTTAGCCATTGCCGGCGTCGCTCACCGTCATGCTGCCGCCGCTTTCCAGCCCAGCCGTGCCGCCTCTACCGCTCGCTCGTGCCGCCGCCGCAAGCCACCAGGGCCGCCGCTGATCCTGCCACCGCCGGAGCCGCCCCTGTCGTCCGTCTCACCGATGTTGAACCTCCGTGGACCGGTAAAAACCACCAGCGGTCTGATCCGGTTTTTTCAGCTTTCGGTTTTCTTTTAAAGTCGGTTTATTTATTTAGTTTGGTTATTTAAATAACGTTCGCTCGTTTGGCTTTTGTAGCGGACGTTCATCCGTTAGATTTTTATTTTTCTGTTTTATTTTCGGCCAGGGACCCATCCGTGAATATTTTCTTCACAGATTAGCCCCTGATCTTTATAACGCTCACAACTTTTTGCTCGTTTATCCAAATGCAACAAAACCAACGCCCACTTCTTCGTCATGATCTCATCTATCCATAGAACATATTAAATCAACTTTTAAAAATTTTAAAATTTGAATTATATTAGATTCAAATTCAAACTTGTTTCGGTTATAATTTGAGTTTTATAACTTCGATTTAATTGATTCTTTTTGCAAATTGAAGCTCTTGATCTAAACTTTCTGTTAACAACTAATCCACATAATTTTAATACTGTTGAAAATTGTTTTCTGTTCACAAGAGTTATTTGCCTGTTTTTGAAGTTTTCCGAGATATTTTCTTCGAATTTTATGCTTGAGTACTTATGTATGCAAGTGCTTGCTTACGATAGATTGATCGGAGTGTGATGAGTAGATTTATCACGAGTTATGAGTGCGACGAATCTTCATCAAGAGTACAAGGAAAGTTCACACTTTGATCATACTCTTTTATACCCAGTTCTACTTGCGTTAGTCTCACCCTCAAAGATTGCATGAGTAGGATTGGGAATATGTGGGTATTGCTATGTAGTTGATGAGGTAGGAACCTATGATCCTTGAAACACCCCGGGAATATACATTATGCTCATATTGCTTAGCCATGCTCTTAGACGGGATTGGTATGTGAGATTCATGAAAGATGCGAGAGATAATAACTAAGGGAAACTTAAGGTGACTACTTTAATACACATCTGGGTGGATTGGTTGGGACACCCTGGAGCACCCAGTTGTTTGCCCGGGCACCTGGAGAACCCAATGTTTGCCCAAGGGGATCCCGGAGTACCCATGTGACCATCCTATGGAATGCCACCCGGGCTCAAAGGGATAATAAGATTATTCATGCTAGAAACTTTTGTGTGCAACCACAAGCCATTATGGGCTCTGCCATAGTTGAGTATCTTGTGTGACCTCTTCAAGTGGTAGGCTAGCATATGTAGGGGAAAGTAGGTGTAACTGTCTACCTAGAGTAAAGAGTTAATGCTTCGGAAAGACTGTGTCTCGATCATCCGTTTCTCAAACATCATGTAGTGCGAGAAATTCAACGGAGGAGATCGAGTCTTGTGGGGAAAAGTGCGCAATCCTCTGCAGAGTGTACAAACTAATCATGATTAGACGTGTCCTTGATTATGGACATTTTGAGTATCTGGTATTTGAATTATTGGTTGATCTCATCACGTTACTTAATTAATGTATTGGGTTATTAATAATTTGGGATTTGAGTTGGACGAACCTTCTCAATAACGGCATCAATTTGGTAGAAAAAATAAAATTTATTCCTTTGTTGTAGGGAAAAATTGGCTGTATGCAAAATTAAACTTAGAGCCTCCACCGGCCAAATATGCATATAGAGATAGACATTCTCCTTATTATTCTTTGGTGTGAATTTGCTAGTACATTCAATGTACTGACCTACATGGCTGCAACGTCTCATGTTGCAGGAATCTTACGACGAGTAAGTGATTCATTAGGGTTACGATGTCTACACTCAACTTTGTCGTTGGTGTTGTTGGAAACTCTACAACTTTGTTGTTACTTCCGCTATATGGATTGAGGTAATAGTATTTACGTTACTTTTACATGTGATTGCACTCTGTTATAAATCCTCGAGTACTGTGTGTGTCAACATACCGATCCAGGGATGACACTTAAGCACAAAGACTTCGATCCATTGGAATCGAGTCGCTACAAAAGCACTCTTTTGTTAAAAATAAGAATTATTTTTGTGAGCGGAAAAGTTTCTGTTTTCAGCAAGATCAAATCAACTATCACCCAACATGGTCCTAAAGGCTTTACTTGGCACTTTATTTAAACAAAAGCAATAAAACATGATCAATACAGTAGCATAATCATGTGAACACATAAAAACAGTAGGTAAAAGTGTTGGGTTGTCTCCCAACAAGCGCTTTTCTTTAATGCCTTTTAGCTAGGCATGATGAGTTCAATGATGCTCGCATAAAAGATAAGAATTGAAACACAAAGTGAACATCATGCATCATAAGTTCCTCTCTCATAATAATTTTTAGTAGCATCATGAATATATTCATCAATATAACCATTACATAAAGCATTATTTTCATGATCCACAATCATAGAAAATTTACTACTCTCCACATAAGCAATTTTATTCTCATTCACAATAGTGGGAGTATCATATGAGACTTGAAAACTAAAAATTGTTCCCACATCAAGAGAGTAATGTTCAATAAAAGGATATTCAAAATTATGACAATAATTATCACTACTTTTTATAACATAAGTATCATCACAATAATCATCATAAGTAGCAACTTTGTTCTCATCATAATAGGAGGCATGCAACCATTAGAGAAAGTTTGATCTTTAAAAGTAGGGGGACTAAAAAGATCATCTTCATTAAACATAGCATCCCCAAGCTTGGGACAAACACTAATTGCAGCAAATAAATTCTCAAACATGTCATTCTCATCAAACATAGCATCCCCAAGCTTGTGGCTTGGCATATCATAAGCATAATCACTCTCATCATTAATAGTATGAATAGCACCAATGGTATAACAATTGCTATCATCATAATTTCCCAAGTTGGTGCCAAAAAGATTTCCAAGATTATAAGAAGTATCATTATCTTCCCAATCATAATCATCACAACAAGCAATAGGCATAACAAAATCATCATCAATAGTGCTCTCGGACATTGTGCCATAAGACATAGAAGCAATATCGTCATCAAGTGCATCATCTTCCACAATTATTTTTGATTCATTTTCATGAGGGACAACAATAATAGGAGCTACATTATTTGGGAGAGATACCTTTTTACCTCTATTCTTTCTTGTTTTGTTCTTCTTCACCACATCATTTGTGGGTTTAATTAATTTTTTCAAACTTCTTATTGATGAGATTGGTTGAATCGGAAGCTCCTCCTCGTTACCTGATTCATCATAATAAATACTAGGAGGTTATTGGGAAATATTTTCCCTTTCATTAGTACTCTCTATTTGTTTTCTTGACTTCAGATAGTTGGAAATATAAGGATTCTCAATTCAATTTACCGCACAAAACATATAAATTTCCTCTAGATCAAAATCAAGAAATCTCTCGAGACTAAATTTTGGAATACCCTTAGTTATACGTTACATTTCTTCATACCCAAAAAGAAGACTAAGCTCTTTATGATGCTCAAGGGTAATCAAGTTATCACAATTTTTGGATTTGATCATGAAAGAATTTGCATTGGAAATTTAAATGACCATGTTCATTGCAAAGTTCACAAGGATGGCGAAATAAATTAAATCTTTCAGCACAATCATCTAGCCTCTCTTGCAACCTTTTCGTTTCTAAATATTTATGCTTCTTACAAAATCTATCTTCCCTTTTTGGTGTGCAAAGGCACTCCTAATTCACTGCGCAAAAAGTGACATGCTTATAAGAAAAAAAATTGTCATGACTTGTGCAATCATCATTAGCATTTCGGATTGTCGGGGGAAACGACACCTGTGGGATCACAGGGAATCCCTACTACGGTTGGCGGGGCACGGAGCTGCGCAAAGAGCGGGTCTAGAAGATCAACACGGGCATTTTTACCCAGGTTTGGGCCGCGAACTACGTGTAATACCCTAGTCTTACTTTGGTGTATATTTGGTGTTCTTGAGCTCTTGAACTAGCTGCAATGCATGCCCAGTCCAAAAAATCTGAATCCTTCCTCAGTACGCCTTGGGCCTCCTTTTATATGTCAAAGGGGTCACCACAGTGGCACACAGGAGGTGGAAAGCATCTACAGTGTACAAGCTTATCGCCTGACATCATGGGACAAACGCATTTAATGCGCATGCTACGTGTCCTCTTGCTTTATCGGGGACGACAATGAAGCTTGTCCCGTCCGTCACCGCCTCGCCTTGCTTCGACGCGCGTCCAAGCTGACGAGCATGCAGTGCCATGCAGGCTGGTTGGCTGCTGCGCTGGTGCGATGGCAGGGTCTTCACGAAGATCCGCATGCCACCATGCAGGTGCTTGACTGGTTGGCCTAGAGGTTGCTTGCTGCCACGTAGGTGCGTGCCTAGTTTGGCAGGCTAGTTGCCGCGTCGGAACGGCCGTGGGTCAGTGAAACCTTGGTAGGTGCGGGCCTGGTTGTGGCCCCGCAGATGTCCCCGGCAAGGGTCTCGCCGGGGTCGGCAAAGGTCTTGCCGGGGTCTTGTGGGCGTCCCCGGCAAGGATCTTGCCGGGGGTCTTTGTCTGTCCCCAGCAAGGATCTCGCCGGGGGTCTGATACGTCTCCAACGTATCTATAATGTTTGATTGTTCCATGCTATATTATATTCTGTTTTGGATGTTTAGTGGGCTTTGTTATACACTTTTATATTATTTTTGGGACTAACCTATTAACCGGAGGCCCAGCCCAAATTGCTATTTTTTTGCCTATTTCAGTGTTTCAATGGAAAGGAATATCAAACGGAGTCCAAACGGAATGAAACCTTCGGGAACGTGATTTTCGGAACAAACGTGATCCAGAGGACTTGGAGTGCACGTCAAGCAACCGACGAGGAGGCCACAAGGCAGGGGGGCGCCTACCCCCCTGGGCGCGCCCTCCACCCTCATGGGCCCCTCGTGGCTCCACCGACCTACTTCTTCCTCCTATATATACCTACGTACCCCGAAACCATCGAGGAGCCAAAACCCTATTTCCACCACCACAACCTTCTGTACCCGTGAGATCCCATCTTGGGGCCTTTTCTGGCGCTCCGCCGGAGGGGGCATCGATCACGGAGGGCTTCTACATCAACACCATAGCCTCTCCGTTGATGTGTGAGTAGTTTACCTCAGACCTTCGGGTTCATAGTTATTAGCTAGATGGCTTCTTCTCTCTCTTTGGATCTCAATACAAAGTTCTCCTCAATTTTCTTGGAGATCTATTTGATGTAACTCTTCTTTTGTGGTGTGTTTGTCGAGATCCGATGAATTGTGGGTTTATGATCAAGGTTATCTATGAACAATATTTGAATCTCCTCTGAATTATTTTATGTATGATTGGTTATCTTTGCAAGTCTCTTCGAATTATCAGTTTGGTTTGGCATACTAGATTGATCTTTCTTGCAATGGGAGAAGTGATTAGCTTTGGCATCAATCTTGCGGTGCTCGATCCCAGTGACAGTAGGGGAAACAACACGTATTGTATTGTTGCCATCGAGGATAAAAAGATGTGGTTTATATCATATTGCATTAGTTTATCCCTCTACATCATGTCATCTTGCTTAAAGCGTTACTCCGTTCTTATAAACTTAATACTCTAGATGCATGCTGGATAGCGGTCGATGTGTGGAGTAATAGTAGTAGATGCAGGCAGGAGTCGGTCTACTTGTCACGGACGTGATGCCTATATACATGATCATACCTAGATATTCTCATAACTATGCTCAATTCTATCAATTGCTCGACAGTAATTCGTTTACCCACCGTAATACTTATGCTATCTTGAGAGAACCCACTAGTGAAACCTATGGCCCCTGTAAGTGCATCTAGTGCCCCTCAGTGATTTTGGTGTATTGAAGACTTATAGGTCAAGGGACTAATGTGTTTATGAGTGTACACAGGTCTATAAGTCTATGAGGAGTTTGATATTTACAGAGAAATCAACCCTAAAATGAAGTTCTTCGATCAAGACTTTGATATTCGAAGACTTTAGAAGACTTTGAAAGTGAAGAAATTGGTGTGACCTTGAAGACTTGGTATTCATTTGAGGAACATGAAGCGTAAAGACTTTTGTTTTCGTAGTTTCATTTTCTCTTTCTTGAGTCATAGGAAACACCGTCTTCGTTAAAGGGGTCGAGGAAATACTAAGGAAAATTTTCCATGTGATGCTCAACTCAAAATCCTACACCTACCAATCCCTTTGAGTGAAGCCTTTGGAAATCTCATACAGTTCAGTCAACTTCTTGATGTGAGAGCGAAGTTCTTCTGTCATTGAGAATTTGTTCTGATGGAGGAGTTAGGAATTCGCCAGCGCGGATTGCCTACACAGTGAGGAACATGATAGCCCTGAGGAATTTGAGAGTCAAATTTTCGACCGTTGCTGTGCTACACGCCAGCTGTCCCAAAATATCTTATCCACATAACGGTCATATCATTGAAGGGCATTTATGTCTTATCATGTCGTGCTGCTCCCTAGGCTATAAATAGCCGCCCCTACAACCACTAGCTGGTTGGCTGCTCTGAGAGAACTTGACACTTGTCATTTGAGAGCAACCCACCCTCAGGGACTTTGGCGAAAATCATCGAGTGAGGAAAACCCAAAACCAAACCCTACAAACCCAAAGTGATTGAGAATCATCAAGAGATTGATCATCGTGGATCCGATGCTTGTTACCTTTGAAGACTGTGCTTCTTCCAGACGGTTAGGCGTCATGGTCTAGAGTATCCAAGAGGAATTGTGGATCGCCGAGTGACCAAGTGTGTGAAGGTTTGGAAGTCACCTGAAGACTTACCACGAGTGATTGGATGAGGTCTATGTGACCTTAGTTCAAGGAGAATACGGTGAGGACTTGGTGTCCTGAGCTGCGTGCTCAGTGACTGGGTGTCCGGGACTGTGTGTCCTCGAGTTTAAAATACTCAGCCGCTCCAACCAGATGTACAACTGAGACAGCAGTTGGAACTGGTCTACCAAATCATTGTCTTCACCAACCTTACTGGTTCTATTTCCTCAACTCTTTCATTTCCTCATTACTGTATTGAGTGTTTGTTCACATCTGTGTTTGAAGAATTTGACTGAAGACTTTCTCAATTTTCTCAGTTCAATTTCTTCAGTCTGTTTGTCTTCATCTTGTGTTATCCCGTGTTTACGCTTTCTGTACTCTGTGATTATCTTCATTTCATCATGATGATCATGCCCGCATTCTGTTATGCTTACTTCTGAGTACTTATTCCGCTGCAAGTAGTTCTTCACTTAGGAATTTCCTCACCGGCAAATTCCTCATTGAAGAATTCATAAAAATCGCCTATTCACCCCCCTCTAGTCGATATAACACACTTTCAATTGGTATCAGAGCGAGGTACTCCCTTGTTCTATGTGATTTTGGTTTAACCACCTGGAGTTTTAGTTATGTCGACCGCAGGTATGATCATGGTCTCAGCTGGGTGTCCTACCTTTGATGGTACGGACTACCCCTACTGGAAAAACAAGATGCGAATGCATCTTGAGGCAATTGACAACGATCTCTAGTATGTTGTGGAAAATGGTGTTCCCTCTGTCTCACCCTCACTGAACGCTGCCGATGTGAAGAGATTCAAGCAACTCGATTCTCAAGCAAAGAATATCATATGTGGCCATCTGAGCAAAGGACAGTATGCAAGAGTGATTGCTTTGGAAACTGCTAAGCTCATCTGGGACAGGCTATCCAAAGTAAATGAAGGAGTCTCAACTCAGCGTGACTCTCGAGTTGATGTTCTTCGCAATCTCTTCAACCGCTTCAAAAGACTCGACAATGAAAATGTTCAACAAACCTTGATCGCCTCATCGACATCTCAAATGAGCTTCAAGCGCTTGGTGCCATTGACATCACCGACCATGAGGTGGTGAAGAAATTGTTGAGATCGCTTGATTCCTCATTTGATACTCTGGCACTGCTGATACAAGAACGTCTTGACTACAAGTCACTTGATCCAGCTGATATCCTCGAGAGGCTAAATACTCATGAGTTCGACTTGCTGAAAAGAGATCTCTATGGTTCTAGTTATGGAAAATCACGTGCCCTGAAGGCCAAGGCTGTGTCTGAATCTGATTGGTGAAGACTCTGGTAGTAGCCTTGGTGACCCTGAAGAATTGAGCCAGGAGCTAGCACTGCTCGTGAAGAAATTCCAGAAGTTCTCAAGACGTGGTCGCTTTGGAAAATCCTCAAGGAGCAGTGATTCCTCATCCAGTGACTATAAGAGAAGACTTTGCCACAAATGCAAGAAACCTGGTCACTACATTCAGGATTGTCCTTAGTGGGAAAAGGAATTAAAGAAGAAGAAAAACAAGGATTACAGTTCTGATGACGCTAAGAAGAAGAAGAAATCGTCGAAATCTTCATCATCAAAATCCTCAAAGTCTTCATCTCACAAGAAGAGCAGCTCCAAGAAGGCTCGGGCATTCATTGGCAAGGAAATGGACTCTGAAGCTGAATCTGAGGAACATGAGGAAGCGGAGGCATCAGAGGAGTCCGAGTCTGGTGTGGCGAGTCTGGCTCTCGCTAATGCATTCATCAGCAAGTCCATCTTCAACTCCGAAGAAAATGACCTCATGAACAAAGCTGATGAAGATAGTGATGACTGCGCTCCCACCTATTGCTTCATGGAAAAGGGTGCCAAGGTACTCAAATATACCTCCTCTGAATCTAGCGAAAATGAATCTGATGAAGATCTCAAGCCCAGCTACTCTAAACTTCCTAAGATTGCTATAAAACAACAAAGGGCTTTTGAAAAGGTTCAAAACATGCTAGATAAAAGTGATGATATGTTGGGTGAAGAAATGGATCGCACTAAAGCCCCGATCGAAAATCTTGAGACTTGATCTAGGTTTGACAGCCTTCAAGGTCATCATAACACTCTCTTATCTGATCATGAGAAGCTTTCTTATGGATTTCTTCAAAGAAAGCAAGATCTTGAGAAGCTAAGAGTAAATTATGAAGATCTTCAGAAGGAGCGCGATTCATTACTTGCTCAACAAATCAGCACTTCTCAGGAAGAATTTGTTCCTTCGTGCTTAAAGTGCATTGAACGTGAATCTGCTAATTCTTCACCTGAATGTTCAAATGCTTCAACTATTACAAATTCTTCACCTGCCTCTGCTATTACTAATTCCTCATCTGAGGACTTGGCTAGTATCACTGACGATGCAGGGCTGAAGGAATTGTACATGACAGACATGTACAAAAAGCCTCAAAGGGCATTAGACTCTTTGTGATGTGCTTAAAAAGCAGATCCTCAACAGAACCCTAGGAAAGAGGGTATTGCCTTTGAGAGGAAACTCAATCTGATGGAACATATTGGAAGCTTTGGCGGTACCCAAAACCTCATGGGTTGCTGCAAAGGGACCTCCAGATTGATCCATCTAACTTATCTAGCTTTACATGTGAATCTCCTCATTCTTCCGATGAGTCATTTGACTCAACTATAAACTGTTCAAAAATCAGAATGGTGAAGTATTTTCTAGATATGTTGGCACTAAGCTGCAGGAACGGTTCTCCTATGAAGAAAATCTGGGTTCCCAAGAAGTGCCTTGAAAGTCTTCAGGTGAATGTCCTCATGACACCACCTGTGAAGAATAGGAACCCCAGATCAAACTCTTCATATGGACCAAATTCTTCATATGGATCCAAGTCCTCATCTGGACCAAATTCCTCCGTGGATCAAATTCCTCAAAAGCATCAAAGTCCTCATATGATTATCATCGTGCTAACAACTCGCTTCACGAGGTAGAGCTAAGGGCTATGAATATGTGCATTATTCTTCAAACCAATATGTTCATAAGTCCTCGAAGAATTTCTCCGCTTATTCATATGCTTACCCTAACCTCTCTTATGTGAAACGAAATGGTTTGGCCTCTATGCCACCATTCTCATATGGAGCTCATGAGTGATGAACTCTTTGCCGCCCCTTCAGATGTGGGTGGTGAAGAAAAGAACTAATTTCCTCTGCGGGGTCAGGTCTCGGGCGTGCTTTAACGTCTGAAGAATTTCTTTGGGACTTGACAACATTGCTCGAAAGGGCGAGGCTAATCATGAAGAAATGAACTTTCATTTCACACGTCCTCATCTTGCTATATCTGTTTTATTTGCTTGATGAAATTCATCGATGAATTTGATATCATATTCTTCAGTGATGAAGTATATGAGATCGTAAGTTGCACTAATTCATCTGCAGGATGATCAACCCAAAGCAAATGAGTGGGTCCTCGATAGTGGATGTACAAATCACATGACTGGTGACAAGAATCTATTGATGGATGCTCCCTTATCCACGTCACATCTGAAGCATATCATCTTTGCTGACAAAGGCAAAAGTCAGGTATTGGGTCTTGGTAAGGTTGCAATCTCTAAGGACATACACATGGACAAAGTCATGCTTGTTGAGTCCTTAGGATACAACCTCATGTCGATCTCAATGCTTTGTGATCTTGATATGGTTTTGTCTTTGGCAAATATCGTTGTGTTGTGATCATGGAAGTGACAATTCCAAAGTCTTGAAGGCTTTAGGAGAGGAGACTTGTATATTGTTGATTTCTCTGGGACCACAACCAGCCGTGTGTCTACTTGCAAAAGCTTGAAGGCTGGCTATGGCATCGACGACTTGGTCACGCAGGCATGAGGAATTTGCACATGCTTGCGAAGAAGAAGCATGTCATTGGCATTGAAAATGTCAAATTCCTCAAGGGTCACTTGTGTGGAGCCTGTGAAGCTGGAAAGATGACCAAGGCCAAGCATCCAGCGAAGACTATCATGACCACTACTAGACCATTCGAATTGCTTCACATGGACCTCTTTGGTCCTAATCATTACTCCGCAGTCACTAATGATGCATCTCTATATGGATTTGTTATTGTTGATGATTACTCTCATTACACATGGGTACACATTATCACTTACAAACATGAAGTGCAGGAAGTCTTCAAACGATTTTCCTCGAGGGCTTCAACCAACATTGGTGTGAAGATCAGGCACATCAGGCGTGACAATGGAACTGAGTTCAAGAATTCTGGTCTTGATGACTATCTTAATGAACTTGGTATTACTCATGAGTTATCTGCTCCTTATACTCCTCAGCAAAATGGCGTCGTGGAGCGCAAGAACAGAACTCTTATTGAGATGGCTCGCACTATGCTTGATGAATACAAAACGCCTCATCGTTTTTGGATTGATGCAATTGATACCACGTGCCACATCATCAACAGAGTATATCTTCACAAATTCTTCAAGAAGACTGCCTATGAACTCCTCAACGACAAGAAACCCAATGTGAGTTATTTCAAAGTCTTGATTGCTAAATGCTGGATTAGAGATCCTCATCACAATGCTAAATTTGCACCGAAAGCACATGAAGGTTTTATGCTTGGTTACGGAAAGGACTCAGACACCTACAGAGTCTTCAACAATGTTCTTTACAAGATTGTTGAAACTCTAGATGTGATTCGATGAAACTAATGGCTCGCAAAGAGAGCACCTACCTTCTGTGATAGATGAACCAGCACCGAGGATTCTATCAAGTTCAAGGCGATCGAGGATGTCATTCCTCTTGAAGAATCTCTCAAGAATTCATTCGAACGCGAAGAACGTCGAGTGATGCACTGAAGATAATCTTTGAAGAAAATGGTCTTTGAAGAAAATGCTGATCAAATTCCTCGACGACAACCAGCCCATCCTCGCGTTGCAAAAGAAGTGCAAGTTGACAAGATCATTGATGACATTGAAGCACCAGGTCCTCTCACACGCTCAAAAGCTTCACATTTATCTAACTTTTGTGGGCACTATGCTTTTGTCTCTATCACAGAGCCCACTAAGGTAGATGAAGAATTTCTGGAGCCTGAGTGGATTCAGGCTATGCAAGAAGAATTACATCAGTTCGAGCTCAACAAATGTCTGGGAACTGGTCAAACGTCCAGATCCTCGCAAGCATAATATCATTGGCACAAAGTGGATCTACCGCAACAAGCAAGATGAAAATGACCTTGTGGTGAGGAATAAGGCACGACTTGTAGCTCAAGGCTACACACAGTTGAAGGAATTGATTTGATGAAACTTTTGCACTGTTGCTAGACTTGAGGCTATTCAGATATTACTTGCTTATGCTAACCATCATAATATCACTTTATATCAAATGGATGTGAAAAGTGCATTCCTCAATGGTAAGCTTGAGGAAGAAGTATATGTTGCTCAACCACACAGCTTTTGAAGATCCAAAGAATCTCGACAAAGTCTTCAGACTCAACAAGGCCCTCTATGGCCTCAAGCAGGCCCCTCTGGCGTGGTATGATACTTTGAAGGAATTCTTCGTGAAGAATGGCTTCACACCCGGTTCACTCGACCCTACTCTCTTTACTAAATCTTATGATGGTGAACTGTTTGTGTGCCAAATATACGTTGATGATATTATCTTTGGCTGTACTGACCAACGTTATAGTGATGAATTTGCCTATATTATGAGTGAAGAATATCAAATGTCTATGATGGGAGAGTTGAAATTCTTCTCAGGTCTTCAAATTCATCAACAACACAATGGCATATTCATATCTCAGGAGAAATACCTCAAGGATGTTTTGAGGAAATTCGGCATGCAAGATTGCAAAGGCGTCAAAATTCCTATGCCCACAAATGGCCATCTATGCACTGATGAAAATGGTATTGACTTCGATCACAAGGTATACTGCTCCATGATTGGTTCTTTATTGTACTTATGTGCATCTAGGCCAGATATAATGCTTAGTGTTTGCATGTGTGCCCGATTTCAAGCTACATCGAAGGAATCACACCATAAGGCTGTGAAGCATATTCTTGATATCTAGCTCACACACCAACACTAGGATTATGGTACCCCAAGGGCTCTACTTTTGATCTCATTGGATATTCGACTCGACTATCTTTGGTGATCGTGTGGACCGCAAGTCAACATCTGGTACTTGTCATTTCCTCGGACGATCTTTGGTCTGTTGGTCCTCGAAGAAAAAGAACTGCGTATCACTATCTACTGCGGAAGCTGAATACATTGCAGCTGGCTCTTGCTGTGCTCAATTACTATGGATGAAGCAAACTCTCAAGGACCACGGCATCAACGTGAAGAATGTGCCTCTCTACTGTGACAATCAGAGTGCCATCAAGATTGCTCACAACCCAGTTTAGCACTCGAAGACAAAGCACATTCAGATTCGTCATCATTTTCTTCGTGATCATGTGTTGAAGGGCGACATCTCCATCGAGCATGTGAAGACTGAAGAATAGCTAGCCGATATCTTCACAAAGCCCTTGGATGAGAATAGATTTAGCAAGTTGCGGTGTGAGCTAAATATCTTAGAATCTTCGAATGTTCTTTGAAAAGGACACACATCCTGACACTTATGCAAAATTGATGACTTAGATGTGCAACACATGAAGAAACGTTTTTCTTCAATCAATGAAGAATAACACTCTAAGTGTGAAGAAATTAATGAAGATTTTGATTCTCAGAACCCTACGAAAATTGTACGCAGTGTCTGAAATCATCATTCTTATACGGTGGGTCACGCCACCACCAAAGTTGAAAATCTTCAGTTTGATTTTTTCCTCAGTTTTTGAAATTCCTCAGTTTTTCAAATTCTTCAACTTTGCAAAATCTTCACTGTTTCCGTCGTTTTTCTTCATTGGCTATATTTATATATATGAGATTATGTCCTCTACATCATTCACTTATGGCTATTTCTTCAAGTTGCTTTTTCTGCTAAGTGAATGTGATCGGACCCTTCCCCCTCTATGCTATACTCAACCCAATCTATTCACAAATTCTTCATGTGCGTTCTATTTGAAACTCGTTCAAAATCTTCACTGTGTCCTTGTCAGCTGAAGAAATTGCGAACGAAACTTTAAAACTAATCTTATCCAAAATTTCGGCTTTGCCGCTCAATCCGTTCCGCTTCCTACGTTAGGCTTATCTATTCACCCACGATCTAACACGATCTCCACTTTTCAGTACGTGGGTGACACATGTCAAGCGAATGAGAAGGGTCAGGGGCACGTTCATCCAAAATCTTCAGGCGAACAGTTTTTCACCGTGGCTATATATACCCCCTCTCCCCTTCCTCACTTCCTTTACTCCGCTCGACCGCTCTCTCTCTCGCTCGAGCTTCTCAAACCCTAAGCGCCGCTTCTCCATCATCGCCGGTGAGGAAGAGCTTCACTTGCCTCGACCTCGTCGCCCGTCGTACTTTCAGCGCCGATCATGAAATCTTCACTCCGCCACCGCCGTAGCTGTCTTCCTCCGCCGAGTTAGGGCGTGGGAGATCTGAACCGATTTAACTTCTAATCTACACTTCTCGGTTAAATCGTGTTCTTTAGTTCGGGTAATTAAAAGTTACTTTTATTACTCGCTTTGATTCTCAAACCTTCCTCAAAATATTCAAAGGTGTTTATTCTTCAAATCTTCACACATATGAACACCTCAAATGTAATATGCTCTTGATTCGTTTCTCTAAGCATCATTTTTCTTCAAGATTCCTCAATTGTGTGGATCCTCGATCTATACAACTCTGGAACCTAAGACAAAGAACGCTTAGTGAAATTCTTCAAGGCTCATCTGGTCAAATTCCTCAAACTAGTTCTTTTTGAAAAACCTTCTGAGAACGCATATGACCTCTCCAAATTCCTCGCAACTATACTCTGCTCACGGTACTCATGTCCGCTGCTGAATCACTAGGTTCTCATCAACTTAACTCATTTGCAGCGTTCCTCGAAGAAAAGTTGCATACTTCTTTAGAGAATTCGATTGTTCAAATTCCTCACCAAGAATATGGCGAGAAGGAAAGAAGCCACGTAAAGGAGGAAAGAGGCCTGAGGTCATGACTGCTTTTGAGATACCTGAGGAAATATACGCTGACTATTGCACACCTGATGAAGCCAAGTTTGGCAAGGAAAACAAAAATCAGCGCAAGGTGCGCATTCAGAGGATTGAAAGGAGATGTTCAAGGGAATGGAAGGAGTACATGTATGTTACTCCAAAGTACATGAAGAAATTCGCACTGAATCCTCCATGCCCAAGAGCTCCATTGGCACCTGGCCAAGAAGCTGACCCCACCAGCATCAAGCGTGGTGAGGACTTTCCTGAAGAATGGGCCAAGCGCCAAACCAAGTTGGCGAGACAAGCCAAAGAAGCAGTTAGGAAATTCAATGAAGACTCTGCTACTGCTGCTGCCACTGAGGCCCTTGTCAAGCCCAGAAAATCAATGGCAAAGAAGCCAACGCACTAGCCAAGTGCTTCACCAACAGTGCCCTCACGGCCAAAATCCTCAACAATGCCCTCACGGCCAGAATCTTTAATGCCCTCACGGCCAGTTCCTCATGCTGCACCTGCTCCTCCAAAGTCCTCAGCACCTGTGCATCTGGCCACGTGCCAAAGGACTGCAGGCATCTCAATTGCCTCTGGTGTCTCAGCAAGTTCCTCAGCTGCACCAAATTCTTCATCAGGCCCCACTCTGCTGAAGAAAAAGGCAAGCTATTTGGGCGAGGTCCTCGGCCAAGTCCGAAGAAGAAACAGGTTGCATTCCAAGTGTCATCTGATGATGAAGCTGATGATGATGAACTTGCAGAAATCATCAGAGACCGACAAGAAAGGGCCGCTAGAGCCAAAGGCACACCTGTGCCACTGCTTTTGGATCCAAGGGCGATCCTCGAGTACATTGATCTCTGGCACAAGGATCCAGAGACACCTATGCCTGATTTTCATTTGACTCCTGGACAAAGTCACATGCTGACCCATTTCATTTCTGAAGAGAAATGGAAATTTGAAAAGGCTAGGCAGATCAAGAAGGCTCAGTTCAGGAAAGAGAAGTTCCTGAAGAAAAACGTTGTTAGAATGACAACTAAGGAACTCCTCAAGATTCAGTCTGAAATCAAAGCCCTCAGTGATGACTTTGATGCCTATTATGCTGATTGGCAAGGAGCCAAAGTCAGATTTGTCAATCTGACAAAGAAGTTCACAAATGTTGCAGCCCCAACGCAACAAGAAATTCCTCAGGCTGGAGCCTCTGCTCAGCCTCTTTGAGAACATGCCAAGACCACCGATGAATTTCAGCCCATCAAGACAATGCTAGTTCCAGGATGTTGACTCCATTCCAGCCACCAAGAAATTGCGTGGCACCCACTAGTGGTGCGCTGAAGAATCTGAAGAAGTCAGGGCAACTGCATCAGTTGTGCCTGAGGAAATTCAAACAGATTCCTCAGCTCCTCCCGCGCCTACACCAACTCCAATCCTTCCATCCGCATCATATGTGAAGAAGACCAAGGCTGCAGAGCGAGCTGCAGCGAAGAAAAGGAAAGCATCAGCTGCTTCAAATTCTTCAGCCCTGAAGAAAATGAAGCCTATGACAAGCTCTTTTGAAAATCCAATCGATGCTGTTCCAATTTCCTCCATTCCATCAAAGGACCTTGTTCCTTTTGGTGAAGAATATGAGATCCCAAGCGGATCTGATGAAGAAAATCATTCTGCTGCTTCGTCAGAGCAGATTGATGAAGAAATTGAAGTGGATGCAATCCCTTCAACACCAATCATTTCCTCGCCAATGCCTCAGTTCACAGCTGAAGAGGCTGGTGTTGAGGAAATTGAAGACAAAGACGTGGATATTGGATGCACCACGCCTGTGGTGAATGATGACTTTTGGGAAAGTCAGCATCCCAATTATCCACTCTTCACCCCAATCCAACAAATTCCTCAGTCCCCAGCACCAACAGTTCAAATGGGCTCTGAAGAAACTCATCCCAACTCATCCGTGCATGAAGAAATTCCAGCCACTAGTGCTGACGAACCTGCTGCTGTTGATCCTATGAACACGTAGACTGCATATGAAGAGGAACCAGAAAATCCTCAGCCTGAAGAACCTGAGATTGCGATTCCTGAGGTAGTGATGCAACTCACTGACACTCCACTGCCAAAGCCAAAGAATCCATTCTCAACAAAGCAAAAGTTCAAGGCTAAAGATTTCTTCGGCGAGCATGTGTTCTTCACTGACTACATCCCTTATGACTCTGCTCGCATAAGGAAGAGGCGTTTATGGACTACTAGTCAAGCCAACTTCTATTCCTCTGTGCTATTCAACAAAGACAAAGTCTTCGATCATGCACATATTCCTCATGTGGACATGGAATCACTGCCAGGCTTCGAGCCAGTCCTCAGTGTTCTTCACGATGCAGGATTGCTGAATTTCTGCACTGACATCTGAGATTGGAATGAAGAACTCATTCTTCAATTCTATGCGACGCTGCACATCACCGGAGACTCTGAAGATGTGAACTCATGGGTATTGGATTGGATGATAGAAAATACTCACTACAAGGCACCAGCAACTGAATTGCTTCGTGCCCTCCCACTCAGTCCTCCCCTTGATGGTGCTCGTTGCATCTACAACGAACATGAGCTTTCAAATCATTACATGCAAGTGTTGATGAAGCCTTTGAAGCCAGGGCAGGCACCTCGAACCAAATTCTTCGTCAAGGAATTACTGTATGTGCCTCGGACTGTCTATCGCATTCTTACGAAGACAATGAGTCCTATCAAAGGACACGACTCAAATGATCAAGAAGTCGTTGGCATCATGAATAATATGCTTTTCAATATCATTCATGGCGTTCCCGTCAACTTCCATGGTTTCTTCATGAGGACTCTGGCAAACATTGCTATGTCACCTTTTGAGCTGAAGCCTTATGCACCATGGATTATGAGGTTCATCAGGACAAGGTCTTCACTCAATTATAAGGCTGATACTCTGAACCACTGCAGCTACTTGCCTCCAATTGAAGTCCTCAAATGGACATTTTCCTCAGCTGATGACAAAGGCAAGGCAACTGCTGTGATAGATGAAGGCATTCGTCCATTGGATGGTCAATTTCGCAAAGCTGCAGCCTACTCCACCAATGATGACTCTGCCACACATGAATCTGCCGCCAATACCTCAGCCAAGCAAAATCCTCAAGCCACATCACCCAGGGTGATGACTGATCATGAGTTACTCCTCAGTCTTCATCAGAAGGTTGATCGCAATCATAAATGGGCAAGCGTCAGTTTGGTTCAATTCTTCACAACATGACCTCAACACACAATGCAGTGAAGAAAAACCAATACTACCTCCATGAAACCTTCAATCGCACCTGAGCTGTTCTTTCTCATGTCTACAGCGCAGAAGAACTGAAGACAATGGGTCTCAAGGAAGAATTTGACTGGTCTGCACCTCCGCCGAAGAAATTCAAGAAGGTCAAGGTTCCTTCCTTGGTGGCCAGCTCCTATTCTTCATCGTGCGACACTGATGAAAATGAAGACTTGGACGACACTGCGGCAGGCCCTACTACGACAACCGACCCCGACAACGCTGGCGCTCCTTCATCAACTTGAAATTCTTCAGGGGCGTTAGTCCTCAGTTTCAATTCTTTTGGTCATTCGATGACAAAGGGGGAGAAATTTGAGTTAGTCTTCAAGCGGGTCTACTATATGGGCGTTTTTTTGCTAAGTTACAACTCTCGTTCTTCTGAAAATTTATTGGATCGAGTTGTAATCTTAAACCCGATTGTGCTCTGATACTTTTGATGTGTTCCTCTGCATGCTTATTCCTCATTATGTGTTATACACGCATGCTGAATTACATCAGTCACCATATTTCATCATGCATTTCAAATTCTTCATACTATATGTCAAATGCGTGTATGAATTACAAGATATAGGGGGAGATCTCCATGATTCAACTCTTCAAATGTGCAATTCCTCAAAAGCAAATTCCTCACTATGCACATCTTCAGGGGGAGTTCTTCTATATCTTGCAATCAAATTCCTCAATATCAGTATTTACACTTCATATGTTTATCCCCATTGAAAACTTAACCTATATTGTCATCAATCACCAAAAAGGGGGAGATTGTAAGTGCATCTAGTGCCCCTTAGTGATTTTGGTGTATTGAAGACTTATAAGTTAAGGGACTAATGTGTTTATGAGTGTACACATGTCTATAAGTCTATGAGGAGTTTGATATTTACAGAGAAAGTCGACCCCTAGAAATGAAGTTCTTCGACTGAAGACTTTGATATTCTGAAGACTTTGAAAGTGAAGAAATTGGTGTGACCTTGAAGACTTGGTATTCATTTGAGGAACATGAAGCGTGAAGACTTTTGTTTTCGTAGTTTCATTTTTCTCTTTCTTGAGTCATAGGAAACACCGTCTTTGTTAAAGGGGGTCGAGGAAATACTAAGGAAAATTTTCCATGTGATGCTCAACTCAAAATCCTACACCTACCAATCCCTTGAGTGAAGCCTTTGGAAATCTCATACAGTTCAGTCAACTTCTTCAATGGATGAGACGAAGTTCTTACAGTCATTGAGAATTTGTTCGACCGAGGAGTTAGGAATTCGCCAATGCGGATTGCCTACACAGTGAGGAACATGATAGCCCTGAGGAATTTGAGAGTCAAATTTCCGACCATTGCTGTGCTACACACCAGCTATCCCAAAATATCTTATCCACATAACGGTCATATCATTGAAGGGCATTTATGTCTTATCATGTCGGGCTGCTCCCTAGGCTATAAATAGCTGCCCCCTACAACCACTAGCTGGTTGGCTGCTCCGAGAGGACTTGACACTTGTCATTTCAGAGCAACCCATCCTCCAAGGACTTTGAGCGAAAATCATCGAGTGAGGAAAAACCCAAAAACCAAACCCCTACAAACCCAAAGTGATTGAGCATCACTGAAGAGATTGATCCTGCATGGATCCGACGCTTGTTACCTTTGAAGATTTAACTTCTTCCAGACGGTTAGGCGTCATGGTCTAGAGCATCCAAGAGGAATTGTGGATCGCCGAGTGACCAAGTCTGTGAAGGTTTGGAAGTCGCCTGAAGACTTACCACGAGTGATTGAACAAGGTATGTGTGACCTTAGTTCAAGGAGAATACGGTGAGGACTTGGTGTCCTGAGCTGCGTGCTCAGCGACTGGGTGTCCGGGACTGTGTGTCCTCAAGTTTAAATACTCAACCGCTCCAACCAGATGTACAACTGAGACAGCAGTTGGAACTGGTCTACCAAATCATTGTCTTCACCAACCTTACTGGTTCTATTTCCTCAACTCTTTCATTTCCTCATTCTTTGTGTTGAGTGTTTTTCATATCTGTGTTTGAAGACTTTGGTGAAGACTTTCTCAATTTCCTCGCCCAATTCTTGATCTGTTTGTCTTCATCTTGTGTTATCCTGTGTTTACGCTTTCTGTACTCTGTGATTGTCTTCATTTCATCATGATGACCATGCCCGCATTCTGTTATGCTTACTTCTGAGTACTTATTCCGCTGCAAGTAGTTCTTCACTTAGGAATTTCCTCACCGGCAAATTCCTCATTGAAGAATTCATAAAAATCGCCTATTCACCGCCCTCTAGTCGATATAACGCACTTTCAGCCCCCGGGTCTATTTTCCATCATATTAATCTCCCAACAACTAGCTATTTCTGGCGCCGTTTATTTTTCTTTCTTTACTTTTACTCTTTACCATAAAAATACCAAAAATATTATCTTATCATCTCTATCAGATCTCACTCTCGTAAGTGACCGTGAAGGGATTGACAACCCCTTTATCACGTTGGTTGCGAGGTTCTTATTTGTTTGTGTAGGTGCGTGGGACTCGAGCGTAGTCTCCTACTGGATTGATACCTTGGTTCTAAAAAACGGAGGGAAATACTCACGCTACTTTACTGCAGCACCCTTTCCTCTTCAAGGGAAAACCAACGCAGTGCTCAAGAGGTAGCAAGAAGGATTTCTAGCGCCGTTGCCGGGGAGTCTACGCACAAGTCAAGACATACCAAGTACCCATCACAAACTCTTATCCCTCGCATTACATTATTTGCCATTTTCTTCTCGTTTTCCTCTCCCCCACTTCACCCTTGCCGTTCTATTCGCCCTCTTTTCCGTTCGTCTCTTTTTCATTTGCTTCATCGTTATGGCTAGTCCTTTATCTACTCCTTTGTCTCCCGAGAATGAAGTTCTTAATTTTAAACAAAGGGAGGGAGAAAATCTAAAAGATGCTTGGTACAGAATTTGCAATGCGCAAAATCGATCTACTAGGAAGCAATCTACTTCCGTTCTTCTTCGCAATTTTTATGTAGGCATCACTCCTTGGAATAGATACATTCTTGATACTATTACCAGAGGAAATTTCTTGGGTATCCATACTTTTGATTCTTACAATGCTATGATAGATTTGTTTGGCCCACCACCTCTTTTGGTTAATGGAACTACTTTAACTTTGGAACATGTGATGCAACGGCTTGAAATTATTGAAAATAAAGTTGCTACCGTAGAGTTGATTGAAAATTTGGATAGAAAGATCCACAACCAAGTTACCCAATACAGATCTAAGGTAGGAGTTGCTCTTAAATTTTTTAAAGAAAAGGAACCTATGGTTAATGAAAAGATAGATCAAGATTCCACTAGAATTGATTAAATTGAGGATATTATTACCAACCAAGGGTCTGCTTTTTCTTATGTGAAAAACACTCCTTCTAGTGCTACTATTGCCAAATTAATGTATGTTCCTAAAAATAAGGGTGAAACTTCTAGTAAGGGGAATGCAGACCTCAAATCCATAAGTGTTCACCCCAACTTTCTTGCTATCCTTAAGGAACCTTTTGCTACAAATGATTTTCTTGATTTTGTGCCCAGGAGTTTGATAGTTAATAAAAAGAAAGAGACTCCTAGGGGTTATAGGTGTCTTATTTAAGAATTGCCTACCAAATATGGCAATACCTAGATCTATCCTTGCTTTTATGCCTAGCTAGGGGCGTTAAACGATAGCGCTTGTTGGGAGGCAACCCAATTTTATTTTAGCCTTTTGCTTTTTGCTCCTGTTTAGGAATAAATCTTTGATCTAGCCTCTGGTTAGATGTGTTTTTATGTTTTAATTAGTGTTTGTGCCAAGTGAAACATATAGGATCTTCTTGGATGATAGTTATTTGATCTTGCTGAAAATTCCAGAAACTTTCTGTTCATGAAAACAATTGTTTAAAATCACCAGAATGTGATAAAATATTTATTCCAATTTTAGTAGATCAATAAACAAATTATCTAGGTCTTCCTATTTTGGTAGATTTTTCTGAGTTCCAGAAGTTTGCGTTAGTTACATATTACTACAGACTGTTCTGTTTTTGACAGATTCTGTTTTTTGTGTGTTGTTTGCTTATTTTGATGAGTCTATGGTTAGTAAAATAGTTTATAAACCATAGCGAAGTTGGAATACAGTAGGTTTAACACCAATATAAATAAAGAATGATTTCAATACAGTATCTTGAAGCGGTGTCTTGTTTTCTTTCGCTAACGGAGCTCACGAGATTTTCTGTTAAGTTTTGTGTTGTGAAGTTTTCAAGTTTTGGGTAAGGATTTGATGGATTATGGAACAAGGAGTGGCAAGAACCTAAGCTTGGGGATGCCAAAGGCACCCCAAGGTAAATCCGAGGACACCAAAAAGCCAAAGCTTGGGGATGCCCCGGAAGGCATCCCCTCTTTCGTCTTCGTCCATTGGTAACTTTACTTGGAGCTATATTTTTATTCACCACATGATATGTGTTTTTCTTGGAGCGTCTTGTATGATTTGAGTCTTTGCTTTTAGTTTACCACAATCATCCTTTCTATACACACCTTTTAAGAGAGACACACATGATTCGGAATTTATTAGAATACTCTATGTGCTTCACTTATATTTTTTGAGCTATATAGTTTTTGCTCTAGTGCTTCACTTATATCTTTTAGAGCACGGCGGTGGTTTTGTTTTATAGAAACTATTGTTCTCTCATACTTCACTTATATCATTGTGAGAGTCCTACAAAACAGCATGGTAATTTGCTTAAATTGAGAAATTAGTCCTAATATGATAGGCATCCAAGATTAGTAACAACTTTCTTTTAAGTGCGTTGAATACTAAGAGAAGTTGGATGCTTGATGATTGTTTTGAGATATGGAGGTAGTGATATTAAAGTTGTGCTAGTTGAGTAGTAGTGAATTTGAGAAATACTTGTGTTGAAGTTTTCAAGTCCCGTAGCATGCACGTATGGTAAACGTCGTGTAACAAATTTGAAACATGAGGTGTTCTTTGATTGTCCTCCTTATGAGTGGCGGTCGGGGACGAGCGATGGTCTTTTCCTACCAATCTATCCCCCTAGGAGCATGCGCTTTGTGCTTGGTTTTTGATGACTTGTAGATTTTTGCAATAAGTATGTGAGTTCTTTATGACTAATGTTGAGTCCATGGATTATACGCACTCTCACCCTTCCATCCTTGCTAGCTTCTTCAGTACCGTGCATTGCCCTTTCTCACCTTGAGAGTTGGTGCAAACTTCGCCGGTGCATCCAAACCCCGTGATACGATACACTCTATCACACATAAACCTCCTTATATCTTCCTCAAAACAACCACCATACCTACCTATTATGGCATTTCCATAGCCATTCCGAGATACATTGCCATGCAACTTTCCACTTTTCCGTTTATCATGACACGTTTCATCATTGTCATATTGCCTTGCATGATCATGTAGTTGACATCGTATTTGTGGCAAAGCCACCATGCATATTATTCATACATGTCACTCTTGATTCATTGCCATCCCGGTACACCCCCGGAGGCATTCATATAGAGTCATACTTTGTTCTAGTATCGAGTAGTAATCATTGAGTTATAAATAAATAGAAGTGTGATGATCATCATTCATAGAGCATTGTGCCAAAAAGAAAGAAAGAAAAGGCCCAAAAAAGGGGGATAAAAAAGGGACAATGCTACTACCCTTTTTCTCCACACTTGTCCTTCAAAGTAGCACCATGATTTTTATGATAGAGATTCTCTTGTTTTGTCACTTTCATATACAAGTGGGATTTTTTCATTATAGAGCTTGGCTTGTATATTCCAACAATGGACTTCCTCAAATGCCCTAGGTCTTCGTGAGCAAGCAAGTTGGATGCACACCCACTTAGTTTCTTTTGTTGAGCTTTCATACATTTATAGCTCTAGTGCATCCGTTGTATGGAAATCCCTACTCCTTGCATTGACATAAATCGATGGGCATCTCCCTAGCTTGTTGATTAGCCGCGTCAAAGTGAGACTTTCTCCCTTTTGTCTTCTCCACATAACCCCCATCATCATATTCTATTCCACCCATAGTGCTATATCCATGGCTCATGCTCATATATTGCATGAAAGTTGACAAAAGTTTGAGATTACTAAAGTATGAAACAATTGCTTGGCTTATCATCGGAGTTGTGCATGATGAGAGCACTCTTGTGTGACGAAAATGGAGCATGACCAAACTATATGATTTTGTAGGAATGAACTTTCTTTGGCCATGTTATTTTGAGAAGACATAATTGCTTAGTTAGTATGCTTGAAATATTATTACTTTTATGTCAATATTAAAATTTTATCTTAAATCTTTCGGATCTGAATATTCATACCACAAATAAGAGAATTACATTTTGAAAATTATGCTAAGTAGCATTCCACATAATTTTTTTTGTTTTTATCATTTACCTACTCGAGGACGAGCAGGAATTAAGCTTGAGGATGCTTGATACGTCTCCAACGTATCTATAATTTTTTATTGTTCCATGCTATATTATATTCTGTTTTTGATGTTTAATGGGCTTTACTATACACTTTTATATTATTTTTGGGACTAACCTATTAACCGGAGGCCCAACCCAAATTGCTGTTTTTTGCCTATTTCAGTGTTTCGAAGGAAAGGAATATCAAACGGAGTCCAAACGAAATGAAACCTTCGGGAACGTGATTTTCGGAACAAACGTGATCCAGAGGACTTGGAGTGGACGTCAAGTAACCGACAAGGAGGTCACGAGGCAGGGGGAACGCCCTCCACCCTCGTGGGCCCCTCGTGGCTCCACCGACCTACTTCTTCCTCCTATATATACCTACGTACCCCCAAACAATCGAGGAGCCAAAACCCTATTTCCACCGCCGCAACCTTCTGTACCCGTGAGATCCCATCTTGGGGCCTTCTCCGGCGCTCCGCCGGAAGGGGCATCGATCACGGAGGGCTTCTACATCAACACCATAGCCTCTCCGATGATGTGTGAGTAGTTTATCTCAGACCTTCTGGTCCATAGTTATTAGCTAGATGGCTTCTTCTCTCTCTTTGGATCTCAATACAAAGTTCTCCTCGATTCTCTTGGAGATCTATTTGATGTAACTCTTCTTTTGCGGTGTGTTTTTCGAGATCCGATGAATTGTGGGCTTATGATCAAGATTATCTATGAACAATATTTGAATCTCATCTGAATTCTTTTATGTATGATTGGTTATCTTTGCAAGTCTCTTTGAATTATCAGTTTGGTTTGGCCTACTAGATTGATCTTTCTTGCAATGGGAGAAGTGCTTAGCTTTGGGTTCAATCTTGCGGTGTTCGATCCCAGTGACAGTAGGGGAAACGACACGTATTGTATTGTTGCCATCAAGGATAAAAAGATGGGGTTTATATCATATTGCATGAGTTTATCCCTCTACATCATATCATCTTGCTTAAAGCGTTACTCCGTTCTTATGAACTTAATACTCTAGATGCATGCTGGATAGCGGCCGATGTGTGGAGTAATAGTAGTAGATGCTGGCAGGAGTCGGTCTACTTGTCATGGACATGATGCCTATATACATGATCATACCTAGATATTCTCATAACTATGCTCAATTCTATCAATTGCTCGACAGTAATTCGTTTACCCACCGTAATACTTATGCTATCTTGAGAGAAGCCACTAGTGAAACCTATGGCCCCGTGTCTATTTTCCATCATATTATTCTCCCAACAACTAGCTATTTCTGGTGCCGTTTATTTTGCTCTCTTTACTTTTACTCTTTACCATAAAAATACCAAAAATATTATCTTATCATCTCTATCAGATCTCACTCTCATAAGTGACCGTGAAGGGATTGACAACCCCTTTATCGCATTGGTTGCGATGTTCTTATTTGTTTGTGTAGGTGCGTGAGACGAGCGTAGTATCCTACTGGATTGATACCTTGGTTCTCAAAAACTGAGGGAAATACTTACGCTACTTTACTGCATCACCCTTTCCTCTTCAAGGGAAAACCAATGCAGTGCTCAAGAGGTAGCAGGGTCTTTGTCTTCTGGTTCCCATCTAGATTTGCAGGCCTCTGGTCTTCACAAAGATTTGCATGCCACCATGCACGCGCCCCCGAGCCTTGGTCTTGATGTTTGTTGATGGTGTCAGGACTCTTAGGCTCAAGGGTGGCGGCCTTGCTGGTGTTGGGCAAGTTGCCCCGGCAAGGCTCTTGCCGGGGCTGTGTAGGCCGCCCCAACAAGGGTCTTGCCGGGGGAATCCACCTTGCCCCTTTGCTCTTCATGCTTCTTGCTTGAGTGCTGCCTCGGCAACCTTGTACCTTTCCTCCCTCTGCCCCGCCAAGCCCGGCCGTAGGCGTGGCTACAACTGCGTGTGAACAAGTAAAGGGTACAGAAGGGCCCTACTTTTGTACACCGACAGGAGCCCCCGGGCCTGGGCCACATATAAGCGCGGAGTGTTGTTGGGCCAGGCCCAGAACGGTGCATGGGCATGCGTGGCAGAGTTTTTAACCATAGTAATCTCTTCACCAGTTGCGCTTCCCCATGACCCGCATTGAGTGCGTGACGTGGGGGTCGTGCGTGGGATGGTTGCAGCATGCTTGCGTCACCCCGTGGTGAATAA
This sequence comes from Aegilops longissima, assembly GCA_021605205.1. Lineage (NCBI taxonomy): Eukaryota > Viridiplantae > Streptophyta > Magnoliopsida > Poales > Poaceae > Aegilops > Aegilops longissima. The sequence goes on along the minus strand of CM038682.1, from coordinate 258,381,127 downwards.
TAAAGCGGCGACCCACGTCTTCCCCATAAAAGAGAGGAAGCTGCAGGGGGCGCGGCTCATTTACAAAGTGGGCTCGGGTCGTAGCCTTTATGGCACCCACGTCCCACGGTCACGGGGTGGAAAACGGTCATCCCACTTGTCTTCTTGATTCTGGCCCGCCTGCCACGTGTCCCCCATGCCCCAGGGAGGGTAGGTCGCGAATATGGAGGGCATGGGCCTTAACGCCGAGGCGGGAAACTGAGCATTGATGATTGGAGCAATGGGTCGGTCCTGATTCCCTGCGCCTCTGGCGCTCGGACTGGTTGAGCGGGGCGGCTGTGCTTAGGTTGGGGAGCCGAGCTCCGGCCTTGCCCCCCTATAAAAGGGAAAGGGGGACATAATCTTTCTGCATCCATCTCCTCCCCGCTTGGCCTCTTTCTTCCACTTGCTATGGTGAGAGGGCACGACCGTGGCCGTTCTTCTGCGGAGGCGACTAGGTCTTCCTCCCGCCAGAGAGCCACGTCGGTTAAGGAAGAGTCAAATGCTCAAGGCGGAGGCAGCAGACGGGGTCGTGGTCAGCGAGGTGGTTGAGGCAGAGGTGGGCGTAGAAGGGGAACACCCGCGACGCCACCGTCTTCGCCACCATCTCCTCCTACTTCGTCGAGTGGCCATGTTGGAGACACGGCGCTGGAGTTCATCCTGCAATTGCGCGAGCCGCCACATAGCCACCTTCATCTTCCTGAGGCATTCGCGAGGGTACTGGAGATCGACCAGCCGCCGAGGCTGAGGCTTCACATGAAGGGGTGTTGCAATGGCGACATGTGGGCGAACACAAGGTTCCCCGTCCCTCATGTAATGCTTCTTCGTCGGGGTTGGAAAACCTTTGCACGCGCCCACTGCTTGATGAAGGGGCACGTTATCCACTACAAATTAGTGGAGAGCGACCTGCTCTCCGCCAAGGTCTTCGGGCGCTCAGGAATCAGGTTAGGGTGCTGCACGGAGAGCTCGGCCGACGATGAGAGCTCTTCCTCGAGCGACGACGACGAGGAGGGGACCAGTGGGGAAGAAAACAGGGACGCGTCCGACTAGATGTCAGATGCCCCGTCCTATGCGATGCCAGCAGCAGCACCATCTGCACCTGGCCTTGTCCCCGGCAGAATGATTTGCCGCGGGTAGTTCTTGGCGGTGGCTCTTCGAGCCAGCTCCTTGAACTTCTTGGGGCCGTTGCTTCTGGCGGCTGGCGCTAGAAGGCCGGAGAAGACGAAGAAGGCGGGTGGCGGGCCGTCAAGTCGGAGTACGATGGCATCGATGCCTTCGTCTCGTATTGCCGGCCCGCTGCCTCATCTTTCGGCTTCTTCCCCGGCACCATCATCACCAGCCCTCTTTTTGGCGGCCGCCGGGACGTTCTCTTGGTGTCTTCTACTGCTCGTACCTCGCCTAGGCACTCCTTTTGCCCTCCTCCTATCTTGATCCGCTTCCTGAGGAGAGGGACAAGAAATGGATTACGTGCATCTTATCTTTTTTTAGATCTTAAGCCTGCTGGCACTTGTTGAATTTAGATTTTGTAACCCCTTGTTCATGTCTACATTCCGTATGGATTGTACCTGTTTAATCAACATATTAATGAAAAAAGGTGTTTGCCAGGTTATTTTGTGCGTGAGCGAGGCCCACACCAAGGAGCAAGTCCTTGTTATTTTAAGTAAACAACGTTGCCCGGCAACAAACCTTGCCGTCCTCCCGTTTATACCACGCTTATACCCACGCCCTTGGCGAGAGTAGGGGTAAAGTAGGATCAGGCCCTTCGTTTGTTTCCCTTCCACCGCAACTACAACCAAATTCCGGCCTGAAGGGGTTTCAGGCATAGGAAGGAGGGGGCACAGTGGAATAGGAATGAACGAAGTTTCATACGTTCGAGTTTCATACGGAAGTGCATAGCGGGGGAGAAAGAACTTATCTGAATCTGCGGCCCCCGGCAACCTTGTCTTGCCGGGGTCGGGGGTGTCGGTCCGTCTTCTTTCCTCCAAACGGTTCTGCAGAAGCGCCTGTGCAGCCTGCGAACCTAAAAAGGACTGGAAGAGACAGAAAGACACGTACTCAACCTCTATGCTAGGGGTTAGTTGCCGCCAAGCACTATCAACCCTACCAGAGAGGGAGACTCAACCTAGCATGCATGCTAATTCTAGGGCGCCAATGCTTTATTTATTTATCTGTCGCTCAGGGTCTGTGCCTGGCTTTATACAAAGGGTTACATGACATGTCGGCAAGGCTTGTACAAAAAGTGGTCTATCGGGGGGCCCGGCGACCGCGCCTTATGGGTAAAACTTGCGAAGATGTTCGATGTTCCAGGAGTTGCTCACTGGAATACCATCTTCGGTCTCCAGGCGAACTGCGCCGGGCCTGGTGACTCATATTACCCGATAAGTGCCTTCCCACTTTGGCGTCAACTTGTTGGAATTCTTGGCGAACTGAACTCGCCGAAGAACAAGGTCGCCTTCCTCAAGGCTTCGGGCATGAACCTTGCGGCTATGGTAGCGGCGCAAGGCTAGCTGGTAGCGAGCGGCTCGCACAACAGCCCGAAGATGATCTTCCTCAAGGAGCATCGCATCATCTTGGCGCAACTGCTCTTGCTCAAGATCATCATAAGCGAGCACTCGAGGTGACCCGTGTATGAGTTCTGTGGGGAGAACTGCTTGTAACACCCCGGTAGTAACTTTCCATATTTGTAACTCCAACTCTTGCCATTTTCGGCATTGTGATATGATATTCCCTCCGTGGTTGGGTTTTTTCTTCATTTTGCATTTTGTCCTTGTCATGCATTTTATATTATGTCATCATGTGCATCGCATTTGCATACGTGTTCGTCTCATGATTCCGAGCATTTTTCCCGTTGTCCGTTTTGCAATCCGGCACTCCTATCTCCCCCGGCGGTCCCTTTTACGTTTTTCCATGTGCGGGTATTAAACCTTCTCGAAATGGACCGAGGTTTGTCTAGTGGCCTTGGTATACCACCCGTAGACCACCGGTCAAGTTTCGGGTCATTTGGAGCTCGTTTGGTACTCCAACGGTTAACCGCACTCTCGCAAAGGCCTCTTTTAAGTTGCAGCCCAACACCCCTTCAAAACAGCCCAATAACCCATCTAAGTCACTCCCATGCTCTCCGTCGTTCGATCACGATCGTGTGGTAAAAACTACACCTCATTTGGACTCTCCTAGCTCCTCTATGCCTATTTAAGCTAACACCTCCCGAATTCGGATCATCCTCTTCCCGAAACCCTAAAATCCGTCCCGCGCTTGCATGACGTGTCCGCCGCCCGGGACAAAAATCGCCAGCAGCGTCCGCCCCACTCACACGCCACCACCTGTCCGCCGCCGCCGCCCCGCGCCGCCCATTGCTGCCCGGATCCGGATCGGGCCCTTGACAACCCACCACACCACCCTCCGAGGGGGCACGAAACTCCTCCGCCCGCCGTCGCCCGGCTCCGCCCGCCGCCTCGCCCGGCGGGCGCCCTGCCAACCTCCCTACGCCACAGCAAGCGCCTCCCGCCGCCTGGCCCCGGCTTCTGTACGCCACACATTCATGGCCCACCCGCCCCGCCGACCCTTCGCCGCCCAGCGACCCGCCGACCGCCTCCCCTCGCCCGGCCGACCCGCCCGGCGAGGTCCTCCTCCGCGCCCGATCCGGTCCAGATCCGGCCCGGCCGAGCCCGTTGACCTCTTCTCCCTCCTCCTAATTTTTTTCTCTAAGTCTTTGCATCTCTTGTTATTTTGTGCAATTTTCAACATGCTATATCTTCGCATCCGTAGATCCATTTTGCGCGTATAATATGTCAAAATGTTCGCCTCGAAGAGTAGATCATTTAATTCCATTGCATCATTTTCATTTGAGCTCATCTTGATGCCCGAAATGCTGTTGGAAGAGTGCTATGTGATGTTAGTTTCTGTTTCGTAACAGAAGTTGCACTTTTGTTATTTTTGCCATGATTATTGTGTGCACCCTATGAATTTGAGTCCTACATGTGTTTTGTAAAATGCCATGCCATCTTTCCAGGGGTGTATGCCATGTATTTTTTTGTGATCTATGTGGTGACTAGCACAAGCATGCAAAGTAGGTGTCCTGATGTTGCTGATTTCAGCCCTGTTTTAGCTGATTTTGATGCCATGTTTACTTGATGATACCGAGAGATCTATGCATATTTTGAGATACTTCAGTAAGGGTGTTTTGTAAAGCATGTCTTGCTCTATCCATCCATGCCCTTATTTGCAATTATGGAGTGCCATAGCTTGAGTCAATCGTGCTCTACTTTTGCTATCAAATGTTTCCTGGCAGGTTGTATACGTGTTGTTCAATTTTGCCTAGCTTGTTGTGGTTGACCCATGTAGGCGATGTTATTGTTCTTGCCATGTATGTCTTCTATGTCATGTCTTCTTGATGTATGTATGCTTAGTTTATCATTTAAGGCTCTGTAGTGAGTGCATTGAGCTTGTAAACATGCCTACTCGTTATCAGTTTTTGACATGTCATGTTGCTGAATCTGTTAACGAGACTTTCAATATTGACATGGGTGTTACTATATTTTCTAGTCCTTTTTGGCTTATGGTCAGTAAGGGACTTTTGATCTATGCCTTGAGTAGATTCATGCCATGCCTTGTTTTGCTATTTTAAGTTCCTGTAGCATGTAGTTTTGTTGCTCTGAACATTGCAACCTGATGCTGTTTTTGCCGTGTCCAGCCTGATTATTTGTGCACTTTTGCCATGCTTGTTTGAACTTGTTATGATGTGAACTAGCCGTAGCTCATTGCTCATATTTTGTCGAGCATCATGTGTAGATCACTGCCATGTGCTTTGTTGATACGTTTGGGTGCAGTAGCTTAATTAATTGTTGCTTGCTAAGTGGCATCATGCTGTTAATGGCAGATTTGCGCCATTCTTGTTTTGCTTGTCATTTGCAAACCGTGCATCCGATTCGGTGATCTTTATATCGATTTCAACCGAAATCATCTCATCTTTCCAGTGGCATGCTTGGTTTGCCAAGTTGATGCCTGGTTCATCATTTACCTTCCGGCCTTTTGCTACGCATTGCATATCGCATCTCGCATAATCATGTCATGTTTTGCATCATGTTGATTGTGCATTGCACCGTGATTTATTGTGGTTCCTTTGTTTGTGTTGTTGCTTTGGGTAGAGTCGGGAGACGAGTACGTGAACGAGGAACCTGTTGAGAACGCTTACGAGGATCAAGCTTTCGACAACTCTGAGAACATTGCAGGCAAGATGACCATACCCTCGAAATCACTTCTATCTTTGCTATGCTAGTTGCTCGCTCTTTTGCTATGCCTATGCTGCGATGCCTACCACTTGCTATATCATGCCACCCATATTGCCATGTCAGCCTCTAACCATCCTTTTCCTAGCAAACCGTTGATTGGCTATGTTACCGCTTTGCTCAGCCCTCTTATAGCGTTGCTAGTTGCAGGTGAAGCTGAAGTTTGTTCCTTGTTGGAACATGGAGATGTTGTTCCTTATTGGAACATGTTTACTTGTTGGGGATATCACAATATATATCTGCTATAATTAATACATCTATATACTTGGTAAAGGGTGGAAGGCTCGGCCTTATGCCTGGTGTTTTGTTCCACTCTTGCCACCCTAGTTTCCGTCATACCGGTGTTATGTTCCTTGATTTTGCGTTCCTTACGGTTGGGTGATTTATGGGACCCCTTGACAGTTCGCTTTGAATAAGACTCGTCCAAAGAAGGCCCAACTTTGGTTTTACCATTTGCCACCTAAGCCTTTTCCCCGGGTTTTCGCGAGCCCGAGGGTCATCTTTATTTTAACCCCCCGACCAGTGCTCCTTCGAGTGCTGGCCCGAACCGAGCAACCTCAAGGGGCCACCACGGGGAAACTCGAGGCTTGGTTTTACTCGTAGCTTGACTTATCCGGATGTGCCTGAGTACGAGATATGTGCAGCTCCTATCGGGATTTGTCGGCACAATCGGGCGGCTTTGCTGGTCTTGTTTTATTGCTGTCGAAATGTCTTGTAGTCCGGATTCCGAGATTGATCGGGTCTTCCGGTAGAAGGAATATCCTTCGTTGACCGTGAGAGTTTATAATGGGCTGTTGGGACACCCTGCAGGTAATATCTTTCAAAGCCGTGCTGCATGGTTATGAGGCGATGGGAATTTGTTAATGTCCGGTTGTAGAAAACCCAAAGTTGACCTCAATTAAAATACACATCAACCGAGTGTGTAACCGTGATGGTCTCTTCTCGGCGGAGTCCGGAAGTGAACACGGTGTTGGAGTTATGTCGGCGTAAGTAGTTCAGGATCACTTCTTGATCACTATTAGCTTCACGTCCGTGCTTTGCTCCTCTTCTCGCTCTCTTTTTGCGATGTAGCCACCATATATGCTAGTCGCTTGCTGCAGCTCCACTTTACTACCCGGTCCTTCCTATAAGCTTAAATAGTCTTGATCTCGCGGGTGTGAGATTGCTGAGTCCCCGTGACTCACAGATGCTTCCAAACACAGTTGCAGGTTCCGATGAAGCCAGTGCAGGTGATTCAACCGAGCTCAAGTGGGAGTTCAACGAGGAACGTGGTCGTTACTATGTGTCTTTTCCTGATGATCAGTAGTGGTGCCCAGTTGGGACGATTCGGGGATCTGTGTAGCATTTGGGGTATCTTCTTTTATTTTGGTTCCGTAGTCGGACCTTGAGTGTACTCTGAATGATGGATGTTTAATTATGTACTGTGTGAAGTGGCGATTGTAAGCTAACTATGTATCTCTTTCCCTTAATTATTACATGGGTTGTGTGAAGATTACCTCACTTGCGACATTGCTTTCAATGCGGTTATACCTCTAAGTCGTGCCTCGACACGTGGGAGATATAGCCGCATCGGAAGATCAGATTCGTGCATCAAGTTGTTCCTCAAGGCTTTCTTGCCAACCTCATAGTATCTCCTACTTTGGAAGATCAGATTCATGAGGCTCAACTTCTGGATACCATGGTGAAGAAGGCGAAACGTGGTATCGATAAGGGCATTTCCAAGTACAAGTGCTTCCACGTTGATGACAGAGACACTCTTTTCTTTGAGGACCGGATTGTGGTTCCTAAGGGTGATCTACGAAAAGTCATTATGAACGAGGCTCACAATTCGCTTCTATCCATTCATCCTGGAAGTACGAAGATGTACCATGACCCCAAGCAGTCATATTGGTGGACTCGAATGAAGCGAGAAATTGCTCAATTCGTGAATGAGTGTGATGTCTGCAGAAGAGTGAAAGCAGAACACCAAAGACCAGCTGGTCTCCTTCAACCTCTTGCTATTCCTGAATGGAAGTTTGATCATATTGAAATGGACTTCGTGACTGGCTTTCCAAAGTCCAAGCGTGGAAATGATGCTATCTTCGTTGTCATTGACAAGCTGACTAAAGTGGCTCATTTTCTTCCTATCAAAGAATCCATCACAGCAGCTCAGTTGGCAGAGCTATACACCTCCAGGATTGTCTCCTTGCACGGCATTCCACAAGTGATCTCTTCGCACCGTGGCAGCATCTTTACCTCCAAGTTTTGGGATTCTTTTCGGAAGGCCATGGGCACCAACATTCGTTTCAAAGACAGCTTTCCATCCTCAAACAAGTGGCCAAGTTGAGCGAGTAAATCAAATCCTTGAAGATATGCTCAGGGCTTGTGTCATTTCCTTTGGTTTGAAGTGGGAAGATTGTCTTCCTTATGCCGAAGTTCTCCTACAACAACAGCTTCCAAGCGAGTTCGGCAAGGCCCCATTCGAAATTCTCTATGGCGAAAGTGCCGTACTCCTCTCAATTGGTCCGAGACAGTGAACGCCAACTTCTTGGCAATGACTTGATCACGTATGCGGAAAGAAATGTGCAAGGTCATTCGTGAGAATCTCAAAGCCACGCAATCGCGCGGAAAGAGCTATTATGATGACAAGCACCGTGATGTGACTTTTGAAATCGGAGACCATGTCTACCTCGCGTCTCTCCAATGAAAGGCACTCGCCGCCCGGTATCAAAGGAAGCTTGCCCCTAGATACGTGGGTCCTTTCAAGATCATTGGCAAAAGAGGCGATCTCGCCTATCAACTTGAGCTTCCATCCAACTTTGCAAATGTGCACGATGTGTTCCACGTGTCACAGCTTCGCAAGTGTTTCAAGACTCCTGAACGCACTATCAACTTCGAAGAGATTGACCTTCAAGAAGATCTCTCTTATCATGAGCACCCCGTTGCTATTCTTGAAGAAACCCAGCGCAAGACTCGCAACAAGTCAATCAAATTCCTGAAAGTGAAGTGGTCACACCATTCCGACCGAGAAGCTACCTGGGAGCACGAGGATCACCTCCGTTCTGAATATCCGGAGTTCTTTCAGTCCTAGATCTCGGGACGAGATCCTCTTGTAGTGGTGGAGTGTTGTAACACCCCGGTAGTAACTTTCCATATTTGTAACTCCAACTCTTGCCATTTTCGGCATTGTGATATGATATTCCCTCCGTGGTTGGGTTTTTTCTTCATTTTGCATTTTGTCCGTGTCATGCATTTGATATTATGTCATCATGTGCATCGCATTTGCATACGTGTTCGCCTCATGATTCCGAGCATTTTTCCGTTGTCCGCTTTTGCAATCCGGCACTCCTATCTCCCCGGCGGTCCTTTTACGTTTTTCCGTAAAGGGTATTAAACCTTCTCGAAATGGACCGAGGTTTGTCTAGTGGCCTTGGTATACCACCCGTAGACCACCGGTCAAGTTTCGGGTCATTTGGAGCTCGTTTGGTACTCCAACGGTTAACCGCACTCTCGCAAAGGCCTCTTTTAAGTTGCAGCCCAACACCCCTTCAAAATAGCCCAATAACCCATCTAAGTCACTCCCATGCTCTCCGTCGTTCGATCACGATCGTGTGGGCGAAAACTACACCTCATTTGGACTCTCCTAGCTCCCTCTGTGCCTATTTAAGCTAACACCTCCCCCGAATTCGGATCATCCTCTTCCCCGAAACCCTAAAAATCCGTCCCCGCGCCCGCCGGACGTGTCCGCCGCCGCCGGACAAAAATCGCCGCGCGTCCGCCCCACTCACGCGCCGCCACCTGTCCGCCGCCGCCGCCCACCCGCCGCCCCCGCTGGGCCTGATCGGGCCCACACTGCCCAGCACACACCACCAGGCCCGAGGCAGCATGAGCTCCTCCGCCCGCCCGTCGCCAGCTCCGCCCGCCGCCTCGCCCGGCCGGGCGCCGCCACTGCCTCCCTCGGCCGCAAGCCAAGCGCCTCCCCGCCGCCCTCGAAGCCTGCCGGCCACGCCACACGGCGCCTCGCCGCCGCCCACCGCCGACCCTTCGCCGCCCAGCGACCCCCGACCGCCTCCCCTCGCCGGCCCGACCCGCCGGCGAGGTCCTTCCTCCGCCCGATCCGTCCAGATCCGCCCGCCGAGCCCGCTGACCTCTTCTCCTCCTCCTAATTTTTTCTCTAAGTCTTGCATCTCTTATTATTTTGTGCAATTTTCAACATGCTATATCTTCGCATCCAGAGATCCATTTTATGCGTATAATATGTCAAAATGTTCGTCTCAAGAGTAGATCATTTCATTCCATTGCATCATTTTCATTTGAGCTCATCTTGATGCTCGAAATGCTGTTGGAAGAGTGCTATGTGATGTTAGTTTCTGTTTCAACACAGAAGTTGCACTTTTGTTATTTTTGCCATGATTATTGTGTGCACCCTATGAATTTGAGTCCTACATGTGTTTTGTAAAATGCCATGCCATCTTTCCAGGGGTGTATGCCATGTATTTTTTTGTGATCTATGTGGTGACTAGCACAAGCATGCAAAGTAGGTGTCCTGATGTTGCTGATTTCAGCCCTGTTTTAGCTGATTTTGATGCCATGTTTACTTGATGATACCGAGAGATCTATGCATATTTTGAGATACTTCAGTAAGGGTGTTTTGTAAAGCATGTCTTGCTCTATCCATACATGCCCTTATTTGCAATTATGGAGTGCCATAGCTTGAGTCAATCAAGCTCTACTTTTGCTATCAAATGTTTCCTGGCAGGTTGTATACGTGTTGTTCAATTTTCCCTAGCTTGTTGTGGTTGACCCATGTAGGCTATGTTATTTTTCTTGCCATGTATGTCTTCTATGTCATGTCTTCTTGATGTATGTATGCTTAGTTTATCATTTAAGGCTCTGTAGTGAGTGCATTGAGCTTGTAAACATGCCTACTCGTTATCAGTTTTTGACATGTCATGTTGCTGAATCTGTTAACGAGACTTTCAATATTGACATGGGTGTTACTATATTTTCTAGTCCTTTTTGGCTTATGGTCAGTAAGGGACTTTTGATCTATGCCTTGAGTAGATTCATGCCATGCCTTGTTTTGCTATTTTAAGTTCCTGTAGCATGTAGTTTTGTTGCTCTGAACATTGCAACCTGATGCTGTTTTTGCCATGTCCAGCCTGATTATTTGTGCACTTTTGCCATGCTTGTTTGAACCTGTTATGATGTGAACTAGCCGTAGCTCATTGCTTATCTTTTGTCGAGCATCATGTGTAGATCACTGCCATGTGCTTTGTTGATACGTTTGGGTGCAGTAGCTTAATTAATTGTTGCTTGCTAAGTGGCATCATGCTGTTAATGGCAGATTTGCGCCATTCTTGTTTTGCTTGTCATTTGCAAACCGTGCATCCGATTCCGGTGATCTTTATATCGATTTCAACCGAAATCATCTCATCTTTCCAGTGGTATGCTTGGTTTGCCAAGTTGATGCCTGGTTCATCATTTACCTTCCGGAGCGCACATACGCATTGCATATCGCATCTCGCATAATCATGTCATGTTTTGCATCATGTTGATTGTGCATTGCACCGTGATTTATTGTGGTTCCTTTGTTTGTGTTGTTGCTTTGGGTAGATTCGGGAGACGAGTACGTGAACGAGGAACCTGTTGAGAATGCTTACGAGGATCAAGCTTTCGACAACTCTGAGAACATTGCAGGCAAGATGACCATACCCTCGAAATCACTTCTATCTTTGCTATGCTAGTTGCTCGCTCTTTTGCTATGCCTATGCTGCGATGCCTACCACTTGCTATATCATGCCACCCATATTGCCATGTCAGCCTCTAACCATCCTTTTCCTAGCAAACCGTTGATTGGCTATGTTACCGCTTTGCTCAGCCCTCTTATAGCGTTGCTAGTTGCAGTGAAGCTGAAGTTTGTTCCTTGTTGAACATGGAGATGTTGTTCCTTATTGGAACATGTTTACTTGTTGGGGATATCACAATATATATCTGCTATAATTAATACATCTATATACTTGGTAAAGGGTGGAAGGCTCGGCCTTATGCCTGGTGTTTTGTTCCACTCTTGCCACCCTAGTTTCCGTCATACCGGTGTTATGTTCCTTGATTTTACGTTCCTTACACGGTTGGGTGATTTATGGGACCCCCTTGACAGTTCGCTTTGAATAAGACTCGTCCAGCAAGGCCCAACTTTGGTTTTACCATTTGCCACCTAAGCCTTTTCCCCCGGGTTTTCGCGAGCCCGAGGGTCATCTTTATTTTAACCCCCCGACCAGTGCTCCTTCGAGTGCTGGCCCGAACCGAGCAGCCTGCGGGGCCACCACGGGGAAACTCGAGGCTTGGTTTTACTCGTAGCTTGACTTATCCGGATGTGCCCTGAGAACGAGATATGTGCAGCTCCTATCGGGATTTGTCGGCACAATCGGGCGGCTTTGCTGGTCTTGTTTTATTGCTGTCGAAATGTCTTGTAGTCCGGGATTCCGAGATTGATCGGGTCTTCCCGGTAGAAGGAATATCCTTCGTTGACCGTGAGAGCTTATAATGGGCTAAGTTGGGACACCCCTGCAGGGTAATATCTTTCGAAAGCCGTGCCCGCGGTTATGAGGCAGATGGGAATTTGTTAATGTCCGGTTGTAGAAAACCCAAAGTTGACCTCAATTAAAATACACATCAACCGAGTGTGTAACCGTGATGGTCTCTTCTCGGCGGAGTCCGGGAAGTGAACACGGTGTTGGAGTTATGTCTGACGTAAGTAGTTCAGGATCACTTCTTGATCACTATTAGCTTCACGTCCGTGCTTTGCTCCTCTTCTCGCTCTCTTTTTGCGATGTAGCCACCATATATGCTAGTCGCTTGCTGCAGCTCCACTTTACTACCCTGTCCTTCCTATAAGCTTAAATAGTCTTGATCTCGCGGGTGTGAGATTGCTGAGTCCCCGTGACTCATAGATGCTTCCAAACACAGTTGCAGGTTCCGATGAGGCCAGTGCAGGTGATTCAACCGAGCTCAAGTGGGAGTTCGACGAGGAACGTGGTCGTTACTATGTGTCTTTTCCTGATGATCGATAGTGGTGCCCAGCTTGGGACGATTCGGGATCTGTGTAGCATTTGGGGTATCTTCTTTTATTTTGGTTCCGTAGTCGGACCTTGAGTGTACTCTGAATGATGGATGTTTAATTATGTACTGTGTGAAGTGGCGATTGTAAGCCAACTATGTATCTCTTTCCCTTAATTATTACATGGGTTGTGTGAAGATTACCTCACTTGCGACATTGCTTTCAATGCGGTTATACCTCTAAGTCGTGCCTCGACACGTGGGAGATATAGCCGCATCGGGGGCGTTACACTGCTTCTGCCCTGTATACCAAGGCAAAGGGTGTCTGGCTAGTGGCTCGATTTGGTGTCGTTCTGAACGACCAAAAACCGTTGGCAACTCATCAATCCAGCGACTTCCGCACTTGTGTAGCCTGTCAAAAGTCCTTGTTTTGAGGCCTCGCAACACCTCTGCATTTGCCCTCTCAGCCTGGCCGTTACTTCTGGGATGAGCAACAGAAGCAAAACAAACCTTGCCGCCGAGGTCTTGGATATACTGCATAAAGGTGCGGCTTGTGAACTGTGTGCTGTTGTCGGTGAAGACTCTATTCGCACACCAAAATGGCAGACTAGTCCCTTGAAGAACTTGACGGCTGATTGTGCTGTCACCTTTCTCACTGCTTCCACTTCTGGCCACTTAGTGAACTTGTCGACCGCAACGTACAAGTACTCAAAGCCCCTGCCAGCATGGGGAAAGGGGCCCAGTATGTCGAGCCCCCAGACCGAAAAGGGCCAGGAACAGGAATTGTTTGAAGGGCTTGGGCTGGTTGATGAAGCTTCTTTGAATGGAACTGGCATGCTTCACACTTGGTTACTAGTGCAGTTGCATCCTGGAGAGCGGCGGGCCAGAAGAAACCTTGCCAGAACGCCTTGCCTGCAGGGCCCTTGACCCTATGTAAGAGCCACATATAGGGATGGCAACGGGGCCCCATAATCACCAAACCCATGGGTATTTCATCTATTAGGGGTGGGGATGGGCGAAAAATATCCCCATGGGGATATTTACCAAACTAATTTATTACCCATAGGGTATAACGGGGATGGGGACAATATCCTATTCCCCAGACCCAATACCCATCGGGGACCCGGTTAGTAAATGTGACACTGTGGTCAACCTTAAAATATTCACAAACAAACTTGCGAAAACAAAAAAAATCTCCGAAAAAACCATACACCTATCTCACATCCTCACCTCACCTGCCACCATGACCAAGAAGTCAGTACAACCTAGATAGGCATTAGCAGGACAAGGACAACACCATGTATGTATGTTGATTATAGGGTGTCATATTATGTATATGAGTATTTGTTTATGTGGATGGGGACCCTAATGGGGCCCCGTTCCCCAGTGGGGCATGGGTATGGGGAAATTTCATCCCTAGTCATGTAAACGGGGATGTGGATGGGATGACAGGGAATAGATGGGGATGGGGATGTTGTAGGTATCCCCATAGGGGATTGTCCCCATTGCCATCCCTAGCCACATATGCCTCCATGTATCTCTGCCAACAGCTTCAATCCGTCCTCCTGAGGAATGCACTTCAACTTAATGCCGTTTGGTGTCCTTCTGTATAGGGTATCATCCACAAACTGGTACATGCTGGACCGACGGGCTACTTTCTCTGCTTCTTCCTGTTCCTCAGGGAGTTCCCCCGTTTGGAGGAAACGGATGGTGCGCTGCGCCCATTCCGGAGCCTGGGGCTCTACGGCAGGGACTAAAGGCTCATCTTCGGCCATAGGGGCAGCTGCCTCTATGGTTAGGGCCTGGGGCCCAGCCAGAGGTTGCCGCTCCCTGGCAAGCTTGGGGTACCCGGCTCCTTACCGACGGCTCCTGGGAGCTCAGCGGGAAAGTACTTGCCGAGGCCTGCCTTCCTTCACTTGTTCTGTCCTGCTGTTGGCTCAACGGATGGCTGAGTTAATTGAAGCATAAATGTACATGGTTCCATAGGCAACTTGAGGGCAGCGTGTTTCGACAGGGCAATGCTGTTCTCTGCTCGGGGAACATGCTCTGCTTGCAGTCCGTCAAAACGCTCTTCCAACTTCCTCACTTCATGCACATAGGCTTCCATCAATGGGCTCTGGTAATCCTTGTTAACCTGCTTAACGAGGAGCTATGAATCACCCCTGATGATGAGCTTCCTGATTCCGAGGTCTGCCGCGATCCTGAGACCGGCAAGCAATCCCTTGTACTCCGCCGTGTTGTTCATTGACTTTTCCCAAGGAAAATGCATCTGGACTACTCACTTGAGGCGCTCTCTCGTGGGCGCGACGAGTAGCACGCCGGCACCAGCACCTTGTAGTGAGAAAGCTCCATCATGGTACATAATCCAGTCCCGGCATGTCTCCTTACCGGGAAGGGTGGTCTCTTGGATCTCTTCATCGGGTGTTGCGGTCCATTCTGCTATGAACTCTGCCAAGGCTCAACTCTTGATCATTGAAGTACTTTCAAACTTGAGGCCAAAGCTCGACAGCTCCAACGCCCACTCCACAATCCTCCCAGTCGCATCTGGGTTGTGCAAGATTCGTTGCAAAGGGAGGCGGGTGACGATGGTGATTTCATGTGCTTGGAAATAGTGGCGCAACTTTCTCGAGGCCATGAGGAGGCCGATAAGTAGCTTCCGCATACCAGAATATCTTGATCTAGCTCCCTACAAGAGGGAACTGACAAAATAAACCGGGTGCTGCACCACCTTCTTCTTCTGTTCGACTTCGCCTACTTGCACAGACTCTGTCTTGCCGGGATCGGGCCTTGCCGAGGGTCTCACCTTGCCGGCATCAGGCCATGCCGGGGAATGTCCCGGCCCATCATCCGACGGCTCAGTCGCTGCTGTTGTTTCTTCCTCAAGTTCCCTCTGCGCCACTAGCGCAACACTGACCACTTGATTCGTTGCCGCTAGATATAGCAGCAATGGCTCTTGTGGCTTAGGCACGACTAGTGTTTGCGTGGAGGAGAGGTACCTCTTCAGATCCTGTAGCGCTGCCTTTGCCTCCGTAGTCCATTTCATTGGACCCGCCTTTTTCAAAACTTTGAAAAAGGGGAGGGCGCGCTTAGTAGATTTGGAGATGAACCTACTTAGAGCAGCAACGCAGCCGGTGAGCCTACGGACGTCCTTGGCCCGTCTTGGCGCCTCAATTTGCTCAATCGCTTTGATCTTGTCGGGATTTGCTTCGATTTCACGTTGAGACACAAAGAAACCAAGAAGCTTGCCGGACGGGACGGCGAACATGCACTTCTCTGGATTGAGCTTGAGGTTGACCTTGCGTAGGTTTGCAAATGTTTCCTCTAGATCCTGCACGAGCATAGCCTTGTCCTTGGTTTTGACCACTATGTCATCCATATAAGCTTACATATTTCTATGCAGCTGCGGCTCAAAACCAATTTGGACTGCTCGGGCAAATGTCGAACCAGCGCTTTTCAACCCAAAAGGCATCCGTACAAAACTGTACATACCACATGGGGTGATGAATGCGGTCTTTTCCTCATCTTCCTTCATCATGAAGATCTGGTGGTATCCTGAGTAGGCATCAAGGAACGACAGCAGGTCACACCCGGCAGTGGAGTCCACTATCTGGTCGATGCGTGGTAAGGGGAAAGGATCCTATGGACAGGCCTTATTGATATCTATGTAGTCAATACACAGCCTCCACTTCCCATTTGCCTTACTCACTACCACTGGATTGGCCAACCACGTGGGTTGGAGCACTCCTCTGACTAAGCCTGCCGCCTCCCACTTCCTGATCTGTTCAACGATGAACTCTTGTCGCTCCACAGCTTGCTTTCTGACCTTCTGCTTGACGGGCCGTGCATGGGGACAGACAGCAAGGTGGTGCTCAATCACCTCCCTGGGAACACCGGGGATGTTGGATGCTTGCCATGCAAAAACATCGACATTCGCTCGCAGGTAGGCAACGAGCGTGCTTTCCTATTTGCTGTCGAGGGTGGAGCTTATAGTAAAAGCCCCACCCATTCCGTCCTCCTTGACGGGCACCTTCTTGGTCTCTGGTGCTGCTGCCTTGGATTTCTTGCTCTTGCCGGTGGAGCTCTCTGGCACGCCCTCGACCGGAGCGCAGCACTCCGAAGAGGCACGCTTGCCAGAATGGGTGCAGGAGGTCTTGCCGGAAGAGGTCTCACCGGAAGGGGCCTTGGGGGCCTTGCCGGTTCTCTTCCCTCCTGGGGCTTCAGCGGCAGGAGAAAGTGCCTTGGCAGCAGCTGCTACAACTGCCTCCCGGTAGAGTTGGTCGGGGCAGATGAGTGCGTCTTTCTTGTCAGAGGGGACGGTGATGATGCTTAGTGGCCCGGGCATCTTCAGCGTGTTGTAGGCGTAACGTGACACCACCATGAACTTGGCCAGTGCTGGGCGGCCAAGGATCCCATTGTAGGGCAAGGGGATCTTGGCGACATAAAAACGATCTTCTCCGTCCTATAGTTCAGCTCACCCCCAAGTGTAACGGGCAACGTGATTTTACCTTTCGGCTGACTCCTCCCCAGGTTGACCCCTTGAAATGTGCCCGTCTCCTCGAGATCACCATCGGGGATTTGCAGCCTCTCGATCACAGCGGGCGAGATCAAGTTCAGACCGGCCCCAGCATCAACTAGAACTCTTGTAACCTTGAGGTTGCGTATCGTTGGTGAAACCAACAACGGCAAACACCCGACCGCAGTTGTGCGATCAGGGTGATCCTCGGTGTAAAAAATGATAGGTGTGCTGGACCACTTTAGTGGCTTCTGGGCATCGAATGATGGCTCTACCGCAGTGACCTCACGCGCCCACTGCTTCAGTTGGCGGTGAGAGGTCGACAGCGAGGCACCACCGTCGATGCACATGGCCTCCGCAGCTTTCTATAACTCGTGCTCGCCGGACTCGTCGTCCTCATCATGATCATCATCTTCCTCCTTCTTATCATGGCCCCGAGCGGGCCTCTCTTGTTGATTATCTTTGCCGCGGCGACCTCCTTGGCCACCATGCTTCTTACCGGACCCCTCAGCACCATCCCGACCCTTCTCCTTGTCCCGCCTTTCATATTTAGCTTTCTGCTTTTCTGCAAGAAGCTCAACCTGTCGGCAGTTCTGGAGGTCATGGCCCTTGGTGTGATGGATCTTGCAGTACTGCTTGTCGGAGCCTCCTGGCTTATCGGCGGCCGCCAAGGCCCGTCAGGCGGCGCACCCGGCAACCTCCTTGCCGGGGTCGTCAGCCTTGGCCTTCTTGGCGGCGCCGGGATCGCCGGATCCCTCAACGGCAAGCACGTTCTTGCCCTTACGCTTCCTATTGCGGCATCGATCCTTCTTTGCCAAGGCGACAGCGTCTTCGTCCGTGGAGTTGGTTTCTGCACCGGCGTCCTCGCCGGGGTACTTCCTTCCTTCTTTAGCCCAAGCACATCTATCAGCTAGAACATAAAGCTCGGCTACATCCTTAACTTTGTTCATCGCCAGCTCTTCACGCATCTTGCGGTTGCACACATTCTGATGGAATGCACTGATGACAATGGCGGGGTGAACATCCGGGATGTTGTACTGCACGCGGATGAACCTCTGTATGTACTTGCGCAGGGTTTCGCCGTCCTTCTAGGGGATGATATGCAAATCACTTGCCTGGCCATGACCTTGGCGGCCTCTAGTAAAGGCGCCAACAAACTCGTGGCACAGATCCGACCAAGAGGAAATGGAATCCACTGGCAGGTGCATCATCCATGACATGACGTTGGGTTTAAGTGCCAACAGGAAGTAGTTGTCGAGCAACTTGTCCTCGCAAGCTCCGGCAGCTTGCATCGCGATGGTGTAGATGCTGAGGAACTCCGACGGTGAGTTTTGCCATTGTACTTCTCGCTGACGTCAGGCTTGAATGTGTGGTGGGTGGGCCACTCGAACTAGCGCAGCTCACAGGTAAAGGCTGGACAACCCACCTCGTAAGGTAGGTTACTTGGGCCCCCAGTGCTGGGTGGTCCATAGCGGGCCCCGCAAGCCTGTCTGACTGATGGCGTGCTTCCCGCCGCTGCTCGATGGTCGCAGCGGGCTCGCGTGTCGGACGACACTGTGGAAACATTGTCATAGGCGTCGGCCCGATGAGCCGGTGGCTGCTGTTGCTGGCGTGGGGGAGGAGAGTCCACCATGGTCGCATCAGCCGTGGTCCTCCCACCACTGGTGTGCGCCGGCTCGATGGAGCGCCGACACGAGGGTCCCGCTGGTTGCGGTTCATCTTTATTGGCAAAGCTGATGAGGCTCCGAATGGTGGCTCTCCACTCGTCGAGCTTCTCCGCGGCGAGAGGAAAGTCGAGGAGCAGTTGCATGTGCGCCAATGCTTCTACTGGCGTGGGCGGCGGTGAAAGCTGCGTGGACTCTGACACGCTCCGACTTCTAACCATGTTAGAAGGAGCTCTATCACGGTCTCGTGATCGCCCACCGCTCCCGCCAGCGTCCAGGTGCGCACGCCGGCCCGATGCATCCTAAGAGTGACGCAAAGGGCTCTTCTCGCAGCGTTGCTCATCACGCACGGCCTGGGAAGGCCGCGGCGCGATCGCCAGCTGGGTCGTCATAGAGGTTGCCGCGCCGCCTGTGGGCAGCACGGCCCCGCCCCCGGACCCAGCAGCGTGTGGCTCGTCGTCTTGGACCCGAACTAAGCCGCTCGCCTAGCTCCGATTGCCAGAGTGTCGTGGATGCTCGCAGGCCGCGCCTCCACACCATCCGTGGCCACCCCGTCACCCGCCCGCGCTGGTGCGGATGGGCCAGCTCCAGACGACCCGATTGTTGTGATCCCCTTCTTCTTGGGGGCCATGGCGATGATGAAGTCGATGTGCTAACTTCTAAACCAGATTTTCACAGCTCGTGCCCCCTACCTGGCACGCCAAAGATGTCGGGGGTAACGGCACCTATGGGATCACAAGGAATCCCTACTATGGTTGGCGGGGCACGGAGCTGCGCAAAGAGCGGGTCTAGAAGATCAACGCGCGGATTTTTACCCAGGTTCTGGCCACGAACTACGCGTAATACCCTAGTCCTGCTTTGGTGTATATTTGGTGTTCTTGAGCTCTTGAACTAGCTGCAATGCATGCCCAGTCCAAAAAGTCCGAATCCTTCCTCAGTACACCTTGGACCTCCTTTTATATGTCAAAGGGGTCGCCACAGTGGCACACATGAGGTGGAACGCATCTACAGTGAACAAGCTTAGCGCCTGACATCATGGGACAAACGCACGTAATGTGCCTCCTATGTGTCCTCTTGCTCTATCGGGGACGGTAATGAAGCTCGTCCCGTCCGTTGCCACCTCGCCTTGCTTCGACGCGCGTCCAAGCTGACGAGGCATGCAACGCCATGCAGGCTGGCTGGCTGCTGCGCTGGTGCGGTGGCAGGGTCTTCACGAAGATCCGCATGCCACCACGCAGGTGCTTGACTGGTTGGCCTAGAGGTTGCTTGCTGCCACGTAGGTGCATGCCTAGTTTGGCAGGCTTGTTGCTGCGTCGGAACTGCAGTGGGCCAGCAAAACTTGGTAGGTGCGGGCCTGGTTGTGGCCCCGTAGATGTCCCCGACAAGTGTCTTGTCGGGGTCGGCAAAGGTCTTGCCGGGGTCTTGTGGGCATCCTCGGCAAGGATCTTGCCAGGGGTTTTTGTCTGTCCCCAGCAAGGATCTCGCCGGGGGTCTTTGTCTTTTGGTTCCCATCTAGATTTGCAGGCCTTTGGTCTTCACAAAGATCTGCATGCCACCACGAAGGCGCCCCTGAGCCTTGGTCTTGATGTTTGTTGATGGTGTCAGGACTCTCAGGCTCAAGGGTGGCGGCCTTGCTGGTGTTGGGCAAGTTGCCCTGGCAAGGCTCTTGCCGGGGCTGTGTAGGCCGCCCCGGCAAGGGTCTTGCCGGGGGAATCCACCTTGCCCCTTTGCTCTTCATGCTTCTGGCTTGAGTGCTTCCTCGGTAGCCTTGTACCTTTCGTCCCTCTGCCCCGCCAAGCCCGGCCGCAGGCGTGGCTACAACTGCCCGTGCACAAGTAAAGGGGCACAGAAGGCCCCTACTTTGTACACCGACAGGATATTCAAAGAATTCACATTAACAACATTGCAATCATGCTCTTCATCAAATTTTTTGTGCCAAGCATTTTATTGACTTCTTCTTCAAACAATTGAGCACAATTTACCGAGCCATCATTTTCAAGAAATATGTTATAAAGATCAATAATATGATGCAACCTCAATTCCATTTTTTATGTAGTTTTCTGTTATAAACCAAACTAGTGATAAAACAAGAAACTAAAAGATTCAATTGCAAGATCTAAAGATATACCTTCATGCACTCACCTCCCCGGCAACAGCGCCAGAAAATAGCTTGATGTCTACTACGCAACTTTATTCTTGTAGACTCGTGTTGGGCCTCCAAGCGCAGAGTTTTGTAAGATAGTAGCAATTTTCCCTCAAGTGGATGACCTAAGGTTTATCAATCCGTGGGAGGTGTAGGATGAATATGGTCTCTCTCAAACAACCCTCCAACCAAATACAAAAAATCTCTTGTGTCCCCAACACAATCAATACAATGGCAAATTGTATAGGTGCACTAGTTCGGTGAAGAGATGGTGATAAAAGTGTAATATTGATGGTAGAAATATATTTTTATAATCTTAATGAATAAAAACAGCAAGGTAGAAAATAGTAAACGGGCACAAAAACGGTATTGCAATGCTTGAAAATGAGGCCTAGGGTCCGTACTTTCACTAGTGTGACCTCTCAACAATGCTAATATAATTGGATCATATAACCATCCCTCAAAGTGCGATGAAGAATCACTCCAAAATTCCTATGTAGTGGAGAACATAAGAATAAATTGTTTGTAGGATACGAAACCACCTCAAAGCTATTATTTCTGTTCGATCTATTCAAGAGTTTGTACTAAAATAACACAAACTATTCTTTCCGTTCGATCTATCCTAGAGTCCGTACTAAAATAACACCAAATCAAAATCATATTCATCATACTCAATCCAACACAAAGAACTTCAAAGAGTGCCCCAAGATTTCTACGGGAGAAACAGAGACAAGAACGTGCATAAACCCCTATGCATAGATTACCCCAATGTCACCTCGGGAATCTGCGAGTTGAGTGCCAATACATATATCAAGTGAATCAATACGATACCCCATTGTCACCACAAGTATTCAATAATTGCAAGACATATATCAAGTGCTCTCAAATCCATAAAAGTATTCAATCCGATAACAACGAAATCTCAAAGGGAAAACTCAATTCATCACAAGATAGAGAGGGGGAAACACCATATGATCCGACTATATTAACAAAGCCCGCGATACATCAAGATCATGACATCTCAAGAACACGAGAGAGAGAGAGAGAGAGAGAGAGAGAGATTAAACACATATCTACTGGTACAAACCCTCAGCCCTGAGGGTGGACTACTCCCTCCTCATCGTGGTGGCCGCCGGGATGATGAAGATGGCCACTGGGGATGATTTCCCCTTCGGTAGTGTGCCGGAATAGGGTCTAGATTGGTTTTCGGTGGCTATAGAGGCCTGCGGCGGCAGAACTTCTGATCTAGGTTAATCCCGAAGGGTTTTGGAATATTTGTGAATTTATAGGGTAAAGAGGTGGTGCGGGAGGCCACCGAGGTAGGCACAACACACCTGGGCGCGCCTGGGAGCCCAGGCGCGCCCTGGTGGGTTGTGCCCACTCGGGGCACCCCTGTGTGCTGCTCTGCCCATCTTCGTGTTCCGTCCATAAAAATTCTCCAGCAAGTTTCATGTGTTTGACTCCGCTTGATATTGATTTCTGCGATGTAAAAACAAGCAAAAATCAGCAATCGGTATCTTGAGCCTTTGGGTCAATAGGTTAGTCCCGAAAAATGTTATAAAGTTGCTATAAAATGATTGTAAAACATCCAAGAATGATAAAATAACAGCATGAATACTTCATAAATTATAGATACATTGGAGACGTATCGATGACCTAAGGCAACCCGTGGGAGGCGTAGGATGAAGATGGTCTCTCTCAAACAACCTTGCAACCAAATAACAAAGAGTCTCTTGTGTCCCCAACACACCCAATACAATGGTAAATTGTATAAGTGCAGTAGTTTCGGCGAAGAGATGGTGATACAAGTGCAATATGGATGGTAGATATAGGTTTTTGTAATCTGAAAATATAAAAACAGCAAGGTAGCAAGTAAAAAAGTGAGGGAAAATGGTATTGCAATGCTTAGAGACAAGGCCTAGGGTTCATACTTTCACTAGTGCAAGTTCTCTCAACAATAATAACATAATTAGATCATATAATAATCCCTCAACATGCAACAAAGAGTCACTCCAAAGTCACTAATAGCAGAGAAAAAACGAAGAGATTATTGTGGGGTACGAAACCACCTCAAAGTTATTCTTTCTGATCGATCTATTGGGCTATTCCTATAGGTGTCACAAACAACCCTAGAGTTCGTACTAAAATAACACCTTAAGACACACATCAACCAAAACCCTAATGTCACCTAGATACTCCAATGTCACCACAAGTATCCGCGGGTTTGATTATACGATATGCATCACACAATCTAAGATTCATCTATTTAAACGAACACAAAGAACTTCAAAGAGTGCCCCAAAGTTTCTACCAAAGAGTCAAGACGAAAACATGTGCCAACCACTGGTGCGCGTCGGTCCTAAACAAACGGTTTAAAACCCCTTTCCGCGACGGCATTTGGAACCGTCGCCAAGTGAGTGTGGGCGATAGGGGGGGGGGGTCCTTCCCACAAGACCCAGAAACCGTCGGGGATAGGCCACCTACAGTACTCCTACTCGTTTCTGCTCGCATTGCCATCACAGTCAGTATTCTGTGGTGCTATGTTTACGATGCGTGGCCCATCACAAACCGTTCACTATTATAGAACGTGTATGATGCGTGGCCCATCACAAACGTTTCACCGTTAAGAAGATTAGCTAATCGTCGTACGAGTGTCAGACAGGATTACGAAACGTCAGACTGTCGTAACAGCGTCGTACACGACAACTATCGCACACGCTATTCTATGGTGCAACGTTTACGATGCATACTTCATCAGAAATAGTTCATGGTTGCGAATCGTGTACGATAAGGCAACTAACACAAACGTTTAGTTTTCCCGCACCGTTTGTGATATTGTCTGACATCGCACACGCTTTGCAAATGGCAATTGTGTGCATGCTTGCACACGTTTCCTCTTTGTGAACCATCTTGTATTATGGTGCATATCGCAAATGTTTGTGTTTTACCAACCGTGTGTGCCGCAACAACCTGGAGAGCGTAATTTCACCATAATTTAATTGCTGCTTTTCCAAATTGTACCAGATTTGGATTTGAATTTGAATGTATGCTACAGCTTTATTCATATCCATGAGGTTCAAACAACCAATGCATTATTCGATTCATAGGTACATATGTTCAAGAATTACATAAGAACCAAATAAAGAAATGATGAACCACATTTGTATACTTGTACTATTAAAGACAGTAAAGAAAGATGCGAAATATATTCTGGTTGCTGAACAAGGTGAAGCGGAATGCCCATATTGTGCCCTCCTCCATGCAGAAGGCACGCACGACTCTAGCCCAACCCCTTGTGATGGCCGACCTCCCATCCTTCCCAATCTTCATGAAAACATGTAGATAATCATCGTGTGCTGGTAGAAATACTTTAACCTTTGCATGCCCACCAATCATGTAGTTTGAGAGGTAATCTTGAGTAAACTTCTTTGGCAACCACTGCAAAGGAATAAGATTCCAGACATTGTCATCTAACACAACTCATTATGGGCAGTAAAAAGAAGGCTGCAGAGTTCTTACTTACCATCCTGCAGTTCGCTGTTGTCTTGGATAAAGTGTAAACAAATAGTTTAATTGCCATTTTTGGACCCATTTTACTAACAATCTTTATCAGCTTCCTCACTTGATGCTGGTTCATCGATATTTCATTGCCCCATACGCAGAAAGGGTCGAAATGCGGATCTTTACCAACGACATATGTACCTAAAACCACCAAGTTAATATTAGAAGCTAAACAGCAACTGCACAATGATGTAGTACAACACTCTTTTATAATATGTCTATATACATCCATATGTGGTAGTCCATTTGAAATCTCTAAAAAGATAAATATTTAGGAACGGAGGGGGTATCTTATAACATCCAATATACTCACATATTAGATGAATTAATATCTTATATTATGGCCTGGAAGGAGTTTAGTTCATTCTTACAAATTATCTGCTACTGTATCCATGGGTTACAGTTAGTTTGAGCTAGTTCGGGCTCAAATAGCCCTAAAGTTTATCTAAACATGAGGGCTAGTTTGAGCTAGTTGCATCTATAACCCACCCAAAAAAACTAGTATCCAACCCAAGAGGTGCTAATTGGAGCTAGTTCTCCTTGTGCATTTATTGTCAATCTAACCCTGCCATCCGAACAACTCTTTGGATGGAGTTAGTTCAGGGTTAGTAATGAGCCAGAAACTAACTCTAACCTCTAGCTAAGTTGAGTATCCAAACAGGGTTGTGTTGTTGCTGTTGCTGCTGCTGCTCTTCTATGTATATCTAGACATCATTAGAACATTAATGTAACACTCTTCCTTGTTGCTATGTAGCCTAGGATTGCATATTTAGACATTAAGTACAGTGCATGTTGCTATGTAGCCTAAGATATATTACATATGGCCCTAGTTAACCTAAGGAAAAATGGGTTGCAGATATATTCAGTTAAAAGTCTGACTCACCGATTAGTCCCTTATCAGCCGCCGACCTATATGGTACCAGCTACGGATATCCTGAATAGTGAGCAGATATAAGCCATGGGATGAAACTAACCTCGATGCAAAACAACAGTCGTTCCCAAAATTGTCCTGTAGGTACATCAAGAAGCATGTTACACATCAAAGCTAAACATCAACCAAAATTACACATGGCAGACAAAATAATCTCCGAAAGATAGCTTCAGTGTGCAGGTTTAAGCACGCTAGTAAAGCAAAACAGGTGGAAAGGTGTGCTAACTGCAACATGCCTAACATTTAACAACAAGCAAACATGGTCATTCAAACTGGTATTGTGCCGGTCTAAGTACACTGGTTTATGGTTAAATAAAAATGGAAAGGCGTGTTAACTACAATATGCAGCAACCAAATGTAGTCTTTCATAATGGTATTGTTGAAACTGGTACTGATGAAATTGAACTGCACTGTTCATACTTGCACATATAGAACATCATGTTGTGAATAACTGGAATAAAAAAGGCATACTACGAACAACCAAAGATAGCATTTGAAACTGAAAATATGCTAATTAAGAAAACTGAACAATAAAAAAACTTTAAAAGAGGCATATGCTAGCTATAACAGGCTTAACAACAAGCAAATATATGCATTCCTATCTGTATGTTTAAAACTGGATTGATGAAATGTATTGCACAGTAAATACTTGCACATATAGAGCATCACATTGTGAACAACTGAAATAAACAAATTGTCACGCCCAATATGCGATACTATCCTAAAGAGACTCCAAGGTCCCACCAAGGATAGAACCGCATATTGATACGCTTTTGCAAGGTGGATATCATTACATCAACATTACATAATAGATGGGGATACATACAAAAGGGATACAATGCCACACGAATACAACATCATCTTACATAAGAGCACCATCCGACTATGGATGAAACACAAACAGAAAATCAAACGACATCCACCCTACTAGCCTAGGCTGCCGACCAGGAACCTATCCCCTAATCGAAGAAGAAGCAGAAGGAGAACTCCAAAACAAGCAAACATCGCTCTCGCGTCATGATCATCGCATAACCTGTACCTGCAACTGTTGTTGTAGTAATCTGTGAGCCACGAGGACTCAGCAATTGTAACACCCCAAAAATTTAGCCAAGTTTTTAAATATTAAATTTTTTTGCCAGGAGTTTTAAAATTTTTATTTTTGTTGATTTCAGAACTCTTCTTTTAATATTAAGGTGTCTTTTCCATGTGGAGCTTTCCAAAACATATTGGGCTTCTATGCTCTCTGTATAACTTTTTCTTAATCAGTAGATTTATTTATTAAATTACTTCACCCTGAGCTTTATCCATTAAAATGAAGTGTTTTAAATTTTGGAGCTCTTTTTGAACTACAACCATTTGATAGATTCACTTAAAATTCCAACCAAAATTTGGAGATGTCATGTGATGTCTCTAAATCACTTGTGTGCATTGATATAATTATTTCATTGCATATTTTAAGTTTTACACCTGTTTTTCAAATCTGGTCCAGTGGACACTTTTGCACTATAGCCTAATTAAATATTTCTCTAGAGCCTCCACCAAAATTATGAGATATCAGTATTAGCATGCCATCCAACTTTATGCAAAAACCTAGTGTTGTTCTTTGGAAAAATTGAGTGAATCATCCTCATCTTCATTCTGGTGCCATTTGGTGATTTGTACTGCAACCATCTCCTAACTTGCTTCTTTATCCATAATTCCTTTTCCTACTTATAGTCCTCCTTGCCAAACCCTTAAGTCCGTAAGAGTGGACCCTTTGGAAGATTTCTGGTTCATGAAACAGTGCCATTCACCTTCTGCCCAGAACTGAAGTTTTGCATAACTTGCACTAAAAAGTTTCTGCTTCTGTCAAACTAACTTCACCACCCCCTTATCCATCCAAAGAGGCACTGATCTGGAGAATTTGGCCACCCCAAGTGTTGCCTAGATGCCCTTGGCATTTTGAAAAACACCCTGAGTGCATAGGCAGATTTGGCATGATTTCAAGTTTACATTGTGAACTTGAGCCCCTGGCCTATCCACCATGTCCCTTGATCCCCTTGCTAACCCTAACCTAGCCCTGTTTCTTGCCAGCCTCACCCGCGACCTCTAGGCTACCCTGGCATTTCGCCAAACACGTCCCGGGCGTGCTCTGGGCGCGCCCAGAGCGTGCGTTTAACGCGCGCGCGCCGAGCCCCGCGCCTCGCCCAAGACCTGCTCCACCCTTGGCCAACAGCTGCTAGCACGCCACGATCCCTGCACCGCCATGCCACCCGACCACCCTCGGCACCCCACAGCCATCATGAGGATGGCTGTGGCGGCTAGCCGACGATCGCGTGCAGGCCCCGGCCGTGTCGGCGCCGCCCGAGCCACTCCTGCACGCCACTCGCCTCGAGCAAAGGCCCGCGCCGTCTGCTAGCTCTTGCCGCCATCCTCAGCCCCACCATGTCCCCTCATCACATGAACGCCGGTTCGCCATTGTTCTTATCTCCGGCCACCTCGGACCGAACTAACCACGCTATATAAGGAAGCCCCGAGCGTCTCCGAGCCCTCAGGCAGCCTCACGCCGTCTCACTAGCGCCCCCATCGCCACCAATTGAAGGGGAGCAGGTCATCTTCAACCTCTCCGGTCAGTTCGGCCACCGTCGCCTCCCGGCTCCGTTCGGCGTAACCAGGGCCTCCCCCTCTCCAATATCTTCACCAGAAACCCTCTCTTCCTCCCCTGAACCCTTCCCCCTGCTCAATTTCGATCAGGAACCACTGCAGCCCCAAAACCACTATGATCCCGAAGCTTCCTCCGCTGCAAAGCTCGCCGCCGACAGCTCACTCCATTCCTTTCACTCCCTCGACTACCAGAAGGACCGCCCCAGTCTTGCGGATCCATCGCCGCCCTCAGAGGCGGCGAGGAGTCACCGCCGGGCGTTGGTCGCCGAGCCCCGCCTGCTCGGCCAGAGGAGGAAGGAGGCGGGAGACCGGTCAAACCTGACCAGTGGGCCTTGGACCCACTGTCGCTGACCCGCCCACCCACGTGGGTTAAGTGGAGACGTAAAGCTCGAAGTACGTTTTCGACGTGTACCCGTTCGAAGCGTTTTCTTTTCTTTTTCTCTTTATTTAAAATCAGATTTTGACTAGAATTTTGACTAACTATAACTTTTTAAATACAATTCTAAATGAATTGATTCTTTTTCCCACCTCTCTCAAATATGGTCTAGTTTATTTTAAGATTTATTTGAAAAAATTTCAGACAACTTTTTTGTGCTTTTTTGATTTTATGTAATAATTCAAATATATTCTTTTAAATAGGATTTTTGAAGATTTCAAGATGTGTTGGAATGCACCCTGCCTTCCCATGACCTGGAGGCAAGCATCATGAACCCTAGTGTAATTTTTGTGTGTGTTGCTTGGCACGGGGACAACACCACCCTGACTTGAGCATACGGCATTTTATGTGAGGATGTGTTCCTACTCATGAGTGCATGTTAATGAATTTCATGCAAAAGGAGTTGATATGAACGTGATAGGAATCACCGTCATATGTATTTCATGCATACCGGGAGGAAAGCCGGGAAGGCCTCTGTCTTGGGTAGACACGGTCTTGTCCCTAGACCTCCGTCGAGACGGACGTGTCCAGTATGGCATGTGGGGGTATGTTGCATGGTGTTTCTATCTGTTGTTTGAAGTATATGCATTTTTATACTAATCTTGCAGGGAACATTACAACCTCCTGAGTCGACCGTAGATCGAGTCTTGTGCCAGTAACCCCCATACTTGCTTCATACTACCACTGCCTCTACAACAAGTAGGGTACGGTTTAGTAACTTGTCAACCCCTTTCCTAGCACACACCGCATGAGAGGCCATGGTGGAAGATACCGAGGCCTCCGTAGTCATACCATCGGGTCCGGGAGCATGGGTGTTTCGTTGTAGTCGAAGGGGTAGCTCCCGAGTTCTTGCCATGTATAAATTTTGTGATCCCATGTTACGCCGAGGTTGTAGCCTCCCACTTAGAGTTTTGCTTAACAGTGTCGTGGGTGATTCCGCACACATGTGAGTTAAGCTGGTGTGTGCAAGTTAGGTGTGTTTTCAACAAAAGACCAGAGACGGAATTAGTCCCGATGGACTAAAGGAATCTGTTACTCGTGGGTAAAGAGTACACCCTCCGCAGAGATTAAACCTATTCAATAGCCGTGTCCATGGTTAAGGATTACACCGATGGGTCAAGTGTCGGTCTTGGTGTCGGTCTTCGGAGGTGAAACTGTTAACTGGAATCACAACTCGTGACTTGTGACATTTATGATTATTATTATTATTGTTGACTAACCCGTGACATTATTGGCATTATCGAATATCCCTGGAATGGTTCTACCTCCTGGATATTTACTGTGTTTTCTTTTAAAGCCCTTTATGTGGTGTCGCTAAGACGCCCGATTGTGGCATTTCTTTCTAAGCCCTTTATGTGGTGTCGCTAAGACGCCCGACTGTGGCATTTCTTTCTAAGCCCTTTATGTGGTGACGCTAAGACGCCCGACTGTGGCATTTCTTTTGAAAGCCCTTTATGTGGTGTCGCTAAGACACCCGACTGTGGCATTTCTTTTAAAAGCCCTTTATGTGGTGTCGCTAAGACGCCCGACTGTGGCATTTCTTTTAAAGCCCTTTATGTGGTGTCGCTAAGACGCCCGACTGTGGCATGATGTTAATTTTTTCATAAATTTTAATACTACTATGTTATTGCATATTCATAAATAACATACTTGCACGCATCAGCGTTTTATTTATCTTTTGTGACTGACGTCCTGAGCATAACATATTTTCAGCACATCATTGTTATATTATACCTGTGTTCATGATGTTTGCGAGTACATTCAAAGTACTCACTGGCTTGTCCCTGGCTATTTTCTTGGCCAGATTTTCTTGCTTGGAGAGGAACGTTGCGATGACAGCCACGGAACCTAAGCAAATGGTAATAGCAGTCTCGCGAAGATAGGAGTTAACCTGGTCAGCTGTTCTTGTGGAAATTGGAGTCCCATAGACGCTGATGATCCATAAACCGCTTCCGCCATCAACCTTTAGAAACCATTTGTTGTACTCACAGGCCAGAATGGTCTTGTACTACATATATTGTATTTTGCTTGGAATTTCTGTATCAAGTTGGTGCCTCATCAGCTAACAGTAATCCTGGGGCTGATGAGCACAACGTCCATTTTCTAGAAATCAATATCCGGAGAATCGGTCGCCACAGACTTGGTATCAGAGCCAGGCTGACCATTGGCTAATCCTATCTTAGCCAGGTCGCAAAACTTAGGCTAACAACCCACCAAGCCATAACCAAAACCTCAGCCAAGCTTCTCGCACAAGATAGCCACACTCTGACCCGACGCTTTTTGCAGTCGGTGCCCAACCTATCAACCTAGCCCGTCTATCACACACCAGTGACCAGCACCAAAGGTGTCTCATTCGCAAGCGTGCGAAGGAAGACTCCGTCCCCTTTTTCTATAAAAGGACACGCCGCCTCAACCCAGCCCAAAGACAGCCGCTACCCCAAAACCAAGCCACAATGCCTGGTCCCAGAGTGCACCATGAGACTACAAAGAACCAACCTTGGAGGTTTTGTGACCATACTGCAAACCTTACCCGTCGTGCCTATGCTAGAAGAGCCACCCGAATATGTTGTGTACCAAGGACCCATAAGTGGTGAGAGTCACACCTGGGCCACCAGACATATCTACGGTAGGGGTATGGCACCCAGCGCCCTACAGTTCACCGAAGGACAACTTCCTTTGAGCCACAAGCCATCCAACTAGCTGCTCGAGAGGCTATAGTTCATCTCGTGCACTGTCGCCAGAAAGTTAACTGTCGCTGCTCCACTACTACCCCAGCGTGAAGGGTATGGTAGACCACCCCAAGTTGCCAATGGAGATCACGAGACGGATCCCGCATTGCTGCACCTAGTGCGCTATGTAAGTGCACTGGAGGACCTATTCGATCAAATCACCATTGATCTGATCACAGCTCGTGGAGAGCTGGTTCGTCGAGCCCCAGCGAGAGAGGAGATTGAGCCCAACGCCGACAACCCAGTCGTGCTGTTTGGACAACCGACGAGACCCCGAGGTCAGCCCCACCGCCACCAAGGTGCTTTGATGACCCCGAAGTGTAGCCAGCCAAGGCCCCGAGCACACTCCAACGGGTTGTGGTCAACAATCCCCGCGATGGTCATCATCACTACCCCGAGCCTGCAGCCCCTCAACCCTCTCCAGCTAATTCTGACGGTGAGAACCGTGGAGAAGCCTCGATATCCGCAAGGAACGCTCGCTTGGATGTAAAAGAAGTAGACTAAGTCACTCGAGTAGTGGCGAGTCCCTGTGTATCCTCGCTTTGTAATCCTGTGATCCCTTAAATTAACGCAGCCTGGCATCATGCATCTGTTTATATATAGTAGTCTTGCATGGATGTATTAGCATGCAGTGTGATTTCTCTATCCTTGGCGCAACCACCAAAAAACCGCCCCGACAACACCCACAGTGATACGTCACTTTAGTAAGATGTGTGTACCTGTGGTTGACCCCGAGCTGAGCCGGCCAATTCTTTACTTTTTACCACGGTAAATGACCCAACCACGGTGCTATAAAAAGGGCCACCAAGTAACCTTGCCAAGCACCCCTCACCTTGTGCACCATCCCCACAACCATTTCTTGCCATGCCGAGCCCTAGTATTTATCCGAGGACTCCAGATGCTAACCCAGGCAGCTTTGTCAAGATATTGTGGGATTTTACCCGCAGTACCATGGGCGCTACCCAGCCACCCCAGTACGAGCTGTGCAAATCAAGGATCACCCCTTCCACCTCGAGATATTGGGCAGCCGTGCACATCCCGCCCGTAAACCCAAACCAAGATCCAACGGAGGTCTCCTTCGTAGGGAAATCTTTGCCAACCCCGCATATGGCCGTAGAAGCTGCTGCGTATGAAGCGCTTGCTCGCCTTCGATTCGCGGTACCCTATGCTAGCGAACGAGGGTATTATTATTTTCCGAGCCGTGCAGCACCCGGGGGAGTAACATATTTTCCAGGTGGATGTATTGAGAGAGACCCAGTCTTGGCCAACCTTTTCCAGTACGTCATCGCTCAGGAGCGTTTAACCCAACATGTGATGGGTTATCTACAAAGCCTCGCGGATTTAAATCCTCAGATCGCCATTGGCAGATCACTGAGGCCCGACCAGGAGAGACACATTCATCGACTGGTCAATCCACTTCCTCCGATAGAAGAAGAGTGTATCCCAAAGACGGAACGCTTTCTCGGGACCCCGCCCAGCTTACTGCTTTCAATTTAGATGCACCGCTGCTTTTATTACCGCAACTTTTATTTATGTGTTGTAACTTATGCTTAGTACCCCGAGTTTCGCGGCGAGTAAATCATTAATATAAGTAGCTCTGTCGCGGTTTGACTCTAATGTATTACTGTTTTCTCTCGCGAGAAATCCTGGAGTGAGATTTCGTTTCCCTGAGTTGCCGCATCGTATTTTTCTCACGACATAGATTATTTATTTCACGCAGCACCATGGCAGCAGACTCACAACCACAATTACTCGAAACACATACACTGCTTGCAAAATTTTGCAACTGTGTTGTGTCTAACTAAGCACTTCCCAACAACAGTTAACACCCGACACACCCCACCTAGTCCTCGTGATCACCGCCACCGCGAGAGTCAAGAATCGAAAGCAGCGCATCGCGACGATCGTCGAGGATCATCGCGCACAGGAGCACGGAGAGCCCCATCACCGCTGCCAGCCCTCCGCATAGCAGGATCACGTACCAGTCCGGCACCACCTCCGCCATTAGCGCCTCGTCTCGAGCTCCGGCAAGCGGAAACAAAGGAGAAGGAGAGAGAAGGAGGAGCGAAGCAAGGTGTGAGGAAGAAGAGGAGAACGCCGCGGTATTTTTATAAGCCCGAGCTCGGTGTACGGTGGGCGAGGCCCACCAGCGCCGCTTGTCGGCCGACCGCCGGTGTCCGGAGGCGAATCCGCGAGCAGTGCCGACAGCGCACTGGCCCACGAGGTGAGTGCACGCTGCACCGGCAGCTAGCGCGCCGTGCACTACCGCGGTACGGCCTAGGTGCCCTACGCGCTAGGCGTCACCGGTGGAGAAAGCGCGGGAGAGCGCGTAGGAGAGAGGAAGAAGAGAGAACCGAAGGAAGAAGAAGAGGCTGACCGTGGGCCCGGGTCCACCAGTCAGCCAGAGAGAGCACTGTGCTCTCGGGTGCGACCAGCGTATTTTTAAGATTTAGAATTTATTCTAAATTTATGTCAAGTATAGAAATCGCTAGTTTTCCCGAAAACCGTGGATTTTTCCCCACACCGCGCCAGTATCCCACACTGTATTTTTGCACCACTTATTGCTCTCACTGTAGCCACTTTTGTTTTAATTATTTTTTATTTAAAATTAACTCTTAGCAAATCTCGAGGACGAGATTTTTCTTAAGGGGGGTAGTAATTGTAACACCCCAAAAATTTAGCCAAGTTTTTAAATATTAAATTTTTTTGCCAGGAGTTTTAAATTTTTTATTTCTGTTGATTTCAGAACTCTTCTTTTAATATTAAGGTGTCTTTTCCATGTGGATCTTTCCAAAACATATTGGGCTTCTATGCTCTCTGTATAACTTTTTCTTAATCAGTAGATTTATTTATTAAATTACTTCACCCTGAGCTTTATTCATTAAAATGAAGTGTTGTAAATTTTGGAGCTCTTTTTGAACTACAATCATTTGATAGATTCACTTAAAATTCCAACCAAAATTTGGAGATGTCATGTGATGTCTCTAAATCACTTGTGTGCATTGATATAATTATTTCATTGCATATTTTAAGTTTTACACCTGTTTTTCAAATCTGGTCCAGTGGACACTTTTGCACTATAGCCTAATTAAATATTTCTCTAGAGCCTCCACCAAAATTATGAGATATCAGTAGTAGCATGCCATCCAACTTTATGCAAAAACCTAGTGTTGTTCTTTGGAAAAATTGAGTGAATCATCCTCATCTTCATTCTGGTCCCATTTGGTGATTTGTACTGCAACCATCTCCTAACTTGCTTCTTTATCGATAATTCCTTTTCCTACTTATAGTCCTCCTTGCCAAACCCTTAAGTCCGTAAGAGTGGACCTTTGAAGATTTCTGGTTCATGAAACAAAGCCATTCACCTTCTGCCCAGAATCAAGTTTTGCATAACTTGCACTAACAAGTTTCGCTTCACAAACTAACTTCACCACCCCTTATCCATCCAAACAGCAATCGATCTGGAGAATTTGGCCACCCCAAGTGTTGCCTAGATGCCCTTGGCATTTTGACAAACACCCTGAGTGCATAGCCAGATTTGGCATGATTTCAAGTTTACATTGTGAACTTGAGCCCCTGGCCTACCCACCATGTCCCTTGATCCCCTTGCTAACCCTAACCTAGCCCTGTTTCTTGCCAGCCTCACCCGCGACCTCTAGGCTACCCTGGCATTTTGCCAAACACGTCCCGTGCGTGCTCTGGGCGCGCCAGAGCGTCGCGCTTAACGCGCGCGCGCCCGAAGCCGCCAGCGTCTTGCCCGCACCTGCTCCGCCCTTGGACAACATGTGACGCCGGGTAATTACGCTACAAGAATCCCGCTAATGATGCCACGCCACCTCGATTCTTGTGGATAAACTCGCTAGTTCGGGACCTAGTTCGATTTCAATTCAAAATCGAGCTAACAATAAAAGTTTTCAAATATTAAAATTTAAATGTTCGGAGGAACCAAATAATACATAGGTAATTATGGTGGAGAAGCCAAACTTTGGTAAAATGTATAAAGGCTATAAAACAATAAAAACAATAGTGAAAACAATTGTTTAAATACCTTTATAATTAATAAAATGTCAAACTAATTTATTTGAGGATTAGACTTTTGTGATTATGGACTAAGTTGAAATACTAAATTAGATGCTAAGTGGGTACTTTAATAAAACTAAAATAATAGGAATCAAAGAAAACAGAAAATAAACGAATACAAAAAAGGAACCCCCATCGGGCCATCTGTGGCCCACCGGCCAGCCCCAATGGACCAAGAGGCCCACCGGTAAGCCCACTGGCCCGACCGCCCGCCCCAATCCTTATCCTCGTGTCAAACCCTACCCCCTAATCGCACCACTCCCCACACTCCTCATTCTCTCCCCTTCCCGATCAAATCTAGATCGGGAAGCGGTCCTGTCGCTTCGCCGAGGTCTCCGCGCCACTCAACGCCAACGCCTGTCGTGCACAGCTACGTCTGTCGCTGTTCCGGCGGCCCTGGCGAAGCGAGCCAGCGCCGAGGATGGCCGCCTCCGCCCGCACTCTCTACCCGCCTCGTCGGCGCCCGTCGCCGATGCCGACCACCACCGCCAAGGTCTCGCCGGATCGCCCCAACATCTCCGTTGTCGCCCACGTCCTCCACCTCGACGGTCTTCCCCGTGCCTCTCGGCGAACCCCTGCATCGGGGGTATGGAACCCCATCTCCCCCTATTCCCTCCATCCACATCGCACACCGCCCGCTCCGTCCACTCCCGCCGCGGCCTCGTCCCCTCGCCGCTGGCATGTGCGCCCCCACGCGCCCGTCCCCTGCTGCGACGCCTCGCCGCTGGCGCCGAGGTTTCCCCCAGTGCTGATCTGCTGCGGAGGCTGATGCCGCGGGCCTTTCCACCGCCGTCCGTCCGCGCCCGCCGAGGCCTATGGCCACTTCCGCCCGCACTGGTCACGCCCATGGCGCCCCACCCACGCTGGCCGCCCTCCTATGCCTTCCTGCTCAGCACCATGGCCGCCCGGCGCCACCGCGCCGGGCTATGGCCTCTGCTAGTCAACGGGCGCCCGCACCCGCTAACCACAGCTACGATAGGCCCCCGCCTGACACAATACCCTAGAACGATTAAAAGAAAGAAAGAAAATGTTAGAATAAAATAATAATTAATTAATTAATTAAGTTAATTAATTCATGTTTTAACTAATTTAATTAAAATAAATTAGCCTAATCACTTAGTTAGTCTAATTAACTCGGTTTAGTTAACTCGGGTCTATGACCGATGGGTCGCACATGTCGGTTTGACCCAGTCCAACACCTCTGTTGATCACGATGTCATGTTGATGCGATAAAGCTGATTTCAATTATTTTAGTAATAATAATTTAGAAATTATTAAAACTTTGAAAATTAATATAAAATAATCCGTAGCTCGGATGAAAATACTTTCTACATGAAAGTTACTCAGAACGATGAGACGGATCCGGATACGCAGTCCGTTCGTCCGCCACACATCCCTAACCTATCGAACCTGCAAACTTTCCTCTCCGGTTCCTCTGTCTGACAGACGTCCGAACCGGAAAACTTTCCGGATATTTCCCCTTCGCCAAGACGCTTAGCGCCATGCTAGAACACGCCTAGCTCATCATTGTCCCGTTATGCACTTGCTCGCTATGTATTTACTGTTTCTTCCCTCTTCCCTCCGGTGACCCCGAGACCGATGTCGATGTCCCCGTGATCGACTACGCCATCGACGACCTCCTTCTTGTCTCAGTGCAACCAGGCAAGCCCCCCTTGATCACCAGATATCACCTACTCTTATCTACACTGCTTGCATTAGAGTAGTATAGCATGTTACTTGTTTGATACTCCTATACTTCTGCATAGCCTGTCCTTGTTACTTCATTGTTACCTTACCTGCAATCCTATATGCTTAGTATAGGATGCTAGTACTTTCATCTGTGGCCCTACATCCTTGTCCGTCTGCCGTGCTATATTATCGGGCCGTGATCACTCGGGAGGTGATCACGGGTATATACTATATATCGTACACTATTACATTACCCGTGGTACTGTTCGGAGATGGGGGCTGAAAGGACGGGTGGCTCCATCCCGTAGAGGTGGGCCTGGGTTCCCGACGGCCCCGATCCGATACTTTGTGGCGGAGCGGCAGGCAGGTTGAGACCGCCTAGGAGAGAGGTGGGCTGGCCTGTTCGGCGTCATGGATACTTAACACGCTTAACGAGGTCTTGGTATTTGATCTGAGTTGGCTACGAGCTTATACGCACTAACCATCTACGCGAGAGTAGTTATGGGTATCCCGCCGCGTGGTATCAGCCGGCACTTCAGACGTCGGCGACGGAGCGGGCGCTACGCGGATTGGACCGGAACGCTGCTGGGCTAGGTCTGCTTCCGCACAGACGAACGTGCTTGTGTGTGCTCAGAGGCGATGGGCCTGCACCCTCACGCGCTTAGGTTTAGACCGCGTGTTGGCCTCTCTGCGCGCCTAGGTGGGGCTGCGACGTGTTGATCTTCCGCGCCGGGCATGACCCAGAAAGTGTGTCCGCCAAATGGGATCAAGCGTCTTTGGGTAAGATGGTGCACCCTGCAGGAAGTTAATCTATTCGGATAGCCGTGATCTTCGTAACAGGACGACTTGGAGTTGTACCTTGAGCTTATGACAACTAGAACCGGATACTTGATAAAACACACCTTCCAAGTGCCAAATACAACCGTGGTCGCTCTCTCTCGTGGACATGAGGAGGGATCGCTGGTAGGATTATTGCTATATGA
Source organism: Aegilops longissima (assembly GCA_021605205.1). Lineage (NCBI taxonomy): Eukaryota > Viridiplantae > Streptophyta > Magnoliopsida > Poales > Poaceae > Aegilops > Aegilops longissima. Next base: position 258,343,414 of record CM038682.1, on the reverse strand, counting down.
TGTTACTTGGAGGACTTCAGCTTGTCCTCTTCTACCTGTTGCAAGACAGGTGTCCAGAAGCGTAGTCTTCGTTAAGACTAGCTTTCCCCCTCTTATTCTGGCATTCTACAGTTTAGTCCACTGATATGGCCTTTACACATATACCATGCATATGTAGTGTAGCTTCTTGCTTGCGAGTACTTTGGATGAGTACTCACGGTTGCCTTGTTCCCCCTTTTTTCCCCTACCTCTACTCGATTGTTGCAACCAGACTATGGAGCCCAGGAGCCAGACGCCACCGTCGATGACGACTACTACTCTGGAGGTGCCTACTACTACGTGCAGCCCGCTGACGACGACCAGGAGTAACCTAGGAGGATCCCAGGCAGGAGGCCTGCTCCTCTTTCGATCTGTATCCCAGTTTGTGCTAGCCATCTTATGGCACCTTGTTTAACTTATGTCTGTACTCAGATATTGTTGCTTCCGCTGACTCGTCTATGATCGAGCACTTGTATTCGAGCCCTCGAGGCCCCGGCTTGTATTATGATGCTTGTATGACTTATTTTATTTGTAGAGTTGTGTTGTGATATCTTCCCGTGAGTCCCTGATCTTGATCGTACACATTTGCGTGCATGATTAGTGTACGATTAAATCGGGGGCGTCACACAACAGCTTCTAGCACGCCATGTATCCCTGCACCGCCATGCCACCCCGACCACCCCTGGCACCCCACAGCGGCACCACCAGGATGGCCGTGGCGGCTAGCTGACGACCGCTTGCAGGCCCCGGCCGTGTCGGCGCCGCCCGAGCCACTCCCGCACGCCAGCTCGCCCTGGAGCAGTGCCCCGCTCGTCCGCTAGCTCTTGCCGCCATCCTCAGCCCCGCCACGTCCCCCTACTGCTACAGAACGTCGGTTCGCCGCTGTTCTTATCTCCGACCACCTCGGACCGACCTAACCATGCTATATAAGGAAGCCCCGAGCGTCTCCGAGCCCTCAAGTAGCCTCACGCCGTCTCACTAGCGCCCCCATCGCCACCAATTGAAGGCGAGCAGGTCATCTTCAACCTCTCCGGTCAGTTCGGCCACCGTCGCCTCCCGGCTCCGTTCGGTGTAACCAGGGCCTCCCCATCTCCAATCTCTTCACCAGAAACCCTCTCTTCCTCCCCTGAACCCTTCCCCCTACTCAATTTCGATCGGGAACCACCGCAGCCCCGAAACCACTATGCTCCCGAAGCTTCCTCCGCCGCAAAGCTCGCCACCGACAGCTCACTCCATTCCTTTCACTCCCTCGACTACCAGAAGGACCGCCCTAGTCTTGCGGATCCATCCCCGCCCTCCAGAGGCCGCGAGGAGCCGCTTCGGCCGGCGTTAGTCGCCGAGCCCGCCTGCTCGCCAGAGGAGGAAGGAGGCGGGGGAGACCGGTCAAACCTGACCAGTGGTCCCTTGGACCCACTGTTAGTGACCCCGCCCCAGTCCACGTGGGTTAAGTGGATACGTAAAGCTCGAAGTACGTTTTCGACGTGTACCAGTTCGAAGCGTTTTCTTTTCTTTTTCCGTTTATTTAAAATCAGATTTTGACCAGAACTTTGACTGACTATAACTTTTTAAATACAACTCCAAATGAATTGATTCTTTTTCCTACCTCTCTCAAATATGGTCTAGTTTATTTTAAGATTTATTTGAAAAACATCAGACAACTTTTTTGTGCTGTTTTGATTTTATGTAATAATTCAAATATATTCTTTTAAATAGGATTTTTGAAGATTTCAAGATGTGTTGGAATGCACCCTGCCTTCCCATGACCTGGAGGCAAGCATCCTGAACCCTGGTGTAATTTTTGTGTGTGTTGCTTGGCACGGGGACAACACCACCCCGACATGAGCATACGCCATTTTATGTGAGGATGTGTTCCTACTCATGAGTGCATGTTAATGAATTTCATGCAAAAGGAGTTGATATGAACGTGATAGGAATCACCGTCATATGTATTTCATGCATACCGGGAGGAAAGCCGGGAAGGCCTCTGTCTTGGGTAGACACGGTCTTGTCCCTAGACCTCCGTCGAGACGGACGTGTCCAGTATGGCATGAGGGGGTATGTCGCATGGTGTTTCTATCTGTTGTTTGAAGTATATGCATTTTTATACTAATCTTGCAGGGAACATTACAACCTCCTGAGTCGACCGTAGATCGAGTCTTGTGCCAGTAACCCCCATACTTGCTTCATACTACCACTCGTCTCTACAACAAGTAGGGTACGGTTTAGTAACTTGTCAACCCCTTTCCTAGCACACACCGTACAGAGAGACCATGGTGGAAGATACCGGAGGCCTCCGGTAGTCATACCATCGGGTTCGGGAGCATGGGTATTTCGGTTGTAGCCGAAGGGGGCAGCTCCCCAGTTTGCGCGCAGTATAAATTTTGTGATCCCATGTTACATCGAGGTTGTAGCCTCCCCACTTGGAGTTTTGCTTAAGAGGTGTCGTGGGTGATTCCAGACACATGTGAGTTAAGCTGGTGTGTGCAAGTTAGGTGTGTTTTCAACAAAAAGACCGTAGACGGAATTAGTCCCGATGGACTAAAGGAATCCGTTACTCGTGGGTAAAGAGTACACCCTCTGCAGATATTAAACCTATTCGAATAGCCGTGTCCATGGTTAAGGATTACAGTCTGGGATGGGTCAAGTGTCGGTCTTGGTGTTGGTCTTCGGAGGTGAAACTGTTAACTGGAATCACAACTCGTGACTTGTGACATTTATGATTATTATTATTGTTGTTGACTAGCCCGTGACATTATTGGCATTATCGAATATCCCTGGGATGGTTCTACCTCCTGGATATTTACTGTGTTTTCTTTTAAAGTCCTTTGTGTGGTGTCGCTAAGACGCCCGACTGTGGCATTTCTTTCTAAGCCCTTTATGTGGTGTCGCTAAGACGCCCGACTGTGGCATTTCTTTCTAAGCCCTTTATGTGGTGTCGCTAAGACGCCCGATTGTGGCATTTCTTTTAAAAGCCCTTTATGTGGTGTCGCTAAGACGCCCGACTGTGGCATTTCTTTTAAAAGCCCTTTATGTGGTGTCGCTAAGACGCCCGACTGTGGCATTTCTTTTAAAGCCCTTTATGTGGTGTCGCTAAGACGCCCGACTGTGGCATGATGTTAATTTTTTCATAAATTTTAATACTACTATGTTATTGCATATTCATAAATAACATACTTGCACGCATCAGCGTTTTATTTATCTTTTGTGACTGACGCCCTGAGCATAAAATATTTTCAGCACATCATTGTTATGTTATACCTGTGTTCATGATGTTTGCGAGTACATTCAAAGTACTCACTGGCTTGTCCCTGGCTATTGTCTTGGCCAGATTTTCTTGCTTGGAGAGGAGCGTTGCGATGACAGCCACGGAACCTAAGCAAATGGTGATAGCAGTCTCGCGAAGATAGGAGTTAACCTGGTCAGCTGTTCTTGTGGAAATTGGAGTCCCATAGACGCTGATGCTCTATAAACCGCTTCCGCCATCAACCTTTAGAAACCATTTGTTGTACTCACAGGCCAGAATGGTCTTGTACTACATATATTGTATTTTGCTTGGAATTTCTGTATCAAGTTGGTGCCTCATCAGCTAACAGTAATCCTGGGGCTGATGAGCACAACGGCCATTTTCTGGAAATCAATACCCGGAGAATCAGTCACCACAGCAATCCCATTACCATGGGTATCAAGACTAGCAAAGCTTAATGGGAAAGGAAGGGGTAAAGTGGTGAGGTTGCAGCAGCGACTACGCATGATATGGTGGCTAACATACGCAAGTGAGAGCGAGAAGTGATCCTGAACTCGTACTTATGTCAAACATAACCCAAGAACCGTGTTCTCCTCTCAATCAACCCAGAAAAGAGACACTCACGGTTACGCACATGGTTGGTGTATTTTAGAAGAGTTTACTTCAAGTTTACTACAACCGGATATTAACAAATTCCCATCTGCCACATAACCGCGGACACGGCTTTCGAAAGTTCAAACCCTGCAGGGGTTTCCCAACTTAGCCCATGATAAGCTCTCGCGATCAACGAAGGATATTCCTTCTCCCGGGAAGACCCGATCAGTCTCAGAATCCCGGTTACAAGACATTTCGACAATGGTAAAACAAGACCAGCAAAGCCGCCCGGATGTGCCGACAAATCCCGATAGGAGCTGCACATATCTCATTCTCAGGGCACACCGGATGAGCAAGACGTCGGGTTGGCATACACCCTGATTGCCCAGGGGGCGCCGGACATCGCTCGGTTTGGACCAGCACTCAGAGGAGCACTGGCCCGGGGAGGCTAAAATAAAGATGACCCTCGGGCTCCGGAAACCCAAGGGAAAAAAGGGCATAGGTGAGGCAAATGGTAAAACCAATGTTGGGCCTTACTGGAAGAGTTTTATTCAAAGCAAACTATCAAGGGGGTCCCATAAATCACCCAACCGCGTTAGGGACGCAAAATCTGGGAACATAATATCGATATGACGGAAACTAGGGCGGCAAGAGTGGAACAAAACACCAGGCATAATGCCGAGCCTTCCACCCTTTACCAAGTATATAGATGCATTAATAATATAAGAGGTATTGTGATATCCCAACATAAACATAATCCAACATGGAGCAATCTTCATCTTCACCTGCAACTAGCAACGCTATAAGAGGGGCTGAGCAAAAGCGGTAACATAGCCAAACAATGGTTTGCTAGGAAGGGTGTCAAAGGTTAGAGGTTGATGGCAATTTGGGAGGCTTGATAAGCAAGTGGTGTAGGTAGCCCGACAAAGCGATAGAACGAAGCAACTAGCATAGCAATGATAGTAGTGATATCCAAGGTGACGGTCATCTTGCCTGAAATCTCGCTAGGAAGAAGAACGAGTCCATGAAGAAGACGAACGGAAGTAGTCGAACGAATCCTCACAATCGCAACATTACCGGAACTAAGAAGCAACACCGGAAAGAAACAAACAACATGGTAAATGCACAAGAATAAACATGGCATGATGCACAATCAAGTATGATGCATGTCCGGTTTAAAGAGGCATGGCATGGCAAAGTGCAACAAACAATACAACAAATTAAGTGGAGCTCAATTTGCAACGAGTTGCATATTGACGAAACACCACATTCGAGTTATTTAGTTCGCTCTCGTTTATGTACCCAACAATATTCAATGTTATTAAAATGGCAAGAGGTGAAGCACAATTAAGCTACCTATCTAGGCAAGTTTAAATGAGGCCGAAACAACAAACAACAATTCCGGAAAATCCCCATATGTCATATTTCGACTTTGGTATTGTTCTGCCTTAAACCATATTTTATTGTTGTTAAGCAGTAAAACAAAGTGCACCAAGTTAATCTATGCATTTTTCTACCCCATTTACATATAAAGTTTATTAAATCTGGAGCTACGGTTATTTAGTTATAAAATAAATCATTTTAGCATGGCATTTAAGCAAAATTAAACAAACAGCAAGTTAAACATTTTTAACATGCATGAAAGTTGGATATTATGAAACTAGATGAAATTCTCAGAATTTTACATATTTAAAACATTTTAATCCGATGCATGGTTTGTGAGATATTAAATGCATAACAAGGATGGGTAATCTGTAAATATGCAGTTTTCTGGATAATAGGCAAATTCGTCCAAGGAAAAAAAACGTCCACGGGCTGAAACTGACTAGCCCAACAAGCACAGGAGAGGGGATGGGCGCTGCTCACCATGGGCCATGGCCCAGCCGGGAATGCAGGCTGGGCTGCAGTTGCTGGAGATGGGGCAGAAGAGGCCTTTCGCGGGCGACGTGGTGATCGTCCATGCTGGCGTGGGACCAAGTCAATGAGGGGGCGCGCCTCGTTCGTCTTCGATGCAGAGGAAGCAGGGGCGCGGCGAGAACGGGTCAACGGCGCGGCAGCAGTGGGGTCCGGCAAGGCAGGGGACTCCGATGGGACGGCAGGGATGGAGCGGACGTGCGGATCCGGTCCCTGGACCACGGATCTGGCCGGAGACGGGCGAGGGAAGCACGGTCAAGGAGCTCCAATCGGCGGCGCCATGGTTCCCTATGACAGAAACATGATGATGGGGGTGGTCAGGGAGAGCTTCAGCGAAGAAGAGAATGGGGAAGGGAGCATGGGCGGCGAGGACGGCCTGCTGGTGACGCCTGGTGGTGGGGAGCTCCGGCGATGACGAACAGCAGGAGGCCGGCCTTGGAGCGCTGGTGCTCGAGGCGAGGAGCATCTGCGGGTGCTCGGGACGAAGGTAGGTCTCGGGGAGGGGCGAGGCAATGAGGAGGCAGGGCCTCAGGTGCTCGCGGACGAGGGCGTGGAAGATGGAGCTCGGGCTCCTGGTGGCTGCTGTTGCTCACCAGCAACAGCCGGATCGGCGACGGGGTCGAGGTGGACCTTGGGCACCATGGGTGATGCGGGAGATGGACAAGCCTAGCGAGTGGGCTCGGGCACGAGGTGGGAGGCGGCAGCGAGTTGAGGAAGGGGAAGGCTTGGATGGCTGCTGGATCGAGCGTGGGGATTGGCTCGAGGATGAAAGCGAGGAGGGAGATGGCTGTGCGTGGTTGGCTAGATCGGATCTGGGAGGATCCCGAGAGCGAAGGGAGTTGGTCGAGTGGCGGCGGAGGGAATGGAAGGATGGGACAATGCGCCTAGGATCTAGGGTTAGGCTAGATTAGGTATGGGGTTGGTTTATATATAGGGAAAGGGGGTTTAGGGTAGATTTGGACCCTCCGACTAAATCGGACGGTCGAGAATAAATGGCTTAGGGAAGTCCAACAAATAAACGCAGATGTTTTATAGATGTTTGGGGATGATCCGGATCCATCGGTAATGACAGACCGGTTCGGGTTCGGGTATGTTTCGGACACGCACACGAGGGTGCTGCGAGCTGGCAAGAGAGGTTAGGTGGTCACGGTCAAGAGGGAAGCGAAAACACGAATGGCCTCGGAACGGTCAACGAAAGCAAGGGGGGACGCGGAAACTATGAACGGGTGCAAGCTTTATGAGAACATGCAGATGCAATGCGCATGATGCTATGAGACGAGATGCATGACATGAACAAAATGCAAAACAAAAGACAAAAACCCAACCACGGAGGAAATAATATATCGCATCTCCGGAAAAGGCAAGAGTTGGAGTTACAATTATGGAAAGATACATCCGGGGCGTTACACAAATCATGGGTTTCCTCACTTGTCACAGATGGGCTCGTTCCCGTGGGAAGACCACGGACCCTGGATGCGCTCCATGTTGTCGCAGATGGGCTCCTTCCCCTTGGAAGAGCACGGCTGTAGGGTGCCCTCCCTGATGTCGCAGACGGGTGCTTTCCCCTTGGAAGAGCAGATGGCCTCTTTCCCCTTGGAAGATCCAGAGAGGGTGCCCTCCTCGTGGTCACCATCGATGAGGTCTGACTTGGAAGCTATGGATCCCAAGCCAGCGTCGCAGAACATGTCCTTCAGAAATGACAAAAGGGGCTCGATGGCAATGTAGAATGGCAAATTGTTGACAGCAAGCTGGAGGAGATCAGCGGCGGGGCCATGGATGAGATCGACGGCGGTTGAACCCGAGGGGTTGGGGGTGGGCCACTTAACCTGTGACACAACTTGCCTCAGGGCGTCACTGTCGATGACCTTGATGTCGTAGCCGGTGGACAAGACATGCCCGCGTACTCTAGCCCGCTGCTTGAGTGTCTGCCGCCAGTAATGGTCGTCAGCTTCCTCGGCGACGTCGGGCAAAGAGACCGCTATACACCTCTTTTGGGCCAGTCGCTCCTCTAGCTCCACGGGAAGCGTAGCCGGGCTTTGGCTGCGACGCTCTGGAGTGGGGGATGGGGATGGGGATGGGGATGGGTATCTGTGGGAAAGGGGGCATTTGGCAGGCGTCATCTAAGAAACTCAGGGTGGCCTGGGTATGGAGATCGATGTGTAAGCTGCACGGGCAAACCGACAGATGTTGACAATGGAGGCCTTGCGGCGGCGGGGACTTTGCTAGGGTTTCGAGCGAGGGAGGGGTGTGTGTGTGTGTGTGTGCACGCCCAAGGAGGTTTTGTGTGTGTGTGTGTGTGTGTGTGTGTGTGTGTGTGTGTGTGGGGGGGTGTTTGAGGAAATGACGCGGGTACTGAAAATTTTACTACGTGGGAGCAAACGCGGGAGTGAAATGTCGGGCTATTGAAAATTTTGATGATAGTGCATCGCACACGGTCCGGAGATAACAACCATCTGTTATGAAAAAGAAAAACCCTCGAGGCGGGCAGATATTTTCGATGCAGGCGGGATTGGGAACAAGAAACATGGCACACGGTCCGGAGATAACAACCGTGTGTTATGAAACTCGTGGAGCCCAATGTCTTGTGTGGATGTGTGCGTGACAGGTGCACCGGCGTAGCACACGATTAGTTTGAGTGAACTGTGTCTGTTGCGTCATCCGACTTGTCTAATGTTCATAAATTTGGCGAAAAATGACGCGGGAGAGGGTCAGAACACAAACACACTTGCATGTGGTTTGATTTTCAAATACCAAATGCAACTTCGATGTGGCACCTCTCTCGCAAAGCGCACGGTATTGCTTGCCCCCACCCCCCTCGTGTCGACACGAAGGGAATCCTAAGCTATGAATGCATGCCCCCTCCCCCTCAAACGAGGTTCACCTAGAAAAGTGCGAAGTAGCTAGCAGCCCCCTCGTCCCTCGTGTCGGCACAAAGGGAATGCTAAGCTATATATGAATGCATTCCCCCCAACCGAGGTTCACCGTAGCAAAGTGCGAAGTAGCTAGCAGCCCCCTCCCTCGTGTCGGCATGAAGGGAATCCTAAGCTATGAATGCATGCCCCCCAACCGAGGTTCACCTAGAAAAGTGTGAAGTAGAGCTAGCAGCCCCCTCCCTCGTGTCGGCACGAAGGGATACCTAAGCTATGAATGCATGCCCCCCAACCGAGGTTCACCTAGCAAAGTGCGAAGTAGCTAGCAGCCCCCCTCCCTCGTGTCAGCATGAAGGGAATCCTAGCTAAGATATGAATGCATTCCTCCCCCCAACCGAGGTTCATCCTAGCAAAGTGCGAAGTAGCTAGCAGCCAACCCTCCCTCGTGTCGGCACGAAGGGAATCCTAAGCTATGAATGCACATGCCGCCCCCAACCGAGGTTCACCTAGTAAAGTGTGAAGTAGCTAGCAGACCCCCTCCCTCATGTCGGCACGAAGGGAATCCTAAGCTATGAATGCATGCCCTCCCCCCCCCCCAACCGAGGTTCACCCTAGAAAAGTGCGAAGTAGCTAGAAACCACCCCTCCCTTGTGTCGGCACGAAGGGAATCCTAAGCTATGATTGCACATGCCCCCCCAACCGAGGTTCACCTAGTAAAGTGCGAAGTATCTAGCAGCCCCCCTCGTGTCGGCATGAAGGGAATCCTAAGCTATGAGCATGCCCCCTCCCCCTCCCCAACTGAGGTTCACCTAGCAAAGTTCTAAGTACCTAGCAGCACCCCACCCCCTCGTGTCGCCACAAAGGGAATCCTAATTAAGCTTTGAATGCATGCCCCCCAACCGAGGTTCACCTAGCAAAGTGCAATGTAGCAACCCCCCCCCCCCACACACACTTTCAGTCGGCAGGCCAGAGAGGCATATATCTCACCAAGATGGATCGTAAAACGGACCAAGAATAATCCAACTTGTTCGTACAACCTCTCTCTTGTTGTTGGTCAAAGTGATGGCCGTCCATGCGACCCCGGAGATGGGCTAGCTCGCCAATAATCACGCAAGTAGCTAGTCCCCGAAGACAACCACTGCATGCGTGTGGCATAAACATATGTATGGAGAGGTGTGTTTTTGAGTAACAATGAACAACTTTGATGTGGCACCGTGATTTCGAACTAGAAATCCCCACACTGAGTGAGGGTTAGGTTGACGATGCATATGTATGTTACACCACACTTCAAACCAATGACGGGGATTCATATATGCATGCATGCGTGCATCGTATATGCGCTCAAACTTAATTAGGTCTGAACCTCACGATCACCTATACTACGATAACACGAACCAAATGAAGAATCCACCATGGTAACCTATCTTTTTGTTGGTCAAGGTGATCATGGATGTCCACGCGGGCCCACGAATATATAGGCTTGCCACCGATAACCACGCGAGGGAGTGTATCATTCAAAGGCAACCACTACATGCATATGTATGGAGGTGATGCGTGCATGCATGTTTGAACACACAACATTGATTTGGCGCGTGTGTCAAAAATCGTACACTAGCTCCCCACACAGAGCGAGATCGGTTCATGATGGTGTCGTTGTACTAGCCAGTTTGACTCGATGGGAGGGATTCATGCGTACACATGCATGTGTGTGTGCTCAAAGTGTATCATGCATGTCATCCCAGAGCAAAAATAATAACCCCCTCCTAAGTGAAATCAACCTCTCTTGTTGTTAGGAAAAAAGAAGTGATGGACCAAGCGGGCCCACAGATGGAAAGCATCGATATCGCTGATAACCGCTTAAGTGGGTGCGAGAGGAAAACCACCACCGCTTTGCATGTGGAACAAACATATATATGTTGAATACCCAAAATGCACAACTTTGATGTGCCACATGCCTCAAAAACCGTAAACCATGCACCCACACAGAGCGAGGTTCATATCAAGCGTACTACATATGATGGTCCCCTTTCCCCCTCTTCACCACATACTATATGCTCCTGCCGTAATATATGTACAACCCAAAAGAATCCTCATCGATGGTGAAATTAATTAACCTCTCCCGATGTAGGTCAAAGTGATGCATGCATGCATGCATCGACGATGGCCTCGTGGGCCCACAGATGGAAGCATCACACGTGAGTGTCCTAGCTAGGATATATATGCATGTGGCCCAAAAAGGTGTTGTGTGATGTTTGAATAACCAATTGCACAATTTTGATGTGGCACGTGCTTCGGTAACCAAAAAGTCCCGACACTGAGTGAGGTGTACTTGTTCACGGACGCACACGTATAGTATATATGCTAGTCCCCTCCCACCTCTTCGACGCGTACTATATACCACCATAACACAAACAAAAATATTCTACCTTGCTGGTCAAATTAACCTCACTGCCGGATGTTCGTCAAAGTGATGGACGACGACCTCGCGGGCCCATAGAAAGCATCAAACGCGAGTATCGAGTGTCGTGTAGGACAACCATCGACTGCATGTGGCCGAAACATTTATGTATGAAAGGGTTGTGTAATGTTTTAAATAACGATTTCACGACTTTGATGTGGCACTAGCCTGCCTAACAAAATGGCCAACCCACACGGTAGTGTACTGCGCGCCACCTGCCACCCCCAGAGGCACACACCCACACACACACCGCGAATCCACCACAACTATGATGCATGTTAAATTAATTATCCCGTGGTGAACATACATGTTACCAAAGGAGGGACTTTTAATTTCAAAAAAATCATAGAGATCATTAAGACATTTTAGTACATCGATTGATTTTCCATGTGTATAATGTGCAAAAATCAAATTTGAGCTACATGCACACGTGACAGTGCACCTAAATGGATTTCAAAAACACATGTGTCTCACTGGGTGCATGTTTACTCCCCGTGCAACAAATTTCAAACATTGAGAATCTTGATTTTTAAATTCTAGTACATCTGAAAATTATTTGAAGTTCATGAAACTTATCGTGTTGTCATATGGACACCAATACAAAGTGGCATTGTACTTTTTTTGTCAAATTTGAGACCAGTTTTGATGTAATCTTTATCTAATTACAGACGGGAGATTATTAATAATTGGGAACCAATATCCCAAATGGATTATTTATTCAAACCGTGAGCGTTAGACCAACAATGGATACGTGCCATGCTTCGATTAAGCAATAAAGAGGCAGCATTAATCATCCAAATAGAAAAACAATACGTGCCACCGCGCGACCCGTGTGGCGTGCGAGCAGGCGTGAGTTGACGGGACGCATGCGAGCAGTTCACCGCGTAGGCAGATGGGGAGGCGTGCATGCAGGTGTGTGAATTGACGGAGGCGTGCTCGCTGCGCAGTGTCATCGGGAGGTGTGCGAGTAGTTGTGTGAAACTTTGGTCGGCATGCCAGCAGTCCGGTGCGCAGGCTCACCGGGAGGCGAGCCATCGGTTTGACCGCCACCCGCCTCTCTCCCACAACACCCGCTACTCCATATTAATGGTGCGCCCGAGAGGCCGCACCCCCATCCTCGCTACACACACACAATCATCTCTCTCCGCTTGAATCCTCGACGCCGCTCTCAGTCCTCAAAGCCGTCAGTGTATGAGGATGCCACCGAAGCACCCCATCGGAGGGAGTGGCGATGCCGGGGCTGCTAAAGCACCGAAGCACGGTGTGGAGATGGAGACAGAGATTGCCGTCACCACCGGTGATTTATCGCTGCACCCTGACATCATGGACGGCGTCGAGCTTCCACAGTCGGAGGCGGAGTTCCACACCGACTCCAACGACCACTCCGGCGACGACTCCGACGACCACTCTGGCGACGACTCCGACGATGACGGACAGCTAGTTACTCATCTATACCCATTTATGTGTCAAATAGATCATAGGGTTTCTCTGGTTACTCCTGCCTCCCCCTTTTTGGAATAGAAATCCTGTGGTTATGTTCTCCCAATCCATGAAATCTGAGTAAGTTTCGTTAGATCCCTGTAGTGTATTGATTGTTTGAATGGTACAGGTGATAAGTGATTAGTTGTTTCATCTGTACAAATGATTTCTGCTAGTAATCCGACTAGGGTTAGTGTTCGTGCTAATAATTCCTAGCCAGGACTTGACAATTGATTTTGAATGACCCACATATGTTTGTGCCATTATTTTCTTCAAGATTGGTCTGTACATAGACGACTGTGCTTAAAAATCGAACCATAATCTCTGAATATGTATAAATAAATAGCCATAAATTCCAAATCCTACTTCACAGCATGTAATCAGTGATTTGATGCCAAATTTGTTTTACTATATGTATAGGTGCTGTCTGGTGATGTGGACAGCGAGGATGAAGATGCCCAGAGGAGGTACAAGAGGCAAATTTTGAGGGATCTTTATGCGGGAATGCATAACACGCGTATTAGGACCTGGAATGACGGCTATGGATGCCCATTTTGCAACCACAAGATTCATTACGCATCTAAGTGTTCTGGCGCATTTAAAAGGACGGGCCGTTGGCTCCTTCAAGAAGAAGTATTCTCGCAGGGTGGCGCACGACACGTACGCCGAGTACCTGGAGAAGCTTCAGGATCGTGCCGACCGCATGTGAGATGAGATGTGGGATGGATTGAACTATGTACGCTTGAGTATGCTTAATGACGGTTGAACTATGTACTTATGGTTGAACTATGCTTATGTACGTGTACGCTTATTATCTATGTCTGAGTATGTTAAATATTTCGCCAAATTTTGGTAAAAATTACAACGGGGGACCAATAAACTAGGATGTAGGTAGTACGTCAATCACACACGGTTCCCAAATTGGAACAATGTGCAATGACTATAATTTTGCCTGCTGCGTCAATCACACATGGTTCGCTCTAGCAAACCGTCGCCCCCAAAATTCTTTGTGGGACAGAAAGCCCACACCACCCAATTCAAAAAAGAAAAAAAGAAAACCCTCACCATCCCCACGTCACAAAAACCCTCACGCCGCCCGCCACCCCCTCGGCCCTTCCGGTACATCCCCCATTCACACCTGCACAAGCTCCTCCGCATCTATGCCATGGCACCGCCTATCGCGATGGTAAACACTTAGCTCGCCGCCTGCCGCCGCCGCCAGGCTGCCGGCAAAGCCCACCGCATTTCGCCACTTCCGCTTGTCGCCACCTATCGCCATCGACTTTCTCGACGCTGCTCGCGGTCGACCCAGCTCCACTCGGTTGGGGATCTGCCGTACTGAGGGTTCTTTCTCATGGACGACAAGGTAACTAATTTACCGAGATATTATCTCATCTCTTATCCCAGTTCATCTGCCTCCTTTAATCACCCGGCGGGAATCGCCGTGAATTCATTTTTATTCGAGCTGATTTGAGGGTTTTCTTTCATTCATAGAATGTACAGTGCGCCGACACTTCAGGACTTGGCGACCGTCGCCATAGATTCCATCTCATCGTACCACATAACTTGTGGACGCGCGTGGTATGTTCAATATCACCCTAAATCGGTTGGCATGGCCTACTTTCCTGAACATATTCTAAATATTGCTACATTTGGATAAAAGGTGCCACATGCACCATATACGTCAAAGGGGATTTCTCCCCTCTTCTTTCTATATTAGGAAAATTAATGATGTATTGTTCTTTCGATTACTCTCATATTTCCATGACATCATGTTTACCCTATCTGTTTAATTATAGACTTTTGTCCTTCGATTTCAATAGCTGTACTGTTCTTTCAATTTGGGCCCATATTTGCATGTTACCATGTTTTCTTTAACAATCCTACCATTTTCTGTAGGACATCCCTCGCTATGCAATGGATTATGGAGTGCACAATTTTTCCCTTTACATAAATCAAGGCTCCACGAATGTCATACTGCACACGAACCATGGATTTACAATCGTTGCTACTGTAAGACTTGATGAACGTGGTGACTCCTATTCTGGCACTGGCTTTTGGAATGAAATTGCAAAGTTTTATGTATTGAAAGCTGGCACTAAAATTGCACTGCACATAGAAGGGCTTGGTCATGAAATATATGCTAACTTCCCCGACAAAATCATCCGTCCAGACTTTGTTCGAAGTAAGTTTTCTTTTCAACTATCTGCATATGTTGACTTACCCAGCAATGTCAAATGAATTGTGTAGTATTTAAGCAACCAATTGTTATTCCCTTATCTTACTATATTCCTACCTAATAACTTCTAGTTAGCAATACACTTTTCTATTGCCCTGTTTTAACTAAATATTCCTTGTACTCCCATTTCTATCAGAAAGCGCCGCTGACAAGGAGACTCCGGAGGTGGATAACGGGGCTGCCAACAAGTGGAGGCGGGGAGAGCTAGATCCACAAGGGACTCCAGCAGGCCTAGACTTAATCAGTAGCCTCACCGATGATATGTTGAGAGTCATCATCTCCCTCCTCCCAATCAAATATGGGGCGCGGACAACCCTCCTTTCCCGATGGTGGCGCCCCCTATGGAATTCCGGGCCTCTCGACCTCATCGACACCCACGAGCTCTGCCATGGCTATCGCAAAAGCTTGGATGCATTCTCCAAGATCCTCGGCAGTCACCTTGGCCCAACCAAAGGCCTTAGAATGGGCAAGTTCCATTCCAACGGCAAGGACCGAGCTAAGCTTGACGACTGGTTCCGATCCCACGCCCTAGATCAGCTCAAGGAGCTCACTTTTGATGATTGGCATATGCGGTCACTGCCAACGTCCGCACTCCGCCTCGCGCCCACGCTGCATGTCGCCAAGTTCAGGAACTGCCATTTCCTGCCCCTTAATGACGCGCCTGCTCTTATTCTACCGCGACTGAAGCACCTCGAGCTCGTCGCTGTCTGCCTCTCAAAGGGTGACATGGAGCGCCTGCTCCGTGGTTGTACTGCACTCGAGTACCTTCGTCTTTAGGCGATCAATGGGTTGAGTACCTTCCACATCACCTCCATGACTCTTTGGACTATTTATGTGTGTTGCTGGTGCGGAAGGAAGACATCACAAAAGGTGGACCATGGTATGGTCATCCAAGACACACCTGCACTTGAGAGATTACTTGTAGTTGATCAAGAAGGTCCAACAAGAATCAATGTCATTTCTGCGCCGAAATTGACAGTGGTGGGATACTCGTCTGACAAATACTCCGAACTTGTTATTGGATCCACACTCGTTCAGGTACAACAGCCGCGTTCTACCTCTCCTTCTACAAATTAACATTATTTCTAATTTTGAAGATGTTTGTTCGTCTGTCATTCAGAAAATGATTCCGACAAGCTTGACCCCAAAACTGCACACAGTGAAGGTCTTGGCACTAGAATCTATCGGGCCCGACCTGGAGCAAGTTGTCAGTTTCCTGAGATGCTTTCCGTGCCTGGAGAAGCTATATATCGAGGTGATGTTCCTTTCCTGTTAAATGTTAACCATAAGGGAGTTCAATTTGTGACACCTTTTTCCAAGTTTACAATGACAATGTACTACAATTTCTGAAGGTTCTTTTGGAGGATTTCAGTACATACATGTCCCCCCCCCCCATTATTGGTTGCTTGATCCATATGGTTACAATCAATAAGCATTTCTCCTTTGGATTCATCTGTACTAGTTTTCATAGGGAACTTTTCATCCACTCCAACCTCTTGTGAAGAAGGCTACATTTTCTAGAATGTAATCAAATGCCCATGTTAATCATGTCAGATCGAAGATGGCATGTTAGTGCATTTTACAAATCCTGCAAACCAAATAGCTAGGCTTGTAGTAATGTTCAAAACTGCATGTAGGCACTAACACGTTTTATTCTTTTGCAGATAAGATTAGGCCCAGTGGTGGATAATGTGATATAATATAACAATCATGCCGAATGCCTAGATCTGCATCTCTCAGAAATTACTTTGAACTCCTACCGTGGGACCTTACCCAAGATTAAGGTTCTTTGTTCTCAGAGCAAGGGTGCTGAAGGAAATGAGGTTTGCCCTACATTTATTTTGCAAAAATGAATGGTCTATTGATAAGCCAGCGCCTGCGGCAGAATGGAGTAGGCTCTAAAAATTCTGAATTTCATTTTGGAACTTCAGATGACAGAGTAACCGGAAGTCATCGGTTCAACCCCATACATGACTTCTCAGTGGCTAACCCCTTTGCAAAAATTGTGAGGTTTCAAAGCTAGACTTAGAAGCAATGATATTAGTTTGAACCTCTTTGATATCCATGTTCAGCGCATCAGTGCGAGCGTTTGCAGCTGATGAGCTGAATTTCATTTCTAATATCAGTTTGAACCTTGTAATCTTCAAATTTGAGCCATATAAATCTGGAATTTGAACCTTGTAACATTTCAAGCTTTTGTGGTACAATCGTTGAAATGGCATCATATGAGACTCGTATATTGCTAGCACTATTTTGACCTTAATATGCAATGGTCTTAGATTTTGTTAACCATTCTTGAATCAGTTTACCTTGTCGATCTCACAGCACACGATCTGTATAGCTAACTCGACTGCGATCTTTGACACTATTGCACATAGTTGGTTTCTTCCACCGTGCAATCAGAGAGCGAGAATTAATTATCGCAGCTTGAGTGTCCATCATCACCCTTCTGTGTAACTTTGACCTCATCACCCAAGGGTAAACTTATGACCGAAGTCATTCCACACACTTCGTTTTTACAAAGATTTTTGCCAATAAACGCCCATGATTTGTCCCTCTTCTAGCCGACGCATGGCCAAACTAGCCAGGCGGGAAGCTTGCACGATAAACAACGCGGTAGCGCGGGAACGGGCTCACCGATGATACATTTGGCGCCTCTTCGAGCCCACGCCTGGGGTGCGATGTTGTCAAGCATGCACTGGATTCTAGAATCCTCCGCTATGAACGATGTGACAAGACGTGACGATTATAGGCCGGCCGGCCCTCATTTATTACAACAGCCATTTAACCTACCCTTGTGTCTCTTCAACCTTTCGATCGTGCCCCACCATTGTAAGAAGCACACCCACCACGAGAAATTCTTAGAGGGTATCCTGGGCGGCTCCAATGGCGCTCCGAGAGGCTGCCGATGACGAGCAGCAATTCACCATGCGTGCCGTGGTGGACACCCACATAAGGTTCATGGACCTCTCGATGGTGTACACCAACGGTCCGGTCTGGGTGGAGCACTCCATCGACATCATGGAGCTGTTGCTTGCCGAGGAGAAGTACAAGGTGGTCGGGTTCGACCTCGAGTACACCCGCGCTCGTGCCGGGTCTCGTCCCAAGGTCGCTCCAGATGTGCGTGCGCCACCACATCCTCATCGACCAGTACTGCCTGGACACAAGGCCTTGCGAGCGTTTCGCCAAGTTTGTCAATAGCCCCCACTACATGTTCGCTACGGTGGACATCACCAACAATGTAAAGGCGCTCGAGAGTTCGGGCATTGCCTGCCAGAATCTTGTCGACATCCAGGGCCAATACAAGATCTGGGGCAGCAAGGAGCATGAGAAAGACTCACTGTTTCACCTCGCCGAGGCCATCATCTACCCCTACTACAGAGACATGAAGGATTCGTGCAACAAGTACAAGCGTGCCTGGCACTTGGCCTGGATGGAGAAACTCGAGAAAGCTCACGTCGTGTATGCGACCAAGGAGGCATACACGAGCTACGACATGTACAGGCGGATCGTTGACATGAGGAAGTGCCTCCTTCCCCAAAACGCCCAGGGATCCAGCCGGAAGAAGAGCAATGACAAGCTTCGTCGCAACAATAAGTAGATGATTAGATCCTCGTTTCTCCTACTTTAGTATGCATGTAATTGCTTACTTTGGTGTGTGCAAATGTTATTTGTGTAGTCACTTGTGTAATTGTATGCTTAATTTGGTTATGCAATGCTGTCTATTTAAGTATATATGTTGATGCTCAGAGATGAGAGCATAGATGGTGTGCGGACAAAGAAAATCACATCGCACACGGACTAAACAATGGAACCCGTCGGTGATGTTTTCATCAATCACTCACAATAGTATACCAGCAATCGTTTGCTCACAACACACACGGCTTGTTAGCAGTAATCGTCTGTGTTCTTATCGGTCTTCGCACACGTTTCTGATTGTAGACCTGTTCTAGAGCCCAGTGCATGAATGTTCAGATCCATAAGATTCAAAACAAAAGTTTAATATTGACATAAAAACAATAGTACTTCAAGCATACTAACAAAGCAATCATGTCTTCTCAAAATAACATGGTGTCGGTGGAAACGACACCTATGGGATCACTGGAATCCCTTCTACGGTTGGCGGGTGTCGGTGTCAAAACCGGCGGATCTCGGGTAGGGGGTCCCGAACTGTGCGTCTAAGGCGGATGATAACAGGAGGCGGGGGACATGATGTTTACCCAGGTTCGGGCCCTCTTGATGGAGGTAATACCTTACTTCCTGCTTGATTGATCTTGATGATATGAGTATTACAAGAGTTGATCTACCACGAGATCGTAGAGGCTAAACCCTAGAAGCTAGCCTATGGTATAATTGTTGTTGTCCTACGGACTAAACCCTCTGGTTTATATAGACACCGGAGGGGGCTAGGGTTACACAGAGTCGGTTACAAGGGAGGAGATCTACATATCTGTATCGCCAAGCTTGCCTTCCACGCCAAGGAGAGTCCCATCCGGACACGAGACGAAGTCTTCAATCTTGTATCTTCATAGTCCAACAGTCCGGCCAAAGGATATAGTCTGGCTGTCCGGATACCCCCTAATCCAGGACTCCCTCAGTAAGATTGTCTTCAATGACGACGAGTCCAGTGTGCAGATTGTCTTCGGCATTGCAAGGCGGGTTCCTCCTCCGAATACTCCATAGAAGATTTTGAACACAAGGATAGTGTCCGGCTCTGCAGAACAAATTCCACATACCATCATAGAGAGAATAATATTTCCACAAATTTAATTTGCTGACACATTCTGTAGCATGACATCACACCACGGCCCGATCATTATTCAAACCGTTTTTCTCAACCAGCCGTGGCACATATTGCGAGGCGGTTTCCTCAGCACGTCTTTTCGAAGCAGAGATCGTGTCCCCTTATCACGGGATTCTCATCAATACGGGTGTGGGTAACCCAACCGCGCCATCAATTATGGCGCTTGGGGAATAAGCGAGTTTACTAGGCAGGTGGGGGCGTACAGTTTCGTCCGCCCTTATAAAGGGATAAGGGTTCACCTTTCTCACCCGCGCCTTCTTTCCCCTTGCTCATCCATTCTTGCGCACTCGAGCTCCAGCACCAAAGTTCGCGTCCTTCTCCTCAAACCGCTCCAACCATGTCCGGAGCGGGAGGAAAGTGGATGAAATCCTCCATCATGGAGGAGGACATCAAAAAGCTGCGGGGAGCCGGATACTTGGCCGCGGATATCGCACACCGGCTGCCCAATACGGGGCAGATCGTCCCTACTCCACAACCCTATGAGAGGGTAGTTTTTCTTACCCACTTTGTCCGCGGACTGGGATTTCCCCTCCACCCGTTTGTCCACGGCCTCATGTTCTACTACGGGCTGTACTTCCACGATCTGGCCCCTAACTTCATCCTCAACATCTCGGTGTTTATCGTCGTGTGCGAGGCTTTCCTCCGCATCCGGCCCCACTTCGGCCTGTGGCTGAAGACCTTCAATGTTAAACCGAAGGTGGTGGTCGGTCAGCAAGCGGAGTGCGGACGTGCCATGGTGGGCAAAATGCCCAACTTCACATGGCTCGAGGGCACATATGTGGAGACCATAAAGGGGTGGCAATCGGGATGGTTCTACATCATCGAGCCGCGCGACACCAACTGGGTGGCGGCCCCCGAATTTCGATCCAGCGTCCCCATGCGGCTCACCTCCTGGAAGGAGAAGGGAATATATTGGGGTCCCTTGGTGGAGCTGACCGGACTACAAAAATGCATCAGAAACATGATGAGCAAGAAAATCAAGCTCGTCAACGTGGTCTAGGTCATGCTCTTCCGCTGGATCCTCCCGTGTCAATGACGGGCATTCAATTTGTGGGAGTTCGACCCGGCCAAGCAGCAAACGCTGCAAGAGCTATACGACACGACGCACAAGGACATCTGGAGGGTGCTGTTCAAGGGTGTCGAGGTACCTCCTCCCCTTACCGAAGACCGCGGACTCAGTGCAAAGCGCCATGCCAATCCGGTAAGTTTTCATATCTCGCAGGATATTTATTTTCCCCAGTTTAATCATGTGCGGATTCTAAGCTTCCACGCCATTTTCTAGGATTGGGTTGAGACAGCGGAGCAGATCGATTGTCCAGCCCCCCTGCCCGAAGATCCGGCAGATGCTCTCCTAGCGGATATGCTGGTTACGGCGCCTTATGAGGTGCCGGAGAAGAAGGCCAAGACGAAGGCCATGGGGACCCGGAAGGGTCTCCGGCGCAAGGTTATATCAGACTCATCGTCCGATAACTCCGAGGCGCACTCCTCCCACGAAAACGAGGAGGAGGAAGAGCAAAGTTCTCCCCCCCAGCCGAGGAGACAAGAAGAGGAAGGCAGCCCCAACCGGGGAGGCCGAAGGGTCCATGAAGGGAAGGACCCTCCTCCCAGACTGCTCCAGGACAGCCTCCTATAGCGACGACGAGTGGTTGCTCAGGGACAAGCCCCTGGCAAAGTCGTAAGTATCCGGATTCCATAGTAATTCATGGTATGTTTAATTGTGCTACTTCTCATCTTGCCAAACATGATTATGCAGTTCGCCCCGAGCCCACATCGACGTATCTTCGTTGGATGGCTCTTTGGACCTGTCGGATATGAATAGCGATTCACTTCTGACCGCCTCTACCCCTCGCCCCACGGACAACGTCGAGGTGTTGTCCCAAAGGGCACTGAGCCGAGGGGAGGTAGTCCCGGAGGCGCCTCGAGGCGACCTTCCGGACCCTGGGCGTAAAGGGGGCAAGACTCCCACGGGCTCCAAGTTCGGACCCAAGCCGAACACCGCGCCGGGACCTCCAGTGGTTCCGGACTCCGCAGCGACTCCTGTTAAAAGGGGCAAGCCGCCCGTGCGGTGGCCTCTGCCCATCCAGAGGCATCGACAACTTGTCGGGAGCGCTTGGCGCCCATCAACGAAGAGCACCGCACTATCATGAGTGTGGTGATCGAGAAGGTTCACCGCCAAAAGCGGACTAATCGAAGCTTGTGCCACCTCCTAACAAAGCTTTCGGGTAAGTAGTCAAAGGAAAATATTACCGCATAGACAGTAGCCCCGATGCTCTGCTTATGCTCGCAAGAAAAGCCGAATAGAGGATCAAATAATTATCGCAGGAGTCTAACTATAATGTGTCTATGTGAATATGCAGGCTTCACTGCTGGCCGCTGCCGCACGTACTGCGGAGGTCGCTGCGCTGAAGCAGGACCTTGAGCGGTCCGAGGAAGAGCTCGGCCTTGCCAAGAGGCAGCTCGAGGAGAGCAAAGGTAAGTAATACCTTGTCTATATATAAAAAAGAGATTTGGTTGCAAAATAATAGGATCATCATGAATGTGCCAGGGGCCAAGACCGAAGTGGCGACCCTGAAGAAGGCGCTGTCCTAGGCTGAAAACAAAGCGGCCAAGAAGCGCATTGAGCGAGAAAAACAAGAGGCCCGAGTAGGCGAGGTGCAGCAAGAGCTCCAGGCTCTCGTCAAGAAGCACGAGTCCTTGGAGCTTGACTCTAAGACACGAGAGTCCGAACTTTCGAAGGCCCTCAAAAGCGCAAAACGTGCCAAGGCGGAAGCCCAAAAGGCCCTCTAGGAAGTTGAGGCGGTTAAGAAGATAGCAGCGGGTAAGGCATTCATTATGCAAAGCAAGCATGTGAAATAAAATTTCTTTTTACTTACTCGAGTTCGGAGTTCTCCAAGAGCGTTCGCAGATCTGCCCTGCAGTGTGTCGGATACCACGGAGTTCTACCGGGCCAAGGAGGGGAGCTCGACGAAGAAGTTGTTCTGGTCTCAGTACACTGGGACCGAACACACCATGCCTTTGAGCGACCAGCTGAAGCAACTGGTCGAGTTTCACAAGGCTGCCGAACAGGCCATGAAGGATCTCATAATACGGATGTGGCCTAGCGAGTCCCTGCCTGGCAGCTACTTCGGCCTGGTGAGGCGGCTTGTGAATGCCTGCCCCCGGTTTGAAGTCATCAAGCGGTCTGTCTGCATCGAAGGTGCACACAAGGCCTTTGCCCGTGCGAAAGTGCATTGGGCGAAGATGGACGCCGAGAAGCTGGTGAAGGAGGGGCCACCGCAGGGCAAGGAGCATCGCCACCCTGAAATGTACTATGATGGTGTCCTGAAGGGTGCCCGCCTTGTGGCGGAGGAATGTGCTAAAGATGTAATTTTTTAATGAACGTGCTCATGTGATCCTGTAATGTGAAAACTAGTTCATCTGTGCTATGCAACGCTTTTTGAATTTAAAATATTACCTTCTGTGCAGCCGTTTATAAAAATCTGAGAGTTGGCCAGTCGTCGGCTTCTGCCCCCATGTAACTAGTACTGAGGTGTTCGGGATAAACCTGAGCACTCTTTATCCCAATTTTGGGTCCTTCGAGGGAGGTGTTCAGCGCAACGAACCAGGCAATCGGACTATAAGGCTTTATCACTCTCACTTAGCCATAGAAGTCTACAATTTTAAATTTTGGCGAAGCCCCTAGTATTCGGAAGGCCGAATTTGGGGCGCTATATACGTCTAAGTCGTGCAAGGCCGACTCCTCGCCCGAAGCGGAAAAAGTCTTTAAGGACTTGAGACCTCTCGAACAGCGACCAGCTCTCGCCTTATCATGAAAGTTAGTTATGGCTTTCTCCACTGAGGTGCTCGTCCGGAAGAACCGGGACACAATCGCAGTAGTTCTCCCAGTGCTACCTTAGCCGATATTGCGGAACGTAAGGTACCAAAACATGGGAGCCGGGCAAACCCAACTATTGACCCAAGACATGATTCAGAGCTGATGCATATAATGCTATAAGTTCGGGGAGCCGCACTGTCGAAAGTGTTCGGACTTCTCACGCCGTATTATGAGGTATACGAAAGCCCCTAGCGTACTAACCGTACCAGAATGTACGGGTGCAAATTGTCATAAATGAACATCCAAGAAAAAAGGATAAATAATGCAATAATAGACTAATGCTATGCATTGTTATTTAAATAATACGTCGAAGCGTGTGTATACAGGTAGTGCAAATAAGCAAAGAATAGGACTATTTGACATGTCCTATCCAAGGGCAAGCTACGTACGGGTATTTAAAACAGGTATTTCGATCGTTATCAGAGACCACCTTGGGATTCCATTGTACGACTTAGCTTCTTGCCCCCTTGGTTGTTCCTTCCCGTAATGTGTCCGACAATCATGCTGCCGGAAAGGGCTTCCAGAGAGTAAGGTCCTGAAAGGGAAAAAATGATAAAGGTATGCAGCCCCTGGGGCAGTTGAGCTGCATTATGGGACATGCCCTGATCGTGCCCCTGTCTATGCCCATGGTATTTTCAGTGCGTAATTATGTACACGCAACACAGATTTCGTCGCTTGACTGGGACTAGGACGGGGGCCGAATCGCTAGGCGAGCTCTAAACGTGCCAGGCGATCCTGCTGCAGGTTACTCCGGGCTCGCTTGACGGTGTCCGGGGGGTGTATCGCCGAATTGGCGGTTTGCCTTAAAAGGCTGCTTTGTGCTTCTGCTGCGAGGGCCGCAATGTGCTCCTCCGTGCGGAGCGAGCGCTCTGTGTTTCCATTGACTGTTATGACCCCCCTAGGTCCTGGCATCTTGAGCTTGAGGTATGCGTAATGCGGTACCGCGTTGAATTTTGTGAATGCGGTTCGCCCGAGCAGTGCGTGGTAGCCACTGCGGAACGAGACGATATCGAAGATTAACTCCTCGCTTCGGAAGTTGTCCGGAGATCCAAAGACCACTCCTAGTGTGATTGAGCCCGTGCAATGGGCCTCTACACCTGGGATGACACCCTTAAAGGTGGTTTTGGTGGGTTTGATCCTCGAGGGATCTATGCCCATTTTGTGCATTGTATCCTGATAGAGCAGGTTCAGGCTGCTGCCGCCGTCCATGAGGAATCGAGTGAGGTGAAATCCATCAATGATAGGGTCTAGGACCAATGCGGCAGATCCGCCATGATGGATACTAGTGGGGTGGTCCCTGCGATCGAAGGTGATCGGAGAAGAGGACCATGGGTTGAACTTTGGGGCGACAGGCTCCATCGCATAGATGTCCCTTAGTGCACGCTTCCGTTCCCTCTTGGGAATGTGGGTTGCGTATATCATGTTCACCATCTTCACTTGTGGGGGGAACCTTTTCTTTCCTCCCGTGTTCAGCGGCCAGGGCTCCTCCTCGTCATCGCTATGCAGCACCTTGTCTTTGTTTTCGGCATTGAACTTGCCGGCCTGCTTGAACACCCAGCATTCTTTGTTGGTGTGATTGGCTGGTTTATCGGGGGTGCCGTGAATTGGACACGAGCGATCGAGTATGCGGTCCAAAATGGACGGGCCCGGAGTACTTCTTTTGAATGCCTTTTTCCGCTGACTGGATCTAGAGCCTCTGAATCCGGCATTGACTGTCGTATCTTCGGTGTTATCGCCGTTGTTGCGGCGCTTTTGTCTGTTACGACGTGGTCTGCCGTTAGCATCTTTAGTATCTGAGGTGGCCGGATTCCTTGACGTGTTGTTGCTGCGAGCCGTCCAGCTATCCTCGCCCGCGCAAAAAGCGGGTCATGAGTGTCGTGAGGGCTGCCATAGATTTCGGCTTCTCCTGACCGAGGTGCCGGGCGAGCCACTCATCACGGATGTTATGCTTGAATGCCGCTAAGGCCTCTACATCCGGACAGTCGACAATTTGGTTTTTCTTAGTTAGGAACCGTGTCCAGAATTGCCTGGCCGATTCCCCTGGCTGTTGAGTTATATGGCTCAAATCATCAAGATCCGTGGTCGCATTATAAGTGCCTTTGAAGTTGTCAAGGAATGCATCTTCCAAATCCTCCCAACTGCTGACGGAGTCTGCTGGCAAGCTATTGAGCCAATGCCGAGCTGGTCCTTTGAGTTTTAGTGGGAGGTACTTGATGGCATGTAGATCATCACCGCGAGCCATGTGGATATGGAGGTGAAAATCCTCAATCATTCGATATTTACGGGTTTAAAACCCTCCGGAAATGTGACGCCCGGATAATTAGGCTACAGTAATCCCACGTTAACGATGCCACGTCACCTTGGTTACTGTTGATAATCTCGCGTTAGTTCGAAACGATTCGAATTCAAAATTTGAATTTAAGTTAAAACCATCGAGGTTTTCAAAAGTCAAAACTAAATTGTTCCTAATGTGTCAAATAATTCATAGACCATGTTGGTGGAGAGGCCACACCTTTAAAAAGTATTTAGATGCACTAAAGTAAAGAAAATTGTGGCTAAAATCAAATATTTAAATACCTCTTAAATAATAAAAATGTATCAAGTAATTATTACTACACCAAACTTTTTGAGGTAGTGGCCTATATTATAACAATACTTTAGGAGTTTGTTTTGTATTTTTATAAAAAAATAAAATAGGTGTAACTAAAATAGAACAGAAAATAGTAAATACAGAAAAAGGAAATGAACAAAAAAAATGGGCAAAGCCCCCCCTCTCCTTGGGCCGAGTGGCCCAACTGGCCACCCAGGCCACCAGCTGGCCCTCCCCGCACTCCCATATCCTCACCCCAAACCCTAGCCCAACCACCACACACCTCCCCACTCGCCTCTCGCTTCGATCCAGATTGGATCGGGCACTTGACAGTGCCCCTCGCCACCCGACCACCGCCGCCGCACGAGGACTGTGCCACCCGGACCGCCTTCGCCTCGCCATCCTCCTCGCCGCCGCCTCTCGGCTCGCCTCCCCTCGCCTTTTTCCTCGACCCGATCTGATCGAAGGCAACGAGCCCGACGCCCCTGGACATCGGCGCCACCGCACCGCCCCTACCTCGCCGACATCGCTTCACTGCCGGACAGCCTCGCCTCCCCGCCTTACTTTCGCCCGACCCGCACCGATCCTCGCCGCCGACGCCGTCTGCACCGCTTCCACTCGCCAGCGTGATCAGGCCAGAGGAATTGTCGACCACCGCCGCCGCAGAGGACCCGCCGCCGACGCTGCTACGCTGCCGACGCGTCCTCGTCCTCTCCTCGCCGGATCGCGCCCGCCTCGACGCCGCGACGACGCCGCCCCCGTCCGCCTCCCAAAGGCTCCATCGAGCCACGCCGACTTCTTCGCGCTAACGCCAGTGAGGCCATCGGCCTCCGATCCCTCGCCCTTTGTCTCTCGCGTCACCACGCTCGATGCACGCCATCGCTTCGCCAGCAAGACGCTGAGTGCCATGTCGCGCTTCGCCATGGCTGCGGCGAGGAGTCGACTTGCCCCAATCCCCATCGCTTGGGCCTCAAGGCCGACTTCTCGGTCACAACCACGCTACTGGCCTCGCCACCCTTCGGGGCCTCATCCGCCCTCGCTGCGCCTCGACCGAGGTCGCCGCCACAGCTGCCGCTACTGAGCGCCAGATATGCTCCTCACCACCAAACCGTGGCCTTAGCCACTGCACATGGGGCCGACTCATTAAAAAAAAGAGAATAAAGAATTGATAATAAGTGAATAAAAATATTAATTAATTAGTTAATTAAATTAATTAACTTAATTAATTAGGTTCGGTTAAACTAATTAAAATCTATTACCCTAATAACCTAGTTAGACTAAATTAACTAGTTAGTTAATGTAACAGCCTAATGACAAGTTTCACTCTGCTGACCACCAAACATTGATCGTCAATGTGGACCCCCGACCCACATGTCAGCCTCTGGTACACTTCTGTGTACGCAGAGCTGGGTGCACCTAGCATTTAGCTATTTAATTTCAAATTAAATTAAATCCAGAAAATATAGAAAATGATTAAATCTTTATAAATTAATATAAAATAATCTATAACTCGGATGAAAATACTTTGTACATGAAAGTTGCTCAGAACGACAAGACGATTCCGGATACACAACCCGTTCGTCCGCCACACCCCCCTAATGTATCGAACTCGCAACTTTCCCCCTCCGGCTCCTTTGCTTGAAAACGCGAAACACCGGGGATATTTTCCCGGATGTTTTACCCCTTCACCGGTATCACCTCATACCGCGTTAGAACATGTCTAGCTCTGCCTGTTATCCTGTTATGCACTTGCTTGTTATGTATTTACTGTTTCTCCCCTCTTCTTCGGTAGACCCCATGACGATGTCGATGCCCATGTGGTCGACTCACGCCACCGACGACCCTCCTTCTTGTCTCGAGCAACCAGGCAAGCCCCCCTTGATCACCAGATATCGCCTATTCTTCTCTATACCGCTTGCATTAGAGTAGTGTAGCATGTTACCGCTTTCGCTAATCCTATATCGCGCATAGCCTGCCCTTGCTACTATCAAGTTGTTACCTTTACCGCTATCCTATCGCTTAGTATAGGATGCTAGTGTTCCATCAAGGGCCCTACACTCTTGTCCGCCTCGCCATGCTATATTGATCGGGCTGTGATCACTTCGGAGGTGATCACGGGCATATACTATATACTTTACACTATTACATTACCTATGATATCGCTCAGAGATGGGGCTGAAAGGACGGTGGCTCCATCCCGGTAGAGGTGGGCCTGGTTCTCGACGGCCCCGGACTAATACTTTGTATGAGCGACAGGGGCAGGTTGTGGCCACCTAGGAGAGAGGTGGGCCTGGCCTGGTCGGCGTCATGGATACTTAACACGCTTAACGAGATCTTGGTATTTGATCTGAGTCCGCCATTTGGTCTATACGCACTAACCAACTACGCAGAATGCTTATGGGCACTCGACGTTGTGGTATCACCGGCACTTCGTGACGCCGGCGATTGAGCGCGCGCGCCGGATTGGACCGAATGCTCGCTAGGCTAGGTCTGCTCGCCGCCCTCGCAACATGCAGGTGTGCTATGGGCGATGGGCCTGCACTGTGGTGCTTAGGTTTAGACCGGCGTCTGACCTCTCTGTTGTGCCTAGGTGGGGCTGCGACGTGTTGATCTTCCGCGCCGGGCATGACCCGTAAAAGTGTGTCCGCCAAATGGGATCAAGCGTGTTGGGTTATGTGGTGCACCCCGCAGGGAAGTTAATCTATTCAATAGCCATAATCTTCGTTAACAGGATTTACTTGGAGTTGTACCTTGACCTTATGACAACTAGAACCGGATACTTAATAAAACACACCCTTCCAAGTGCCGATACAACCCGATGATCGCTCTCTAACAGGCGACGAGGAGGATCGCGGTAGGATTATGCTATGTGATACTACTTGGAGGACTTCACCTACTCTCTTCTACATGCCGCAAGACGGAGGCTGCTGTACATAGTCTTCGACATGATTAGTTATCCCCTCTTATTCTAGCATTCTCGTAGTTCAGTCCATCGATATGGCCCTTTACACATATACCCATGCATATGTAGTGTAGCTCCTTGCTTGCGAGTACTTTGGATGAGTACTCACGGTTGCTTTCTCCCCCCTTTCCCCCCCGTTCCTTTCTTTCTGGTTGTCGCAACCAGATACCGGAGTCCAGGAGCCAGACGCCACCATCGACGACGACTCCTACTACGCCGGAGGTGTCTACTACTATGTGTAGCCCGCTGACGACGACCAGGAGTTGTTAGGAGGATCCCAGGCAGGAGGCATGCGCCTCTTTCGATCTGATCCCAGTTTGTGCTAGCCTTCTTAAGGCAAACTTGTTTAATATGTCTGCATACTCAGATATTGTTGCTTCCAATCGACTCGCCTATGATTGAGCACTTGTATTCGAGCCCTCGAGGCCCTTGGCTTGTATTATGATGCTTGTATGACTTATTTATGTTTTAGAGTTGTGTTAGATATCTTCCCGTGAGTCCCTGATCTTGATCGTACACATTTGCGTGCATGATTAGTGTACGATTGAATCGGGGGCGTCACAGGAAATTCGTGATCCATAACTTCATCAGTGAAGCATGGGGGATGTGCGGCGCCTCTATGCCGGGCTATATCACGACCCAGTTCATATGAGTCTTGTTTGCTGTATTCGGCCCGGCCGGATTTACTTTAGTGTATTCGGCATGACGGTCATCATCCCATGTTGGCGCGCGCCCCCGTGACCCGTATATTGATCTTGCATGTTTTTCCATGCTTTCCAATACGTCTCGCAGGTCCCGCGTGTTTCCCCGGGCTTTGGTGTATTTGTTTGATTGGCGGCGGGGTGCAGGCTGAATTTCAGGCTGAAACGCCTCTCTCTCTCGGCCACGAGGTGGCCGGTCGGCCGCATTGTACGCTGGTGAAGTAGGTTTCAATGCTTCCTCCTCGAGCGACCTGCGCTTTGGGTATCTCTTGGAGGGGCGTTTGAGTTCGTATTCGTCGGCCGCAAGGACTTCGGTCCATCTGTCTACTAGCAAATCTTGATCAGCTCGAAGCTGTTGTTGCTTTTTCTTCAGGCTATTTGATGTGGCTATAAGCCGGCGCTTGAAGTGCTCCTGCTCGATGGGATCCTCAGGCATGATAAATTCTTCGTCGCCGAGGCTCACCTCATCTTCGGAGAAAGGCATGTAATTGTCATCCTCCGTTTCTCCATCTGCTACCTGTTCTGGAGGGCTAGCTTGTTCATCCTCCTGCTCTAAATCTGGCTGGAGGGGGTTGTCATCGTCTTCGGCACTATCCGGAGTGTTATTGTCTCTTGTGCCGGTATTACTGCTTTTGCTATGGCGGGACTTAGAGCGGCGCCGCTGATGACGGTGCTTGGGTTGCTTCTTGGAGGGGTCATCCTCCGCTGTCTTGTCGCCATTGCCTTCGTTGGGGGTATCCACCATATATATATCGTATGATGAGGTGGCGGTCCAGCGCCCTATGGGCGGTGGTTCCTCTTCGTATCCTGCATCGTCATCCATACCGTCGATGTATTCACTGTCGAAGTCGAGCATGTCGGTTAAATCGTCGACAGTGACTACTAAGTGGGTGGTGGGTGGGTAGCGAATTTCTTCGTCGTCCGCATCCCATTCTAGCCGGACATAGTTCGGCCAAGGTTCTCCTGACAAGGAGAGAGACCTTAACAAATTTAGCACGTCAGCGAAGGGCGAGTCCTGAAAGATATCCGCGGAGGTAAACTCCATGATCGGCGCCCAATCGGATTCGATAGGCACGGACGCAGGCGGCTCGGAGTCCGTGGCCGGAGACGGATCCAGTGGTTTGGCAATACGGCTCTCGTAACGGGTGAAATCAGTATCCGGCTCTATCGCCACTGAGAGTGCGGCCTCCATGGCGGGGCCTATCCACCCATCCTCGGATGGCGCAATTTTCTCCGGATTGAAGGCCGGAGCGATCGCCGGTGTGATCTCCCGAACTCTATCCGACGACAGAGCTAAATCATGCTCGTCGTGATTGTGCGGTGCACCGGGCATGGGCTCGAATCCGTCAAAGATCAAGTCTCCGTGGATGTCGGCGGTGTAGTTCAAGTTTCCGAACCTGACCTGATGGCCAGGGGCGAGCTCTCGATCTGCTCCAGATGGCTGCGAAGTTGGCTCAAGAAGGCGGTTACCAACACGAAGATCTGTCTCGGGAGGAAAACCTCAACTGGACCGTGATCGCTACTGGCGATCGAAGGAGCCATCAAGCCTTATGGTGACAGACAAAGGAACTCTCAATGAAAGCACCAATGTCGTGTCAAACCGCGGATCTCGGTAGGGGGTCCTGAATCTGTGCATCTAAGGCGATGGTAACAGGAGGCGGGGACACGATGTTTACCTGTGTTCGGGCCCTCTCGATGGAGGTAATACCTACTTCCTGCTTGATAGATCTGTATGATATGAGTATTACAAGAGTTGATCTACCACGAGATCGTGAGGCTAAACCCTAGAAGCTAGCCTATGGTATGATTGTTGTTGTCCTACGGACTAAACCCTTCGGTTTATATAGACACCGGAGGGGGCTAGGGTTACACAAAGTCGGTTACAAGGGAGGAGATCTACATATCCGTATCGCCAAGCTTGCCTTCCAGGCCAAGGAGAGTCCCATCCGGACACGAGGCGAAGTCTTCAATCTTGTATCCTCATAGTCCAACAGTCCGGCCAAAGGATATAGTCCGGCTGTCCGGATACCCCCTAATCCAGGACTCCCTCAGCGGGCACGGGGTCTTGAGAAGAGCAGGTCTAACAGGAAGCACATGGATCGTTTACCTAGGTTCGGGCCGTGAGGATGCGTAATACCCTAGTCCTGCTTTGGTGGATGTATTGAGTGTTCTAGTGTTCTTGAGCTAGCTACGGGGTGCAACTTGCCCAAAAGAGTCGAATCCCTCTCCTGGTCGCCTCGGGACTCCTTTTATAGGTAAAATGGGGTTGCCACAGTGGCACGCATGAGTTGGAAAGGTCTACAGTGCGCAAGCTTATCGCCTGGCATTAGGGAATAAAACACATTAAATGTGCTACTTAGGTGTCCATTAGCTTTATCGGGGACGGGAACGAGGCCCGTCCTGTCCGTCGCTGCCTCGCCTCGCTTCAACACGCGCCCAGGCCAGCGATGCGTGCAGCGCCATATAGGAAAGCAGGCTGCTGAGATGGCGCCGTGGTGGAGCCTTCACGAAGATTTGCATGCCACCACACAGGTGCTTCCTGAGTTGGTGTAGAGGTCGCCCGTCGCCACGCAGGTGCCTGCCCAACTAGTTGAGCTAGCAGCTGCTTGGGGATTGCGGTGGAGTCTTGGCTGGTGCGGGCCTGGCAGTGGCCCTGCTGGCGTCCCCGGCAAGGGCCTTTCCGGGGGCCCAGCAAGGGCCTTGTCAGGGGCCCGACAAGGGTCTTGCCATGGTATTGCAGTCGTACCCGGCAAGGTGCTTGCCGGGGGTCTCGTGGATTCCCTCGGCTGGGATCCCGCCGAGGTGCTACATCTCGAGCTTGCGTTGGTTTTCCCCGAAGAGGAGGGGATGATGCAGCACAGTAGCGTAAGTATTTCCTCAGCTTTTGAGAACCAAGGTATCAATCCAGAGGAGGCCACACACAAGTCCCTCGTGCACTGCACAAAAACGATAGCTACTCGCAACCAACGCGATTAGGGGTTGTCAATCCCTTCACGGTCACTTACGAGAGTGAGATCTGATAGAGATAATATTTTTGGTATAAAGATGCAAAGTAAAAAAGAAAAAGCAAAGCTAGTAAATAAAGTGATGGAGATTGATATGATGAGAATACACCCGGGGGCCATAGGTTTCACTAGTGGCTTCTCTCAAGAGCATAAATATTCTACTGGGTGAACAAATTATCGTTGAGCAATTGATGAATTGAGCATAGTTATGAGGTTATCCAGAAATGATCATGTATATAGGCATCACGTCCGAGACAAGTAGACCAAACGATTCTCATCTACTACTATTACTCCACTCATCGACCGCTACCCAAAGATGCATCTAGAGTATTAAGTTAAAAACAGAGTAACGCCTTAAGCAAGATGACATGATGTAGAGGGATAAATTCATGCAATATGATAAAAACCCCATCTTGTTATCCTCGATGGCAACAATACAATACGTGCCTTACAACCCCTTCTGTCACTAGGTAAGGACACCGCAAGATTGAACCCAAAGCTAAGAACTTCTCCCATTGCAAGAACTACCAATCTAGTTGGCCAAACCAAACGGATAATTTGAAGAGACTTGCAAAGATAACTTCATCATACATAAAAGAATTCCGAGAAGAATCAAATATTTTCCATAGATAAGCTGGATCATAAACCCACAATTCATCGGTCTCAACAAACAGACCGCAAAAAGAAGATTACATCGAATAGATATCCACGAGAGAGGGGGAGAACATTGTATTGAGATCCAAAAAGAGAGAAGAAACCATCTAGCTACTAACTATGGACCCGAAGGTCTGAAGTAAACTACTCACACTTCATCGGAGGGGCTATGGTGATGATGTAGAAGCCCTCAGTGGTGGATGCCCCCTCCAGCGGAGCTCCGGAACAGGCCCCAAGATGGTATCTCATGGATACTGGAAGTTGCGGCGGTGGAATTAGGTTTTTGGTTCGCGTTCTGATCGTTTGAGGATACATAGGTATATATAGGAGGAAGGAGTACGTCGGTGGAGCGTCAGGGGGCCCACGAGGCAGGGGGCGCGCCTGTGGGGAGGGCGTGCCCCCACCTCATGACCGCCTGCACTCCTTGGAGTAGGGTCCAAGTCTCCGGATCACGTTGAAGATCACGCTTCGAAGGTTTTATTCCGCTTGGACTGCTTGATGTTCCGCTTTCTTCAAACACCGGAATAGGCAAAAACAACAATTCTGGGCTGGGCCTCCGGTTAATAGGTTAGTCCCAAAAATAATATAAAAGTGGAAAATAAAGCCCATTATAGTCCAAACCAATAGATAAAATAGCATGGAGCAATCAAAAATTATAGATACGTTGGAGACGTATCACGAGGCTCACCGTCTTCTGGTCCTCATCCGATCTCACATGTTTAGGATCTTGACAAATATCTGCATGCCACCTCAGAGGCGCCTCCTGAGCCCTGGGGTCCAACGTAGTTGGTTGGGTCGGAACCCATGGGCTCAAGGGTGGCTTACTCTGTTGGTGTTGGGCAAGCTGCTGTCGGTGTCAAAACCGGCGGATCTCGGGTAGGGGGTCCCGAACTGTGCTTCTAGGATTGATGGTTACAGGAGACAGGGGACACTATGTTTACCCAGGTTCGGGCCCTCTCTATGGAGGTAATACCCTACTTCCTGCTTGATTGATCTTGATGAATATGAGTGTTACAAGAGTTGATATACCACGAGATCGTAATGGCTAAACCCTAGAAGTCTAGCCTGTATGACAATGGTAATGAGCATCTGCTATCCGGACTACGTCCTCCGGTTTATATAGACACCGGGGGGATCTAGGGTTTACATAGAGTCGGTTACATGAGAAGGAATCTTCATAGTTGATCGCCAAGCTTGCCTTCCACGCCAAGGAGAGTCCAATCCGGACACGGGTAGAGTCTTCGGCCTTCATGTCTTCACAGACCACCAGTCCGGCCCATGGATAACGGCCTGGACGCCCGAGGACCCCTTAGTCCAGGACTCCCTCAGTAGCCCCCGAACCAGTCTTCAATAACGAAGTGTTCGACACATAAATTGTCTTCGGCATTGCAAGGCGGGTTCCTCCTTCGATGTCCTCCAAGTACTGTATTCGGACGTTGACAAATGTTGCTCCCCTCAGCTTCTGCGCGTCAAATAACTTCGTCTTCCACGTGTCGAGCTAATTTCTCAGCCATCTTTGATGAATTCCGGATCCGTCTATTTTGAAACAGCTCTGGCGGAAGGTAACCAAGGGGCTTGATAGCCCTGCCCCACAGCCGGAGAACCACGACCGGGAGCTTGATCCTGGGTTCGAAGAAGACCCGGATATATTCGTGGTACTCACGGAAGGGGTGTTTTACCAGGCGAGCTATGACGGCACGGAAGTGGCCATCGTCGCCGATTATCCTGGTCTTCTTCCAGCTTCCCACGTAAGTAATCAAGAGACACCTCCTCTAAAAGAGTGCTCCTATTCTGCCTCACCCACTGCACTATCTCATGCTCCACAAGGGAGGCGTTTGTCGATTCCGAAGAGATCGGTTCCCACGTCGGGCATGCCTTCGAAGAGGAAGGCCGGTGAAGACACCGCCAGGCCTTCATCAAAGAGGTATGGATTTATAAATGTATTTTTCAGCGGCCGCACCCAACTGTGACTTATGCATTTGACTTGTTACAGGAAAAGGTTCACTGAACTGCGTCCAAGGGCCCGGCTTGTCATGCTCCCGACAACCGGGATTTAGATCCTGCCGGAGAGACGGGGGCCGGTGTGGGAACAACGGCGGACTATCCTTCGGTAGAGGGTTCGGAAGATATGTCCGTCACCAACTCGGAAGTAGAGAGTGCCATGAATCATCAGCGCTGCAGGGCTGTCTTAATAGACCTCAAGTTCTCGGAAGAGGCGTTCAATGCCTTCAGCTCGGGTGACGCATACATCCGAGCTGCTCGAGATGGGCTTCGAAAAGCCATGAAGCAATATTTGACAGATGTGCAAGTAAGTTTTCCTTGTCCCAAAAAAGGATAACCGTATGCCTGTAGCCCCCGAGACCGAAAGCAGTTGGTACAACTGATTTAGGGACCATTGTATAACTAGGTCCTTAGAGAGAAGAATGGCCTGCTAGCCCAAGAGCTGGAGTAGTGTCGGGCGCAGCTAAATTCTTCTACCAGTGAACTGGAAAACTTCAAGAAGGCATCCTCTGGTAACATTCCCCTCCATCGAGGAACGATAATTGTATACCAACTGTACTAATATTGTTGCTGATTGCATAATAGGATCGCCCGATCAACTTGAGGAGAAGTTGAAGATCGCCCAAGAGGGGGAAAACAGGCGAAAAGGCTATGCGCTGCAGGTGAGCGTGTGCTAACCCGGGTCAGAGGGGAGAAAAACAAGCTACAAGATTCCAACACCGCCTTGGGCGAAGATTTAAAAGATGTGCGAGCCCAGCTAGCCGACTCCGTGAAGGAGAACAGGAAGTTGCGGGGCGGTATATTTAGTATGTGTCTAAATTATTTTGAAAGTAGTTCGGAGATAAATGGAACTGATATAATTATGATTGCAGGTATATTGACAGAACGTTCCGATGAGGAGGTGTCCGGATCATCAAGTGATCTGCTGCAAAGGCTGTCGCAAGTGCACGAGCAGGCTGGGCTGGCAATGCGGAGTGTTGCCAAGGCCCTATGGCCATCTGCCTCCCCTCCAGGAAGTATGGAGGAGCTTGTAGAGCTGTTCAAAGGAGCGCGGCAGCATGTCCGACTGTGGAAGATATCAGCCTGCCGAGAAGGTGCCCGAGAGGCCTGGGCCATGGTGAAAACGCGATATACCAAGCTGGATTCTAATCGCATGGCCCGGGTCGGACCGCTAGGGTCAAATGGGGAAGAAATTCCTGTTAGTTTAGTATATGACCAAGTAGAGGTGGCTGCCAAATATTCCCAATAGGATTGAAAGTTAGACTGCCTGTTGGACGGTATAGAGGAGGAAGTGTTTGAGTCCAAGTGACTATGTACTTTCCTTGACCTGTGGAACTCTAGCCGAATTGTATAGCATTTGTCATGGCAGACCTTTTCGCTTCAACCTCTAGACCCGAGGGTGTGGAGTGTTTCCGAATACCATTGCGCCGAATAGACCGGGGTATGCATGGAAAACTAGGCGTAGGGGTCATAGTTGCTTGAACAGACAAGTTGTATCCGGCTGGTTATGTTATATTACATTGAGACTGTAAGAAACATCTTCCAGAGAGAATAGTTCCGTTAAGGGTTCCTTTCCCTGGGTGTGCATGCATTAGGATACATGTCTGAATTGTAATGTGAAAATCACAGTGTGTACAGCTTCTCGGGGTTCACAATGGAGTGAGTGCAAAAAACATCTTTAATTCACCGACCGAATATTCCCTTAAGAACGATAGCTTTCGGCTTCACCCAGTCTGAGGTACACATCTGGATGACCCGGCAGTAACAATCGCAGAGGTGCTCCCTTTATGCCCTAGCCGAACTAACGGGAACGTAGGGCATAAGCACAGGAGCCAGGAAACCCAGCTTGGCCAAAACTTAAGTCATATCGATGCATATAGTGGCGAAGAAAAGGTACATATGGAAAAACTCATATGTGAGGAGCTTGATGCTCAAGGAACAATAATAAAAAGCTTCTGTCCAAGAAGCCCCCAGGTATAATGGACATACATATTTAAAGATGTATTTGTCAGGGGTGTGCGGTCTAGCCGTACCAAAGCTTTAAAGCAAGAAAAAAGTAATCGGAAAAGAGAGCAAAAATAATGGAAACTACAGGGGAGAAGGAGACGATCAAGGAGTTCGGCGCTAGGCATAGAATCTTCGGAGTCTGGCCGCGTTCTAGGGGTTCGGCTCGAGGCGATTGTCTGATGCATCACGAAGACGGTACGCTCCTCCGGTGAGAACTTCGTCAATTATGAAGGGACCCTCTCATTTGGGCTTGAGTTTGTCCTTTTTCTTCTCCGGCAGGCGTACAACGAGTTCGCCAACGTTGTAGGTCTTGGCCCGTACTTCTCTGCTTTGATATCTTCGAGCCTGCTATTGGTAAAATGCTGAACGGGCTTTTGCGACATCGCGCTCCTCCTCCAGGGCATCTAGGCCGTCCTGCCGATCAAGCTCGGCTTCTCTCTCTTCATACATACGCACTTGAGGTGAGTCGTGAATAATATCGCAGGGCAGCACGGCCTCTGCGCCATACACCATGAAGAAAGGTGTGTATCCGGTAGTACAGTTGGGCGTGGTCCGCAACCCCCAGAGTACGGAGTCGAGCTCCTCAACCCAGTGCTTGTCTAATTCTTTCAAAGACCGCACTAGTCCGGGCTTGATGCCGCTCATAATAAGACCATTGGCTCGTTCGAATTTACCGTTGGTTTGCGGGTGGTAGACGAAGGCGTAATCGAGTTTAATGCCCAGATTAGTACACCAGGTTTTTACCTCGTCGGCTGTGAAATTAGAGCCGTTGTTGGTGATGATGCTGTGTGGGACACCATAACGGTGCACAACACCGGATATGAAGTCTATCACCGGGCCGAACTCGGCCATTTTGACCGGTTTAGCCTCTATCCATTTAGTGAATTTGTCCACCATAACCAGCAGATATTTTTTCTTAGGGCTTCCCTCTTTAAGGGGTCCAACCATATCCAGTCCCCAGACCGCGAAAGGCCAAGTGATGGGGATAGTCTGTAAGGCAGTTGGGGGCATATGGCTTTGGTTGGCGAAGAGTTGGCACCCGACGCAGCGTTGGACAAGGTCATGCGCGTCTGCTCGGGCCGTTGGCCACTAAAACCCTATACGGAAGGCCTTGCTAACAAGGGCCCGGGCTGCGGCGTGGTGTCCGCCTAGACCAGTATGAATTTCTTCCAAAAGCTACCGCCCCTCCTCCTCGAAGATACATCTTTGAAGTATTTCGGTAGTAATTTTGTTGTAGAGCTCTTCGTCGTGAACCTTGTAGGCCTTCGAGCGCCGGACAATACGGCGGGCCTCATTCTGGTCTTCGAGAAGCTTCTTCCTATCAATGTAGGCCAAGAAGGGTTCGGTCCATGGGGCAATGACTGCCATAATGAGATGGGCCGACAGTGTAATTTCGGTGGCTGAGCCTCCGATGATATCGGTGTGTTCAGAATCTGGGGTTGTGTTTGGATCTGGACTGTTGTTGCCGCCCTCCCCTTGCCACACCACGGATGGCTTAAAAAGCCTTTCCAAGAAGATGTTAGGCGGGACAGGGTTGCGCTTAGCGCCAGTGCGAGCAAGGACGTCTGCCGCCTGGTTACTTTCTCGGGCGACGTGATGAAATTCAAGCCCCTCGAACCGAGCCGACATTTTTAAGACGGCATTACGATAAGCTGCCATCTTTGGATCTTTAGCATCAAAGTCTCCGTTTATTTGAGATATTGCGAGGTTTGAGTCCCCGCACACCTCCAGGTGTTGTATGCCCATGGATACGGTCATCCGAAGACTATGCAATAAGGCCTCGTATTCGGCTGCGTTGTTGGAGTCTGTGTATAATATTTGGAGTACGTATTGGACGACATCTCCAGTGGGGGACGTTAACACGACGCCCGCTCCCAGCCCCACCAACATTTTGGAGCAGTCAAAATACATAACCCAATTGGAATATGTGCCGCACTCTTTAGGCAGTTCAGCCTCTGTCCATTCGGCGACGAAGTCGGCCAGTACTTGGGATTTGATGGATCAACGGGGCTTGTATGTTATGTCGAATGGAAGTAGCTCGATAGCCCATTTGGCAATCCGGACTGTGGCATCGCGGTTGTTTATTATGTCATTCAGTGGTATTTCATAGGCCACCGTGATTGAACACTCCTGGAAGTAGTGTCGTAGCTTTCGGGATGCCATGAAGACCGCGTATGCTATCTTTTGATAATGGGGGTACCGGGATTTGCATGGTGTGAGAACAGTAGATACGTAGTATACTGGTTTTTGAAGTGGGAATTTGTGTCCATCCTACTCTCGTTCAACGATGAGCACGGCGCTCGCCACCTGATGTGTTGCCGATATGTATAGCAACATGGGTTCGCCAGTGTTTGGTGCGGCCAGGATTGGGTTGCTTGCTAGGAGGGCCTTTATTTCCTCCAGTCTGGCAGTCGCCGTGTCTGTCCATTCGAAGTTATCAGTGCGCCTTAAAAGGCGATAAAGTGGTAGTGCCTTTTCTCCTAATCTAGAGATAAAGCAACTTAATGCTGCCATGCAACTAGCTAGTTTTTGGACTTCTTTGAGGTCTGTTGGCGTAGCCAACTGTGGCAGAGCTCAGAATTTAGTTGGGTTTGCTTCCATTCCTCTATTGGAAACGATGAAGCCCAGCAGTTTTCCAGCTGGGATGCCGAAGACACATTTTTCCGGGTTGAGCTTAATGTCATACGCACGGAGGTTGTCGAATGTAAGACATAAGTCGTCTATTAGTGTTTCGACATGCCTAGTTTTGATGACGATGTCGTCCACGTAAGCTTCCACTGTCTTGCCGATCTGCCTCTCCAGGCATGTTTGGATCATGCGTTGGTATGTGGCGCCGGTGTTCTTGAGCCCAAAGGGCATGGTGTTGAAGCGGAATGGCCCATATGGGGTAATAAATGTTGTTGCAGCTTGATCGGACTCCTTCGTCTTGATTTGATGGTATCCGTTATATGCATCGAGGAAACACAGTGAGTCGTGTCCTGCGGTGGCGTCAATGATTTGATCAATGCGGGGGAGGGGGAAGGGATCCTTAGGGCAAGCCTTGTTGAGGTCTTTGAAATCGACACAGCGCCGTGATTTGTCCTTCTTGGTACCATCACCGGGTTTGCCACCAGTCCGGATGTTTGATTTCTCTAATGAATCCGGCTTCGATAAGCTTGGCCAGCTCCTCCCCCATGGCTTGTCGCTTGGGTTCGGAAAAGCGTCGCAGTGTTTGCTTGACCGGTTTGAATCCCTTTAATATATTGAGGCTATGTTCGGTCGGCTTGCGTGGGATCCCTGGCATATCTGAAGGGTGCCAGGCAAATATGTCCCAGTTTTCGCGCATGAATTCTCGTACTGCTGCGTCAACTATTGGGTTCAGTTGTGCTCCGATAGATGCTGTCTTCTTGGGGTCCGTCGGGTGGACCTGGAATTTGACTATTTCTTCTCCTGGTTTGAAGGAGGTGGATTTGGGGCGTTTGTCGAGGATCACATCGTCCCTGTCCACCGTGGAGCGCAGCGTGGTTAATTCTTCGGCCGCGAGGCCTTCAGATAGTGCCTCAAGAGCCAGGGATGTGGTTTTATTTTCAGCACGGAGTGCTATTTCCGGATCACTGACGAGAGTGATTATACCATATCGTCCGGGCATTTTGAGCTTCATATACCCATAATGAGGTATAGCCTGGAAGCGTGTAAAAGCATCCTGCCCCAACAAGGCGTGGTATCCGCTACTGAAAGAGGCCACTTGGAAAGTGATTTCTTCGGACCGACAATTCTCCAGCGTGCCGAGTACTACGTCTAGTGTGATTTTTCCCATGCACCGTGCCTCCCGACTGGTAATGATTCCTCGGAAGGTTGTGCTACTTTGCTTGATGCGGCTCCTGTGTATTTCCATTTTATGGAGTGTATCCTCATAAATGAGGTTTAGTCCGATGCCGCCGTCCATGAGGACCTTAGTCAGTCAAAACTCATCCACGATGGGACTGAGGAGTAATGCGGCCGGTACTCGAATTGTCCTGTATCTCGGTTCGTCCCTGGCATTAAATGTTATAGCCGTGTCGTTCCAAGGGTTTATTGCAGTGATTTGGCAGAGTTTGGCGAGGTCGCGAAGTGCCCTTTTGCATATTTTTTTGAAGCGAATGTCTCGAAGACCGTCAATACTCTTGTGTCCTCGTTTTCTGGAGGGTGCTGCTCTGGGGTATCCTTGATAAGGATGTCTTCGCCGCTCTTGGCTACCTGCCGGAGTATCCAACATGCACTAAGGCTGTGGGTTGCCACGGCATCGAGTGTCGTGTGTATTTTGCATGGGCCATCGAGCCATCCCTCCAGAACGGTGCCATGTCGCGTGATGGGTTTATGTTTCTTGACTATTGGACTGGGC
Organism: Aegilops longissima; assembly: GCA_021605205.1. Classification (NCBI taxonomy): domain Eukaryota; kingdom Viridiplantae; phylum Streptophyta; class Magnoliopsida; order Poales; family Poaceae; genus Aegilops; species Aegilops longissima. The sequence goes on along the minus strand of CM038682.1, from coordinate 258,301,640 downwards.
GTACCACGGGGGTGCGCCCTCTTCGCCTGTAAGAGGAGTTGAGTTGGGACCGACGGTTCCCAACAAGCTACCTGAATTTTCCAGGTGCTTTCCATCATGATGTATTTCTATACGACAGTTGCTAAGTCGGCGAACTTCAGTATGTGGCAGCGATTGATGGCGTTGAGAATTCCTTCGTCTACGCAATTGTTGCAGAACGCTGATATCGCGTCCTCGTCGCGGCAATCTTTTACCTTGTCTTTGACAAGGAGGAATCTAGCCCAGAAGTAGTGGACCGTTTCCTGAGACTGCTACTTTATGCTCATAAGAGCGTCTATATCCGGGTGGGTGGGTGGAATTAAATCCGAACCCTGACCCGACCGATTGTCCGGAGTCCGAAGACCTTCCTGACTCAACAGTCCGGGCACCGGAGTATCTTCTGATTGTTTAGGACTGTCGTCCGATTCTATGTTCTGAGGGCTGGTCGCGACCTTTCGCTGATGGGTATCCGGTTCTTCCTGATCGGTGATCCGGACATAGTTCTTCTTTGATATAGAAGAAGACTCGCCGTCCTGCTCTTCGACTACCGCTATCTGGTGGGTGACTGGTGGAGTTTTGATTTCTCCTTGATCAATTTTAAGCCTGATCTGATCATAATCTGTGGCGACTCCCAAAGCGGCGATGCGGTCTAGGAGCTCGTTCAAGGACGAGAACTCTGCCGGATCCATCTGCTTGGAGTTCTTGGAGTTGATGTGAAGGGAGTTTTTGATGGCCCGAGAGGTCATCGTCGGCTCAACGGCCGAACGGGCGATCATGGTAAAGCCGCCCAGCCGGAGGGTTTGGCCTGGGGCCAGGACTCCCTCGGAGGTGATGTTGTCTTTAAGGACAAGGCGAGCCATGGAACCTTTCATCGACGGCACAGTGGAACTCTCAATGAAAGCACCAATTGCGATGTCAAAACCGGCGGATCTCGGGTAGGGGGTCCCGAACTATGCGTCTAGGATCGATGATTACAGGAGATAGGGGACACGATGTTTACCCAGGTTCGGGCCCTCTCTATGGAGGTAATACCCTACTTCCTGCTTGATTGATCGTGATGAATATGAGTGTTACAAGAGTTGATCTACCACGAGATCGTAATGGCTAAACCCTAGAGTCTAGCCTGTATGACTATGGTAATGAGCATCTGCTATCCGGACAATGTCCCCTGGTTTATATAGACACCGGGGGGATCTAGGGTTTACATAGAGTCGGTTACATGAGAAGGAATCTTCATAGTTGATCGCCAAGCTTGCCTTCCACGCCAAGGAGAGTCCAATCCAGACACGGGTAGAGTCTTCGGCCTTCATGTCTCCACAGCCCACCAGTCCAGCCCATGGATAACGGCCCGGACGCCCGAGGACCCCTTAGTCCAGACTCCTCACTGCCTGTGCAAGGCTTTGCAGGGCCACGGAGGTCACCAAGCAAGGGCCTTGCCGGGGGAGTCCACCTCGCCTTCTTGCTCTTTGGTATTTCTGGTCTTGGCGTTGCCTTGACCGTCTTGTGCTCCGGCTTTTCTCCAGCTTCCCTCCTCTACCCTGCTTAGTGTGGCCACAGCGCACAACTCTGACTGCCCGTGCACAAGTAAAGGGGTATGAAGGAGTGCCCCTACTTTTGTACACTGACACATGGCCAAAGAAGCTTATCCCTAAAAAATCATATAGTCTGGCTATGCTCCATCTTCGTCACACAAAATACTCAAATCATGCACAACCCCGATGACAAGCCAAGCAATTGTTTCATACTTTTGATGTTCTCAAACCTTTTCAACTTTCACGCAATACATGAGCGTGAGCCATGGAAATAGCACTATAGGTGGAATAGAAGGTGCTTGTGGAGAAGACAAAAAGAAGGAGATAGTCTCACATCAACTAGGCGTATCAATGGTCTATGGAGATGCCCATCAATAGATATCAATGTGAGTGAGTAGGGATTGTCATGCAACGGATGCACTAGAGCTATAAGTTTATGGAAGCTAAAAAAGAAACTAAGTAGGTGTGCATCCAACTTGCTTGCTCATCAAGACCTAGGGCACTTTGAGGAAGCCCATCATTGGAATATACAAGCCAAGTTCTATAATGAAAATTTCCCACTAGTATATGAAAGTGACAAAATAGGAGACTCTCTGTCATGAAGATCATGGTGCTACTTTGAAGCACAAGTGTGGTAAAATGATAGTAACATTGTCCCTTCTCTCTTTTCTCTCATTTTTTATTTTTTTATTTGGGCCTTCTCTCATTTTTTTGGCCTCTTTTTTTAGTCCGGAGTCTCATCCCGACTTGGCAGGGAATCGTAGTCTCCATCATCCTTTAATCACACGGGAAAATGCTCTAATAATGATGATCATCACACATTTATTTACTTACAAGTCAAGAATTACAACTCGATACTTAGAACAAAATATGACTCTATATGAATGCCTCCGGTAGTGTACCTGGATGTGCAATCAATCTAGAGTGACATGTATGAAAGAATTATGAACGGTGGCTTTGCCACAAATACGATGTTAACTACATGATCATGCAAAGCAATATGACAATGATGAAGCGTGTCATAATAAACTGAACGGTGGAAAGTTGCATGGCAATATATCTCGGAATGGCTATGGAAATGCCATAATAGGTAAGTATGTTGGCTGTTTTGAGGAAGGTATATGGTGGGTGTATGGTACCGGAGGAAGTTGCGCGGCACTAGAGAGGCTAGCAATGGTGGAAGGGTGAGAGTGCGTATAATCCATGGACTCAACATTACTCATAAAAAACTCATATACTTATTGCAAAAATCTATTAGTCATCGAAACAAAGTACTATGCGCATGATCATAGGGGGGTAGATTGGTAGGAAAAGACCATTGCTCGTCCCCGACCGCCACTCATAAGGAAGACAATAAAAAAATATCTCATGCTCCAACTTCGTTACATAATGGTTCACCATACGTGCATGCTACGAGACTCACAAACCTTAACACAAGTATTTCTAAAATTCACAACTACTCACTAGCATGACTCTAATATCACCATCTTTATATCTCAAACAATTGGAAGAAATCAAACTTCACATAGTATTCAATGCACTTTATATGAAAGTTTTTATTATGTCCCTCTTGGATGCCTATCATATTAGGACTAAATTCATAACCAAAGCAAATTACCATGCCGTTTAGAGAGACTCTCAAAATAATTATAAGTGAAGCATGAGAGTTCAACAATTTCTTCAAAATAAAACTACCGCCGTGCTCTAAAAAGATATAAGTGAAGCACTGGAGTGAATCACAAACTACTCCAAAAGATATAAGTGAAGATCAATGCGTAGTCGAATAATTATGTAACCATGTGAAGACTCTCTAACATTTAAGAATTTCAGATCTCGGGATATTATTCAAACAGCAAGAACAAAATAAAATGACCTTGCAAGGATAGCACATATCATGTGAAGAAGCAAAAACTTAGGCTAAACCAAAACTGACCGATAGTTGTTGAAGAAGAAAGGTGGGATGCCAACCGGGGCATCCCCAAGCTTAGATGCTTGATACTTCTTGAAATTTTGACTAGGTATGCCTTGGGCATCCCCAAGCTTGAGCTTTTGTGTCTCCTTAATTCCTCTCATATCACAGTTTCCCTAATTCTTAAAAACTTCATCCACACAAAACTCAACAAGAACTCGTGAGATAGGTTAGTATAAATCCATGCAAAACCTTATCATTTTCTACTGTAGAAAATCACTAAAATTATTATTTGATATTGCATACTAAATGACTCTGCATATTTAATACTCCTATCCTCAAACAAAATCATTAAACAAGCAAACATATGCAAACATAACAACAATCTGTCTAAACAGAACAGTCTATAAAGAATGCTAGAGGAATCATACTTACCTAACTCCAGAAATTCTAAAAAATTACCACACTATTGATTTTTTTTGCTCATTGTGTAAAAATTTCAAGATTTTATCATGTTCTGACTATTCACAAATATTCAAAACATAACAGCAAACTTTCTGTTTTTAAAACAACAACATATGGACTTGCAAAATAAGCATGGTAAAGGCTATACTTGACCTTATTATTGATATAAAAGATCCAAAACATTACTCTAAATAGCAGCAAGAAAATCAAAATAAAATAAAATGACGCTCCAAGCAAAACTCGTATCATGTGGTGAATAAAAATATAGCCTCAAGTAAATTTACCGATGAACAAAGACAAAAGAGGGGATGCCATCCGGGGCATGCCCAAGCTTAGGCTCTTGGTTGTCCTTGAATATTACCTTGGGGTGCCTTGGGCATCCCCAATCTTAGGCTCTTGCCACTCCTTATTCCGTAGTCCATCGAATCTTTACCCAAAACTTGAGAACTTCAATCACGCAAAACTTAACGGAACTTCGTGAGATGGGTTAGTATGATAAAGACAAATCATTCACTTTGGTATTGTCAAGAGAAGATTCAAAATTGTTCTCACACAATGCCTACTATACCATATCATTTCTACAATTTATATTGACCAATGTAAGCCATGGAAACTAGAAAACAAGCAAACTATGCATTGAAAACAGAATCTGTCAAAAACGGAACAGTCTGTAATGATCTGAACAACAACCATACTTCTGTTACTCCAAAAATTCTGAAACATTAGGACAACCTGGGAAATTTGTATAAAAATATACTTTAAAAAGTTCAGAATTTTTCGACGCTCTAGAGATTTTTAACAATTCTGTGACTAGGCGCAAAAGTTTATGTTTTTGGGTAGAATTGAATCAACTATCATCCACACTATCCCAAAGGATTTACCTGGCACTTTATTGAAACAAAAGCTATAAAACATGATTAATAGAGTAGCTTAATCATGTGAACATGCAAAAACAGTAGGGGTAAATATTGGATTGTCTCCCAACAAGCGCTTTTCTTTAATGCCTTTTTAGCTAGGCATGATAATTTCAATGATGCTCACATAAAAGATAAGAACTGAAACGCAAAGAGAGCATCCCGAAGCATATCACAACAACCTACATATAGCAACAGATGCTTGGCAACGAAATAATTATGTGTTGGTCAAGCCCACCTTGCCATGCCTAACTGTTTACCCACGAACTCCCTCCAGAAAAATTGCTTGTACCCACGAACCGATAGAGTCAAGATACCCCCCACCTCGCACCCCCTCAAAATAAAAAGAAAAAATCATTCGTATCCAGAATCTCTTCCTCTCTGGACTCTTCTCGATCCCCTTTTTTGGTGCGCTGTCGTCTCCTCCCCGGTCACCCTTCCCTCCCTCCCCGTCCCCAGTCTATCACCGTCCCTCTCCTCCTCTCCTAATTGACCACCATGATAGTGGTGACTAATCGTGACATGTTAGGGCATTTGTGGATCATGGCAGTATTGGCGGTGGCAGGTCACCGCTGGATGATGAAAGATGTATCTATGGAAGTCAACAACCTCCCTCTCCCCCTCTCCTCTCTCTCTCCATGCATTTGGATTCCCTCTCTTTATGTTTGTATTGTATACATTATTGACAACTGTTCATTGATATTCATCGGTCATGCTAAGCTATGTATTACTGCAGATGGGATTGTATCTCTGACTATATCAGAAGTGAATATGTGTGTCTCTGCAAGTATTTTTTGTATTTTTTATGTGCCAGAGGTGTTTGCTCAAATGCCAACGTGGTTTTGTTGTGCAAACTGATTCCAAAATAGACAAGTTCACTCGAAATTTTCAGATTTTAGAATGCAACTAGAAACCCTGGAAGTTGGTATTCGTGTTTCTGCAATGAACTTGCTTGTGTAGCTCGTCATCATATTTTCAATTGTCACAATCTTTCTAACGAACAGAGCTACCATGATTTGCATATTTAATTTAATTTATTTTACACATTAGGTTCTATGAAACTATGTTTCTTTCTAAAGAACAGAGCTACCATGATTTCCATATGTAATTTAATTTATTTTCCATATTAGATGCATCAAGTGTACATAGGAATTGTATTTTGGAAGTTGTACAGATTGAATAGATAAGCTCCAAGGTAACTAGCAGGCATTTTTCTATGTATATATTTTGACCCTATATTCATACAATAAGGATACTAACGGACTTGGAAAACTGTTTGGTTGACTGATTTAGTTTGCAGTTGATACATGAGAAGATCAGTTGAATATGTTTCAGTCGCATTCACTATATGATAGCTACAGGTAATATAGACTCACATTTTAACATAGTTACCTGCATTTGTTCGCATTTTTATATCATCTAAAGCTAAATAGACACAAAATTTCAATATATATTGAAGTGGCGTGGCATGGCAGTAGTAGCGTCTTGTGGCAGGGCACGTCGACGGCCATTAGTGCGTGTTTGTACATCTGCTCGTAGTGGTGTTTCATGGAAAAAAACCTGCTAAGCAAGGCACAAACTTTCAATATATATTGCGATATTCCCTGGCTGCATGGCCCGTCCCCTAGCTGTTGTGAGATATCTTCTTTCATGTCTTATTGTGTAACGACCCAACCTCAGACGGTCAAGCCTCTGTGTAACCGTGCCATCCCTGGATCAGTATGCTGGCACACACAGTACATCAATGTATATATCAAAGTGCAATCACATGTATAAATAACGTAAACTGATATATACCTCATAAGTCTCAGCCGAAACAAGTAATCGGTGTGGAGTCCCATCAACGCCATCGGCAAAGTTGAGTGTAGACAAGAACCCAGATCGTAACTCTTACTGTCGAGAAATATCTCGCAACATGATACGTTGCAGCCGTGTAGGTCAAGACATTGAATGTACCGCAAGATCACAATAAGAGAAAACAGATGATAAACTATACTATATGCGGTATGGCTTTGTGGCTCAGATCGAGTTTTGTTTGCGTAAAAGCTGGTTTTATTTTCCTACATCAAAGGAATAAATGAAGTCTATACTATAGAGTTTTCTATCATGACATGGTTCCGCCAACCGATGTTTCATAGCCCAAAGTCATCATAAGTTGCCCACAATTAAGTTATCAGTCCGGTGTTGAGAGTTTCGAGATAGATCCAGGTCCAGATGCTCAAATTGTCCGTAAGCGGGGACACGGCTAATCGATTAGGTTTTAACCCTCTGCAGAGGTTTGTACACTTTACCCACAAGATTCGATCCCTCTTTTTTACGTTCTCGCACTTGAGGGTGTTTGAGAACAAGATGACCGAAACATGGTCTTCCGAAGAGTTCCCCTAACCACTGTCTGGTGCTCATTCAATCCTACCGTAGTTCTACATCTGCTAGCACCGTCCTAGCCAGAGTCACAACTAGGGTCAACCAAGCCAGAGCCCATAGTGACTTGCGGTTGCACAGGTAAGCTTCCGGGCATGAAGTATTCTTCCGTCTCTTTGAGTCCGGGTGAAGCTTTCCGCAAGATGTCATGGCGCTTCTCCATGCATCCCGCCAACCACCGGATTCTCCGTGGTGCACGCCAACCATCCTTCACCCAAGAGTGTGTATTGAATTCTTGTCTCGAGTCTTGAAGTCTTGAGGCCTTGAAGATGCAGTCCTTGCAGATTCCATCATGGAGTTGTCGTCATTGACGTAGAGTCCTCCTTCTTCACACCACTCTCGAGCACTCATGCCAACCCCGTCTACTATAGCGTAGCATAAAAATAAATGACGTCCCAGGCTTGGTAACAGGGTGATGGGTTCCTACCTCATGTATACTACTCAACTACAAGGATTCAATATCACTACTGGAGGGTTGTTACAAAGATGCCACTAAATGCAATAAAAACATAGGTATGAAAGCATGGTCAAAGTGAACTTGCCTGGTAATACTTGATGAAGATAACAACGTTGTCAGAAAATGACTTGGTAGAACTAATCGTCACTCCGTTGAAAATCTATATAGTCAAACATAGCATTCACATAAGCAAACATCCTAGCAAACAATTCTAACACTCATAACAATACTCAATCAAAATAAAAGCGACAAAGAAAACCAAGTCGAAAACCAAAGGATAAACTTCGAAAGAAAAATTCAAGGAAAAACTAGTGGTGACCAACTCACACAATCTTAACATAACATCACTAAATTACTCTAATAATTTTTTCTACAGCAAAGAAAATATAAATCTAATAAAATAACAGAAAATAAATTACTAATTTAATAACTAACAAAAAGAACTAATATAAAACTACTATAACTATCTAGTTAACACTAGGAAACTATAACAACTAACAAAACACTAAGGCAATAATGCGCAATACTAAAATAATTATGAAAACTAATTTACTTCTAAATAACAGAATCAATCACAACATAGATTGAAGTGTCAAAAAGAATTACTTTTAAAACTAATAAAACTATCACTATGAACTAAACAAGCAAACACAAAACCAGTAGCTAAACACTAATAAATAACTACCAAAATTTATCTACTGTAGTATAACAGAAACATATATCAACATGTAAAAATTTACAAAAAGAATTAACTAAAATAATTAAAAACACTAATTATATGACTAAAACAACTACATAAGAAAAACAGTACTGTTTTTAATAAAACCCTAATTTAAAGTATTCTAAAATTACCAAACTAAATCCTGTAGTTAAACAATACCATAAGTGACCAGTAGCAAAAAGAATTAATTAAAAACCTATTTTTAAACTCAAGTTATGGCTAAAATACTAATCTGAACAAAATTTATCAAACTCAAATTTAAACTATTCAAATTTGAAACCTAAGTACACAAACAGAAACTTAAGCAAATTTGTGACACAATGCAAAAAGAATCAACTCAAACAGAGTTACCGAACTTAAGTTATGAACTAAAGAAGTTTGAATATGAATCTGAACAAATTTCGAAATTTTAAACTTTCAAAAACATGTTTGAGTTGAATTACTGGATAGAGGAGATCGTAACGAAGAAGTGGGCGTTGGTTTCATCTAGTTTGGATGAACGAGTAAAAAGTTATGGCTATTTGGAAAATCAGGGCCAAGTTGTTTTACAAAAGTAAAAATAGCTATGGCTAAGGTCTAATGTATAAATACGTAGACGACAATCTAATCTATTGTATTAGTCTAAAAGTAATAAACTACGGAAGTATAAGAAGGAAAAAAAAAGATACCTTTATAAGGCAGAGAAAAGACCACGTTGAAGAGATGAGACAATTTCCAGAAGTCGCGCCGGAGAGGAAAAAATATTTTTCTTTAAGGAATCTAGTCAAACCAAAATATTGCTTTAACCCGAATCGGATGATTTTTGAAGGCTCTATGGGTCTATATTTATAGGTGGAAAAGAGGTTTAAGGGTTAAAGGCTAGGCAATGTGGGACTAAACGTAGACGTAATTAAACGAAACAGAGCAGAAAAAGGCTAAGGCCTCGCACGGGCCTAAAGGCCTCGGCCGGCCGCGCGCAGTACACGGGCTGCAGTTTTTCTTTTAACAAAAATCGGCCTAAGTAAAATAAAAAATAAAAAGGCTGGCTGGGCCTGGCCCTTTAAGAGAGAAAAAAAACAATGGGGCGCCAGAAGCTACTATATCATGCATGCAGGCGATAAATAAATATGGGTCGCACGTACAGTTTGTTATATGTTTTCTTTTAAACAGAAAGCGATAAACTGAAAAACGAAAATAAAACTAAAACGTTAAATAGGCTTATTACATATTAGAATTTTCAGAAAAAGATTTTCTACAGCATGAACACTATTCTAGCGTTAAATAAAATACACACAAATTTAAATAAAGCAAAGAGTGCTTCTAGTCCAATAAAATCCAACAAAAATATTTTTAAAATACCAAAATGACTTCAAATTAATTTCTCTCAATTTTCTGATGTAGGGAATCATGTTACCCTAATTTCCATATATTTTGTTTTTGAGAAAATATTTTGAATAAAATTCAAATAACTCCAAATTGGAAATAAATTCAAAAGAACTTTGGATTTAATTCTTTTAAAACTCCCAACTCATATTTCATTTAATTTGAAGAAGTCATTTTATCTTCTCTCGTGAAAATCATTGAGTTGCATAAAGTTTCGAATTGGAAATATTTTCCAAATGAAATTCAAATATTTTCAACACCCTTGTCATTTAAATAAATGGAAGAAGTCATGTCATCTTCTCTCCAGGATTTTGTGATGAAAAGAATTTGAATTCATGGAGATCATAAATGCAAGGTGGAAGTTTGGGAAAGTCATTTCATTCCCTCTCATTCAACTTTCAGAAAGTTTCAAATTTCACTCAATTTCACACAAGCAACCACACCACTATCAAACAAACAAGCATAAATATTTATTTAATATAACATTCCAAAATTTAGAATTTTGGGATGTTACATATTGACATCATGCTAATTAGGGATTATTTTTTTGCACACCTTTTGTTAGCCTTTTCTCTTCTGTAAGAATGATAAAGTCGGGGTGCAGAGTTGCAACATGATAACTAGGTCCAGGGCATTGCATACTTCGGTAATGGACCTTCTCACCGCACATTAATCTTAATGTCTAAAAGAAGTTGATATTACTTTATCCATATATGTTATCTACCCTATTATGTTGTTCATAAATATTTAGAATCCGAAGTCCATGATTCCAAAGAACCAAGCTGATGAAAATTAATTTTCCACCTTCCTCGCGGAAAGCTGACCTTGATCCTTAGACTATAGTGACAACGAACCTCATTTAGGGCAGGCAATGCATTCATACATATATCACTCTATTATGTTGTCGATGCATATCTCTTTTGGCCATATAAACCTGCGAAAATTCTGAACTTCAACTAAGCAGGGGATATTTTCTTATACCATTACTATATGATGGAGGCAAATCAGTTATGAATTTATTATAGAATCAATTTTAGCCCCTACTTTTTCGAGTACTGGGGAACTAACTTTTTTTAGACAACGTAAAGATAACTGGATGCACTCTTATATAAAAGTAAGATGCAAAGCTTTCTGCTCGTGAACATGTAATATGTTTGGGTCTTGCTTGTGAATTTCTTCATGTTTTTTGTCTTTCTTGTACCTACTTACAAAAACAATAGACATACTATAATGTAGTTGAACATTATGATATTTGGTTAGAAACTAACGCACTGCATGCGCATGCTTGAACATGCCAGCTCAGTAGATGCAACAAGGGCCTTCAATCTTTGTGTTATGCTCCTCCTTTAAATTTATCATTGTATTATTCAAGTTGTGTATGCTGCTCCTCTTTTAAATTTATTGCTCCATTAACCAGATTTTGTCCTTTAAATTTATTGCTCTATTAACCAGATTTTTTCCTCATTTTGTTGTTGTTGTTGTTGTTGTTGTTGTTGTTGTTGTTGTTGTTGTTGTTGTTGTTGTTGTTGTTGTTGTTGTTGTTGTTGTTGTTGTTGTTGATGTTGTTGTTGTTGTTGTTGTTGTTGTTGTTGTTGTTTGCCAAAGATAAATTGGCGATGCATGGCTCAAATGTTGATTGCAAGGTTGAGAATGGGGCTACTACTAGATAGTTTCATATTCTTCTTTGGAATGTGATTTTTAGGGTCAATTTTTCAAGCATTATGTATTAGATTGGCTGGGAAGTTGATTTTCCGAAGTTTTGAATTGGGCTACAAGATAGTTTCACATCTTGTAATCTTTGGATCATGTCCTTTGTAATACAACAGTGGAAATTCAATATATGAGACCTTTTTGTTTATTATAATTTGTGGCTCCTATGCACTATCTGCATTGACCTATATAATTCTGGATGGAAAGATATAAAAACTATTGATTGACCCTCATATGTAGGAATTATATTATGTCAATTTGAAAATTCTTTTGTCAGGGTATCCGCCAACACATACCAAGTGTTGTTAAGCACTAACTATATACGTTGTTAGTACAACGCTTACTCATGTTGTTTACCAACGCATGCATATACGTCGTTGTAGACCCTTGCAACGCCACCTACGCCAACACATTTAAATCCGTTGGTGTAGACCTGAGCAACACATATATAGACACACGACAATGCATTGATGCGTGGCTGTAGGGGGGTTCCTCTTGTAGCGCAAGCACATTTAAGTCTAACCCACTTCCTATGCATAGGGATTTTGTGAGCAAACAATTCATAGGAACAAGAATCAACTAGCATAGGAAGGTAAAACAAGCAATACTTCAAACATTTCACATAGAGAGGAAACTTGATATTATTGCAATATGTAAGAGCACATGTTCATCTCTCATAGTAATTTTCAATAGCATCATGAATGAATTCAACAATATAACTATCACAAAAGCAGTATTCTCATGATGCACAAGCATAGAAATTTTACTACTCACTACATAAGCAAAATTCTTCTCATTCATAGTAGTGGGAGCAAACTCAACAAAATAACTATCATGTGAGGCATAATCCAATTGAAAATTAAAATCATGATGACAACTTTCATGGTTATCATTATTCTTCATGGCATACATGTCATCACAATAATCATCACATATAGCAACTTTGTTCTCATAATCAATTGGAACCTCTTCCGAAATAGTGGATTCATCACTAAATAAAGTCACGACCTCTCCAAATCCACTTTTATCAATATAATCATCATAAATAGGAGGCATGCTCTCATCATAATAAATTTGCTCATCAAAACTTGGGGGACAAAAAATATCATCTTCATCAAACATAGCATCCCCTAGCTTGTGGCTTTGCATATCATTAGCATCATGGCAAGTGGTTTTCAGCAAGGTAGTTTCTGCAAGTGCTGAAATTGTAAGTAGCGGAGTAGTTTGATAGCAAGATAATTTGTAACGATCAAGTCACGATAGTAGTAACAAAAGTGCATCAAGGTAGCCCAATCCTTTTGATGCAAAGGACAGGCCAAAACGGTCTCTTATGATAAGCAAAGCGTTCTTGAGGGTACACGGTAATTTCATCTAGTCACTTTCGTCATGTTGGTTCAATTTGTGTTCACTAATTTGATAATTTGATATGTGGGTGGACCGGTGCTTAGGTGTTGTTCTTACTTGAACAAACCACCTACTTATTATTAACCCTTCCGCAATCATCCGTAACTACGAGAAAAGTATTGAGAATAAATTCTAACCATAGCATTAAACTTTTGGATCCAATCGGTCCTTTATGGAATAGTGCATAAACTGGGGTTTAAGCTTCTGCCACTCTCGCAACCCATCATCTAATTGCTACTCGGTAATGCATTCCCTTAGGCCCAAATATGGTGAAGTGTCATGTAGTCGATGTTCACATGACACCACTAAGGGAATCACAACATACATACTATCAAAATATCGAACACATATCAAGTTCACATGATTACTTGCAACATGATTTCTCCCGTGACCTCAAGAAACAAAGTAACTACTCACAAATGATAATCATGCTCAAGATCAGAGGGGTATTAAATAGCATATTGGATCTGAACATATAATCTTCCACCAAATAAACCATATAGTAATCAACTACAAGATGTAATCAACACTACTAGTCACCCACAAGCACCAATCTATAGTTCCGGTAACAAGATTGAACACAAGAGATGAACTAGGGTTTGAGATGAGATGGTGCTATTGAAGATGTGATTGCCCTCCCAAAGATGGGAGAGTTGTTAGTGATGATGATGACGATGATTTCCCCCTCCGGGAGGGAAGTTCCCCCGGCGTAATCGCTCTGCCGGATGGCAAAGTGCTCCTGCCCAAGTTCCGCCTCAAGACGGCGGTGCTCCGTCCCGAAAGTCCTCTCCTTATTTTTTTTTCTAGGTCAAAATGACCTATATACCAGAAGATGGGCACCGGGGGTGGGCCTGGGTGACCACAACCCACCAGGGCGCACCCAGGTGGGTTGTGCCCACCTGGTGGGCCCCCACTGGTGGTTATTTGCTCCAATAATTCTCAAATATTCCATAAAACATCCTCGTGAAGTTTCAACTCATTTGGAGTTGTGTAGAATAGGTAGCCTGATGTAGCTTTTTTAGGTCCAGATTTCCAGCTGCCGGAATTCTCCCTCTTTGTGTATACCTTGCATATTAAGAGAGAAAAGGCATTAGAATTACTCCAAAAAGCATTATTATGGATAAAAACATCATAAATAATAGTAGGAAAACATGATGCAAAATGGACGTATCAGCTCATCATACAAAGATTCTGTGCCAAACATTTTATTGACATCTTCTTCTAGCAATTGAGCACAATTTTCCTTTCCATCATTTTCACGAAATACATTAAAAGGATGAAGCATATGAGGCAACCTTAATTCCATTTTTTTGTAGTTTTCTTTTATAGACTAAACTAGTGATAAAACAAGAAACTAAAAGATTCGATTGCAAGATCTAAAGATATACCTTCAAGCACTAACCTCCCCGAAAACGGCGCCAGAAAAGAGCTTTATGTCTACTACGCAACCTTCTTCTTCTAGACTCATGTTGGGCCTCCAAGATCATAGTTTTGTAGGACAGTAGCAAATTCCCCTCAAGTGGATGACCTAAGGTTTATCAATCCGTGGGAGGTGTAGGATGAAGATGGTCTCTCTCAAACAACCCTGCAACCAAATAACAAAGAGTATCTTGTGTCCCCAACACACCCAATACAATGGTAAATTGTATAGGTGCACTAGTTCAGTGAAGAGATGGTGATACAAGTGCAATATGGATGGTAGGTATAGGTTTTTGTAATCTGATAATATAAAAACAACAAGGTAGCAAGTAACAAAAGTGAGCGAAAACGGTATTGCAATGCTTAGAGACAAGGCCTAGGGTTCATACTTTCACTAGTGCAAGTTCTCTCAACAATGATAACATAATTAGATCATATAAGAATCCCTCAACGTGCAACAAAGAGTCACTCCAAAGTCACAAATAGAGGAGAACAAACGAAGAGATTATTGTAGGGTACGAAACCACCTCAAAGTTATTCTTTCTGATCGATCTATTGGGCTATTCCTATAAGTGTCACAAACAACCCTAGAGTTCATACTAAAATAACACCTTAAGACACACATCGACCAAAACCCTAATGTCACCTAGATACTCCAATGTCACCACAAGTATCCACGGGTTTGATTATATGATATGCATCTGAAGGCAATAATAAAGTTGTTATTTATATTTCCTTATATCATGATAAGTGTTTATTATTCATGCTAGAATTGTATTAACCGGAAACTTAGTACATGTGTGAATACATAGACAAACAAAGTGTCACTCGTACGCCTCTACTTGACTAGCTCGTTAATCAAAGATGGTTAAGTTTCCTAGCCACAGACATGAGTTGTTATTTGATGAACGGGATCACATCATTAGAGAATGATGTGATTGACAAGACCCATCACTTAGCTTAGCACTATGATCGCTTATTTTGTTGCTATTGCTTTCTTCATCACTTATACATGTTCCTATGACTATGAGATTATGCAACTCCCGAATACCGGAGGAACACTTAGTGTTCTATCAAACGTCACAACGTAACTGGGTGATTATAAAGATGATCTACAGGTGTCTCTGATGGTGTTTGTTGAGTTGGCATAGATCGAGATTAGGATTTTTCACTCCGATTGTCGGAGAGGTATCTCTAGGTCTTCTCGTTAATGCACATCACTATAAGCCTTGCAAGCAATGTGACTAATGAGTTAGTTGCGGGATGATGCATTACGGAACGAGTAAAGAGACTTGCCGGTAATGAGATTGAACTATGTATTGAGATACCGACGATCGAATCTCGGGCAAGTAACATACCGATAACAACGGGAACAAGATATGTTGTTATGCGGTTTGACCGATAAAGATCTTCATAGAATATGTGGGAGCCAATATGAGTATCCAGGTTCCGCTATTGGTTATTGACTGGAGATGAGTCTCGGTCATGTCTACATAGTTCTCGAACCCGTAGGGTCTGCACGCTTAACGTTCGATGATGGTCGGTCTTATGAGTTTATGTGTTTTGATGTACCGAATGTTGTTCGGAGTCCCGGATGTGATCATGGACATGACGAGGAGTCTCGAAATGGTCGAGACTTAAATATTGTTATATTGGAAGGTTATGTTTGGACACCGGAAAGGTTTCGGATGAGTTCGGGCATTTTCCGGAGTACCGGGAGGTTACCGGAACCCCCCGGGGAGTTAATGGGCTTTAGTGGAAGAGAGGAGGAGGCGACCAAGTGGGAGGCACCCCCCAAGCCCAATCCGAATTGGGGGAGGGGTCGGCCCCCCTTTCCTTCTCTCCCTCTTCCCTTCCTTCCCCCTCCTAGTTGGACTAGGAAAGGGGGGAAACCTACTCCCAGTAGGAGTAGGAATCCCCCCTTGGGGCGCGCCATAGGAGGCCGGCCTCCCCCCCCTCCACTCCTTTATATACGGGGGAGGGGGCACCCCATAGACACACAAGTTGATTGTTTAGCCGTGTGCGGTGCCCCTCAGATTTCCACCTCGGTCATATCGTTCTAGTGCTTAGGCGAAGCCCTGCATCGGTAACTTCATCATCACCGTCATCACGCCGTCGTGCTGACGAAGCTCTCCCTCGGCACTCAGCTGGATCAAGAGTTCGAGGGACGTCACTGAGATGAACGTGTGCAGATCGCGGAGGTGTCGTGCGTTTGGTACTTGATTGGTTGGATCGTGAAGACGTTCGAATACATCAACCGCATTGCTTTCGGTCTACGAGGGTATGTGGACACACTCTCCCGCTCATTGCTATGAATCACATAGATAGATCTTGCATGATCGTAGGTAAATTTTTTGAAATACTGCGTTCCCCAACAGTGCTATCAGAGCTAGGTCAATGCATACATGTAATATGCATGAGTAGAACACAAAGAGTTGTGGGCGATAACAGTCATGCTGCTTACTAGCATGTCATACTTTGATTTTGCGGTATTGTTGGATGAAGCGGCTCAGACCGACATTACGCGTACGCTTACGCGAGACTGGTTCTACCAACATGCTTCACACACAGGTGGCTAGTGGGTGTCTGTTTCTCCAACTTTAGTTGAATCGAGTGTGACTACGCCCGGTCCTTGTTGAAGTTTAAAACAACACACTTGACGAAAAATCGTTGTCGTTTTGATGCGTAGGTAAGAACAGTTCTTGCTTAGCCCGTAGCAGCCACGTAAAACTTGCAACCACAAAGTAGAGGACGGCTAACTTGTTTTTGTACGGCATGTTGTGATTTGATATGGTCAAGACGTGATGATATAAATTGTTGTATGAGATGATCATGTTTTTTAACAGAGTTATCGGCAACTGGCAGGAGCCATATGGTTGTCGCTTTATTGTCCGCAATGCAATCGCCATGTAATTGCTTTACTTTATCACTAAGCGGTAGCGATAGTCGTAGAAGCAATAGTTGGCGAGACGACAACGATGCTTTGATGGAGATCAAGGTGTCAAGTCGGTGACTATGGTGATCATGACAGTGCTTTGGAGATGGAGATCAAAGGCACAAGATGATGATGGCCATATCATATCACTTATATTGATTGCATGTGATGTTTATCCTTTATGCATCTTATTTTTCTTAGATCGGTGGTAGCATTATAAGATGACCTCTCACTAAATTTCAAGGTATAAATGTTCTCCCGGAGTATGCACCGTTGCAACAGTTCATCGTGCCGAGACACCACGTGATGATCGGGTGTGATAAGCTCTACGTTCATATACAACAGGTGCAAGCCAGTTTTGCACACGTAGAATACTCGGGTTAAACTTGACGAGCCTAGCATATGCAGATATGTGATGACCCACAAGTATAGGGGATATATCATAGTCCTTTCGATAAGTAAGAATGTCAAACCCAACGAGGAGCATAAGGAAATGATAAACGGTTTTCGGCAAGGTATTCTCTGCAAGCACTGAAATTATAGGTAATGGATAGTTTTGTGATAAGGTAATTTTTAACGGGCAACAAGTAACAAAAGTAAATAAAGTGCGCAAGGTGGCCCAATCCTTTTTTAGCAAAGGACAAGCCTGGACAAACTCTTATATAGAGAAAAGCTCTCCCTAGGACACATGGGAATTATAGTCAAGCTAGTTTTCATCATGTTCATGTTATTCGCCTTCGGTACTTTGATAATTTGATATATATGTGGGTGGACCGGTGCTTGGGTGTTGTCCTTACTTGGAAAAGCATCCCACTTATGATTAACTCCTATTGCAAGCATCCGCAACTACAAAAGAAGTATTAAGGTAAACCTAACCATAGCATGAAACATATGGATCCAAATCAGCCCCTTACGAAGCAACGCATAAACTAGGGTTTAAGCTTCTGTCACTCTAGCAACCCATCATCTACTTATTACTTCCCAATGCCTTCCTCTAGGCCCAAATAATGGTGAAGTGTCATGTAGTCGACGTTCACATGACACCACTAGAGGAGAGAACATACATCTCATCAAAATATCAAACGAATACCAAATTCACATGACTACTAATAGCAAGACTTCTCCCATGTCCTCAGGAACAAACGTAACTACTCACGAAGCATATTCATGTTCATAATCATAGGAGTATTAATATGCATATAGGATCTGAACATATGATCTTCCACCAAATAAACCAACTAGCATCAACTAGAAGGAGTAATCAACACTACTAGCAACCTACAAGTACCAATCTCAGACTTAGAGACAAGAATTGGATACAAGAGATGAACTAGGGTTTGAGAGGAGATGGTGCTGGTGAAGATGGTGTTGGTGAAGATGTTGATGGAGATTGGCCCCCTCCCGATGAGAGGAGTGTTGGTGATGACGATGGCGATGATTTCCCCCTCCCGGAGGGAAGTGTCCCCGGCAGAACAGCTCCGCCAGAGCCCTAGATTGGTTCCGCCAAGGTTCCACCTCGTGGCAGCGGAGTCTCGTCCCGAAAGCTTGCTTCAGATTTTTCTTCGGACGAAAGACTTCATATAGCAGAAGATGGGTACCGGAGGGCCACCAGGGGGCCCATGAGGTAGGGGGCGCGCCCAGGGGGTAGGGCGCGCCCCCACCCTCGTGCCCAGGGTGTGGGTCCCCTCTGGTATTTTCTTTGCTCAGTATTTTTTATTATTTCCAGAAATAACTTCCGTGGAGTTTCAGGACTTTTGGAGTTGTGCAGAATAGGTCTCTAATATTTGTTCCTTTTCCATCCCAGAATTCCAGCTGCCGGCATTCTCCCTCTTCATGTAAACCTTGTAAAACAAGAGAGAATAGGCATAAGTATTGTGACATAATGTGTAATAATAGACCATAATGCAATAAATATCGATATAAAAACATGATGCAAAATGGACGTATTAACTCCGCCAAGCTTAGACCTCGCTTGTCCTCAAGCGGAAGCCGATAACGATAAATATGTCCACATGTTTAGAGGTAGAGGTGTCGATAGAATAAAATACAGACATGAGGGCATCATGATCATTCTTATAACCGCAACATATATGGATATTGTCATATGATTTCTTATGCTCTAGTAATAATCTATTCACAATGTCAAGTATGAATCAGAAACTTTATTGAGAACTAACAAACTATAGTCTTAGTCATTGAGGCAATTGCAATTTATCATAACATCAGAAAGATTCTATGTAAGAGCTTTTCAGCAAGTTCACATACTCAACTATCATTTAGTCTTTCACAATTGCTAACACTCATGCGATACTTATGGTTACGGAGTTTTAATCGGACACAAAGAAAGATAGGGGCTTCTAGTTTCACCTCCCAACCTTTTACCTCAAGAGAAATGTCAACAATAATAGTTCATGCTAACTTAAATCCAATTGGATATATATATCAAGATCTTTCCAACACACTGTGCTTGCCAAAGGATAAAATGAAAAAGAGGAAAGGTGAAGATCACCATGACTCTTGCATAAGGGTAAGAGATAAAAGTAAAAGATAGGCCCTTCACAGAGGGAAGCATAGGTTGTCATGCGCATTCATGGTTGGGTGCACGAAATCTTAATGCAAAAGAACATCACTTTATATTGCCACTTATGATGTGGACCTTTATTATGCAGTCCGTCGCTTTTATTTCTTCCACATCACAAGATCGTATAAAGCTTATTTTCTCCCACACTAATAAGTCATACATATTTAGAGAGCAATTTTTATTGCTTGCACCGATGGCAACTTACTTGAAGGATCTTACTCAATCCATAGGTAGATATGGTGGACTGTTGTGGCAAAACTGGGTTTAAGGGTATTTGGAACCACAAGTAGTATCTCTACTTTGTGCAAAGAATTTGGCTAGCATGAGGGGGTAAGGCAAGCTCAACATGTTGGATGATCCATGACAATATACTTTATTTCAGATGTAAGAAAACATAACCCATTACGTTGTCTTCCTTGTCCAACATCAACTCTTTAGCATTTTAATGAGTGCTCACAATCATAAAAGATGTCCAAGATAGTATATTTATATGTGAAACCTCTCTTTCTTTATTACTTCCTATTAATTGCAACGATGACCAAAGCTATGTTTGTCAACTCTCAACAACTTTTAATCATCATACACTTTCTATGTGAAGTCATTACTCTCCATAAGATCAATATGATCTCTTTTTATTCCTTTTTATTCTTTCTCTTTTCTTTTATCCCCTCAAGATCATAGCAAAATAATCAAGCCCTTGACTCAACACTAATCTTTATTATATAGCTCACGGACTCGATTACATAAAGGGATAGTAAAGCAAAACTCAAAACTAAATCATACCAAAAGCTTTATTCTACTAGATCAAGATATTACTAAAAGGATCGAACTAAGAAAAACAGTAAAGATAGGAGTGTGATGGAGATATGATACTGGGGCACCACCCCCAAGCTTGGCAGTTGCCAAGGGGAGTGCCCATACCCATGTGATTATATCTCCCTTGCTGGTGAAGAAGATGGTGGTGATGATGGGTATTCGCACATCGAGCGTAAGAGATCCTCCAACTTGCGGATAATGCCCTTGAGTGCAACGATATGCTCCTTCAACAAAATATTTTCACGTGTGAGATACTTGTTTTGTATATGAGCTAACTCAATCATCTTGAAAGCTTCGATCTCAGTTGGGGTAAGAAGATTGTGATCAAGTTGAAGGATGTCTTCTGCTGCCGGAACTTGGTCTTCCGTGGCCTTCTTGGTCCCTTCATCCTTGTTGATCTCCATGGGTTCTTCCCTCTTCAGCTCTATCTCATTAGCCAAGCATCGTTGTCACCATTGTTGGAGGAGGGGGACGACATGATGCCTGGCCTTGACAACCCTGATAAAAACAGCTCGAAACAAGAACAAAGGATAATTGCGTGGTACGGTGGTCAAAACCTTCGGGAGATTATATAATGAACTTTTACCGTCCAAAAGAAGTGTCGTACAAGAAATCCGGAGAGCACACGAGGAGCCCACGAGGCAGGGGGCGCACCCTCCACCCTCGTGGAGGCCTTGTGTCCTTCCCGGTCTGCTTCTTATTTTTCTATTTTTCTAAATATTCCAAAACGGAGAAAATTTGCCATTAGAACTGTTTTGGAGTCGGTTTACTTACCGTACCACATACCTATTCCCTTTCAGAGTCTGAAACGTTCTGGAAAGTATCCCTTATGTATTCCTCCGGGGTTACAGTTTCAATAATATTAGTTTCAGCGTTTATAGGATTACCTGAGATATAATGTTTGATTCTTTGACCGTTCACCACCTTCGGATTTGTGCCTTCGAAGTTGTTGATTTTTATGGCACCGGAACAATACACCTCCTCGATAACGTAAGGACCTTCCCATTTAGAGTGAAGTTTTCCTGCAAAAAATCTTAAACGAGAGTTGTATAATAATACATAATCACCTACATTAAACTCATGCTTTTGTATTCTTTTGTCATGCCATCTTTTAACTTTTTCTTTAAACAACTGGCATTCTCATAGGCTTGGGTTCTCAATTCATCAAGTGAGCTAATGTCAAATAGCCTCTTCTCACCGGCAAGTTTGAAATCATAGTTGATCTCTTTAATAGCCCAATATGCCTTATGTTCTAGTTCGAGAGGTAAGTGACATGCTTTTCCATAAACCATTTTATACAGAGACATACCCATAGGATTTTTATATGCAGTTCTATAGGCCCATAATGCATCATCAAGTTTCTTGGACCAATTCTTTCTAGATCTATTAACAGTCTTTTGCAAAATTAATTTGAGCTCTCTGTTACTCAATTCTACTTGACCACTAGACTGTGGGTGATAAGGAGATGCAATTCTATGATTAACATCATACTTGGCAAGCATTTTACGGAAAGCACCATGAATAAAATGTGAACCACCATCGGTCATTAAATATCTAGGGACTCCAAACCTCGGAAAAATAATTTCTTTAAGCATCTTAATAGAAGTGTTATGATCAGAACTACTAGTTGGAATAGCTTCTACCCACTTAGTAATGTAAACTAAAATATGAGTATACCCATTAGAGGCAGGAAACGGTCCCATATAATCAAAGCCCCAAACATCAAATGGTTCAATAACAAGTGAATAATTCATAGACATTTCTTGACGTCTACTAATATTACCAATTCTTTTACATTCATCATAAGATAAGACAAACTTACACGCATCCTTGAAGAGAGTAGGCCAATAAAAACCGGATTGCAATACCTTATGTGCAGTTCTATCTCTAGCATGGTGTCCTCCATAAGCTTCGGAGTGACACTTGCGTAGGATATGTTCCTGTTCATGCTCAGGTACACAACGCCTAATAACACCATCTACTCCTTCTTTATAAAGATGTGGGTCGTCCCAAAAGTAATGTCTCAAATCATAGAAAAACTTTTTCTTTTGCTGGTATGTGAAACTAGGTGGTATAAATTTAGCAACAATGTAATTAGCATAATAAGCATACCATGGAGCAGTACGAGAAGCACTTATGACATTTAATTGTTCATCAGGAAAGCTATCATCAATAGGTAGTTGGTCATCAAGAACATTTTCTAACCTAGACAAGTTGTCTGCAACGGGGTTCTCAGCTCCCTTTCTATCAATAATATGCTAATCAAATTCTAGTAGCAAGAGAACCCATCTAATAAGTCTAGGTTTAGCATCTTTCTTTTCCATAAGATATTTAATAGCAACATGATCCATGTGAATAGTTACTTTAGAATCAACAATATAAGGTCTGAACTTATCACAAGCAAATACAACTGCTAAGAATTCTTTTTCAGTAGTAGCATAATTTCTCTGAGCACTGTCTAGAGTTTTACCAGCATATTGAATAACATTTAATTTCTTATCAACTCTTTGCCCTAGAACAGCACCTACAGCATAATCACTAGCATCACACATAATTTCAAAGGGTAAATTCCAATCAGGTGGCTGAACAATAGGTGCAAAAATTAATGCTTTCTTAAGTATTTCAAATGCTTATACACAATCATCATCAAAGACAAATGGTATATCTTTTTGTAATAGATTAGTCAGAGGCCGAGAAATTTTTGAGAAGTCCTTAATGAACCTCATATAAAAACTGGCATGACCAAGAAAACTTCTTATACCTTTGATGTCCTTGGGACATGGCATCTTTTCAATAGCATCGACTTTAGCTTTATCAACTTCAATGCCTCTTTCAGAAATTTTGTGCCCCAAGACAATACCTTCATTAACCATAAAGTGGCACTTCTCCCAAGACAAGGTTAGTGTCTTCACATCTCTGCAAAACTCGATCAAGGTTGCTGAAGCAATCATCAAAAGAGGATCCATAGACGGAGAAATCATCCATGAAAACCTCACAAATCTTTTCACAAAAATCAGAGAATATAGCCATCATGCATCTTTGAAAGGTAGCAGGTGCATTACATAAACCAAAAGGCATACATCTATAAGCAAAAGTACCAAAAGGGCAAGTAAAAGTGGTCTTAGCGTGATCATCAGCTGACACAGGTATTTGAGAGAAACCAGAGTAACCATCTAGAAAGAAAAATTGTGTATGTTTGGATAATCTTTCTAGCATTTGATCAATAAAAGGTAAGGGGTAATGATCCATTTTAGTAGCCTTATTTAATTTACGGAAGTCAATTACCATCCTATAACCTGTAATAATTCTTTGCGAAATTAATTCATCTTTATCATTAGGGACGACAGCAATACCTCCCTTCTTAGGGACACAATGGACAGGACTTACCCACTGGCTATCAGCAACGGGATAAATTATACCTGCCTCAAGGAGCTTTAATATTTCCTTTCTTACCACTTCTTTCATCTTAGGATTTAATCGTCGTTGATGATCAATAACTTGTTTGGCGTCTTTCTCCAGATTTATTTTGTGTTGACATAGAGTGGGACTAATGCCCTTAAGATCATCAAGTGTATATCCAATAGCAGCACGGTGCTTCTTCAGAGTTTTCAATAATTTTTCTTCCTCCTTCTCTGAAAGGTTAGCACTAATAGTAACTGGATATATCTTCTTTTCATCAAGATAAGCATAATTAAGAGTATTAGGCAAAGGTTTAAGCTCAAACATGAGATCACCCTTGGGAGGAGGGGGATCCCCTAGGATTTCAACAGGCAAGTTGTGTTTCAGAATAGGTCCATGTTTAAAGAATACTTCATCTATTTCCCTTCTTTCATTCATAAACATATAATTTCCATGGTCTAGCAAATATTGTTCTAAAGGATCACTACGAGGCACGGCAATAGAAGCAAGGCCAATAATTTCATCCTTACTAGGCAATTCCTCTTCACGGTGTTGTCTACGAAATTTAGAAAAATTGAACTCATGAGACATATCACCCAAACCAATAGTAACAACATCCTTTTTGCAGTCTACCTTAGCATTAACTGCGTTCAAGAAGGGTCTACCAAATATAATGGGACAAATGCTATCTTGTGGGGAACCAAGAACAAGAAAATCAGCAGTATATTTAGTTTTCCCACACAAGACTTCAACATCTCTAACAATCCCAATTGGTGAAATAGTATCTCTATTGGCAAGCTTAATTGTGATATCAATTTTTTCTAACTCAGCCGGTGTAATATCATGCATAATTTCTTGATATAAAGAAATAGGTATTGCACTAGCACTGGCACCCATATCACACAAGCCATGATAACAATGATCTCCTATTTTAACTGAAATAACATGCATGCCTACCACAGGTCTATGTTTATCTTTAGCACAAGGTTTAGCAATTCTAGCAGTTTCTTCACAGAAATAAATAACATGCCCATCAATATTATCAGCCAAGAGATCCTTAACAATAGCAATATTAGGTTCAACCTTAACTTGCTCACGAGGTGTATAAGTTCTAATATTGCTTTTACGAACCACAGTTGAAGCTTTAGCAAGATCCTTTATTCTAATAGGGAAAGGTGGTTTCTCAACATAAGCAGTAGGAACAATAGGATCATTATAAGTGATAGTCTTTTCTTCAACTTTAATAGGTGCAACTAATTTTACTTCTATGGGAGGATGATATTTAAACCACTTCTCCTTAGGGAGATCAACATGAGTAGCAAAGGATTCACAGAAAGAAGCTACTATCGCAGAGTCAAGTCCATATTTAGTGCTAAATTTATAGAAAACATCAGTATCCATAAAAGATTTTACACAATCAAACTTAGGTGTTATACCTGACTCCTTACCTTCGTCGAGATCCCAATCTTCAGAGTTGCATTTAATTCTCTCCAATAAATTCCATTTGAATGAATAGTCTTCATCATAAAGGAACCAGTACAATAAGTATCGAGCATGGTGCGATTGTTGTCAGAAAGCCGAGCATAATTTTTTTGAATAATCATTTCTCTTGAGAGCTCATGATTGGGGCATGAATATAACATTGACTTAAGCCTCCCCCAAGCTTGAGCGATCCTTTCTCCTTCGCGAGGCCAAAAATTATATATATAATTACGATCACGATGAACAAGATGCATAGGATAAAACTTCTGATGAAATTCCAATTTCAATCGCTTATAGTCCCATGATCCCATATCATCACATAGCCTGTACCATGTCAATGCATCTCCCTTCAAAGATAAAGGGAAGATCTTCTTCTTGATAACATCATCGGGCATACCTGCAAGCTTAAATAATCCACAAACTTCATCCACATAGATTAAGTGTAAATCAGGATGCAATGTTCCATCTCCTGCAAAAGGATTAGCTAGCAGTTTCTCTATCATACCCGAAGGAATTTCAAAGTAGACATTTTCTTTTTCAGTAGGTTCAGTAGGTTGAGGAGCAACTCTTTGCTCTACTGGTCGGGTTGAAGATACCGCGAACAAGCCCCTCAGAGGATTACTTTCCATAGTAACAAGTGACAGTAAATTTCAGCACACTATATAAATTTTCCCATACCAAATTCCACCTACCAAAGGCGCTTCACTCCCCAGCAATGGCGCCAGGAAAGAGTCTTGATGACCCACAAGTATAGGGGATCTATCGTAGTCCTTTCGATAAGTAAGAGTGTCGAACCCAACGAGGAGAAAAAGGAAATGATAAGCGGTTTTCATCAAGGTATTCTCTGCAAGCACTGAAATTATAGGTAACAGATAGTTTTGTGATAAGGTAATTTGTAACGAGCAACAAGTAACAAAAGTAAATAAAGTGCAGCAAGGTGGCCCAATCCTTATTTTAGCAAAGGACAAGCCTGGAAAAACTCTTATATAGAGAAAAGCGCTCCCTAGGACACATGGGAATTATAGTCAAGCTAGTTTTCATCATGTTCATGTGATTCGCGTTCGGTGCTTTGATAATTTGATATATATGTGGGTGGACCGGTGCTTGGGTGATGTTCTTACTTGGAAAAGCATCCCACTTATGATTAACTCCTATTGCAAGCATCCGCAACTACAAAAGAAGTATTAAGGTAAACCTAAGCATAGCATGAAACATATGGATCCAAATCAGCCCCTTACGAAGCAACGCATAAACTAGGGTTTAAGCTTCTGTCACTCTAGCAACCCATCATCTACTTATTACTTCCCAATGCCTTCCTCTAGGCCCAAATAATAGTGAAGTGTCATGTAGTCGACGTTCACATGACACCACTAGAGGAGAGACAACATACATCTCATCAAAATATCGAACGAATACCAAATTCACATGACTACTAATAGCAAGACTTCTCCCATGTCCCCAAGAACAAACGTAACTACTCACAAAGCATATTCATGTTCATAATCAGAGTAGTATTAATATGCATATAGGATCTGAACATATGATCTTCCACCAAATAAACCAACTAGCATCAACTACAAGGAGTAATCAACACTACTAGCAACCTACAATTACAAATCTCAGACTTAGAGACAAGAATTGGATACAAGAGATGAACTAGGGTTTGAGAGGAGATGGTGCTGGTGAAGATGTTGATGGAGATTGTCCCCCTCCCGATGAGAGGAGCGTTGGTGATGATGATGCCGATGATTTCCCCCTCCCGGAGGGAAGTGTCCCCGATAGAACAGCTCCGCTAGAGCCCTAGATTGGTTTCGCCAAGGTTCCGCCTCGTGGCGGCGGAGTCTTGTCCCGGTAGCTTGCTTAAGATTTTTCTTCAGACTAAAGACTTCATATAGCAGAAGATGGGCACCGAAGGGCCACCAGGGGGCCCACGAGGCAGGGGGCGCGCCCAGGGGGGTAGGGCGCGCCCCCCACTCTCGTGCCTAGGGTGTGGGTCCCCTCTGGTATTTTCTTCGCTCGGTATTTTTTATTATTGCCAGAAATAACTTCCGTGGAGTTTCAGGACTTTTGGAGTTGTGCAGAATAGGTCTCTAATATTTGTTCCTTTTCCAGCCCAGAATTCCAGCTGCTGGCATTCTCCCTCTTCATGTAAACCTTGTAAAACAAGAGAGAATAGGCATACGTATTGTGACATAATGTGTAATAATATCCCATAATACAATAAATATCGATATAAAAAGATGATGCAAAATGGACGTATCAATATGGCCTCGGAACACTGAGACTGAAAGGTCGAGCGTGAATCATATAGTAGATATGATCAACATAGTGATGTTCACCATTGAAAACTACTCCAGCTCACGTGATGATCAAACATGGTTTAGTTGATTTGGATCACGCGATCACTTAGATGATTAGAGGGATGTCTATCTAAGTTGGAGTTCTTAAGTAATATGATTAATTGAACTTTAATTTATCATGAACTTAGTACCTGATAGTATTTTGCATGTCTATGTTGTTGTAGATCAATGGCCCGTGCTACTGTTCCTTTGAATTTTAATGCGTGCCTAGAGAAAGCTAAGTTGAAAGATGATGGTAGCAACTACATGGACTGGGTTCATAACTTGAGGATTATCCTCATTGCTGCACAAAAGAATTACGTCCTGGAAGCACCGCTAGGTGCAAGACCCGCTGCAGGAGCAACGCTGGACGTTGTGAACGCCTGGCAGAGCAAAGCTGATGACTACTCGATAGTTCAGTGTGCCATGCTTTACCGCTTAGAACCGGGACTTCAACGACGTTTTGAACATCATGGAGCATATGAGATGTTCCAGGAGTTGAAGTTAATATTTCCAGCAAATGCCCGGATTTAGAGACATGAAGTCTCCAATAAGTTCTACAGCTGTAAAATGGAGGAGAATAGTTCTGTCAGTGAACATATATTCAAAATGTCTGGGTATCATAATCACTTGACTCAGCTGGGAGTTAATCTTCCGGTTGATAGTGTCATTGACAAAGTTCTTCAATCACTGCCACCAAGCTACAAAAGCTTCATGATGAACTATAATATACAAGGGATGGATAAGACAATTCTCGAGCTCTTCGCGATGATATAGGTTGCAGAGGTAGAAATCAAGAAGGAGCATCAAGAGTTGATGGTCAACAAGACCACCAGTTTCAAGAAAAAGGGTAAACGGAAGAAGGGGAACTACAAGAAGAATGGCAAGCAAGTTGCTGCTCAAGTGAAGAAGCCCAAGTCTGGACCTAAGCCTGAGACTGAGTGCTTCTACTGCAAAGGGACTGATCACTAGAAGTGGAACTGCCCCAAGCATTTTGCGGATAAGAAGGATGGCAAAGTGAACAAAGGTATATGTGATATACATGTTATTGATGTGTACCTTACTAATGCCCGTAGTAGTACCTGGGTATTTGATATTGGTTCTGTTCCTAATATTTGCAACTCGAAACAAGGACTACTGATTAAGCGAATATTGGCTAAGGAAGAGGTCACGATGCGCGTGGGAAATGGTTCCAAAGTCGATGTGATCACCGTCGGCACACTACCTCTACATCTACCTTCGGGATTAGTTTTAGACCTGAATAATTGTTATTTGGTGCCAGCGTTAAGCATGAACATTATATCTGGATCTTGTTTGATCCGAGACGGTTATTCATTTAAGTCTGAGAATAATGGTTGTTCTATTTATATCAATAATATCTTTTATGGTCATGCACCCTTGAAGAGTGGTCTATTTTTGTTGAATCTCGCTAGTAGTGATACACATATTCATAATATTGAAGCCAAAATATGCAAAGTTGATAATGATAGTGCAACTTATTTGTGGCACTGCTGTTTGGGTCATATTGGTGTAAAGCGCATGAAGAAACTCCATACTTATGGACTTTTGGAATCACTTGATTATGAATCACTTGGGACTTGCGAACCATGCCTCATGGGCAAGCTGACTAAAACTCCGTTCTCCGGAACAATGGAGCGAGTAACAGACTTATTGGAAATAATACATACTAATGTATGTGGTCCAATGAATGTTGAGGCTCGCGGCGGGTATCATTATTTTCTGACCTTCACAGATGATTTGAGCAGATATGGGTATATCTACTTGATGAAACATAAGTTTGAAACAGTTGAAAAGTTCAAAGAATTTCATAGTGAAGTGGAAAATCATCATACCAATAAAATAAAGTTTCCGCAATCTGATCATGGAGGAGAATATTTGAGTTACGAGTATGGTATCCATTTGAAACAATGCGGAATAGTTTCGCAACTCACGCCACCCGGAACACCACAACATAATGGTGTGTCCGAATGTCGTAACCGCACTTTATTGGATATGATGCAATCTATGATGTATCTTACTGATTTACCGCCATCATTTTGGGGTTATGCTTTAGAGACAGCAACATTCACATTAAATAGGGCACCATCTAAATCCGTTGAGAGGACACCATATGAACTGTGGTTTGGCAACAAACCCAAGTTGTCGTTTCTTGAAGTTTGGGGCTGCGAAGCATATGTGAAAAAGTTTCAACCTGATAAGCTCGAACCCAAATCGGAGAAATGTGTCTTCATAGGATACCCAAAAGAGACTGTTGGGTACACCTTCTATCATAGATCCGAAGGCAAGATATACGTTGCTAAGAATGGATCCTTTCTAGAGAAGGAGTTTCTCTCAAAAGAAGTGAGTGGGAGGAAAGTAGAACTTGATGAGGTAGATGTACCTGCTCCCTCATTGGAAAGTAGTTCATCACAGAAATCAGTTCCTGTGATTCCTACACCAATTAGTGAGGAAGCTAATGATGATGATCATGTAACTTTAGATCAAGTTACTACTGAACCTCGTAGGTCAACCAGAGTAAGATCCGCACCAGAGTGGTGCGGAAATCCTATTCTGGAGGTCATGTTACTTGACCATGACGAACCTACGAACTATGAGGAAGCGATGATGAGCCCAGATTCCACGAAATGGCTTGAGGCCATGAAATCTGAGATGGGATCCATGTATGAGAACGAAGTGTGGACTTTGGTTGACTTTCCCGATGATCGGCAAGCCATAGAGAATAAATGGATCTTCAAGAAGGCTGACGCTGACGGTAATGTTACTGTCTACAAAGCTCGACTTGTTGGGAAAGGTTTTTGACAAGTTCAAGGAGTTGACTACGATGAGACCTTCTCACCCGTAGTGATGCTTAAGTCCGTCCGAATCATGTTAGCAATTGCCACATTTTATGATTATGAAATTTGGCAAATGGATGTAAAATTTGCATTCCTGAATGGATATCTGGAAGAAGAGTTGTATATGATGCAAACCGAAGGTTTTTCCGATCCAAAGGATGCTAACAAAGTGTGCAAGCCCCAGCGATCCATATATGGACTGGTGCAAGCATCTCGGAGTTGGAATAAACGTTTTGATAGTGTGATCAAAGCATATGGTTTTATACAGACTTTTGGAGAAGCCTGTATTTACAAGAAAGTATGTGGAAGCTCTGTAGCATTTCTAATACTATATGTGGATGACATACTACTGATTGGAAATGATATAGAATTTATGGATAACATAAAAGGATACTTGAATAAGAGTTTTTCAATGAAAGACCACGGTGAAGCTGCTTATATATTGGGCATCAAGATCTATAGAGATAGATCAAGACGCTTAATTGGACTTTCACAAAGCACATACCTTGATAAAGTTATGAAGAAGTTCAAAATGGATCAAGCAAAGAAAGGGTTCTTGCATGTGTTACAAGGTGTGAAGTTGAGTCGAACTCAATGCCCGACCACTGCAGAAGATAGAGAGAAAATAAAAGTCATTCCCTATGCTTCAGCCATAGGTTCTATCATGTATGCAATGTTGTGTACCAGACCTGATGTGTGCCTTGCTATTAGTTTAGCAGGGAGGTACCAAAGTAATCCAGGAGTGGATCACTAGACAGTGGTCAAGAACATCCTGAAATACCTGAAAAGGACTAAGGATATGTTTCTTGTTTATAGGTGACAAGGAGCTCGTCGTAAATGGTTACGTCGATGCAAGCTTAGACACTGACCCGGATGACTGTAAGTCACAAACTGGATACGTGTTTATATTGAACGGTGGAGCTGTCAGTCGGTGCAGTTCTAAGCAATGCATCGTGGCGGGATCTACGTGTGAAGATGTCACGCCCAATATGCGACCGTATCCAAAAGGAACTCGACGGTCCCACCAAGGATAGACCCGCATATTGGAACACTTTTGCAAGGTGGATATCATTACATCAACATTACATAATAGTGGGGATACATACCAGAGGCATACAATGCCACAAGAATACATCAACATCATACATGAGAACAACATCCGACTACGGATGAAACATAAACAGAAACTCAAACGACATCCACCCTGCTATCCCAGGCTGCCGACCTGGAACCTATCCTCTGATCGAAGAAGAAGCAGAAGAAGAACTCCAGTACAAGCAAACATCGCTCTCGCGTCAAGATCATCGCACAACCTGTACCTCAAGCAATCGTTAGTGTAGTAATCTGTGAGCCACGAGGACTCAGCAATCCCATTACCATGGGTATCAAGACTAGCAAAGCTTAATGGGAAAGGAAGGGGTAAAGTGGTGAGGTTGCAGCAGCGGCTAAGCATATATGGTGGCTAACATACGCAAATGAGAGCGAGAAGAGAAACAAAGGAACGGTCGTCAACTAGTAATGATCAAGAAGTGATCCTAAACTCCTACTTACGCCGACATAACCCGAAACCGTGTTCTCCTCTCGATCAACCCCAAAAGAGACACTCACGATTACGCATACAGTTGGTGTATTTTAGAAGAGTTTGCTTCAAGTTTACTACAACCAGATATTAACAAATTCAAGATCGCCACATAACCGCGGGCACGGCTCTAGAAAGTTTATACCCTGCAGGGTGTCCCAACTTAGCCCATGATAAGCTCTCGCGATCAATGAAGGATATTCCTTCTCCGGGAAGACCGATCAGTCTCGGAATCCGGCTACAAGACATTTCGACAAGATTAAAACAAGACCAGCAAAGTCGCCCGGATGTGCCGACAAATCCTGATAGGAGCTGCACATATCTCGTTCTCAGGGCACACCGAATAAGTCAAGCTACGAGTAAAACCAAGCCTCGACTTTCCCGGTGGTGGCCCTGCAGGCTGCTCGGTTCGGACCAACACTCGAAGGAGCACCGCCCGGGGGCTAAAATAAAGATGACCCTTGGGCTCCGAAACCCAAGGGAAAAAGGGCTAGGTGAGGCAAATGGTAAAACCAATGTTGGGCCTTGCTGGAGGAGTCTTATTCAAAGCGAACTGTCAAGGGGGTCCCATAAATCACCCGACCGCGTTAGGGACGCAAAATCCGGGAACATAATACCGATATGACGGAAACTAGGGCGGCAAGAGTGGAACAAAACACCAGGCATAAGGCCGAGCCTTCCACCCTTTACCAAGTATATAGATGCATTAATTAAATAAGATATATTGTGATATCCCAACAAGTAAACATGTTCCAACAAGGAACAACATCTCCATGTTCAACAAGGAACAAACTTCATCTTCACCGCAACTAACAACGCTATAAGAGGGCTGAGCAAAGCGGTAACATAGCCAAACAACGGTTTGCATAGGAAAGGTGTCAAAGGTTAGAGGCTGACATGGCAATTTGGGATGGCTTGATAAACAAGTGATAGGTAGCGCAGCATAGCGATAGAACGAAGCAACTATCATAGCAATGATAGTAGTGAGATCCAGGGTAGCGGTCATCTTGCCTGAAATCCCGCAAGGAAGAAGAACGAGTCCATGAAGAAGATGAACGGATGAAGCCGAATCAAGCGTAGACGAATGAATCCTCACGATCGCAACGAAACATGAACTAACAAGAAGAAGCACACAACATAGTAAACACACCACACATGAACAAGGCATGATGCACAACAAACATGATGCATGACAAATCTAGATGAGGCTACTCATGGCAAGAGATGATGCAAACAAGAGCAACACATCAAATCAAGTTTAAATGAGGCCGGGAACAACACATAACAATTCCGGTAAGTCCTCATATGCAAATTTCGAAATTGGTCCAGATCTGAATAAACCTTATGTTCAAGTTGTTAAACAGCAAGTTAAGATGCACCATGATGATCTACACGAAATGCTAGTCAAGTTACATATAAAGTTCATTAGATTCGGAGCTACGGCCTAAAAGATATGAGCAAAACAAGATAAGCATGGCATTGATGCAAAATGCATACAAACATCAAGCAAACACCTCAAAACATGGATGCAACATGATAATATGAAGCTATATGCAAAATCAAGCAAGTTTCATATAGAGCACACTCAAAACGGAGCAACGGTTCAACACATACACATGAAACAAGTTATAGCAACAATCTGTCCAAAACATCAACTAGGCATATTGCAAGCTCCAAACCATTAAGCTACATCATCTTAACATGATAACAAAAGGCATGGGCATGATGCACAGGTAAAGCATGACAAATCATGAACACTGAGCTATCTCCATAAATCACTAGAACATGCTCAAAAACACATGGCAAGATTGCAAATAATAACAGTTTCAGACTTTAACAGAAATAACATCAGGTTAACATGTTTAGGGCTATCAAACAACATGTTACAGGAACTTATCATGGAAACCAAAGGCGTGGCATGAATCTACTAATAGCATATAACAGAAGTCCCTTACTGACCATAAGCCAAAAAGGGTCAGAAAATATGATGGCACCCATGTAAACATGGCAAATTATATTACAGAATCATACATGGCAGGAACAACAATAAGTAGGCATGTTGGTGAGCTTGAACCACTCACTACATAGCAATAAATGGCATGGCAAGGCAACCAACAGTAAGAAGACATGGCATAGAAGCTATACATGGCAAGAACAACATCATAGCATACACGGATCAACTACAACAACCTTGGCAAAATTGAATAACATGTAAACAACCTGCCAGGAAACATTTTATAGCAACAGTAGAGCTCGATTGACTCAAGCTATGGCACTCCATAATTGCGAACAAGGGCATGGATGGATAGAGAATAACCATATGTTCAAAACATCCTTACTGAAGTATCTCAAAATAAGCATGGATCTCTCGGTAGCATCAAGTTAACATGGCATAAAAATAACAGCAGAACAGGGGCTGAAATCAGCAACGTCATGAAGCCTAGTTTGCATGCTTGTGCTAGACACCACAGAGATCACAAAAATACATGGCATACACCCCTGTAAAGATGGCATGGCATATTAAAAAACACATGTAGGACTCAAGTTCATAGGGTGCACACATCAATCATGGCAAAAATGACAAAAGTGCATGTTCTGATAAGAATCTGAAACTAACATCACATATCCCTCTTCTAACAGCATTTCGGGCATCAAGATGAGCTCAAATGAACATGATGCAATGATATGAAATGATCTACTCTTCGAGGCGAACAATTTGACATATTACACGGACGAAACGGAGCAGCGATGACAGAGTTATGATGCGATGAAAATGCACGAAAATAACACAGACTCGGGGACTTGGAGAAAAATAGACCTCGGGGGAAGAACGTCAACCTCATGGCACGGAACCCGAGGATGGCCGGAGTTGCGGCTGCGGCAGCCGGAGATGAGGGGGGGGGGGCGAGGGGCTCGCGAGCACGGTGGAGCGGATCCGCCGGCCCCTCACCGGATCTGGCGCCGACGGAGGTGGAAGCGACCAACGCGGCGCGGCGGGCGGCGGAGCTCGCTCTCCGGCCGGGAGGCGGCGGCGGCGGCGAGGCAAGGGCGGCGCTGGGAGATGGCCTGGGCAGGTGGCGTGGTGGCAGACGGCGGCGAGGCGCCTCGGCGCTGGCCGGCGGAGGCGGCGGCCTCGGCGGGCGCCAGGGAGGCGAGGCGCGGCGGCGGCGGAGGCCTCCGGCGAGGCGGCGGAGCCCGGTCGGGCGGCGGCGCCGGGCGCGAGGCGGCGGCGGGCGGCGGCGCGGGCCGGGCGGCGGTGGGAGGCAGCGAACGCCACGTGGCGGGGCGGATTGGACGGGGAGGCGGCGGACATGTCCGGGCGGATGGACATGTCCGTGTGGAGGGAAGGTTAGCTAGGGTTTGGACCAAAATTTGGAGGGGATCACATATATATAGGTAGAGGGAGCTAGGAGAGTCCAAATGAGGTGCGGTTTTCGCCCACACGATCGTGATCGAACGGCCGAGAGCATGGAGGGGAGTTTGCTGGGTTTTGGGCCACTTTGGAAGGGGTGTTGGGCTGCAAAGAGAAGGAGGCTTTTGCGGTTACCCGGTTAACCGTTGGAGTATCAAACGACCTCCAAATGGCACGAAACTTTTCAGGCGGTCTACCGGTGCTATACCAAGGCCGCTTGGCAAATCTCGGACCATTCCGAGCAAGTTTAACACCCGCATACGAAAGAGAGGCAAAAGGGGGCGCCGGGAGACATAGGAGTGCCGGGTTGCAAAACGGACAACGGGGAAAATGGTCGGATGCATGAGACGAACACGTATGCAAAATGAGATGCACATGATGACATGATATGAAATGCAGATGATGACATGGCAAAATGCAACACGCAAGCAAATGACATGGCAACGACGTCGAATAACTGACGGACACCTGGCGCATCGAATCCGGGGCGTTACAACACTCCTCCACTAACAAGAGATCTCGTCCCGAGATCTTAGGACCGAGACGGAAGGGAAAAAGGGATGAGGTGAAACAAGAACTCAAGAGAGAAGAGGCAAAGAATCGAAAGCACTCGAGAAGAAGAGAGGAACGACGAGAATGGCGAGAATCGAAAGCTCACGAAACACGATAGACTCTGAAAGCACTCGTTCTAACCGGAGTGGTTAGAATGAGAAAAGAAACGAATAAGACTGAAAGGATTTAGGTAGCACTCCGGCTGAAACATGGAAGGAATAGAATCTGAACTTGAGAAGATGGAATGACACTTGATGAAGACATCACACAAAAACCTCCGGAAAGAATTGAAATAATGGAATGAAAAGAATTTAGAAGGAATGATTGAACGAAGTTGTTGAGAAATCAACAACGAAAGAATAAGCTTGTTGTGGACTTATGGATAACCTCTCAAAAATATGAGGTGATAACCAACCACAAGTAGAAAAGATTAAATAGCTGAGGAGAACGAAGAAATGCAAAACTCCGCTTCAAAAGAATACAGAGATTTAATTGCACTTCGAGACTCGAGAAGAAAAGATACTTGAACTCCACCAACAAGAATCTTGATGAACTCTTTGGAGAATGAATTAAATCATAAAGACCCACCAAGAAGAACTCCGGTGACAAAAGGATGATGAGATAGAATGAAGGAAGAAAGAATAAGATGAGCATTGCGATGATTTAGATGGAGGTTCCGACGAAATGGCCGAGGGAAATTTGAACGCCGGAAAAGAAAAGATTAAAACACTTGGAACTAGAATTTATTCATCAAGAACAAACTCCGAAGAAAAAGATTTATCACTTTGATGAAATAAGAATAAGATTTATTGTATGCTTATCCTTCATCAAATTAAATTGATGACAAGCAATGGATTTTGCATACTACTTATTCTTCTTGAAAAAGAATTGAGAAGTGACATATCGCAAACTTGAGAAGGTCTTCATGAACCACCGGTAGGATTCGAAAGAACGAATGGATTAAAATGATAATCAAGGAAAAGAATCTTGAACGAACCACCGTAAGAATTCGGAAAGAATAAATCACCGGGAAGAATTAGAAGAACCAATAAGCTAGAGGGGATTTAGATGCAAAAGAACAAAGAGATCATGAACTGATTAGAGGATATTTGGACGATGCACCGGAATAATATTGAGATGAACGAAGGGGCACGAATATGGAATAATTGGAGAACGACTTTGAAAACTTATAATGAAGAAATCTTCCGAAAAGGTGACCTTCGGATGATCGAGAGGGAAAGCAACACCTGAAATACTCCGGATTGATGAAAAGAATTGCACAACTGGAAACAAATTGATAGGATAACATCGAGCTAGCACCATGAATCTCCGGGGAACGGACAAGATTTAGAGGAAAAATTCCTCTGCGATCTTCAAATGACGACGAGAAAACACCACCAAAATTACTGAGATACTCCGGGAGAATGAAAAGCAAAGAGGTTGAGGCAAAGATAAAAAGAATTTGGAAGAGATCTTGGGAAGGCGTCTGCCTGATGAAATTCATTCTTACATCAAACTTGAAAAGAATTAGAGAATAGATCCGGATAATTAGAAGAGTCAGGTAAGATCCTGGGAAAAGACCTGTGGGTTAGGGCCCACTAAAGAGAAAACACCGTTTGAAAGGGATGTTGAACAGATAGATGATGCACCGGAAGAACTGAAATATTTAAATGAGGTGACAACCGCAGATTAATTGGAACACATACGAATCTCTTGATAGGTCTTCCGAACTCCGGAATGATAAACTGGCGAGAGGCAAACGAGCAAAGAGAACACTTCGAAGGAAAATAATATGATTAACCCGAAAATCTTGAATTGAGTGCACCGGAAAAAACAAAAGAGATGAAGAATGACGAACGAGACGAGAATTCACCGGTTGAAATAATTGAGGGGAGACTGAAGAGGTTCCGCACGAATGAGATAGCTGGTCGAGAGAGAGTCAGACTCCGGGAAGAAAAAGGGTGGGAGGGCAGGAAAACAAAATCAACTTGGAAGGGGAAAATCGACGAATATCTTGAAGAGAAAACACCGGTTGAAATTATTGAGGAAAGAAGGCAAAGACTTCGCACGAGGAGGATGGATACTCGATTACGGACTCCGACTCCAAGAAGAGAAGGGGTGGGCGGGTGGGAAAAGAAAACAACTGAGGATTGAACTCAAGGATGAAGAGGCTCGAGTCTACTTGACGAGAAATGCACCGGATAAAAGAGCTGAGGAACAACTACCGGAAAACCAACTGCGTGAACCTAAAGAAAAATTTGAAGAGGAAGAAGAGTAGTTCAAAACACCTACGTCAAGATTCCTCACCAGAGCAACGAAGGGGCAGAGGAGAAAAAGAATTCCTACTGTCCGATATAACTAGACTCCGAAAAGTTTTATTCTAGACTCAACTGCGGCCAAACTACACGATCAATCAAGGGGGCTCCTAGGGTCGGTCGAGGCTCTGATACCAACTTATCACGCCCAATATGCGACCCTATCCAAAAGGAACTCGACGGTCCCACCAAGGATAGACCCGCATATTGGAACGCTTTTGCAAGGTGGATATCATTACATCAACATTACATAATAGTGGGGATACATACCAGAGGCATACAATGCCACAAGAATACATCAACATCATACATGAGAACAACATCCGACTACGGACGAAACATAAACAGAAACTCAAACGACATCCACCCTGCTATCCCAGGCTGCCGACCTGGAACCTATCCCCTGATCGAAGAAGAAGCAGAAGAAGAACTCCACTACAAGCAAACACCGCTCTCGCGTCAAGATCAACGCACAACCTGTACCTGCAACAGTTGGTGTAGTAATCTGTGAGCCACGAGGACTCAGCAATCCCATTACCATGGGTATCAAGACTAGCAAAGCTTAATGGGAAAGGAAGGGGTAAAGTGGTGAGGTTGCAGCAGCGGCTAAGCATATATGGTGGCTAACATACGCAAATGAGAGCGAGAAGAGAAACAAAGGAACGGTCGTCAACTAGTAATGATCAAGAAGTGATCCTGAACTCCTACTTACGTCAGACATAACCCAGAAACCGTGTTCTCCTCTCGATCAACCCCGAAAAGAGACACTCACGGTTACGCACACGGTTGGCGTATTTTAGAAGAGTTTGCTTCAAGTTTACTACAACCGGATACTAACAAATTCCCATCTCGCCACATAACGCGGCACGACTCTCGAAAGTTTATACCCTGCAGGGGTGTCCCAACTTAGCCCATGATAAGCTCTCGCGATCAACGAAGGATATTCCTTCTCCCCGGGAAGACCCGATCAGTCTCGGAACCCCGGCTACAAGACATTTCGACAGCAATAAAACAAGACCAGCAAAGCCGCCCGGATGTGCCGACAAATCCTGATAGGAGCTGCACATATCTCGTTCTCAGGGCACACCGGATAAGTCAAGCTAGAGTAAAACCAAGCCTCGAGTTTCCCCGTGGTGGCCCCGCAGGCTGCTCGGTTCGGACCAACACTCGAAGGAGCACTGGCCCGGGGGGGGGGGGCTAAAATAAAGATGGCCCTTGGGCTCCAGAAACCCAAGGGAAAAAGGGCTAGGTGAGGCAAATGGTAAAACCAATGT
The DNA here is from genome assembly GCA_021605205.1 of Aegilops longissima. Taxonomy (NCBI): domain Eukaryota; kingdom Viridiplantae; phylum Streptophyta; class Magnoliopsida; order Poales; family Poaceae; genus Aegilops; species Aegilops longissima. The sequence goes on along the minus strand of CM038682.1, from coordinate 258,261,769 downwards.
TGGGCCTTGCTGGAGAAGTCTTATTCAAAGTGAACTGTCAAGGGGGTCCCATAAATCACCCGACCGCGTTAGGGACGCAAAATCCGAGAACATAATACCGATATGACGGAAACTAGGGCGGCAAGAGTGGAACAAAACACCAGGCATAAGGCCGAGCCTTCCACCCTTTACCAAGTATATAGATGCATTAATTAAATAAGATATATTGTGATATCCCAACAAGTAAACATGTTCCAACAAGGAACAACATCTCCATGTTCCAACAAGGAACAAACTTCATCTTCACCTGCAACTAACAACGCTATAAGAGGGGCTGAGCAAAGCGGTAACATAGCCAAACAACGGTTTTCATAGGAAAGGTGTCAAAGGTTAGAGGCTGACATGGCAATTTGGGATGGCTTGATAAACAAGTGATAGGTAGCGCGGCATAGCGATAGAACGAAGCAACTAGCATAGCAATGATAGTAGTGAGATCCAGGGTAGCGGTCATCTTGCCTGAAATCCCGCAAGGAAGAAGAACGAGTCCATGAAGAAGATGAACGGATGAAGCCGAATCAAGCGTAGACGAATGAATCCTCACGATCGCAACGAAACAGGAACTAACAAGAAGAAGCACACAACATAGTAAACACACCACACATGAACAAGGCATGATGCACAACAAACATGATGCATGACAAATCTAGATGAGGCTACTCATGGCAAGATATGATGCAAACAAGAGCAACACATCAAAGCAAGTTTAAATGAGGCCGGGAACAACACATAACAATTCCGGTAAGTCCTCATATGCAAATTTCGAAATTGGTCCAGATATGAATAAACCTTATGTTCAAGTTGTTAAACAGCAAAGTTAAGATGCACCATGATGATCTACACGAAATTCTAGTCAAATTACATATAAATTTCATTAGATTCGGAGCTACGTCCTAGAAGATATGAGCAAAACAAGATAAGCATGGCATTGATGCAAAATGCATACAAACATCAAGCAAACACCTCAAAACATGGATGCAACATGATAATATGAAGCTATATGCAAAATCAAGCAAGTTTCATATAGAGCACACTCAAAACGGAGCAACGGTTCAACACATACACATGAAACAAGTTATAGCAACAATCTGTCCAAAACAGCAACTAGGCATATTGCAAGCTCCAAAACATTAAGCTACAACATCTTAACATGATAACAAAAGGCATGGGCATGATGCACAGGTAAAGCATGACAAATCATGAACACTGAGCTATCTCCAGAAATCACTAGAACATGCTCAAAAACACATGGCAAGATTGCAAATAATAACAGTTTCAGACTTTAGCAGAAATAACATCAGGTTAACATGTTTAGGGCTATCAAACAACATGTTACAGGAACTTATCATGGCAACCAAAGGCGTGGCATGAATCTACTAATAGCATAGAACAAAAGTCCCTTACTAACCATAAGCCAAAAAGGATCAGAAAATATGATGGCACCCATGTAAACATGGCAAATTATATTACAGAATCATACATGGCAGGAACAACAATAAGTAGGCATGTTGGTGAGCTTGAACCACTCACTACAGAGCAATAAATGGCATGGCAAGGCAACCAACAGTAAGAAGACATGGCATAGAAGCTATACATGGCAAGAACAACATCGTAGCATACACGGATCAACTACAACAACCTTGGCAAAATTGAATAACATGTAAACAACCTGCTAGGAAACATTTTATAGCAAAAGTAGAGCTCGATTGACTCAAGCTATGGCACTCCATAATTGCAAACAAGGGCATGGATAGATAGAGAATAACAATATGTTCAAAACATCCTTACTGAAGTATCTCAAAATAAGCATGGATCTCTCGGTAGCATCAAGTTAACATGGCATAAAAATAACAGCAGAACAGGGGCTGAAATCAGCAACAACATGAAGCCTAGTTTGCATGCTTGTGCTAGACACCACAGAGATCAAAAAAATACATGGCATACACCCCTGTAAAGATGGCACGACATATTACAAAACACATGTAGGACTCAAGTTCATAGGGTGCACACATCAATCATGGCAAAAATGACAAAAGTGCATGTTCTGATAAGAATCTGAAACTAACATCACATAGCCCTCTTCTAACAGCATTTCGGGCATCAATATGAGCTCAAATGAACATGATGCAATGAGATTAAATGATCTACTCTTCGAGACGAACAATTTGACATATTACACGCACGAAACGGAGCAGCGATGACAGAGTTATGATGCGATGAAAATGCATGAAAATAACACAGACTCGGGGACTTAGAGAAAAATAGACCTCGGGGGAAGAAAGTCAACCTCATGGCACGGAACCCGAGGATGGCCGGAGTTGCTGCTGCGGCGGAGAGATGGGGGGGGCGGCGAGGGGGCTCGCGAGCACGGGAGCCGGACCAGCCGGCCCTCACCGGATCTGGCGCGTGGGAGGTGGGGCGACCGCCTGGCGCTTGGGCGCGGCGAGCTCGTCTCCGGCAGGGCGGCGGCCGGGCAAAAGGGGCGGCGCGGGGAGATGGCTGCTGGGCAGGCGTATGATGGCGGACGGCGGCGCCTCCTGGCCTTGGCGGGCGAGCGGCGCGCCTCAGCCTCGCCAGGCGCGAGGCGGCCAGGCGGCGGCGAAACCTCCGGCGAGGCGGCGGGAGCCGGTCGGGCGGCGGCGCCTCGGCGCGGAGCGGCGGCGGCGGGCAGCTGGCCCAGCCTTCGGGCCCATGGCCAGCGGCGGGAAAGCGGCGAACGCCACGTGGCGGGGCGGATTAGACGGGGAGGCGGCGGACATGTCCGTGGCGGGATGGACATGTCCGTGCGGAGGAAGGTTAGCTAGGGTTTGGAACCGAAAATTTCGGAGGGGATCACATATATATAGGTAGAGGGAGCTAGGAGAGTCCAAATGAGGTGCGGTTTTCGCCCACACGATCGTGGTCGAACGACCGAGAGCATGGAGGGGAGTTTGCTGGGTTTTGGGCCACTTTGGAATGGGTGTTGGGCTGCAAAGAGAAGGAGGCTTTTGCGGTTACCCGGTTAACCGTTGGAGTATCAAACGACCTTCAAATGGCACGAAACTTGACAGGCGGTCTACCGGTGCTATACCAAGACCGCTTGGCAAATCTCGGACCATTCCGAGCAAGTTTAACACCCGCATACGAAAGAGAGGCAAAAGGGGGCGCCGGGAGACATAGGAGTGCCGGATTGCAAAACGGACAACGGGGAAAATGCTCGGATGCATGAGACGAACACGTATGCAAAATGAGATGCACATGATGACATGATATGAAATGCAGATGATGACATGGCAAAATGCAACACGCAAGAAAATGACATGGCAACGACGTCGAATAACTGACGGACACCTGGCACATCGAATCCGGGGCGTTACAGAAGATGAGTACATAGCTGCTTTAGAAGCAGCAAATGAAGGAGTCTGGATGAAACAGTTCATATCCGATCTAGGTGTAATACCTAGTGCATCGGGTCCAATGAAAATCTTTTGTGACAATACGGGTGCAATTTCCTTGTCAAAGGAATCCTGGTTTCACAAGAGAACCAAGCACATCAAGAGATGCTTCAATTCCATCCGCGATCAAGTCAAGGAGGGAGACATAGAGATTTGCAAGATACATACAGATCTGAATGTTGCAGACCCGTTGACTAAGCCTCTCTCACGAGCAAAACATGATCAGCACCAAGACTCCATGGGTGTTAGAATCATTACTGTGTAATCTAGATTATTGACTCTAGTGCAAGTGGGAGACTAAACGAAATATTCCCTAGAGGCAATAATAAATTTGTTATGTATATTTCCTTATATCATGATAAATGTTTATTATTCATGCTAGAATTGTATTAACCGGAAACTTAGTACATGTGTGGATACATAGACAAACAGAGTGTCACTACTATGCCTCTACTTGACTAGCTCATTAATCAAAGATAGTTAAGTTTCCTAGCCATAGACATGAGTTGTTATTTGATGAACGGGATCACATCATTAGAGAATGATGTGATTGACAAGACCCATCAGTTAGCTTAGCACTATGATTGTTTAGTTTGTTGCTATTGCTTTCTTCATAACTTATACATGTTCCTATGACTATGAGATTATGCAACTCCCGAATACCGGAGGAACACTTAGTGTGCTATAAAATGTCATGCTCTACAGGTGTCTCAGATGGTGTTTGATGAGTTGGCATAGATCGAGATTAGGATTCGTCACTCCGATTGTCGGAGAGGTATCTCTGGGCCCTCTCGGTAATGCACATCACTATAAGCCTTGCAAGAAATGTGACTAATGAGTTAGTTGCGGGATGATGCATTACGAAACGAGTAAATAGACTTGCCGGTAACGATATTGAACTAGGTATTGAGATACCGACGATCGTATCTCGGGCAAGTAACATACCGATGACAAAGGGAACAACGTATGTTGTTATGCGGTTTGACCGACAAAGATCTTCATAGAATATGTGAGAGCCAATATGAGAATCCAGGTTCCGCTATTGGTTATTAACCGGAGATGAGTCTCGATCATGTCTAGATAGTTCTTGAACCCGCAGGGTCTGCACGCTTAACGTTCGATGACGATCGGTATTATGAGTTTACGTGTTTTGATGTACCGAATGTTATTCGGAGTCCCGGATGTGATCATGGACATGACGAGGAGTCTCGAAATGGTCGAGACATAAGGATTCATATATTGGAAGGTTATGTTTGGACAACGAAAAGGTTTCGGATGAGTTCGGGCATTTTTCGGAGTACCGGGAGGTTACCGGACCCCCCCCCCCCCCGGAGTTAATGGGCCTTAATGAGCTTTAGTGGAAGAGAGAAGGAGGCGGCCAAGTGGGAGGCACCCCCCAAGCCCAATCCGAATTGGGGGGAGGGGTCGGCCCCCCTTTCCTTCTCTCCCTCTTCCCTTCCTTCCCCCCTCCTAGTTGGACTAGGAAACGGGGGAAACCTACTCCTAGTAGGAGTAGGAATCCCCCCTTGGGGCGCGCTATAGAAGGTCGGCCTCCCCCTCCTCCACTCCTTTATATACGGGGGAGGGGGTTAACCCCATAGACACAAAAGTTGATTGTTTAGCCATGTGCGGTGCCCCGCTCCATAGATTTCCACCTCAGTCATTTAGGGAGTCCTGGATTAAGGGGTCCTCGGGCATCCGGGCTATATGACGTGGGCCGGACTGATGGGCCATGAAGATACAAGACAGGAGACTTCCTCCCGTGTCCGGATGGGACTCTCCTTTGCGTAGAAGGCAAGCTTGGCATTCGGATATGAAGATTCCTTGCTCTATAAACCAACTATGTACAACCCTAGGCCCCTCCAGTGTCTATATAAACCGGAGGGTTTAGTCCGTAGAGGCAATCAAAATCATACAGGCTAGGCATCTACGGTTTAGCCATTACAATCTCGTGGTAGATCAACTCTTGTAATCCTCATATTCATCAAGATCAATCAAGCAGGAAGTAGGGCATTACCTCCATCGAGAGGGCCCGAACCTGGGTAAACATTGTGTCCCCCGTCTCCTGTTACCATTGACCTTAGACGCATAGTTCGGGACCCCCTACCCGAGATCCACCGGATTTGACACCGACATTGGTGCTTTCATTGAGATTTCCGCTATGTCGTCGTCAGAAGATTCGATGGCTCCATCCATCATCTACAACAATACTGCCCTGAGGGTGGTCTTTCTCCCCGGCCAGGTCTTTGTGTCCGTCGGCCGCTGCAGACCAACTCGCAGCCATCTAGAGCAGAATCGACACTCGCCCAGTCACAGATTAGTTTTGCAAATCTGGACTATGTCGCTGATGAGGGAGTCCTAGATTAAGGGGTCCTCGGGCGTCCGGACTATGTAACATAGGTCGGACTAATGGGCTATGAAGATACAAGACAGAAGACTTCTTCCCGTGTCCGGATGGGACTCTCCTTTGCGTGGATGGCAAGCTTGGCGTTCAGATATATATAGATTCCTTCCTTTGTAAACCGACTCTGTACAACCCTAGGCCCCTCCGGTGTCTATATAAACCGGAGGGTTTGGTCCGTAGAGGCAATCATAATCATACAGGCTAGACATCTAGGGTTTAGTCATTATGATCTCGTGGTAGATCAACTCTTGTAATTCTCATATTCATCAACATCAATCAATGTAGCGACCAGACCTCAAACATTACGATCTACGTACTCGGTGTCATCCACGGATCGATAATCTTGACACCACACGATTACTCGAAGGATTTATAACAGAGTAGCAATCACACACTTATTACAATCGAATGTCTCAAGAGAGAACTTAATAGAATAAATATGGCTTAAGGCCATCTAATAACGATAACAGCGGAAGAGTTGGAAGAATAAGCGAGTCAATCAACTCCAGTGGCATCACTGAGTATCGAACCACTACCTATGCACCTTACTCGTCGTCTGAAGAGTCTGCAACATGAAACATTGCATCTCGAAAACGGGTCAGCACATGGAATATGTTGGCAATGTAACACATAGAGAATAATGGAATAATAAGTCTATACTACATGCATATATGGCTGGTGGAAAGCTCTATGGTTACAGTTTTTGCATAAAGCCAATTTTTCCCTACTGCAAAGGAATAAATTTATTTAACTATCATGGTGGTTGTGAAACATTGAGAATGGTTGACAGCATTCTCAATCCCAATTAAAAGTACTCATTAACAAACCCAACAATATTAATTAGAAGTAACATGATGAGATTCACATGATATCCAAGTACTAGATACTCAAGATGTCCATAACCGGGGACACGGCTAACCATGATTAGTTTATACACTCTGCAGAGGTTTGCGCACTTTTCCCCACAAGACTCGATCGCCTCCGTTGGATTTCTCGCACTACATGATGTTTGAGAAGCGGATGGCCGAGACATAGTCTTCGAAGCAATAGCACCTTACTTGTGGGTAGACCGGTACACCTACTTTCCCCTACATACGCTAGTCTACCGTAAGAGTTCGCACAACAATCAACTATGCGGAGCCCATAATGGCTTGTGGCTGCACGGAAGTTTCTAGTTTGAATAATCTCATGATCCCTTTGAGCACAGGTGGCGGTCCGAAGAAATCTGGCAAGTCTGATAGAAACCAGGTGCCTCAATCCACCCGGATGTGTGTTTAAGTTGCCACCTTAAATAAACCATTAAATAACAATCTCACATCTGTCATGGATACACTCACCCAATCCACGTCTACTAGCATAGCTTGGCATAATAACAAAACGTAGAAGTAACTCCCAAGGGTTTGATAATAAAACAGGTAATAGGTACTACCTCATCTACTTCCCATAACCCTCAATTTAATTAGATCATATTCATGCAAGTGTTTGAGGATAGATCTAATGCATAAAAACTGGGTATGAGAAGAGGTATGATCAAAGTGTTACTTGCCTTGCTGATGATCCGCGAAACCTAGAGACTCGAAGTAACAGGCGGCGCACTCCGGGTAATCTATCGCAGACAAACAAACAAGCATACAATAAATACTCATCTAATGCAGGTAAAACTCAAATAGATCTAACCAGATAGTTCAACTTAAGAACTCCGGTTTGCAAAAGAATCAAATCAAGCGAAGCAGCGAAAGTCAAGCGGCGGAAGAAAGCAGCTTCGTTTTACTAATCTGGATCTAAGTCAAATTTTACAGAAGCAAAAACTTATTTAAGTAGATTATTCGGAAAGAGGGTTTGAGACAAAACTCTAGGCGCTTGAATCGCTTGATTCCGATAAGCGAGCGAAAAGTTATACTAAAAGCGAAAATCGGATCTGAATCGCGATCGGAAAAATCGCGGATTAAATCCGAGAAAAAGAAAAACGACGAACGGGTTAACGAACGGACATTCGTTAATTAACCTAAACCGAAAAAAACCCGAAACTAATAACAAAAATAAAATAAAAATAAAATAAAACCGGAAAAAAACCGAAATAAAACTGACGAAAAACCGCTCGGTTTTTAAAAAAAAACTAAGCGCTTGAAAAGCAGGCGGCGAAACCTCGGCGTGAGGCGGCTCGGCCGGCAGCAGCGGTGGCGGCGTGCGTCTTGGGCGCGGCTAGGGTTAGGTCGAGGCGGGCAGGTCTTGCTGGTGGGCTAGAGGCGCTCGGGCGGCAGCGCTTATAAAAGCGCCCAGCGGAGTCCGCTCGAGTGCACCGATAAGGCGGTCGCGTTTTTTAAATAATTACATGAAAAAAATTAAAAGAAATACTAAACCGACTCAAAAGTCCGAAATAAATTTTCCCGACTTCTAAAATCAAGCGGATTTAATGAACATTTATTTGGGGCCTAAATGCAATTTTGAAAACGCACATTTTCCTAAATTCAAATAAAAAGGCGAAAAACTCCAAAATAAAATCTTATTTGATTTTATTATTAAATCTTCATTATTTCTTTATTTTGGGAAAGTCATTTTATTCCCTCTCTCATATTTTGATAGTAGAAATAATTAAAGATAAAATAATTAAAATAAAATGATCCTATTTTCAAAATTTGAGAAAACTCAAATATGAAAATGACGAAAATCCCCAACTCTCCCCGTGGGTCCTTGAGTTGTGTAGAATTTCTAGGGTCGAGCAAAAATGGAAATGAAAAAAAAAATGATATGCAATGATGCTCTATGTATAACATTCCAAATTGAAAATTTGGGATGTTACAATCAAGCAGGAAGTAGGGTATTACCTCCATCAAGAGGGCGAACCTGGGTAAACATCGTGTCCCATGTCTCCTGTTACCATCGACCTTAGACGCATAGTTCGGTACCCCCTACCCGAGATCCGCCGGTTTTGACACCGACATTGGTGCTTTCGTTGAGAGTTCCGTTGTGTCGTCACCAGGAGGTTCGATGGCTCCATCCATCATCAACAACAACGCGGCCCTGGAGGAGGTTTTTCTCCCCGACCAGATCTTCGTATTCAGCGGCTTCGCGCTGCGGGCCAACTTGATTGGCCATCTAGAGCAGATTGAAAAAGTTTGAGATTACTAAAGTATGAAATAATTGCTTGGCTTGTCATCGGGGTTGTGCATGATGAGAGCATTCTTGTTTGACGAAAATGGAGCATGACTAAACTATATGATTTTGTACGGATGAACTTTCTTTGGCCATGTTATTTTGAGAAAACATAATTGCTTAGTTAGTATGCTTGAAGTATTATTGCTTTTATGTCGATATTAAACTTTTATCTTGAATCTTTCGGATCTGAATATTCATACCACAATTAAGAGGGTTACATTAAAAATTATGCCAAGTAGCATTCCGCATCAAAAATTCTGTTTTTATCATTTACCTACTCGAGGACGAGCAGGAATTGAGCTTGGGGATGCTTGATACGTCTCGAACGTATCAATAATTTTTGATTCCTTCATGCTATTTTATATTCTGTTTTGGAGGATTAATGGTCTTTGTTATACACTTATATATATTTTTTGGGAATCACCTATTAACCGGAGGCTTAGCCCAAATTGCTGTTTTTTTGCCTACTTCAGAGTTTCGCAGAAAAAGAATATCAAACGGAGTCCAAACGGAATGAAACCTTCGGGAACGTGATTTTTGGAACAAACGTGATCCAGAGGACTTGGAGTCTATGTCAAGAAATCAACAAGGAGAGCACGAGGCAGGGGGTGCGCCTACCCCCCTGGGCGCGCCCTCCACCCTCTTGGGGCCCATGTTGCTGCACCGACGTACTTCTTCCTCCTATATATACCTACGTACCCCCAAACCAACAGAAGCATCCACGGAAACCTAATTCCACTGCCGCAACCTTCTGTATCCGTGAGATCCCATCTTGGGGCCTTTTCCGGCATCCTGCATGAGGAGGCATTGATCACGGACGGCTTCTACATCAACACTATAGCCTCTCCGATAATGTGTGAGTACTTTACCTCAGACCTTCGTGTCAGGGAAACTGATCCACGAACACCTATGGGACCGGCGGACCGAGCCCCTTCGGTTCGGCGGAAGGCGGAGATCGCCTGAAAGAAGCGGTCGGGCGGCAGCACGAGCAGTTACCAAGCTTGAGCTCTCGGGAGATAACACTCCTCTTTGCATGTCCAGTGTATTGAGTTCTTGCTCGGGGCGCCGAGTGCTCTGTGCACACTAGCTGCTAACTTGAGACCGGCGTGAGTGTTTTTCGCCTTGAACCCCCCTCGCGTTGCGCATGGGCCTCCTTTTATATGCTAAAGGGGTCTCAGGCAGGTGGCAGCGTAGACAAGGGTAAAATGAAAAAGGAATTGCGGTTGGTACAACTACATGCGATGTATCATACCTAACCACGGCGGCAGGGACAAAGGCATTAAATGCCGTCGTCGCCCAAATAGTGCAAAAATACCGTCGGGGGCGCCACCGCTTACCACGATGGCAATCTTGTCGCGTCGCTTGCCACAGCACCGCTGGCGCACTGACCTCTTGCCACGCGGCGCTGGAAAGGTCGAGGCGACACGTTGGTGGATGTCTTTGGACCTGAGTGCAGAGTGGTAGTTGCCACGACAAGCGCCTTGCATGATGCGTTGTCTTGTCGCGTCCGGAAGCTTGTCGCTCACGGGCCTCGCCGGACGCAGCGTGGCGTCGCGGCAAGTTCCTTGAGATGCCTTGGTTGGCCTTCCGGCAAGCTCCTCTTCTTTGGGGCCTTGTCTCCTTGGCTTGAATACTTTGTTCTTGAATGGCTCCAAAGGAACCACGGAAGACCTTGGCGGTCACCGGCAAGCCTTGCCCGCTGTGCTGCAATCGCCCGTGCACAAGATCGGGATACTAGGGTACCCTACTCTAGTACACCGGCAGAGCCCCGAACTGGGCCACACAGTCTGAAGGCTGTTGGGCGGAGCCCAAAACAGGCACGGACACAGCGGCCTGGGTTACGCCGTATCTCACTTTGTATCCACAGCGCCCTCCTCGAACGGCACGCGTCGAATGCGGCGTCGTGGGAGAGATCATGGGTGGTTTCTTTATTCGGAAAGACGGAACGTCTGCCCCCTCCCTCTTTATAAGCGGGAAGCAGGGGCAGTTCGCCCATCTCGCCGTCGCTATTCAATCTCAAAACCTCCGCTGCTCCCCTTCTTTCCAAAGCTGAAAGAGCAGCGCTCACTTCATCGCCACCGGCACCACCAATGCCGTCGTTCTCTCTCACCACCTCCGCCATGGCTCCGAAAGCCGGGAAGGTTGTGAAGTCAGCCGAGGCGTAGCGGCTCGTGGTGCTGCGAAAGGAGCGGGCAACCTTCCCCCCTCAGCTCGCCGCGAAGGAGCTGAGGGAGTATCCTACCTCTTCCGGTCGGCGGAGACGCGCATCCAGCGCGAAGGTACTCCCAGCTGCCGCTTGGGCTGGCTCGAATGGATATCCCTTCTTCACGTTGTTCTTCTCTGCGGGCTCGCCCGCCTTTCTCTGAGTTTTTCGTGACATTATGAACACCTCGGGTTCCACCTCCTTGACTTCACCCCCAATGCCGTTCGACCATGGCAGTTTTGAACATCTCTGCGAAAACTTTGTCGGATCTATCCAAATGTAGCTCTTTTACGCCACTTCTTTATGCCCCGAGTTGAGAGGGATCCTTTATCCGGCGGAATCGCCTAGATCTCGAGAACGGCAAGAAGGAAGCTTATACGGAGGAGAGCTCCGCAGAAAGTGGGATGAATGGAGAGCGGACTGTGCTGGATTGTCGAGAGAACCGCAGCCATTACCGCCCAGCGCCAAGCCCGATGGCGCAGCAGCGATTGAACAACGTGGCCCGGAAGGCGATAGGCTGAAGATTGCCGTCACTGGATCCTGCGCCTCGAGCTTGCGGTCTCACCGTGGCGCCGTTAGCACAGATTTTCTTCGCCGCGCGCCGCCCCCTGCGGAGAGGGAGGAGACCCGCTGGGAGTTCGAGAATCTGGCGGATATCATGAGGCTGCGCCGGGCCTCAACTTCAACTTCTTTGTCTTGGAACTGGGCGCGATGCTCTGGAACTGTTCAAGCACGATCCTCAACACCCGAAGTGTTCAGGTTGCGAGGGTGTCGTTCACAGTGCAACAACTCCTCGCTCGACCGCATCCGTGCAATGATGCGGCTGTGCGATTCGCATGGAATTGTCCCAACTTGGCAAGAGCCTGCAGAGCGGCGTCGTGCAGGAGTTCTTTGGCGGCTTGGTAGAAATGCCGGTCCGCTCCGATGAACAGAAGAGCCTTACTCGCGACACCACCAATGCGGAGATGCAGCGCGCCCACTAAACTGGAAGAGGCGGCGGCAGCCGTTGCGGGGCGGTTGGATTCACCGTGGAGGAGGCAGAGGAAGCGAGGCGGCAAGCCTTGCCGCGAGGAGCTTGCGGCGAGGAGAGCTTGTCGGGCTGAAGCTGAGTCGGCGAGCCCGCCGAGGGCGCGGCGACTCGTTGAAGATCGACTCCTCCTCTTTCTCACCTTGAGACAGCTCGCCGCATAGCGAGCCTCCAGCTCCACCAGAAAGGCGTCTCCGCAAGGCGGGGGCGTGGCGAGGCGGCGAGACGGGTCAACAACCGCCGCGCCACGTGGCGCCAGCTCCCACCGTGGCAAGCACTGTTGCAGCGGGGAGCACCTCACGCCCGCTGCGACAAGCTGGGCGGGGCCTCCGGACCACCGCTGCTCCCGCCAAGCAGCTAAGGAACCTACTCCTCCGCCTTGTCGCGCCGAAGGTGGGCGGACTTCGACCTCTCCGCGCTCAGCTCAAGCGAGGAAGAGGAAGAGTAAGATTCTTTCTGTACTTGTAGTTCTTCAATTCTTGCTGTTTTGTCTTGTATCTGATTTGCTTTACCCGAACCCATTCCTTTTCGGGACTCGGCCCGAAGAGCAGCGAAGAACCAAGGTCGGTGATTGTCATCGAGGCGAACCCACCATGACAGCGAGGGGTGTGTCAAGACCACCTTGCCGGACCGGCAACTATTCCTCAAAGCAGCCCTAAGCGCAGCCCCAGCGTAAGTATATGGTTTACTTCCTGCTGTTAGGCGGCGTGGGTGCTCTTTCTTCTTGACATCGACTATTGGTTTGCGTAGGAGCAGAGCAGTCTCACCAGAGTGCGGAAGCCGCTCCCGACATGCCATCTGCTTGACTACACCGCCAAGGGAGGATTCCCGGCAAGGGAGAATTTTCGGTAAGGGAGAAGTCTCCGGCAAGGATAGTTCTCCGACAAGGGACAGCACCAGCTGACCCCACAGTGGCGGAGACCACGTTGTAGATCTTAATCTGGTAATCCTCTTGCTTGAAAACTTCCCTTGGGTTCTTCTTCTTCTGATTTTCTTTTGAATATTTGCTTGACTTTTCTTCCTTTTCGGTCGTCGAGTCCATCTGCCACGGGCCGATGGAAACCGAGGTCGCCGGCGAGGAAAACAGCAGCAATACCAACGACGCCTTGTGTCACGAGGAAAAGCCGTGATGATCCCGCCGTGGAGAGGCCGCAAAGCTGCTGCCGAGAAGTCTGGCGAGGAGTCCGCGATCGCCTTGACGGCCCGAGGCCGTAGGAGCGTCGGCGCTTCGCCGATCGCCGATCCCCACCGCTCTTTGCAGCGTCGAGCTCGAAGAGCCCGCCCGGCGCCTATTTGAAGGCAGCGATGCCGTCTTCATCAAACTCCCACAGGCGTCGAGCTCGAGGCGCCGATCGAAGGAGAAATCCTTGATGAAGAGTTGCTCGCCTCCAGCTGGGCTGGCGCTGGTCGGCGCGCCGAGCAGCAGCGGCGAGCCCGAGGAGGAGGAGCTGCTGCGGAAGCTGTTGTCGCTCTACGCGCCCGACGAATGGCTGGTATCCCGAGCGCTTGTCGCGAAGGCGGAGTGGACATCGAAGTGCGGAGGAGCTCGGGGCCTCAACCAGAAGCTCTCCGGTCCCTGGCGGAGGCGGGAGCAACTTCGCCGAGGAGTGTAAAGCCTTCCTCCTCAAGAAGGCTGAAGTTGAAGAAACAACAATGACTTCTTGCCGAGAAAATGTCTGCGCAGGAAGGCGAGTTGGAGCAGCGGAAGGTTAACCTTGACAGCCACGAGAAGAGCTTGCCGCCTGTGAGCAAACATTCAGCGGGCTCTCAAGGAAGCGAGGATCTTGCCGCACTGCCAAGGCCGCCAAGAAGGATCTGGAGGCGAAGGTGGCGCAGCTGGAGGCCGATCTCAAGGTGGCGGCGAGGAGCTTGCTGCGCTCAAGCGTGGCCGAGAAGGACGCCTACACCCTTGGCGAGCTGCGAGGGTCGTCTCGTCGAGAGGAGCAAGGAGCTTAAGCGCCGCCAAGGACTCAACGCAGATCTTGAGTTGAAGCTGTCTACTTTGACCAAGGCGCTGGGCGGCGTCGAGGGAGCAGGAGGTGGCCTTGAAGGAAAGATCAAGGCCGACGAGGCGCTCTTTGGCGAGTCTGCTGCCGCCAAAACACTTTTAGGGAGAATGTGGAGCCTTGGACCGAGGGTCTCGTGGATGTTGCCGCAGCCATCGACGAGGGCTGGCGCAGGTGAGGGATGGAGGATTTGGGTATTCCTCCGATGAGCACCTCCAACCCAGCGCCAAGCTCAGCTTGTTCTTCAAAGGCGTGGCGGCGGCCCTCCAGCGACTCGGGAGAAGATCCCAAAGCAGCTGGCCGGCGAGTCGCGCCAGGATCTCTTGTGAGCTCTTCAAAAGTCTTTGGTGAAGGTGGCCTTCGCAACCCAGGACTCAACCTCACCAACGTCCTCGGGACCTTGCCGTCGGATGCTGATCTGTAAGCGCTCAAGACCCTTATCGCACCCATTGTGGACAAGGTGGCGGGATCAAGAGGGTTGAGGCGATCGCGTGGATTAGGCCGCCCGTTTTCTCTTTTTCTTGTCACTGCTGGTCATGTTATGAGAACAATCTGTTAGAGCTGCGACAAGCTATCTTGTAATATGACTCTATTTCAGGTAGCGATTGCTATGTTATTTCCTTTACTTGATTCCTTCCTTTGTATGTTTTTGCCCTCGCTTTTAGGGAACTTGTCGTGTGAGCACCACAGCATGGGCTGAGTGCGGGATGTCGGCAGCTTCTTTGGCGGTGCCCTACCGACAAGAAACCTTATCGCAACTAGTCGCAGCTCACTTAAGTTGTTGAGCGGACTCGAAACAAAGTAAGGGCGCAACTAGTTCGAGTTGGTTCCTCCGCGCTGGGTTTTCCATACAAAGCACGGTCGTTCGAGGAAGATAACTTAAAATTTTAAAACTGATTGCTCAAACTTTAGCAACTTAGCTTTTCCGTCGTTTGCTTCCCGATAAGTGAAACTTCCTCGAGCGGCGCTTGGTCCACACCATTATCTACTCCTTTCCCCGGCAAACTTGTGGGCGAGGAACCTTCCTTTCTTTGAGAAAGAAAAGAAGAAAATAAAGTTATGGAGCCTTACGGCTCGTTATTGCTACGGGGGTAGGCGCTGCACAAAGTGTCGATAGCATGCAAAAATAAAGTAGAAAGCATGAAATTGACAAGATGTGCGGAGAACATGAGCTTTACTTATGCACGGGTCTGCGCCCGGCCGTACAAAGGATTACATGCAACATCGGCAAGACTTGTACAAAAGGTGGTTGCGGAACAGGTTCCGCAAGCTGCGCTCTGAGTAAAACTTACGAAGATGCTCAATGTTCGAGGAGTTGCTCACGGAATGCCATCTTCGGTCTCAAAGCGGACAGCGCCAGGCCTAGTGACTCGTTTCACCCGGTAAGGGCCTTCCCACTTCAAGCGTCAACTTGTTGGAATTCTTGGCGGACTGAGCGCGCCAAGAACAAGGTCCCCTTCCTCGAGACTTCGGCATTAACTGCGGCTATGGTAGCGGCACAAAGCTTGCTGGTATCGAGCAGCTCGTCTGCGCCTGAAGGCGGTCCTCCTCAAGGAGCAGCGCGTCATCTTGTCGCATATCTGCTCTTGCTCAAGCTCATCATAGCGAGCACTCGAGGTGACCCGTATCTGAGTTCCATGGGGAGAACTGCCTCTGCTCCATAGACTAGGCGAAGGTGTCTCGGCGATGGCTCGATTTGGCGTCGTCTGATCGACCAAAGAACCACCGGCAGCTCTTCAAAACAGTTCTTTCCGCACTTGCAGCTTCGAAAGTCCTGGTCTTGAGCCAGCGCAGCACTTCAGCATTCGCCCTCTCCGCTTGACCGTTACTTCTCGGATGAGCAACGAAGCGAAGCAGACCTTGGCGCCAAGATCTTGGGCGTCTGCATGAAGGTGCGGCTCGTGAATGCGTGCGTTGTCGGTGATGATCTGTTAGGGATCCCGGCGGCAAACAATCGACTGAAGAACTTGACCGCTGATTGTCTGTCACCTTCCTCCTCTGCTTCCACTTCCGCCACTTTGTGAACTTGTCGATTACAGCGTACAAGTACTCAAAGCCCCGACAACTTCGGGAAAGGGGCCGAGGATGTCGAGCCCCAGACGAAAATGGCGAGGATAAAGGGATCGTGCAGGTGCTTGAGCTGGCTGGTGTATCTGCTTGGAATGGAACTAGCACGCTTCACACTTGGTTACTTGTGCGAGTTGCATCTGGAGGGCTGTCGGCCAAAAGAAACCTTGCGGAACGCTTTGCGGCAAGTGCTCTTGCGCCAATGTGGTGACCACATATGCCTCCATGTATCTCGCCAACAGCTTTTGTCCGTCTTCCCGATGAATACACTTAAATTTCACACCGTTGAGTCTTCTTACATGCGAGTGTGTTGTCAACAAACTGGTACATACTTGACTGCCGGGCTACTCTTTCCGCTTCTTCTTGCTCTTGGGAAGTTGTCTGTCTGAAGAAGCGGATAATCTGTTGTGCCCATCTTTGGAGCTTCGGCTCGACAACAAGGACTAAAGGCACATCCGCTGCTTGGGAACATCCGCTTCTCTGGCGAGAACCTGCGGCTCAGCCGAGCTTGACATTCCCGGCAAGCTTGCGAACAAAACTTTCTCGGGGCGTGCGCTTCAACGGAACAAACCCTAGGGCTTGCCGGAGCAGATCGCTCCTCAGCACCTGCTTGGTGTTGATCTTGAGGACCTTTTGGCGGCGGCTTCGGGAGCTCTGCGGAAAATAGTCACCGAAATCAACTTCCTCTTCTTGCTCTGTCCGATTGATGGCGTTCTGACGGTTGAGTCGGTTTGAGCACAAAGATCCTGGTTCCACGTGTAACTTAAGTCGGCGCACTTGACGGGCCATCGGCAATGTCGATTCGAGCTCTTGGAACATGTTCCATCATGGGGCGTCAAAGTGCTCTTCCAGCTTTCTCACTTCATCAACGTAAGCTTCCATCAACGGACTCGATAATTCTTGTTTACTTGGTAGACGACAAGCTGTGAGTCACCCCTGACAATGAGCTTCTTGATCCCAAGGTCTGCTGCGATCCTGAGACCGGCAAGCAAACCTTCATACTCTGCGGTATTGTTCGTTGCTTGCTCCTTGGGAAAGTGCATCTAGACTACGTACTTGAGGTGCTCTCCGGTGGGTGCAACAAGTAGCACGCCCTTTTGGCGCCTTTGCAGCGAAGGCACCATCAAAGTACATCAGCCACCCTTTGCTTGCTTCCTTGACGGAGATGCTCGTTTACGAATTTCTTCATCTTGTGTTGGCGTCCATTCTGCTATGAACTCCGCCAATGCTCTGCTTTGGATAGTTGAAGTGCTCTCAAACTTGAGGCCAAAGCTTGACAGTTCCAATGCCCACTCGACAATCCTGCTGTTGCTTCGGATTTTGCAAGATCCTCTTGAGCGGAAAAGCAGTGACGATTGTGATCTCATGTGCTTGGAAGTAATGGCGCAACTTTCTCGAGGCCATGAGAAGGCGAAAAGCAATTTCTGCACACCGTACCTTGACCTAGCCCCTGCGAAGGGAACCGACAAAATAAACTGGGCGCTGCACCATTCTTTTCTGCATCTTCTCCGCGCGCTGCCTGAGATCCATCTTTGTCGGGACGAGCTTGCCGTGAAGTCTCCTTCTTGTCATTGGATGCATCTGCCATGGTTGCTGGCTCATCATCCGCCTCCCTCTCCGCTACTAACGCAGCACTAACCACTTGATTGGTTGCCGCTATATATAGCAGCAACTTCTCTTG
Organism: Aegilops longissima; assembly: GCA_021605205.1. Lineage (NCBI taxonomy): Eukaryota > Viridiplantae > Streptophyta > Magnoliopsida > Poales > Poaceae > Aegilops > Aegilops longissima. Next base: position 258,243,755 of record CM038682.1, on the reverse strand, counting down.
TGGCTTAGGTGCGACAAGTGTTGGAGTGGAGGACAGTATCTCTTTAAGTCCTGCGGTGCAGCCTCCGCTTCGGGTCCATTTCATTGGACCTGCCTTTTCAATATTTTGAAAAATGGCGGTAGCGCTCAGAGACCTAGAGATAAACCTCTTTGAGAGCAGCTACGCAACCGGCAAGTCTTCGTACATCCTTGACGCGCTTTGGTGCTTCAATCTGCTCAATGGCCTTGACTTTGTCGGGATTGGCTTCAATTCCCGCTGAGACCACGAAGAACCCGAGAAGCTTGCGGAGGGACTCCAAACACACACTTCTCGGGGTTGAGCTTGAGGTTGATCTTGCAGATTTGCAAAGGTTTCGTCTAAATCTTGAATCGAGTCGCCTTGTCCTTGCTCTTGACCACTATGTCATCCATGTAGGCTTCCACATTTCTGTGTATTTGCGGCTCAAAAGCGTCATGGACTACCCTTGCAAATGTTGAACCAGCATTCTTTAAACCGAAAGGCATCCGTAAAAAACAGTATGTGCCGCATGGGGTGATGAATGCGGTCTTCTCCTCATCCTCTTCTGCCATGAAGATCTGATGGTATCCTGAGTATGCATCAAGAAATGAAAGCAAGTCACATCCGGCCGTGGAGTCAACAATCTGTCGATCTTGCGGCAAGGAAATGGGTCTTTGGGACAAGCTTTATTGACATTGGTAAAGTCGATTCAAAGCCTCCATTTCCGTTTGCCTTGCGCACGACTACGAGGGTTGGCCAACCACGTGGGATGGAGCACTCCTCGACAAGGCCTGCTGCTTCCAATTTCTTGATTTCTTCTGCGATGAATTCTTGGCGCTCCTTTGCTGCTTCGACTTTACGCTTGACGGGCGCGCGATGAGGCAGACGGCAAGATGGTGCTCGATTACTTTCACGGGAACACCGGGAGGTCGACGGTTGCCACGCAAATCGTCGGCGTTCGCCGCAGAAAAGCAACGAGCGCTTTCCTATTTAGGGTCGAGAGTGGCACCGATGGTAAAGGTACCAGCGATGCCATCCTCCTTGGCGGGCACCTTCTTGGTCTCTGGTGGAGCTGCCATTGTCTTCTTACACTTGCCGGTGGAGCTCGATGGTGCGTCCTCGACGGTAGCGCAGCACTCCGAAGAGGTGCGCTTGCCGGAGTGGGCATCAGAACTCTTGCCGGACTTAGTCTTCTTCTTCGCCCCGGGAGCTTCAACGGAAAGTGACTTGCGATCTGCTGCGGCTGCTGCTTCTCGGTAGATCTTGTCGGCGCAGATAAGAGCATCCTTCTTGTCGCCAGGGACAGAGATGACACTTATCGGGCCTGGCATCTTCAGCATGTTGTATGCATAGTGAGAGGCTGCCATGAATTTGGCGAGTGCTGGACGACCGAGTATCCCATTGTAAGGCAATGGAAAGTCAGCAACATCAAAAGTGACCTTCTCAGTCCTGAAGTTCAACTCGCTGCCAAATGTCACCGGCAACATGATCTTTCCCTTCGGCTTGCTCCTTCCCGGATTGATTCCTTGGAATGTGCCGGTCTCTTCGAGCTCGCCATCAGGGATCTGGAGTTTCTGGAGTACCGCGGAGGAGATCAGGTTCAAGCCGGCCCCGCCGTCAACTAGCATCTTAGTGACCTTGAGGTTGCGGATAGTTGGTGAAACCAACATCGGCAAGCACCCGACCGCAGTTATGCGATCAGGGTGGTCCTCAATATCAAAGATGATAGGCGTCTTGGACCATTTCGAGGCTTGCGTGACTCGACGGGTGGTTACGCCGCATTGACTTCCCGCACCCACCGCTTGAGCTGGCGGTGTGAAGTATCTGAAGACACCGCCGTCAACGCACAAGACCTCTGTGGCTTTCTGGAACTCCTGCTCATCGGTCTCGTCATCATCCATATCTTCATCGTCGTCGTCATCTTCATCCTTGTCGCGGCCGCGGGGAGGTCTGTCTCCTTGCCGCTGCTTGGCCTTGCCGCGGCGTCCTCCTCGGCCGGGGTGTTTCTTGTCGGCTCCTCCAGCACCTTCCTGGGCCTTCTCCTTGTCGCGCCGTTCATATTCAGCCTTTTGCTGCTCGACAAGCTGCTCGACCTTCTTGCAGCTCTGGAGGTCATGGCCCTTGGTGTGTTGGATCTTGCAGTACTGCTTGTTGGTGCCGTCCTGCTTGTCGGCGACCGCCACGGCCTGGTAGTTGGTGCCTGCGGCAATCTCCTCGCCGGAGCTACCAGCTTTGGCTTTCTTGGCGCCACCTCCGTTGCCGGACTGCTCAACGACTAGCACATCTTTGCCTTTCTTCTTCCTGTTGTTCCGCCGCCGGTTTTTCTTTGTCGGGGCAGCCTCCTCACTATCAGATCCTCCTGCTACATATTCTCTCGGGAGTTTCCTCCTTCCTCAACACGTGCACACTTGTCGGCCAGGGCATATAGCTCATCGACGCGTCTCGATCTTGCACATCGCCATCTCCTCCCGCATCCTGCGGTTTCGCACGATCTGATGGAGCAGCGATCACCTTGGCGGGGTGGACATCTGAGATGTTGTCTTTGTCTGTGGCTGAATCTCTGAATGTACTTGCGAGGGCTCTCCTTCCTTCAGGCGGCAGATGAAGGTTGCTCTCTTAGCCATGAGGCTTGTGGCGCTGTAAAGGCGCCGACAAACTGATGGCATAGGTCTGCCAAGAGGATATGGAGTTGTCCGGCAAGTGCATGAGCCAGATCGACATTGGGTTTGAGCACCGGTAAGTAGTTGGCGAGGATCTTGTCGTCCCGCCCCGGCAGCTTGCACGCGATGGTGTAGATCTTTGAGGAACTCCGACGGATCGACTTGCCGTCGTACTTCTCTGAATGCGTCGGCTTGAAATTCTTCGTCTTTGAGCCCTTTGGACTTGCCGCAGCTCACGAGTGAGCGCAGGGCAACCTACCGCGTCTGACAAGTCGCTGGTTCCCTGGTGCATGCATGTCATCGGAGGGCCCAGCGCTGGTCCGATTGACGCCGCTTCTCTTGACACTCGATCACGAGTTCGGCGTCTTCTTGCTGTCGTTCGTGAAGAACTTGGCGCTGATCGCGACGAGCTCGTGGATCTGATGATGCGGTGGAGTCGCTGTCGAGGTGGATCCGGCGAGTCGGCGATCTTGGCCGTCGGGGTGGAGAGTGCATGGTGGTTGCACCCCAACCGGTTTCGTCGCCATCGGCTCGTGCACAGCAGTCTGCGGCGGCAGCGATGTACTCGGCTGCAGCGAGTGTCACCGTTAAGCGAAGCCGATGAGACTCTGAATGGTGGCCTCCATTCGCCGATCTTGTCTGCCGTTGGAGGGTAATCCGAGCAGTTGAGCTCGTGCCAAAGCTTCTGCTGGAGTGGTGGGCGGCGATGGCGAGCGGCGCGAGGAGCGGGATATGCTCGGACTTCTAACTATGTTAGAAGGAGCAGTATCCCATCCAGGCGACCGTGTCTCGCTCGTGCCAGCATGTTGGCGTGCATGCTGGTCTTGAGCACGCCGAGATCCACCAGCTCGATCTTGGTCCAGCGAGCGTATGGCACTTTGAATACCATGGCGCTGTCGGTCCTGCGCCTCCTGAGATGGGCGCGGTGCATGTACGGACGCCGAGGTCTGCGCAGCCTTGTCCTTGGACCTGGCAGCACCATGGGCTCCCTCGTCGATGCCCGTTCTTCCGCCGGCGTCTACCCCACCACCCGTTTGCTCCGGTGGTGGTAGGATCGATAATGGGCCGGAACAGCTGCCGCGAAGCCTTCTTCTTGGTTGCATGTCAATGAAGAAGATGAAGATCTAGCTCATGTGAACGTCGGATTAGGTTCACACAACCTCGGCCCCCCTTACTTGCGCCAAAGATGTCGAAGCTGATCCACGAACACCTATGGGACCGGCGGACCGAGCCCCTTCGGTTCGGCGAGGCGCGGAGATCGCCGAAGAAGCGGATCGGGCGAAGCACACGAGCAGTTTACCCAGCAGAGCTCTCCAAAGAGATAACCTCCTCTGCTGCATGTCTCGAGTGTATTGAGTTCTTGCTCGGGGCGCTGAGTGCTCTGATACACACTAGCTGCTAACGAGACCGGCGTGAGTGTTTTTCGCCTTGAACCCCCTCTCGTTGCGCATGGGCCTCCTTTTATATGCTAAAGGGTCTCCGACAGGTGGCAGCGTAGACAAGGGTAAAAATGAAAAAGGAATTGCGGTTGGTACAACTACATGCGATGTATCATACCTAACCACGGCGGCGGGGACAAAGGCATTAAATGCCCGTCTCGTCGCCCAAATAGTGCAAAAAGGACCGTCGGGGCGCCACGCTGCCACAATGGCAATCTTGTCGTCGTCGCTTGCCACCGTGCACCGCTGGCCGCACTGACCTCTTGCCACGCGCGCCTGGAAAGGTCCCAGGGCGACACGTTGGTGGATGTGCTGGAGCGCGGGTATAGAGTGGTAGTTTGCCGCGGCAAGCTCCTTGCCGCGGTCGTTGTCTCGTCGCGTCCGGAAGCTTGTCGCTCACCGGCCCTCGCCGGGACGCGTGGCGCGTCGCGGCAAGTTCCTTGAGATGCCTTGGTTGGCCTTCCCGGCAAGCTCCTCTTGCCGGGGCCTTGTCTCCTTGTCTTGAATACTTTGTTCTTGAATGGCTCCAAAGGAACCACGGAGGACCTTGGCGGTCACCCGGCAAGCCTTGCCGCGGGGTGCTGCAACTGCCCGTGCACAAGTTCGGGATACTAGGGTACCCCTACTCTAGTACACCGACACTTCGGGTCCATAGTTATTAGCTAGATGGCTTCTTCTCGCTCTTTGGATATCAATACAAAGTTCTCCACTATTCTCGTGGAGATCTATTTGATGTAATCTTCTTTTGCGGTGTGTTTGTTGAGACCGATGAATTGTGGGTTTATGATCAAGTTTATCTATGAACAATATTTGAATCTTATCTGAATTATTTTATGTATGATTAGTTATCTTTGCAAGTCTCTTCGAATTATTAGTTTGGTTTGGCCTACTAGATTGATCTTTCTTGCAATGGGAGAAGTGCTTAGCTTTGGATTCAATCTTGCGGTGTCCTTTCCCGGTGTGGCAGGGGCAGCAAAGGCACGTATTGTATTGTTGCCATCGAGGATAACAAGATGGGGTTTATATCATATTGCATGAGTTTATCCCTCTACATCATGTCATCTTACTTAAAGCATTACTCTGTTCTTTTGAACTTAATACTCTAGATGCATGCCGGATAGCGGTCGATGTGTGGAGTGATAGTAGTAGATGCAGGCAGGAGTCGGTCTACTTGTCACGAACGTGATGCCTATATACATGATCATACCTAGATATTCTCATAACTATGCTCAATTCTATCAATTGCTCAACAGTAATTTGTTCACCCACCGTAATACTTATGCTCTTGAGAGAAGACACTAGTGAAACCTATGGCCCCCGGGTCTATTCTCCATCATAATAATCTTCCAACACTTAGCTATTTTTATTGCCTTTTATTTTACTTTGCATCTTTGTTATAAAAATACTAAAAATATTATCTTATCATATCTATCAGATCTCACTTTCATAAGTGATTGTGAAGGGATTGACAACCCCTTTATTGCATTGGTTGCAAGGTTTTTATTGGTTTGTGTAGGTCCGAGGGACTTGAGCGTGGCCTCCTACTGGATTCATACGTTGGTTCTCAAAAACTAAGGAAAATACTTACGCTACTTTGTTGCATCACCCTTTCCTCTTCAAGGGAAAACCAACGCAGTGTTCAAGAGGTAGCACATACCAACAGAAATTGTTCGGTCTTCAAACAAGCAGGCAAGCTCAACCCTGAACACAAAGGGCAGGGGCCGCCTAGCGATAGCGAAGACGAGGAAACTCACCAGCCAAGCGCCGGGGGACAAAAACAATTTCCCCCTGAAGTGAAAACAGTAAACATGATATCTGTGACGCATATCGCTACGAGGGATCACAAGTGCGTACCACGGGACGACTACGCCATAAAGCTGGTCGTACCAACATTCAACCCATGGGCAACCTGCCCGATCACTTTTGATCGCAATGACGACCCAACAGGTATCCGGTACAAAGGTTTGGCAGCTCTGGTCCTCGACCCAATCATTGATGGATTCCGTCTCACACGAGCCCTTCTGGATGGCAGCAGTAGCCTTAATTTGATCTATCAAGACACTGTTTGCAAAATGGGTATTGATCCCTCAAGGATCAAGCCCGCCACAACTACCTTCAAAGGTGTAATACCTGGCGAAGAAGCTCACTGTACGGGCTCAATCACACTGGAAGTCGTATTCGGTTCGCCGGACAACTTCCGAAGCGAAGCGTTGATCTTCGATATTGTTCCGTTCTGCGGTGGATACCATGCACTGCATGAGTGGACCGCGTTTGCTCGTTTAAATGCGGTCCTACACTACGCCTATCTAAAGCTTAAGATGCCTGGTCCACGCGGGGTTATAATGATCAACGGAAACACGGAACACCCCCTCCGTTTCGAGGAGTATACCACGGCCATCACAGCCGAAGTACAAAGCGGACTCGTTAAACCGCATACCTCATTGGCCATTAAGCCACCGACCTCTACTACACAAGACCGGTCAATTTTAGAGCTGGATTAGCAGTTCCGCCTCCGTTGTTCGCCGCATGTGCCCGCGAAATTCACAACGCACATGCATAATTATGCACTTAAAATACCTTGGTCGTCGATGGAGACACAATACGGACAGGCCTACAGCACGGTTCGTCCTCCTACAGCTTTTCTCCTTTCTTTTTAAACTATTTCTTATCTTTTGTCACAGATGAATCAAAACCTGTTCATCCTATGGACCTGCAAGGACTCCTTCGGAGCCCGGTTTCGTCCAGGCAACCAAATATTGCTCCTTTTAAGGAATCTTCTTCACTAAGGCAAAGGCAGTGCAGACGTGCGACAAGAGGTCCAAAAGATATTTTGTAGACCAAAATCACTCTATTTAAAACCTGGATATAGCCTTTCTCCTCAGCCTTCGAACCCTGGCATGTAAAATGATCTGGGTAGAGGTGCTACAATCTGTAAGATTGCACTCGACATATCAATCAGATTCCAGTGGACATAATCCGTCTTCAGTACTTAATTTTTCTCATAGAGTTGTATTGTACCTTTTCGGTGGTTTCACATACACACCTCAACAATAATTGCCAAGGGCTCGGCACGGCAACATATTAAATTGCCAACAGGTCTTTACAGCTCTACAACATACTTCGACATCATGAGTTTTGGCATTATATGCATCAGCTCCGAATCATGTCTTTGGTCAATACTTGGTTTGCCCGGCTCTTGTTCTTACTATCTTACGTTCTGCTATATCGGCTAGGGTAGTAAAGGGAGAACTACTGCGATTGTGTTTCCGGTTCACCCGGTTAAGCACCTCGATGAAAGCGGCCCGGCGACATGATGCGGCGAGAGCTGGTCCACCACTTGGCGACTTATTAAAATCTGTTGCTATTTCTTCCGTATAACACGAAGGACCGTTTTCCGGTCACCTATGTAGCGCAACCGTATTCGGATAACCACGTACATACAAGGGGCTATATCATAGACCCACCGTCAAACTCCTATGGCTAAGTGAAGGTGTTAAAGCCCTATAGTCTGATTGCCTCGTTCACCGCACTAACACCTCCTTCACGGACCAAAACGTTGGGTCAAGTGTAGTCAGATGCTATTCCGAACACCCCTGCACTATATGCGAGGGGGTTGAAGCCGACGACTGTCAAACCTTCAGATTATATATAAAAACGGCCGCACATGAGGAAATGCCTTTCATGAAAAAGGCATAAATATAAACAGCCTTAATATATAATAATATTGTTATCACAATTCCGATACATTCACTCGAACATAATATCCTTCGAGCACTGACCCTCTATCAAGCGGGCGCCCTCTAGGACATCTTCAAACTGATGCTCCGGCGTGCGATGGTCCTTGCCCTTGGTTGGACTGTTTGCTGCAACATCGGCGACCTTCATTTTTTACCCAGTACGTCTTGACATGGGCAAAGGCCATTAGTGCACCTTCAAGGCACGCCGACCGCTTCACCGCGTCAATACGCGGCACCGCATCAACAAGTCGCTACACCAAGCTGAATTAACTGTTTGGAATTGGCTCAGTTGGCCACAGCTGGACCACGACTTCCTCCATGGAAGCTCCGGACACCTCGTGGAGCTCGGCCCACTGGGCCATTTGTTCGTTCAGCAACGACGGGCGCTTTGGCACGTTGAGCTGTGACCAGAAAAGCTTCTCCAGTGTATGTCCGTCTTGCGCTTGATAAAACTGCATCGCATCGGCGACACTCTTTGGCAGGTCCAAGAATAAGTATGGAGAACTCCAAATTTGATTAAGCGGGGCATACTTTGGATCGCTGAATTTAGTCTGTAAAAGAAAGGGCTTACCAGCCGCTATCTCCCCAGCTTGCTGAATCTCCTCCCGAGCCGCTCTTGATTCGGATCGTGCCTCTCGCGCCTCTTGTAAGGCCTTGTCGAGATCGACCGTTTTGGCTTTGTTATCCTTTTTGAGTGACTTGCATTGGGCAGTGGCATCCTTTAGCACTCGCGCCATGGTAGATATTCTCTCCTCGCACTGGCGCCGAGTGGTCTGTTCGGCCTTTAAATCAGCAGCTGCCTTCTTGACAGACGCACTGCTCACTCTGGCTTGCTCCTTGGCCCGGGCAAGTTCACCCCGAAGAGTCTCAACCGCAGTAGCACCATCTACAATTATGCATGTCCCAGTATATAATTCTCAGCTTCGTGCTCATATTATTATACATGCATAAGCTGACTGCCCCAAAAATACCTTGTGCCTCATCGAGCCGCCTGTTAATAAGAGTAATGTCCTCATCCGCTGACTCAAGTTTTTGCTCTAAATCTGCAACTTCCGCAGTGGGGGTAGTCGCCATTGACATAACAACCTGTTTTCAAATTAATCATGTCATTTCCTGAGCATATCTTTTTGATCCTCTGATCGCCTCCCTATGGAAGCCGAGCAGAGTCTCAGGGGCTACTATCTATACACAGGCTCATTCTGCATGTAAAGAGTGGTCACGATATTACATTGCATACCTCGAAGCCTCTTAGTAGGCATGTAAAGGCTTCATTCAATCCCCTTCTAGCGGATAGAAACCTCTCAACTACCGTACCCATTAAGGCACGATGTTCCTCTGAGATGTACGCATTCTGCAACATGTCCATTAATGTATCCGGCGCTTCCGGATTCCTGGAAGCGGCTGCCGGAGTATGAACTCCCTTCGAAGGGATATATTTACTCAACTCGAGAGTCGTCTTCGGCTGTAAACCGGGTTGTCTGGGGCCTTTACTATTGGTCCCCGTAGGGGCTGCATACCCCGGACCCTTGTCGGCCGAAGTATCACCTTCGGGTGTTGTCTTCATTGCCCCCCGCACCACTTGGTGATCGGGGGAGACCCTCCGGGATGACACCTCGAAGTTGTCCACCCTAAAGGGCGAGGAAACCTGTGGAGGTGTCTCGCTTTCCATCATCTCCGGAAGTAGGTCACCCTAGGAGGAGGCCTGGTGAGGAAGACTGCGGGCAGGACTACAAACATGTATTTATGATGTTACCCTCATGACCTGAAAATAACGGGATATGTCTAAAACACCCTTGTTCACTTACGATTTGGCTAAAGGTTTGTCCTTACGGAGGAACTGTGCAGCATCGTATTTCGAACCGGCTGACAGGGACACCTTCCCTCTCTTGGGAGCCTCCACCTTCAAATCTTTGGAGGCAGTCCTTTTCTTCCCGTGGGGAGAAGAGATATCAGCTTCTTCTTCCCCTTCGTCTTCAGAAGATGGAGTTCCAGTCTCCCCGAACATAGAGTCCGGTGTACCTTTCGAGTGGAGGCCACCTTTGGCCTTTCTGCCCTCCTCCTTGACCTCCTTCACCGACACTTGATACGATGCTGGGGCCAGCATCCTTGGCAACACAGGATCAGCTGAGACTTCGGGGAGTGGAGTTGAACGCCTAATTCGTTCCGCCTTTTTTATCCAGCCCTGGTCGGAGACAGGTTTCTCAGTATATTGGTATGAGATAATCAACTAAGCCGTGTTCAGGAGTCGAGTGCTTACCGAGGTATCCGGATGGTTGCAGTTGAGGCCGACGTCTTCGGTTGTACCCGACCACTGTTTTCGGGTCCCGAAGAATAATTTCCACATCCCTCTGTGTGTTTGTGCCGAAGAAGTGCTGAAGGGTCTGTGGTCCTTCCGGATTGAACTCCCATAGGTGGAGAGGCCGTCGCTGGCACGGCAGTACCCGGCGGACTAGCATTACCTGGATCACGTTGATGAGGCCGGTCTCCTTTTCAAGGAGACTCCGGATACGGCTTTGTAGCGTCAGCACTTCATCAATTGATCCCCAGTCCAGCCGCTTATTAATCCATGTTGCGAGTCGTAATGGAGGGCCAGATCGGAACGCAGGTGTCGCTGCCCACTTGGTACCGCGGGTTCAGTGATGTAAAACACTCCCGCTGCCATAGGTTGGAAGTTTCTGTGAAGGAGCCCTTTGGCCAAGGAGTATTGGAGAGCTTGCTCACCATAGCACCGCCACACTCCGCTTGCTCCCCGTCGACTACCTTTGGCTTCACATTAAAGGTCTTGAGGCATAAGCTGAAGTGTGGGGGAATGCGGAGAAAGGCCTCGCACCTGACGATGAACGCCGAGATGTGAACAAAGGAGTTCGGAGCTGGATCGTGAAAATCTAGCCCGTAATAGAACATGAGGCCACGAACGAAGGGGTGGAGAGCGAACCCTAGCCCCCGGAGGAAGTGGGAGATGAATACGACCCTCTCGCCAGATATGGGTGTAGGAATAACCTGCCCCTTAGCAGGGAGCCTGTGGAGGATTTCCGCGGTCAGGTACCTTGCCGCCCGGAGCTTCACGATATCCCCCTCTATGACAGAGGAGGCCACCCACCGGCCTTGAGGGCTGGGTCCAGACGTGACTGGGAGGCTTGGAGCGATTAAGTTGAAACCCGGGTGCTGGAGCTCGAGGTTGGAAAAGTTAAGGAAGGCGCAGAGGGAAAAGATGGGTCCGTGCCCCCTTTATAAAGGTGATGAATATCGAAAGCCTCCTCATAAGCCTTGAAACTTGCCTATTCCAAAGGATTCGTGCCAACGGGGCGGTTGGATTACCCACGCCCGTATTGATGAGAATCCCGCAATAAGGGGACACGATCTCTGCTTAGACAAGACGTGCCAATAAAACTGCATCTTGAAACATGGAGCGGGAGGCTAAAAAATGGTTCAAAATAAGGACCGGGCAGGGACATGATGTCATGCTGCAGAAGTTGTCAGTAGATAGGACTCGTGAAATATTATGCTCTCTGCGGTTGTGTGTGGTACTTGTTTTGTAGAGCCGGACACGTTTTCGGTGTTCGAAAGTTGCTTTGGAGTATTCGGAGGAGGAACCCGCCTTGCAATGCCGAACACAATCTGCACGCCGGACACATCATCATTGAAGCCTGGTTCAGGGGCTACTGAGGGAGTCTTGGATCAAGGGGTCCTCGGGCGTCCGGACTACGTAACATGGGCCGGACTAATGGGCTATGAAGATACAAGACAGAAGACTTCTTCCCGTGTCCAGATGGGACTCTCCTTTGCGTGGATGGCAAGCTTGGCGTTCGGATATATAGATTCCTTCCTTTTTAAACCGACTCTATACAACCCTAGGCCCCTCCGGTGTCTATATAAACCGGAGGGTTTAGTCCGTAGAGGGAATCAAAATCATACAGGCTAGACATCTAGGGTTTAGCCATTACAATCTCGTGGTAGATCAACTCTTGTAATTCTCATATTCATCAAGATCAATCAAGTAGGAAGTAGGGTATTATCTCCATCAAGAGGGCCCGAACCTGGGTAAACATCGTGTCCCATGTCTCCTGTTACCATCGACCTTACACGCATAGTTCGGGACCCCATACCCGATATCCGCCGGTTTTGACACCGACAGCTGATATCCGAGGAGACTTGATCTTCCAAGGGTTCATGACCGCAATCTCCGCTCTGGCCTTAGATCCAGAGCGCATTACCAGGTCCGAAGATGGGATTCCTGAGCCCGCCAGACTACCTATGGCCACTAAGCCCAGTCTGGGAGAACCGGAGGAAGAAGTGTCGCGGGAAACCATCAGGAAGCCAGACTCTTCTACGGACACTGGCTCCGAATCCTCGAAGTCAGCATCGTCTGAGCTTGGCCAAGAAGTCTCCTTCCCGCCATACTCCATGGACTCTTTAAGCGAGGCTCTAGACTTGATGCGATCCCTCGTCATTACAGAGGAGCAACGCCCGAACTACGCCCAGCCCGGACTAGGTGTTAAGAGAGAGGAGAATTTTACGTCCCACCCACCACCCACTTCATAGCCTCTGTCGAGGACTTAACTGACATGCTCGATTACGGCTCCAAAGACATTGACGGTATGGACGGTGATGCCGGAGAGGAGCAGGCCCAAAGCCCGCCGTTTACCGGACGCTGGACGGCCACCTCTTCGTATGACGTGTACATGGTGGATACACCCAAAGAGGGTAACGGCTATAACAAGAGGAATCCAGTCAAGGATAAACCTCCTGTGATACAACCAAAGCACCGACATCAGCGGCGCCGCTCTAAATCACACCATGGAAAAGACAGCAATATCGGCACGAGAGATAACAATACTCTGGAGGACACTGAAGACTAAGAAAACCCCGTCGAGCCAACCTCCGAGCAGGACGATTAGGAAGATGGGAAAGTTAGCGCTGATGAACAGGACGTAAATGAAGACTCGAAGGACAGTAATTATCTTACACTCTTCAAGGACGAGGTGAGCCTCGGCAACGAAGACTTTACCGTGCCTGAGGAACCTCTCGAGCAGGAGCGCTTTAAGCGCCGGCTAATAGCCACTGCAAGGAGCCTGAAAAAGAAGCAGCAGCACCTTCAAGCTGACCAAGACCTACTCAACAACAGGTGGACTAATGTCTTGGCAGCCAAGGCATACGGCCTCGAGCGCCCAACCAAAAGTTACCCGAAGCATAAACTGCTATCTCAATTCGATGACGAGGTACTTGAGCCTGTACCATCAGTGCATAACGCGGCTGACCGACGACCACGTGGCCAGGACAAAGCGGCAACTCAAGCCGAACACCAGTACATACCACCTTGCCATAAAGGTAGAGACACAACAGCTCGGGGATATACATATGACCGGCGGCAGGACCTGGAAAATAGAGCAGGTCAGACCAGATCGATCTACAAATCGCGGGGGCATGCCCCGACGCGCGACGACGGCTATCTAGCCGGACGTGACAAGCATAACCACGTTCGGGCCGAAAACCGCACACAAACTCCATCCGAGCTACGTCATGACCTGGCCCAATAAAGAGGCACCGCACACCCCCTCTGCTTCACTGATGAAGTAATGGAGCACGAATTCCCAGAAGGGTTTAAACCCGTGAATATCAAATCATATGATGGAACAATAGACCCCGGGTATGGATTGAGGACTTTCTTCTCCATATTCATATGACCCATGGTGATGATCTTCATGCCATCAAATACCTCCCATTAAACTCAAGGGACCAGTGATACGTCTCCAACGTATCTATAATTTTTGATTGCTCCATGCTACTTTATCTACTGTTTTGGACTATATTGGGCTTTATTTTCCACTTTTATATTATTTTTGGGACTAACCTATTAACCGAAGGCCAAGCCCGAAATTGCTGTTTTTTTGCCTATTACAGTGTTTGAAGAAACAAAATATCAAACGAGTCCAAGCGGAATGAAACCTTGAGCGTGATTTTCTCACGAGCGTGATCCGGGGACTTGGACCCTACACCAAGGAACAAAAGAGCCGGTCACGAGGGTGGGCGCCCCCTAGGCGCGCCCACCTCGTGGGCCCCTGTTGCTCCACCGACGTACTCCTTCCTCCTATATATACCTCGTACCACCAAGCGATCGGAAGAGGCCAAAACCTAATTCCACCACCGCAACTTCCTATATCCACGAGATCCCATCTTGGGGCCTGTTCGAGCTCCGCCAAGGGGCATCCACCACGGAGGCTTCTACATCAACACCATAGCCTCTCCGATGAAGTGTGAGTAGTTTACTTCAGACCTTGGGTCCATAGCTAGTAGCTAGATGGCTTCTTCTCTCTTTTGGATCTCAATACAATGTTCTCCCCTCTCTCGTGGAGATCTATTCGATGTAATCTTCTTTTTGCGGTGTGTTTGTTGAGACCGATGAATTGTGGGTTTATGATCCAGATTATCTATGAATAATATTTGAATCTTCTCTGAATTCTTTTATGTATGATTGGTTATCTTTGCAAGTTTCTTCGAATTATCCGTTTGGTTTGGCCAACTAGATTGGTAGTTCTTGCAATGGGAGAAGTGTTTAGCTTTGGGTTCAATCTTGCGGTGTCCTTACCCAGTGACAAAAAGGGTTGCAAGGCACATATTGTATTGTTGCTATCGAGGATAACAAGATGGGTATTTATCATATTGCATGAATTTATTCCTCTACATCATGTCATCTTGCTTAAGGCGTTACTCTGTTTTTAACTTAATACTCTAGATGCATGCTGGATAGCGGTCGATGAGTGGAGTAATAGTAGTAGATGCAGAATCGTTTCGATCTACTTGTCTCGGACGTGATGCCTATATGCATGATCATGCCTAGATATACTCACAAATATGCTTAATTCTATCAATTTCTCAACATTATTTTGTTCACCCACCGTAGAATTCTTATGCTCTTGAGAGAAGCCACTAGTGAAACCTATGGCCCCCGGGTCTATTCTCATCATATCAATCTCCATCACTATACTACTTGCTTTGTTTTTACTTTGCCTTTTACTTTTCACTTTGCATCTATATATCAAAAATACCAAAAATATTATCTATCATCTCTATCAGATCTCACTCTCGTAAGTGGCCGTGAAGGGATTGACAACCCCTAATCGGGTTGGTTGCGAGGAGCTATCGTTTTGTGCAGGTACAAGGGACTTGTGCGTGGCCTCCTACTGGATTGATACCTTGGTTCTCAAAAACCGAGGGAAATACTTACGCTACTTTGCTGCATCATCCTCTCCTCTTCGGGGAAATCCAACGTAGTGCTCAAGAGGTAGCAAGAAGAATTTCTGGCGCCGTTGCCGAGGAGGCTCACGCGAGCAAGTCAAGACATACCAAGTACCCATCACAATCCCTATCTCTCGCATTACATTATTTGCCATTTACCTCTCGTTTTCCTCTCCCACACTTCACCCTTGCCATTTTATTCGCCCTCTCTTTCCCATCTCCTCCTCTCTTTCCGTCACCTTTTTCCTCGTCCTCTTGTTTGCTCGTGTGTTGGATTGCTTGTTTGTCGTGATGGCTCAAGATGCTACCAAATTGTGTGACTTCTCCAATACCAATAATAATGATTTCCTTAGCACTCCAATTGCTCCCCTTGCCAATACTGAATCTTGTGAAATCAATACTGCTTTGTTGAATCTTGTTATGAAAGATCAATTCATGGCCTTCCTAGTGAAGATGCCGCTACTCATCTAAATAGCTACGTTGATTTATGTGATATGCAAAATAAAAAGATGTCGATAATGATGTCGTTAAATTGAAGCTATTTCCTTTTTAAGCTTAGAGATCGTGCTAAAGCGTGGTTTTCATCTTTGACTAAAAATAGTATTGATTCTTGGAACAAGTGCAAAGATGCTTTTATCTCTAAGTATTTTCCTCCGCTAAGATTATTTCTCTTGAACGATATTATGAATTTTAAGCAACTTGATCATGAACATGTTGCACAAGCTTGGGAGAGAATGAAATTAATGATACGTAATTGTCCTACTCATGGTTTGAACTTGTGGATGATTATACAAAACTTTTATGCGGATTGAATTTTGCTTCTAGAAATCTTTTAGATTCCTTGCATGGGAGCACTTTTATGGAAATCACTCTAGGAGATGCTACTAAACTTCTAGATAATATTATGGTTAATTATTCTCAATGGCATACTGAAAGATCTACTAATATAAAAGTGCATGCGATAGAAGAAATAATATTTTGAGTGGAAAGATGGATGAACTTATGAAATTATTTGCTACTAAGAGTGTTTCTTCTGATCCTAATGACATGCCTTTGTCTACTTTGATTGAGAATAATAATGTATCTATGGATGTGAATTTTGTTGGTAGGAATAATTTTGGTAACAACGCGTATAGAGGGAATTTTAATCCTAGGCCTTATCCTAGTAATTCCTCTAATAATTATGGAAATTCCTATAACAACTCTTATGGAAATTTTAATAAGATGCCCTCTGAATTTGAGAGTAGTGTTAAAGAGTTTATGAATTCACAAAAGAATTTTAATGCTTTGCTTGAGGAGAAATTGCTTAAAGTTGATGATTTGGCTAGGAACATTGATAGAATTTCTCTCGAGGTTGATTCTTTAAAGCTTAGATCTATTCCTCCTAAGCATGATATCAATGAGTTTCTCAAAGCTATGAGAATTTCGATTGATGAGTGCAAAGAAAGAACCTCTAGGATGCGTGCTTCCAAAGATGCCTTTATTAAAGCGTGTTCTTCCAATTCCTATGAAAATCAAGATGAAGATCTAAAAGTTATTGATGTGTCCCCCATTAAATCTTTGTTTTGCAATATGAATCTTGATGAAACTGAATATGATCTTCCTTTACCTAGAAGGCGTTCTAAGAATTCGGAGTTTTTAGATCTCGATGACGAGATTGATAAAACTGGGATTGAAAGAAATAAAAACCTAGATGTTGCTAAACCCACTATATTGGATCTCAAGGAATTTAATTATGAAAATTGCTCCTTAATTGATTGTATTTCCTTGTTGCAATCCGTGCTAAATTCTCCTCATGCTTATAGTCAAAATAAAGCTTTTACCGAACACATTGTTGATGCCTTGATGCAATCTTATGAAGAAAAACTTGAGTTGAAAGTATCTATCCCTAGAAAACTCTATGATGAGTGGGAACCTACTATTAAAATTAAAATTAAAAATTATGAGTTTCATGCCTTGTGTGATTTGGGTGCTAGTGTCTCTACTATCCCCAAGACCTTATGTGATTTGCTAGATTTACGTGACTTTGATGATTGCTCTCTAAACTTGCATCTGGTGGATTCCACTATTAAAAAGCCTATGGGAAGAATTATTGATGTTCTTATTGTTGCAAATAGGAATTATGTGCCCGTAGATTTTATCGTTCTTGATATAGATTGCAATCCTTCATGTCCTATTATTCTTGGTAGACCTTTCCTTAGAACGATTGGTGCAATTATTGATATGAAGGAAGGGAATATTAGATTCCAATTTCCCTTAAAGAAAGGCATGGAATACTTTCCTAGAAAGAAAATAAAATTACCATATGAATCTATCATGAGAGCCGCTTATGGGTTGCCTGCCAAAGATGGCAATACCTAGATCTATCCTTGCTTTTATGCCTAGCTAGGGGCGTTAAACGATAGAGCTTGTTGGGAGGCAACCCAATTTTATTTTTAGTTTTTTTTGCTTTTTATTCTGTTTAGGAATAAATAATCCATCTAGCCTCTGTTTAGATGTGGTTTTATGTTAGTGTTTGTGCCAAGCTAGACCTATTGAACTTCTTGGTTGATAGTTATTTGATCTTGCTGTAATTTCCAGAAACTTTGCGCTCAGTGCCCGAATTATTAAGAATCACCAGAACGTTATAAAATACTGATTCCAATTGCTGCTGATCAACAAACAAATTTTCTAGGTCTTCTAATTTTGGTAGATTTTGTGGAGTTCCAGAAGTTTGCGTTAGTTACAGATTACTACAGACTGTTCTGTTTTTGACAGATTCTGTTTTTCGTGTGTTGTTTGCTTATTTTGATGAATCTATGGCTAGTAAAATAGTTTATAATCCATAGAGAAGTTGGAATATAGTAGGTTTAACACCAATATAAATAAAGAATGAGTTCATTACAGTATCTTAAAGTAGTCTTTTGTTTTCTTTCTCTAACGGAGCTCACGAGATTTCTATTGAGTTTTGTGTTGTGAAGTTTTCAAGTTTTGGGTGAATTCTTTTGATGGATTATGGAACAAGGAGTGGCAAGAGCTTAAGATTGGGGATGCACATGGCACCCCCAAGATAATCCAAGGACACCAAAAAGTCAAAGCTTGGGGATGCCCCGGAAGGCATCCCCTCTTTCGTCTACTTCCATCGGTAATTTACTTGGAGCTATATTTTTATTCACCACATGATATGTTTTTTGCTTGGAGTGTCTTTTATCATTTGTGTCCTTGCTTGTTAGTCTACCACAATCATCCTTGATGTACACACCTTTTGAGAGAGCCATACATAAATTGGAATTTTCTAGAATACTCTATGTTCTTCACTTATATCTTTTGAGCTTGATAGTTTTGCTCATAGTGCTTCACTTATATCTTTTGAGCGTGATAATTTTTGCTCTAGTGCTTCACTTAGATCTTTTAGAGCACGGTGGTGGATTTGTTTTAAAGAAACTATTGATCGCTCATGCTTCACATAGATTACTTTGAGAGTCGTTAATAGCATGGTAATTTGCTTAATGTTAATATACTTGGCGTTCAAGATATGTGAAACTTTATTTTGAGTGCGTTGAATACTAAGAAAAGTTTGATGCTTGATAATTGTTTTGAGATATGGAGGTGATAATATCAAAGTCGTGCTAGTTGAGTAGTTGTGAATTTGAGAAATGCTTGTGTTGAAGTTTGCAAGTCCCGTAGCATGCACGTATGGTTAAAGTTGTGCAACAAATTTGAAACATGAAGTGTACACGGCTTGTGCATCCTTATGAGTGGCGGTCGGGGCGGCGATGGTCTTTTCTACCAATATATCCACCTAGGAGCATCGCGTAGTACTTGATTTTGATGACTTCTAAATTTTTGTAATAAGTATATGAGTTCTTTTGACTAATGTTGAGTCCATGGGTTATCGCACTTTTACCTTTCGCCTTTGCTAGCCTCTTGATGCCGTGCATTGCCCTTTCTCACCTTGAGAGTTGGTGCAAACTTAGCGGTGCATCAAACCCGTGATATGATCGCTCTATCACACATAAACCTCCTTATATCTTCCTCAAAATAACCACCATACCTACCTATTATGGCATTTCCATAGCCATTCCGAGATATATTGCCATGCAACTTTCCACCGTTCCGTTCATCATCATCATGACATACTTTACTTTTGTCATATTTCCATTGCATGATCATGTAGTTGACATCGTATTTGTGGCAAAGCCACCATGCATTATCTTTCATACATGTCACTCTTGATTCATTGCACTATCCCGGTACACCGTCGGAGGCATTCATATAGAGTCATATCTTGTTCTAGTTTCGAGTTGTAATCCTTATGTTGTAATCAATAGAAGTGTGATGATCATCATTATTAGAGCATTGCCCAAAAAACGAGAAAGGCTAAAAAGAAAAAGAAAGGCCCAAAAAAAGGAAAATAAATAAAAAGGGCAATGTTACTATCTCTTTTTTCACACTTGTGCTTCAAAGTAGCACCTTGTTTTCATGTAGTGAGTCTCATATATTGTGCTTCAAAGTAGCACCATGTTTTTCATATAGTGAGTCTCATAAGTTGTCTTTTTCATACTAGTGGGAATTTTTCATTATAGAACTTGGCTTGTATATTCCTACGATGGCCTTCCTCAAATGCCCTAGGTCTTCATGAGCAAGCAAGTTGGATGCACACCCACTAGTTTTCTTTTGTTGAGCATTTATAGCTCTAGTGCATCCGTTGCATGGCAATCCCTGCTCCTCATGTTGACATCAATTGATGGGCATCTCCATAGCCCGTTGATTATCCTCGTCAATGTGAGACTTTCTCCTTTTTTGTCTTCTCCACACAATCCCCATCATCATATTCTATTCCACCCATAGTGCTATATCCATGGCTCACGCTCATGTATTGCGTGAAGGTTGAAAAAGTTTGAGATTATTTAAGTATGAAACAATTGCTTGGCTTGTCATCGGGGGTATAGAAGTTGGGAACATCTTTGTGTGACGAAAATGAAGCATAGCCTAACTATATGATTTTGTAGGGATGAACTTTCTTTTGCCATGCTATTTTGAGAAGACATAATTGCTTTGTTAGTATGCTTGAAGTATTATTATTTTTATGTCAATATGAACTTTTGTCTTGAATCTTTCGAATCTGAATATTCATACCAAAATTAAGAAGATTTACATTGAAATTATGCCAAAGTATCACTCCATCAAAATTCTCTTTTATCATTTACCTACTCGAGGACGAGCAGGAATTAAGCTTGGGGATGCGATCGTCTCCAACGTATCTATAATTTTGATTGCTCCATGCTACTTTATCTATTGTTTTGGACTATATTGGGCTTTATTTTCCACTTTTATATTATTTTGGGACTAACCTATTAACGGAGGCCCAGCCCGAAATTGCTGTTTTTGCCAATTTCGATGTTTGAAGAAACAAAATATCAAGCAGTCCAAGCGGAATGAAACCTTGAAGCGTGATTTTCTCACGAGCGTGATCCGGGGACTTGGACCCTACTCCAAGGAACAAAAGAGGCGGTCACGAGGGTGAGGCGCGCCCGCCTCGTGGGCCCCTGTTGCTCCACCGGCGTACTCCTTCCTCCTATATATACCTCATTGCCCCAAAGCGATCGAAGAGGAGCCAAAAACCTAATTCCACCGCCGCAACTTCCTGTATCCACGAGCTCCCATCATGGGGCCTGTTCCGGAGCTCCACCGGAGGGGGCATCCACCACGGAGGGCTTCTACATCAACACCACAGCCTCTCCGATGAAGTGTGAGTAGTTTACTTCAGACCTTCCTCGTGGAGATCTATGATGGCTTCTTCTCTCTTTTTGGATCTCAATACAATGTTCTCCCCCTCCCTCGTGGAGATCTATTCGATGTAATCTTCTTTTTGCGGTGTGTTTGTTGAGACCGATGAATTGTGGGTTTATGATCCAGATTATATATGAATAATATTTGAATCTTCTCTGAATTCTTTTATGTATGATTGGTTGTCTTTGCAAGTCTCTTTGAATTATCCGTTTGGTTTGGCCAACTAGATTGGTAGTTCTTGCAATGGGAGAAGTGTTTAGCTTTGGGTTCAATCTTGCGGTGTCCTTACCCAGTGACAAAATGGGTTGCAAGGCACGTATTGTATTGTTGCCATCGAGGATAACAAGATGGGTTATTTATCATATTGCATGAATTTATTCCTCTACATCATGTCATCTTGCTTAAGGCGTTACTCTGTTTTTAACGTAATACTCTAGATGCATCTTTGGATAGCGGTCGATGAGTGGAGTAATAGTAGTAGATGCTGAGAATCGTTTGGTCTACTTGTCTCGGACGTGATGCCTATATACATGATCATACCTAGATATACTCATAACTATGGTCAATTCTGTCAATTGCTCAACAGTAATTTGTTCACCCACCGTAGAATTCTTATGCTCTTGAGAGAAGCCACTAGTGAAACCTATGGCCCCTGGGTCTATTCTCATCATATCAATCTCCATCACTTTAATACTTGCTTTGTTTTTACTTTGACTTTTACTTTTCACTTTGCATCTATATATCAAAAATACAAAAAATATTATCTATCATCTCTATCAGATCTCACTCTCGTAAGTGGCCGTGAAGGGATTGACAACCCCTAATTGCGTTGGTTGCGAGGAGCTATCGTTTTTGCAGGTACGAGGGACTTGTGCGTGGCCTCCTACTAGATTGATACCTTGGTTCTCAAAAACTAAGGGAAATACTTACGCTACTTTGCTGCATCATCCTCTCCTCTTCGGGGAAATCCAACGCAGTGCTCAAGAGGTAGCAACCAGCTCGGCACTGGTTAAACAGTCTTCCAGAAAACTCCATTGGCAACTGGGAGGACTTGGAAGACGCCTTCGGCGACAACTTCCAAGGTACATACGTCCGACCTCCAGATGCCGATGACTTAAGTCACATAGTTCAATAGCCCGGAGAGTCAGCCAGGAAATTCTAGACTAGGTTCCTAACTAAAAAGAACTAGATCGTCGACTGTCCGGATGTCGAAGCCCTAGCGGCCTTTAAGCATATAGAATCCGCGACGAATGGCTCGCCCGACACCTCGGCCAACAAAAGCCGAAGTCCATGGCAGCCCTCACGACACTTATGACCCGCTTTTGCACGGGCGAAGATAGCTGGCTAGCCCGTAGCAATAATAATGCAAGTGAACCTGGCACCTCTGAAGCCAGAAATAGCAACGACAAGCCCAGACGCAATAGGCACAAGCGCCGAAGAAACGGTGACAATACCGATGACACGACCGTCAACACCGGATTCAGTGGCTCCAAGTTCGGCCTGCGAAAGAAGCCATTTAAAAGAAACAATCCGGGATCATCTAGCTTGGACCGCATACTCGATCATTCATGTCAGATTCATGGCACCCCTGATAAACCAGCCAATCATACCCACATAAGCTGTTGGGTCTTTAAATAGGACGACAAGTTAAATACCGAGAACAAGGAGAAGGGGTCGCAAAGTGAGGACGACGACAAGGAGCCCCGTCCGCCGAACACAGGGGGACAGAAGAAGTCCCCCCCCCCCCCAAGTTAAAACGGTGAGCATGATATACGTTACCCATATCCCCAAGAGGGAGCGCAAACGCGCGCTCAGGGACGTCTATGCGATAGAGCTAGTCGCCCCAAAATTCATCCCATGGTCATCCTGCCCAATCACCTTCGATCGGAGGGACCATCCGACCAGTATCCATCATGGTGGCTCAGCCGCACTGGTCCTCGACCCAATCATTGATGGATTCCACATCACGCGAGTCCTCATGGACGGTGGCAGCAGCCTCAACCTGCTCTATCAGGATACAGTCCGCAAGATGGGCATCGATCCACCAAGGATCAAGCCCACAAAAACTACCTTTAAAGGAGTAATACCAGGTGTAGAGGCCCGCTGCACGGGCTCAATCACCTTGGAAGTCTTCTTCGGATCCCCGAACAACTTCCGAAGCAATGACTTGATCTTCGATATCGTCCCCTTCCGCAGTGGCTATCACACACTGCTCGGACGAACTGCATTTTTCTCAATTCAATGCGGTGCCACACTATGCTTATCTCAAACTCAAGATGCCCGGACCACGCGGTGTCATAACGGTTAATGGAAACACTAAAACCTCCCTCCGTACCGTGGAGCACACCGCGGCCCTAGCAGCGGAAGTACAGAGCGGCCTTATCAAGTAGAATTTTAATTCAGCGGCCAATCTCCCGGACACTGTCAAACGAGTCCGGACTACTCCGCAGCTTGACAGTCTATCTCATCAGGAGTTCGACTAGCAATTCAGCCTCTGTCACAGTCCCGACCAAATGGCGGCGTACGTACCATGCGTACATAACTACGCACTCAAAATACCATGGGAAAAGTCGGAGGCATAACTCGATTATGGCCCATAATATGGCTTGACCTTCCCCGGGCACACATACTTTCCCTTTTCTTTTTATCCGTATTATGTTTCTTTTCTACAGGTCCCTCACAACGGCCTGATCGTCAATCCTTTCGAAGGATGGATATACCAAGGTGGCAAGTAGCATAGACGAGTGGGGGAATCTCTAGGTGATCTTCTTGACGATGACTCTACCTGTTTTGAGGACCTGCACACAGCTCCCCCTTGGTCTCGGCATGTTAAATAGCCATGTTACCTCTCACACTTTTTGTACAAATACGCTTTGACGTATTAACCAAATTATGATGGAAACAGTTTGCGGCCCAACTTATGTGGCACTGGCTTACTACTTCATTTTATTTCACTATTCTTATTGATTGCACCCGTACACTTTGGTACACTTTAATTCGCCAGGGGCTTCATTGCGCTCCGTACTACGGCAACAAAGTCCAAACACTTTTTACAGTATAGTTCGGCACCCAAATATAACATTATATAAATCGGTTCCGAATCATGTCTTTGGTCAATAGTTGGGTTGCCCGGCTCTTGTGCTTGCTACCTTACGTTCCGTCCTATCAGCTAGGATAGTAAAGGGAGAACTACTGCGATTGTGTTTCTGGTTTATCCGGGTAAACACCTCAGTAGAGAAAGCCAAAAACTGACTGTCATGATGCGGCGAGAGCTGGTCAGCTATTCGGAGGTTAAACTCTCTTGTGATTTTTTTCCCGCATTATGCGACGGATCGGCCTCCTCCCGATCAGGTGTCTACAGCACCCTAGTCCGGATTAACATATCCAAATTAGGGGATGCGCCTACATTTCTATTGTCAAACTCCTATGGCTAAGTGAGGGTGATAAAGCCACAGAGTCCGATTGCCTGGTTCGCTGCGCTAAACACCTCCTTCAAGGATCAAACTCTTGGATCAAGAGTGTTTAGGTTTCAACCCGAACACCCCCGTACTACCTACGTGGGGGCTGAAGCCGACGACTGGCCAAATCTCAGATTTAATAAAACGGCCGCATAGGAGGCGAAATTTTAAATAAACGACAAGCATTATATTACATATCAGCTTTGTTTCATAATACAGGATGGGATAACATGAATGTATTCATTCAAAGATAATGTCTGTTGCGCACTGGCCCTCTACAATGTGGGATCCCTCCAGGACATCATCAAAATACTGCTTGGGCGTATGGTGCTCCTTGCCCGTGAGCGGTCCCTCGGTCGCGAGCTTGACGGCGTTCATCTTCTCCCACTGCACCTTGACACGGGCGAAGGCCATCCGTGCACCTTCGATGCAGACCGACTGCTTGATGGAATCAAGACGAGAGCAGGCATAGACCAGCCGCTTCACGAGCCCGAAGTAGCTGCTGGGTATGGCTTCGGCAGGCCACAGACGGATTATCAAATCCTTCATGGCCAATTCGCCCACCCTATGCAGTTCGGTCAGCTGTTTCAGCTGATCGCTAAAGGGCACCGGATGCTCTGGCGCAAGGTGTTGCGACCAGAATAGCTTCTTCATTGAGCTCCCCTCTTCGGCTCGGAAGAACTCCGCAGCATCAGCAACACTGCGCGGTAGATCCGCAAACGCTCCTGGAGAACTCCAAATCCGGGTCAGTAAGAGGTACCTTTTCCTCACATATTTGCTCTGCATAATAAATGCCTTACCCGCCGCAATTTTCCTGGCCTCCTGGATTTCCTAGAGGGCACCCTGGGCCTCAACCCAGGCCTCTTGTGCGCTTTGGTGGGCTTTAGCTAGTTCGGACTCTTGGTCTGAAATGTTGCGCTCCAAGGACTCACATTTCTTTACGGCGTCCTGAAGCTCCTGTTGGACCTCCCTGACCCTTGCCTCGTGTTTTTCGCGGGCGGCTTGTTCCTCCGCCGCTCTCTTCTGGGCCTCGGCCAGCGTATTCTTAAGGGACTCCACCTCGGACGCAGCTCCTATGAAATATCATTATAACATGATCAACACAAGCAATTCATATCTTTCTAGATCTGAATAGGTCATTGCATACCTGCCTTGTCCTCTAGTTGTTTTTTCACACGGCCGAGCTCTTCGTCGGCCTGCTCTAGACTCTGCATCAGTTTGGAGACTTCGGCAGAATGGGAGGTCGCAACTAGCATCGACGCCTGCTTATTCAGATAGACATGTATGATTAGTCTCCTATCAAAATTATTTGATCCTCTGTCTGGATTTTCTTTTCGAACACCGGATAGAGTCTCAGGGGCTACTGTTTATACTATGACATTCTTTTTGCATAAATTATGTCGCATACCTCAAATCCTGTTAGAAGGCTGGTGCAGGCTTCAGTCAGTCCGCTCTTAGCGGACTGAACCCTCTCAACCACCGTACCCATGAGGGTACGGTGTTCCTCAACAATGGAAGCACTTTGCAGTGCTTCCAGTAAAGTATCTGGTGCCTCTGGATGGACAGAGGTCAACGGCGGAATAGGTTCACCTCCTTCTTTTGAAGGAGGCTGCTTGCCTGATTCCGGAGCTGTATGGGCCTCCGGAACATTATTCGACTGGGGGCCGAATTCGATATGGCCCCCATCGCCAGTCTCCGAGGGGATTTTCTCCCCCATGTGTCCGACGGCCGAGGTATCACCCTCTGGCGCCACCCTGACGGCCTCCTGTACCTCTCCCTGGCCTGGGGAGGTCCTTCGGGACAACACCTCGGCGTCGTCCATGTCCTTGGGAGAGGAGGCCGCCGGAAGCGACCCGCTGTCCATCACATTTGGATGCAGCGAATTCCCCGAAGATGAAAATCGCTGGGGGCGGGCGTGGGCCGGACTGCAGAGCATGATTCGACATATTAAAACCACTAAGTAAAGAAGTTGGATATATGTGTGTATAAGTGCCTTTGTGTACTTATGATTCGGCCAGGGGCTTCTCCCTGGGGCGCCACTCGGAGCTGCTATCCGTGTCCAATGCGGAGTTGTCCGCGAGGGAGATCTTCCCCTTCTTGGACGCCTCTGCCTCCAGATTCGTGGAGGCCGTCCTTTTCTTCCTTCCCCCCTCGGGGGGAGAGTTGCTTTCCTCCTCCTCCTCCTCCTTGTCGTTGGTGGCGGGGGAGGAGTGGGTTTCGGCGTCTTCGGACGTCACGTCCGAAGTGCCTTTACGGCGGAGGCCACTTCTGGTCTCCTTGGCCTTCTTCTCCGTCGCCTGGTAGGGCACTGGAACCAGCATCTTCGTCAGAAGTGGGATTGCTGGGTTTTCGGGCAGCAGAGCTGGACACTGGATCTGCTCCGCCTTCGTCGTCCAGCCCTGAAAACATAGATAGGGAAGCTTAGACATCTTCCTTGAATGTACAGGTGAAACCCTGAAATATGAAAAACATACCGGACTGGCGGGATTGGTCAGGTTGTACCCACGGTCCTCGGTCGTCTTCGGCCACGTCTCATTGGCCTTAAAAAGCACCTTCTAGATGCCTTCGTACGTAACGCCATTGACTGTTGCAAGGTCTGGTGCTTGGCCGGATCGCACTCCCACAAATTGCAAGTTCGGCTGTGGCAAGGAAGGATCCGGCGAAAAAGCATCACCTGGATCACATTGACAAGCTTGATGTTCTTGTCCACCATGCTCTTGATGCGCGTCTGCAGTGCTGGTAGCTCGTCCGACGAAGCCCAGTCCAGTCCCTTCTCTAGCCATGAGGTGAGCCGCATTGGGGCCCTAGACTTTAATTCAGGGGCCGCGACCCAGGTGGTGTCGCGGGGCTCTGTGACATAGAACCACTGCTGCTGCCACCCTTTGACGGTCTCCACGAAGGTACCTTTGGGCCATGGGACGTTGGACAGCTTGCTCACCATAGCGCCTCCGCACTCTGCGTGTTGACCGCCCACCACTTCCGGCTTTACATTGAAGATCTTCAGCCACAATCCAAAGTGGGATGGGATGCAGAGGAAGGCCTCGCACACGAAAATGAATGCCGAGATGTTGAGGAAGGAATTTGGGGCCAGATCATGGAAATCTAGCCCGTAGTAGAACATGAGTCCGCGGACGAATGGGTGGAGAGGAAACCCTAACCCGCGGACGAAGTGGGGAATGAACACCACCCTCTCATGGGCCTTCGTGTGGGGACGATCTGCCCCTTGGCCGGAAGCCGGTGGGCGATTTCCTAGGCCAAGTACCCCGCCTCCCGAAGCTTCTTAATGTCCTTCTCCGTGACGGAGGAGGCCATCCACTTGCCCTGTGCTCCAGATCCGGACATGGCCGGAGTGCTTTTTTGAGGCAGAAAGGATGGAAGCTTGGGCGCTGGAGCTCAAGAACGGGTGGGCAGAGAGAAAGAACACGTGGGTGAAAGAGTGGATCCTTATCCTCTTATAAAGGCAGTGGATATCAAGTGCCTCCCTACTCGCCTTAAAACTCACATGTTCCCCAAGGGCCGTGCGGACGGCACGGTGCACTAAAGAAAGACACATCCATGACATTTTGGGCCGAACGATTTTTTTCTGTCATACTTATGACACTTCTATGACGATAATTGTGACAAAAGCCGGTATCATCATAGATGTGGTGGGCTCCTACATCTATGACAGAAAATCATGACAGAAAATGGGCTTTTCGTCCTGGGCGGGCCGGAGACGCAGCTGCATGACATTCTTTGGGCCATCCATGACGGAAAAAACCATGGTAGAAGCGAGGGCAAGGAAAATATCTGGGAGTTCCCGGTTACGGTGGCTGGTCTGGTGCCGAGCGATGCGTGTTTCTCTCGTACGTACGCGCGTGTGTGCGAGGCGTTGCACTCTAACTGAACCTGAGCAAGGCGTTGGGCTCTAACTGAACCCGAGTGATTGCACTGCAGACTACGCGTTACTAAACCCGAGAGATCGATCAATGGCTGATAACTGAACCCGATCGAGCGATTCCTTTGCTACTGCTGCTAACTGAAGCCGATCGATGGTGCCTCTGGATGAATAGTGAGCATTGTTGGGGGGTTTGGATGAACAGTTCACGGTGGGGGTTGGATGAACAGGAACCCGTGGTAGTAGAGGTCATTCCGCTGGATGAACAGTACCCCGATCAATCGAGCCGGTGGATGAAGAGGACCCCGTGGAGGGCTGGATGAACAGGATCCCGTGGCCGGCTGGTTGAACAGTAGCCGGTGGAGGGTTGGATGAACAGTAGCCCGTGGAGGGATTGGTTGAACAGGACCCCCGTGGAGAGGGCTGGTTGAGTAGTAGCCGGTGGAGGAGCGCGCGGTGGAGGCTGGATGAACAGGAGCCCGTGGATGAACAGTCGCAGGTGGAGGCTGGAGGAAGTCGACGGTGGATGAATAGGAGCCCGTGGAGGCTGGAGGAGGTCGACGGTGGACATGAACAATATCCTGTGGAGTCCCGTTTTGCAGTACGCCACACCCCTCCCGATGAACAGGACCCCCGTTTCGACCGTACCGCTCCAACACAAGTCAGTTTCCTCCATTTTGCGATACGCCACACCCCTCCCGATCAACAGGACCGCGTTTCGACCGTAGGAGGTCCGTGTCCTCCATTTTGCGGTACGCCAGACCCCTCCCGATGAATAGGATCCCGTTTCCACCGTGGCCAGTCGAACACAAGGCCGTTTCCTCTGTTCTGCGGTACGCCAGGCCTCGTTTCCGTCGCCTCTTCCGTCCAAGCCGGTTGGCTCCCGATGAACAACATGCGTTCTGTTGCCTGCCGATGAACACGGCGCATTCCGTTGCCTCCCCATGAACACAACAATGACACAGTTTCTCCTTTCTGACCCAGCCACAGCCATGTACACGAGCCCTCGCCGTACGTATGCGCGAGTAGGCGTTCGAGACCCCACCCGTATGTACGTACGTGGCCGTATTTGCTTTTTTGCACCCTGGCCGCTGTAGGTATGTGTACATGCTACGTGTGCGCCTCTACTACCACACATGTGCGCCTCTACTACCACATGTGCCCTTCCTTACACAGCCACGGTTCATCGCTACAGCCTGCAGACAGACCGATCGACTAGTATATGCATACGTTCGCGACCAGAATGACAACGCTACGCACGCTTTGACGGGTGGGTCTGGTATCGAGCACTTCCTTGCGTGCAAAGATGTAGCTGGTGGGTCCCAGCAGTCAGGGGGGCGAATCATTTTTCTTCCCGTAATATGGACGCACTTCCTTGCGTGCGAGGATGTAGCTGCTGGGTCCCAGCAGTCAGGGGGAAACATTTTTCTTCGCGAAATACGGTGGCCCGTCTGGTGGGTCGCTACTGTCAGGTGGAGGAATAATTATTTTGCGCGTAATAAGGAGGCATTTCCTTGCTGCGGCCGTGGACCCAGCTGTTAGCCTCTCCATGTACAGTACTCTTCCGATGGAAGTCGCTCGTTGACCACATTGACCACGCCGCGCTGAGGGCACCGGGGCGGTGGACGACGGCGAGGCCTAGGAAGGGGACGACGCGGAGCCAGGGAAGACGCGGCAGTGGATGCCCACGCGGAGGGAAGTACATGGGTTGACTTCTTCGGCTGCGGTGTGAGGCTGCCATCACCGGAGAATAACAGGAGGTGTGGGTGAGTATAGAGGGATGGCATGGCCAGCGGTGGCAACCTGGGGACACGGGAGGCGGGAGCGGTGACACGGTGGCGCTTGTTTGGGCGGCTGGAGCAAGAAGACCAGAGGTTGAAGAAGCACTACGACCGTTGGATGGACATCGTACGGTCACTGGAGCTAGAATTGTTTATATTTACTAAGTTGACAAAGCCCTCCGTCCTCGTCATCTTAGTAGGCCCACAAGTCAGCCTCCCATATGGTGGGTCCCAGCTAGCAGGGGGTATTCATTTTTTTGCGTAATAAGGAAGCACTTCCTTGCGTGCGAAGATATAGCTGGTGGGTCCAAGCTGTCAACGGCGGGAATGTTTTTTTTGTGAAATACAGAGGCCCTTTCGGTTGGTCCCAGATGTCAGGTAGAGGAATCATTATTTTGCACGTAATAAGGAGGCATTTCCTTGGGTGCGGCCATGGACCCAGCTGTCAGCCTCTCCACGTATAGTCCACGTCCGATGGATGTCGTTTGTTGACAACGTTGACCACGCCGCACCGAGAGCACCAGGGCGGTGGACGATGTCAAGGCCTAGGAAGGGGACGACGCGGAGCCAGGGAAGACGCGGCGGTGGATGCCCATGCAAGGAGTACGAGGGTTCACTGGTTCGGCTGCGGTGTGAGGCTGCCGTTGCTACAGAATAACAGGGGTGTGGGTGAGTAGAGGGATGGCCTGGCCAGCGGTGGGAGTAGTAGGGGGCTGTGAGGGATCTACGGCAGCACAGCCGGCTGGAGCAAGAAGACCAGAGGTTGAAGAAGCACGGCAGCCGTTGGATGTACATCGTACGGTCACTGCAGCTAGAATCGTTTATAATGACTAAGTTGACAAAGCCCTTGGTACACGTCAACTTAGTAGGCCCACATGTTAGCCTCCAAAATGGTGCGCCCCAGATGTCAGGGGGAGGAATCATTTTTTGTGCGGCTGAAGCTAGACTATCCGAGACTGAAGAAGCACGACATCCGTTGGATGGACATCCAACGGCCACTGCTGCTAGAACGTGTGTTGACTATAAGTTGACAAAGCCTTGCATACGCGTCAACTTACTTTTTTAGGGGACGCGTCAACTTAGTGGGCCCACAAGTGTGTGGCAGAGAACTTATATCCCATTTGCGATTTGTAAGAATGTACAACCCATTTTTGAATTTTAATGGAATTTACTACAACCCTTTTACAGTTTATTAAAAGTACATCCCATTTTCTAGCAAGGACGACGATTAATAATTTCAACCAACCGTTCAAAACAGAATTAAAAAAAATTCCCACATTCTGATGGGATACAAAATATTTTATCCCGAAATTTCTATTCAGATTAAATACAATTTCAATATAAATTTGGATTACGTAAAAATCCAACGAAACATTGCGCACGCAACAATTAATGAAATTAAAATTTTCAAATTCCAAAAATAATATTTTATAAACTAATTACGTGTTTGGTACATTTTTTATAGTTATTGCCCAGTTTTACATCCCATTTAATATTTATTAAATACCATTTTCTTATTAAGCCTAATGCATCCCTCCTAGGAAAGATTTGCTGCCCAGCGGGGCGGAGAATAACAAGTTGACCTTGCTTAGGTATTCCTAAAAAAAGTATAGCTGGGCTAGCCATTTTCAGCTTGAAAAAAATTAATATCTGGGCTGGATATCTGGCTTGGGCTTAATGGGCCACAACCCGCCAAGTTAATACCCTGATCTCCTCTGAACAACAACGAAAACATCGCTCAAGAAAAACTCTGCAGTGCTCACACCTCAAAAACACAAATACTACTCGAGCTGCTTGGTCCCAGCTGTCGGCCGTTTCTTGTGCAATTCTCTCATTTATTGACTACATAGGTTGACAATGGTGTGGGACCGTGATGTCAGGAAACCAGGAGGAAGCAAAAAAAATAGAGGCACTTGCATACGTACGGCTATGGCCCTAGTGGGTCCCTAGTGTCATCCAGTCAAAATAAAGTCATCTCCTGAATCCTCATGTTCGTTGACCATGTTGACAATGCTCGGCGCCACGGCGAAAACAACTTCGAAGGGCGACGGAGAGGGCCTCGTGGGCCCTACGAATGGTCTCGATATGATCCGCTGCTCATTCAAGAAGCCAGGATCATCGAACACCTATGAGCACCTTCGAGAGACTGAGACGGCATGAAACGGTAAGGCCTCGCTTGGGAGCTCTGGTTTATTTCACACCTGTATTAAGATACAAGTGTAATTTACTCGTCATCAGAAACAACACGTAAAATACAGGCGTAATGAAACCGAGGGCTTGAGGTCTGTAAGTAAAACCGGCGGGTTACGCATGTAATTTGAGCGACCAGTGTATATTTTACAAGTCAAAATCGACCAACCAAGCGCTTCGCCCAAGACCATCTGCTTTTATTTACAAGCGTCAGTTCAACAAGCGGTTTTGGTTGGAAAACAACGATCCAATCACGGCCTAAGATGATGAGTTTGTCAGAAGATCATATGGTTTCACCTCTAACCTACCCGAGTTGTCGTATAGGCTATCAATGAAACATAAGACAATGAACTTCTTAAGCACAGAACAACAGGAGAGGATGATCTTCTTAACATGCAAATCACGCGCATTAGATCAACATGCAAAACAATATGAAGCATTATTATCAGGAGGCACGGTGAATAGCTCGTGATGTCGCATGCCACAGCATTCCAAGCTCAACTTTGCAATCAAACTCGTAAGGCCTGGCATTACATAGAAAACATTCAGAACAAACTCTTAAAATACCTTACATAAGTCAACATTCATGTGACTATGCATCTCAACATAGTAAATATTAACTTCTGAACTGAATACAGGAATAGGAAAAAATGATCGACGTTTCTCACAGCAAAGGGCATCCCACTCAAAAATATCAAATGCATGTCTTCTGGCTAACATCAATGAGAAAAAATTGACAAGGTTTTCCAATTCCAATATATTAAACTAATGTCTTCTTGCTAACACCATTGATTAAACTTTGACAAGCTTTTCCCATTCAAAATATGTAATGCCTATGATTGTGGAACGGGCAGGGTTTGTCATCAGTTTGTCATCTGATAGTCCGGTGGCTCAAGGTGATGACGAATGATTAGAGAACCATTTGATGTATTGTGCATGATGAAGTATTATGGAGGACACGAACCATCTGAACATTTTGTGCAGTTCCACTAAAATCAAGCTGAGCATCCCTGTGGATTTCGTATTTATATGCTGCCAGAAAACAAAGACACATCAGCACACACATGAATATTGGCCCTAGTGTCAACCCACCAATCGGTGGACTAACAAACTGAAAGTACGGTAAACTGATTACCATACCCAGATGCCCCATCATTGTTGCTTAGAGTGACATTGACAGACTTGGAGTCCTGTCCTGGCTTCTTGGTACTTGTTTGGGCACTTGTTTGCGTAGTGTTCCTATGAACCACAAGTAAAGCAACCATCTCTTTTTTTGTCTTTCTTCTTACCCTTCTTAACGGCCGACGCTAGCAGCACAATTCAAACATATAGTCCGGTGTCTCAAGGTGATGGCGAATTATTAAAGAACCATTCGATGTATTGTGCATGATGAAGTATTATGGAGGACACAACCCATCTGGACATTTTGTGCAGTTCCACTAAAATCAAGCTGAGCATCCCTATGGATATCATATTTATATGCTGCAAGAAAACAAAGACACATCAGCACGCACATGAATATTGGCCCCAGTGTCAACCCACCAATCCGTGGACTAACAAACTGAAAGTACGGTAAACAGATTACCATACCCAGATGCCTCATCATTGTTGCTTAGAATGACATTGACAGATTTGGAGTCATGTGCTGGCTTCTTGTACTTGTTTGGGCACTTTTTGCCCAGTGCACTCCACGTGCTGTAGAGTTTCCTATGCTCTTTGCAGACTAGTCATGTCACCAGCGTCTACTAATACTCTGTAAAGCTTCTTGATCATTCCTTGTGTAATGTAAGCATAAGCAGTGGCGCTTCTTTCTACAAAGTGGTAAGACCAACTGGACCCACTAATGCAGCAGTTGGCCTTAGACACATTGGCTCCTTTTGTGCAATTCAACTAAAATCAAAGTCATAATAAAACCGAGCTTTAATTTTGATATCCCTGTAAGCAACAACAGGTATAAGGGAAACAATTACTGAGAAATAACGGTTGATGACTTGTACTCCCAGAAGAAAAACATCTACTAATCGACCTTATCTTAATGGGAAACAAAGAAGGAGAGTAGCAATTCTCAATCAGTGTGATTCATTCATATTAACTGAGACATTATCTTAACAATGCCTTATTTCAACAGGTATAAAGAACGAGAAAGAAGAAAAGTATCATTCCTAAAACAATGCGACTGATTCATTTTAACAGAGACATTATCTTAACAATACCTTGGTTAAACATGTAGAAAGAACTAGAAAGTAGTATAGTACCATTTGTAAAACACTTTAACTAATATATAATAACAGAGACATTATCTGAACAATACATTTCTTAAACATGTACTCCGGCCGATCCCTAACAGAAATGGTCCTCCCGCCGATCCCTAACAAGTGTTGCAGTTTTGAACTAAGATTTAGTAGTTAATTCTGAGGAAATTCGGTACTGACCTTTCAAGACCAAGATTTGAAACAACTCGTGAGGAAGATCTCAAAGAGATCTCAACACATATATGGAAATCCGGTCTCATTTTGTGCAGTTCCACAAAAATTAAGCGAAGCAAAATGTCGCAATACCAACAAGTTGAATAGATATCCCTGTTTTAATAGAGGCAAAAAAGGAATCAATTACTGGCCAATAAAGGAGGATGAAACATGCAGCCACAAAAATGGTAATCCCGCCAATCCCTAACAAGTGTTGCAGTTTCGAACTAAGATTCAATAGTTAATTCTAAGAGTGGCATTGCTTAATTTTACCAGCGGCATTAGATTAACAAAAAGCATAAACAGTTCCAGGGGAGAGTGGGCGCAACAATAACATGTGCTTCCATCTACTTATAAAGGGGGCGATGCAGAGTTTGTTGTAACAAAGCAACAAGCATCATGTCTGGGTTGGTCCCATTTTTGTTCACTACTTAATGGGAAAAGATAGCAATACAATAGCTTCAATTCAACATTTATTTAAAACAGTGCCAATACAAGTAGCACAACATCTCAAAACACACTGCACGATCATGTGGATGAAGGCAAGTACCAACCTGTCATGACGCGCACAAGATCACGTATGAATCTGCCAAACACGAATAGGAAATTCAATCTCGTTTTGTGCAGTTGCACTGAAATCAAGAAAAGTAGCTGGTGTGGCATTTAAGTTTGCTATAGCAACAAGTTGAATAGATATCCCTGATTTAATAGAGGCAAAAAAGGAAACAATTACTATCAATAAAGGAGGATGAAACATGCGGACACAAAAAGAAGCATCTACCTTATCTTGATGGAAAACAAAGTATAGGACAATAGCATTTCTAAAACGGTTGCGTTGATTCATATTAAATGAGAAATTCTCTTAAAATAGTTTAGTAGTTAATTCTGAGAGTGGCATTGCTTAATTTTACCATCAGCATTAGATTAAGAAAAAGCATAAACAGTTCCAGGGGAGAGTGGGCGCAACAACACCATGTTCTTCCATCTACTTATAAAGGGGTGATGCAGAGTTTGTTGTAACAAAGCAACAAGCATCATGTCTTGGTTGGTACCATTTTTGTTCACTACTTAATGGGAAAAGAGAGCAATACAATAGCTTCAATTCAACATTTATTTAAAATAGTACCAATACAAGTAGCACAACATCTCACAACACACCGCACGATCATGTGGATGAAGGCAAGTACCAACCTGTCATGACGCACACAAGATCACCTACGAAACTGCCAACACGAATAGGAAATCCAATCTCGTTTTGTGCAGATGCACTGAAATCAAGCAAAGTCGCCGGTGTGACGTTTAAGTTTTCTAGGCAACAAGTTGAATAGATATCCCTGTTTTAACAGAGGCAAAAAAGGAAACAATTATTGGCCAATAAAGGAGGATGAAACAAACGGCGACAAAAAGATGCATCTAACTTATCTTGATGGAAAACAAAGTAGGACAGTAGCATTTCTAAAACGGTTGCATTGGTTCATATTAACAGAGACATTCTCTTAAAACAACATTCGTTAAGAATGTAATTTACTTTTAACAGTGGCATTGTTTCAATTTTCCAGCAGCATTCTTAGATTAACAACAACAAATTAGTTGTATGGGACATGACATGGGACATGGGACATGCCAGCACCATGTGCATCCACACGTATAAATGGGTGATGCAGAGTATGTAGCCAAGCAGCATATCTGCGTTGGTCCCATATTTTTTCTCTTTGAAACTTTTTCCTATGTGAGGACAGCAAATCTAGTCCTGCACAAACTACCCGGCCCCTAGTTTCTTTCCCGTTTCAACAAAGAGTTCAGTTCCTTACAGATGTGTGTACTGGGTTACCCCCTTTTTTCCCTTTCGACCAACAAAGCGGCTGGATAGCTAGTCTATACTACTTTCCCTCCCTCCTTTCCTCATTGAACCACGTCCTAGATTCATGCTCCACCCCACCGCACCCTTCTTTCTTCTTTGAACCAAGACCTAGATTCGACTACAGAATCAAAAAAGATCCGCATGCAGCTAGAGCAATGACGGTTTCAAATAAACTTATACCTTAGGGACGTCGGGATGTGGCAAGGCGTGCGGCGGGAGGCCGAATCTGCCCACACTACGTATGGCAGCGAGGAAGAAGGGATCGATGGCCCTTCCGCACAGGTGCTGGGTGAAAGAGAAAAGCGCAGCCAGCAGTGGATTGCCACCCTCGCCGAAGGCGATAGAGTGAACGCTGCACCTCCTCCCCTTCCCGGTGCGTCGGGATCCGAATGCCTCCTTCGCCAGCTGTGAGGGGGGTGAGAGAGACAGAGGCCACAATGTAGTCTTGTTTAGATCTAGTGAAGAGGGTGAGAGACTGTGAATATAGCAAACCCTAGCAAAGGAACACTGAGCCTCCAGCATGTATATATATGTAGTGCGGCGAGAGCGTGAAGAGGGTGAGAGACTGTGAATATAGCAAACCCTAGCAAAGGAACACTGAACCCTAGCGAACAAGCGCTGAGGCTCCAGCTTATATAGTGTACTATATATATACTGTATTACGGACTGAGCTCCGGTGCCTTGACTGCACTTGCCTTTGGCTGTATGACAGGTGGGCCAGCCACATTTTGGGCCCACCTGTCATACACCCAAAGGCAGGTGCACTAAGCCAATGAAGCTACGTCTATATAGTACTCGTGTATTCTAATAATATATAGCAGAGTGTAACATCCCAAATTTTCAATTTGGAATGTTATACATAGAGCATCATTGCATATCATATTTTTTCGTTGCATTTTGCTTGATCCTAGAAATTCTACACAACTCAAGGACCCTCGGAGAGAGTTGGGGATTTTCGTTATTTTCATATTTGAGTTTTCTCAAATTTTGAAAATAGGATCATTGGTTTTAATTATTTTATCTTCAATTATTTCTATTACAAAAATATGAGAGAGGGAATAAAATGACTTTCCCAAAATAAAGAAATAATGAAGATTTAATAATAAAATCAAATAAGATTTTATTTTGGAGTTTTTCGCCTTTTTATTTGAATTTAGTAAAAATGCGTGTTTTTTCAAAATTGCATTTATGCCCCAAATAAATGTTCATTAAATCCGGCATGATTTTAGAAGCTGGGGAAAATTTATTTCGGGATTTTTGGAGTCCGTTTAGTACTTCTTTTGATTTTTTTTCTGCGCGTAATGTTAAAAAACGCAGACCGCTTTCGGGCGCGTGCAGAGGACTCCGCTTCGAGGCACGCTATAAATAGCGGCCGCCCGAGCCGCCACCCACCCGAGCCCGCCAGAAGCGAAACCCTAGCCTGACCCAGCCAGCCGCGCCGCCATTGCACGCCCTGAATCGTCGCCGACGCACCGAGGTTCGCCGCCGCCTCGATTTCCGTGCCGATTTTAAAAAAAAAAACCGATCGGTTTTCTGCGGTTTTTTTCGGTTTTTTATTTTATTTTATTTTTTTTCCGTTCGAATCTGTTCGTCGTTTTTTTCTTTTTCTCGGATTTAATCCGCGATTTTTCTGATCGCAATTCCAAATCCGATTTTCGTTTTAGTATAACTTTTCGCTCGTTTATCGGAATCAGGCGATTCAAGCGCCTAGAGTTTCGTCTCGAAACCCTCTTTCCGAATAATCTACTTAAACAAGTTTTTGCTTTGGTAAAATTTGACTTAGATCTAGATTAGTAAAACAAAGCTGTTTTCTTCCACCGTTTGACTTTCGTTGCTTCGTTTGATTTGATTCTTTTTGCAAACCGGAGTTCTTAAGTTGAACTATCTGGTTAGATCTGTTTGAGTTTTACCTGTGCATTAGATGAGTACTTATTATATCCTTTACCGGAGTGCGCCGCCTGTTATTTCGAGTCTCTAGGTTTCGCGGATCATCAGCAAGGCAAGTAACAGTTTGATCATACTTCTCTCATACCCAGTTTTTATGCATTAGATCTATCCCAAAACACTTGCATGATTAGGATCTAATTAAATTGTGGGATGGGAAGTAGATGAGGTAGTACCTATTACCTGTTTTATTATAAACCTTTGGGAGTTACTTCTACGTTTGCTTATTATGCCATGCTATGCTAGTAGACGTGGATTGGGTGAGTGTATTCCATGACAGATGTGAGATTGTTATTTAATGGTTTATTTAAGGTGGCAACTTAAACACACATCTGGGTGGATTGAGGCACCTGGTTTCTATCAGGACTTGCCTGTTTTTCTTCGGACCGCCACCCAGGTTCAAAGGGATCATGAGATTATTCAAACTAGAAACTTCCCTGTGCAGCCACAAGCAATTATGGGCTCTGGCATAGTTGATTAAGTTGTGCGAACTCTTACGGGTAACTAGCAGATGTAGGGGATGTAGGTTGGTACGGTCTACCCACATGTAAGGTGCTAGCGCTTCTGAAAGACTATGTCTCGGTCATCCGTTTCTCAAACACCATGTAGTGCGAGAAACCAAACGGAGGCGATCGAGTCTTGTGGGGAAAAGTGCGCAAACCTCTGCAGAGTGTATAAACTAATCATGGTTAGCCATGGCCCCGGTTATGGACAATCTTGAGTATCTAGTACCTGAATATCATGTGAATCTCATCATGTTACTTCTAATTAATATTGTTTGGGTTTAATGAGTACTTTTAATTGGGATTGAGAATGTTGTCAACCATTCTCAATGTTTCACAACCACCATGATAGTTAAACAAATTTATTCCTTTGCAGTAGGGAAAAATTGGCTTTATGCAAAAACTGTAACCATAGAGCTTTCCACCAGCCATATATGCATGTAGTATAGGCTATTCATTCCATTATCCTCTATGTGTTACATTGCCAGCATATTCCATGTGCTGACCCGCTCTCGGGCTGCAACGTTTCATGTTGCAGACTTTTCAGACGATGATTAAGGTGCATAGGTCGTGGTTCTATACTCAGTGATGCCGTTGGAGTTGATGGACTCGCTTATTCTTCCAAGCCTTCCGCTGTTATCGTTATTAGATGGCCTTAAGCCATATTTATTTTGTTAAGTTCTCTCTTGAGACATTCGATTGTAATAAGTGTGTGATTGCTACTCTGTTATAAATCCTCGAGTACTGTGTGGTGTCAACATTCTTGATCCGAGGATGACATTGAGCACGGAGATCGATTATTTGAGGTCCAGTCGCTACAAAGATGGTATCGAGCACACACTTGGTGTAGGACACGACCATTAAGCTAAAGCCCTAGATCACTACTCTCTCTTCTCATTTCTAACTCCTCATCTTTTCTACTCTTTTAGGATGGCTAGGCGAGGATCAAGTTCACTCAGCGGATGAGGATACACCCTTTGGGCGACACCTCAAGGAAGTCACTAAGTACCTCAACATCGGATTACCAAGCTTCACCGGGACCTACAATTCCACTTTACCTGAAGAAGAGCGCTGGAAGATTCAAGCTCAAGTTCCCTAAGGGCGTTTGCGCCAATCACGGAGCCCATAGTGTGTGTTTTCAATGCACCAACACAGAGTCTGGAAAGAGTATGGCAGCCCACAT
Source organism: Aegilops longissima (assembly GCA_021605205.1). Lineage (NCBI taxonomy): Eukaryota > Viridiplantae > Streptophyta > Magnoliopsida > Poales > Poaceae > Aegilops > Aegilops longissima. Next base: position 258,203,652 of record CM038682.1, on the reverse strand, counting down.
AACCATGGGGCGCATTGGAGAAGTTTACAAAGAAGACCTCAAGGATACTATCTACCAGATTGCGGACGCCGAGATGAACAATGGGAGATAGTTGGCACTAAGAAGGATAGATCCATTGCAGCTTTCATCCGGAGTTAAACCAGCACATTCGGCGCCAGAGAACCAGATGTCTTGTGAGACATGATGGAGTTGAAGACAGCAAAAGCCAAGATTATCGAACTAGAAGGAGAACGAAGGCCACTCGCAAGGACTACATGGAGGAGATTGTAGCTCTAGTGGGACAAAATGGCGATCTTAAGGAGAAGATTGAAGAACTCATGGGAAATTCAGAACCGGAGGAGAAGATGAAGATAGCACCTATCCGAGAGAACTACATCATCATCGGCGACACGATTCGATCCTAGTGATGATGATTACGAAGATGAAGTTGGAGCAGATATCATGGAGTCTTCATTGGAGCAGTTTTCTAGTTGACCACCATAACGATAGTAGATTACCCCATGTTATATTAGTTTTAGTTTCAGCACTTTGTAACGATAGATAGACCGTTGTATGCCCATGTTTGAATTGATTGGAGTGATATTGTGTGATTTGTCTCATGTGCATATGGGTAGTGTTACTCTCTAGACCTCATTCTATTCTAAATTCTCGTCTTTTCTTTAAACCCTCGGATGCCTCCGAGACGCGACCCGGTTTGTTTTCCGCCACGAGATCACTCGGTTGATTCAGCAGCAGAATGCCTTGATTCAAACATTGGTATAGAACCAAGGCAACAACAACAACCCACCGCCACCACCACCGTTGACCATTTGACCCGTTTCTTAAGGCTGAATCCGCGGTGTTTTCCAAAGAGCACCGAGCCGATTGTTGCGTATGATTGGCTCCGTAAGATAGGGAGGAGTTGACCACTGCAGGATGTACAGATGGAGAAAGGGTGAAGTTTGCCGCACACCAGCTTGAAGGACCCGCAGGACATGGTGGGAGAATTTACACCCACTTACCACAGAGACACCGCCACATGGGATCGGTTTCAACAAGCTTTCCATACTACCCATGTTTCAGCAGGAGCTATGGCCATGAAGAAGCGTGAGTTTCGCAACTTACGCCAAGGAGGACGGACAGATTGGCGATGTAGATGATTTGATAAGCTAGCACGTTATGCCCCGATTGGCGTTACTACGGATGCGACTAAGCGGAGAAGTTTCTAGAAGGACTGAATGATGAGCTGAGCATGCAATTGATGGTAGCCACCTTCAATAACTACCAGGAGTTAGTAGATCGTGCTCTTATGATTGAAGGGAAGCAGCAGCAGATTGAAAATCGCAAGAGGAAGTATTGACAGGGGAAGAATAACTCTGGAGCTCAGCAGAAACTTCGCTTTACCCCGAAGCCAGGAGGACAGTTTCAGCATACCCATGGAGGAGGTTCGCACAACCATAATGGCACCAAGAATGGGAACGGGAATGGAGGAAGCAATGTACAGAACCGCACCAACCCGTCAACACCATCCAAGGTAGACCTGAGCCATGTCACTTGCTTTAAATGCCGCAAGACTGGGCATTATGCAAACGAATGTCCAGAAGGCCAGAATGGAAATGGCAATGGAAGCTCAGGAAAGAAGCCGAATCCTTTTAACAAAGGACAAGTGAACCACGTTACCGTGGAGGAGGTTGAAGCTTAGCCAGATGCAGTAATAGGTAAGTTTTTGGTTAAGTCATTTCTGCGGTTGTTCTTTTTGATCTTGGTGCATCGCATTCATACATATCAAGGGATTTGTGGATAAGTATAAATTACCAACCCAAGCCCTTAGGTCACCCATGCTAGTAACCTCACCGAGCAGAATATATGGCTAGTATATGGTGTGATCGATCGCCATTAAGGATTGGACACTATGTTTTTCCCTCGGACCTAATAGTTACGGAATCCCAAGGATTGGATGTGATATTAGGCATGGATTGGTTATCAAGTATGGAGGAACATAGATTGCGCCATAAGTCAATTTTGCTTACCACCCGAAGGAGGAGAATCAAGTATGTATCACGGCATGAGCCGAGGAGAGCACATGTAAATTCCTTATCGGGAGTTGTGCGGGAGGAAGTACCGGTGGTAAGGGATTACCCTGACGTGTTTCGGAAGATTTGCGGGCATGCCACGGATAGAGACATTGAGTTTCGATTGAACTACTTGCCGAGCATCGGCGATATCTAAGAGACGTATAGGATGCCAGCCCAAGATTTGGAGGAAATTAAGAAGCAAATTAAGGAGTTACTGAATAAAGGTTTTATTCGCCCAAGTTCTTCGCCTTGGGGATCACCAGTACTTCTAGTGGAGAAGAAGGATGGATCATTAAGAATGGTTGTGGATTATCGTGGATTGAATGAAGTGACCATTAAGAACAAGTACCCACTGTCGACGATCAATGACTTTTTGACCAATTGCAAGGAGCTAAGGTGTTCTCCAAGATCGATTTGCGATCAGGGTACCATCAGTTGAAGATTCAAGAGCAGGATATACCTAAGACGACTTTTACCACCAGGTACGGGTTGTATGAGTACACCGTTATGTCATTTGGTCTGACTAACACACCTGCCTATTTTATGAACATGATGAACAAAGTGTTTATGGAGTTTTTGGATAAGTTAAATCGTGGTGTTCATTGATGATATTTTGGTTTACTCGAAGAATGAAGAGGAACATAAGGAGCATTGCGTTTGGTACTCGAAGCTCGAGAGAACATCAGTTATATGCCAAGTTCAGCAAGTGTGAGTTTTGGTTGAAGGAAGTTGGATTTCTTGGACATGTTATATCCGGAGAAGGTATAGCAATAGACCCCACTAAAGTTGTCTCCGTAACAAACTAGGAAGCGCCAACAACAGTTGGAGAGATCCGGAGTTTCCTTCGACTAGCAGGATACTACCGGAGATTCATTGAGAATTTCTCAAGGATTGCGAAGCCTATGACAGAATTGTTGAAGAAGGATACCAAGTTCATTTGGACTGAGGAGTGTGAAGCTAGTTTCCAAGAGTTGAAGAAACGTTTGGTTACCTCACCAGCGTTAATTCTGCCAGATCAGACCAAGGATTATGAGGTATATTCGACGCTTCACGTCGAGGACTTGGAGCAGTGCTTATGCAGGAGGGAAGAGTTGTTTTGTATGCTTCACGACAGCTTAAGCCTCATGAGCTAAATTATGCTATGCTATGCATGATTTGGAGTTAGCAGCCGTAGTGCATGCGTTGAAGACATGGAGACATTTCCTCATTGGAAATCATTGTGAGGTGTATACGGATCACAAGAGTTTGAAATACATCTTCACGCAGAAGGAGTTAAATCTCAGGCAGAGGAGATGGTTGGAGCTTATCAAAGATTATGATATGAGATTGCATTATCACCCCGGAAAGGCTAACATTGTAGCAGACGCGTTGAGCCGTAAGAGTCACGTCAACACATTAATGACGGGAGAAATACCAAAGGAGTCAGCCGAGGATCTTCGAGAGCTATGTTTGGAAATAGTTCCAAGAGGCTATGTATCAGCATTGGAGATTTAGTCAACTTTGATGGACAAGATCAGGGAAGCTCAGAAGACTGACAAAGAGATTGCCTCTATAAAGGAGAAAATGAGCGAAGGAAAAGCAAAGGGATTTCGTGAGGATGATCACGATACCCTATGGTTTGAGGACCGTGTTTATGTGCCCAATGACCCGGAGGTCAGGAAGTTGATTCTACAAGAGGCACATGATTCGCCATATTCGATTCACCCAGGAAATACCAGGATGTATTTGGATTTGAAGAATACTCTTTGGTGGACCGGAATGAAGAAGGATATTGCGAGTGCGTCGCAGCTTGTGATGTATGTCGAGGGTGAAGGCGAAACATCGAAGCCAGGCAGGATTATTACAGCCATTGCCTATACCGAATGGAAGTGGGATAAACTAGGTATGGATTTCATCACGGATTGCCGAGGACTCGTTCGAGGCTATGACTCGATTTGGGTTATAGTCGATCCTTTGACGAAGGTAGCTCATTTCATTCGATAAAGACTACTTACAGCGAAGCCAAATTGGCTAAGATATACATGACCAGGATTGTATGCTTGCATGGAGTTCCGAGGAGTATCGTGTCGATAGAGGAACCCAATTCACCTCAAAGTTACGGAAGCGATTGCGAAACTTTGGAAACCAGGCTGGAGTTTAGCACAGCTTTCCATCCACGAACAGATGGACAAACCGAGAGAGTCAACCAGATTTTGGAGGATATTCTTAGAGCTTGTGCTTTGGATTATGGATCAAGTTGGGATGACAATTTGCCAGTATGCGGAGTTTTCTTACAACAACAGCTACCAAACCAGTCGAAGATGGCCCTTTCAAGCCTTATGCGGAAGGAGGTGCAGGACCCGTTGTTGTGGGATGAAGTTGGATACCGCCATTGTTTGGACCAGATTTGATTAAGGAGTCTGAACAGAAAGTAGCCCAGTCAAGACAGAAAAGCTATGCAGATTCAAAACGCAAGGAGACAGAATACGAAGTCGGAGACATAGTTTATCTTCGAGTATCGCCACTTCGAGGAGTTAAGCGTTTTGGAGTTAAAGGAAAGTTAGCACCTCGATTTGTAGGACCTTATCGTGTTTTGGAATGCATGGGAGAAGTTGCGTACAAGTTGGAATTACCTGAAGGATTGTCAGGAGTTCATGATGTGTTTCATGTTTCTCAATTGAAGAAGTGTCACGCAGAGATGGCTGATATACCACTGAGAGACACCGTGCCACTGGATGCAATTCAGTTGAATGATGATTTAACCTACGAGGAGAAACCGGTTAAGCTTTTGGAGTATGCCAGCCGAGTCACCCGCAGCAAGGTTATTAAGTTTTGCAAATTTCAGTGGAGCCACCACACTGAGGATGAAGCCACCTGCGAGCGAGAGGAAGATTTGCTTAAGGACCACCCTCACCTATTTTCTAGCCAACCCGAATCTCGAGGGCGAGATTCATCTTAAGGGGGTAGGTTTGTAACATCCCAAATTTTCAATTGGGAATGTTATACATAGAGCATCATTGCATATCATATTTTTTCGTTGCATTTTGCTCGATCCTAGAAATTCTACACAACTCAAGGACCCTCGGAGAGAGTTGGAGATTTTCGTTATTTTCATATTTGAGTTTTCTCAAATTTTGAAAATAGGATCATTGTTTTAATTATTTTATCTTCAATTATTTCTATTACAAAAATATGAGAGAGGAATAAAATGACTTTCCCAAAATAAAGAAATAATGAAGATTTAATAATAAAATCAAATAAGATTTTATTTTGGAGTTTTTCGCCTTTTATTTGAATTTAGGAAAATGCGTGTTTTCAAAATTGCATTTAGGCCCCAAATAAATGTTCATTAAATCCGCTTGATTTTAGAAGCGGGAAATTTATTTCGGGATTTTTGGAGTCCGTTTAGTACTTCTTTTGATTTTTTTCTCGTAATGTTTTAAAAAACGCGACCGCCTTCGGGCGTGCAGCGGGACTCGCTTCGAGGCACGCTTATAAATAGCGGCCACCCCGAGCCGCCAGCCCACCCGAGCCCGCCCGAAGCGAAACCCTAGCCGCCCAGCCCGCCGACGCCGCTGTCATCGCGCCCATGCCGAGTCGCCAAGACGCCGCCCGAGGTTCGCCGCCGCCTCGATTTCTGTGCCGGTTTTTTTAAAAAAAACTGATCGGTTTTTTTCGATTTTTTTATTATTTTTTTTCCGTTCGAGTCGGTTCTTCATTTTTTTTCTTTTTCTCGGATTTAATCCGCGATTTTTCTGATCGCGATTCCAGATCCGATTTTCGTTTTAGTATAACTTTCCGCTCCTTTATCGGAATCAGGCGATTCAAGCGCCTAGAGTTTCGTCTCGAAACCCTCTTTCCGAATAATCTACTTAAACAAGTTTTTGCTTCGGTAAAATTTGACTTAGATCCAGATTAGTAAAACGAAGCTGTTTTCTTCCGCCGTTTGACTTTCGTTGCTTCGTTTGATTGGATTCTTTTTGCAAACCGAAGTTCTTAAGTTGAACTATCTGGTTAGATCTATTTGAGTTTTACATGTGCATTAGATGAGTACTTATTGTATGCTTGTTTGATTGTCTGCGATAGATTACCCGGAGTGCGCCGCATGTTATTTCGAGTCTCTAGGTTTCGCGGATCATCAGCAAGGCAAGTAACACTTTGATCATACGTTTCTCATACCTAGTTTTTATGCATTAGATCTATCCCAAAACACTTGCATGATTAGGATCTAGTTAAATTGTGGGAGTAACAATTGTGGAAGTAGATGAGGTAGTACCTATTACCTGTTTTATTATAAAGCTTTGGGAGTTACTTCTACGTTTGCTTATTATGCCATGCTATGCTAGTAGATGTGGATTGGGTGAGTGTATTCCATGACAGATGTGAGATTGTTATTTAATGGTTTATTTAAGGTGGCAACTTAAACACACATCTGGGTGGATTGAGGCACCTGGTTTCTATCAGGACTTGCCTGTTTTTCTTCGGACCGCCACCCAGGTTCAAAGGGATCATGAGATTATTCAAACTAGAAACTTCCGTGTGCAGCCACAAGCCATTATGGGCTCTGGCATAGTTGATTAAGTTGTGCGAACTCTTACGGGTAGGCTAGCAGATGTAGGGGATGTAGGTTGGTACGGTCTACCCACATGTAAGGTGCTAACGCTTCTGAAAGACTATGTCTCGGTCATCCGTTTCTCAAACACCATGTAGTGCGAGAAACCAAACGGAGGCGATCGAGTCTTGTGGGAAAAGTGCGCAAACCTCTGCAGAGTGTATAAACTAATCATGGTTAGCTGTGTCACCGGTTATGGACAATCTTGAGTATCTAGTACCTGAATATCATGTGAATCTCATCATGTTACTTCTAATTAATATTGTTTGGGTTTAATGAGTACTTTTAATTGGGATTGAGAATGCTGTCAACCATTCTCAATATTTCACAACCACCATGATAGTTAAATAAGTTTATTCCTTTGTAGTAGGGAAAAATTGGCTTTATGCAAAAACTATAACCATAGAGCTTTCCACCAGCCATATATGCATGTCGTATAGGCTATTCATTCCATTATCCTCTATGTGTTACATTTCCAACAGATTCCATGTGCTGGCCCGTTTTCGGGCTGCAACGTTTCATGTTGCAGACTTTTCAGACGACGATTAAGGTGCATAGGTCATGGTTCTATACTCAGTGATGCCGTTGGAGTTGATGGACTCGCTTATTCTTCCAAGCCTTCCGCTGTTATCGTTATTAGATGGCCTTAAGCCATATTTATTTTGTTAAGTTCTCTCTTGAGACATTCGATTGTAATAAGTATGTGATTGCTACTCCGTTATAAATCCTCAAGTACTGTGTGGTGTCAGCATTACTGATCCAGGGATGACACTGAGCACAGAGATCGGACTGTTTGAGGTCTGGTCGCTACACGGAGTGGTTTTCTTATTCTCTCCATAACAATTGTTTTAAATTGTGTAAGTATGAAATGAAACTCTTTATTTAGGGGCTGTTTGGTTCTAGGCCTAGGAATGCCACATTTTGCCACACAAATTTTGCCATACTTGCCTAAGGTTAGTTCTTCAAAATGAGAGCCACAAGTTGGCAAGCCTAAGGGAATCTTGCCACACTTTTTGAGTGTATGTCATGTGAGGCCCTAGTGTGGAAAAAATTATATTTCCTAAGGTAAGGCTTGAACCAAACACCCTCCTAAGTTGGTCAAAGTTGCCTAACCTTAGGTGTGGCAACATGTGGCAACCATAGTCACAAATGAAACAGCCCTTTAACGTACCAATGAAGAAAACTACTACTTCGGATGAACTAACGATCCACGCGTCCTGGTTGCACTTCCTGTCCTTCACGTGTGGTACACTACCCTCCCTTAAGTGAACAACCACACATGCGCAAGATTATCGGAAACGTGTGAGAGTGTGTACAAATAAAGAATTTTAATTTCAATTATCAGAAAGGTTTGATCGTACGTACAGTCTGCGGTCTCTCAATAATTATGGTTTATTGTGTTCGGCCTAAACTTGGTCAAACTTTACAAAGTTTGACTTCAGTCAAATGTAATATGCAGAGTAAATAAAAATGGAGGGCTACTACGTCCATCCGGGTTTTTAGTCCACACCATTTTTTTAATCAAAGTTAATAACTGGACAAATAAAATTACAGGGGAGCTGAAGACAAAGTTGTGAGAAGGCTTAGAAATCAAAACAAAACTTTTGCTCGTAGTACTAATGTCGATCCTTCTTCGAGGAAACATTTGGTTCATAGCCAATTGTGTGATAAAATTGCACCAACGTGAAAGACAATTGCGTCTCCAACGCAACCAAGGTGAACTGATGAAGGATATCATCTTTGTGGGTAACAAGCAAAGAGCACTGATGGAATACAGCTTGTTTTTCGTGGAAAATCGATCAGCTTCACCAGCCGACGCAACCATGAGGCGCAACCATGAGCATCGATAGGTCATCGTGGTGATGCATCATCCATTTGGCATCAAGTTTGGGTGAGGAACCTATGAAGTTTGACAAATCCTCACTGTGGTCAATTTCTTCTCATTAATCAAGCTCGAGGAAGGAAGAACCACGTGGCAGAGGACAGTGAGGCGGAACAACAATGGCAATCCAATTTTGTGCAGTTCCACTAAAATTGAGGAAGAAATGCCCGGGTATGGAGATATGCATCGCTGTTGGCAAAAATATAAAAAAGGGATATAGTGTTGTTACTTTGTTTTGGCAGTGGTACAAAATTAACAATGACATCTCAATTGTGAATAAGAATTAATGAAAAGTACACCAACAAACAGAAGCATCATGATTATCTTGATGGGAACTAAACCAGGATACCCGAGAAAAAAAGCATTTCTTCATTTAACCAATGATAGTATTAGATTAGCAGCAACAATAGGAGCATATGGACAATTACTGCACAACCACCATGTACTTTTTATCGAAAACAACATGTATACCTCCAACGAGGCATAAATCAGGACAACTTTTCGAGTGGCATTTCCTCTATAACAGTAGGTGATGTTGGACCAGCCGATGAACCCTAGCTACTATACATGGGGAGCTGGGGAGTAGTCGCATAGAAGAAAATCCGCATGCAGCGACCTGGGGAGCCAGACCAGTACAAGAAGTTATACCTCAGGTAGGCGAGATGTCACTTAGGCGGGCGGGCGGGATCTGCCCACACGATGGCAGCGAACAAGGGCATGGAGGACCTTCGTCCATGCCAGCGCCGGCTCTCAGAAGATGGTGTAAATCGGCTTCCTCCATCGTCGACGGCGACAAATGTCAATGTTGCACCTCCTCACATCCCGCAGCGGACTGGATTCGGCCGGATCTGTGACCACCGGTGAGGAGAGAGATAGAGTGGACACTGTCATCTTGTTTTGATATGGAGACAGTGAGAGAGCGAGACGCGAGAAACCCTATCAAACAAGAGGCTATATATACAATGGAGTAAAAAAATCTCTCCATAGCAGTGGTTTTAAATATAATACGCGCGTTCCCGGAAAAAAGATATGAAAACTGGCGGACAATTTTTTAACGTACCAAGAAAGAAAACTCGATCAAAAACACGCCCCCACTTCTAGGTCGCGAGAGTCATCGCGCACACACACATAGACATAGACATGCATCTGAGCATGGCTGGGTAAAACTGAAAACGGATGGTTCCTTCTTGCCAGAGAACAGAACTGCTGGTACAGGCATGATACTAAGGGATCATGGGGGTGCTATAATTTTCTCTTCATGTAGAAGCTTGTGTTAATGCGCGAACGTACTGGAAGCAGAATTGTTGGCCATCAAAGAGGGTTTGTCGCTCGCATTGCAGTGGAGCAATCTTTTTTTTAACCCACACACCATATTTCTATGGTAAATTATATTAATATAATAAAGTACATGGGGAGTCAAAGCTCCAAATATCAATATCGAGACCGACTGCCTTGAAGCTACAAATATGGTGAGGATTAGGAATGAGGATCTTGATCTCGGTTTGGTTTTTTGGTGCGTGAGATTAGATCGCTCATGGCACTCCGAAATACTTGTATTGCTCATGTTCGACGAATGAAGCAACATTTCCAGTCATACTTTACCCCATTATGGTAGGACTAGTGGCCATATCGTTGTTTGGCTAGGTTCAGGCCCTGATGGCATTGTCGAACTTTGTAACTCCAAGTGTACCCTGGCTACGCGAGTAATACAAGTTTGTTCCCACACAAAAAAGACATAGACATGCATATCCGTGTTTACGTAAAATTCCATCTCCATCTCCATCTCCAATCATATTTGTCCAAGTGGCACATTATTTATGTTGTTAATTATATACGCAGCAATATTAACGTACAACATCTCTTGTTTGCGGGCGTCCGGACCGCTACCACGCCCGCTCCTGACCAACCCGAACCCTCTTCATCACCCACGCGTGCTTCCCGCCCAGAACGGTCAGTGCCGCATTCATGCACGGCCAGAGTGGACGCGACCTCTCACTGGCGCCGACATTGAAGAGGCGTGCCAGCCGAGAGAGCGTCGCCCGCGCCGTTTCCCGGTGCACGCGGCTGCTCCGTGTTAAAGGTTGCAATAGCCGGCCACAACATGCATGTAAAAAGTTCTTGGGAGTCTGTGCTACAGCTAGCTATCCTCCCCCAACTCATCAATCTCTTCCAGTAGTGCTAGTAAGCCATGGTGCGATCCATCGACAAGCAGGTGGGAAAGTTATCGTATACTCGGTTTGCGGTGAGTGGCATGCCGAGCGACCATGTGGGGTGGAGCCGTGGAGGAGGGTGAGACATGAACGTGACATACGTGATTTAAACGTTGGTTTTGCTTGATGGCACGATCCAACGAAACGAAACGTTGGTTTCTCTCTGTTTCCATTTTTTCTCTGGAAAAACGGAAACTTTCCACTCCATTTTCATTCCTACTCCAAGGTTGCCCCATTACAACATTCCATCAAATAGAAAGGAAAACTAACACGCATGCTGATGCATCTCAATGATTCAGATCATAACCAATTTTTACTTCACAACTAAAGACAAAAGTTGTGAGAGCGTGTACAAAAGAAAAACTACTGATGGGGTCACTACGACTTAAACCCTAAACCCTAAACATGATTTAATTTCCTGGCTAGGTAGAACCTATCGAAGGAAAGACGGCTGGCACCCTCGGGTCATACGATGCTTTTGTGTTGTTCCGCTAAAATCGAGCTGAGCATCCCTGATGGCAAAGATATTGAAGAAGTGTGATTAGAATAATAGTACTGGCACTAGTTCATGAGACATAAACTCATCACAAATAGAAGCCAGTAGAAGTAGAGAAAGATCGACATGGAGATGGAGCTACGTGGGGAGATGCGGCAATGGAGCAAGCCGGCTCCAAAAGGAAGATGTACTACTACCTCAGACGTCGGGCTGTAGCTAGAAGGGCGGTTGGGACGCACCGACTGTGGGTTTTCTCCCTCGCCGATGTCGACCGCGTCTACGCAAAACATTGTTCCCTTCCCCCAGCGGTGGGATCAGGCCGGATATGTGACCAGCGGTGTGGCCATCGTTGTTCTATGCTTGTGAAGAGAGCAACCCAAGAAAGAAGGCTTGTAGCTTAGGCTCCTGCTAGTGTATATATGGTGGTTTTCTTTTTCTCTCCATATCAACCATTTTATATTGCGTATGTGTCATTGAAGAGTGAAATGATGGTTGCTTCTTCCAACTAACTTACTGTGTGATTTGACTGCTCCTTAGTGGCCCCTACACGTACTCCCCGTACGTGTATAACCCTTCCTGAGTCTCACTTGTACTTATCTCTATTTTCTTGCATGACACGTGAGTAAACAGGATGCGCATAGAGGAATTTTGTTGCTGCACGTTGTTACGTAGTACTGTACTACTAGTACCTACTCCCTCCTTCCGGTTCACTACTGGTACTCCCTCCGTCCTGGCTTATTGGTCCCCTTTGTACTCAATTCATGGGCTCATTTTCCTCAAGAAATTGTCTTTACCAACGTATTAATATCGGGAATGCATGCGTGAACAGCGAATGATTAAACCTTGCATGCAAGGTTTTGACAAAGCATTGACTTATGAACATGTGAATGTAAGGGACTACAACCTCGTGCATGCATGCAACAGTCACACATACACATGGGCGCAAAAACGGGCGCGACGCCCTAATGCATGCATGTACGAGCACACGACGGAACACACACGGTCTGCTCAACCTACATGTGCATGCACACACATACTCAGCCAGGGTGAGCTAGTGACCGTATAAACACTGGAAAATGTATATATTGAGCGCAATGAGCGTATTATGAAGTCCATCGACCGTATTTTTACAAATATACAAAGTGATGCATGGTGTATTTATCTCGTTTGAAATTAAGCCATATTAAATGGAAAGGAGGCAGTATGGACTAGCATTACTTTGCTGTGTCCCATCAACTTGCCAAACGAGGAGAAGCTTGCAGGACGGGAGAAGCTTGCGCGCGGTGGCTCGCAGGACATGGAGAAACTTTTGACTAATGCAAGCTCTCCCTCGCTCAGGCGGTGGACGTGCAACAGTTAATTCGGTATCAGATTGCCAGAAGCATACACTATACTAGTACTACTATTATTGTTCGACTTCCCGAAGATGCCAACAGCCAAGCGCATAGTTTACTACTCCCTCATTTCCGGTTTATAGGGCTCAATTAAAAAAACTCACCAACCAAGGTAGATGGTGAGTGGTGGAATACTTTTTTTAGTTTGCAAAAGCACCCAATTAATGCTCTTGTTTTCCTCAACAAATTATGTTTACCAATGCATGCATGCATAAAGTACATGCACAGGTCAATTTTCTCTTAATACTTCCATGTAATGATTTAATGCACCTTAGAATATGAACTTATGATGAGGAACAACCAAATTGAGCTTTATAAAATGGAAAAACTAAAATTTTGAGATAAGCCCTATAAACCGAAAAGGAGGGAGTAGTACTAGTACTACTACTATAGAGGATTAGAGGTATGTACTATACTATACTAGGTACCGGATGGAGGAGCGTCTGCACTCTTATTATATTTTAAAAAATGTGATAAAGCAATCTTCAACACATTTGGTTCTCTTTGAGGGTTCTCGCATGTGATAATGGAAGTTGATTGGATGGAACACTGGCCACAATTCTCGCTTAATTTTGGCTCAGATCCTTTTACAAATAGGAGCGCTCGGTAATATTTCCTCTTTTTTTGGTTATTCAGCATGTAAACAGGTCAGCAAACCTTGCGGCGCATCTTTGAGCAAACCGTGCTTGCTGCACTTTGAATGTGGCCGAGAGCTGGCTTGATGAAACACCTTGCTTCCTTCTTCTTTTTTTGCGGGGTACCTCGCTTCCTAGTGACCAGTCTCTTGGCCGATCGTCCTAAGAATGCTTATATATGAATAAAGCTCTCTCATTTACCCGCAAAAAATATTAAGCCATATTAACCGGAAAGGAGGGAGTATGGACTAGCACTACTTTTTGGTGTGTCCCGTCAACTCGCAGAACGAGGAGAAGCTTGCAGGACAAGGTGAAGCTCGCTTATGCCTTTTGACTAATGTAACCTACCCTCGCCCAGGCGGTGGACATGCAGCAGTTCATTTGGTGTCAAATTGGCACAGGCATACACTGTAGTACCCAACATGCAGAGTACCATCATTGTTCGACTTCACGAAGAGGCGAAGAGCCAAGCGCAAGGTTTATAGTTGTACGAGTAGTACTATTACTAGAACCGCATGGTGGAGCGTTTGTACTCTTATTTTATTTTAATCTCTAATAAAGTACACATTTATTCGGGAGAAGGGCGGAAAACGGTAGCCCAATGGTAGTATTAAAAAACATCGAACATGTAATGATGATATCGATCAACCATGCTCAAATTTATCTTGGCCTCCGTGCGAGCCCGTCTGTGTGTTCTCGCTCCTCATCTCTCTCAAGGAACGGCGGGTTGGCAATTTTGCCATCAATTGATATTGGTTTGCTCACACTCCGGTCCCACATGTCAGTGATATGCCAAGAGGAAGTGCATTGACCGACTGGCCATACGCGTATTTGGTTTTGCACCTTCAGACCATGCTTGGAATGGTTGTATTTCAATACGGAGGCGTAGAACTTACACATGTAAGTTACTGGCCGCTGTGAAAATTCCAGCCGGAACTGAAACGACGGGCGCAGGTGTTTATTTTTTACAAGTGTATTCAAAAGAGAAATGGTGATCCAAACAGGGCCTCATACTACTACTCCCCCCGACACAGTTTATAGGGTGCGCTTCATTGTTGCATTTCCACCACCACAGAGACTTTAGAACGTATTGATGGTTGATCCTTCCGAGCAACTTACAGTCGGAAAGGTAGGGCTTATGATTTGACTGCTCATTACTAGTCACTATTCGTGCGGTGCAACAGCCGGGCTGAGTTTCCCATGCGGTTGTGCACTACTCCCTCCATTCTTAAATATACTATGGAGTATTTGTCTTTCTTGATATTTCAATGAGTGACTACATACGAAGCAAATTTAGTGAATCTACACTCTAAAATATGTCCATTTGAAATTTGTAAAAAGGAAAAAACAACAATACCACCACCACCGGCCTAAACCCAATGCCTCCCTCCCTGCAACCCGCGCCGCGTGCCACTCCAGCCGCGGCGGCCACCCCCGCCACCGACTGCCTCGTAGCAGGAGGCTCCCCTCGGCCCCATGGGCCATCGCCGCTCCCGCTCCTCGCGGTCCCGCGACTCCGGCTGCTCTTCAAGGCGCCTCTCCTGCGACAGCGCGGGATGGGGGACACCGACCTCGGTGCCAGATCTAGCTAGGACCTCTCCCTACCATGCGGCTACGCCGGATCCCTCGCCTCCGCCGCGAATCCTGCTCCGGTGGGAGTGCTCCCATGGGCCAGCACCCCCTTGTCCAGCAGATCCACCCGCGCTCTCCCTCTCCGGGGAGCGGAGGCTCAAATCAATTATGGTTCGTCCGTCCTCCCCCACTCCTCTTTCCTCTTATGGCCTGGACGGTGGGTGGACTGAGGTGTGCTCGAAGAAGCACGCTAAGATCCAGCACCGCCCCTCTGGTCCGTCGGTCACTAGCACGCGCCAGCGTCGCCCCGCAGCTGGCACCAGGGCTACCAATCCCGGTCTCGAGGCCTTCTTAAAGCGGTTACATGGCCTCTGTTTTTGCTGTCTCAGCTCGCTCCACTTCCGGAAAAACTGTAGAGATCCTCTCTGCTGCATCATCTGCAAGCATCGTGGACACTTTGGAAAGGAATGCCCACAAAATCCAAGAAACGGCGGCCCCGGCGGTTCTGCTAAGAATAGGCTAGGCCCTCTCCAAGCTCCGGTGCCGGTCCGGGACCGGCTCCGTTTCCCTATCCCTCCCCCTCCATCGTAGCCGCTCCCTGCCCACTCCATCGCCGCCTCCGCCATGTCTGGGCAGGCCTCCTTCACCCACACCGACCCGTCTCGCCGGCCGCGCACCAGCCACAGCGTGGTCGTCTCGTCCCCGATCATGGACCACCAAGTGTTTGTCCCGAGTCAGCATGCAGTCACCCTTTCCACGCCGTAGGGGCCGGGCGTGACGAGCCCTCTTATGGTGGGGCGCGCTCTTGAGGAGCAGCTGCGCGTCCCTCCTCACCTGCTGTGCATCACGGCGCACCACCCGGAGCACTTCTTCGTCTACTTCGAGCTCCCGGCGCTCGGTGACAACGCCATGGCGAGGGGCTTCGTCACGGTGGACGGAGTGCGCTTCACCATAAACCCCCTGGCATGAAGATGATCACGCCGCGCTGCTCAACCTCTCCCTCCACATGAGCATCATCATCGAGAACCTCCCGATGCAGTTCTGGTCCTTGGAGAGGGCGGAGGAGGCGCTGGGGAAGATGTGCCGCGTCGACCGCCTCGACAGCAGGACGCACGAGCGCGACCACACCAAGCTCTTCGCCTGCTGGGTTTGGGTGTGGGATGTGGCGCACATCCCGACAACCCACACCCTGTGGGTGCTGAAGCGCGGTGCTGGCCGCGTCAAGGAGCTGCTGGGCTACTCCCCCTGAGCGCAAGGTGGCACCACCGCCCGGCGCGCGGCGGTACAATCTCCTCATCCACGTCGATAGGGTGGAGAACTGGGCCCCGCACCACTCCGCGCCCTCTTCACACTCCAGCGAGCGGCTGCCCTACACCGACTCCAGGGTTTGGTCGACTGGGGTGGAAGACGGCCAGGCACACGGACGCAGGAGTGTGCCTTGCTGAAGGAAATATGCCCTAGAGGCAATAATAAAGTTATTATTTATTTCCTTATATCATGATAAATGTTTATTATTCATGCTAGAATTGTATTAACCGGAAACATAATACATGTGTGAATACGTAGACAAACAGAGTGTCACTAGTATGCCTCTACTTTACTAGCTCGTTAAATCAAAGATGGTTATGTTTCCTAACCATAGACATGAGTTGTCATTTGATTAATGAGATCACATCATTAGGAGAATGATGTGATTGAAGTGACCCATTCCGTTAGCTTAGCACTTGATCGTTTAGTATGTTGCTTATGCTTTCTTCATGACTTATACAAAGTTCCTGAAACTATGAGATTATGCAACTCCCGTTTATCGGAGGAACACTTTGTGTGCTACCAAACGTCACAACGTAACTGGGTGATTATAAAGGTACTCTACAGGTGTCTCCAAAAGTATATGTTGAGTTGGCATGAATCGAGATTAGGTTTTGTCACTCCGATTGTCGGAGAGGTATCTCTGGGCCTTCTCGGTAATACACATCACATAAGCCTTGCAAGCATTGCAACTAATGAGTTAGTTGTGAGATGATGTATTACGGAACGAGTAAAGAGACTTACCGTAACGAGATTGAACTAGGTATTGGATACCGACGATCGAATCTCGGGTAAGTAACATACCGATGACAAAGGGAACAACGATGTCGTTATGCGGTTTGACCGATAAAGATCTTCATAGAATATGTAGGAACCAATATGGGCATCCAGGTTCCTCTATTGGTTATTGACCGAGAATGGTTCTAGGTCATGTCTACATAGTTCTCGAACCCGTAGGGTCCGCACGCTTAACGTTTGATGACAGTTCATTATGAGTTTATAAGTATTGATGTACGAAGGTTGTTCGAGTCCCGGATGTGATCACGGACATGACGAGGAGTCTCGAAATGGTCGAGACATAAAGATTGATATATTGGAAGCCTATATTTGGACTTGGAAAGGTTCCGGATGAAAGCAGGAAGTTACGGAACACCGGGGTTACTGGAACCCCGAAGTCTATGGGCCTTAATGGGCCATAGGGAGAAGAGGAAAGGGCGGCCAGGCAGGCGCGTGCCCCCCTCCCTCTAGTCCTAATAGGACAAGGAGGGGGGGCGCGCCTTCCCTCTTCCCCTTCCCCAATCCTAATCCAACTACGAAGGGGGAGTCCTACTCCGGTGGGAGTAGGACTCCTCCAGCGCCTCCCCTAGGGCTGGCCGCACCCCCTTGCTCATTTATATCACGGGGCAGGGGCACCCCATGACACAAGTTGATCTGGATCGTTCCTTAGCCGTGTCGGTGCCCCTCCACCATATTCCACTTCGGTCATATCGTCGCTGAGCTTAGGCGAAGCCCTGCGCCGTGAAGTCATATCGTCATGAGCTTAGGCGAAGCCCTGCGTCGGTGGAGCATCATCATCGTCCACCACGTCGTCTTGTGACGAACTCATCCCCACGCTTTCTGGATCGGAGCCCGGGATCGTCATCGAGCTGAGCGTGTGCTGAACACGGAGGTGCCGTCGTTCGGTACTTGGATCGGTCGGATCGTGAAGGCGTCGACTACATCAACAGCGTTGTTATAACGCTTCGCTTACGGTCTCGAGTGCGTGGACAAACACTCTCCCTCTCGTTGCTATGCCATCACCATGGTCTTGCGTGTGCGTAGGAAATTTTTGAAATTACTCGTTCCCCAACAATGGCATCCGAGCCTGGTTTTATGCGTTGATGTCATATGCACGAGTAGAACACAAGTGAGTTGGGGCGATATAAGTCATACTTCTTACCAGCATGTCATACTTTGGTTCAGCGGTATTGTGAGATGAAGCGGCCGGACCGACATTACGCGTGACGCTTCTGCGAGACTGGTTTCACCGCTTGAGCACTAGTTGCTTAAAGGTGACCGGCGGTGTCTGTCTCTCTCACTTTAGTTGAACCGAGTGTGGCTACGCCTGCCCTTGCGAAGGTTAAAACAACACCAACTTGACAAACTATCGTTGTGGTTTTGATGCGTAGGTAAGAACGGTTCTTGCTCAGCCCGTAGCAGCCACGTAAAACTTGCAACAACAAAGTAGAGGACGTCTAACTTGTTTTTGCAGGGCATGTTGTGATGTGATGTGGTCAAGGCGTGATGCTATATTTTATTGTATGAGATGGTCATGTTTTGTAACCGAGTTATCGCAATCGGCAGGAGCCATATGGTTGTCGCTTTATTGTATGAAATGCAAGCGCCATGTAATTGCTTTACTTTATCACTAAGCAATGGCGATAGTCGTAGAAGCAATAGTTGGCGAGACGACAACGATGCTACGATGGAGATCAAGGTGTCGCGCGGTGACGATGGTGATCATGGCGGTGCTTGGCGATGGAGATCACAAGCACAAGATGATGATGACCATATCATATCACTTATATTGATTGCATGTTATGTTTATCCTTTATGCATCTTATCTTGCTTTGATTGACGGTAGCATTATAAGATGATCTCTCACTAAAATTATCAAGAAGTGTTCTCCACGAGTATGCACTTGTTGCTAAAAGTTCAGTAGTACCCGGACACCACGTGATGATCGGGTGTGATAAGTTCTCGTCCATCTACAACGGGTGCAAGCCAGTTTTGCACACGCAGAATACTCAGGTTAAAACTTGACGAGCCTAGCATATGCAGATATGGCCTCGGAACACGGAGACCGAAAGGTCGATCGTGAATCATATAGTAGATATGATCAACATAGTGATGTTCACCATTGAAAACTACTCCATCTCACGTGATGATCGGTTATGGTTTAGTTGATTTGGATCACGTAATCACTTAGATGACTAGAGAGATATCTGTCTAAGTGGGAGTTTTTAATATGATTAATTGAACTTAAATTTATCATGAACTTAGTACCGATAGTATTTTGCTTGTCTATGTTTATTGTAGATAGATGGCTCGTGTTGTTGTTCGTTGAATTTTAATGCGTTCCTTGAGAAAGCAAAGTTGAAAGATGATGGTAGCAATTACATGGACTGGGTCCGTAACGAGGATTATCCTCATTGCTGCACGAAGAATTACGTCCCGAAGCACCGCTGGGTGCCAGAACCTGCTGCAGAGCAACGCCGAAGTTGTGAGCGTCTGGCGAGCAAAGCTGATGACTACTCGATAGTTCGATGTGCCATGCTTTACGGCTTAGAACCGGGTCTTCAACGGCGTTTTGAGCGTCATGGAGCATATGAGATGTTCCAGGAGTTGAAGTTAATATTTCAAGCAAATGCCCGGATTGAGAGATATGAAGTCTCCAATAAGTTCTATAGCTGCAAGATGGAGGAGAATAGTTACATCGGTGAGCACATACTCAAAATGTCCGGGTATAATAATCACTTAATTCAGCTGGGAGTTAATCTTCCGGATGATAGTGTCATTGATGAAATTCTCCAATCACTGCCACCAAGCTACAAGAGCTTCGTGATGAACTATAATATGCAAGGGATGACTAAGACAATTCTGAGCTCTTCGCAATGCTAAAAGCATGGAGGTAGAAATCAAGAAAGAGCATCAAGTGTTGATGGTCAACAAGACCACTAGTTTCAAGAAAAGGGCAAAGGAAAGAAGAAGGAAACTTCAAAAGAACAGCAAGAAAGTTGCTGCTCAAGAGAAGAAACCCAAGTCTGGACCTAAGCCTGAAACTGAGTGTTTTCTGCAAGCGATGGACCTTTGGAAGCGGAACTGCCCCAAGTATTTGGCGGATAAGAAGGATGGCAAGGTGAACAAAGGTATATGTGATATACATGTTATTGATGTGTACCTTACTAGAGCTCGTAGTAGCACTGGTATTTGATACTTGGTTACATTGCTAATATTTGCAACTCGAAGCAGGGACTACGGAATAAACGAGCAACGGCAAAGGGCGAGGTGATGATGCGCGTGGGAAACGGTTCCAAAGTCAATGTGATCGCGATCGACACGCTACCTCTACATCTACCTTCGGGATTACTTTTAGACCTAAATAATTGTTATTTGGTGCCAGCGTTGAGCATGAACATTATATCTGGATCTTGTTTGATGCGAGGCGGTTATTCATTTAAATCAGAGAATAATGGTTGTTCTATTTATATGAGTAATATCTTTTATGGTCATGCACCCTTGAAGAATGGTCTATTCTTGTTGAATCTCGACAGTAGTGATACACATATTCATAATGTCGAAGCCAAAAGATGCAGAGTTGATAATGATAGTGCAACTTATTTGTGGCACTTGCCGTTTAGGTCATATCGATGTAAAACGCATGAAGAAACTCCATAGAGATGGACTTTTGGAATCACTTGATTATGAATCACTTGGTACTTGCGAACCGTGCCTCATGGGCAAGATGACTAAAACACCGTTCTCCGGTTGTATGGAGAGAGCAACAGACTTATTGGAAATCATACATACGGATGTATGTGGTCCGATGAATGTTGAAGCTCGTGGCGGATATTGTTATTTTCTCACCTTCACGAGATGATTTAAGCGAGATACGGGTATATCTACTTGATGAAGCATAAATCTGAAACATTTGAAAATTTCAAAGAATTTCAGAGTGAAGTTGAAAATCATCGTAACAAGAAAATAAAGTTTCTACGATCTGATCGTGGAGGAGAATATTTGAGTTCTGAGTTTGGTCTACATTTAAAGCAATGCGGAATAGTTTAGCAACTCACGCCACCGGAACACCACAGCGTAATGGTGTGTCCGAGCGTCGTGTCGTACTTTACTAGATATGGTGCGATCTATGATGTCTATTTCCGATTTACCGCTATCGTTTTGGGGTTATGCTTTAGAGGCGGCCGCATTCACGTTAAATAGGACACCGTCAAAATCCGTTGAGACGACACCTTATGAACTATGGTTTAGCAAGAAACCAAAGTTGTCGTTCGAAAGTTTGGGGTTGCGATGCTTATGTGAAAAACTTCAACCTGATAAGCTTGAACCCAAATCGGAAAAATGTGTCTTCATAGGATACCCAAAGGAGACAATTGGGTATACCTTCTATCACAGATCCGAAGGCAAGACATTCGTTGCTAAGAATGGATCCTTTCTAGAGAAGGAGTTTCTCTCGAAAGAAGTGAGTGGGAGGAAAGTGGAACTTGATGAGGTAATAATACCAGCTCCCCTATTGGAAAGTAGTTCATCACAGAAATCGGTTTCTGTGACACCTACACCAATTAGCAAGGAAGATAATGATAATGATCATGAAACTTCAGATCAAGTTGTCACTGAACTTCGTAGATCAACCAGAATAAAATCCGCACTGAGTGGTACGGTAATCCTATTCGGAAGTCATGCTACTAGATCATGGTGAACCTACGAACTATGAAGAAGCGATGGTGAGCCCAGATTCCATAAAATGGCTTGAAGCCATGAAATCTGAGATGGGATCCATGTATGAGAACAAAGTATGGACTTTGGTTGACTTGCCCGATGATCGGCAAGCCATTGAGAATAAATGGATCTTTAAGAAGAAGACTGACGCTGATGGTAACATAACTGTCTATAAAGCTCGACTTGTTGCAAAAGGTCTTCGACAAGTTCAAGGGGTTGACTACGATGAGACTTTCTCACCAGTGGCGATGCTTAAGTCTGTCTGAATCATGTTAGCAATTGCTGCATTTTATGATTATGAAATTTGGCAAATGGATGTAAAACTGCATTCTTGAATGGATTTCTAGAAGAAGAGTTGTATATGATGCAACCAGAAGGTTTTGTTGATCCAAAAGTGCTAACAAAGTGTGCAAGCTCCAGCGATCAATTTATGGTGCAGTGCAAGCCTCTCGGAGTTGGAATAAGCGCTTTGATAGTGTGATCAAAGCATATGGTTTTATCTGAGACTTTTGGAGAAGCTTGTATTTACAAGAAAGTGAGTGGGAGCTCTGTAGTATTTCTAATATTATATGTGGACGACATATTGTTAATTGGAAATGATATAGAATTTCTGGATAGCATAAAGGATACTTGAATAAAAGTTTTTCAATGAAAGACGTCGGTGAAGCTGCTTATATATTGGGCATTAAGATCTATAGAGATAGATCAAGGCGCTTAATTGGACTTTCACAAAGCACATACCTTGATAAAGTTTTGAAAAAGTTCAAAATGGATCGAGCAAAGAAAGGTCTTTTACCTGTGTTACAAGGTGTGAAATTGAGTCGGACTCAATGCCCGACCACAATGAGAAGATAGAGAGAAAATGAAAAATGTTCCTATGCTTCAGCCATAGGCTCTATCATGTATGCAATGCTGTGTACCAGACTGGCGTGTGCTTAGCAATAAGCTTGGCAGGAAGGTACCAAAGTAATCCAGAGTGGATCATTTGGACAGCGGTCAAGAACATCTGAAATACGAAAAGGACTAAGGATATGTTTCTCGTATATGGAGGTGACAAAGAGCTAATTGTAAATGGTTACGTCGATGCAAGCTTTGACACTGATCCGGACGATTCTAAATCGCAAACCGGATCGTATTTTTATTAAGCGGTGGAGCTGTCGGTTGGTGCAGTTCTAAACAAAGCGTCGTGGCGGGATCTACATGTGAAGCGGAGTACATAGCTGCTTGGAAGCAGCAAATGAAGGAGTCTGGATGAAAGAGTTCATTTCCGATCTAGGTGTCATAACTAGTGCATCGGGACCAATGAAGATCTTCTGTGACAATCTTGGTGCAATTGCCTTGGCAAAGGAATCCAGATTTCACAAGAGGACCAAGCATATCAAGAGGCGCTTCAATTCCATTGGGACCAAGTCAAGTGGGAGACATAGAGATTTGCAAGATACATACGGATCTGAATGTTGCGGACCCGTTGACTAAGCCTCTTCCACGAGCAAAACATGATCAGCACCAAGACTCCATGGGTGTTAGAATCATTCTTGTGTAATCTAGATTATTGACTCTAGTGCAAGTGGGAGGCTGAAGGAAATATGCCCTAGAGGCAATAATAAAGTTATTATTTATTTCCTTATATCATGATAAATGTTTATTATTCATGCTAGAATTGTATTAACGGAAACATAATACATGTGTGAATACATAGACAAACAGTGTCACTAGTATGCCTCTACTTTACTAGCTCGTTAAATCAAAGATGGTTATGTTTCCTAACCATAGACATGAGTTGTCATTTGATTAATGAGATCACATCATTAGGAGAATGATGTGATTGACGTGACCCATTCCATTAGCTTAGCACTTGATCGTTTAGTATGTTGCTTATGCTTTCTTCATGACTTATACAAAGTTCCCGAAACTATGAGATTATGCAACTCCCGTTTACCGGAGGAACACTTTGTGTGCTACCAAATGTCACAACATAAATGGGTGATTATAAAGGTACTCTACAGGTGTCTCCAAAAGTATATGTTGAGTTGGCATGAATCGAGATTAGGTTTTGTCACTCCGATTGTCGGAGAGGTATCTCTGGGCCTTCTCGGTAATACACATCACATAAGCCTTGCAAGCATTGCAATTAATGAGTTAGTTGTGAGATGATGTATTACGGAGCGAGTAAAGAGACTTACGATAACGAGATTGAACTAGGTATTGGATACCGACGATCGAATCTCGGGTAAGTAACATACCGATGACAAAGGAACAACGATGTCGTTATGCGGTTTGACCGATAAAGATCTTTGTAGAATATGTAGGAATCAATATGGGCATCCAGGTTCCGCTATTGGTTATTGACCGAGAATGGTTCTAGGTCATGTCTACATAGTTCTCGAACCCGTAGGGTCCGCACGCTTAACGTTCGATGACAGTTCATCATGACTTTATAAGTATTGATGTACGAAGGTTGTTCGAGTCCGGATGTGATCACGGACATGACGAGGAGTCTCGAAATGGTCGAGACATAAGATTGATATATTGGAAGCCTATATTTGGACTTGGAAGGTTCCGTGTAAACGAGAAGTTACGGAACACCGGGGTTACGGAACCCCAGGGGTCTATGGGCCTTAATGGGCCATAGGGAGAAGAGGAAAGGCGGCCAGGCAGGCGCGCCCCCCCTCCCCTCTAGTCCGAATAGGACAAGGAGAGGGGCGCCCCTTCCCTCTTCCCTCTTCCCCTCCCCAATCCTAATCCAACTAGGAAGGGGAGTCCTACTCGGTGGGAGTAGGACTCCTCGGCCGCCTCCCCTAGGGCTGGCCGCACCCCCCCTTGCTCCTTTATATACGGGGGCAGGGGGGCACCCCATGACACAAGTTGATCTACGGATCGTTCCTTAGCCGTGTGAGGTGCCCCCCTCCACCATATTCCACTTCGGTCATATCGTCGCGGAGCTTAGGCGAAGCCTGCGCCGGTGAAGTCATACCGTCGCGGAGCTTAGGCGAAGCCCTGCGTCGGTGGAGCATCATCATCGTCCTGCGCCGTCGTCTTGTGGAACTCATCCCCGACGCTTTGCTGGATCGGGCCCGAGGATCGTCATCGAGCTGAGCGTGTGCTGAACACGGAGGTGCCGTCGTTCGGTACTTGGATCGGTCGGATCGTGAAGATGTCGACTACATCAACCGCGTTGTTATAACGCTTCGCTTCACGGTCTCACGTGCGTGGACGACACTCTCCCTCTCGTTGCTATGCCATCACCATGGTCTTGCGTGTGCATAGGAAATTTTTTGAAATTACTACGTTCCCCAACACTTGCGTGCTGTCCACGGGCTGCCGTGACTTCTCCTCCGGCGATCATCACCGCGACCACGACAAGGACGACCAAGGCGAAGGCGGCAACGGACGGCGCTCCTAGCATGACACCCTCCTCGGTAGAGGCCGCTCGGGCAAGGGAAAGGAGAAGGATCAAGGCGAGGGCTCATCCAGGCGGCGCAGCAGGATGCCGGTGCCCCGGCACCACGGTGGCGCCACGCGGGGACGCAGCAACTCCAGGCACGAGAAGGAGCCGGCAGCCCTGTCCGCCACTCCACCTACCCCGCTGCGTCAGGCCACTCCATCACCGTCGCCCGTTCCCGGCCCTGTTGCAGACTTCCTCGCGGTCCAGTTCGTCCCCTCCCCGGCTCGCGTGGACTGCATGCAGCTCGAGGTCGACGCCTCCATCAAGGCCACGCTGGAGAAGCCCCTGGAGTTTGGTGCCCCCTCTCTGCACGCGTGCCGGTCCACGCCTTCCACCGCAGCCCTGGAGGTGCAGGTCAATGTAGTCTCCAGCCAGGTCCAGGCCATGGGGATCGGGGAGGACAAGAACAGGAACCCGCAGCTCCTCTTCACCGGCATGGAGCCTGCGGTCCTTGGCCCTCTCCCGCCCTGCTCCAACCGCCGCTCCTCTGCTCCACCGAAGACGTGCACTGCTCCGACCCTGACAAGACAGAGTGCCAGGTAGACGGCCTTGCACTCTATCATGCTGGTGCCGCAACGGGCCACGCTCAGGATGATCCAGGAGCTGGGAGCCCTGGGCCCGAAGGACACGATGACGACGGGCGCCGTGGCTGCCCTCATCAAGCGCTTCGACGAGCCTCTGTCAGACAGTGACATTCAGGCCATCGCAAAGCTCATGGACCTGGACGAAGCAGCTCTACGCGTCACCGACGCCATGCTAGGCACTGCAGCTGTGACCGAGGAGGTCGATGTTTGATTATGTTAATCTCTTCTGTAGTTAGGTTCCGTAGACGACCAGCCTTAAGCTAGTTTGAGTTAGGGATGTTGATGATGTGCTGTGTTAGTGTAGTGGCTAAGATAGTTAGACGACGACATGGTTTTGGGGCTATTGGTGGATGTCGTCGCCCCCCTACTAGTTGGGTTGTGTACCTCCTGTTTCTTAGTAAAAATGTTCAGTTTGCGGAGCAATCTTGGTTTCCTGATGAGTAGCTACAACCCAGCAATCATGTCATGGAATGTTAGAGGCCTCAATGCGCCTGTAAGACGCACGACAGTAAACGAAGTGGTTACAGCAAACAAACTAAGCATTCTCTGTTTTCAGGAAACAAAAATCGAGCAGTGGTCTCTAGAGTTGGTCAGAGAGATTGGTGGCTCGTCTTTGGAGGCTTGCGCAGTTCTGCCCGCAGTATGATCAAGAGGAGGAGTGGTCATCTTCTGGGACAAGTCTGTTCTGGAAATTCAAGCACACGCGGTTGGCCAATTCTCTCTAACGGCCAAAGTGACATCGCTGTCTTCAGCAGACGCGTACTGGCTCACAAATGTCTACGACCCGGTGGAGGACACACTGAAAGACGATTTCTTTCGCGAGATGGATGCCGTTGCTCCTCCGGCTGGTCAGCCCTGGCTCATATGTGGGGATTTCAACCTCATCTATGAGGCTAGGGACAAGAGCAACAGCAGAATAAACAGGTGTATGATGGGGAAGTTTCGAAACGCGATCGATATCACGGGCCTCAAGGAAATCAAATGCAAAAACAGAAAGTTTACATGGTCAAATGAGAGAGTCCAGCCAACAATGTGCAGTATCGACAAATTTTTCTGTAACATGGCTTGGGAGATGGATCATCAGGAGTATCTGCTGATGGCGGCATCAACGTCCATCTCAGATCATTGCCCCCTGGTTCTGGCTAGCGCGGCTGTCCCTCCAAGGAAAGCGAAGTTCAGATATGAGCACTTCTGGGCAAAATTCCCAAGGTTTCAGGAAACAGTACAGAGGGCCTGGCAAAGGCCAGTTAATCACAGTTTCCCATACGTTCGCATCAAGATCAAAATGAAGAGGGTGGCAGCGAATCTCAAGGTGTGGAGCAAGTCTCTTTTCAGTAATGCACGCCTGAAACTGCACATCGCATCAGAGTTGGTTCTCAGGTTGGATACGACCCAAGAAAACAGGCAGCTCACCCCCCAGGTATTCGGGCTTCGAAAGCTGCTGAAACAGAGAATCCTTGGTTTCGCGGCCATTGAGCGGACAAGGAAGCGCCAAGCCTCATGCATAACTTGGCTGCGTGCTGGAGATGCGAGCACAAAGCTCTTTCATGCCTGGTTGATCTCTAGAAGACGGAAAAACTACGTGCACTCTCTGCTCCAGGGAAATCACATCGCCTCTGAACACGAGGAAAAAGCGCATCTCATTCATGAGCATTTCTCCGGGCTGCTGGGAACAAGAAACAACCAGTCCAGCACCATCAACTGGGAAATGCTCAATCTTCCACAGGTTCAGGGGGACACGCTGGATTTGCCTTTCACCGAGGAAGAGGTGTGGAATGCCATCAAGGCTTCGCCTGTGGAGAAGGCACCAGGCCCGGACGGATTTTCGGGAGGGTTTTTCAGATCGTGCTGGACGATTATCAAAGAGGATGTTATGAGGGTTTTTGAACAATTCTACCACATGGACAGAACAAATACAGACTCAATCAACACGGCAATGATTGCTCTCCTCCCAAAGAAGAACGGAGCCTCAGAGATTGGCTACTACCACCTGATAAGCCTGATTCATTCCATCGGAAAATTGTTGGCAAAAGTTCTAGCCCTATGGCTAGCTGGAGTTCTCCAGGATATAATCTCGCCAGCACAAAGCGCGTTTCAGAGGAAGAAATGCATCCAAGACTCCTTTCTGTATGTCCAAAACTGTGTCCACTCCCTGCACCGGAACAAAAAACCAGCGCTTCTGATCAAGATCGACATAGCTAGGGCCTTCGACTCTGTAGCATGGGATTACCTTCTAGAACTGCTCCAAAGACTAGGTTTTAGCGCTCGATGGCTTCGCCGTCCTGCCTCCTTAATGGAGTGTCGGGAAAGATGACCGAGCACGCGTGTGTCCTTCGTCAGGGTGATCCCCAATCGCCGCTCTTGTTCATCTTAGCAATCAACTCGCTCCATCGACTTCTCCTAGCGGCAACTAAGCAGGGAATCCTCACCCCCCCTCCCTGATCGTAGAATCACTGCATGAGTTTGTTTATACGCCGATGACGCGATCCTCTTTGCAAATCCTAGCAGATAGGAGTTTGAAAACCTCATGTGCATCATGACACTCTTCGGGGACGCCACGGGGCTTAGGATTAATCCTGACAAATCTTTCATCGCTCCAATACACTGCGACGACCTCGATCTCCAAAATGTGCTTCATAGTTTTACAGAAAAAGTTGTAGGTTTCCCCATGACGTATTTAGGTCTCCCAATTACCATCTCTAGGCTGCGTATAGTTCACCTGCAGTTCATCCTAGATAGGGTCCATGCACGCCTCGCTGGCTAGAAAGGTCGCCTTCTAACCACCACCGGCCGAAGGGTTTTAGTCAGAAGCGTTTTGACTGCCTTGCCGACGTACGCGCTCACCGTTCTCAGGGCGCCAAAAAAGCTCCTCAAAGACATCAACAAGGCTCGTTGGCGCTTCCTCTGGGCGGGTGATGAGGATCTGACCGGGGGGAAATGCAAAGTGAACTGGAATCAAGTGTTCTCGCCGGTGCAACACGGAGGTTTGGGCATCCTGGATCTGGTCAAATTCAGCCGTGCTCTTCGGCTAAGGTGGCTTTGGCTCGCCTGGCAGCAACCTCACCACCCGTGGGTCCGCACCCTGGTGCCCTGCAATCAAAAATACCACAAGATGTTCAACCGTGCAACGACTGTCACCATTGGCGATGGAGCGACAGCATCTTTCTGGCACAATCACTGGCTGGAAGTCAGGCCACTCAGGCAAGTTTTTCCGGCTCTGTTCGCGCACTCCCGCTGCAAAAACAGGTCTGTGGCTGCTGCTCTACAGATCACACCTTGGTAAAGGACCTCAGACATGGAGATCGGTCTGTGATCGTCACAGAGTTTTTCTCCCTCTGGCGGCTGCTAGCGGCGCAAAATGTGACTCTAACAGCAGGCACCAATGATTCGATCACCTGGACAATGAGCGGCTCAGGTCAGTACTCGGTGAGCTCGGCTTACAGCATGCAGTTTTAGGAGCCCACAAGAAATGATCTTTGCTCCATCATTTGGAAACCTTGGGTGCCGGGAAAGATGAAGATTTTCTCCTGGCTGTTGCATCTTGATCACCTGTGGTGTAACGACAGGCTTCAACGTCGAGGTTGGGTCAATGGATATTTCTGCCCGCTGTGCATCTGCCATCTAGAAACATCGGTGCACCTCTTCTAGGAATGTCCCCTGGCCCAGGAGATTTGGAGGAAGGCAGCGACTTGGAATGGCTGCGGTCCTCTGAACCCTGCTCTCTGGAGTAACACCGGCAGCTCAACCGAAAGAGTGTAGCTATGCCTGCAAAATTTTGCAAACGAGAAGGCAAGAAAGGCCGCGGCCTCAATCATCATGCTCGTCTGCTGGGAAATTTGGAGGGAGAGGAACGATTGCATTTTCAAAGGAAAAACTGCATCCGCGAATGATGTCATTAGATGTATCACTAAATGTTTAGAGCTCTGGATTATTGCAGGGCCTAAAAGCTTAGCGCACCCTATCGGGTCCCCTTCTGGGAGAGATTAGCCTTTTTCTCATTTTTTGCCTCTTCGGGCAGGCTCTTGCCAAAGAGCTCTTCTGTATTTGTTTAACTCTCCTCTGCTAAATCGATGACAAGCCAGCAATGCTGGATCTTTCAAAAAAATTGTAAAAAGACAAATATTTAGGAATGGAGGAAGTATAATTTTGTGCATGGCACATGGACCCATATGCTGAAGAGGCTTCTGGCAATGCTATCAAGATTCCAGCATTTGTTTACATAATTGATGTACTATACAAGTAATTTTCCAGCGACATGAAATTTTACAATGCTCTGAGCTTTCAGCTTTTGTTTCGTGTGTCTTGCCATCGATGCTCTTTCGAAAACAATAAAAAACTAACTTCCTTGCTAATGCATCTCAATGATTAGCAGATCAGAGCTAATATTTACATCACAACTGAAGACAAAGTTGTGAGAAGGTGTTCAATTAAAATTGATCCATGCTTTCATTGGCAGGAACGTCCCCCCAGCTCTGTCTAAATCAACAAGGCATGTTGGGAAAAAATTAGCTGTCTGGAACATGCAACATTCCGATCATTTTGTGCAGTTCCACTAAAATAGAGCTGAGTGTCCCTGTTCCAAAGATATTAAGTGTGATTACGATAATAGAGACTGCTGATGAAACAATAAACACACAAATATAAGTCGGTCACCTTTGCAGTCTCTCTTAAGACTAACTAGTTGGAGAAGATTAAGGAAATAGTTGGAGAAGATTAGGCTCGGAATTGGATGAGGAGGATAGAGCAAAACCAATCTCCCTTTGTGCAGTCGCACTGAAATGTAGACGTTGCCCGTGTAACATTTTAGTACAACTGCACAAAACACTCTTAAGAAAAAAGTGATTTCTGCAGTTCACCAAAAGGTCGCAATAGCAACGAGGTGAAATGGATAGCCCTGTTTGCAAAAAAGAGGTAGAAAGGAAACAGTTACTGGCCAATAACAGTTGATGACACATGCGACGACAAAAAGAAGCATATTCCATGTCCTAAGGGAAGATAACAACCCGGTTGTGTTTGTATAAACGGTGTGAGGACGAAATTGCAATATGGAAAGTACGTCGGACGAGCTACGTTTTGGGCAAAGAACTATGTTAGATCCACATGCAAGATTTTCCACATGCGACAACGTGGGAAGACGGGCAGTGGAGCAAGGCCGGAGGGGATATGTGGGGGTCGTCGGGATTTAACTAGGTGAGCGGCGGCGGGCGGGATCTGCCCATACTGTGGCAGCGGGCAGGTGGCGTAGTCCCTACCACGCTGAAGCTTGGTCAAAGAGAACGGAGGGTACCGCAGATCGGGACGTGCTGCCTCAGCACCGTCGAACGGAGAAAAGATGCACATCCTCCCTTTCAGCCGGCGGACGGGATGCGGCCGGATCAGTGACCAACGGTGAGAGAGAGAGGCCACCGCCGCCTTCTGTGAGATACTCTGAAGAGAGACAAACCCAGGCAGGCAGGCTCCATTGTATATAGTGGAGCGGACTACCTTTTTCTCCATAAAAATTGTTTTATATTCTGTGTACGTGCCATTGAGCAATATAACTTTATTTAAAATAACAGCGTAGCGCATCAAGTCGAACTTTGTTTACGTGCACGCGTGGTACATGACCTCCGTGGGTAAACAACCGCTTCTGCAGCGTTCAAATTAGCACGTGGGCTGCCATTTCGTACAGAAATGAGCTCCACCGTGTACCCGCGCGGGTGTGGCTGGGCAGGAAGCGTGAGTACATGCACCTATTCTCTTTGTGTACGTACACAACCTACGTGGGGTTGTGTGAGAGAGATACAAACGTAGAGAGATATAGTGTGTGGGTTCATGAGTGTTTTTTGGGGGGGGGGGGTGTCACTCAAAAAATGTAACATATGCAATGTGTGTGAAAATAGAGACCTGGAAATATCATATATATAGAGGGGGTGATCACGAGAAGAGAGTGGAGGTATCATCGGCTTGAGGTATCCATAGAATCGAAGAGAGGGATGATGTGTGTGTGTGTGTGTGTGTGTGTTGCGCGCGCGATCGACAAAGAGTGCCGTCGAATTTGTGTGTGCCCACGTCAAAGATATAGGGTGGCTGGCCTACTGGAACGTGAGAGGGGACATGTGCAGTTTGTCTCTGTGGCATGGATACCTACCTACAGCGCTCGACTATTAGTGTGTGGTGGGGGGAGGCCTTATTAACTATAGAGGTACAATGGTTGGTATATGTGTGGAGGAGGAGAGAGGCCTACCTTATGTATTAAGGGAGATCGATCGGCATCCATTCATATGTGTGGGAGAGGAATAGGGTTGTGAGAGAGACCGAGCTCGAGTGTTCGAGGGGGTGGTAGTGGAGTTGCTTTTAACAAATGGTGGGAGAGGCTTGCTAGACAAATGGAGGGTACGCCTGCAATATCAATAAGAAAGGGGATGGCTGCCTGTCTGTGCGCGTGCGTGTGAGAGACGGGTCCGGAGGCATGCACGAATGATGAAGGGGCACGATACGGCTGTGGTAAGCAGACATAACTGAGGGAGTCCTGGACTAAGGGGTCCTCGGGCGTCCGGCCTGTTATCTATGGGCTGGACTGGTGGGCTGTGAAGACATGAAGGCCGAAGACTCTACCCGTGTCCGAATTGGACTCTCCTTGGCATGGAAGGCAAGCTTGGCAAGATTCCTTCCTATGTAACTGACTCTATGTAACCCTAGATCCCTCCGGTGTCTATATAAACCGGAGGGCGTAGTCCGGATAGGGGATACTCATTACCATAGTCATACAGGCTAGACTTCTAGAGTTTAGCCATTACAATTACGTGGTAGATCAACTCTTGTAACACTCATATTCATCAAGATCAATCAAGCAGGAAGTAGGGTATTACCTCCATAGAGAGGGCCCGAACCTGGGTAAACATCATGTCCCCTGTCTCCTGTAACCATCGATCCTAGACGCATAGTTCGGGACCCCCTACCCGAGATCCGCCGGTTTTGACACCGACGTTGGTGCTTTCATTGAGAGTTCCACTGTGTTGTTGATAAAATGTTCGATGGCCCCTTCAATCGCCGATTGTGACGCTGTCCAGGGAGAAACCTTCCTCCCCGAACAGATCTTCGTATTCGGTGGCTTCGTACTGCGGGCCAACTCGCTTGGCCATCTGGAGCAGATCGACAGCTACACCCCTGGCCATCAGGTCAGATTCGGGAGCTTGAACTACATCGTGGACGCCACGGAGACCTGATCTTCGACGGATTCGATACCGCGATGAACGCTCCCCCTCGCTTCGATGAACATGATCTAAATCTGTCATCGGATCGCATCCAGGAGATGCTTCCTGTTGCAGCAACGGCCTTAGAACTGGAGCAGATTGTGCCATCCGAGGCCATAGAGTCCGCGGCGTTGGAGCCGCACACAGACTCGACACCCTGTACTATTTGCGTCAATGGAACTCCGGACTCGTCTCCGGCTATAAGTTCCGGACCAGGTACGCCTGCGGACGCCGAGCTAGATTGGTTGCCGATTTTCGAATTCAGCGCTGCAGACATCTTCCAACACTCACCTTTGGGTGACGTGCTAAACTATTAAAAGAATTTGTCCTTGGAGAAGGACTCACAGCCGAACTATGTTCGGTTCGAGCTAGAGGCTGACGATGGAGAATTTTGCTTCCCA
This sequence comes from Aegilops longissima, assembly GCA_021605205.1. Lineage (NCBI taxonomy): Eukaryota > Viridiplantae > Streptophyta > Magnoliopsida > Poales > Poaceae > Aegilops > Aegilops longissima. The sequence continues at coordinate 258,170,349 of CM038682.1, read as the reverse complement.
CCCGCCACCCACTTGATAGCCATCGCCGATGACTTAACGGCGTGCTTGATTATGGCTCCAAAGACATCGGCGGTATGGGCGGCGATGCCGACAAGGAACAAGGCCAAGACCCGCCATTCACTGGGCGTTTGGCGGCCACCTCTTACGTCTGATGTGTACATGGTTGACACGCCTAAAAAAGCTAGCGGCGATGACAAAGAAGATCCGATTCTTGAATAAACCTTCGAGACACAGCCCAGCGTCGGCGCCCTAAGCGGCGTTGTAAGCCTCGTCGCTCAAAAGATGGCAACAACGGTACCGAGAAAAGAGTACTACGGTGGCGCCGAAAACAATGAAGACCTGTTGGGCAGCATCGAGCAGGAGGAACAAGACAACGGGCAAGTTAACCACGATAAGCAGGCCATGCCCAATGACCGGATAGCGATAGTTATCGTCCGATCTCGAGGATGAGGAGAGCCTCGGCAGTGAGGATTTCATCGTGCCTGAGGCACCCCTCGAGCAGGAGCGCTTCAAGCGCCAGCTAATAGCTACTGCTAGAAACCTTAAGAAAAAGGAGCAGCAGCTCCAAGCCGATCAAGACCTACTCATTGATAGATGGACCGATGTCCTGGCAGCCGAATAATATGGCCTCAAGCGCCCAGCTAAGAGTTACCCGAAGTGCAGACTGCTACCTCAGTTTGATGAGGAGCCCAGATCCCATACCTCCCTCGCGCAATGCGGAACGACCACCACATGGTCGGGATAGTGCGGCGGGCCGACCACCCCGCGGTCGGGATAAAACGGCAACTCAGGCCGATCAACAGCCTGCCCCATCGCCTCGTAAAAACAGAGACAGAACAGCTCGGGACCATACATACGACCTTCGGCAGGACCTGGACAGTAGAGCCGGACACACCAGATCAATCTACGGATCGCGAGGACGCTTCCCGACTCAGGATGACGGCTACCTATTCGGACGTGACAAACCTAAACGCGCCGGGCCGACAACATGAGCAGACTTCATCGAGTGCGCCGTGACGCGGCCCGATATAGAGGCGCCGCACACCGCCTCTGCTTCACAGATGAAGTACTGGATCATGAATTCCCTGAGGGTTCAAGCCCGTCAATATCGAATCATACGACGGAACAACCGATCCCGCAGTGTGGATCAAAGATTTTATTCTCCACATCGATATGGCTCGCAGAGATGACCTCCACGCCATCAAATACCTCCCACTGAAACTAAAAGGGCCAGCTACACATTGGTTAAATAGCCTGCCTGAAAATTCCATCGGCAGCTGGGAGGACTAGGAAGAAGCTTTTCTTGACAACTTCCAAGCTACTTATGCCCGGCCACCAGATGCCGATGACTTAAGTCATATAGTCCAACAACCTGGAGAATCAGCCAGAAAATTCTGGACTAGGTTCCTAACCAAAAAGAACCAGATCGTTGACTGTCCGGATGTCGAAGCCCTAGCAGCCTTCAAACACAGCATCCGTGACGAATGGATCTCCCGCCACCTCGGCCAAGAAAAGCCGAAATCCATGGCAGCCCTCACAGCACTCATGACCCGCTTTTGCACGGGTGAGGACAGCTGGATGGCTCGTAGCAGAAACACAGCCAGCAAGGCAGGCCCCTCCGAGGCCAAGAATAGCACCGGCAAGCTCCGGCGCAATAGACACAAATGCCAAAGCAATGGCGATAACATCGATGACACCACAGTTAACGCCGGATTCAGCGGCTCCAAGTCCGGTCAACGGAAGAAGCCCTACAAAAGGAAAAATGAGGGACCATCCATCTTGGACCGCATACTCGATCGTCCGTGCCAGATACATGGAACCCCAGACAAACAAGCCAATCATACCAACAGAGGTTGTTGGGTTTTTAAACAGGCTGGCAAGTTAATGCCGAGAATGAGGAAAGGGGATCACAAAGCAAGGACGAAGACGAAGAGCCTCGACAGCCGAACACTGGGGGCATAAGAAATTTCCCCCTCAAGTCAAAATGGTGAACATGAATACGCTACACACATCCCCAAAAGGGGCATGGCGAAACACTCGAGGGGCGTCTGGCGGTAGAGCGATCGCCCCAAAATTCAATCCGTGGTCGTCATTCCCGATCACCTTCGATCGCCGAGATCATCCAACTAGTATTCGCCATGGCGGTTCGGCCACACTGATCCTCGACCCAATCATCGACGCATTTCACCTAACACGAGTCCTAATGGACGGTGGTAGCAGCCTCAACCTGCTCTATTAGGATACAGTGTGTAAAATGGGCATTAATCCCTCACGAATCAAGCCCACAAAGACTACCTTTAAAGGAGTCATACCGGCGTGAGGCCCATTATGCGGGCTCAATCCGCGGAAGTAGTCTTGGTTCTCTGGACAACCACGGCGAAGAGTTAATCTTTGATATCGTCCCCTTCATGGCGGCTACCACGCCTTGCTTGGAGCGAACTGCGTTTGCTGGATTCAACCACGATGCCACACTATGCTTATCTCAAGCTCAAGATGCGGTCCGCAGCGGCGTCATAACGTCAATGGAAATACTGAGCGCTCCTCCGAGCGGAGGAGCACACAGCCGCCCTAGCAGCGAGTGCAGGCGGCCTTCTCAAGCAGAACCGTAATCCGGCTGCCGAGCTCTTGGACATCATTAAGAGAGTCCGGACCACACTGCAACAGGACGATTCGGCTCGTCAAGGCTCGGCTAGCAATTCGGACTCCGTCCCGGTCCTGATGAGGTAGCCGCATCCACACCACGCGTACATAATTACGCACTCAAGATCCCATGGGCATCGACGGAGGCACAGCTAGCTTGTAGTTCGGCTACACCGATCCCGGACTCACTGGTATCTCTACTATTCTCTTTTTCATTTTCTTTTTCCCTTTTTTCTTTTTTTCAGGTATCTTTTATACCGGCCTCCTCCGATAGCCTGATTACTGGTCCTGTCAAAGGACAAGTACACCAGATTGGCACAGAGCACAGGCATACAGTGGAAGCCCTAGAGGACAATCTAACGACTACTCTACATGTCTTTTAGTACCCAAATGCAGCTCTCCTCTGGTTCTGGCATGTTAAATAGCCGGTTGCTTATTGCATTATTTGTATAAATCGCTTTGGCGCGTGCTTAACCATAATGGAAGCAGTTTACGGCCCAAGTCAAGGGGCCCCAGATACTACCTCTGCTCTTTTTCTGTTTCCCGTTGCTATTAATTACTTATATCGTCGCACCCGTGCACTTTGGTACGTTTCATATTCGCCAGGGCTCCTTATCGCCCCATAATACGGCAACAAAGTCCGAACACTTCTTATAGATAAGTTCGGCACCCCGAATTTAGCATTATATGCATTGGCTCCGAATCATGTCTTTGGTCAATAGTTGGGTTGCCCGGCTCCTGTGCTTGCTACCCTACGTTCTGCTACATCGTCTAGGGTAGTAAAGGGAGAATTACTGCGATTGTGCCTGGTCTAAACCGGATGAGCACCTCAGTAGAGAAAGCCAAAAACTGACTGTCATGATGCAGCGAGAGCCGGTCAGCTGTTCGGAGGTCACAAATTGTTGGAGATTTTTTTTCCGCATTTCGCGAAGGATCGGTACTTCCGATCGGATCGACATCACTACGGTTAGTATACGGGGGCTGCGCCTATGTTTTATTATAAAACTCCTATGGCTAAGTGAGGCGTTTAAGCGCATAGTCTGATTGCACTGGTTCGTTAAGCTAAACAACTCCTTCAAGGACCATATAATTGGATCAAGATTGTTTAGATTACATCCGAACACCTCCGTACTACCTACGTGAGGCGAAAGCCGATGGTGGTCAACCCTCGATTCCATACAACACGGCCGCACAGGTGGAAACAATCAAAACATAACATACATTATATTACAAACCGGATTTGTTTTCATCATACAAGACAAAAAACGAATGTCTTCATTCGAAAATAATGTCATGCCCGCACTGCGTTGCTGCTAGTCGAGACCCCTCCAGGACATCCGCAAAATATCGCTCGGGTGTGCGGTGCTCGTTGCCCTCCGGCGGCCCCTTGGCCACCTCAACGACGTCCATCTTCGCCCACCACATCTTGCAACGAGCGAAGGCCATGCGGGCACCTTCGATGCGGTGATAAACAGCGGTGTCTGGCAGCGGACAAGCCTCCATTACCGCTTCACGAGGCCAAAATAACGCTAGGTATAGCCCGGCTGGCCAAAGCGGATTGTTAAATACTTCATGGCGGTTCGGCCACCTGCAACTTCGACCAACTATTTCAGCTGATCGGCAAAGGGCACAGGATGTTCTGGCACAGCATATTGCGACCAGAACAACTTCTCCGTGGAATTCCCTTCTCCAGCTCGGAAGAACTCCGCAGCATCGGACACGCTGCATGGCAGATCCGCAAAGGCCCCTTGGCAACTCCGAACCCGAGTTAGTAAAAGGTACTTCTTCTCCGCATACTTGCTTTGCATGTTAAAAGCCTTACCCGCTGCGATCTTCTTGGCCTCCTGGATCTCCTGGAGAGCGCCCCGGGCATCATTCTGTGCGGCCTCCGCGCTCTAGCGAGCTTTGGCAAGTTCGGTCTCTCGAACCAACGCTTCGCGCTCCAAAGCCTCACATTTCTTCACCGCATCCTGGAGCTCCTGCTAGATCTTGCCGACCCGGGCCTTGAGCTTCTTACGGGCGGCTTGCTGCTGAACAGCCTTCCCCTCGGCTTCGGTCAGGGCATTTTTCAGGGCCTCGACCTCGGTCACCACCCCTACACATATTATGACACTCCGGTCAATACTCACCACTTACTCTTTCCGAATACACAGCAAGTCGATTACTCACCTTGCTTCTCACGGAGCTGAATTTTCACCTCGCCGAACTCGTTCTCGGTCCGCTCCAATCTCTGCTTCATTTCAGAGACTTTGGCAACATGCGAGGTTGTGGCCAACAGCGACACATGTTTAATCACAAAATTAGTCTCCTACAAAGGGTTGATCCTCTGTCGGCCTTTCTTTCCGAAAACCGAACAGTGTCTCAGGGGCTACTGTCAGCACGAGGTGTTCTCTTTCTATGTGACTTACCTCGAAACCTATCAACAGGTTGTTGCAGGCCTCGTTTAGTCCGCTCTTGACGGACTGAACCTTATCGATCACCGTACCCATAAGGATACGATGCTCATCCACAATGGAGGCGCCTCGTAGTGCCTCCATCAGGTTATCTGGTGCCCCCGGTTGGACAGGGGCCATTGATGGAATTGACGCGCCCTCCTCCTTCGAAGGAAGACGCGCGCCGGATTCCTGGGCCGTATCGGTCCCCGGGATCGTATTCGGCTAAGGGCCAAACTGAACACGTCCCTCTTCGCCAGTCTCCATGGGGATCTGCTCCCCGATGTGTCCGGCAGCGGAGGTCTCATCTTGCGACGCCTCCTGGACAGTGTCTTGGGCCCCTTCCCGGCTCGGAGCGGTCCTCCAGGACAACACTTCAGTGTCGTCCTTGGCCTCAGGGGAATGGGCGGTGGCGACATACTGGCCATTGCCACCGGATCCAAGGAACCCCCAGATGAGGATCGCTGGATGCTACCATGGGCTGGACTGCAATGGCACAATTAATCATGTTAAAACAATGAAAAGGAGAGGCCGGGTACACTTATGTACGAGAGTCATAATACTTACGATGCAGCCCGAGGCTTAGTGCAAAGGCGTCGCTCTGGACTGCTGTCAACGTCCCACGCGGTGCTGACCGCAGGGACGCCCTTCCCCTTCTTGGGCGTTCCCGCCTCCAGATTCGTGGAGGCCCCCCTCTTCTTCTACTTAGGGGGAGGGTTCTTCTCCTCCTCCTCCTCTTCCTCGTCGTCATCCTCAGGGATGGAGGAATGGGCTTCCTCGTCTTCAGATGTCACGTCTGAAGTGCCCGTGCGACGGGAACCACTTTGGCCGCCTTGGCCTTCTTCTCCGGCGCCTTATATGGCACCGGCACCAGCATCTTCGCCAGACGCGGGATGACCGGTTCTTCAGACTGCGGGGCCGGACACTGGATCTGCTTCGCCCTCTCCGTCCAATCCTGAGAAAGCAATGATAAAAGCTCAGACATCATCCTCAAAACAAGCAAGTAGGGGATGCGTTAAAAATAACATACCTTGCTGGCGGGGTGTTTACTATTGTGCCCGCGGTCTAAATCTGTGGCCAGCGGTTTCTCGTGAGAAACCTCCAGGCACCCTCGTGAGTGGTTTCAAAGAGCCTCACCAGGGTTTGGTGCTTCTTCGGATTAAACTCCCACAGAGGGTGGCTTCTGCGCTGGCACGGGAGGATCTGGCAAACCAGCATCACCTGAATTGCATCGACAAGCTTTACGCTCTTGGCTATCATACTTTGAACGCGCGTCTGCAGCGCAATCAGCTCATCGGGTGAACACCAGTTTGGACTCTTCTCGACCCAAGAGGTGAGTCGCATGGGAGCACCGGAGCGGAATTCGGCAGCTACGGGCCAGGTGGTACCGCGGGGTTCTGTGATCTCGAACCATTGTTTCTGCCACTCCTTTACTGTCTCCACGAAAGTACCTTTCAGCCAGGAGACATTTGACAGCTTACTCACCATGGCTCCCCGCACTCAGCGTGCTGGCCATCCACCACCTTCGGCTTCACATTGAATACTTTGAGCCATAGCCCAAAGTGGGGATGGATGCGGAGGAAGGCCTCACACACGACGATAAACGCCGAGATGTTAACGAAGGAGTTCGGGGACAGATCATGGAAATCTATCCCGTAATAATACATCATCCCGCGGACGAAAGGGTGGAGAGGGAACCCTAATCCGTAGAAGAATGAGGGATAAATACCACCCTTTCGTTGGGCTCCGGTGTGGGGACGACTTGTCCCTCGGCCGGCAGACGGTGGGCGATTTCCTTCGCCAAGTATTCGGCCACCCGAAGCTCAGTAATGTCCTCCTCCTTGATGGAGGAGCCATCCACTTGCCCCGACCTCCGTATCCGGACATGGTCGAGTGCTAGCTAGAGTGGAAAGGAGATGAGAACTTGGGCGCTGGAGCTCGAGATTGGAAGGGCAGAGATGGAGAGAAGGCGTGGGAGAGGAAGAGGGGATCCTTATCCCTTTATAAAGGCAGTGAATATTGAACGCCTCCCCGCTCGCCTTAGAATTCGCCTATTCCCAAGGGCTGTATAAACGGCCTGGTTGGGTTACCCATACCCACATTGATGAAAATCCCATGATAACGGGACACGATCTCTGCTTTGACAAGACGTGCCAATGGAAACCGCATCTCGGGACGTGGAGCGGCGGACACAGAAACGGTTCGGAATTATGACCGGTCGAACATGATGTCATTCTACAAAACATTTGTCAGCAGATTGGATTCGTGTAAAAACTATATTTTCTCTGTGGTTGTGTATGGTGCGTGTGACAGGTCCATATACTATCATTGCGTCCGAAGACTATCTTGGAGTTCGGGAAGAAGGGAACCCGCCTTGCAATGCCGAAGACAATCTGCGCGCCAGACTCCTCGTCATTGAAGCCAGGTTCAGGGGCTACTGAGGGAGTCCTGGACTAAGGGGTCCTCTTGCGTCTGGCCTGTTATCTATGACCCAGACTGGTGGGTTGTGAAGACATGAAGGCTGAAGACTCTACCCGTGTCTGGATTGGACTCTCCTTGGCGTGGAAGGCAAGCTTGGCGATCAACTATGAAGATTCCTTCCTATGTAACCGACTCTATGTAACCCTAAATCCCTCCGGTGTCTATATAAACCTGAGTGCGTAGTCCGAATAGGGGATACTCATTACCATAGTCATATAGGCTAGACTTCTAGGGTTTAGCCATTATGATCTCGTGGTAAATCAACTCTTGTAACACTCATATTCATCAAGATCAATCAAGCAGGAAGTAGGGTATTACCTCCATAGAGAGGGCCCAAACCTGGGTAAACATCGTGTCCCCTGTCTCCTGTAACCATTGATCCTAGATGCACAGTTCGGGACCCCCTACCCGAGATCCACCGGTTTTGACACCGACAATAACAACAAAGGAAGATCAATCGTCCTCTGTCAGAGAAAGGAGAGACATGATCGATGGGTGGGGGTAAAATAGTTAAAGTCGACCTACGTATATGTAGGGAGATCGATCGGTATACATGCATGTATGTGTTAGAAGCAAATAAGGCCAGGGGAGAAGGATAGAGAGAGAGGGATGCATCTAAGAGGTGGTGCGAGAGTCATACTATATCGAGGGAAGGAGTGTCTTGATGCGAGATCGATGAAAAGAGTGGTGGGAGTGGGGCATGGATGGTGAGAAGAGAAGAGGGGAACCTTGTGTTTGTGGTAGGCATACCTGGCTAGAGAGGCATATCGATCGATGTGTGCCGTAAAGAAGGAGCTGGGGGGCCTACACACACCGTGGGTGAACGACCTAAAGTGAAAAGACAAATTCAGCGATGAAGCTAGATAATCTTGAGGGAGGTGAGAGGGATCTTGAGCGTGTGCATGCACGAGAGAAAGTTAGCACTAGCTACAAAGATAAGAGGATTGTGTGGGTGTAAAAGACAAATAGAGATCATAATTCATTATAAAAAGTGAATTCAGATATTTATCATAGTGTTTTAAACCGACGGATGCGTGAATATATATAACGGTGATACACATGGTGTGGTTATGAACATGCTATACTACATATAATATATTTTATCTCTACTCTTATAAAAAATAGAGTTGTTGATGATGGTGTGCCTGCCATCATCCGATTTAGATCTGACGGATAGGATGGAAACTATGGCAATTTTGAAAAAAGATACCCACACCCCTCTCCATATTTGCAAATAAGGCCTCCCCTTGATCATGTTGATTTTCCGTGGAACGCATGGGCATCTTGCTAGTACTACATATAATATATAGAACATTGATTATAATTTGGGCTAATGTGTGGCTTTTGCAGCTCAGGGCTAAATACTTGTCATAATTTAAGGGGCGGGGCACCATACTTTGTGTGATAAACACGGTGTACGTATGGAACATGGTTTAGATTATGAATATATAGTTAGTACATCAAATGTACTATCATTTGGAATCAACATCTAGTGTATTCAAAAGATTGAATTCGAGTTCATATAGTGCACATAGTTCATATCTATCTCTATAGTAATCATGTGGTGTGTTGTTAAGGTAATACACGAATGATGGTTGAAGTTGGCAACAATCATGATTGTAGATTCTTATTGCAATAGAGAAACGAATTCAAATTCAGTTCGAATTGCAGCGGTAGTATAAACATTTGGAGTGCACTAAAATGTTAGTATGAGTAGGTTACATGCATTATACAGCCAGCGAAAAATTTTCATTGGACATAACATGGATTCATACTCTCTCCTTGTGTAGCTTTGAATAGCACTTGTATAGTAAAACGGGACAAGACTCTCTTTTTGTGTGGTGTGAATAGTTTTTATTTTTTTTGTCTTTTCTTTCGTTGAGGGAAGTGTGAATTGATTTGGTACGTACAAGTACAATATTACACGTTAGGTTTGTCCCTAAAATTCAACCCGCGCCTTGTTATATCCCGAAAATTCTTATATCGTGCTCCCAAAACTGGCGCCTTCACAACCCGCGCCTTGCTATCCCGAAATTACAACGCGCGTGAAAACTCCCTCCAGCTGCCAAATCCCGACACGCGAAATCCCCCTTCTAACCCTGAGCCGAAAGGGCCGCTAGTTCAAATCGGTGGGGTACTTTTGTAACACACCCTACATTTTGGACAAGCGCGTCCCTAAGTCATGGTTCCCCCCTCCCATCGCCTCCTTTTCGCCATTCAAAATCTGGACATCATAACCTATTCGCTCCAGCCGAGAAACCCCGCCCTCCTCCGTTCAACACCTCACCGCTGCCCAGCCGGAGCCTCTTCCCCGAAGAAGTCGTCCATCGCAATAGCTCTACATACCTTATCCGCCTCCCCGGATGAGGATCGTCATCCATCCCATTGTCCCGCCGGTTCAGCCGCCCCGTCCTCCACCTCCAAGGAGCTGCTCCGACGATCGCCTCGTCTATCATGGCTGCTCCATCCCCACAACGCCACCTTAACCTGCTCGACTGGAACCGCATCATCCTCAGCGACTCCTCGGACGAAGCCGAGGCCTACTCGGTGCCACCAAAGAGGTTGTACACTCATCGCATCACACCTTCTCCTTAACTCGACCTCCTGGCACTGACGGTGCTCCATCCCGCACCCCCATGGAGCGGCTACCTCGAAGCCGGTGCCGCGGACGACATATCCACGGCGGCTCTCCCCAGTGCGAGGCCCCTTTGGTGGCGGCGTCCATACCAGCCGGATCTGCTGCTGCTCCGGCTGTCGCTCGGTTGCTCACGCTGTTGCTGCTGCTCTGGCTCTCGCTCGCTCGCTCGCGCTGCTGCTCTCCCCCTCGCTCGTGCTGCTGCTCTGCTCCGGTTGAGCTACACTTCAGTCAACTGAATCGACTTTTGGGTCAGTCGATTATTAGGGTGTGGTGGATCTCGCCGGAGTTAAGGAAGAACCACCCGCAGCGGGGAGGGGGCTCACCGGAGAGGTACCCCACTATCTATATTAGGGTTCTGGGTGGGGTGCTGCTCGCCGGCGGTGCGGGGGTGCGGTCGTGGGGCGTTGGTGTGGGGATCGCTGCAGAAAAAGCTTGGCGCGAGGGGGGGCTAGAGGGCTGGCCGGGGCGGCGGCGGACTGACGGTGGGGAGTTGTTTCGGGGCAGCGAGGCGGCGGCGGACGGGCAGTGGGGAGTTGTCTCGGGCGGCGGGCGGCGGACCAGACCAACGGGTAGTTTTTCAGATGCGGCGGGCGGGGTTCGCCGGTGGTGGCTGGCGGCTCGAGGGGTGCAGGTTGAAGATGAACTGCAGGCCCTCCCTAAACTATCCCACGTGAAGTGCCTCTCTCCTACCATTGCGTTTAGTTTCGTTAGTAACATTCAGATTCCTGATGAAATTTCAGTTTTGTGATTAAGTTCGAGTAAACAGTTTTACCTCATCATTTGTAGTCGGTGGTTTTGGTGATGTAAATTTTACATCTATCACTTTTTGGTAATGCATTTTACATCATCTATTGCAGATGCTATTAGAATCCCACTTGAGATTAACGATGTATGTCTTGTCTGCTTCAGCCTTGGCGTCTTATGGCTCACGGAGCTGCTCCAAGGGCGGAGCGATCCATCACAACAGAGCGATTGCCACAGGCGCCGTCTCTGATTCCTCAGATCTTCCTCCACACCTCGACAGCCACCTCTGCATCAACTTCTTCAGCGACCAAACCAATGATGTTGAGGTCGACACGGCTACGGCAAAGAGGTTGTACACTTGTCGCATCACTTATTACTCTACATTCATGTCGATGCATTAGGGCTATTGTGGTTCAACGGAAAAACATAACAATAGGAAATTTTCCTATGGCACTCTACTATTCAATTATTCATGCATTTTTTTGAAAGGAATGGATCAAAACATCCACCTGGACCTACTTTTCAAAATCCTATGCATGAAAACAAGACCAAGTGCATTAGTGGCAGAATAACATTCTAACTGTACACACTTTCATATGGTTTCACTTTATTTTGGCCATGTTTCTTTGCATTCCTCTGCTCCTCCTTTTCCTGTGAACCAAACACCCAAGTTGACAGAAATCCTGTGTTCACAAATGCTCTGTTTCCCATGTTCATTCCTATCCTATTCTGGTGTTTTTCCTCCTATCCCTGCATTTTTAGAATCATGCAAGCCAAATGAGCCCTTACAGAATTACGTCAGTTACAGGTAGGTGTCGAAGAAAACTTTGTCGTCCACCTCACCTGAGCTGCTCCATCGACAGAAGCATCCACCAAACCAGACATCACGACTCCTGACCGTCTTTCACCGCCTCAGATCTCCTTCCTTGCACTTGACCCACATAACAGCATCACCATCTTGACTCGTGCAGATGAACCCAAGGAGTACACGGGTCCACAAGAGAGGTCGCACTCTTTTGTTTCTGCTTATGTTATGCATTGCTTAATATTACCTGCTACTTTATTGTCATGTTCACCTCTTAGACTCAAAATCAGGTCAAAATTGGTGTTCAAACTTGATTTCTAAATTAATTGTGGGGCACATATCGAGGCAGCATTGAATAGTATCTATGTCTAATATCTGGTTCACCTAGGGTATGCCTATGTTGTTCATCTTGGGTGGCAAACAAATAGTAAAGCAATCAGCATCTGTTTTTTTATTAAATTAAAGCAATCATCAGCCTTCTATCATTATTTCTGGATCCATCCACTCGTTGTTACCATTACTCTAGAATTCTGCATGCTCTCCTTACATAATCTCACTATATTTTTTGTATGCATGTCAGATATTGTACACAGTCATGCTGAACATGTAGAGAAAAAGAGAAGAGTTTTGTGCGGCAATACAATGTCATGCAGACATCGCTCCATGGTAGGTTCAATGGCAAACCCCCGTCTCAGTTGTAATCGAGAGGAAGATATACTGTTACGAGGTGGATTCGGATGAAGTGACCACTCCTATTTACCCCCAAGGTGTTTGCTCTAACATGGCATGATGATGCTAGTCATATCACTACTAGGAAAAGGGCTATAGATGGGATGGACACTAATGGCGCACTGTACATGTGGTGCGCCATTACTAAATACTTATGGCGCACCATGTGTTGGTGCGCCATTAGTGTAAATACTAATGGCGCACCACATCCCACGGTGCGCCATTAGTAAAAAATTATTTTTCAAAACTACTAATGGCGCACCGTGGGGTAGTGCGTCATTACTAGTTGAAACTACTAATGGCGCACCACTCCCACGGTGCTCCATTAGTATTTTAACCCAAACATTCCCGAATACCCCCGTGGATCGCCTTTTCAGTTTAAAAATAAAAGAAAATGATGAAAATGTCAAAAAATAAAAGAAAATAATATTCCCATGTGATATGTGGTCTAGTTGTTAGCAAAATTTACAAACATGAATTTTGAGTTTTTGCAAAATCTCTAGAGAATTTGTAAAAATGGGCATAACTTTTGCATACTAACTTTCGGATGAAAAAGTTTTTATATGAAAAATCATCTACTCGAAAAGTTACATCCAAATTTAACCAGGGGAACCCCGTTAAATATTTTCAAAATCCTCAAAACCTAACAGAAAATAAATTACGGGCCTTTTAAGATGCGGAGGGCAAAAAATTCAAAAAATTCAAACTTACTAATGGCGCTTTTGCCTGTGCGCCATTACTATCTTCCCGCCTTCAAAATTCAAAATAAATCAAAAAACTAAAAAAAAAGTTACTAATGGCGCACCTTCCCGTGGTGCGCCATTAGTATCTTCCCGCCTTCAAAATTCAAAATAAATAAAAAAAATAAAAAAAAAGTTACTAATGGCGCACCAGCCCGTGGTGCGCCATTAGTATGCCGTATATATGGCTGGGCTTGTCCTCTCCTCCTTACCTCTTCATTCTTCTCCTCCACTCCACCTCTCCTCCACTCCACCTCTCCTCCACTCCACCTCTCCTCCACTCCTCCACTCCACCTCTCCTCCACTCCTCCACTCCACCTCTCCTCCACTCCTCCACCATACTACCCTCCTCGTCTCCGGCGACCTCCTCCTCCTCCTCTCCGGTGGCCTCCTCCTCCTCTTCGGCGACCTCCTCCTCCCTCCTCTCCTCTCCTCCCCTCCCCTCCCCTCACGGTTTCTCCTCCCTCCTCTCCGGTGAGCTCCTCCTCCCTCCTCTCATGTGAGCTCCTCCTCCCTCCTCTCCGGTGAGCTCCTCCTTCCTCCTCTCCTCCCATCCCCTCATGGTTTCTCCTTCCTCCTCTCCGATGCTCCGGTGAACTCCTCTCCGCGACCTCGTCCTCCTCTCCGCGATGTTGCGGTCACCTCCTCCTCCTCCTCTCCGTGAACTCCTCTCCGCGAACTCCTCTCCGCAAAACAACACGGCAAAAGAACGTACAAGATCCAAAAGCAGGAACAAAATTTGAAATAATATCGTGCAAAAAAACGAGAAAAAAAACGAGCAAAAAATGGGCAAAAAAATCATGATCCAGATCCAAATTAAAAATTCAAAAATAGCAATGGCGCACGGTGGGGGTTAGACGGTGCGCCACTACTATTTTCCGCCTTCAAAATTCAAAAATACTAATGGCGCACGTGGCCTATACTAATGGCGCACAGTGGCCTATACTAATGGCGCCGAGGCCTATACTAATGGCGCACCGTGGTGCGCCATTAGTACATCAGATACTAATGGCGCACTACAGTGCGCCATTAGTAAAAAATACTAGTGGCGTGATACTAATGGCGCACGATGATGCGCCATTAGTAAACAAAACTGGTGCGCCAGTAGTAGGCCTTTTTCTAGTAGTGTATCATGCATATGTTGCCTTGCAGTGCCTACTTTCGACATCATATATGTCATCTGCTTAGTTTAGACATGTTCTGTAATGCCACCTGTTTAGTTTCAATATCATATATGGGAATTATGCAATGTCATCCTGTTTAATCAGGCATCATATATTTGAATGATATCTAGCCCATCCTTTTCTTCATTAAATTTCCATTTGTCGACAATGTTTGTACATTAGACTACTCTTCATGTGGATCAGCCATTTGAGTGGGTGATGGAAAAATCTGGAGTGAAAACAAGGCCTTCAGAGCACACAGTGCTACCTGTCGAAGCAGATCTCTTGCTGGGTCCCGATAGCTCCTCGGAGATGGATTCAGAGACAGATGACCAGTCCTATTCCCCCACCGAGGTGTATGCTCTAACTTGGCATGATTCTACTGCTCATATCATGCATATGGTGTCTTGCATTGCATAGTTTAAACATCATATACACAATATTCAACACCATGTTCTTAGTTCAGACGTCATATATGTGAATGCCTCCGCTTAGCATATAAATCACATATGTGAATTAAATCATGTGATCCTGGTTACTTAGATAACATGTACGTGAATTATGTCATGCGATCTTGTTTAGTTAGTCATCATATCTTTGAATTATGTTATGCTATGCTATCCAGTTTAGATAGACATCAAATATGTGAAATTATGTCATGCTATCTGTTTTAGTTAAACAATATACATGGCAATTATTTAATGCCCTCTTTTTTCACACTATCTATTGCATATGTCTCTCATACAATGTCTGTACATTCAATTATGTTTCCTGTTTATCAGCCATTTGAATTGGAGCCGGTGATGGCAGTATCCAGCGGAGTAAAAACACGGTCTTCAAATAAAATAGTGCTACCTCTTGGTGAAGATAGCACCCCGGTTGTACATGCACGAGAACCAGCCCTACCACACATAACCCAGATTCTCACAGATTTTATGCCTACTGCGATGGATAGAGACCCAGCTTCACCCAATCTAACCCCAACCCCAGCAGATAGTAACCCAGTTCCTGTTGACACAACACCATCTCCACCACAGAGCTCCCAAACAAGAGTAGTTAGTAAGGCAACTCCAGTGCCCAAAGCGCCAGTACTACCACGGCGAACCCCAACTCCACCAGTTGGTACACCTATTCCTGTGGAGGAAGCACAACCAGCCATTCATAGTTTAGCATCTATCGCATTTGATGTTGTTAAATACTATGTGTGTATCTTCCCATCATGGAAATATTATACTGAAGATGAAGGAAAATGCCAGTTGCAGGTGTTTGTCCAGGAGTTATGTGTAAGTAATGTTACTCATGGCAATTACTTTGCTTTGTCCCATACATTCTACCTCCATGATGGTTATAATACAGCAAATTTTCCCATTTTTCTCTAAAGAGAAGGACCGATTTGGAAACTCAAGATGAGGTAACCTGTGCTAATACCTTTGCTATCTTCAAGAATGGTTGGTGGCAGTATCGGAATTACCTGAAGAAAACGTACTTCATTAGCAAAGAAACTCATCAAATTCCCTTACGTTCTCCCGAGACACATTCTTTGGGCGGTGGTGGAGAGCGCTTTGTTCTTCTGAGTCCCAAACCAAGAATGTGGTAAGGTCTATGAGCTCATTTTATTTTAAGTACTATATGTTTGCGTCTTACTGTACTCTTGTTCATGTAGAACAAGTGCTTAAACCGAAGAACAACTGTTCTCATTTAAGATTCCATTGCTATCGTGCATCTTTGCTTTGCTCTTGTATCCTTGTATTTACTCATACAAACTTATTTTTAAATTGAACTATCCAATGGAAACTCCAATGGCACAACAGGTATGTTTACGCATGTTTCTTTAACAGGTTTTCTCTTATGAATAGCTCTGTTGATTTCAATTTCAATTGTGTATACAGTTGACTACTCATATCATGCACACTACTAGCATCATAACACGGCCAATAGTGTTGTTGTACATGTAGACCCGTGGTACCCATCTGAAATCTTGTTGTGTCGTTTAGTTTCCCACGCTTTGTATTCTTTTAGTGCTGCTTTCTCTTGAACTGATATGATTTGAACCATGTCTCTATTTTGATTTGGCAAGACAATGCAGTGACCATAGGACATAGATATATGTTTGTTTAATGCTTTTATAATGTACTACTTGGCAATAGAAGACTTGGTAGTTTAATATTGTCCACCTTACTAACGAACTGGTTCACCGAAATGAGTTTCATATACTAGTACATGTTAAACCTGTTATGTGTCTGCTTGTTTCTTCTTTTAGAATGCTGACAGAATATTGGGGAAGAGTGCCTTAGTAAGCAATGATAAAGGAAGTAATGCAGATAAGGTTCAGGATCGTGAGACATCCTTGTTGGTATCCAACAATGCTGATAAAACCGCTAAGGAAAACAGTCTTGAAGACAGTGAGGCAACCCCAAAGTGCTGTCTTGGTTTACTGTTCGAGTTACTGGCCACTATCACTTGCACAAGCTATTCAAACTCACTGTCTGAATCAGTTCGGTTTCTTGAGTCTCAACTACAAATTGAAAGACATCGATCGGTGTCTTTGCGACAAGAAGCGGAAGGATGCGGAAGTCCCTGGAGCATTCAGATGCATACTTTCTGGTGCAACAGCAAGCGTTGGAGGATTTTAGTGCCAAACAGGACAAAGCTAATAAGATTGCTAAGCTTATAGACAGCATGGTGGATACCCAGGATAACGTTTCTTGAGCTCTTCTGAAGTTTTTTTAGTTATGGACTTGTTTTGCTGCTGCGTTTATTTGCACTGGTGGCCAATTTTGACGGCCAGTGTATGTAATATGCTGCTTTGCTCCCTATATTTGCACTGGTGGTGAACTTTGATGCCAAGTGGATGTAATATGTGCAATAGCTGTAATAGGCTAGCGTTAGTTGCTTGCTTATTTATTTCCTTATTGTCTTGTTTAGTTATTTGCTTGTAGTCACTGCAGTTCCTTTTCTGCGTTTTTTTAGTGGCCACAATAACCTAGTTTTGGTAACTAGGCCACAATAATCATGGAAACACACGGACTATTGTAACCATGGGCCTCCTGCGGGCCATAGGATCTGTGGGCCTTCTACGGGCTAGGATCCATGGGCCTTTTACGGGCCGTAGGATACATGGAATTTCTACAGGCCGTATGATCCATGGGCCTTCTACGGGCCGTATAATCCATGGGACTTCTACGGGCCATAGGATCCATCGGCCTTCTACGGGTCGTATAATCATTTCGCCAAACATGGGTCGTACTATTCGTGGACCATAACAGGCCGTTAAAAGGTCATATTTGATAACGCTATGAAAACAACCCAACGGGTTAACGGGCCACAAACGGGCCGATTATAACCACGGGTTGTATTTGGCCCACAAACGGAACATGGCAGTAATGAACCGTATCTAACCAAATTCTAGAAATGAGCGCAAGAATAAATGGGCCCTTAGAAGGCCGAAATTTAACACGGGCTGGAAACTGCCGACGGAATAATGGGATGTTAATGGTTATAAAGCGATACACTGTTCATTATGGGCCAGTTTCATCCCGGGCCTTTAATGGGCCGAGAGTTACAAAGGGCCTCATGTGGGCTGAAAGACATCATGGGCCGGAAGTTACAACGGGCTGGAATCATATTGGACGGCCTAGATGAATCTACTGGGCTTAATTCCGATAGGCCGTAACGGGCCGGTAGTAAGTGGGCCGTAAATGGGCTATATATGAACAGGCTGTTAACAGGCTTTCCGTGGGCCGGCCCGTTACCTTTTGACCAAGTCAAACGGGCCGGCCTTTTCACCGGAATGGGCCTCTGTTGGGCCGTGCCACATGTCGACGTATCATAGGC
The DNA here is from genome assembly GCA_021605205.1 of Aegilops longissima. Lineage (NCBI taxonomy): Eukaryota > Viridiplantae > Streptophyta > Magnoliopsida > Poales > Poaceae > Aegilops > Aegilops longissima. The sequence goes on along the minus strand of CM038682.1, from coordinate 258,152,143 downwards.
GCCTCCTGTCCAATGAGTGGATGACATCTGTCCGAACGTTGAGCCGGCACGTGTTTCCTCCGGCCAATGAGAATTTTACACATGGAAAATTCCCATTGGTCAGGGCTGTTAACGGGTTATCGGATCCAAAACCAGACTCGATAGCTTAACGGTGTCCCGTTACGGTGGATGCCACGTGTCGGTCACCCTTGACGAAAGCACTTCTATGACGCGCGATTTATCGTCATGGAAGTGGAGACTTCCGTGATGATAATTTTGGTAATGTCATGGAACACTTCTACGACAACACAGGTATGACTATCTTGATTCTGTCATAAATTTGTCATGGATGTACATGCATGACAAAAAACGTGACCTACTGTGACAAACACGTATCATCACGGAAGTGTCTTTTTTTGTAGTCGTGGGATTACCCAAGACCGTATTGATGAGAATCTCGTGATAAGGGGACACGATCTCTGCTTTGACAAGACATGCCAATGGAAAACACATCTCGAAACGTGGAGCGGGAGGCTAAAAAACGGTTCGAAATAATGAACGTGCAGAGATGTGGCATCTCACTACAAAAGATATCAGTAGATGGGACTTATTAAACATTATACTCTTTACAGCTGTATGTGAAGCTTGTTTTGCTGAGCCGGACACGTTTTCTGTGTTCGAGGACTACTTTAGTATTCGGAGGAGGAACCCGCCTTGCAATGCCGAAGACAATCTGTGCGCCGGAGACATCGTCATTGAAGCCTGGTTCAGGGGCTACTGAGGGAGTCCTGGATTAAGGGATCCTCGGGCGTCCGGGCCATATGACGTGGGCCGGACTGATGGGCCATGAAGATACAAGACAGAAGACTTCCCCCCGTGTCCGGATGGGACTCTCCTTTGCGTAGAAGGAAAGTTTGGCGTTCGGATATGAAGATTCCTTCCTCTGTAAACCGACTCTGTACAACCCTAGGCCCCTCCAATGTCTATATAAACCGGAGGTTTAGTCCTTAGAGGCAATCACAATCATATAGGCTAGGCATCTAGGGTTTAGCCATTACGATCTCGTGGTAGATCAACTCTTGTAATCCTCATATTCATCAAGATCAATCAAGCAGGAAGTAGGGTATTACCTCCATAGAGAGGGCCCGAACCTGGGTAAACATTGTGTCCCCGTCTCCTGTTACCACCGACCTTAGACGCACAGTTCGGGACCCCCTACCTGTAACGCCCCGGATTCGATGCGCCAAGTGTCCTTCAGTTATACGTCGGCGTTGCCATGTCATTTGCTTGCGTGTTGCATTTTGCCATGTCATCATCTGCATTTCATATCATGTCATCATGTGCATTTCATTTTGCATACGTGTTCGTCTCATGCATCCGAGCATTTTCCCCGTTGTCCGTTTTGCAATCCGGCACTCCTATGTCTCCCGGCGCCCCCTTTTGTCTTTTTCCGTGTGCGGGTGTTAAACGGTCTCGGAATGGACCGAGGTTTGTCAAGCGGCCTTGGTATAGCACCGGTAGACCGTCTGTCAAGTTTCGTGCCATTTGGAGGTCGTTTGGTACTCCAACGGTTAACCGGGTAACCGTAAAAGCCCTCTTTGTGTTGCAGCCCAACACCCCTTCCAAACTGGCCCAAAACCCATCCTAACCCCCTCCATGCTCTCGGTCGTTCGATCACGATCGCGTGGCCGAAAACCGCTCCTCATTTGGACTCTCCTAGCTCCCTCTACCTATAAATATGTGGCCCTCCCGGATTTTTCGCGCAAATGAAACCCTAGCAAACTTCCCCGCCGCCGCCGGACATGTCCGCCTCCGCGCCGGACAAAATCGCCGCCGCCCAGCAGCCAGCAGCGTCGCGCCACGTAACCCTCCGCCGCCCGCCGCCGCCCGGCCGCGGGGCCAGGCAAACCCGCCCGCCCGATCCGGCGCGCCGCCGCTCTCAGCGCCCCAGCAGCGGCGCCCGGCGCCTCGCGCCGCCGCGCCTCCGCCGTGCGCCTCCGCCGCCCTCGCGCGGCTGGCCGTGCCGCCGCGCCACCCGCCTCGCCGTCTGCGCCTCCTCGCCATGGCTCTGCCTCGCCGAGGCCCCGCCGCCCGGGATCCGGGGCAGCGCCGCCCGAATCCGGCGACCCGACCATGGCGCCCTTCTCCGGCCACCCCGCGTCCGTCTCCGGCGAAGACTCCGGTGACCTTCAGGCAAACCTCGGAGCCCGTGACGAACCCTAGATCTGTTTTCCCGAGGGTAATTTTCGCCCAAGTCCTCAAATCTGTGATTTTATCATGCCATGTTCATGCCATCATAACTCTGCATCCGTAGCTCCGTTTTGGGCGTGTAATATGTCAAATTGTTCGCCTCGACGGGTTCATCATTTCATATCATTGCATCATTTACATTTGAGCTCATCTTAATGCCCGAAATGCTGTTAGAAGAGGGCTATGTGATGTTAGTTTCAGATTCTTATCAGAACATGCATTTTTGTCATTTTTTCCATGATTGATGTGTGCACCCTATGAACTTGAGTCCTACATGTGTTTTGTAATGTGCCATGCCATCTTTACAGGGGTGTATGCCATGTATTTTTGTGATCTCTGTGGTGACTAGCACAAGCATGCAAACTAGGCTTCATGATGTTGCAGATTTCAGCCCCTGTTTTGCTGATATTTTTATGCCATGTTAACTTGATGCTCTGAGAGAGTTCCATGCATATTTTGAGATACTTCAGTAAGGATGTGTTTAACATATGGTTATGCTCTATCCATCCATGCCCTTGTTTGCAATTACGGAGTGCCATAGCTTGAGTCAATCAAGCTCTACTTTTGCTATAAAATGTTTCCTGGCAGGTTGTTTACATGTTATTCAATTTTGCCAAGTTTGTTGTTATTGATCCATGCACCCTATGAACTTGTTCTTGCCATGTATAGCCTCTATGACATGTCTTCTTACTGTGAGTTGCCTTGCCATGCCATGTATTGCTTTGTGGTGAGTGATTCAAGCTCACCAACATGCCTACTTGTTATCTGTTTATGCCATGCTCCAGTTTTGCTCTAAGTCTGAATCTGTTTATGTGTTTGCTATATTCACATGCTTGCAAATGTATTTTCTGATCTCTTTTGGCTCATGGTCATTAAGGGACATTTGTTCTATGAGATTAGTAGATTCATGCCATGCCTTTGTTTGCCATGATAAGTTCCTGTAGCATGTTATTTGAGAGCTCTAAACATTGCAACCTGATGTTATTTCTGCCATGTCCTGTGATTTCTGCCAAGTCCGAAACTGTTATTATTTGCAATCTTGCCATGTGTGTTTGAGCATGTTCTAGTTGTTTCTGGAGATAGCTCAGTGTTCATGTTTTGTCATGATTTACCTGTACATCATGCCCATGCCTTTTGTTTTCTTATTGAGGTGTTGTAGTATGTTGTTTTGATGCTTGCAATATGCCTAGTTGCTGTTTTGGACAGCTTGTCCTTTAAACTTGTTTCATGTGTATGTGTTGAACCGTTGCTCCGTTTTGAGTGTGCTCTATATGAAACTTGCTAGAATTGCTTGTAGCTTCATATTATCATGTTGCATCCTTATTTTGAGGTGTTTGTTTGATGTTTGAATGCATTTTGCACCAATGCCATGTTTAACTTGTTTTGCTCATATCTTTTAGGCCGTAGCTCCGAATTAAATGAACTTTATATGTAACTTGACTAGAATTTCGTGTAGATCATCTTGGTGCATCTTAACTTGCTGTTTAACAACTTCAACTTAAGTTTTATTCAGATCTGGACCAATTTCGAAATTTGCATATGAGGACTTACCAGAATTGTTATATGTTGTTTCCGGCCTCATTTAAACTTGTCTTGATGTGTTGCTCTTGTTTGCATCATCTCTTGCCATGAGTAGCTCCATCTAGTCTTGTCATGCATCATGCTTGGTTGTGCATCATGTCTTGTCTATGTGTGGTGTGTTTACTATGTTGTGTGCTTCTTCTTGTTAGTTCCTGTTTCGTTGCGATCGTGAGGATTCGTTCGTCTACGCTTGGTTCGTCTTCGTGGCTTCATCTTCTTCATGGACTCGTTCTTCTTCCTTGCGGGATTTCAGGCAAGATGACCGCTACCCTGGATCTCACTACTATCATTGCTATGCTAGTTGCCTCGTTCTATCGCTATGCTGCGTTACCTATCACTTGCTGCTCAAGCCCCCCAAATTGCCATGTCAGCCTCTAACCTTTTGCACCCTTCCTAGCAAACCGTTGTTTGGCTATGTTACCGCTTTGCTCAGCCCTCTTATAGCGTTGTTAGTTGCGGTGAAGATGAAGTTTGTTCCTTGTTGGAACATGGAGATGTTGTTCCTTGTTGGAACATGTTTACTTGTTGGGATATCACAATATATCTTATATTATTAATGCATCTATATACTTGGTAAAGGGTGGAAGGCTCGGCCTTATGCAGTGTTTTGTTCCACTCTTGCCGCCCTAGTTTCCGTCATATCGGTATTATGTTCCCGGATTTTGCGTCCCTAACGCGTTGGGTGATTTATGGGACCCCTTGACAGTTCGCTTTGAATAAGACTCTTCCACCAAGGCCCAACATTGGTTTTACCATTTGCCTCACCTACCCTTTTTTCCTTGGGACCCCTTGACAGTTCGCTTTGAATAAGACTCCTCCAAAGAAGGCCCAACATTGGTTTTACCATTTGCCTCACCTACCCCTTTTTCCCTTGGGTTTCGGAGCCCAAGGGTCATCTTTATTTTAGCCCCCCCGGGCGGTGCTTCTCTAAGTGTTGGCCTGAACCGAGGCTACTGCATGGGGCCCTCGAGCAACTCGAGGTCTGGTTTTACTCGTAGCTAGTCTCATCCGGTGTTGCCCTAGAGCGAGATATGTGCAGCTCCTATCGGGACTGTCGGCGCATCGGGCGGCTTTGCTGGTCTTGTTTTATTCTGTCGAAATGTCTTGTAGCAGGATTCGAGACTGATCGGGTCTTCGTGGAGAAGGAATATCCTGCATTGATCGCGAGAGCTTATCATGGGCTAAGTTGGGACACCCTGCAGGGTATAAACTTTCGAGAGCCGTGCCATGGTTATGTGGCAGATGGGAATTTGTTAATATCCGGTTGTAGTAAACTTGAAGTAAACTCTTCTAAAATACACCAACCGTGTGCGTATCGTGAGTGTCTCTTTTGGGGTTGATCGAGAGGAGAACATGGTTTCGGGTTATGTTTGGCGTAAGTAGGAGTTCAGGATCACTTCTTGATCATTACTGGTTGACGACCGTTCCTTTGTTTCTCTTCTCGCTCTCATTTGCGTAAGTTAGCCACAATACATGCTCAGTCGCTGCTGCAACCTCACCACTTTACCCTTCCTTTCCCATTAAGCTTTGCTAGTCTTGATACCCATGATAATGGGATTGCTGAGTCCTCGTGGCTCACAGATTACCACACCACCAGCTTCTTTGGTACAGGTTGCGATGACCATGGCGTGAGGCGATGTTTGCTTGTATTGGAGTTCTTCTTACGCTTCTTCTTGATCGGGGATAGGTTCGGTCGGCAGCCTGGGCTAGCAGGTGGATGTCGTTGGAGCTTCTGTTTATGTTTCATCCGTAGTCGGATGATGATCTTATATATGATGTTGATGTATTCTTGTGGCATTTGTGCCTTATGTATGTATCCCTACCTATTATGTAATGTTGATGTAATGATATCCACCTTGCAAAAGCGTTTCAATATGCGGGTCTATCCTTGGTGGGACCATCGAGTTCCTTTTGGATAGGGTCGCATATTGGGCGTGACAAGTTGGTAACAGAGCCTCGACCGACCTTAGGAGCCCCCTTGATTGATCGTATAGTTTGGCCGTTGTCGAGTCTAGAAGAAAACTGTTTTCTGAGTCTAGTTATATCGGAGAAGAGGAATTCTTTTTACTCCTCTGCCCCTTCGTCGCTCTGGTGAGGAATATTGACGTAGGTGTTTTGAACTACTCCTCTTCCCCTTCAAATTTTTCTTTAGGATCACGCAGTTGGTTTTCCGATCGTTGTTCCTCTGCTCTTTTACCGGTGCATTTCTCGTCAAGTCGACTCGAGCCTCTTCATCTTTGCAAGTCAATCGTCGATTGTCCTTGTTTTCCCACCGCCCTCCGTCATCTTCTCGAATCCGAGTCCGTAATCGAGTATCCATCCTACTCGTCTGAAGTCTTTGCTTTCTCTCCTCAATGATTTCAACGGTGTTTTCTCTTCAAGATATTAAATCGATTTCCCCTTCCAAGTTGCCTTTGTTTTCCCACCCTCCCACCCTCTTCTTCCTGGAGTTTGAGTCTCTCTCGACCAGCTATCTCATTCGTGCGGAACCTCTTCAGTCGTTCGTAAATTATCTCAACCGGTGAATTCTCGTCTAGTTCGTCATTCTTCATCCCTTTCTTTTTCCGGTGCACTCAATTCAAGTTTTTCGGGTTAATCATATTCTTTTCCTTCGAAGTGTTCTCTTCGCCCGTTCGCCTCTCGCCAGTTTATCATTCCGGAGTTCGGAAGACCTATCAGGAGATTCGTCTGTGTTCCAATTAATTCGAGGTTGTCACCTCATTCAAATATTTCATTTGTTTCGGTGCATCATCTATCTATTCGTCATCCCTTTCCAACGGTGTTTTTCTCTTCAGTGGGCCCTAACCCACGGGTCTTTTCCCAGGATCTTACCTGACTCTTCTACGTCACCGGAGTTATTCTCAAATTCTTTCAAGTGTGACATAAGAATGGATTCCATCAGTCACATGCCCTCTTCGACATCGATTTCTAATCATTTTTCATTGTTGCCTCAACCTCTTCGCTTTTCATTCTTTCGGAGTACCTCAACAATTTTGGGTGATATTTCTCGTCGTCATTTGAAGACCGAAGAAGAGTTTTTCCTCTAAATCTTGCCCGTTCTTGCGAAGTTTCGTGGTTCTAGCTTCTTATTATCCTCTCGAATTATTCCATCCGTCAGATATTCTTTTCTTACCTATCCGAAGTAGGTCAGAAGTTTTTTTCCCGTTTCTTTTTACCGGAGGCCGTCATTCCAGAAGAATTCTTTGTCCTCACATTTCAGCTACCGTTATCCGATTATCCCGGTGCTTCGTTCCAGTGTTCTTTAATCAGCTCTTGATCTCTTTGTTCTTTTGCATCTAAATCCCCTCTAGCTTATTGGTTCTTCTAATTCTTCCCGGTGATTCAGTCTTTTTCGTCAGTCATTTCCGAATTCTTACGGTGGTTCATTCAAGATTATTTTCCTTGTTTATCATATTAATCCATTCGTTCTTTTCAACCTACCGGTGATTCATGAAGTCCTTCTCAAGTTTGCGATATGTCACTTCCCAATTCTTTTTCAAGAAGAATAGGTAGTATGCGAAATCCATTGCTTGTCATCAATTTAATTTGATGAAGGATAAGCATACAATAAATATTATTCTTATTTCATCAAAGTGATTAATCTTTTTCTTCGAAGTTTGTTCTTGATGAATAAATTCTAGTTCCAAGTCTTTTCATCTTTTCTTTTCTGGAGTTCTAATTTTCCTCGGCTATTTTGTCAAAACCTCCATCTAAATCACCGCAAGGCTCATCTTATTCTTTCATCCTTCAATTTTATCTCGTCATCCTTTTGTTACCGGAGTTCTTCATGGTGGTTCTTCATGATTTAATTCATTCTTCAAGAGTTCATCAAGATTCTTGTTCAAGGAGTTCTAGTATTTTTTCTTCTCGCGTCTCGAAGTGCAATTAATTCTCCGTATTTCTTTTAAAGTGGAGTTTTGCATTTCTTCATTCTTCTCAGCTATCCAATCATTTCCGCTTGTGATTGGTTATCACCTCATTAATTTCGAGATGTTTTCCATAAGTCCACAACAAGCTTATTCTTTCGTGGTTGATTTTATCGACAACTCCGTTCAATCCTTCTTCTAAGGTTGCTTTCAATTCCATTCGTGGCACAAGTTGTCATTTTCTTCTCCGTTCTTTTCATTCAATTCTTTCAATTCTTTCCGGAGGTTTTGTGTCATGCCTTCACCAAGTATCATTCCATCCTCTCAAGTTCAAGTTCTATTCCTCCATGTTTTAGCCGGAGTGCTGCCTAAATCCTTCAGCCTTATCCGTTTCTTTTCTCATTCTAACCACTCCGGTTAGAACGAGTGGTTTCTTAGTCTATCTGATTTCGTGAGTTTTGATTCATGTCTTTCTTGTCGTTCCTCTCTTCTTCTCGAGTGCTCTCGATTCTTTGCTTCTTCTCTTGAGTTCCTGTTTCACCTCATCCTTTTTCCCTTCCGTCTCGGTCCTAAGATCTCGGGACGAGATCTCTTGTTAGTGGAGGAGTGTTGTAATGCCCCGGATTCGATGCGCCAGGTGTCCTTCAGTTATTCGTCAGCGTTGCCATGTCATTTGCTTGCGTGTTGCATTTTGCCATGTCATCATCTGCATTTCATATCATGTCATCATGTGCATTTCATTTTGCATACGTGCATCCGAGCATTTTCCCCGTTGTCCGTTTTGCAATCCGGCACTCCTATGTCTCCCGGCGCCCCCTTTTGTCTTTTTTTGTGTGCGGGTGTTAAACGGTCTCGGAATGGACCGAGGTTTGTCAAGCGGCCTTGGTATAGCACCGGTAGACCGCCTGTCAAGTTTCGTGCCATTTGGAGGTCTTTTGGTACTCCAACGGTTAACCGGGTAACCGTAAAAGCCCTCTTTGTGTTGCAGCCCAACACCCCTTCCAAACTGGCCCAAAACCCATCCTAACCCCCTCCATTCTCTCGGTCGTTCGATCACGATCGCGTGGCCGAAAACCGCTCCTCATTTGGACTCTCCTAGCTCCCTCTACTATAAATATGTGCCCCTCCCGGATTTTTCGCGCAGATGAAACCCTAGCAAACTTCCCCGCCGCCGCCGGACATGTCCGCCTCGCGCGGGACAAAATAACCGCCGCCCGCAGCCATCGTCGCGCCCGTGGCCCTCCGCCGCCGCCGCCGCCGCCCGCCCGGGGGCCCGGGCAGGCCCGCCCGCCCGATCCGGCCAGCCGCCGCTCCTCGGCGCCCCTTGGCAGCGCGCCCAGGCGCCTCGCACCGCCGCGCCTCCCGCGGTGCGCCTCCGCCGCCCTCGCCGCCCGGCTGGCGTGCAGGCTCGCCACCCGCCTCGCCGTGCCGGCCTCCTCGCCGTAGCCCGCCTCGCCGGGGCCCCGCCGCCCGGGATCCGGGCGATGCCGCCGGATCCGGCGACCCGACCCGCTGGCTCCCTTCTCCGGCCACCCCGCGTCCGTCTCCGGCGAAGACTCCGGTGACCTTCAGGCGAACCTCGGGGCCCGTGACGAACCCTAGATCTGTTTTCCCGAGGGTAATTTTCGCCTAAGTCCTCGAATCTGTGATTTTATCATGCCATGTTTATGCCATCATAACTCCGCATCCGTAGCTCCGTTTTGGGCGTGTAATATGTCAAATTGTTCGCCTCGACGGGTACATCATTTCATCTCATTGCATCATTTACATTTGAGCTCATCTTGATGCCCGAAATGCTGTTAGAAGAGGGCTATGTGATGTTAGTTTCAGATTCTTATCAGAACATGCACTTTTGTCATTTTTGCGATGATTGATGTGTGCACCCTATGAACTTGAGTCCTACATGTGTTTTGTAATGTGCCATGCCATCTTTACAGGGGTGTATGCCATGTATTTTTGTGATCTATGTGGTGACTAGCACAAGCATGCAAACTAGGCTTCATGATGTTGCAGATTTCAGCCCCTGTTTTGCTGATATTTTTATGCCATGTTAACTTGATGCTACAGAGAGTTCCATGCATATTTTGAGATACTTCAGTAAGGATGTTTTTAACATATGGTTATGCTCTATCCATCCATGCCTTTGTTTACAATTACGGAGTGCCATAGCTTGAGTCAATCAAGCTCTACTTTTGCATGTTATTCAATTTTGCCTAGTTTGTTGTTATTGATCCATGCACCCTATGAACTTGTTCTTGCCATGTATAGCCTCTATGACATGTCTTCTTACTGTGAGTTGCCTTGCCATGCCATGTATTGCTCTGTGGTGAGTGATTCAAGCTCACCAACATGCCTACTTGTTATCTGTTTATGCCATGCTCCAGTTTTGCTCTAAGTCTGAATCTGTTTATGTGTTTGCTATATTCACATGCTTGCAAATGTATTTTCTAATCTCTTTTGGCTCATGGTCAGTAAGGGACATTTGTTCTATGAGATTAGTAGATTCATGCCATGCCTTTGTTTGCCATGATAAGTTCCTGTAGCATGTTATTTGAGAGCTCTAAACATTGCAACCTGATGTTATTTCTGCCATGTCCTGTGATTTCTGCCAAGTCCGAAACTGTTATTATTTGCAATCTTGCCATGTGTGTTTGAGCATGTTCTAGTTGTTTCTGGAGATAGCTCAGTGTTCATGTTTTGTCATGATTTACCTGTACATCATGCCCATGCCTTTTGTTTTCTTATTGAGGTGCTGTAGTATGTTGTTTTGATGCTTGCAATATGCCTAGTTGCTGTTTTGGACAGCTTATCCTTTAAACTTGTTTCATGTGTATGTGTTGAACCGTTGCTCCGTTTTGAGTGTGCTCTATATGAAACTTGCTAGAATTGCTTGTAGCTTCATATTATCATGTTGCATCCTCGTTTTGAGGTGTTTGTTTGATGTTTGAATGCATTTTGCACCAATGCCATGTTTAACTTGTTTTGCTCATATCTTTTAGGCCGTAGCTCCGAATTAAATGAACTTTATATGTAACTTGACTAGAATTTCGTGTAGATCATCTTGGTGCATCTTAACTTGCTGTTTAACAACTTGAACTTAAGGTTTATTCAGATCTGGACCAATTTCGAAATTTGCATATGAGGACTTACCGGAATTGTTATATGTTGTTTCAGGCCTCATTTAAACTTGTCTTGATGTGTTGCTCTTGTTTGCATCATCTCTTGCCATGAGTAGCTCCATCTAGTCTTGTCATGCATCATGCTTGGTTGTGCATCATGTCTTGTCTATGTGTGGTGTGTTTACTATGTTGTGTGCTTATTCTTGTTAGTTCCTGTTTCGTTGCGATCGTGAGGATTCGTTCGCTCACGCTTGGTTAAATCTTCGTGGCTTCATCTTCTTCATGGACTCGTTCTTCTTCCTTGCGGGATTTCAGGCAAGATGACCGCTACCCTGGATCTCACTACTATCATTGCTATGCTAGTTGCCTCGTTCTATCGCTATGCTGCGTTACCTATCACTTGCTGCTCAAGCCCCCCAAATTGCCATGTCAGCCTCTAACCTTTTGCACCCTTCCTAGCAAACCGTTGTTTGGCTATGTTACCGCTTTGCTCAGCCCCTCTTATAGCGTTGTTAGTTGCAGGTGAAGATGAAGTTTGTTCCTTGTTGGAACATGGAGATGTTGTTCCTTGTTGGAACATGTTTACTTGTTGGGATATCACAATATATCTTATATTATTAATGCATCTATATACTTGGTAAAGGGTGGAAGGCTCGGCCTTATGCCTGGTGTTTTGTTCCACTCTTGCCGCCCTAGTTTCCGTCATATCGGTATTATGTTCCCGGATTTTGCGTCCCTAACGCGGTTGGGTGATTTATGGGACCCCCTTGACAGTTCGCTTTGAATAAGACTCTTCCACCAAGGCCCAACATTGGTTTTACCATTTGCCTCACCTACCCCTTTTTCCCTTGGGACCCCCTTGACAGTTCGCTTTGAATAAGACTCCTCCAGCAAGGCCCAACATTGGTTTTACCATTTGCCTCACCTACCCCTTTTTCCCTTGGGTTTCCGGAGCCCAAGGGTCATCTTTATTTTAGCCCCCGGGCGGTGCTTCTCTAAGTGTTGGCCTGAACCGAGCTACTCATGGGGCCCCTCGGAGCAACTCGAGGTCTGGTTTTACTCGTAGCTAGTCTCATCCGGTGTTGCCCTGAGAACGAGATATGTGCAGCTCCTATCGGGATTGTCGGCGCATCGGGCGGCTTTGCTGGTCTTGTTTTATTGCTGTCGAAATGTCTTGTGGCCGGATTCGAGACTGATCGGGTCTTCCTGGGAGAAGGAATATCCTGCATTGATCGCGAGAGCTTATCATGGGCTAAGTTGGGACACCCTGCAGGGTATAAACTTTCGAGAGCCGTGCTCATGTTATGTGGCAGATGGGAATTTGTTAATATCCGGTTGTAGTAAACTTGAAGTAAACTCTTCTAAAATACACCAACCGTGTGCGTAACTGTGAGTGTCTCTTTTCGGGGTTGATCGAGAGGAGAACATGGTTTCTGGGTTATGTTTGACGTAAGTAGGAGTTCAGGATCACTTCTTGATCATTACTGGTTGACGACCGTTCCTTTGTTTCTCTTCTCGCTCTCATTTGCGTAAGTTAGCCACAATACATGCTCAGTCGCTGCTGCAACCTCACCACTTTACCCCTTCCTTTCCCATTAAGCTTTGCTAGTCTTGATACCCATGATAATGGGATTGCTTTGAGTCCTCGTGGCTCACATTACTACACCACCAGTTGCAGGTACAGGTTGCGATGACCATGGCGTGAGGCGATGTTTGCTTGTATTGGAGTTCTTCTTACGCTTCTTCTTGATCGGGGATAGGTTCGGTCGGCAGCCCGGGCTAGCAGGGTGGATGTCGTTGGAGCTTCCGTTTATGTTTCATCCGTAGTCGGATGATGATCTTGTATATGATGTTGATGTATTCTTGTGGCATTTGTGCCTTATGTATGTATCCCTACCTATTATGTAATGTTGATGTAATGATATCCACCTTGCAAAAGCGTTTCAATATGCGGGTCTATCCTTGGTGGGACCATCGAGTTCCTTTTGGATAGGGTCGCATATTGGGCGTGACACTACCCGAGATCCGCCGGTTTTGACACCGACAGTCATATCGTTGTAGTGCTTAAGCGAAGCCCTGCGTCGGTAACGTCATCATCACCGTCATCACGCCGTCGTGCGGATGAAACTCTCCCTCGGCACTCAGCTAGATCAAGAGTTCGAGGGACGTCACCGAGTTGAACGTGTGTAGATCGCGGAGGTGCCGTGCGTTCGGTACTTGATCGGTTGGATCGCGAAGACGTTCAACTACATCAACCGCGTTGCTTAACGCTTCTGCTTTCAGTCTACGAGGGTACGTGGACACATTCTCCCGCTCGTTGCTATGCATCACATAGATAGATCTTGCGTGATCGTAGGTAAAATTTTTGAAATACTATGTTCCCCAATAGCATCACACAATTCAGATTCATCTATTCAAACCAACACAAAGAACTTCAAAGAGTGCACCCAAGTTTCTACCGGAGAGTCAAGACAAAAACGTGTGCCAACCCCTATGCATAAGTTCACAAGGTCACAAAACCCGCAAGTTGATCACCAAAACATACATCAAGTGGATCACGTGAATATCCCATTTTCACCACAGATAAGCACATGCAAGACATACACCAAGTGTTCTCAAATCCTTAAAGACTCAATCTGATAAGATAACTTCAAAGTGAAAACTCAATCCATTACAAGAAAGAAGAGGGGGAGAAATATCATAAGATCCAACTATAATATCAAAGCTCGTGATACATCAAGATCGTGCCAAATCAAGAACACGAGGGAGAGAGAGATCAAACACATAGCTACTGGTACATACCCTCAGCCCCGAGGGTGAAATACTACCTCCTCGTCATGGAGACCGTCGGGATGATGAAGATGGCCACCGGTGATGATTTCCCCCTCCGGTAGGGTGCTGGAACAGGGTCCTGATTGGTTTTTGGTGGCTACAGAGGCTTGCGGCGAGGGAACTCTCGATCTAGGTTTCTTTTCGGGGGTTTATGTATTTATAGGAATTTTTGGTGTCAGTTTCATGTCAGGGGGGTCAACGAGGAGCCCACAAGGACGGAGGGCGCACCCTCCACCCTTGTGGAGTCCTGGTGGCTCTTCTGGCACAACTCTTTTGCTTTGGGGGCTTCTTCTGGTCCATAAAAAATCACCGTAAAGTTTCAGCTCATTTGGACTCCGTTGATATTCCTTTTTTGTGAAACCCAAAAACAAGGAAAAAAATTGGCACTGGGCTCTAGGTTAATACTCCCAAAAATCATATAAAATAGCATATAAATGCATATAAAACATCCAAGATAGATAATATAATAGCATGGAACTATCAAAAATTATAGATACATTGGAGATGTATCAGTAGTCGTTGGAAAAAGAAAAAAGAGCAATCTGATTCTTCCTCGGAAGAGGACGGTGAAATACTGCAATACTATGGGCGCTCTCACAAAAATGATTATAAGAATCAACACACCATCACAATAGATTGAGAAATGTTTATTGTACGCTTCAACAACCTCAGGAGATATAATCTATGCCTATCCAAGTCACCTGAAGATGAATATTCAAGTTCTTCAAGAAAATTACCCCCTCTAGAAATTTTGTGCTACGAGTGCAAAAACTTCAGTCATTACATCACCGTCTGTCCACATGGTAAATGGATGTCAAGCCTAGCAGAAGATGGAATGCTCTTGATTGCTCTCGATCCAAGCGTGCAGATTGTCACAGTAAGCTCACGAAGAAGAATGAACCTTCTACATCTTATTCAACGAGACCAGTCAATAACATGAATCCCAATGCGGTGATTAAATCCAACATGAAGAGTGCCGGATTCAGGGCTCCGCAGACCCAAGATAGATTCGAACTCTGGGTGCGTGTGAAGAACTCTCCCTCCCAAATCCGTCGACTCCTCGATCTCACGGCCTAGCTCGATGACCTGGAATGGAAAGGGACACTGTGGTTTACCCAGGTTCGGGCCACCTTGCGGTGTAATACCCTACTCCTTCTTTGTGGTGGATTAGCCTCGAGGTGGGCTGAGGATGAACTTGTACAAAGGGAGAACAACCTCAGGAGGTGTGTTCTTGTGTTTGTGTGAGCTAGTGAGGGTGTGGATGGTCTGAATGATCTGTCCCTTCCTATGGTGGTGGTTGGGCTATATTTATAGTGGCCTTGGTCCTCTTCCCCCAAAATGAAGGCGGGAAGGGATCCCACAACGGCCAAATTCAAAGGGAGACAACTAGTACATTTTATCCTAACGAAAGGTGGTCTTCGCCTGCAAAGCTTCTGGCCGTGATGTCGTGGTGGGCTCGGCGATGACCTCCGTCCTGCTGACCTGGCGGTCTTGGTCTTGTAGCACGGAAATGCAAACCTTTGGCCAATTCCTCAGGACTCCGCGCCTGCGATTGCCTCTTTAGCACCAAAGGGGAAACCTGCTCTATTGTGCCCGTTGGCGCCCGCTTGTCCTTGGTCATCATGGATTGCTTCACCTCAACCTCATGAGGTGGGCGCCTGCATAGGAAACTCCGCTCCTCAGGAGCCAGCCTAGAGAGGCCACTCCTTCTGGAGGTCTTGGTGTCGTCCGCCTCACAAGGTTTTGCTCCTTGTGAGGGTCTTCTGTTGTTGGTGCTGAAGATGGGCCATACCAAGCCGTCGCGGATCCACGCCGTGGGCCACAGGCAGGCAAGCCTGGGTACCCCGGTTCCCAGAACACCAACAATAGCCCCCGGGCCCAACGCACGCTCGAACTTGGCTTTGAGGCGAAGCCAAAGGGCAAGGATGAAGCGCCGCGGGCCCCAACCGCCCGCGGCCCCGGTCGACGTGTGGTGCTTGATGGGACGTGGGTGTCTCCGCTTCCCCACGCTGCCTCGATAACCGTCCTGGGCTAACAAAAAGGCTGGCGCTTGCCGCTGAGCCTCCATTGCCTTCCCTTCTTCTTGCTCCAGATCCCCTTCTCTCCTCGCTCAAAGTGCTATGAGTGTGTCTTCTTCGTCGCGTCCCATGGAAGCAACGCGATCTCGAGGGCCGGGAAGAAGGTGGACGATTTCCAGCGCAAGGGGATCTTCATGGATGCCAAGCGCCCCCACGCTCGGCTGGAGCTGCCGACCACAATGCTGGCAAAGCTGGACCGGTGGGCTCTCGAGAAGCTCACCGACCCTCGGGCGGTGCCGATGCTGGAGAAGATGACGGCGGAGCTGGAGGCGGAGAAGTTGACAGGGGCCATGCTCGTCAAGGAGTTCCTGATGCAGTGTCTGGCTCTACTCCAGGCGCACTTGCGCCCCCTGTGGGGTCTCAAGGGCGCGAAAGACGACCTCCGGCTGCGCCCTGAAGACTTGACGGACGAGGAGCTGACCAAGGCCGTGTGCACCTTGCTTGAGAAAGACCAGGGCGGCCTCCTAGAGGCCTACCTCCTGTTGTAACTCCGCGACGATAGGGTGGAGGTGGCTGCCGCCATGCCCGTCTTCAATGAGTGGGGGCTCATGCCGCCCTCACTCCATAAGCTTCTGAACTCCCCGGTGCCGCTGTCCTCCGGCGAGAGCTCCGGGGATGAAGGAAAGGAGGACTCGGAGGCGACCCTGGAGGGGCTGGGGGAGACCTCTCCCCCATGTCAGAGCGATCTCCTCCGTGGCCTCTCCAATGATGACGACGTTGGCGAGTACCTGGTCGAGGGTTCCCCGCGCTTTGCCGGGGTCGTCACAAGGTCCGGGGGCACCCCTCTGCGGAGGCCGAAGCAGGGGACTCCAAAGAAGGGTGAGGCGGCGTCCCTTCCCCGGGGCGACACACCCGCCTTGCCGCAGGTCGCCGCTACTCCAGAGCCAGCCGCCCCGCGTGTGGCCGATCCTGACGATGCGGCGAGGCATGTTCCCAAGAAGCTCGGAGGCGCCGCGCTCTTGGCCAAGAGGAGGGCGTACGTTGCTGATGACGAGTAAGTATTTCACCTTGTTTCTGCTTCGCATCCTGGATGTCGTTCTCACGATATCCTCCTCCTGGCGGCCAGGCTGCAGCCAGTGGTGAAGAGGAAGAAGGAGGAGGCCAAGGCCGCGCGTCCTGTTGTGGCCGTGGCGACCCTGGCGCAGGAGGAAGAGGCCGCCTCGCATCCGCCCACAATGTTGCATGCCTCCCAAGGCTCAATGGCCCGGCCTCAGGAGAAGACCGCCTCCGTGGCCAAGCCGACTCCGGAGGCGCCTGTCACCAGCGCACCCGCTGGGGGTTTGAGGGCTCTGGAGCCCCTGTCATCCTTGTTGTTGTTGCGTTGCCAGCCCAGGCACCGGTGCCACCTCCTGCCCAAGCCGTCACGCTGGCAGACCATGGCTCTGCTACCTCTTGAGCATGCGTTGTATTTCCCTTGAAGAGGAAAGGGTGATGCAGCAAAGTAGTGTAAGTACTTCCCTCAGTTTTGAGAACCAAGGTATCAATCCAGTAGGAGACTACACGCAAATCCCTAGTACTTGCACAAACAATTAATAACCTTGCAACCAACACGATAAAGGGGTTGTCAATCCCTTCACGGCCACTTGCGGAAGTGAGATCTGATAGAGATAATAAGATAAATATTTTTCATATTTTTTTGTATAGATTGAAAAGTAAAGATTGCAAAATAAACGGTGACAGAAATAGCTAGTTGACGGGAAAATAATATGATGGAAAATAGACCCGAGGGCCATAGGTTTCACTAGTGGCTTCTCTCAAGATAGCAAATTCTATGATGGGTGAACAAATTACTGTTGAGCAATTGATAGAAAAGCACATAGTTATGAGAATATCTAGGCATGATCATGTATATAGGCATCACGTCCGTGTCAAGTAGACCGAAATGATTCTGCATCTACTACTATTACTCCACACATCGACCGCTATCCAACATGCATCTAGAGTATTAAGTTCATAAGAACAAACTAACACATTAGGCAAGATGACATGATGTAGAGGGATAAACTCAAGCAATATGATATAATCCCCATCTTTTTATCCTTGATGGCAACAATACAATACGTGCCTTGCTGCCCCTACAGTCACTGGGAAAGGACACCGCAAGATTGAACCCAAAGCTAAGCACTTCTCCGATTGCAAGAAAGATCAATATAGTAGGACAAACCAAACTGATAATTCGAAGAGACTTCCAAAGATATCAAATCATGCATATAAGAATTCAGAGAAGAACCAAATACTGTTCATAGATAATCTTGATCATAAACCCACAATTCATCGGATCTCGACAAATACACCGTAAAAAGTATTACATCGAATAGATCTCCAAGAGAATCGAGGAGAACTTTGTATTGAGATCCAAAGAGAGAGAAGAAGCCATCTAGCTAATAACGATGGACCCGAAGGTCTGTGGTAAACTACCCATGCATCATCGGAGAGGCCATGGTGTTGATGTAGAAGCCCTCCGTGATCGATTCCCCCTCCGGTGAAGCGCCGGAAAAGGCCCCAAGATGGGATCACACGGGTATAGAAGGTTGCGGTGGTGGAAATAGGGTTTCGTGGTGCTCCTGGATGTTTTCAGGGTATATGAGTATATATAGGCGAAATAAGTAGGTCGGTGGAGCTACGAGGGGCCCACGAGGGTGGGGGCGCGCCTACCCCCCTGGGCGCGCCTCCCTACCTCGTGGCCACCTTGTTGCTTCCTTGACGTCCACTCCAAGTCTCCTGGATTGCGTTTGTTCCAGAAACGATCCTCGCGAAGGTTTCATTCCGTTTGATATTCCTTTTCTGCGAAACACTGAAATAGGCAAAAAAAAAACAGCAATTTGCACTGGGCCTTCGGTTAATAGGTTAGTCCCAAAAATAATATAAAAGTGCATAATAAAGCCCATTAAACATCCAAAACAGATAATATAATAGCATGGCACAATCAAAAATTAGAGATACGTTGGAGACGTATCAGGCTCCTCTTCCATGCCCGGCGCTCTGGAGGAGGCCTTCACCATATTGGACCAGCTCCAGGCCGATCTTCGGGGTGTCAACCGGCGCGCGGCGACCGGGCGTCTGGGGCTGGTCTCGGGGTGGCTCCAGGACGACTCGTCGGCCAGAACAGCCTGGGGCCAGGCGAGGCCACTGCCATGGAGGGCAGGAAGGTGGCCGGCGAGGCCACAGCTGCACATAACGCAGCGCTGACCGACACGGCGGCTGCCAAGGAGCGCTGCCGCATGATGGAGGCCGAGCTGAAGGCCCTTCGCGAAGAGCAAGCCACCTGCACCAGCCTTCTCAAGGAGCGGGAGGTGGGGCTGAAGGCTGGGGAGACCGCGGTCGCCGACCGCAACGCGAGCTGGAGCAGGTAGCCCACGAACAGGCCGCGGAGTGGAGTCGCCAGGGGAAGCTGAAGGAGGAGACGGAGGCGGCCCAGGCGTCCCACACCAAGCTTGTCTCCAAGGAGAAGGCCCAGCTGGAGGCCAGGGAGAAGTCCCTCGCCGCGGCTGAGGAGGTGGCCGCCGCGGGGAGCGACGTCTTTGTCTCCCTCGAGTCGGGGTCCCGCGCGGCGCTACAGGACCTTTATGGGGAAGGGTACGAGAAGCCGCTGGCGACTCCGAAGGGAGGCCCCGCCGGGGTGCTCCCCAAGCTTGCCTCAGGGTTCGAGGGTATCCTCGTCGGAGTGGGCCCCATGGTGGAGGGAGAGGCTCACACACTTTTTACCTCGGCCGCGACGCGCATCTTCAGCCACCTCCACACCTTCGGGACCCCAGTTTTGACCTTGGCGCGTTGCTCGAACCCTTGGCCCCTGAGCTCCACGACGCTGCCGCCAAGGCCGTGGGGAAGTAGGTGGAGGCCCTCCTGCAGAAGTTCCTCTGCGTCGACCCCGTGACCGGGGCTGGTGGCAAGGATGGCGGTGACATTGTTGATGACAGGCCTCCCCAGGTGAGCGATGGTGGCGTCCAAGGCTGAAGAAGAGGTTCGAAGGTGGTGCTTCCCCCTGTTTTAACCCTGCAACATTCACCGTGCCTCATGGAGGCATGAGACTTCTACTTTGAGTTTCAAGAGACAATATGTTTTGTAATAATTTGCTAGGATTTCGCAACTTCCTTTCCGCTTGCTTTAGTGTTCTGCGTCGGCAGGGCCAGGCCCCGCGCATACCTCAGCCATCATTGGGGCGTTCGGATCACCAGGACGAGACCAAGGGGTGAGGGGCTACGTGACCAGTGAGGCCCCTGAGTCGTGATGCTCAGGGGTCCCCCTTGACGTACGAACATCTCTTAGGAAGGAGACGTGAGTGTTGTTTTTAGTGTTCTGCGTCAATAGGGCCCGGCCCCGCGCATACCTTAGCCGCCATTGGGGCGTCCGGATCACCAGGACGAGACCAAGGGGTGAGGGGCCACGTGACCAGTGAGGCCCCTGAATCGTGTGCTCAGGGGTACCCCTTGACATACAAACAACTCTCCATACCTATCCTCGTCGGGCTTTCGCTCGGGAGGGACGCGAGAAGACCAGGTCCAAGGGACCTGGTGAGGTGGCGTATGCCAGGGTGACCTGAGCATAGCCCCCATGCCCAACCCCCTCGCGCGGCCCTCCCGAGGGGAAGGCGTTGCGGTGAGACTGAGCAGTGAGCCTGGTGGCTCTCCTGAGGTTACTACAGCCACTAGGTTTCCCTCGGTTGTTTATTCACCAACGCATAGCATGGTGCTTCCGCTCTTGCACGGGCATAGCCGCTCCTCTACCGTGTCGTCCGCCAGCCCGGAGCATGGGGCTTCCACTGGTTCATGGGTGGGAGCTCCCTCCGAAGGGAGACTCCGAGACGTGTACAGCCCCGTCCTGGCACTTGGCTTGCACGGCAGGACTAGAGGAGGTGTATATGGGAACTCATGAGCCAACGAGGGACTCACGAAGCCCTACCTCGAGGCGGGTTGCGCATGAATTTGGTTCGGAACACTTATAAGGGTCCTGCGAGATGCTTAGGCAGCCTGCGTCGAGTGAATCTCCTGAGGTTATCGCATGAGAAGGCCAAACACCAAGGACCCCAGGAGGTGACGTGAACGGGGCCGGCCCGCCAGACGGAGCTCAGCCGTTGGGTTTGTCGACGCTGCAGGGACGGACCCGAGCATAGAAGCCGTGCCCAGTCTTCTCATGTGAAGGTCCTGAAGAAAACAACTGGCGCGCGGCTCCGGCGGCGGCGAGGCACCGGATCGCGCGCCCTAACTTATCCACTCGCGATTAGCTCATGCATAAACAAGGCACCAGGGCCATGGGGGTGACGTGCACGGGAGCTGGCCCGCGAGCCAGAGCTTAGCCACTTGGGTTTAGCGTCGTTGCAGGGATAGACCCGAGCACATACGTTGTGCCAGTCCTTAATCATGAGGCGGTCGTGGGCGGGTTTGCAACCGTGATGTCGCTTGAAGCTACGACGGTATTTCCCCAAAGAGGAAGGGATGATGCAGCACAGCGGCGGTAGGTATTTCCCTCAGATATGAAACCAAGGTTATCGAACCAGTAGGAGAACCAAGCAACACAACGTAAACAGACCCTGCACACAGATAACAAATCCTCGCAACCCGATGTGTTAAAGGGGTTGTCAATCCCTTCCGGGGTACGGCGCCTCAAGTGGCAAACGGGAGTGAGATAAAATTGTAGTAGATTGATAGATCAAACGCCAAATAAAATAAATAGAAATAGAACGCAACAAGGTATTTTTGTATTTTTGGTTTAATAGATCTAAAAATAATGCAAAGGAAAAAGTAGATCGCAAAGGCAAATATATGAGAAAGAGGCCCCGGGGCCATAGAGTTCACTAGTGGCTTCTCTCGAGAAAAATAGCAAACGGTGGGTGAACAAATTACTGTTGGGCAATTGATAGAACTTCAAATAATCATGATGATATCCAGGCAATGATTATATAGGCATCACGTCCAAGATTGGTAGACCGACTCCTACCTGCATCTACTACTATTACTCCACACATCGACCGCTATCCAGCATGCATCTAGTGTATTAAGTTCATGGAAAAACAGAGTAATGCAATAAGAACGATGACATGATGTAGACAAGATCTATTTATGTAGAGATAGACCCCATCGTTTTATCCTTAGTAACAATGATACATACGTGTCGTTTCCCCTTCTATCACTGGGATCAAGCACCGTAAGATCGAACCCACTACAAAGCACCTCTTCACGTTGCAAGATAAATAGATCAAGTTGGCCAAACAAAACCCAAATATGGGAGAAGAAATACGACACTATAAGCAATCATGCATATAATAGATCAAAGAAACTCAAATAACTTTCATGGATATAAAAAGATAGATCTGATCATAAACTCAAAGTTCATCGATCCCAACAAACACATCGCAAAAGAGTTACATCATATGGATTTACAAGAGACCATTGTATTGAGAATTCAGCGAGAGAGAGGAAGCCATCTAGCTACTAACTACGGACCCGAAGGTCTACAAAGAACTACTCAAGCATGATCGGAGAGGCACCTATTGAGGTGGTGAAACCCATCCGAGATGGTGTCTAGATTGGATCTGGTGGTTCTGGACTCTGCGGCGGCTGGATGAATATTTCGTCGACTCCCCTAGGGTTTTTGGAATATTGTGGTATTTATAGAGCAAAGAGGCGGTCCTGGGGGCACCCGAGGTGGGCACAACCCACCAGGGTGCACCTGGGCCTCCTGGCACGCCCTGGTGGGTTGTGCCCCCCTCGCGGAACTCCCAGGCGCAGCCAGGGCCCATTATGTTCCTTCTGGTCCAAAAAAATCTTCCTGGAGTTTTGTTGTGTTTGGACCTCATCTGATATTGATTTCCTGCGATGTAAAAAACATGTAGAAAACAGCAACTGGCACTTGGCACTATGTCAATAGGTTAGTACCAAAAATGATATAAAATGATTATGAAACATCCAACATTGATAATATAACAGCATGGAACAATCAAAAATTATAGATACGTTGGAGATGTATCAGCATCCCCAAGCTTAACTCCTACTCGTCCTCGAGTAGGTAACTGATATAAACAGAATTTTTGATGTGGAATGCTGCCTAACATGTCATATCATATTCTTTTCTTTATAGCATGGACAATTGGACTTTTATATGATTCAAAGCAATAGCCTAGTTTTGACATAATAATTTAGATACTCAAGCATATCAACAAGCAACCAAGTCTTTCAAAATATCAATGCTAAAATAAGTTATCCCTAGCCCATCATGCTCAATTATTGATCCATTCATGAAACACACTCGCATATTAACTACACCCAATACTCAAGTACGATCATATTGCCTCCTAATTGGTGCTTTTGTAAGAGAAGATGGAGACTCAAATTCAAAAATGAAAATTGCATAAAGTAAAAGAAAGGCCCTTCACAGAGGGAAGTAGGGATTTTTAGAGGTGCTAGAGCTCCAAGCGAAAAATTGAGAGATAAAAACATTTTGGGAGGTGCATCCATCCCACCAACAAAAACAACTTAGAGTTCCCAACACTTTCCATGGTAGATATATCATAAGCGGTTCCCAAACAGAAAATAAAGTTTATTCCTTTTTCCACCATACTTTCACTTTCCATGGCTAGCCATATCCACGGTTTCCCTCCATACCAACACATTCCAAGGAATTTATTATTTGACAACATAAAGTAAATTCATTTTTTCATTTCGGGACTGGGCATCCCTAAAACCTTTGCCTTACTCTCGTGCAATGACAAGTGAATAAACACTCATCGTAAGAATAACACATCCAGCATGGAAAATATTAGCCACCCCTCACCGCTCTGCGAGCAAAACAAACACACAAAAGAAAAGTTTATTTTGAAAATTAGAGATGGCACATGCAAATTTGCTTAGAGCGGCAAAAGAATACCGCATATAGGTAGATATAGTGGACTCATGTGGCAAAACTGGTTTAAAGGATTTTGGATGCACAAGTACAGATCATACTTGGTGCAAAATAAAGGCTAGCAAAATATTGAGAAGCGACCAACCAAGAAACGAATAATCACATAAGCGAGCACTAAGCATAATTAACACTGAATAATGCACCACAAGTAGGATATAATTTCATTGAATAACTATTGACTTTCGTGCTTGCATAGGACATCACAAACCTTAACACCAATATTCTTACAAAAGCATAATTACTTATCAACATAACTCACATATCACATCATCATATCTCAAAACTATTACTAAGAATCAAGTTTATTTTGTCCAATGATCTTCATGAAAGTTTTTATTATATCCTTCTAGGATATCTATCACTTTGGGCTAATTTTCATGTGTCGCTTTTCATAAGCTCAAACAAATATAAGTGAAGATCATGAGCATAATTTTTCTTTTCTTTCTCTCAAAATAATTTAAGTGAAGCAAGAGAGAATTTCTTCAAAATTTTACTAATTGTCAAATAAATCTAAGTGAAGCAAGAGAGAATTTCTTAAAAAATACTAAGCACGCCATGCTCAAAAAGATATAAGTGAAGCACTAGAGCAAGTCTATTGCTCATAAAAATTTAAGTGAAGCATAGAGAGCAATTCAAACAAGTCATGACATAATTTTGGTTGTCCCAAATAGGTGTTTCCAGCAAGGGATCAAGACTTAAAACACAAAATTAAACAAGCAAAGACTCATATCATACAAGACGCTCCAAGCAAAACACATATTATGTGATGAATAAAAATATAGCTTCGAGTAAAATACCGATGGTCGATAGAAGAAAGAGGGGATGCCACTCGGGGACATCCCCAAGCTTAGTTGGTTGCTCATTTTTGGATAATATCTTGGGATGCCGGGGCATCCCCAAGCTTCGGCTCTTCTATCCTTCCTTCATCCATCGTAAGATAACCCAAAACTTGAAAACTTCAATCACACAAAACTCAACAAAACCTTCGTGAGATCCGTTAGTATAAGAAAGCAAACCACTACTATAAGTACTGTACCAAACCAATTCATATTTTGTTTTTACATTATATCTACTGTATTCCAACTTTCTATGGCAAAAACTCATTAAAAAAACCATAGATCCATTAAAATAAGCACACAACGCAAAGAAAACAGAATCTGTCAAAACAGAACAGTCTGTAGCAATCTGACATTTTCGAATACTTCTGTAACTCCAAATATTCTGAAAAACTAGGACGACCTGGGTAATTTGTACATTAATCTTCTGCAAAAAGGATTTGCATTTTATCATGTTCTGGTGATTTTTAACAATTATTTTCGTGAGCGCAAAAGTTTCTGTTTTTCAGCAAGATCAAACAACTATCACCCAAGAAGATCCTATCGGTTCTACTTGTCACAAACACTAATTAAAACACAAAAAACACAATCATAACAGTGGAATAATTGTGCTAACACTCAAGAACAGAAAGCAAAAAGCAAAAATAAAATTTATTCATTGGGTTGCCTCCCAACAAGCGCTATAGTTTTACGCCCTTAGCTAGGCATAAGGCAAGGATCTAAGTGTTGTCATCTTTGGTTCGAGATCTATAAGATGCCCTCATGATTGATTCATATGGTGGCTTAATTCTTGTTCTAGGAAAGTGTTCCATACCCTTCCTCAAAGGAAATTGGAACTTAATATTGCCTTCTTTCATATCAATCACGGCACCGATAGTGCGTAAAAACGGTCTACCGAGAATAATTGGACAAAACAGATTGCAATCAGTATCAAGAACAATAAAATCTATGGGCACATAATTCATATTTGCAAGAATAAGAACATCATTAATTCTTCCCATAGGCTTTTTAATAGTAGAATCCGCCAAGTGCAAATTCAAAGAACATTCTTCAATACCGGTAAGACCAAGCACATCACATAAAGATTTCGGAATTGTAGAAACACTAGCACCCAAGTCACAAAAAACAAAACACTCATGATTTTTAATATTGACTTTGATAGTAGGATCCCACTCATCATGCAATTTTCTAGGAACTGAAACTTCTAATTCCAATTTTTCTTCAAAAGCTTTCATCATAGCATCAACAATATGTTTAGTAAAAGCTTTATTTTTTTCATAAGCATGGGGTGAATTTATCATGGATTGCAACAAATAAATACAATCAATCAAAGAGCAACTATCATAATTAAATTCTTTGTAATCCAAAAGAGTGGGCACATCACTAGTTAAAGTTTTGACCTCTCCAAACCCACTTTCATCAATTTTCTCAACAAGATTTTCACCCTCCGAAATATTGGGACGCCTTCTACCTAAAGTTGACTCTTCTCCAGTCCGCTTTTCATCAATCTTAACTCTACTAAACAAGGAATCAATAGAAGCAACACCAATCATTTTAAGATCTTCATCACTTTTACGAAAGTAATTACTAGAGAACGCTTTTTCCAAGAATTCTCCTTTACCTCTAAGCATACCGGTTATTTTCTTACTTTCATCCATAGAAACATAAAGGGCTTTAATTGATTCATATACTTTAGGCACAAAAATTTTCATCTTGAGATTTTCCACACCATGAGCAATTCTATCAACACTTCTAGACAAATCATCAATCTTACTCAAATTTTCTTCTATGGAAGTGTTGAAAACTTTTTGTGTGTTGATAAATTCTTTGATATTATTCTCAAGATCAGAGGTGTTCCTATTATTATTATAAGATTGATTTCCATAGGAATTACTAGGAAAAGGCCTAGGATTAAATTTACCTCTATAAGCATTGTTATTGAAATGATTTCGAGAGATAATTCACATCTATGGCATCACTATTTTAATCAATCAAAGTAGACAAAGGCATATCATTAAAATCAATAGGAGCACTTTTACTAGCAACCACATAAGAGCATCCACTTCTTCACTCAAAGAATGAATTTCTTCAATCGAAATAACTTTTTTACTAGTAGGAGCTCTTTCGGTATGCCATTGTGAATAATTTCCCATGATATTATCAAGAAACTTGGTGGCTTCACCCAAAGTAGTTTCCATACAAGTACCACCCGCGGCGGAATATAAAAGATTACAAGAAACAAAATTCAACCCCGCATAATTTTTTTGTATGATCATCCAAAGATTTAACCCATGAGTTGGGCAATTCCTTAGCATCATTTTCATCCTTTCCCAAGATTGTGCAACATGCTCATGTTCAAGTTGCTTGAAATACATGATCTAGGTTCTAAGGGAAATAATTTTTGCGGGCGGAAAACACTTAGTGATAAAAGCATCTTTGCACTTATTCCAAGAATAGATAATATTGCAATGCAAAGAAGAGAACCCAATTTTTGCAGAATAACGCAAAGAAGACGGAAATAATTTCATCTTTACCACATCATTGTCCACATATTTTTTCTTTTGAATATCGCATAATTCCACGAAGGTATTAAGATGGGACGCGGCATCCTCATTAGGAGTACCGGAAAATTGATCTTTGATACCTAGATTCAGCAAAGCGGTATTAATATCACAAGACTCCGCACTAGTGGCGGGAGAAGCAACCGGAGTGCCGATAAAATCATTGTTGTTGGTATTTGAGACATCACAAGACTTGGTTTTCTCTCGAGTCATGGTGACCACACAACAAGATTGCACTCAAAAACAGGTCCGGCAAGAAAATGGCGAACGGAAAAAGAGGGGCGAATAAAACGGCAAATTTTTGTGAAGTCGGGGAGAGGAAAACATGAGGCAAATGGCAAATGATGTAAATTGTGAGGAGATGAGATTTGTTATTAGTAACCTGGTATATGTTGAAGATCCTCCCCGGCAGCGGTTCCAGAAATTCCTTTTGATGTCGCTTGAAGCTACGTCGGTATTTCCCAAAAGAGGAAGGGATGATGCAGCACAGCGGCGGTAGGTATTTCCCTCAGATATGTAACCAAGGTTATCGAACCAGTAGGAGAACCAAGCAACACAATGTACACAGCCCCTGCACACAGATAACAAATCCTCGCAACCCGACGTGTTAAAGGGGTCGTCAATCCCTTCCGGGGTACGGCGCCTCAAGTGGCAAACGGATGTGAGATAAAATTGTAGTAGATTGATAGATCGAACGCCAAATAAAATAAATAGAAATGAAACGCAGCAAGATATTTTTGTATTTTTGGTTTAATAGATCTGAAAATAAATGCAAAGGAAAAAGTAGATCACAAAGGCAAATATATGAGAAAGAGACCCCAGGGGCGTAGGTTTCACTAGTGGCTTCTCTCGAGAAAAATAGCGAACGGTGGGTGAACAAATTACTATTGGGCAATTGATAGAACTTCGAATAATCATGACGATATCCAAGCAATGATCATTATATAGGCATCATGTTCAAGATTAGTAGACCGACTCCTGCCTGCATCTACTACTATTACTCCACACATCGATTGCTATCCAGCATGCATCTAGTGTATTAAGTTCATGGAAAATGGATTAATGCAATAAGAACGATGGCATGATGTAGACAAGATCTATCTATGTAGAGATAGACCCCACCATTTTATCTTTAGTAGCAACTATACAAACGTGTCGTTTCCCCTTATGTCACTAGGATCAAGCACCGTAAGATCAAACCCACTACAAAGCACCTCTTCCCATTGCTAGATAAATAGATCAAGTTGGCCAAACAAAACCCAAATATCGGAGAAGAAATACGAGGCTATAAGCAATCATGCATATAAGAGATCAAAGAAACTCAAATAACTTTCATGGATATAAAAAGATAGATCTGATCATAAACTCAAAGTTCATTGATTCCAACAAACACATCGCAAAAGAGTTACATCATATGGATCCCTAAGAGACCATTGTATTGAGAATTCAGCGAGAGAGAGAGAGAGAGAGAGAGGAAGCCATCTAGCTACTAACTACGGACCCGAAGGTCTACAAAGAACTACTCACGCATCATCGGAGAGGCACCAATGGAGGTGGTGAACTCCATCCGAGATGGTGTCTAGATTGGATCTGGTGGTTCTGGACTCTGCGGCGGCTGGATGAATATTTCGCCGACTCCCCTAGGGTTTCTGGAATATTAGCGTATTTATAGAGCAAAGAGGCGGTCCAGGGGCACCCGAGGTGGGCACAACCCACCAGGGCGCGCATGGGCCACCTGGCGTGCCTTGGTGGGTTGTGCCCCCCTCGGGGCACCCCCCAGGCGTAGCCAGGGCCCATTATGTTCCTTCTGGTCCCAAAAATATCTCCGTGGAGTTTCGTTGTGTTTGGACTCCATCTGATATTGATTTCCTGCGATGTAAAAAACATGTAGAAAATAGCTAATGGCACTTGGCACTATGTCAATAGGTTAGTACCAAAAAATGATATAAAATGATTATAAAACATCCAAGATTGATAATATAACAACATGGAACAATAAAAAATTATGGATACGTTGGATACGTATCAAAGGGCGTACGACGTTCATGGCAACGAAGCACCGGACAGACAGGTGATAATCACAAAGCAACTCATGAAAGAGTAAGGCCAGTTCTGATATATGCAAAAAATGATACATGCCGTAGGGACAGACCCACACAGCTTGGGAATAATGCAGCCCGGGGGGCGCCCCCAACTGAACAAACCAAAAAGTGTCACCTGACACCGTTGCTGAAGAAGTGTCGGAGTAGCTGAAGACGCGTGTTGTAGAAGTCGCTCCTCATGAGTCGTCCAGGTCCTGAGCCTCGTGAGGCTCCGAAGGATTGAGGTGCTCGCAAGGGTCTAGCGCCTCCTCCAATAGAATCACCTGGTGCCTGGCCTCGCGAGCCTCCAGTACACCCCGCATGTAGTGCTGATGCGCGGCAGCCTTGTTCAGCAGACCAAATGGCATGCGAATGTAGCTGTGAGAGGGGCCCTCGCACCGGCCAACATGGGACGGCTAGAAGAGCTCCTGAGATGTGGCCCTGTTGAGCCCTGGGATGTTGATGCAAACACGCAGCTTGCTGCCCTCGTCAGGAGCGAGACCTGCGCTAGGGGGTGCGGGGCGACGCTCGCCTCGCGTGGCTCTTTGTCGGTGTACAAAATGAGGGGTGCATTTTTTGTACCCCTATACCTGTGCACGCGCAGTTAGAGCCGCGCCCACGGTCGCACCAAGCAGAGCAAGGGAGGTGAGCCAAGGTAAGACCAAATTCCAAGATAATCAAAGCAAGGCCAAGGCCAAAAACCACAAGAAGCGTAGGGACGAAGCAGGATCCCCCAGCAAGACCCTTGCCGGGGACAACTTTGGCAGCCCCGGCAAGACCCTTGCCGGGGCAGCTCGCCCCACACCAACAGAGCGAGTCACCCTTGAGCCCACAACCTTTAGCGTAATCTACTACGTTGAGGCAAGGGCTCGGGAGACACCTCCTTGGTGGCATGCAGATCTTCGTCAAGATCATAAACGTACAAGACCAGATGAGGACCAAAAGACGACGACCCTTGGCAGGATTCTAGCCAAGGATATCCACAAGGCCCCCGGCAGGTGCCTTGCCGGGGACGACAGCAAGCGCCACGGCAAGACCCTTGTCGGGGCCCCGGCAAGGCCCTTGCCGAGGACGTCAACTGGCCACTGCTAGGCCCGCATCAACCAAGATCCCACGGATCGTCCCCAAGCAGCTGACAGCCCGACCAGCTAGGCACGCATTTGCGTGGAGAAGATCGGCCTCTACACCAACTAAGCAAGCACCTGTGTGGTGGCATGCAGATATTCATGAAGACCCTACCACCGCGCCACCTCAGCTGCCTGCCTGCCTACATGGCGCCACCCGCACCGCCCGGCGTATGCGCGGTCGAAGCCAAAGCGGCGACAACGGACAGGACGGGCTGCCGTCCCCGCCCCCGATAAAGCAAGAGGACACCTAAGCGATGCATTAAATGCATCTTGTCCTGTAATACAAGGGATAACCTCGCGATACTGTACCCTTTCCACCTCCTGCTTGCCACTCTGGCGACCCCTTTTCCTATAGAAGGAGGCCCGAGGCGACCAGGAGAAGGATTCGGCTTTTTGGAGCTTGTTATGTTGGGGAACATAGTAATTTCAAAAAAAATCCTACGCACATGCAAGATCATGGTGATGCATAGCAACGAGAGGGGAGAGTGTTGTCCACGTACCCTCGTAGACCGAAAGCTGAAGCGTTAGCACAACGCGGTTGATGTAGTCGTACGTCTTCACGGTCCGACCGATCAAGTACCGAACGTACGGCACCTCCGAGTTCAGCACACATTCAGCCCGATGACGTCCCTCGAACTCTGATCTAGCCAAGTGTTGAGGGAGAGTTTCGTCAGCACGACAGCGTGGTGACGATGTTGATGTTCTACCGACACAGGGCTTCGCCTAAGCACCGCTACAGTATTATCGAGGTGGACTATGGTGGAGGGGGGCACCGCACACGGTTGGGAGAGATCAACTGATCAACTTGTGTCTCTGGGGTGCCCCCTTGCCCCCGTATATAAAGCAGCAAGAGAGGGTGCGGCCGGCCAAGAGGAGGGCGCACCAGGAAGAGTCCTACTCCCACTGGGAGTAGGACTCCCCCCCTTTCCTAGTTGGAATAGGATTCAGGAGGGGGAAAGAGGAGGGAGAGAAGGAAGGGGGGCACCGCCCCCCTCTTCTTGTCCTATTCGGACTAGGGGGGAGGGGCGCGCAGCCCAGCCCTGGCCGCCTCTCCTCTTCTCTGTAAAGGCCCACTAAGGCCCATTTACCTCCCGGGGGGTTCCGGTAACCTCCCGCTACTCCTGTAAAATCCCGATTTCACCCGGAACACTTCCGATATCCAAACAAAGGCTTCCAATATATCAATCTTCATGTCTCGACCATTTCGAGACTCCTCGTCATGTCCGTGATCATATCCAGGACTCCGAACAACCTTCGGTACATCAAAACATATAAATTCATCATAGAACTGTCATCGTAACATTAAGCGTGTGGACCCTACGGGTTCGAGAACTATGTAGACATGACCGAGACACGTCTCCGGTCAATAACCAATAGCGGAACCTGGATGCTCATATTGGCTCCCATATATTCTACGAAGATCTTTATCGGTCAGACCGCATAACAACATACGTTGTTCCCTTTGTCATCGGTATGTTACTTGCCCGAGATTCGATCGTCGGTATGTCAATACCTAGTTCAATCTCGTTACCGGCAAGTCTCTTTACTCGTACTGTAATACATCATCCCGCAACCAACTCATTAGTTGCAATGCTTGCGAGGCTTAAGTGATGTGCATTACCGAGAGGGCCCAGAGATACCTCTCCGACAATCGGAGTGACAAATCCTAATCTCGAAATACGCCACCCCAACAAGTACCTTCGGAGACACCTGTAGTGCTCATTTATAATCACCCAGTTATGTTGTGACGTTTGGTAGCACACAAAGTGTTCCTCCGGTAAACGGGAGTTGCATAATCTCATAGTCATAGGAACATGTATAAGTCATGAAGAAAGCAATAGCAACATACTAAACGATCGTGTGCTAAGCTAACGGAATGAGTCATGTCAATCACATCATTCTCCTAATGATGTGATCCCGTTAATCAAATGACAACTCATGTCTATGGCTAGGAAACATAACCATCTTTGATCAACGAGCTAGTCAAGTAGAGGCATACTAGTGACAATCTGTTTGTCTATGTATTCACACATGTATTATGTTTCCAGTTAATACAATTCTAGCATGAATAATAAACATTTATCATGATATAAGGAAATAAATAATAACTTTATTATTGCCTCTAGGGCATATTTCCTTCACGTTACACCCCGTAGCTAGCTCAAGAACTGAGAATACATTCACCAAAGCAGGACTAGGGTTTTACGCATCCTCGCGGCCTGAACCTGGATAAACAAACCGCGTACTCTATGTCAGATCCGCTCTTCTCTCAACCCCGTGCCTCGCAACCGCGGTAGGGATCCTTGTGATCCCATAGGTGTCGTTTCCACCGACATCTTTGGCGCGCCAGGTAGGGGGCGCAGTTGTGAGAATCGGCTCTGGCGATTAAGTTAGCGACTCTTCATCACCATAGCTCTTAAAGAAGAAGGAAGGCCAGAAGATCGATGCCGGTGCGGCTACAAACAGAAGCTAAGTCACACCGAACCGCGACTACTTCTTTCCTTTCATATGAGGTTGTTTCCCTTGGAGATGTCGTTCCTTTGTACAGAAAACCTATACACAAAAGGGGCTCTCCCGCGATCGGCAACCCCCTTGCTTTGTTTTGAGTCCGCTCAATAACTCAAGTGGCTGCGTCGAGAGCGGCAGGGTGGCCTTCTGCGATTGGCAACGCTCTCGATTCTGACTCGAGCCAAGCTCGACAGTTCGAGCGGCCGCGTTAAGGATGGTAAGGTGGTTCGCCCGGCAGCACGCATACCCGGCAAGCCAATGGGGATCCATCTCCAAGGCGCCATCCTGGGCTTACGCGCCGGCGAGCCTGCCCAGTTAACGTAAGGTGTACGTACAAAGGAGAATCAAACAAGGAAAATGACGTGCACAAAAATTAAAAGTACTGCAGAGTTATATTACATAAAGTCATTGCTGCGGTTCTAACTAAAGATGAAAATTGTCTTGGTCATGAACCTGCAGCGACGAAGAAGAACGGGGCGCGTAGTCCCGGTGCTGGCCCTCCACCCTCTAGATTTTGCCGATACCGCTGATGATGGGCTTTATACGCTCCTTGAGCACCGTGAGGTCAGTACCGTCCGGCAAGCTATCCATCGCGTCTTCAAAGTCGAGGTCGGGGTTCCAGTACGCCATCTTGGTGAGGACCTTGGTCATGGCCCCCCGGCAAAGTCGCCGGCCTCCGTGGCTGCGTGGCGCCCTATTTGGAGTGAAGATAAGCCAGAGCTCCGAGGATGCACTCAAAGAACTGGGTCAGCTTGCCGTTGACGGTCCCGCTGCGCTCAGGGGCATACCTCACGTTTGGCATCCCCATGGTGGCCAGCTGCGTGGTGACCCTACCGGCAACATCCTCAAGACGGCTGATCCAACGGTTCTCACCCTCCACATAATCCTGGTGGAAGCGGCCTCGTCCGCCCACAGCTGCTTCCCTTTCCCCAGCTCCTTGGTCAGGATCTCCTCCTGGGCTTGGCTCTCCGACAGCATCTTCTCGAGATACTCTAGCTTCTGCTTGAGATCCTTGATGGAGTCGTTGGCCTCGGAGAGCTCCCGAGCCTTGTTGACGACCGCTTCCTGTGCCTCCATCAAGGCGCTGTTGAGCATGTTCTTCTCCTGGGACAGCTTTAGGACCTGCTCCTTCAGCTCATCCCGCTCCACTTCCAGCTCCCTCACCTTGCCGGCATGAGCCAGAGACTGGGCATTGAGAGCCTCTTTGTGCCTCTACTCCAGCTCTTGGGTTCGCCGTGCAACAAGGGTCTCAAGCTCCTCATCCTAGCTGCGAAGCATTGCGGCAAGCTTCTCCTCGCGCACGGCAAGGTCCTCCTCCTGAGAATCCAACATGGCCTGCTGCTGAATCCGGCCGGCCTCGGCTGCAGCGGCCGAGTTCGCCGCCGCCTCCAGGGCCTTCTCGATGTCAGCCAGTTTCATGGTGAGCTCCACGTTGCGTTTGGCCAGCTCCTCCTGAAGGGCCTTCTGCTCCTCACGAGTCTGGCGGAACCAGGTCTGCGTCTCAGCGACGCGCGCTTTGAAGTCCGCCTCCGCCTTGTCCACCGTCGCGATCCTGGACTTGGCCTTGTCCAGGTGGGCGCGATGGAGCACCTGGAGTTCCGAAAGTTGGCCCCCATGGCACGGAGAAGCCGTTCTTCCTGGGAGCCCTCGCCACCGACGATCGGTTCATCAACCACCTCAAGCCCGGTGGCGGCGAGCACCTCGCCATCAAAAATCTCCTCTTCAGCAGGCGCCCGGGAGCTTGACACTCCTGGGAGGTGGACAAAGAGGTCGTCGCCCACTTTCAAATACCTGCCGGAGCCAGAGATTGCCGAGGAAGAAGGTTGATCATCGACCACCTCTTCCTCAGCTACGGCCTTGCCGGCCTCCCCGGCGGGCCACTCATTGGCCTCGCTAGCAGAAGCCCCACCAGTCGCCCCGGCGGCCCCTTGGCGGCATCCTCGGCAGCATCCTTGGCGGCCTCCTCGGCAGCAATCTTGTCGGCCTCCGCCGGGCCTCCTCGGCAATGTCCCCGACGACGGTGTCAACATCCTCCATGACCACCGAAGAAGGATCTGGGCAACAAGAAAGGCGATGAAGCCAAGAAAAGAAGCAAGATAAAAATAGGGACGAAGAACGGGCGACTCACCAGTGCCTGGCTATGAAGCAGAAGTCCCCTCCCCGCCAACATCTGCCGCTGAGGCAAAGCCACCAGCACCCAAGTTCCCCTCTTCCTCCTCCATGAGCGTGGGCTCGGTACTTGGCGGCCTTGCCGGGGACGCCCCTCGCTGCGGCGTAGTCGATGGAGGCGGTGTGTTGGGAGTAGCCCTCTGCGGCTCCTCCTGTTGCCACTCCCCTCCTACAGACCTGACAAGGTCAGCACCAGAGCATCGAACCCCTAATGCATGTCAACACGAGGAGAGTGATGAACTTACGCTGGGGGCTATGCCGGGGGCTGCTGTCCGGGCTGCTCAACACCACCAGTGGTGCCCGTGAGGCACCAGCCGGGGGCTGGCCACCCGCCGAGGCCTTGGCCCTCTACACCCTCTGGGCCAGCATCTCCGCGTCCCTGCAAAGACGAAAGTAGATGAAGATAAGTGGCACAATTCGGAGGAACATAGATGACAGTAAGGAACAAGGCACTTACTCATCTTCCACCTCCTCCTCTTCCACGGCTTTCATCTTCCTCCTCGGGCTGAGAGACCCGTAATCGAAGGTGACCCCCGCGTCAGCATCCGAGTCGGCATCTGCCGGAGGGGTGAGGGAGGCGGAGTCTGGACACGCCTGGATGAGAAAGGGGCAGCTGTCTTCTTCTTCTCCGCGGCCTTCGGCAGCCTCTTTGCCGCTGTGGCCCTCGTGTGGCGCCCAGACCCCTCCAAGGTCAGCTGAGGCCGCGCAGCCCTGCCGGGCCGGACCGGATCACCAGAGCCAACCCGCCGTAGGACTCGCCCTCTTCCCGTGGCGGGCGTCGAGCCCGCAGCCCCGGCCTCCTCCGACGACGACTCGTCGGCCGCGTCTTCGACAAGCGGGGCCCCGGTCTCGGCACTGCTGACTTCCCTGGCGGCCGTCGCCCATCGGGCGAGCTCCTCCTCCTCCGCGGCGGTCGCGGCCCTGTCGTCCATACCACAAGCATTGCCGGCCTCCGCGACAAGCTGTGTCTCCCTTGCCCTGGCAGCAATGTAGTCCAGTTCCACCTGGGAGGTGTCCTGGACGAGCAGTTGCTCGGCGTCAGCGTTGACATATCCCTCATGCAGAGTGTCGAAGAACTCCTGCACTTGGGCATCGTCCGGCACGACCCAGCTTTGAACGGGGCTATGCGCATTGCAGTCCGGCATCATGGCAATGATGTCGGACCGACGGGAGTTATTGCACGACGGGACTACTCCCGCCGGCAACTTGAACAAAGGCTTCTTGACAACCTTGCGGCCTTCGCGGCGGCCCTCGCAACCTTGCCGGTCCGCTCGACCTCACCATCATGACCTACGTCAAGTTGAAAGAGTTGCTGGCAGAGGTGAGCATGCTGCATCACGGTGAAGTTGTGGTCAAGGCCGGGGCGGAGTCGCATGATGTCCGCAGGATTCACGAAGAGCCAGGCCGGCCTCCCCTTGTTATGCAGTGGAGCGATCAGGCGGCGGATGAAATCCGCCCCAATCATCTCAAGGGTGAGCCCGGCCTCGGTAAGCCGAAGGATCCTGGTGATGACAGGAGTGAGCTTCTCGTCATCTCATTGATGTCGCTCCAATCACTCCTACGGACCGGCGGCACCCGGCGCACCTCGCAGAACACCGACGGATCATCCTCTTCAATGCAGCACCACCGGGCCCGCCACTCTTCCCACCTCTCCTTCATGGCGCCATCCGGATACGTCCCCTTGGATCTAGGGATCCAGGTGACGCAGCCAGAGATGGCGCCCCCTGTCTGGATCCGAGGGAAGAAGTAATGGTGGAAGAGCGCCTTGTTGGGGTGCACTCCGGTGAAACCTTCACAGAGGTGCGCAGAAAGAGCCATGCACACCACGGCGTTCGGGGTAAAATCCAGAAGATGGAAACCGAAAGTATGCATGATGTCGCTGAAGAAATCAGAGAAGGGAGGACAGAGCCCGCAAGAGAAATAATCAACGAAGAAAGGGTACCGATTCGAAGCGGCCTCGGCACAGTCGGCAGGGATGACACGCATGGCTGGGTGCCCCGACTTCTCTCCCCTCGTCTTCAACCCCCACAGGGGCCTAAAGGAGTCCCGGAGCTCATGTACGTCGACCGTCGAGGGGGAAAGAAGGTGGATTGCGTCCTCTGCACCACTAGCGCACTCTCCGGCGCCTCCGTCACTCCGGCGTCCTTGGCCCCTCCTTTACCCCAGGTAGATTTGGGCACCATGGCGGCTAAGAGGAGCAAAGAACAAGGGGCAGCTGGGACACGGCAACAACAGGCGATGGAAAAAGCTTAGAGAAGAAGGAAAAGGGAGCGGCGGTTCTGAGATTGGAAAAGGCGCAGGGGAGGAAGGTAAAGTGAGCAGCGCGCCCGTGGTTATTCCTTTTTACGGGGAAGGCGCGGGCCGCCTCCTTTCTCTTCCCATTAACTGCGATGTGACACATGCATACGGGAACCGCCCCACGCATGATTCCCACGTCACGCACACCCCTCCACGCCGCGCCACGCGCCTGGGACGTGGAGAGCGCAGCGCGCGAAAAGTTTTACCGCAGTAAAAACGGCCCTGCCTGCCCGCGCACCGTTCTGGGCCTAGCCCAACAACGCATCGCGCTTATGCGTGGCCCAGGCCCGGGGGTCCTGTCGGTGTACAAAAGAGGGTGCATTTTGTACCCCTATACCTGTCACGCAGGCAGGTCAGTCGCCACCACGGTCGCACCAAGCGAGCAAGGAGGTGAGCCAAGGTAAGTCCAAAGCCCAAGATAATCAAAGCAACGCCAAGGCTAAAACCACAAGAAGCGGAGGGATTAGCAGGCTCCCCGGCAAGACCCTTGCTGGGGATAGCTTTGGCAGCCCCAAAGAAGACCCTTGCAAGGCAGCTCACCCCCACCAACAGAGCGAGTCACCCTTGAGCCCACAACCTCCAGCATAATCTACTACGTTGAGGCAAGGGCTCGGGAGACACCTCCTTGGTGGCATGCAGATCTAAGTCAAGATCATAAATATACAAGACCAGATGAGGACCAAAAGACGACGACCCCTGGCAGCATTCTAGCCAAGGATATCCACAAGGCCCCCGGCAGGTGCCTTGCCGGGGACGACAGCAAGCGCCACGGCAAGACACTTGCCGGGGCCCTGCAAGGCCCTTGTCGAGGACGTCAATAGGCCACTACTAGGCCCGCATCAACCAAGATCCCACTGACCGTCCCCAAGCAGCTGCCAGCCCGACCAGCTAGGCACGCACTTGTGTGGCGACGATCGGCCTCTACACCAACTCAGCAAGCACCTGCGTGGTGGCATGCAGATCTTCGTGAATACCCTACCACCGCACCACCTCAGCTGCCTGCCTGCCTACATGGCGCCACCCACACCGCCGGCCAGGGCGCGTGTCGAAGCCAGGCGAGGCGGCAACGGACGGGACGGGCTCCGTCCCCGCCCCCGATAAAGCAAGAGGACACCTAAGCAATGCATTAAATGCATCTTGTCCTGTAATACGAGGGATAACCTCGCGACACTGTACCCTTTCCACCTCCTGCTTGGCACTGTGGAGACCCCTTTTCCTATAAAAGGAGTCCCGAGGCGACCAGGAGAAGGATTCGGCTTTTTGGAGCTCGTTACACCCCGTAGCTAGCTCAAGAACTGAGAATACATCCACCAAAGCAGGACTAGGGTTTTACACATCCTCGCGGCCCGAACCTGGATAAACGAACCGCGTACTCTCTATCAAATCCGGTCTTCTCTCAACCCCGCACCTCGCAACCGCAGTAGGGATCCTTGTGATCCCATAGGTGTCGTTTCCACCGACACTCTTGCCTCCTGAAGCTCCTTGATTGCCTTGGTGATGAACTCCTAAGCACCTGCCACCTCGCGTCCTGCGCTCTCCTCATGGAAACACGCGTTGAAGCACGCCTCCACATGGTGCCCTAACGCCTCCCTCGTGACGCGGCCAGGTCTGAGGCCCTCCAGAAGAGAGCCCCCTTGAGGGAGTCCTGGATTAAGGGGTCCTCGGGCGTCAGGGCTATGAGACGTGGGCTGAACTGATGGGCCGTGAAGATACAAAACAGAAGACTTCCTCCCGTGTCCGGATGGGACTCTCCTTTGCGTGGAAGGCAAGCTTGGCGTTCGTATATGAAGATTCCTTCCTCTGTAAACCGACTCTGTACAACCCTAGGCCCCTCCGGTGTCTATATAAGCCGGAGGGTTTAGTCTGTAGGGGCGATAATAATCATACAGGCTAGACATCTAGGGTTTAGCCATTTACGATCTCGAGGTAGATCAACGCTTGTAAACCCCTTATTCATCCAAGATAATCAAGCAGGAAGTAGGGTATTACCTCCATCAAGAAGGCCCGAACCTGGGTAAAACATCGTGTCCCTGTCTCCTGTTACCTTCGATCCTCAGACACACAGTTCGGGACCCCCTACCCGAGATCTACCGGTTTTGACACCGACATTGGTGCTTTCATTGAGAGTTCCGTTGTGTCGTCCTCAGAAGGTTCGGTGGCTCCATCAATCATCTACAACAATGTTTCCCTGAGGGAGGTCTTTCTCCCCGGCAAGATCTTTGTGTTCGGCAGCTTCGCACTGCGGGCCAACTCGATTGGCCATCTAGAGCAGATTGACATCTACGCACAGGTCACCAGATTAGTTTTCAAAATCTGGATCATGTCGCTGATATCCAAGGAGACTTGATCTTCCAAGGGTTTGCGACCCCAACCTCCGCTCTGGCCTTAGATCCGGAGCGCATCACCTGGTCCGGAGACGGGATTCCCGAGCCCGCCGGACTCTCTGCAATTCGGGAGAAGGTACAATTACCTCATCAAGTTCTACTTTCCTCCCACTCACTTCTTTCGAGAGAAACTCCTTCTCTAGAAAGTTTCCATTCTTGGCAACAAAGATCTTGCCTTCGGATCTGTGGTAGAAGGTGTACCCAATTGTTGCTTAGGGTATCCTATGAAGACACACTTCTCCGATTTGGGTTCGAGCTTATCAGACTGAAGCCTTTTGACATAAGTGTCGCAACCCCAAACTTTAAGAAACGACAGCTTAGGTTTCTTGCCAAACTTAGTTCATATGGTGTCGTCTCAACAGATTTAGACGGTGCCCTATTTAACTTGAATGCAGCTGCCTCTAATGCATAACCCCAAAATGATAGTGGTAAATCGGTAAGAGACATCATAGATCATACCATATCTAATAAAGTACGGTTACGACGTTCGGACACACCATTACGCTGTGGTCTTCCAGGTGGCGTGAGTTGTGAAACTATTCCACATTGTTTTAAATGAAGGCCAAACTCGTAACTCAAATATTCACCTCCGCGATCAGATCGTAGAAACTTTATTTTCTTGTTACGATGATTCTCCACTTCACTCTGAAATTCTTTAACTTTTCAAATGTTTCAGACTTGTGTTTCATTAAGTAGATATACCCATATCTGCTCAAATCATCTATGAAGGTCAGAAAATAACGATACCCGTCGCGTGCCTCAACACTAATCGGACCACATACATCGGTATGTATTATTTACCATAAGTCATTGGCTCGCTCCATTGTTCCGGAGAACGGAGTTTTAGTCATCTTGCCCATGAGGCATGGTTCGCAAGTATCAAATGATTCATAATCAAGTAATTCGAAAAGTCCATCTGCATGGAGTTTCTTCATGCGCTCTACACCAATATGACCTAAACGGCAGTGCCACAAATATGTTGCACTATCATTATCAACTTTGCATCTTTTGGCATCAATATTATGAATATGTGTATCACTACGATCGAGATTCAATAAACCATTTACATTGGGTGTGTGACCATAGAAGGTTTTATTCATGTAAACAGAACAACAATTATTCTCTGACTTAAATGAATAATTGTATTGCAATAAACATGATCCAATCATATTCATGCTCAATGCAAACACCAAATAACATTTATTTAGGTTCAACACTAATCCCGAAAGTAGAGGGAGTGTGCGATGGTGATCGTATCAACACACATCGTCACCTCGTTCTTAACTAGTAGGTGTTCATTCTGCAACTCCTGTTTGAGTTACTAATCTTAGCAATTGAACCGGTATCAAATACCCAGGGATTGCTACAAACGCTAGTAAAGTACACATAAATAACATGTATATCAAATATACCTTATGTTCACTTTGCCATCCTTCTTATCCGCCAAGTATTTGGGGCAGCGCCGCTTCCAGTGACCATTCCCTTTGAAGTAGAAGCACTCAATTTCAGGCTTGGGTCCAGCTTTGGACTTCTTCACGTGAGTGGCAACTTGCTTGCCATTCTTCTTGAAGTTCCCTTTCTTTCCCTTGCCCTTTTTACTTGAAACTAGTGGTCTTGTCAACCATCAACACTTGATGCTTTTTCTTGATTTCTATATTCGCCGATTTCAGCATCGCGAAGAGCTCGGGAATTGTTTTCGTCATCCCTTGCATATTATAGTTCATCACGAAGTTATAGTAGCTTGGTGATGGTGACTAGAGAACTTTGTCAATCACTATCTTATCTAGAAGATTAACTCCCACTTAATTCAAGTGATTGTAGTACCCGGACTTTCTGAGTATATGCTCACTAGCTGAGTCATTCTCCTCCATCTTGTGGGCAAAGTACTTGTCAGAGGTATCATACCTCTCAACACGGGCATGAATCTGAACTACCAATTTTTAGTTCTTGAAACATCTCATATGCTCCGTGGCGTTCAAAACATTTTTGAAGTCTCGGTTCTAAGACGTAAAGCATGGCGCACTAAACTATCAAGTAGTCATCATATCGAGCTTGCAAAATGTTCATAACGTCTCCATATGCTCCTGATGTCCTGCAACAGGTTTGTCACCTAGCGGTGCAAAAAGGACATAATTCTTCTTGCAACAATGAGGATAATCCTCAGATCATGGACCCAGTCCGCGTCATTGGTACTATCATCTTTCAACTTAGTTTTCTCTAGGAACATATCAAAAATATACAAGAGCTATATCGCGAGCTATTGATCTACAACATAGATATGCAAAAAATATCAGGACTAAGTTCATGATAAATTAAAGTTCAATCAATCAAATTACTTAAGAACTCCCACTTAGATAGACATCCCTCAAGTCATCTAAATGATACGTGATCCAAATCAACTAAACCATGTCCGATCATCACGTGAGATGGAGTAGTCATCAATGGTGACCATCTCTATGTTGATCATATCTACTATATGATTCATGTTCGACCTTTTGGTCTCCAGTGTTCCGAGGCCATATCTGTACATGCTAGGCTCGTTAAGTTTAACATGAGTATTCCGCATGTGCAAAACTGTCTTGCACCCGTTGTATGTGAACGTAGAGTCTATCACACCCGATCCTCACATGGTGTCTCAACACGACGAATAGGGATGGCAATGGGGCCCCATACCCGCCAAACCCGTGGGGATTTCATCTATTAGGGGGTGGGGATGGGCGAAAAACATCCCCATGGGGATATTTAACAAACTAATCTATTCACATAGGGTACAAAGGGGATGGGGACGATATCCTATTCCCCAGACCCAATACCCACCGGGGATCCGGTTAGTAACTGTGAAACTGTGGTCAACCTTAAAATATTAACAAACAAAC
Source organism: Aegilops longissima (assembly GCA_021605205.1). NCBI lineage: Eukaryota > Viridiplantae > Streptophyta > Magnoliopsida > Poales > Poaceae > Aegilops > Aegilops longissima. The sequence goes on along the minus strand of CM038682.1, from coordinate 258,109,702 downwards.
TTGCGAAAACAAAAAAAAGCTCTGAAAAAAACCTTAAACCTATCTCACATCCTCACCTCAGCTGCCACCATGACCAAGAAGTCAATATGAGCTAGATAGGCATTAGCAGGACAAGGACAACACCATGTATGTATGTTGATTATAGGGTGTCATATTATGTATATGAGTATTTGTTTATGGGGATGGGGACCCTAATGGGGCCCCATTCCCCAGTGGGGCATCGGTATGGGGAAATTTCATCCCCAGTCATGTAAACGGGGATGGGGGTGGGATGATAGGGAATAGATGGGGATGGGGATGTTGTAGGTATCCCCATAGGGGATCGTCCCCATTGCCATCCCTAACGGCGAACTGTCGCAACGGTGCATACTCAGGGAGAACATTTATACCCTGAAATTTAGTTAAGGAATCATCTTATAATGCTACCGCCGTACTAAGCAAAATAAGATGCATAAAAGATAAACATCACATGCAATCAAAATATGTGACATGATATGGCCATCATCATCTTGTGCTTTTGATCTCCATCTCCAAAGCATCGTCATGATCTCCATCGTCACCGGCTCGACACCTTGATCTCCATCATAGCGTTGTGGTCGTCTCGCCAACTATTGCTTCTACAACTATCGCTAATGCATAGTGATAAAGTAAAGCAATTACATGGCGTTTGCATTTAATACAATAAAGAGACAACCATAAGGCTCCTGCCAGTTGCTGATAACTTTCACAAAACATGATAATCTCATACAATAACGTATATCACATCATGTCTTGACCATATCACATCACAACATGCCCTGCAGAAACAAGTTAGACGTTCTCTACTTTGTTGTTGCAAAGTTTACATGGCTACTACGGGCTTCTAGCAAGAACCGTTCTTACCTACGCATCAAAACCACAACGGTGATTTATCAAGTTTGTTGTTTTAACCTTCAACAAGGGCTGGCTGTAGTCAAATTCGATTCAAATAAAGTAGGAGAAACAGATACCCGCCAGCCACCTTTATGCAAAATTAGTTGCATGTCTGTCGGTGGAACCGGTCTCATGAACGTGGTCATGTAAGGTTGGTCCGGCCGCTTCACCCAACAATACCGCCGAATCAAAATAAGGCATTGGTGGTAAGTAGTATGATGATCACCGCCCACAACTCTTTGTGTTTTACTCGTGCATATCATCTACGCATAGACCTGGCTCTGATACCACTATTGGGAAACATATCATGCAATTTCAAAAAAAATCCTACGCTCACGCAAGATCTATCTAGGAGATGCATAGCAACGAGGGGGAGAGTGTGTCTATGTACCCTCGTAGACCAAAAGCGGAAGCGTTTGACAACATGGTTGATGTAGTCGAACTTCTTCTAGCTCCGACCGATCAAGCACCGAACGTACGGCACCTCCGAGTTCTGCACACCTTCAGCGCGATGATGTCCCTCGCCTTCTTGACCCAGCAAGGTGCCGAGGAAGTAGATGAGTTCCGTCAACACGACGACGTGGTGATGGTGATGGTGAAGTGATCCGCGCATGGCTTCGCCTAAGCACCGCGAGAATATGACCGGCGGTGTAAACTGTGGAGGGGGGCGCCGCACACGGCTAACAATTGATGTTGTGTGTTCTAGGCGCCCCCCCCCCCTCCTCATATATATAGGTGGGAGGGAGAGGGGAGAGGCCAAGGGGCGCCCCAAGTGGAGCCGAATCCCACTTGGGCTCCTGCCCTGGTTCCCCCCCCCCCTTCCTTGTATAGGCGCCAGGGGAAGGAAGGGGAGGTGGCCCCCCCCTTCCTTTCTCCCTCGAGGAGGCGAAGGAAGGAGGGACTTGTCCTCCCCCCTTTCCTTCCTTAGGGCTGGCCGGCCTGGTGGAGGGGCGCACCAGCCCCTTGTGGGCTGGTCTATCCCTCCCTTGGCCCATTAAGCCAATATCTTTGTCAGGGGTGCCCGAAACCCCTTCCGGTGACCCTATATGTACCTGGTATCCTCCGGAACACTTCCGGTGTCTGAATACCATCGTCCTATATACCAATCTTTACCTCTCAACCATTTAGAGACTCCTCGTCATGTCTGTGATCTCATCCGGGACTCCGAACAACATTCGGTCACCAAATCACATAACTCATATAATACTAAATCGTCATCGAATGTTAAGCGTGCGGACCCTACGGGTTCGAGAACTATGTAGACATGAGCGAGACGCCTCTAACCAATAGCGGAAATTGGATGCTCATATTGGCTCCTACATATTCTACGAAGGTCTTTATCGGTCGAACCGTTATGACAACATGCGTTATTCCCTTTGTCCATCGGCATGTTACTTGCCCGAGATTCGATCGTCGGTACCCACATACCTAGTTCAATCTCGTTACCGGTGAGTCTCTTTACTCGTTCTGTAATACATCATCTTGTAACTAACTCATTAGTCACTTTGCTTGCAAGGCTTCTTATGATGTGCATTACCGAGAGGGCCCAGAGATACCTCTCCGATACTCGGAGTGACAAATCCTAATCTCAATCTATGCCAACCCAACAAACACCTTCGGAGATACCTGTAGATCATCTTTATAATCACCCGGTTATGTTGTGAAGTTTGATAGCGCTCAAGGTATTCCTCCAGTATTCGGGAGTTGCATAATCTCATAGTCGAAGGAATATGTATTTGACATGAAGAAAGCAATAGCAATAAAACTGAACGATCAATATGGTAAGCTAACGGATGGGTCTTGTCCATCACATCATCTATTTATATTAAAAAGTACTTGATGGGGTTATCAGAATAAAGATAATTAGCTTAGAAAATCCCACAATAATTAGAAATATCCGACCTTTAATTCTGGTTGCGTATTCCCAGGCAACAAAGTACAACCATTGGATCTTCATAAACCATGTGTGACCATACCATGAGATAAAGACTTCACGTTCAATTTCAAGATCCTCACGCAAGACCATCCCACGAGGGATCAGATTTCACGATCCCAGGTTGGACATTCAACAAAAAAACGCATACAAAAAAAGACATATAGGTTGGGCCATCCCACACGTACAGGTTGTACCATACCATGAGTGATGAGACCATTCCAAGAAAAACTAACGCATGCAGGTATAATATCCCCAAAGAAATCTAAACTATCATCAATATGTACAAAGATTCGATCTCTGCAAACAGAATCTCTCTCTTTCCATCATGCAAACATGGTAAACTCGGCCATCCCTATGCTATCTCCCCCATGTAATGCTTCCGCGGCCTTAGAGGTTCATTGTCATCTAGGTTTTAGGTATTATTTCTACATCATCTTCCTTCGGCGAACGACACTTTGAGGTCAACTCCCCCCAACCAGTGGCACTTCAGATTTGTGTTCCTCCAGCGGGCAGAATCCAGCTTCTTCGAGCAATCGGACCATCATCTTCCTCCAGCGAACAACACTTCGAGGTCAACTTCCCCCAACCAGTGGCACTTCAGAATTGTGTTCCTCCAGCAGGCACAAGCCAGCTTCGTCGAGCAATCAAACCATATCAAGTAAGTACAATCTGCAAAAAAAAAATCAGACATGTTAATGGATCAATTATAGTTCAATTATGCTCAAGGCAACGCTCGTCTAAAAAGATTTCACATGCTACCTCAAAATGTTGATTATGTAGAATTCTATGTGTGTGGGTTCCTATCTTAATGGTATCACATTCATGCTTTTTACTCATCTAAAGAAGGCTGATGTCATGGATGGTGCTTCAAGTGTATTCACATTAAGATAGTATATCATAAAAGTCTAGAATTTTACTACAACTATAACAGAAACAAGTGGGATTGCCTGCTGCGACATAGAGAAACATATATGGTGCATCAGATGGTTTTCATATTACAAAAACAGACCTCTTAATGGATCAATAATACTTCAATTATACTATAGGCAGTGCTAATCTTAAAAGATTAGATATGTTACATCAGAAGGTTCATTATGTAGAAACAGAAGAAACTATGAAGTGTATTGTACATTAAGTAATGCAATTCTACATGTATGAGTTCCTATCTTAATGGTTGCACATACATATCTTAATGGTTGCATGTTCATACTTTTACTCATCTACGGAAAGCTGACACCATGGATGTTCGTTCCAGTGCATTCATGTTAAGATAATATACTCTAGAAGACTAGAGCCATACTACAGCTATAATAGAAACGAATAGGATTGCTTGCTGCAATATAGAGAAACATATATAAATGGTTTTCATATTTGACCAACCTCTAAATCAGCGGCGGTCCTCTAAATCAGCTATAGCGGGGCTATAGTTGGCTATTTGAAATTCAAGGAATCTACAAGAGTGAATGGAATATTTTAAAGCGAGCTTCACTTTTGAAGTTGACAACAAACCTGAGATGGAATATTCAAATGAAATAGTTGAACAGGTATGCACATGCACATTTTCGTATTTTAAATGGTTTACAAAATTATAATGTCAGTATGTGGCAAGATACACAAGGTTCTTCAAATTCTGCTATCCACTAATTAATGGTTTTGCTTTCACAAGTGTGCAACTTTTTCTTTAAAATATTAAAAAAATAATTTCATTTTCATAGGGCAACCACTCTTCCAAGACCGCGACAAAAGATGAGAAGAATGATATGTGTGGAAAGGTAACTTCTAAATCATCTAACAGAAAATAACAATGGAGGACAAAGCGACAGAAGTCTAGCAAAATATATGAAAAAGATGTGACAATGTTTGCTTCCAGAAATAGCAGAAAACTAGTTGCTGAAGTAGAAGCTCTTGATGACGAGGTAACAAACTGAAAACATTATCACCCTGTATATGCATTAATATTTTTTTAACAGCGTATTTATTTATGACATCACAAACCACATAAGCAGAGCCAAAAACTGTTTCACAGAAGATAAAACGAGAGACAAAACGTAAGAGATGTAAATAGGATTTGAAAAGAAAGGATTCACGAAATAACAAAAATGTTCTTATAGAGAACAATCTATTCGATAATGAGGTATTCGTTCAAATTACTTTCCCTCTTCTGTATATATTAATACTACTATTATTTTATGATATTACCGACAAAAAAAGGAAGATCTATTTGAAAAAGAGGTATGGAACATTAGAACTACAGGTTCAGATATAATTACCATAGAGGATGATTCAGATCAATATTGCGAACAAAACTATACAAATGTCAAAAGGCCTACCTACAAGAAACTCCGAAGAGTTGTGAATAGAAACAAATTTAACAGTGAGGTCAAACGTACATACTTTCTTGTATTGTTTTTAAGATAAACACAAAAGTTATATTTTGTGTTCTAATTTGGATTGATATAAAGTTAATATACCGATACGGTACTAATTTCGATTGGTATGTCTGCTCATACATATAATTACATTTTAAAAAATTCATGAACTTATTACTAGCTACCATGTATGTCATTCAACAGTTATAGACCACTTACAAAAAAATCATGTTTTTCCAAGATTAGAAAGAAAAATTATGATATATTTACCACTAACAGTCATTTCGTTGATTAAAGCATATTGGTCTAACCGCACAACCACATGAAAAGAATAAGAAAAAGGGGATAAAATACAGAGTTGGAAAAGGAAATATATGGACCTCTTTGAAGAATGTTACCGTTGTGGAGGATGAGGATGATGTGCCGACCAACCTCGAGCAGAAATAGAAATGATGCATCTGCCTTGCGCACTTGTGAATGAAAACGTAGCCAGCAACCTCATACTCAAGCTAGATGCAAGAGGGCTGCAGGTCTTTGGGAGATGAAACAACGAATAAAGCAACTGCACGGACGCCACCGCCGCCCTTTACAAGCGTAAGCGACCGATGAGGCGTACGAGGACACAGACAAGCCTCCGTCCATGGTGAACATGTGCACCGGCTGCGGGGGTGGCTCCAGGTGAGGAAGATAAACCTCCATGCGCGAATCAACAAAGAAAGTTGATGGGAGTTATCCAATAGCAGCAATTTCTGAGTTAGAAGCAAGATTTAGGAAAAGAGAAAGGGGATCGGGGGAGATGGACAAACTCACTGTGAAAGAACATGAGTGGGGAAACAGGAACGGAGAAGTCAAGAAGACTACAGAATAGGAAAGTGGAGAATAATAATGGTGGGACCCATTGAACTAATGACGTTTTGTAGCACACGCACCTTGCTACTGTGATTGCACGTTTCTCATATATTAAGACAAAATATATCAAGGTTCTTTGGTAATAAGAATAACGGATTGGTGTGATAGCCAAAATATAAAGGGTGGCTTATATTTTAACGGTATATTGTTTGCTCTCACAAAGTCCTCACTTTACTGTGACAGTACGCTCACCCTCGGTACTGTTGTACATGTCTATAGTAACAAATACATACCAGCAAAATATATATGGATATCAAGACTATAATCAATTTCAGTAAAAATATAATAAAATATATGCCAAACTTGGGTACAGTTAGCAATTAACTTATGACTATATTAAAACAAAAACAATGAGAACTACTCCCACCGTTCCAGTTTAGTTGTTGTGTACTAAATCTGCGACAACTATTATGAAACGAAGAGAGTAATAAATTTATATTTATAAAAAAACTAAGTAACAAGATAAAAATGCTAGCGAAAAAATACATATATAATATGAACAATGTAGTTGATCATAAGATTAGAGGATACAAATATAATTTGAAAAATGTAGACGTCATAAAACTACAGTTAGTATGGCAAATGAGAATGGACAACACATATATTTATATATAAATGAAAGACCAAACATACTAAAGAAAAAAGTTAGCAAAATTTTAGTACTTGATAATGTGATCTCATTTGGTTTAAATTTTCTATGAATATATTACAAAATATTTTCCCAAAATTTAACATCATAAAATTCTAGCCCGCGCATCGAGCGGACCACTTTGCTAGTTCTCCTAATGATGTGATCCCGTTCATCAAATGATAACACATGTCTATGGTTAGGAAACTTAACCATCTTTGATTAACGAGCTAGTCTAGTAGAGGCTTACTAGGGACACTGTTTTTTGTCTATGTATCCACACATGTATCAGGTTTTCGGTTAATACAATTCTAGCATGAATAATAAACATTATGATATAAGGAAATATAAAATAACAACTTTATTATTGCCTCTGGGGCGTATTTCCTTCAGTCTCCCACTTGCACTAGAGTCAATAATCTAGTTCACATCGCCATGTGATTTAGCACCAATAGTTCACATCTATATGTGATTAACACCCATAGTTCACATCGCCATGTGACCAACACCCAAAGGGTTTACTAGAGTCAATAATCTAGTTCACATCGCTATGTGATTAACACCCAAAGAGTACTAAGGTGTGATTCTGTTTTGCTTGTGAGAGAAGTTTAGTCAACGGGTCTGCCACATTCAGATCCGTTTATATTTTACAAATTTATATGTCTACAATGCTCTGCATGGAGCTACTCTAGCTAATTCCTCCTACGTTCAATACGTATCTAGATTGAGACTTAGAGTCATCTAGATCAGTGTCAAAGCTTGCATCGACGTAACTCTGTACGACGGACTCTTTATCACCTCCATAACCGAGAAACATTTCCTTAGTCCTCTTTAAGGTAACTAAGGACAATTTTGACCCTGTTCAGTGATCTAGTCCTGGATCACTATTGTACCCCCTTGCCAAACTCATGGCAAGGTACACAACAGTTTTGGTACACAGCATGGCATACTTTATAGAACCTATGGCTGAGGCATAGGGAATGACTTTCATTCTCTATTTATCTTCTGTCATGGTCGGGTTTTGAGTCTTTACTCAACTTCACACCTTACAATACAGGCAAGAACTCCTTCTTTGAGTGATCCATTTTGAACTTCTTCAAAATTTTATCAAGGTATGTGCTTTGTCAAATTCCTATTAAGCGTCTTGATCTACCTCTATAGATCTTGATGCCCAATATATAAGCAACTTCACCAAGGTCTTTCATTAAAAAACTTTTATTCAAGTATCCTTTTATGCTATCCAGAAATTCTATATCATTTCCAATCAACAATATGTCATCCACATATAATATTAGAAATGCTACAGAACTTCCACTCACTTTCTTGTAACTATAGGCTTCTCCGAAAGTCTGTACAAAACCATATGCTTTGATCACCTCATCAAATCATATATTCCAACTCCGAGAGGCTTGCACCAGTCCATAGATGGATCGCTGGAGCTTGCACACTTTGTTAGCACCTTTAGGATCGAAAAAACCTTCTGGTTGCATCATATACAACTCTTCTTTTAGAAATCCATTAAGGAATGCAGTTTTGACGTCCATTTGCCAGATTTCATAACCATAAAATGCGGCAATTGCTAACATGATTCGGACAGACTTAAGCATTGCTACGGGTGAGGAAGTCTCATCGTAGTCAACTCCTTGAACTTGTCGAAAACCTTTCACGACAAGTCGAGCTTTGTAGACAGTAACATTGCCATCAGCATCAATCTTCTTCTTGAAGATCCATTTATTCTCTATGGATTGCCGATCATCGGGCAAGTCAACCAAAGTCCATACTCTTTTCTCATACATGGATCCTATCTCAGATTTCATGGCCTCAAGCCATTTATCGATATCTAGGCTCATCATAGCTTCTTCATAGTTCGTAGGTTCATCATGGTCTAGTAACATGACTTGATCAGCTCAACACCGTGGCAAGGCCGGGTAGGCCTCTAGCCGCCGTTCCTCGCCAGAGTTGGCCGTGGATCCCCCATGGCGGTCCACTCGCTACGTTGCTCCGTGACTTTGTTCCTCTCCCTAGGCGTGCTTGTGAGGTCCCCCTGAACACAACGGTGTGCTTAGTTCATCGAAACTCTACCGGGAATGCCGACTCCGACGAGCTCCGCTGCCCACTGCATCTGGAGACGACCACCCTGACACCCTCCGTCCACCTCTGCCCACACCTCGGGTACGTGCTTGCTCATCTCAGTTAGCCTCGTCCACTCCCCTCCTCGCCAGCGGTCACCATGGCCTCCTCACAGGAGATCCACCGTCGACAACGTCACCGTCCTCTGTTCTCTCTCTCTCTCTCTCTCTCTCTCTCTCTCTCTCTCTCTCTCTCTCTCTCTCTCTCTCTCTCTTCTAAACTTGACCAGAGGGCCCCACCTATCAGCCTCTCTCTCACTCGCTCCTGAAGCGGTATAAGTGGAGGGCATTCTAAGAATACCCTTCGACATGGCGCTCTCTAGGTTTTTGTATTTTCTGTTTAAATTCAAATGTTTGACCTAAACTTTGACCACTAATATCTCCTAAACCATAAGTCCAAATGAGTTGATTCTTTTTGCAACAGTTTTTGTATTGAGCTCCTCTTGTTGTATGCAAAAATTGAGATTTTTCCTTGCTGTACATATTTTCTGGTGCAATAAAATGCTTTATGTGACATTTTTTTGGTCTTTGAATTATTTTCAGAAGGTTCAACTTGTCTTGAAGAGGATTAGGAGTTTTGTGACCCTCCTCTGAACTAAGGCAAGCCACACCATTCATTTGCAAGGATGGCATTGCAATGGCAATGATTTTTATTTGAATTAAGTTCATATTATTGTATTTACTTAATTTAAATAATTTAACTTGTGCTAGTATTATTTTAATGATATGCTTGTTAGGCTTTACAGAAGTATGAGGGTTACTTGTTTAAGTGGTGCGGTGGTGTTTACTTAATATGCTTGTGCTTAGGATGGTACCGTTACTATGTGGATTCGTTGCATGTGCATTTCATGGCATACTATGACTCGCATTATTTTCTTTAAGATTAAACATGATAATAAGCTCAACTTGAACATATTGTTGATCAAGTCATGGTGCCACCAAATCGAGCCGAGTGCAACCACATTTGCCTTTATGGGAAGGCCCTAATGTGGCCTATTATCATGCCTCTCGCCGGTGCCTCCAACTAGGGAAGGTTATGCACTTGCGCTACCCTGGCCCGGTAGGCAGGCCTAATCTTGTGTGCCCGTTCTTGTATGGTACCATTGTCCCCTGATACGTCTCCAACGTGTGTACTTTTCCTAACGCTTTTCCTCTTGTTTTGGACTTTAATTTGCATGATTTGAATGAATACTAACCCGGACTGATGTTGTTTTCAGTAAAACTACCATGGTGTTGTTTTTGTGCAGAAATAGAAGTTCTCGGAATGGAACGAAACTTTGCGAGGATTTTTTTAATAATAAAAGAGAATTTCTAGAGCTCATTGAGCTAATGTTATTTCAAGATAAATATTTCAGGAAAGGTCAATGATTGGCATGGCATGGATTAGAAAGTGGACCCCTCAAAATGCTAAGGACAAAAGATTGGCTCAAGCTCAAAGCACAAGACTCTACATTTTCATTTTAGTGATCCAAGTTCACATTGAGTCCATAGGAAAAGCCAATACTATCAAGAGGGGGTGAGGTGTTGCTTAATGAGTTTCTTGCTCAAAGTGCTTAGTGATATGATCCAAAACCCTCAACTACTTTCTCACATCCACATATGTCCCAAACCAAAAGTCAAACTCGGCCACACCGAAACTTTCTATCTGGCGCCACCGAGTTCTTTTGACATAGCCACTGCCGAAAACCCTAGTCTTTTCGGTCTCACTGATAGGGATCTCGGTCTCACCGAGATGGGATTGTAATCTCTATGTTTCCCTTCGTAACGTTTCGGTCAAACCGAGATGAGTGATCGATCCCACCGAGATTGCAATGCAAACTCTCTGTTTCCCTTTCGTAACATTTCGGTCCAACCGAAATGAGCGAATCGGTCCCACCGAGTTTGCCTGACCAACTCTCTGTTAGTGTATTACCAAAATCGGTCTCACCGAGTTTGTGTAATCGGTCTCACCGAGATTACGTTATGCCCTAAACCTAACGAAATCGGTCCCTACGAGTTGACGTGTCGGTCCCACCAAAAATCCTAACGTTCACATTTTGAACTAAATCAATCTGACCGAGTTTCATGATTCGGTCCCACCGAGTTTGGTGATTTGTGTGTAATGGTTAGATTTTGTGTGGAGGCTATATATACCCCTCCACCCACTCTTCATTCATGGAGAGAGCCATTAGAACATGCCTACACTTCTAGCATACATTTTCTGAGAGAGAACCACCTACACTTGTGTTGAGGTCAAGATATTCCATTCCAACCACATAAATCTTGATCTCTAGCCTTCCCCAAGTTGCTTTCCACTCAAATCTTCTTTCTACCAAATCCAATCCTGTGAGAGAGAGAGTTGAGTGTTGGGGAGACTATCATTTGAAGCACAAGAGCAAGGAGTTCATCATCAACACACCATTTGTTACCTCTTGGAGAGTGGTGTCTCCTAGATTGGCTAGGTGTCACTTAGGAGCCTCCGTCAAGATTGTGGAGTTGAACCAAGGAGTTTGTAAGGGCTAGGAGATCGCCTACTTCGTGAAGATCTACCCGAGTGAGGCAAATCCTTCGTGGGCGACGGCCATGGTGGGATAGACAAGGTTGCTTCTTCGTGGAACCTTCGTGGGTGGAGCCCTTTGTGGACTCGTGCAACCGTTACCCTTCGTGGGTTGAAGTCTCCATCAACATGGATGTACGATAGCACCACCTATCGGAACCACGCATAAAAAATCTCCGTCTCAACATTGCGTTTGCTCCCTCAAACTCCTCCCTTTACCTTCATATGCAATTGTTTTACATTCCGCTGCTATACTCTTAGAATTGCATGTGTAGGTTGATTGCTTGACTCGTGCAAAGCTGCTAAATCTACCAAGAACTAAAATTGGGATAAGGCTAGATTTTTATTTGGTCAAGTAGTCTAATCACCACCCCCCCCCTCTAGACATACTTTCGATCCTACAAGTGGTATCAGAGCTTTGGTCTCCATTTGCTTTGATTTCCATAGATTTTGGTGGTCATAGCCTTGGTTTCACAACCTAGGAGAGTATGGCGTCTAGCGAGGGAAATTACCACCGTAGAGGTCCTTACTTTAATGGTACAAATTTTGCTAGTTGGAAGCATAAGATGAAAATGCATATTCTTGGACACAACCCCACTGTTTGGGCTATTGTGTGTATTGGCTTGCAAGGTGAATTATTCAATGGCAGAGAACCAAACCGTGAAGCTACCGCGGAAGAGTTGAAGATGCTACAATACAATGCTCAAGCTTGTGATATTCTCTTCAACGGATTCTTCCCCGAAGAATTCAACAAAATCAGCCGTCTTGAGAATGCAAAGGAAATTTGGGATACTTTGATTGATATGCACAAGGGTACCGACTCCGTCAAGGAATCCAAATTGGATGCGCTTCAAAGTCAACTTGACAAGTTCAAAATGAAGGATGGTGAAGGCGTCGCTGAAATGTACACTAGGCTTGCTCTTATCACAAATGAGATTGCCGGCTTAGGAAGTGAAGAGATGACCGATAGATTCATCATCAAGAAGATCCTAAGAGCCTTGGATGGAAAATATGATACCGTGTGCTCATTGATTCAAATGATGCCCAATTACAAAGATCTCAAGCCAACGGAAGTTATTGGAAGAATTGTTGCTCATGAGATGTCACTCAAGGATAAGGAAGAGCTTCACAACAAGTCAAGTGCTGCTTACAAAGCCTCATGTGATGCTCCCACATCATCAAGTGAGAAGCAAACCTTCAATGTAGAATTGAGTCTAATGGTGAAAAACTTCAACAAGTTCTACAAGAGTAGAATCAAGGAAAGAAGTTCCAAGTCAAGGTCCTACAATGACAAAAGATCTTCTAGTCGTGAGCGTAATTGCTACAATTGTGGAAGACCCGGACACCACTCCAATGAGTGTACGGCTCCCTACAAAAGAAGAGAAGATTCTCCCAAAAGAAGGAGTAGAAGAGAAGAATCACCATCAAGAGAAAGAAGGAGTAGAGATGATCGTTATGCACGAAGACCCTCTCGGAGAAGCAAGGATTCAAAAAGGAAGGACAAGTCATCAAGGAGCTACACAACAAGAAGACATCAAGCTCATGTTGGTGAATGGATATCCGGCTCCGACTCCGACAATCACTCTGAAAGAAGTTATCACTCGGACTCCGAATATACTCAAGATGAAGGTGTTGCCGGACTAGCGCTTGTGACAACCAACTCCTATGACATATTTGACTCACCAAATGAAGGAATTGGGAGATGCTTCATGGCTAAAGGTCCAAAGGTAACACACCCCGAGTATGTTGATTTCAATAGTGATGAATATGATTTGCTAGGAGATGATGATTTACTTGTTGACAACTCTAGTTATGAAAACTATGATGAGCTTGCTATTAATCATGATAATCAAGATAAAATGAATGATGATGATAAGATGGAGATTGAGCGTCTAACTAAAGAACTAAACACTCTTAAGTTAGCTCATGAAACAACCTTAGAAGATCATCGAGAATTTTAAAGACTCATGAGAAGCTACGCTTTGAAAATCTCAACCTTGAGCAAGAGCATGAGTTTTTAAAGGCAATCAATGATGATCTTCGCAAGAAAAGTTCTTATTACATTGCCAAGCGTTTACTCTTGTCTACTTACATGCCACAAGTTAAATCTAGCAATAAGAACAAGAAAGATTCTTCATCTAGTAGTAACAACAGTCATGCTAAATCCAATGATGTTGTTTCTAGTAGTTCTCTTGACTCCACTAATGACTCTCTTAGCCAAGTTACACTTGAGCAAGAAAATAGCTTATTGAAGGGAATTATAGAGAAAGGTGTTTACAAGAGCCTTGCCGGAAGTAAGCAACTTGAGGAAATTGTATGCAAGCACGGAAGACACCGGAAGAATCAAGGTGTTGGTTTTGAACGAAAGTTCAATGCCAATGGAGTTGAGTGGGAAGAAGATCAATACCCCAAGACGAAGTTTGTTCCTCAACAAGAGAAGTATGATCCTACTTCTTTCAAAGGAACACAAGCTCAAGATGATCTTCCACCACAAGACCACAAGCAAAAAGGCAAGGACAAGCTTCAAAAGGAGATTGATGCATTTGAAGAAGCACCCAAGGCCTTGGTCAAGTGGATTCCCAAGACTACATCAAGTTCTACTTCATCAAATACGACTACAACTCCAAGGATTCCCATCAAGATGGTGTGGATCCCGAAGAAGAAGAACTAGAGAGTTCTTGAGGGTGACTCCGCCTACGTACTTCACTCTCATCATTTTGGCAAGGACAAGTGCAAACAACTTTCATATCTTGCACTAGTTCAAGGAGTCACAAACCCTCTTGTTGGTAAGACAAGGGACAAGGTAACCTAATGCTTTCATGGACATCATCTTGTGTACACATCACTCTATGTCTATGGATATCCTTGTTTGTTCCTTGTGGGACTAACCCATGTAGGTATTGAAAGTGCAACTCACTCCAATGGATTGCTCTGAATGATCTACATCAACATTGAGCATCCACATCTTAAACACCTACATGAAGTCATCATCGACAAAACCCAAGGTTAGTTCATCCCTCTTAGGGGCGATATCACATCTAGGGGGAGCTTTACTCTAATCAATTGAGCCAAATCAACTCTAATGATGTGAGCACAACAATGCTTTCTGTAAAAGTGGCAACCCCACTTGTGCTTAAACGATGAGTATGACCTATGATCAAATGTTCTCATTTGACTCCTAAGTCAATATACTCATATATAGATGACCTAGTCATCGCCAAACTGCTTGATAGATGCTAGAGTGTTTGTGCATGCTTTGTCACATATTTAATTTGTCAGTTTATTGTGTGAGCATGTTGGATGCATATTTTACTCATTCAAGGACATCCATTTGTTGCTTTGTTTGTTTGCCTTTTTCTCTTTTGCCAAATGGATGGACAAGAATGCCTAAGAACTCCCTCTAGCTATCTATGCTTTTCTCGTCTCAAACTCTATTATGCTACATCACAAAGTTTGATCAAGTCAGATTCGAACCACTCTGTGTGAGGAGCACTCGGAGTCCCTGATTCGTCATAGACTTAAACTTCCAAAACCTCTTTGTGCATTTCGGTCTGACCGATTCACCCTTTTCGGTCCTACCGAGATCACCAAGTTGATCTAGGTTTTCAATCTCGGTGCAACCGATTAGAACCTTTCGGTAACACCGAGTTGCAGTAAATGCCTACAGTTTTGCATCTCGGTGCCACCGAGTTGTTCCACTCGGTCACACCAACAGTGTCAGGTTATATATACCGATGGGTCAAATTTTGGAAATTTTTCCAAAACCCTTCACCCGCGCGTAACCTGCTCTGCCTCTTCGGGTCTCCGGATTGTCTTCTCGCTGCTAGCGACCTCCCGCCGCTGGTCTCCGCCGCCGTCAACGGCAATCTACCCCGTCGTTGCTGCCGTAGCGAACACTCGCCGCTCTAGGGTAAGTGTTCTATCCCTTGTGCTATCTTTTTCACTCCGATTCCTAGCACAGGGACAATGCCATGTTTCTTGCCACAATTGAGATTGATCCATCCAGCTAAAACTTCCTTAGGTCTAGATTGATTCAAAAACTTTAGGGTTAGCTCTCCGCAGAACTCATCTCGGACCGACCGAACTGTAGAAATTGGTCTCACCGATTCGGCCTTGGCCATTGCACATGCGCTCTTCGGTCTGACCGAAACGTGCAAATCAGTGTGACCGAGTTCAAAATTCCGTGAAACCCTAGCAATCTCGGTGCCACCGAACTGTGACTCGGCCCTACCGAGTTCACTAGTTTAGGTTCCAAGAGTTGCTTCGGTATCACCGAGTTTGTCAATGCGGTAGCTCTGAGATCACTTCTGTAGAGAACTAAAACTAAGCTTTTTTACTCAATTGTTTTGCAAAACCTCTTTACTTTGTGATGCTCATCTTCTCTACCTCATCTATAATCTATTCACAGGGTCTGCTGACAGTTTGCCTGCAAGATGTTTGACCAAAGTGACAGCTAGAACAAGTCTGAACAGCGGGTGCAGATGAGTGAAGGTTCTGATCCCTCTAGCAGCTATGATGAGGGCAGCAGGAGCACACCTAGTAACTTGCCAAAGGCAGCTACCAGGACAAGGAAGAAGAAAACTTCTGATTCAGAGGATGAAGATTATGTGGCTGTTGAGGATGAAGCCACTTCAAGGAAAAAGGTGCTGAAAAAGGAGTATGGCACGACTGCTGCAACAAAGCCTGGAATGAAAACAAAGGCTCCAGCAAGAAGAGTTCCAATGTCAAAAGCCTGAGCCTCCACTCAAGAAACAATGGAGTTCACTCTTGAACCCAAAGAAGGAGGTGAAGGCAAGAAGAGGAAAGAAAGGGTCAAGAAGACCATTGCCAGAGTTATTGGGAAGCCCTCCATGATGAGAGATGATGATGAAGAACAAGAGGATGTTGCACTAGCACCCAAAGCTCAGAAGCTCATGGGAGATGCAATCAGATCAGGGGCTGCTCCATCAAATCCCAAGTCTACTCCCAAAGCTCCAGCTCAGAAGTCTGCTCCAAAGAGAAGCACTAGAAACATTCCAGCTGCAGATAAGAACAAGGCCCCAGTGCCTCAAGTTGAAGAAGAAGATGATGAAGCCCATGTGCTAAGGAAGCTGAAGCCCAAGGTCCCTGACCACAATGATGCACATCCTGTTGCAGCAAACATGAAAATCAGGAAGGATGCAGGACTGAGGTTATGGAGATAGTCTGATCCATATGTGTCAGGAGAAGGACTGTTGTTGACTACAGGTTTCACACTAAGGAATAGCAAGACTTTTATGAGACAATTTTGCTTGACAAGAAGCCCATTGTGTGTGACATGAGACGGGTTGACTGGGAGTACATTAAGAAGAATGAAGATCACTATCCAGGTGTATATGACAGCTTCAAAGCATGTGGAGTTGATACATTTGTTGCCCAGAAGCTCACCAAGTGGAATGATGAGCTGATCATGCAGTTTTACTCCACTGCCCACTTCTATCCAGATGGAAAGATAGTTTGGATGTCTGAAGGTACAAAGTACCAATCCACTGTTGAAGAATGGGCTCAGTTGATCAATGCCCTGGAAGAAATTGAGGATGACTTGGATGTTTATGCTGAGAAGAAGAAAGACCACAACACTATGGCACACATGTACAGAGAGATCTTAGATGATGCTTTGGAGAATCACAAGTTTGGATCTGTCCACTTCTTGTTGTCTGGTCTGCCTACCATAAATTATATCCTAAGGCACACTCTGCTACCCAAGTCAGGTGATCACAAGATGATCAGAGGACATGCAATCAACTTGCTACATTTGTTTGATGTGCCTCAAAAGTTCAAAGTCATGAGTCTGATTGTGGAAACAATCAAAAGGACAGCAGCTGATCAGAAGAGAAGTTGTGGGTATGCCCCACACATTCAGGAGCTCATCAACTCAAAGATGGGCACAGGCACATATCTGTTGGATAAGGAGCATCTACCCTTATATCCTGAGTTTGAAGACAACATTGTAGTCATGACTGAGAATGAACCATCATCAGCTCAAGCACATGAGAAAAGAGAGAAGGCAAGGGCAGATAAAGCTGCAAAGATGCCAACTGCTGAAGGGGCATCTCAAGTATTCTTGAAAAGCAAGCAAGATCAGTTAGCATATCTGATCCAATCCACCTTGAGGATTGAGAAGGGATTGGCCACCCTGACTCGAAACCAGGAAAGCTTGGAGAGGATTATAGAGACCAAATTCTATGATCTTGATCTGAAGGTAACTGAGATCCAAACTGCAATTGAGCAACTTCAGGAGGAAGCAGAGGAGAAGAAGGGCAAGTCTACTACATATGCTTTTGCTAGAGTGCCTAGAGGACAAAGATCTGCTGCAGTGCCCGTGACAGATACTCGAGCTACAGCATCAACACCAGCAGCTATAGCTCCAGTGCCACCTCCAGCAGCCACTCCAACAGCTCCATCTGCATCATCTAAAGCCTTTGTCCTTGGAGTTCTCTCAACACCACCTCCCGAAGATCAAGCCTGAGAGACGTTTAGCACTATGCATTTTTGAACTTTTTGGTAACTTGTTGCCAAAGGGGGAGAAAAATGTATAGATCATAGGCTTCGAGAGAAAGTGTTGCTTTTTTTATCTCTCTTTCTATTTTGGTTGAACTTCTTGATTGTGTGCTTGTGTGAGATACTTTATGACCTTGTGAGGTACTTGTTTGATCCTGTGTTTGATCATATGCTACTCTTAATGCTTGTTGGATGATATTATCTCTTATATTCTTATATGATCATTCACTTGCTTGGTGATGAGTGCATGCTTTTATTTTCGGTCATTTTGAGCGCTCCACCAAGATGTATGTGACATGAAAGAGTAACCCATGATCCTAATCGATTGTGCATTTGCATTCAAAAGCAAATTTTAGACAATGCACAAATTTAGGGGGAGCTCTTGCTTATCACATACTTCTCAAAGCGACGATGTTTTTCAATCTTATTATCCTTTGTCGAAGCTTTGATCTATATGTTGTCATCAATTACCAAAAAGGGGGAGATTGAAAGTGCAACTATCCCTGGGTGGTTTTGGTAATTCCTAACAACATATAGCTCATTGAGCTAATGCTATTTCAAGATAAATATTTCAGGAAAGGTCAATGATTGGCATGGCATGGATTAGAAAGTGGACCCCTCAAAATGCTAAGGACAAAAGATTGGCTCAAGCTCAAAGCACAAGACTCTACATTTTCATTTTAGTGATCCAAGATCACATTGAGTCCATAGGAAAAGCCAATACTATCAAGAGGGGGTGAGGTGTTGCTTAATGAGTTTCTTGCTCAAAGTGCTTAGTGATATGCTCCAAAACCCTCAACTACTTTCTCACATCCCCATATGTCCAAAACCAAAAGTCAAACTCGGCCCCACTGAAACTTTCTATCCGGCGCCATCGAGTTCTCTTGACATAGCCACTGCCAGGAACCCTAGTATTTTTGGTCTCACCGATAGGGATCTCGGTCTCACCAAGATGGGATTGTAATCTCTCAGTTTCCCTTTGAAACGTTTCGGTCAAACCGAGATGAGCGATCGGTCCCACCGAGATTGCAATGCAAACTCTTTGTTTCCCTTTCGTAACGTTTCGGTCCAACCGAAATGAGCGAATCGGTCCCACCGAGTTTGCCTGACCAACTCTCCGTTAGTGTATTACCAAAATCGGTCTCACCGAGATTTCGTTATGCCCTAACCCTAACGAAATTGGTCCCACCAAGTTGACGTGTCGGTCCCACCGAAAATCCTAACGTTCACATCTTTAACTAAACCGTTCCGACCGAGTTTCATGATTCGGTCCCACCGAGTTTGGTGATTTGTGTGTAACAGTTAGATTTTGTGTGGAGGCTATATATACCCCTCCACCCACTCTGCATTCGTGGAGAGAGCCATCAGAACATGCCTACACTTCCAGCATACATTTTCTGAGAGAGAACCACCTACACTTGTGTTGAGGTCAAGATATTCCATTCCAACCACATAAATCTTGATCTCTAGCCTTCCCCAAGTTTCTTTCCACTCAAATATTCTTTCTACCAAATCCAATCCTGTGAGAGAGAGTTGAGTGTTGGGGAGACTATCATTTGAAGCACAAGAGCAAGGAGTTCATCATTAACACACCATTTGTTACCTCTTGGAGAGTGGTGTCTCCTAGATTGGCTAGGTGTCACTTGGGAGCCTCCATCAAGATTGTGGAGTTGAACCAAGGAGTTTGTAAGGGCTAGGAGATCGCCTACTTCATGAAGATCTACCCGAGTAAGGCAAATCCTTCGCGGGCAACGGCCATGGTGGGATAGACAAGGTTGCTTCTTCGTGGACCCTTCGTTGGTGGAGCCCTCCGTGGACTCGCGCAACCGTTACCCTTCGTGGGTTGAAGTCTCCATCAACGTGGATGTACGATATCACCACCTATCAGAACCACGGATAAAAAATCTCTGTGTCAACATTGCGTTTGCTCCCTCAAACTCCTCCCTTTACCTTCATATGCAATTGTGTTACATTCCGGTGCTATACTCTTAGAATTGCATGTGTAGGTTGATTGCTTGACTTGTGCAAAGTTGCTAAAATCTGCCAAGAACTAAAATTGGGAAAAGGCTAGATTTTTATTTGGTCAAGTAGTCTAATCACCCCCCCCCCTCTAGACATACTTTCGATCCTACATTTGCTACTGATCACTTTGCTACAGATAATTAATCTCCAGGTGTGGTCGATTTGACAACTCATCTGCTAATACTTGCAAGTATTCTTTGGCTCCCCTTGTGTCAAATCTATAAATTTGGGTTGAATACTCTACCCTCGAAAACTGTTGCGATCCCATATACTTGTGGGTTATCAAGACCTTTTCTAGCGCCGTTGCCGGGGAGCATAGATGTATTTGTTGAGTCACTTGGGATTATTTTCAGTTTATCACTATGAAGAATCCGAAGGATGCTAAGAGTAAGATTTTTTCCTCTAAGACGAGGGGAGGTAAGGAACTGCCATCTAGCTCTGCTTTAGATTCACCTTCTGTTATAAGTAAACTTGCAACACCACCACATGATACCAATCTTGATATGTCGCAAGTTGTTGATGATGGTACTTCTGCTATGAATGATACTTATGATGATGCTAGTACCTTGCTTGATGATGATGTTCCACTAGGTGAATTTCTTGATGAACAAATTGCTAGAGTAAGACAGAATGATATTGTTGAAACCGATGATGAACTTGAAACTGAAAATCTTGAAACACCTACTAGAACTAGCCCTCCTAGATATGAATTGCCAAAGGTACCGGAAGGTTATGTTATGAATGAGGAGACAACTAGAGATATTCTTGCTTGCAAGGATAGAGATGATCTAGAGAAATTATTGTGCAAGTATAAACAAATACCCTTGAATGCAAGAATGCAATGTGATCCTAAGTTTGCTACTTCACCTATCTTTATTGATGATAAGGATTATGAATTCTTTGTCGACCCAGTGTTTCTTACTTTGGTTGAATCTAATCCTTTCCATGGTTATGAAACTGAAACTGTTGTGGCACATCTTACTAAGTTGAATGACATAGCCACCCTTTTTCCTCATGATGAGAAAACTCGCTATTACTATATTCTCAAATTATTTCCGTTCTCGTTAAAGGGTGATTGAGACTTAGAGTCATCTAGATCAGTGTAAAAGCTTGCATCGACGTAACTCTTTACGATGACCTCTTTATCACCTCCATAACCGAGAAACATTTCCTTAGTCCTTGTTAAGGTAACTAAGGAAAATTTTAACCGTTGTCCAGTGATCTAGTCCTGGATCACTATTGTACCCCCTTGCCAAACTCATGGCAAGGTACACAACGGGTTTGGTACACAGCATGGCATACTTTATATAACCTATGGCTGAGGCATAGGGAATGACTTTCATTCTCTCCTTATCTTCTGCCGTGGTCGGGTTTTGAGTCTTTACTCAAATTCACACCTTACAATACACGCAAGAACTCCTTCTTTGACTGATCCATTTTGAACTTCTTCAAAACTTTATCAAGGTATGTGCTTTGTGAAAGTCCTATTAAGAGTCTTGATCTATCTCTATAGATCTTGATGCCCAATATATAAGAAGCTTCACCGAGGTCTTTCATTGAAAAACTTTTATTCAAGTATCCTTTTTTGCTATCCAGAAATTCTATATCATTTCCAATCAACAATATGTCATCCACATATAATATTAGAAATGCTACGGAGCTCCCACCCACTTTCTTGTAGATACAGGCTTCTCCGAAAGTCTGTATAAAACCATATGCTTTGATCACCTCATCAAAGCATATATTCCAACTCCGAGATGCTTGCACCAGTCCATAGATGGATCGCTGGAGCTTGCACACTTTGTTAGCACCTTTAGGATCGACAAATCCTTCTGGTTGCATCATATACAACTCTTCATTTAGAAATCCATCAAGGAATGCAGTTTTGATGTCCATTTGCCAGATTTCATAATCATAAAATGCGGCAATTGCTAACATGATACGGACAGACTTAAGCATTGCTACGGGTGAGAAAGTCTCATCGTAGTCAACTCCTTGCACTTGTCGAAAACCTTTCGCGACAAGTCAAGCTTTGTAGACAGTAACATTACCATCAACGTCAGTCTTCTTCTTGAAGATCCATTTATTGTCTATGGCTCGCTGATCATCTGGCAAGTCAACCAAACTCCACACTTTGTTTTCATACATGGATCCTATCGCGGATTTCATGGCCTCAAGCCATTTATTGGAATCTGGGCTCATCATAGCTTCTTCATAGTTCGTCGGTTCATCATGGTCAAGTAACATGACTTGATAAGCTCAACACCACGGCAAGGCCGGGTAGGCGTCTAGCCGCCGTTCCTCACCGGAGTTGGTCGTGGATCCCCCATGGCGGTCCACTTGCTCCGTTGCTCCTCGATCTTGTTCCTCTTCCCACGCGTGCTCGTGAGGTCCCCCTGCACACGACGGTGTGCTTAGTTCGTCGGAACTCTACCGGGAACGCCGACTCTGCCGAGCTCCGCCGCCCACTTCATCTAGAGATGACACCCTGACGCTGTCCGTCCACCTCTTCCCACGCCTCGGGTACGTGCTTGCTCATCTCCATTAGCCTCGTCCAACCCTCCTCACCGGCGGTCACCGTGGCCTCCTCGCCGGAGATCCACCGTCGACAACGTCGCCGTCCTCTGTTCTCTCTCTCTCTCTCTTCTAAACCTGACCCGAGGGCCCAACCTATCAGCCTCTCTCTCGCTCGCTCCCGACGCGGTATAAGTGGAGGTGCATTCTAAGAATACGCGTTTGACATGGCGCTCTCTGGATTTTTGAATTTTCTGTTTAAATTCAAATGTTTGACCTAAACTTTAACCACTAGTATCTCCTAAACCATAAGTCCAAATGAGTTGATTCTTTTTTGCAACAATTTTTGTATTGACCTCCTCTTGTTGTATGCAAAAATTGAGATTTTTCCTTGCTGTAGATATATTATGGTGCAATAAAATGCTCTATGTGACAATTTTTTTGGTCTTTGAATTATTTTTAGAAGGTTCAACTTGTCTTGAAGAGGATCAGGAGTTTTGTGACCCTCCTCTGAACTAAGGCAAGCCACACCATTCATTTGCAAGGATGGTATTGCAATGGCTATGTTTTTTATTTGAATTAAGTTCATATTATTGCATTTACTTAATTTAAACAATTTAACTTGTGCTAGTATTATTTTAATGATATGCTTGTTAGGCTTTAAAGAAGTATGAGGGTTACTTGATTAAGTGGTGCAGTAGTGTTTACTTTAATATGCTTGTGCTTACGATAGTACCATTACTATGTGGATTCGTTGCATGTGCATTTCATGGCATACGATGACTCACATTATTTTCTATAAGATTAAACATGATAATAAGCTCAACTTGAACATATTGTTGATCAAGTCATGGTGCCACCAAATCGAGCTGAGTGCAACCATATTTGCCTTTATGGGAAGTCCCTAATGCGGCCTATTATCATGCCTCTCGCCGGTGCCTACAACTAGGGAAGGTTATGCGCTTGCGCTACCCTGGCCCGGTAGGCAGGCATAATCTTGTGTGCCCGTTGTTGTATGGTACCATTGTCCCCTGATATGTCTCCAATGTATCTACTTTTCCTAACACTTTTCCTCTTGTTTTGGACTCTAATTTGCATGATTTGAATGAAAACTAACCCGGATTGACGCTGTTTTCAGCAGAACTACCATGGTGTTGTTTTTGTGCACAAATAAAAGTTCTCGGAACAGAACAAAACTTTGCGAGGATTTTTTACATAATAAGAGAGAATTTCTGGAGCCAAGAACCATCGGAGGGGGGCACCTGTGTGGGCACAACCCACCAGGGTGCCCTCCCCCCTCTAGGCGCGCCCAGGTGGGTTGTCCCTACCTGGTCCCCGCAGACGCTGAAACCGACGCTATAAAATCACATTTTTTTCAGAAAAAATCAGGGATAAAGAATTATCGCATTCCATGAGATGGAGCCACCGACGTCTCATGTTCTTCATTGGGAGGCCAGATCTGGAGTCCGTTTGGGGCTCCGGAGAGGGGGATATTCGATCTTCGTCATCACCAACCCTTCTCCATCGCCAATTCCATGATGCTCCCCACCGGGAGTGAGTAATTCCTTCGTAGGCTCGCTGGTCGGTGAGGAGATGGATGAGATTCATCATGTAATCTAGTTAGTTTTGTTAGGGCCTGATCCCTAGTATCCACTATGTTCTGAGATTGATGTTGCTATGACTTTGCCATGCTTAATGCTTGTCACTATGGGCCCGGGTGCCATGATTTTAGATCTGAACCATTTATCTTATCACCATTATATCCATGTTCTAGCTCCGATCTTGCAAGCTATAGTCACCTACTACATGTTATGATCTAGCAACCCCGGAGTGACAATAGTCGAGACCACTGCCAGTGATGACTGTAGTTTGAGGAGTTCATGTATTCACCGTGTGTTAATTCTTTGTTCCGGTTCTCTATTAAAAGGAGGCCTCAATATCCCTTAGTTTCCAATAGGATACCGCTGCCCCGGGAGGGTGGGACAAAAGATGTCATGCAAGTCTTTCCATAAGCACGTATGACTATTTACGGAATACATGCCTACATTATATTTATGAACTAGAGCTAGTGCCGTATCGCCCTAGGTTATGACTGTCACATGATGAATATCATCCAACAAATTACCGATCCAATGCCTACAATTTTCCTACATATTGATCTTGTCAAGTTACCACTGCTATCGTTACTGCTGCACTTGTTACAAAACTATCACTGTTACTGCTACTATTGCTGTCACTACTATTATCAAAACTATCATACTACTTTGCTACTGATCACTTTGCTGCAAATAATTAATCTCTAGGTGTGGTTGAATTGACAACTCAGCTGCTAATACTTGCAAGTATTCTTTGGCTCCCCTTGTGTCACGCCCAATATGCGACCCTATCCACAAGGAACTCGACGGTCCCACCAAGGATAGACCCGCATATTGAGACGCTTTTGCAAGGTGGATATCATTACATTAACATTACATAATAGATGGGGATACATACATAAGGCACAAATGCCACCAGAATACATCAACATCATATACAAGAACAACATCCGACTACAGATGAAACATAAACAGAAACTCAAACAATATCCACCCTGCTAGCCCAGGCTGCCGACCTGGAGCCTATCCCTTGATCGAAGAAGTAGAAGAAGAACTCAAGACAAGCAAGCATCGCTCTCGCGTCATGATCATCGCAAACCTGTACCTGCAACTGGTGGTGTAGTAATCTGTGAGCCACAAGGACTCAGCAATCCCATTACCATGGGTATCAAGACTAGCAAAGCTTAATGGGAAAGGAAGGGATAAAGTGGTGAGGATGCGGCAGCGACTAAGCATGTATAGTGGCTAACATACGCAAATGAGAGCGAGAAGAGAAACAAAGGAACGGTCGTCAACTAGTAATGATCAAGAAGTGATCCTGAACTCCTACTTACGCCGACATAACCCGAAACCGTGTTCTCCTCTCGATCAACCCGAAAAGAGACACTCACGGTTACGCACACGGTTGGTGTATTTTAGAAGAGTTTGCTTCAAGTTTACTACAACCGGATATTAACAAATTCCCATCTGCCACATAACCGCGGACACGGCTCGAAAGTTTATACCTGCAGGGTGTCCCAACTTAGCCCATGATAAGCTCTCGCGATCAACGAAGTATATTCCTTCTCCCGGAAGACCCGATCAGTCTCGAATCCCGCCACAGGACATTTCGACAAGAATAAAACAAGACCAGCAAAGCCGCCCGATGCGCCGACAATCCCGATAGGAGCTGCACATATCTCGTTCTCAGGGCAACACCGGATGAGACATCCTACGAGTAAAACCAGACCTCGAGTTTCCCCGAGGGGCCCCGCAGTCTACTCGGTTCGGGCCAACACTTAGACAAGCATTGGCCCCGGGGGGGCTAAATAAAGATGACCCTTGGGTTAATTACTCCCAAGGGAAAGGTAGGTGGTGGTGAGGCAAATGGTAAAACCAATGTTGGGCCTTGCTGGAGGAGTCTTATTCAAAGCGAACTGTCAAGGGGGTCCCATAAATCACCCGACCGCGTTAGGGACGCAAAATCCGGGAACATAATACCGATATGATGGAAACTAGGGCGGCAAGAGTGGAATAAAACACCAGGCATAAGGCCGAGCCTTCCACCCTTTACCAAGTATATAGATGCATTAATTAAATAAGAGATATTGTGATATCCCAACA
The DNA here is from genome assembly GCA_021605205.1 of Aegilops longissima. Taxonomy (NCBI): domain Eukaryota; kingdom Viridiplantae; phylum Streptophyta; class Magnoliopsida; order Poales; family Poaceae; genus Aegilops; species Aegilops longissima. Next base: position 258,083,530 of record CM038682.1, on the reverse strand, counting down.
AAAATCCTGTCCACCATGGAGCAATCTTCAACTTCACCTGCAACTAGCAACGCTATAAGAGGGGCTGAGCAAAGCGGTAACATAGCCAAACAACGGTTTGCTAGGAAGGGTGCAAAGGTTAGAGGCTGACATGGCAATTTGGGATGGCTTGATAAACAGGTAATAGGTAGCGCAGCATAGCGATAGAACGAAGCAACTAGCATAGCAATGATAGTAGTGAGATCCAGGGTAGCGGTCATATTGCCTGAAATCCCACAAGGAAGAAGAACGAGCCCATGAAGAAGATGAAGCCACGAAGACGAACCAAGCGTAGACGAACGAATCCTCACGATCGCAACGAAAGGGAACTAACAAGAAGAAGCACACAACAAAGTAAACACACCACACATGAACAAGGCATGATGCACAACAAGCATGATGCATGACAAAGCTACATGCAGCTACTCATGGAAAGATATGATGCATACAAGAGCAACACATCAAAGCAAGGTTAAATGAGGCCGAAAACAACATAGAACAATTCCGGTAAGTCCTCATATGCAAATTTCGAAATTGGTCCAGATCTGAATAAACCTTATGTTCAAGTTGTTAAAAAGCAATTTAAAATGCACCAAGATGATCTACACGAAATTCTAGTCAAGTTACATATAAAGTTCATTAAATTCGGAGCTACGGCCTAGAAGATATGAGCAAAACAAGATAAGCATGGCATTGATGCAAAATGCATACAAACATCAAGCAAACACCTCAAAACAAGGATGCAACATGATAATATGAAACTACATGCAAAATCAAGCAAGTTTCATATAGAGCACACTCAAAACGGAGCAACGGTTCAACACATACACACTATACAAGTCCAAAGGACAAGCTGTCCAAAACAGCAACTAGGCATATTGCAAGCATCAAAACAACATGCTACAGAATCTCAACATGAAAACAAAAGGCATGGGCATAATTTACAGGTAAAACATTATTTCAAAACATGAACACTGAGCTATCTCCCGAAATCACTAGAACATGCTCAAAAAGACATGGCAAGATTGCAAATAATAACAGTTTCAGACTTATCAGGAAATAACATCAGGTTGCAATGTTTAGAGCTATCAAACAACATGTTACAGGAACTTATCATGGAAAAAAAAGGCATGGCATGAATCTACTAAATGCATAGAACAAATGTCCCTTACTGACCATGAGCCAAAAAGGACCAGAAGATATGATGGCACCCATGTAAACATGGCAAGTTATATTACAAATTCATACATGGCAGGAACAACAATAAGTAGGCATGTTGGTGAGCTTGAACCACTGACCACAGAGCAATACATGGCATGGCAAGGCAACCAACAGTAAGAAGACATGTTTATGAATCTAAAAATGGCAAGAGCAATCTCATAGAGTGCATGGATCACTAGAAAAGCTCATGGCAAAACTGAACTTAATGTTAATAGGCTGACAGCAACATTATTTAGCAATTTGAGAGCAAGATTACAACAACCTATGGCAAGCTATAAATGCAACCAAGGGCATGAATGGATAGAGAATGAGAAGTAGAACAAAACCTCCTTAGTTAACATCTCCAGATTATGCATAGAATGACTTGTAGCAGCAGGTTTACAAAGCAACATGATATAGCAGATTCAGACATGCAAAACAGCAACAGTAAGTACCCTACTTAACAAGCTCGATGCACTCACTACAAGACCTACAAAAATACATGGATAGAACCCCTGTAAAGATGGCATGACATAGATCAAAACTCATGTAGACATCAACCTCATAGGATGCACACATCAATCATGGAAAAAATGACAAATCACCAAGTTATACCAGTTTCAGCAGGTTAACATCATATAGCACTCTTTCAACGAAGATTCAGACATCAAGATGAACTCAAATGAACATGATGCAATGGAATGAAATGATGTAATCGTCGAGGCGAACAATTTGACATATTACACGCACGAAACGGATCTACGTATGCAGAGATACGGCATGACGAACATGGCATGATTATGTCAAAAACTTCGGGACTTAATAGAAAAACAACCTCGCGAAAATTCAACATGGCGGATCTCGCCGGAGTTCACGCCGGAGATGGAGAAGGATGCCGGAGAGGTCGGGTCCGGGCCGGATCTCGCCGGATCCGGCCGGTGGCGAGCAGAGGAGGCGGCGGGGGCGCGCTCCGGCGGCCGGACGGGCGGCGCGAGGCGCGGCGACGAGGCGCGGTCGTGGCGGAGGTCGCTGGCGCGGCGGCGAGGGCGCCGGCGGCGGGAGGCCGGTGGCGGGCGGCTCGGGTCGAAGGTGGAGCGCTGGCGGCGGCACGGCGGCCGGCGCAGGGCGGCGGCGCGTGGGGGCGCGGGCGCCGCAGGTGGTCCGGCGAGGCGGGCGCTGGCGAACTCGGCGAAGCTCGCCGCCGGAGGCGGGCCGGCGGGCGGCGCGGGCGGCGACGCGGGCGATTTGGCGGCGGCGGCGCGGGCTCGCGCGGGCCCGATTCGGGTCCCGCGGGCCGCGCGGGTGGGAGGAGAGAGAGAGGGAGGCGCGGGGCTGACGTGGCGGCGCGGGATAGGTTGAGGGCGGCGGCGGAGGTGACGTGGCGGCCTCTCATTGGCCGGAACGACGTGGCGGCGGCGGTGGACACGTCCGACGCGGAGGCGGACACGTCCGGCGGCGGGGAGGAGCGGGGCTAGGGTAGAATGACCCGAAAATTTCGGGGGAGGTCTAGTTTTATAGGTAGAGGGAGCTAGGAGAGTCCAAATGAGGCACGGTTTTCGCCCACACGATCGTGATCAAGCGATCGAGAGCATGGAGGGGAGTTTGCTGGGTTTTGGGCCACTTTGTAAGGGGTGTTGGGCTGCACACAAAGGAGGCCTTTACGGTTACCCGGTTAACCGTTGGAGTATTAAACGACCTCCAAATGGCACGAAACTTGACAGGCGGTCTACCGGTGCTATACCAAGGCTGCTTGACAAACCTCGGTCCATTCCGAGAAAGTTTAACACCCACACACGAAAAGAGGTAAAGGGGGACGCCGGGGAGCATAGGAGTGCCGGATTGCAAAACGGACAACGGGGAAAATGCTCGGATGCATGAGACGAACATGTATGCAAATGCGATGCACATGACGACATGATATGAAATGCAGATGATGACATGGCAAGTGCAACACGCAAGCAAATGACATGGCAACTACGGCGAATAACTGGCGGACACCTGGCGCATCGAATCCGGGGCGTTACACCTTGTGTCGAATCTATAAATTTGGGTTGAATACTCTACCCTCGAAAACTGTTGCGATCCCATATACTTGTGGGTTATCATCCCCGTTTGGGACCGTTTTAGTTTTGCCATGACAGTGGCCGTTGGATGTCCGGAGTGGCATTGGGGCCACCCATGACTTAGCCCAAAGGGGAGTTTGTGGTAGTGGCCAGGAGAGTGTCATGCAATAGGTTGATTTTGTCGAAACACCGTTGGTCCACCCGAATGGGATCACGAGGCCATGGGTTCTATGGTGTGGGTACAGTGTGCTAACCTCTGCAGAGTGTTTATAATATATCGATAGCTGCGTCCTCGGTCATGGACAGAGTTCATAGTAGGTCACACTGTGGATCAATAGAAATAACTTAACCTGCACACTTATGACATTTTTATGGCACATGTGATGATCGAGGGTCGATCATTGAGCTTGTATGAGTTGTGGTCCCTAGGGTATCATCTTGGTATGACGATGAATGTGGTTACGAGGTAACCAATATGGTAAGTTGGTTCGAGGGACCGTAAGGTTTGGTCACACACACACTTCATGACTATGCCATGCTCATGCTTAACCTGATTAAATATCTTGTTATTGTTTTTCATATTTGCTATGTTGTTGTGAGCTTGTGAGTACATTCAAAGTACTCACCTGGCATGTCAATGCCAGTTTTAGGAGAAGTTGTACCAGGAGTCGAAATCGAATCGATCACCGCAGTCTAGGCCGTGTCCCAGCAGTGTCCCTATGAGATGGAGTCCCTCTACGACGTTGTTCCGCTGTCGTGTAGCTGTACCGTTGTCGCCAAGGCCCATGCTATGTCTTCTAAATAATGTACACAAGTGCAGCAACACCGTGTGTGTGCCGCTTGGCCTCGCTGTATGATGTGTCATTGAACCTATGCTTCCGCGGGAGACCAATAAAGTTGTTGTTTTTCTGTACCAAGTTGTTGTGTATTGCCAGAAGACATGATCTCTGGGCTAGCAATGCAAGGTAAACCGGTTGCTCTGAGCCGGGGTGCGACAGTCCTCAAGTCACTCCAACATTGCTTCAAGTGATGATGAGTCAACTGCATTCCGCTTCATGGCGAAAGCTTCAAGAGATCAGGTACCAATGAAACGCCAAAAATCTAATGATATGAATGCATTCTCTTTGGAGAATGTGGATGCATTCTCTTTGAAGAATGTGGTCTACGCTAAGCTTGTTAAAATGACTAAATCTCAACAAGATGCCCTTGAAAGACTCAAAAACCCTCAGGAAATCTAAAGGATTAATGGTTGAAGAGATGAAGAGAAATCAAATGTCGAAAGAAGAGCATGAAGCTCTTTTGTCAACATTGGAAGATATATCCATTCGTCATGATTTTCCTTTAGTTGATTTAGAAAAATCATCTAATCCGCTATAGTTTAATGGTTGGGGTATCAAACGACCTCCGAATGTGATGAAATTTGGCAGGCGGTCTACCTAAAATATAACAAGACCAAACGCCAACTTTCAACCCATTCCGAGGAAGTTTTATTCCCACTTAAAAAATTATTATTAGATGAAATCTCGGGGTATGTGCAAGTGTGTGGTTGGTCTCGGGACGGTCAACGAAGACAACTAGGAGAAGCGGCAGCTACGAACGGATGCAAGTTTTAGAATAATGATGGCAACGGAGTGACGATGCAATGTGAATGATGCGCTAATGAATGCAACAAACAAATAATTAATGTGGTTAACTTGAGATATAATGGAAGGCATGTGGAGCGTCGGTCTCGGGCTGTTACACATTACTTGTTCCTCAAGTAGTGTTACCGTTGTGCTCAAAATCTGACCGTTGGAAATGTGTCGGTTGGCCATTGGTTGAGCTTCGTGTCCTAAAAGCGACTTTAGGTTGATGGGATGCCTCAGCTAAAGTTTGTTGTAGCAAACTTGGGCATGAAGCTGTGGTCAAATTACTTGATCAATGGGCCAGAAAGGTTGTCAAATGTGTTTGGGGTAGGAAGGACTATAGTCCTATGAAATTTGTAAGGATTTGGACAAAGATTTATCATAGTTGCTTCACAACTGCAAATCTGGTCCACAAAAGGAATTTTCATGATGCACTCACATGGAGTGTCGGGTTGGGATGAAACTTGGTAGAGCATGATTATATAGACATAAGAAGACATTGTAAAAAGTTCATACCATTTGGACATGCCAAAATGGTACTTCCTTCACAATGGTCTTCTCTGAACAAAAACTTGAGGAAATTATGGAGAGAGATTGGCTTAATGAAATGAGCCCAAATTTGATGGAGGGAAATTTTATAGGTGGTAGAATATTCTGGTAAATTTTCAGAAATTATGAAGCAATATGAAATATAGTTGCTTCACAAACTGAAAATATTACCAGAAACAAAGATTTGATGATGTGATCACATGGATTATTGGATGAAGATGAAATTTGGTGGAGAATGATGATTTGAGCATAGGATATTGAAAATTTTCAACTCATTTGGATAATCCTAACTAGTACTTCCTTTCACAAAGCTTTTTCCTGAACAAAAACTTTGAAAATTTGCTGAGGAAGATTTACTAGGCAAATAGAGCTAAATTTTGCCATGGGGCAATTATTTGGATATGAAAGAGTGCTCAAAAAGTTTGAGGGCAATCAAGAAAGATAAATAGCACTTCCTTCACAAAGTGCCATTCTGGACAGAATAAAAAATGAATATCCCTGAATTATCTTTAAAATAGGCAAGGAAGGGTTTTGACATATTTGTGGAAAATATGATCCAAAGAATTTATGAGAATTATGTGGAAATTAATGGCAAGGTACAAATATAGATTACTTCACAACCTAGATCAAACATGATTATTCCTTTAATAGAAAAAATATTACCAAGAAATAGAGATTGGGGTTGGGTTAGGATGAAATTGAAATGATCTTGGAAAGATTTGAGAATGATGAACCACCTGAGAGAATAAGAAATTGATGATCTTCCCAGGTTTCAAGTCCATGGGACTTCTCCAACGAAAATTGGAGCAAAACCCAAAAAATCAAAAATAAAAAAAGGGCCAAAAATTGGGGCGTTACAGGCGAACCCCAACTTAGTCGGGGAGCAGCGTGCCATCTACGATACCGTCCGCGCTCAAGCCGCCACTCGCCAGGAATAGCCGCCGCCAAGGTGCAGCTCCAGGCGATCGCAGAGGAGAACAACGCCAGCTGCGCCTCTATGCGCCGCCGACAAACTATTCGGCGGCCCGGTGGGATGACGACAGCGTGGCGCCACCATTTGCATTGTGGACCTCACGTCCACCGACGTCAGACAAGGCGCGGACTCCTCCGAGGATGAGTATGGCACGGGAGGCGGCAGGGCCTTGTGTCCCATGTGGTTTAGTCCGTCTCCCGTGTTCTACTCATTCTCGCCGGAGACCGCAGCTTCACTTCATCGGTCTTATTGTCGATGCTCATGGAGACGGCGGGTGGAGGACGAGAAGGGTTTGGACACCGGCTGCCGCCGCCATAGGATAGGTTTAGGGTCGGGTTGGTTTTTTTTTTTAATGTTCGAAATCTAATAAAAATTCGTTGTGTTTGCATGAATTTCATCTGGTTGATTCGTAAAGTGTTTGAAATGTATGCGGGCAGCGTTGAATAGTGGTCTCCCATATCTATGTCGCGGGAGAAAATTTACCGGTCGCCGTTGGAGATGCCTTCCCATTATATCCAGTCAGTTCGTATTTCATCGCCTCAGTTTTCAAATCTTTTTTTTACAAAACGGATGCAAAAGATTTGCCTCATTAATTAATTAAGAAGAAAAGAATTACCCGATTATTAACGAAAAACCGGGTGAAAGCCGAAGTTCTCAAATCTTGGAGGCCCGACGTCTGGCATCTCTATCTATCCGTTTCGTTGCGACCTACACTCCACTCGCTGTATTAGTCTCCAGTCTCCACCAACAAAAAGAGCACACTACCCTGCAGGCTCACCCCCGCTGCCGGAGCACCTACGCACAGACTAGGCAGCAATGCGTCGCCTCCACTACACCATCACCATCCTACTCTCCGCCACCTGCCTCCTTCACGCCATGGGGTCGCCAGCACTGCCTGACCCGGCGTCGCTCGAGCCGTCCCTGCTCTTCCCGTCGGCCGGCGCCTCCCAGGCTCAACCCGCCGCGGCATCCACCATCCCGGCATTCCCCGAGCAGTCCGAGGCCGCGGCCACCTCCTCCGTCTGCCAGCTCACTCCCTCCCCGCCGCTCCTCCCGGCCGTCCTGGCCTCCTGCAACGCTGGCAGCGCCGGTGGCGGCGTCCTCCCGCCGCGGCTGCGGTGCTGCCCGGCCCTGGCCGCGTGGCTGTACGCCGCGTACGCGCCCACCGCGTTGGGGAGCGACGGCAGCAGGTGGTCGAAGCTTCCCGCCGCGGCGGCGGACGTGACGGACCTGCCGCTGCTGCCGGACGACGTGGAGGAGTGCGCGGGCGCCGCGGAGCGCGCGCTGAGGTCCGCGGGAGCGACGCTGCCGCAGCCGCAGGCGGGGAGCAATAATGGGACGACGTGCGACGTGCCCTTCTGCTACTGCGGGATAAGGCTGAGGCGGCCGGTCTGCGCGCTGCCGGCGGGCAGGGCTGCGAGGAGGCTAGAGAGGGACTGCGCGCGGCCGGGGCTCGCCGGCTGCTCCCGGTGCCTCCGGGCGCTGAACCTGGTGAGGCTACACATTCAGAACTCCTTTCCTTTTCGCCGCAGAAAGAAAAAGAACTGCAGTACTATGTTCCTCGGATGCTCCCGTGGTGCAGGTGCACGCATGCCTCACAGAACCACTAACATTTTTTAGTGGAAACTTAAACTGTGAGCTTTGATGAATGCTAATCAAGTAATCATGTTACTTTTTCTTGAAGAGATAAAACCCAACCCTTTTTATCTGTTTAGATGTCAGTGACACAGAGTAGGATAAGTATTTCAGTAACATCTTGATATTCTTGAGCATCATGAATAGCATACTTACAAACATATTCCAAATACGCGGAGCAAGGTGGGTTATATTCATTACCAAACACCAAAACCAAAACCAAAACCAAAACTTGGCGAGATTGAGTTGAGCTTGCTTATATAGGCATCAGAATACAAAAATACGCGAGGCAAATGAAGAAGGCGCGCCCCGATCACGAGGAGTGTCGTATGCGGTGTGCGGTGGCCCCGCCCGCGGCAAGTGCACTTATCGGTAGGCAAATTGGCGGTCCCAATCCCTTCAAAAAACAAAATCCCGGGTCCCAGTATTTATCGGTAGCCAACAAGGAGTCACGGAAAATGTCGTGCAGAATTCAGGTCCCGGGCCAAACATGCCACTGCAGAACACTCATCTCTGTCATAAGAACAGTGCGAAAATCCATAGTAGTAAGTCGCAGTCACGGACAGGGACATCTACTGCATGCCTGAACTTTCGTATTGTCCGGGTAAAACTTAACTGAATGGGAGCAAGAGTACATGTGCACGCTTTACCATTTTGTAGTTAGCGCATTTTGAGAAAAATCTGCTTATATGGCAAGTAATTAATAAGAGGTGGTAACATAATATGTTACTGTAACATAGCGCTTTTTAAAACAAGATAAGTCTACGAGCTAATAAATGAAGTCGTCTATGATACTACTATTATGTTATTTTGCATTATGAAGATAGTAACTTAGACTAGTATCATATGCATGACACTAGTCTAAGTTACTCCCCACTATGACCAGCCTAATAAAACCGTTAAAAACCCTATTGTAGTAGTAAATAAACCTGGTGAACCTAAACCATTCAAGTGAATTTCCCTTGGAAGGATTGAATGATGATGAAACTATTTCCGGGGTAAATGGGTAGGGCCTGGAGGAGCATGTAGGGAGCATGATTCGGGGTGAATGGGTAGGGCCTGGAGGAGCATGTAGGGAGCATGATTCGGTTCAGAACACCATGCCTACTCCACTCCACTCCTTTATTACCACTTTCACTTTGAGTTCAGAACTCGATGCCCACACTGATTCCTCTTTTTCACCTAAAAAGGGTCACAACTCACAAGCAAGGCATCCCACCCAAGCCGAATCATTTGCTTTCTGAACCAGACCGCTTCCAAGGACAAAGAATTGGTTGCTTTAACAGTAATTTTTTGGCACAGCAAGCCCAGTAATTTAAGGAAAGACGTCAAGGGAAATGTCTCCCTCTGAGGCTCGACAGAGATGTACCATGGGTCACATGACCTGTGCTCAGAGTTCCGAGAGATGCGGTAGCGGCCCTAGCACTGTGGCATCGTGTCGCATGGGCTGGCTGGCATGCGGCATGCTCTGCGCCAGCTTGTGTGAGAGCGAGGGTTTTGTCCCTTTGTCTCGACTGGAATCTCTATCCTGCTCTCCGGATCGAGAACTTGTGGTGACTTGCATGATCTATTTCACCTCCACAATTCCTGGAAGTCGCTGAATTTTGCAGTTTCTTTCAAAATTACCGTCGCTCACTCGCATGAGTTGGAGTAAGCTAGATCATTTTTGTTGCCTGGAAACCTAATCGTCTCGTTCCTCTTTGTGTGGTGCTATGCACTGATGCACACATTGCAGCTGAACGCCATTGGAGAGAAGAACGTCACGTCGGGGAAGGCCAGTCATGGTGTGAAGCCACGTGAGCGTGACTGCCAGCTCATGGGACTGACGTGGCTGCTGCAGCGGAACGCCACGCGGCATCGGGCGGCCGCCACGGCGGTCCTCCAGGCCCTCATGGCGGCTGAGGAGGTGGGCGCTACCAGCGCGCCCGCCACGTGCTCGCTCCCCGTCGACGACCTGCCGCTTGCCGTCGCCTCGTCGGAGATCAACGGCGCCGCCTACGCGTCCCCCTTGGGCGGCCTGCTTCTTCGCTTTCTGCTAGGGGCGTCTGCCTTTGTCTTGTCCCGGCGGTTCTGAGCAAAATCTGATCTTCGCTGCGCGGTCTCTTGCCATTTCTTCGTTGTTTGCACTTCTGATGTTGAATTAGTAGCTGTTCAATTTGTTTGTACTTCTGATGATGTTTAGTTCTTGAAAGGCTAGGGACTAGAGAGTGGACTTCGTTACTGTAAGATATGTGCTTCGGTACAACCCCCCTCTAAAACGTATAAAGGATAGTTCAGACATTTCACATATTGTATCCATTTCTAAATGTACGATAGTGCCCGCTGAGGTCGTATACGCCGTATGTTTGTTCAACAGACGCCCCCAAGCATCCTGGGCTCGGCCCATTAATATTTTCGTTAACATTCCAAAAATATTGGCTGGTAGTGAGATTCGTACTCGTTACATCTCAGTAACGATCCTCTAACTGTCTAGCAGAACCAACTGGGACACCTCGGGCTGCTGTGCTACCTACGACATTTGAATCTTCTTGTTCACGCGGCAGATGTGATGCTAAAACAAGAGACACGCTAGGGATCAGATCAGACCACTTCGTCATCATTCTTTTTTTTAGGCGAAGTACTTCGTCATCATTCGATTTGTAGAAACTGACACACAAATCCGATTGGAAGGCATAGAACGTGCGCCAGCAAAGCTTTTTCCTTATGTGATTGGTGGAAAGTAATAACTGCCCATAGATCACGTGAGTTGGGAAACAAATCACTGATTTAAGAAAGCAAAATAAATTTTAGAAAACTAATTCAAGATTTTAAAGGAAAATAATCAATCTAGCGAAATTTGTATCCAATGTTACCAAAAATTACTTCCTGTGCAACTAAGAAGACACCAAAAAAATCCGTCTCTATTCATTTGCAGTGCACCAAAACTACGCTCAAATTTTGCCTCCACATCAACTCAAAATTAACATGCTTCATTGGTCCGTATAACATGTTTCCAACTAGCTAAATATTTGCTTCATTCCCATCTCCAAAATCATAGGCTTCATATTCTCATATCACACGTATTATGTATTCACCATAATATTAGCTTCAAGTCTGGTATCCATGTGCTTGCCTCCTTACGTTCTTTATTGTACAAGCTCGTAGCCACCGCCCCGACCGAGGGTGTGTTGTGAACCGACACGGTGAAGTTGTTGATGAGATCGGACCAGGTGATTAAATTATGATTTTAAATTTTCCTTCAAACATTTATTAAATGTTTTTTTAAAAGCCTTTATAGTTTTCAATTTTGTCCCTTATTATTTATTAGTTATGTTAAAAACTTAAAAGCAGTTTTAAGTACCTACCTAAATTGTGATTTTAAATATATTTTCCAAACTTAGCATAGATGCTTACTATAGGCAGGCCCACCTGCTAGCAAAAGTTGTGGTCATATCAAGAATGTCCCAAACATATGCAACGTAGGCTGTCCGGGTAAGCTAGAAGGCACCGTTTGATAGCACGTTGTTTCTCAACATCAATCAAATGAACCTAATTTTTTTTATTGGCTTGTATGACCAATTCAAGGCATCATGGCAAGTTGTTTTATTTTTCAACAAATTTTTTATTTACTAGAGTTTTCTTGGTCAAAAAGACCGATAAACGGTCAGACATGTCGTAGCTTGTATATGGTGTCAGAATTTGTGCAAACCTGGCATGAATGCCTACCATGGACATGCCTACCTATTTCTAGAAGTTGGGGTCATTTCAAGAATTTCTAAAACTAAACCATGTTCAACGTAAGGTGTGCAGGTAAGGCAGAAGGCTCTGTTTGAGAGCTTGTTGTTCCTCAACATCCTTGAATTGGCCCCAACTTTAACTGAGGGTGTGTCCACCTTCTTTCAAAAGTTGGGTTCATTTCATACATGTTAAAAAATATAACATGTTCAACCGAGGGTGTTTGGGTAGGCGAGAACGGTCTGTTTGGGAGCACTTCATTTCTCAACATCCCTAAAATGGCTCCAACTTTTTCTTGGTCTTGTATGGCCAATTCAAGGCACCATGCCAAGCTGTTTCAGTTTTCGACAATTCTTGCATTTTCTGAAGTTTTCTTGATGAAAAATGTTCGGACATGATGCAACTTTCACACAGTGTCGGAATGCGTTCAAACATGGCATAGATGCCTACCATGGGCATGCCCACCTGCTTGCAAAAGTTGGGGTCTATTCATGCATGTCCAAAATAACCATGTTCAACAGAGGGGTTCGAGTAGGCCAAAACGGTCCATTTGAGAGTCCATTTTTTTCATGGCCTTGTATGACCAAATCAAAGCGCCATGGCAAGTTATTTGAATTTTCGACATTTTTTGCATTTTTTGGAGTTTTCTTAGTGAAAAATGGTCAATAAATGGTCAAACGTGATGAAACTTGCATACAGTGTAGGAATTCATTCAAATATGACATGGATACCTACCATGGGCATATGCCCACCTGCTGACAAAAGTTAGATCATTTCATGCATGTCAAAAAATAGATCATATTCAATGGAGAGTGTTCAGGTTTTGACATCCATCACACATGACCCAAATTTATTCCATGAGCTTATATGGCCAATTCTAGGCACCATCAAGTTGTTTGAGTTTTCGAAAAAAAATCCTTTTCTGGAGTTTTCTTGGTGAAAAGGACCGATAAATAGTCGGGCGTGTCGCAACATGCAAACGATGTCGGAAGTCGTTCAAACCTGGCATGGATGCCTCATGTGTCCGTACCAGGCTGCTGAAAAAAGTTGGGGTCAATTATCCATAGTCCAAAAAATCACTAGTTGAGAGGAGTGTGCTAAACTAGGCCAGACGAGTCCTGTGAGCATGTAGTTTTTCCCAATTTGAAAGCTTCTGTTATTTGTAACTTCTGCCATTATCAACCAACATGAACATTTTATTGTGAACTAACCATCTCTTGAAATTTGCGAACAATTTTGAAATTTCAATTGTGTATGAAAGTTTTACAAGTTTGAACACCTTTTCCACAATTGATAACAAATTCCCAACAATTGATGAAAATTTTGACAAAAATAGGAAACAACGTACTTTTCCATAAAATTATCATTTTTTTGGAAACACAAGCATTTATTCTGTTTGTGAACAAAATATTCGAAAACAAAAACATTTTTTGAGATTCCAAAATATTTTTCAAAATTCTATTTTTTTCTTGAAAACAAGAACATTTTAGGGTATTCCAAATAATTTTCCAACTTTTTGAACAAGTTTGAAAAAGAATTAACAAAAAATAGAAAACAATGCTTAGCCGTTGGCTTAACTAGGGGACGGCAACGATCCCATCGGCCGCCTGTTGGGGGAAACTCTATTTGATGCTTATTACGTCAAGCAGTCGTTGTTTCTCACACACCCAATCGATACGAGTGAACATGAGCCAGCCCATTTTAATCTGTTCGTTGCCTCTGCAGAAGCCGGTTTTTAGAACCTTTTAGATGGTTTCAGGCCGATTTTTACCTGTTTCGGGAATGTTTAAAACGGTTCATGAATCTTTTTGTTTTCAAAATTGCAAACTTCAAAAATGTTCAACGTATTTATTTATTTATTCATATTTTTAAAAAAATCAAAAATACCAAAAAATGGTCGCATTTTCAAACAAGTTTAAAGTTTCAAAATAGTTTGTGTTTTAAAGATTGTCAGGATTTTAAAAAACTCTCATTATTTTAAATTGGTTCGGTGTTTATAAATGTGTTCCGCTTTTCGGAAATTCTGTTTAAAATTTGGAAAAATGTCCGCGTTTAAAAAATGTCACGTCCTAATATCCAAAAAAATGGTCAAATATGTCACTGGTCATAGTTTTTAAAACCCGCGCTGCCAATTAGTCAAGATGGGTTCCGATCCGATATGTCACTGGTCATAGTTTTTAAAACTCGCGCTGCCAATTAGTCAAGATGGGTGGCTCAATCTAGTGGTTGTGCTGGATTGTGTTGATGTGGGAGCTCTTGTGTTCGATTCCTGCTGGGAGCAATTCTTTTTAGATTTTCCACTGCAAGTCCACTACGCACGTCGTTTGCTGCTGGGCCAGCCCAGTTTACTGCTCCCGGTACGGCTGACGTATTTTGTAAAAGGACCATCCTGCCCTTTCTTATGAAGAGGTATGGACAGGTCTGGTCCGTCGATGTGTCTAATGCTCCCGGTACGGCTGACGTATTTTGTAAAAGGACCATCCTGCCCTTTCTTATGAAGAGGTATGGACAGGTCTGGTCCGTCGATGTGTCTAAGGGGTTGTACCGAAGAAGAAGTGTTACTGTAATTATATGCAATCCGCCCTTTCTTATGAAGAGGTATGGACAGGTCTGGTCCGTCAATGTGTCTAAGGGGTTGTACCGAAGAAGAAGTGTTACTGTAATTATATGCAATCCCGGTGGGGATGCCTAATCTAGTGAGCGTGCATTGCATCTCCATTTAAACAAAATCCTACGTCTTGCATTGCGTTTTCCTGGACATGGTCCACCCAGGACTGTAGAAATGATCACATACGAGCAGTCGTCCTTGGCTACTGTCTGATTGACACATGGCGCATTCTACGGATAATCGTGGATGCCTAATCTAGTGAGCGTGCATTGCATCTCCATTTAAACAAAATCCTACGTCTTGCATTGCGTTTTCCTGGACATGGTCCACCCAGGACTGTAGAAATGATCACATACGAGCAGTCGTCCTTGGCTACTGTCTGATTGACACATGGCGCATTCTACGGATAATCGTGGTGCCTCGAAACAGCTCCCTATATAAATAAAAACAAAAACACAAAATTCAGTCCATGTATGATCTAGTTCCAAACGTATTGAAACGAGAAACGCAATGATAAAACTATTTGTAATTTGGACACTTGGTTCAAGAGTTGTGATAATATTTATTTTTGTCTTTCTTTTTGGAAACCTCGATAAAACACTAGTGATCCAGCTTCAGGTGTTTGCAGCAATGAGACACTTTAAGCTCTCATTCCTCCTGTACTAAGATTCTCGAAGGGTAAATTTTTTCTATCAGTTATGTCTCAAATATAAAATCATATGTAAAGATATGGCATCCCTGATTCGAGCTATTTAAAAAAGAAAACACCGAGTACATGTACACTAAAAGTTTACTTAATGAAACAGAAAAGTAAATAACTTAAATACAAAACACAAAAATTCAAATTAAAAAAAAACGAGCTGTTCAATTTTAATAAATTCCAAGTGAAAATAATTAGAAATTACAAAAACTAAAGAGTAAATAGAACTTAAGTGAGTAAAAAATGATTAAAAAACCTCAAAATTCACATAGGAAAACACATGAAGGTCACAGAAGACAAAACAAAAAATCCGAGAGTATAAAGACGAAAAATAAGAAAATTGTTGTCGAGAGGAAGTTCAACCTGTAAAAATAAAAAAGGAACTTCAAATGAAGTTTTGACAAAAAAGAACTTCATGGAGTTCACAGAACTAAATATTCCTGAAAGTTTAAAGATTAAACGCAAGTAACCTTAGAGGAAAATAATAGGAAAGTAAAAAAAAGACTAGTTCATGTCGAGGGATCTAGGAAGTTCCAGAAAAGGAAAAAATCGACATTATGCGATCTAAAAATTCATATATTAATTATGAGTAGGTTAAAATAAACTCGAAATTCACTAATAAAGTAATTCAAACAATTCATAGAGATAAACCCTACAAACTTTGGTAGTGAAGAAAATAAAATTCAATAAATACTAAAAAATTTGCTGCTAAGCATTCTGATTCCAAAGTAGTTCAAACATAAAAAGGGAAAACCAAAAATTTGAAGTTCAAAATTCAAACCCAATGAAGTTCCATATATAAATTGGTGAAGTTCATTAGACTATTTTTTTTAGGAAATTCGAAGATTAAGTGCAAGTAAGTATGAAAAAAATTGTAAAAATAAAAGGTAGATGTTCATCCTAGGAGGTCCAGGGAAAATAAAATAAAAGAAAAAGAAATTAAACTGAAGCCTAAAAGTTCACAGGATGAAACCTGTTCAGTTTAGGAGAAAAGAAAATTATATTCAAAAACAAAACCTAGAAGTTATGTAACCTGTTTGGACGAGGATCAATAAATAAGTAACAGAAGTTCAAAAAAAATCCTAGAAATTCAAAGGATATAGCTAGTTAACATGGTTAGAAAGCAAAATAAAAAAGTGACGCATTAAAAGCAATCAAAAGTCTAGAAGAACAAGAACTGGAAATAAAGTTATAAAAAGGAATCCCACATTTAAATATTTTGGTAGCTCTAATACAACATCCAGAGAAGTTTAGATAAAAAATTAAATGGTTCATAAAAAATATACCCGTTAAGGAATTAGTTCGGAGCCATGAAAGTTCACCTTGGAAATCAGAGAAGTCAATACCTTCATTGATTGGCATTCAGATGCAAAAAATCGAGTCATTTCATGGGACTAACTCGAGAAGTTCGTTGTGTGTACTATCTATAAGTTCATAAGTTAAGGGCATGTTCAGAAGTCCTCCATCTCCACGCTTTAAAAACTTCACAGATGATTTTGACTCGAACGCTTGGGCTCCAAGAAGTTAGGCTCTCGAAGCTAAGCCCGACCGTAGTGCAAAAATCTGAAGCGAGCTCGGCCTAGTTCCACAGATTGAAAAAGCTGGAGTTCACCTAATTTACAGGAGCTTGCCACCGCTAAAGATACCGTTTCGCTTCTCCCCCTCGATATAATAGAACCTTTCGCTACGTAGCGATCCGTCTCGCCTCGCTAACCCAAATCCCCCTTGAATTGGTGTGTTCGCTAGCCTAATTGTGCTGCCTCCAGCCGGCCCAATATATCCCGAACAGGCCACAGTCTCCCAGCTGGGTTGCAACGCTGGAGAAACTGTAGATGCAGTAGAACAGATCTGGGATCACTACATGGAGTAGAAGCTACCATGAGAAACTTGTTTTGTGAAATTTTGTGAAGCCAGAGGAGGTCTGAGCACGCCCTAAATCTGGGGAGTTCGAAGGAAGGAGAAATAGAAAAATAAAATATTGCCAATTAATTCGCAAGAGAAAACCAGTAAACTCAGGGATATAAACCCTAGAAGTTCAAAAATCCCGACTATAGAAGTTCAGGATAAGAAAAAAAGTAAAAGGTGAAACCTAGCAAGGTTCGCTCCTAGAAGTTCACATTCTCATTCAAAAGCAGTTAAAAATGAATATATTGATGTCAATTTTCGCATTTTTAAAACTCCGCTTAAACCTTAATGAATAAAGGGGAAAATATTCTACATTAAAAAGTTTCCCCAATTCAATAGATTTCCAATGGGATATTATATGCTTCGTTCAAACGAACGGATCAAAAACAATTATTTCTGTTAATCAGATTGAATTTTATAATATTCAAATATGCTATTTAACCTTAGTGATTTAAAAAAAACTTTCAACACAAAACATTTGGTCCTTTCAACATCTCTCCAAAGATATCATTTGCTTAATTCCAATAAAGAGCTTAGGAGTTACTAGTAAAATATCATAGTGCAGTTGAGAAGTGATACCAACGAAGTGAGTTTCAAATGATAAAAAAAGTAAAAAAAAGACTAAAGCCTAAAAGGTTTGCTACAAGAAGTTCACGTGCTCATCCTATGACAGTTGAAAAAGACTTGTAGGAGAGGTTCACTTTACATTGGCATGTCCATGTTCATAAACAAAAAATGATGTTATTTTTTGGCGTTTTAAAAACTGCTCTAAAATCACGACAAATTTGGAAAAAACACTCTACATGAAAAAAAAAATCCTATTCAACAACTTTCAATAATATCATATGCTTTATCCCTATCATTGGTTCAAAAGTTCAGTGTATATAATTCGGAAGAAGTATTAGTGTATTGGAAACCGCTCTTTAACCATGGAGAAAAAATGTGCAAGATGCAAAAATTTACCTCTTTCCAACAGTTTTCCAACGGTTTGTTATTTGCCCAATTTGTATGAATAATTGAGGAGTTATGGACAAAGAAACAACACAGTAAAACAGAGCATAGTTGAAACCTCTGAAATTCAAAGTTTGCACATAGTGTGTTTCGAACACTCTGCTTTTCGTGAGGGAGGCAACACGTACAATCTCACTACTTTTGAAATTACTTTAAAACAACTAGGAATTAGATAATGCTTTCTACATAAAAACTTCCACATTTTCGATAGTTATGTAATGATATATAGATTACTCATTCCGAGTTATATTTTTAATTTTTTTTTGCCTTCAAAACCAATTCCGTCATTTTCACACGAAAAATTTAGGAACAAATCACGATGAATTTGAAAAGTCCATCAATTTTAAACATGTTCATTTATTGAAAAAATGTGTTTAAAATTGTTCATAATTCTTTATAACTTTGAGAATACGAAAAAAAGAATTCAAATTTTTTAAGAATTCAATTTTATATGAATATTTATTTTTTCATAAAATTAAAACAGTTTGGGATATTTGAAACATTTTAGAAAATTTGAATAATCTACATGATTCTTTAAAATATTAATGGATGTTTAAAAACTGTTCAAGGATTGAGAAACAATATTTGAGGATTTTTAAATATGAGAAATTTTCAAAAAGGAAGAAAAATATGAAAATAGAAAAATAAAACCAAACAAAACCCGTAACAGAACAACCTGAGAAATCTTACCGAGCGAACCGAAGGAAAGCTTCTAAAAATTCCCGGAACCAATGATGGAAAAAGAAAGATGTTGGCCGGCTCATTAGAAACGAATGAACGAGTGGGTGTGCGTGCCTTTACCAATTCCATTTTTTTTTCATTTTCTATCGACCAAATTAGATAAGCCCGTGATGATTTCTTCCCTTTCTTTATTTTCCTATTCCCATTCTTTTATTTTTCTCCTACTAGGACTTTCTCCATCTTCTTTTACTAGTCCATTCCAATGCCACACAATCCTTCTCCTTCCTCAAGCAGGTACACATACATCATTTACTATTTCACACTCAAAGTGTAAAATAGAGCACAAATGCTAAATCTCGCTTAATGCTGGTAGGTAGCAGCCATCGCCTATAGAGTTTGCCCTAGTGGCCCGACCTACCAGTAGTTGTTTGTGAGCGGTTTTAGAAAGATTTTGTGTGTGCGGCTTCGCTGTAGAAACCTATCGTCCTGTTTCAGGAAGGTTCCGCCTGTTTTTCTCTCCCATTTCTGTGATTTTCTCAATCAGTGTTTATCAGTGTTTTTGCTTTTTATTTTATTTGTTTTTTCAAAATCATATTGACTTTTTTGAAATATCGGTTGATATTTTTGTGTACAGGTTGAACATTTTTAGATAGACATTGAAATTTTGAGATAAATTTTGAACATTTTTAGAATAGGCATTGAACAATTATCCGAATATATTATTTAATATTTGTTAATGCACCATGAACTTTTAAAATCCAGAGTGAACATTTTAAAACAAAGGTTGAATATTTTTCAAAATGTCATGAACTCTATTTGAAAACTTGCGGAACATTTCTTAAGTGTTTATGAATAAGTTTTAAAAGGGCACATACATTTTTATATGTTGAAAATATATCTAAAAGATTATGTGCAAATTTAAGATAGTTCAATAACATTTTTTAAAATGCCATGAAACATAGTTTTAAACGTCACAAGCTTTTTTTGGAAACATATGAACATTGTTTACAAATTATGGGATTTTTTATGGAAAATTTCATGAACATATTTCTAAATGTGTAAACATCGTTGGTTATCATGATTTTTTTTAGAATTGTACAATCATTTTTTGATACCACAGAAACAAAATGTAACATGCACGGGCATGTATCTATATAATATCAAAATATAAGCAAAAGGAAAAAAAACAAATGAAGCAAATGAACTGAACCAAGAAGCATACGAAGATGATGCCGGGCCAGCCCAATACAACGATTCATAGACGTGCTTGACAATAGAGTGCAAACCGTATGCAACGACGCAGCATCTGGAGCGGGGTTCTTCGTTAATGGACTGGCTCATACCACTGTTTTCTGGTTTCTACACGGTTTTAAGATGGTGCCAGAATTTTCCATGACGGTTTTCCCTTTATATTCCTATATTTTTTTTCTTTTCTTTTTTGCTATTTTTATTTCTTCAATATTTTTAAATTTAACCTAAAAAATAATTCACAAAGATATTCAATTTCATGCACATTTTCTGAATTTACGAATATTTAATAAATTTTAAAATTCGTCTTTTGCAATTCGTGAACATTTTCGAACTTTTTAAATAGTCTAAAAAGTTTTGAATTTTTTTTTAATTTTAAGAACATTTTTTAAGTCATGAATACTTTTTAAGGTTCCAATACATTTTTAGAATTTGGGAATTTTTAAATCCATGATTTACTTTATTTCATGAACATTTTTAAAACAACAAAAGACTGGTGACTACTCTTCTTATTCAGCTAGAAGCAGAGCAGAGCCAAAAAAACAGCGAGGGAGGGAATCTAGGAGCGCAAAATAGGAGCATTCTGCAGAGACAACACTTCGAATCTATCCCCTGTCCGCTTACATCTCTGTCCAAAATAAAATCAGTGAATTGGAATCCATCATTAATATTTTTTATTTCTTCTTATAATTGCCATGAGATACTAATGAACTGAATGCCGGTCCTTGACATTTGTTCTTGAATCTCCTTCTTCACGTTACAAAAGTAAAACTCGACACTCCTTTCACAATTCCCTCCTATTACTATACACAGATCTTCTGCATAAATCCACTACAAAGCATAGGTTTGCCCGTATTTTTTGGCTCCACACTCATTTCACCGATACACCTACGGTAGTACGGCGAGCTCCACTTCAATTCCTTACACCAGCTGCACACTAGAGATGTCGCTTACCTCCTGGACAAGGTCCTGCACCTTCCCGTCATGGCTGGCCAAGCGTGCGACAGAGCCGTGGTGTCGCCGCTGCTTGGGAGTGATGCCTCCGTCACCCAAGGACTCCCGGAAAATCCATCTGCGTCAATGGGTGTGCCAAGTTTTTGGGAGTACGCCTACACTTATACATTATATTGTCAATGTAAATTTAGGATTTTTATATTTTTTCTAAATGTTTAATTCATGACATTTTTAAAACCGACATTTCCTTTTAAAAAAATTCTGAACTATCATAGGTGTAAGTCAATATGTGACATTTCTTAGAGCGTCATGACAAAACCATTATAGATCAACAAATTTATTATGTTGGTTTGTTTAGAGGGAGACAAGTTCCCGTCATGAGGCGCGGGCCTGTTGACGAGGGCTTGCGAGGTGAGTGGCGGCACTGACACTCCAAAATCATGGGCCCCCACAGGGGAAAAACCATAGGAAAGCCGCTTCAGTTCTTGGTTGAGAAAAACCACCTTAGTTCGTCACTGGCATCCGATTGTGAAAACCAACGAGCTTTTCTCTTGGATTCACTCAGGACTATTGCTTTACAGGTTATTCATCCAAGGGATTTGGGTTTTTAAAAGCCAAACGATGCCTAAAACGAAAAAGTTCAAACGAAGCATATCAGATCCATGCACACACAGTGTTATCCCCAGCCCTGGTGCTCGCATTATTCCTGGATTTATTTCAGAATTTTCGGTGACGCGTTTTCAGTGGGAGGACACGTTCCCAAAATCCTGAAATAAATGCGAGTACCAGGATTTGAACCCTGGTGAGCTGAGGATACTACAATGGTTTCTAACCATCCAACCACAGGTTGGTTCGCTCTCTCGAAGGTGCTCATAGGGTTGGATTTGTGTGTGCATTTATAAGGGTGAATGTATGTACGTATGTATGAGCACTTGCGTCTATACTGATGTTAAAAAAATATCATGGATTCGGACCACCAGATGATTTGATTGGATTGACGAAGGTTTACACACACACACCAATATCATGGTTTCGGACCACCAGATGATTTGATTGGATTGACGAAGGTTTCACTTTCCGTCCAAAGAATGGTCATCATTGTGAACGTGTCGACGCCTCCCTTCTCGTTGGAGGCAAATTATTTTGCACCACCGGAGGGCACCTTTCAGAGGAAACTCCTGGTTTAGCCACCTATATGGAAAACAAATAAAAAGCGAGCCATGAGTGGTGCCTCCTTATGTTGAGATGTGATGTTGACAGTGCACGCATGATGTGCGCACCTACGCACCTGCTAACAGACAATGTGAAAGCGCGCGCGTGCATGTGCCAAGAAAGTTTATTATGTTTTCAAATAGATGTATTTGCATAAAAGCCATTTTCAGTCGTTCATATATACACACATACATTGAACCTTATGAATACAGGCAGAAAAATGCGAGCATCAAGACTTGAACCTTGATGAACTGAAATACTACTATTTTATTAACCATTCAATTACAGGTTGGTTCACAATTAAAAAGCTTTGGTCCTATATATTATCCGTAACAAGCAGGAGAACATGCAATTGCGATGGACCTCTTCTTTTTTTAACCCCAAGATACTCGCTTGTACATGGGGCTGCATTAATTAATTCGGATCTGAGGGAGTGCTATAATTTTCTATCAAGAAGTAATAAATTGAATCTAAAAAAAGTAATAAACCAACCAATTCTTTTTCTAGGCCACATTCGAACAAAAAGAAAAAAAATTGTCTATCCGGCTTACAGATAAACGGTGCACTGTTCTGCTTTCTGTGTCCTCATGTGCATCATAGACTCATGGTGATCGTGAGTAGCTCTCTCGATATAGAACTCCATCCAGCGTCGTTTCACATAAACAAAGATGTTCACCTTTCATTTGCACTTGCGTGGTTCCATTTTTTTTTATCAAATCCGTTGAAGAAAAAGAGCCGTGCCACCTTAGGGGAGACGAAGAATGCGTGCAAGATTCTTGTGACAATGACAGATACCTCAAGATCAGCTAGAACCCAATCAATGGTAATCGGAGCATCCCATTCCAAGAGACAATTTCCTTTTCCTTTTTAAAAGGCACTTCCCTAGCCAATTATATTTGCCGCCGAGGTACTTGGGCGCCGTTAATTTAGTTGATCTTTGCACTGCATGAGGATCTGAAGTCACAGTCGCTAAACGGGTTGAGTGCTTGCATATAGTTCATGCACGAGTACATTCTGAAAGATGTTTTTATGTCGCATGACCTTTTTCGACCCTGAAAACGTAGAAGAATCGTTCTACGGTAAACTCATCGATGTTGTGTCAACTAGAAATCATACCCTGCGCGTTGCTGTGGGAATTGGTTCAAATTATTTTGCCGAGCTTTCTTGGTATGAAACATAGTATTTAGACTAACAATATGTGAATTGAAACTACCATATAGTATTATATTTTGCTATTCTATAATTGTAGCATATTTATTAAATATGAGTAGTATGCATGGTACTTTTTAATGTGAGTCTTTTCTCATGCATCCATAGTGGCATGATGAGGTAGCATAGTTGCATGTTGAGGGAATTAAAGTTAGTGGGGATCAACTATTTAGATATATAGGATGTGCTAGAGTTTTTGTGTCAACTTTTCTAAAATATTCTATGACATCCGGTGCACCAGTAGCACTATAAACGTGGGTGCATCGGATACATTCCCGCCTTTTTATATTTAATAGAACACACTTGTGGGGTCGAAATGGGATGCAATCTCTGCATACCATATTCCACAAGTTAGTTTTTTATTGTTTAGAAATTTGTGAAAAATAATTAAATAATAGTCAGAGTAATAAAAATAAAGTCATAATATTCTTGAGTTATACGTAGTATGGATACACTTATTTAAAAATATGTTCATGTATTTTTCAAAAATATTCTTGTTGTATTAAAAAATTATTCACAGAAATAAATAATATTTATGAATTTTAAAATTGTATGTATAGTCGAAATAAGTGTTCATTTGAGGATCTATTGTCTGGGGCACACTTTTTTTTCTCGAATATGCACGAGTGTGCATATCATATATTAAAGAAGAAGGGCAAAGCATGCCTCCACAGTTACATTACAAGCCTGTACGGCCTTACAACACGTACACACTCCACTCACATCCACACATCCTACTCCTCCCTATTCCTCCACCTATGTAATCCACTTAGGAACTCGTCCAAATTATTTTCCATACATATTTTAAAATTTAATTATATTTATAAAATAATACTCCTTCTGTAAACTAATATAGGAGCGTTTAGATAACTAAAGTAGTGATCTAAACGCTCTTACATTAGTTTATGGAGGGAGTATCTTTTAACACAAACACAAACTTTACTAAAACATGTGAACTTTTTAAATCTACATAAATGTATGGAAAAGCATGGACACTTTATAGTACATGAATATATTATCAAAAACATGAACACTTTTAAAACTATATGAACATTTATTTTAATATAAAGATTTTTTATAAAATTATAGTATTATTATTATTATTATTATTATGATTATTATTATGTGAAAACTTTTAAATAATCAAAATAGTTTTATAGTTATGAATTATTATTCAATTAAGTGAATATTTTAGAGTTACATGAACATTTTTAATGTAAATTATTTTATTTGTATGTATATTGTTTATAATAAACTACCATTATAATATTTTTATTACTATGACTATTATTACATGTTTTTACAATCTTTTTAGCACAGAAAAAACTAACATGTGAAAAATGGAACACATTGACTACATCCCATTTAAACCCCCCTTAGCATGTTGGGCTAAGCTAGAGAAGGACTATCTATCCTTTTTTGAGCAAAACTATCTGTCTTCTCTAGGCAACGAACTTCACCATGGTTAGTATAGATGGTGGGAGTGCGCGAGGTTGGCAGTTTGACCCCTTCAGGCAACCAGTTTTCATGCAATTATTTCTTTGTGATGTACACTGACAAGTGGGACCTAGTGGTCATAGAGAAACATACTTGTGTGAGCCAGCCTGTCCCGCTGTTGCAAACGGGCCCACGCCACACTGACATGCTACATGTAGACGCCAATGGAAATACGATGCCACATAAAAGCAATTTAATGTCTATGGACGACAAATGTGCCATATTGCACTCACATGCAAGTTTTGGAAACAGATCTTTGTATTTTATAAGTGCAAGCACCAAACTGAACATCCATGGCAAGTACTAGAACATGCTCAACTCTTTCCATGTCCAAATTGTTGAAGGCAACCCCACCATTTTGTGTAATCCTTGTGTGCTAATAGGAAAAAAAGTGTTGCTTAAAACTTGATTCGAGTGTCACATGTCCTGATACTATTAGTCTCATGTGGGGAAAAATCAAAACAATGGGATGCTAAAAAAAATCTACTCATTTTGATGATTCTTTCAAAGGAAAAATTATGCTGATTCCTAGTATTAGTGTTGATTTCATTGATGAAGCTTGTTGGATACAAATTCAAATGCTCAATGCACCACAAAAGGTGCATAGAATTTTTTGTTGCATGATTCAACTTCATCAACTCTTTTATGTGTAGAAGGTCCATCAAAGAAGAGGAAAATCTTCCTTTTAATAAAGTTTGGAAATGCAAGACAATGGCCCAATAGTTAAACATTTACTTGGCGTTTAATCTAAAGGACCCTTCTTACTAATTTGTGTGCTCGGAGCACACCAAATAAGAATGTTGTGGGCGCGGGCTTTCGAAGCGAGATCTCATCCTGTTCTTTCACTACTCCTCGGGCCAAGTTGTTTGGTTTAAGTTGAGTTTCAAAACTAATGATTTTACTTCAAATTTCTACCATTCTTCTATCATCCCGTCAATTCTCTCTCTACTTCACCCAGATCTATCTATTAAAAATCATTTTTATTTGATGTGGAGTATTTGGAAGGCTAGAAATGATCTTCTCTTTAGATATCAAGGATCAACTAAGCCACTAAATCTCTTCTTTCTGCTAATTCTGAAGCTATCAAGGAGGATTATGAGAAGTGGTTAATTCTTCATAAATTATAAATATCATCGTTCTCTTCTCTGTTGCATCATGCCGCGGCTCCTTCAACATTTGTGGATGTTGCTTGCAATCCTTCTCATGCAATGCATGTTTCTCAACTGGACTAATGTTGAAAGTCCTAACACTAATGTTAGCATCTTCATACAAACTATTTCTTTCTTCATTGATTATATTTTGTAAGCTAAAGCTTATAGTTTTCTCTTTGTTTCTCTTGCCACTTGTGCCAAGTCTTCATAAACATCCCATCTTGGCAATGTGGGCTTCAACGAATGCGGCCCACCAATAATTCATCATGGGGGTCCTCAGCCTGGCCCTCCTGGTCGAGAGATCACGCGGCAAGCACCCCCCTAGTCCAGGACACCATCAGTAGCCCCTGAACGGGTGTTCAAGTCGGGGAAGCTCCTCATTTCGTCTGGGTTGCTTTCTGTGTTTTGTAGTCAGTCTTGGAAGCTGGTTCAACAAGTCCTTCCTCTGCTCTTTTGAACCGGTTGAGTCTTGGTCGAAGAGTTCCCACCTCGGTAGTCCGAGAAGCCCCTTTGTGATTTCCACTGCTATATGATAGATGCCTTTGTTGTTTCCGTGTTACGCATCGGATTTGAGGTCTTCCCCACGTGGAGTTGCCTTAGTGGTGAAGCATTCCCGCGCTTGGATGAGGATGGTGGTTGAATTTTGTTCTGACAAGTTTAAGTGGCTTGATCCATCACTTTGGAGGTTGTCATAGCATGGTAGTGTGGCGCTAGGCCCACTATTGATACATCTAATAAAAAGTGACCTTGCCTCAAGACACGTGGTGGCGTAATTAACAGGCCCCTCGATTTTTGTGCGTGCTTAATGCACGACATCCGGGGAACCAGTGATTTTACTTCTGCAGGACTCGAGTGTCCTGTCGTTGCTTGGGAGAAATCACTGCATTAAAAGTACGCAGCCGCAGAGAGGAGATATTTTACATCTTCCACTGCCTACTTCTGTCTAAAATCTTGTGTCTCCTTCCACATCCGTTCACTCCGAGCGGATCGTTGAACCATCACCATACGAAGGAACCCGCCACCATGGATCTAGCTGCTGCTTCATCGTTGCTCTCAACTGGCCATCTCAAGGGAGAGTGGAAGAGCTTCTCCGTGACTCAAGGTCAACTGGATCGAGTCTCTGACTTGAACTATCTGCATCTGCCGCAGGTGGTTTTCACCTGCCCAGGATTGGTCGTCATTGATGGTGACTTTGCCCAAGAACGCTGCCCCAACACTCAGGAGAATGAGCGGGTATGCTTTGTTCCCTTCCTTCTGAGGGGCTTGGGCTTTCCAATTCATCCCTTCTTGAGGGTTTTACTGCACTTTTATGGCCTTCAGCTGCATCATCTTTCTCCCAATCCATCCTACACACCGCATGCTAAGTCACATTGTGTGAGGACTTCCTCGAATTCCAGCCACACTTCGATTTGTGGTGTAGGCTGATACATCCCCAACGTATATATAATTTTTGATTGTTCCATGCTATTATAGTATCAATCTTGGATGTTTTATATGCATTTACAAGCAATTATATATCATTTTTGGGACTAACCTACACTAGTACGACGAGGTGCTATACAGACGGTTTTTAACCCCTTTCCGCGACGGCATTTGGAACCGTCGCCTAGTGAGTGACTGCGATAGGGGGGTCCTTCCCACACGACCCAGAAACCATCGGGGATAGGGAGCTTTAATGCATACAGTTGTCCCTATATAACCGTTTCCGATATCTTGAATATCCCAAACGCTTCATCCTTGCTACTCGTTTGTGCTTGCGTTGCCATCGCAGTCGGAGTTTTGTGGTTTTACCTAAAACCAGGCACATTCCATGCACGGGAGTTTTACAGGCACGTACCAAACTGGCTCTACATTTACGATGCCTGGCACATCACAAACAGTTCATGATTGTACACCATGTACGATAGGTAGACAATCACACACATTTAGTTTTCCCGCACCGTTTATGATAGTGTCTGACATCACACACGCTTTGCAAACGGCAACTGTGTGCATTGTTACACACATTTCCTCTCCGTGAACCGTGTCGGATTATGATGTTTATCACGCACACTATGCTTTATAGATCGTGTGCACCGTAATGACCTGCACACCGTAATTTAATTGCTGCAATTTAAATTGTACCTAATTTGAACTTGAAAATAGGCTATAGCTTTATTCTTATCCATCAGGTTCAAACAACCAATGCATTATTCAATTCACATGTACATATGTTTAAGAATTACATAAGCACCAAATATAGAATGATGAACCAGGGTTCTATACTTGTACTATTACAGATGGTAAAGAAAGAGGCGACAGACATTCTGGTTGCTGAACAAGGTGAAGCGGAATGGCCCTATTGTGCTCTCCTGGACGCAGAAGGCACGCATGACTCTAGTCCAACCCCTTG
Source organism: Aegilops longissima (assembly GCA_021605205.1). Taxonomy (NCBI): domain Eukaryota; kingdom Viridiplantae; phylum Streptophyta; class Magnoliopsida; order Poales; family Poaceae; genus Aegilops; species Aegilops longissima. The sequence goes on along the minus strand of CM038682.1, from coordinate 258,055,185 downwards.
TGATGGTCGGCCGCCAATCATGTAGTTTGAGAGGTAATCTTGAGTAAACTGCTTCAGAATCCACTGCAAAAGAAAAAAGATTCAGACATTGTCATCTAACACAACTCATTACGGGCAGTAAAAAGAAGGCTACATAGTTCTTACTTACCATCCTGCAGTTCACTGTTGTCTTGCATAAAGTGTAAACAAATAGTTCGATTGACATCTTTTGACCCATTTTAATAACAATCTTTATCAGTTTCCTCACTTGATGCTGTTTCATGAATATCTCATTGCCCCATACGCAGAAAGGGTCGAAGTGTGGATCTTTGGCAATGACATATGTACCTTAAAGCACCAAGCTAATATTAGCTAAACAACAATTGCAAAATGATGTAGTACAACACTCCCTCCATCCCATTATATAAGATTTTATTACATGTATATCTAGACATCATCAGAACACTAAGGTAACACTCTTCCTTGTTGCTCTGTAGCCTGGGATTGCATATTTAGTCATTCATTACAATGCATGTTGCTATGTAGCATCAGATATATTAAATATGGCCCTAGTTAACCTACTGATAAATGGGTTACAAATATATTCAGTGAATTGTCCGATTCGATGTTTAATCCCTTATCAGCCCCCAGGCTATATGGTACCAGCTAGCGATATCCTAAACAGTGAGTACATATAAGCAATGCGATGAAACTAACCTTGATGGAAAACAACACTATTCTCAATATTGTCCTGTATGAGTACATATAAAGGCATGTTAATCACAACATGATAAACATCAACCAAATATATCCATGGTAGACAATATAATCTACAAATGATAGCTTCAGTGTGCAGGTTTAAGCATGTTAGTTAAGCAAAACAAGAAGTGGTAAGATGTATTAACTACATCAGGCATAACATTTAAAAACAAGCAAATAGTCATTCAAACTGGTATTGTGCAGGTCTAAAGTACACTAGTTATTGTTAAGAAAACGAAAAGGCATGTTAAGTGCAACATCCTTAACAACAACCAAATATCGTAATTCATAGTGGTATTGTTGAAACTGTTATTGATGAAATTGAAATGCACGGCAAATAGTTGCACATATAGAGCATCACATTGTGAAGAACTAAAATAAAAAATGCATAAGGCCATCTCTAGCCGATCCTTTAGAAGTTAACGAACTAAAACCCTTAGTGGATATAGATATACTGTGGAACCCCGGCTCAGAGAAACCGGAACACCCCGTATTCTAGCCCAGAGATCGAGGAGAAGTCTTCTGGAATATGGCACTGCTTAGCATAGAATAAACCAGCTTTCTATTATTACACGAATATGAATACAAGGTCTCCGATATTACAATGAATAACATCGGTACGACGACACTACGCCATCCTCAGTTGCTCTATGCAAGCAGCAGAACAACTCGAAGCAGCGGAAAAACTACTGGCAGCGGAAGAACGATGACGGTGGTGAACTCCACTCCGCAGGGACTCTGGCTGGAACGCTTATCCTAGCTCGCACGAACGGAAACCATGACAAGCAAGCAATAAAATCCGACATGACCTGCAAACTGGCATGACACGCCAGGTCAGTACATTGAATGTACTTGCAAGCTCACAATAACCAGAAGCATTCAAGACATACAACAACATGGCAATTACAGGTTAAACACGGATTAACATTATATTATCCGAACAACATAGCCTAAACAACATGATACATCTAGAACAATATGAGCATGGCATGGACATATAAACATGATGACACTATCATGCAACATGATGACATTATCATGCACCAACTTACTCTGCTCGGGTTATCTCGTAACCATCACATGCAGCACTTACCAACCTCGGACATCACACGATCATCTCAGGATCAAATCAAGCTTGGTATAAACAATACCGTAGTAATCGTTAAATGACCACAAGGAGCTTGATCTTTACCCACGATTCTCGCACAACATCACGAATATCTAACAACTCGGTATCCTCGATACCACGGTGATCATTCACGGATCACAAACGGAACCACTCTGGGCTCAACGGGTTACCTTGTAACCAACCGGTGATCATTCACGAATCACAAATGAAACCACTCTAGGCTCAACGGGTTACCTCGTAACCAATCAATGATCATTCACGTATCACATAACCAACTTATCTCATCATCGAACCAGGGTTGTTATTAATCAAGTTATTATTAATTACTGTTGACTCACAGTGTGACAACCTACGAACTGGGCCCTTATCCGCGGGCGCGGCTATCGATAGATTTAATATACACTCTGCAGAGGTTAGTACACTGTACCCACACCACGGAACCCATGGCCTTGCACTCCCATTCGGGTGGACCAACGGTGTTCCGACAAAACTGTCCTACTGCCATGACACCCTCCTGGCCACTCCGACAAACTCCCCTCTGGGCTAAGTCCTGGGTGGACCCGTGCCTACCAAAGGCACCAACGGCCACCATCGTGGCAAAACGGCCACCATCGTGGCAAAAACGGTCCCAAACGGGGACAAGGATCCATAACAACAACAATGGGCACACAAGGCTTATGTACGCCTACCTGATCAGGGCAGCGCGCGCCCATAACCTTCCCTCGTTGGAGGCACCGGCGAGAGGCACGGCAATAGACCCAGTTAGGACCTTCCCATAAAGGTAAGCGTGGTTGCACCGGTCAACTCGATATGGTGGCACCATGACTCAGCCAACAGTTGTTCAAGTTCAATTTAATCCGGTTAAACTTGAATGCAAATACGCTGAGCCATGATAAAACAACATGATGCAATTACCATGCATGAGCAGGATATCAACATAAGCATAAGGGTACCACATAACTATCAACCATATCCACCATGAATCATATCTAACTGAGAATGGCATAATGACGATCATGAGTATCACAAGGACAACACTACTCATAGCATAACATGATCACTAGCATCAACAATGAATACCATGCAAGAACACATCAATAACATTACCGAGTAAATACTTATCCAACTAGCAGCAAAGGAACCATGCATATTAAACGGTACTCAGTAACCGACGTTAGTCATGCCCCGAAGAACATGACCAACCCAACATGTACTATTATCAAGCATGGCAATATGAAATTAATACTAGCAAGTAGAACATAATAACAGAGTGCAAGAAAACGTAGCATGACGGTAACCACCGACCCATAAGCATAACCGAAATAACGACAACAGTAGCAGAACAAGCATACAGTTATTAAAGATTCAAGTTGAAAACCAATGCTAATGCATGGCTATCATGCAAATGGTGGTTGTGTCTTGCCTGGGGGTAAAGGTTACACCGGGGAGAAGTGCGGAAATATCGCAGAAAGATTCACCGGAAAATGTTCCCTCTCGGAGGGGGCTGATTAGGGGTAAGGGAAAAAAAGGTCATTTTCAGAATGTTAAAACATAGTGAAAATGATACCAACAGAACGGGCTCGACGAGACGAAGAAGTGGGCTTTGGAATCACCTCATTTGGAGTTGTGGTTGAAAAGTTATAGTTGTTTTTCTGCTAGGGACCTATCTGTAATGAAATCATCACAAACAAGCCCTCAGCTGGAAAAACAGAAAGCGCCTTCTCAGGAAATACGTTTTCCAGAACGGAAAGCATATTTTGGACCGAGGGAGAGGACGAATACGCTTTTGTGGAGGGGAGATGCATTCGGGGGAATACGCCTCCACTTATCCACGTCAGCATGGACGGGGCCGGCCAGCTAGGTCGCTTACAGGCGGCCCCCACCCCTTTCTCCCTCCTCCCGCTCCTTCTCCTCGCTCGCGCCCGACAGAACAGAGAGAGGGGGCGAGGCAGAGGCACGGCTGGACTTGGCCGGCGATGGACTCGTCGGCTCCGGCCAGCTCCGGCCAAGGGGAGGCCACCGGCGAGCGCAGCGCGGCCCACCGCATCCCTCCAGAGAGGAAACGAGCGCCGGGGAGGAGAGGAGGGGTGGCATCGCGCGGGGTCAGAGAGCTAGGTGGCGGAGGTTGATCTTGGGGCACGCGGCCAAGGTGGCTCCGGCGGTGGGGCGAGGACACGGGGAGGACCGCCGGGGTCTGGGTGGAGCTATGGTGAGGTTAGGAGGGAGGGGGAGGGCTTGGATAGCTCGGATTTAAGCCAAGCTTCGTGGCGGTCATGGCGGCAAAGGGAGGCGAGGAGAGCTTCTCGAGCTCGTGTGAGAGGCTAGGGAGGGGTAGTGGAGCGAGGCAAGGCTGGTGATGAGGAGATACGGGGTCGGGGAGGCCTTAAATAGGCGCTGGGCGAGGTGCCGAACTGTCGTTTCCGCGGACGCATGGCCGGCACCACGGACGCGTGTGCGCGCGCGTGAGCTCGGAGGCAGGTGAAGAGGGAGGCACAGGAGGGAGAGCTCACGTGGAAGAGGCGGCCAAGGGAGCACAGGGAGGAAGAGATGAGGAAGAAGACGACGGTCGGCGCACTGTGCTCCCGTGGGCGTTCGGCGGCGAGCGTCGGTGAGGAAGCGGACGGAGGGGGGTGAGCTGTCCAGGGGTGGCGACAATGAGGTGAAGATGTTGGATACGGTCACGCGCGCAAAGGAGACGAGAGGAGGAGGTGCGAAGCACAAATGGCCACTGGACGGGGCCACTGCACACACAGCGCGTGCACAGGCTCGCCATCATCGCGGTCACCGCGTGCACTGGAATGTAGTGGGGGAAATGAGCTGGGACCTGTTGTCTAGTGGTAAGTTCATCCTGGGGAGGTTTCAACTGCGGTGGTAGATCGATGAAAAGCTCTGTGGTTAAATGGTAATCAACGTCTGAAGTTTACTGCAGTAAACTTGAACGTGTACTGGTGATCCATAGGAAAGTGATTGGGCCAAATGAATTTGTCTGGGGTGATTAGCTTAGGAAGGACTATAATCCTGGTAAGTTTGAGATGATTTGAACCAATATTTAATATAGTTGCTTAACAACCTCATAAACTGGTCCAGAAGCAAAAACAGGAAGAAGCACTCACATGGAGAAGCCACTTGAGCTGAAATTTGGCAAGGCTTGATGATTTGGCCATAGTAAGATGCTGTAAAAATTTCATACCAATTGGATTCACCAAAATGGTACTTGTTTCCCAACCATCCTCACTGACCAGAAACTAGAAATAATTTTGGAGAGAAAATGGCTTAATGAAATGGTTCCAAATTTGGTGGAGAGATGTTATTTGGGTAGGAGAACAATCTGGTATTTTCTCAGAATTAATGAAGCAATATAAAATGCACTTGCTTCACAATCTGAAAATATTGCCAGAATCCAAGATTTGGTCCTGTGCTCACATAGATGATTGGATGAGGCTGAAATTTGGAGAAGTGTGCTAATATGAGCACATGAAGGAGTGTGCAAAATTTCAACTCATTTGGACAACCCTAGCTAGTACTTCCTTCACAATGCCTTCTGTCTGACAGAAAGTTCGAAAATTTGCTGAGGAAGATTGGCTAGGCAAATAAAGTTGAATTTTGGCATGAGGCAATGATTTGGACATAAGCAAATGCCGAAAAGGTTTGGGATCAATCAGGAAAGGATAGGTGGCACTTCCTTCACAGAAAGCCACACTGGACATAAATGAAGAATAATTTTTGGAGAATTATTCTTGGGCTAGAACAGGAAAGTTTGGGCATATTTGAGCAACATATGATCCAAAGAAATTATGAGAATTATTTGGGAATTTTTGGATGGACAGAAATATAGGTTGCTTCACAACCTAGGGCAGACAGGGTTATTCCTTTAATAGAAAAAGGAATACTCCTGAGAAAAAGAAATTAGGGTTTGGTCAAGTAGTGGAGTGGCATGATCTTGGAAAGGTTTTGAGAATCATGAGTCACCTGGGAGAGGAAATGAAGATGATTTCCCAGGTGACAAGGCCACAGAACCACTCCAAAAAGAAAAACAGAGCAAAAACCAATAAATCAAAAAGAAAAAGGAAAGGGCCAAAAACCAGGCTGTTACATATACTCCAGCAATTTTTGGCCGTTTCTAGTCGATCCCCTAAACTTAATGTTGTAATCTTCAATTTGATCAAGTTCAAAGCAGGTTCAACCGAAAGTAGCATGCATTCAAACATAAACATAGATAATTTTGCATAACCGAACATAAAACATAAATTTAAACTAAGCTAAACTACTTTCGGTCGAAGTGGAGGTCGAGCCAATCCTTCCTCGTCAGGTATGGTGTGCCGCGAGCCGGGCCCGGGCCGGTGCTGTCATCGGGGTTGTTGGGGAAGACACTCCTCCACTCGTCGACGTTGATCTCCTCGTCCTCGCCGCCCACCTCGACGCCCTCCGCGCCGCCGTCCTCACCGGCTTTGACCTCGTCATCAGAGGAGAGCACGATAACCTCGCCACCCTCCGCACCAGCAAAGATCACCTGCTCCACCTCCACGAGCTCCGAGTGCTGCCGGCGGAGCTCTTGCATGTAGGCCTCATCGGCGGCCTCGGCCTCGAGGTGCTCCCACGCCTCACGGTCCTCAAGCGTCATAACAGAGCTCACCACCCCTGGCTCCGGCAGAACGAGGTCGACCGGACGTGTGCCGAAGGGGAAATTGAGCCTAGCCGCCGCGTAGTGGTAGCGGACCTGCCGTGTGGAAGCTACCGAGCCACCGGCGGGTGTGGGTCTCCCGATCCGTTATCTCGGAGACCCATGATGAACCATAATTATAGGGGATCAATTGTAGCTCTTTTTGATAAGTAAGAGTGTCGAACCCAATGAGGAGCACAAGGAAATGACAAGCAGTTTTCAGTAAGGTAATGTCTGCAAGTGCTAAAATTGTAAGTAGTGGAGTAGTTTGATAGCAAGATAGACTGTAACGAGCAAGTAATGATAGTAGTAACAAAAGTGCAGCAAGGTAGCCCAATCCTTTTGAGGCAAAGGACAGGCCAAAACGGTTTCTTATGATAAGCAAAGCGTTCTTGAGGGTACACGGGAATTTCATCTAGTCACTTTCATCATGTTGGTTTAATTTGTGTTCGCTACTTTGATAATTTGATATGTGGGTGGACCGGTGCTTAGGTGCTGTTCTTACTTGAACAAACCTCCTACTTATGATTAACCCTCCCGCAAGCATCCGCAACTAAGAGAAAAGTATTAAGAATAAATTCTAACCATAGCATTAAACTTTTGGATCCAATCGGTCCCTTATGGAATAGCGCATAAACTAGGGTTTAAGCTTCTGCCACTCTCGCAACCCATCATCTAATTGCTACTCCATAATGCATTCCCTTAGGCCCAAATATGGTGAAGTGTCATGTATTCGACGTTCACACGACACCACTAAGGGAATCACAACATACATACTATCAAAATATCGAACACATATCAAATTCACATGATTACTTGCAACATGATTTCTCCCGTGACCTCAAGAACAAAAGTAACTACTCACAAATAATAATCATACTCATGATCAGAGGAGTATTAAATAGCATAATGGATCTGAACATATAATCTTCCACCAAATAAACCATATAGTAATCAACAACAAGATGTAATCAACACTACTAGTCACCCACAAGCACCAATCTATAGTTCCGGTAACAAGATTGAAGACAAGAGGTGAACTAGGGTTTGATATGAGATGGTGTTGTTGAATATGTTGATGGAGACCACCCTCCCCAAGATTGGAGAGTTGTTGGTGATGATGATGACGACGATTTTGCCCCTCCGGGAGGGAAGTTCCCCCGGCGGAATCGCTCCACCGGAGGGCAAAAGTGTTCCTGCCCAAGTTCCGCCTCGAGACGGCGGTGCTCCATCCCGAAAATCCTCTCCTTATTTGTTCTAGGTCAAAATGACCTATACACCAAAAGATGGGCACCGGAGGTGGGCCTGGGTGAGCACAACCCACCATGGCGCGCCTGGGCTCCCTAGCGCGCCCAGGTGGGTTGTGCCCACTTGGTGGGCCCCCTCTGGTAGTTATTTTCTCCAATAATTCTTAAATAGTCCATAAAAAATCTCCGTGAAGTATCCGCTTGTTTGGAGTTGTGCAGAATAGGTAGCCTGACGTAGCTTTTCCAGGTCCAGATTTCCAGCTGCCGAAATTCTCCCTCTTTGTGTGTACCTTGCAAATTATGAGAGAAAAGGCATTAGAATTACTCCAAAAAGCATTATTATGGATAAAAGCATTATAAATAACAGTAAGAAAACATGATGCAAAATGGACATATCAACTCCCCCAATCTTAGACCTCGCTTGTCCTCAAGCGAAACCGAAATCGAAAAACATGTGCACATGCTTTGAGAGAGAGGTGTCGATAAAAACAAAATACGGACATAGAAGCATCATGTTGATTATTATAATAGCAAAAAATTTAAACATAAGACTTTTATCATAGAACTTTTATCATACACTTCTCATGAATAAGTAACAGTTCATCACACAATCAAAGTATAAAGCAAAAACTCTATTAGAAACCAACAAACAATGTTCTCAGACAACTTTGCAACTACAATTCATTATCTTTTCAGGAAGGGTCACGTGTCGGAGCCTTTAGGCAAGTCCACATACTCAACCATCATATAGTCTTCTATGATTGCTAACACCTACCGCGTACACATGAGAAAAACGTTTCAACTGGACACATAGAAAGATAGGGGCTTATAGTTTCGCCTCCCGACAGTGTCCTGGACTAGGGGGTACTCACCACATCGTCTCCCGATCAGTTGTATTGGGCCGAGGACCCCCATGGCCGTATACTCATGGGCCAGTTCGGACAGTCCCTACCGCATACAAGGAAGACTCCACAAGACTTGGCGCCCAAGACAAGGACACTCCTAAAACCCTAGGCATCTGGTGTCTTATATAAACCGAGGCCAGGCTAGTCAATAGACAATCTCATATTCATTACTACAATCATGTCGTAGATACATGTACTCTGTATTACACCCATATGAATACAATCAAAAGCAGCATGTAGGGTATTATCTCATCAAGAGATCCCGAAGCTGGGTAAAACCCCGTGTCCATGGAACCATCGCTCCAAGATGCCTAGCTTAGGACCCCTACTATGAGATACGCTGGATATTGAACTGACATTGGTGCTTTCATTGAGAGCCTGCTAGGTGATCAACACGGATTGATGGATAATCAGGTAATATTTTTTCAGTCAGATCTGTTCTGTACTCGTTAGTTTTTGTGAGAATCATCGCTGGTTTTCGAGCTTTGTTCATAGATTAGATTGAGATCAAGGTCTAAAATTTCGCTGCCAGATACCTTGATATCCGGCGTTCTACCTCGGTATTGGTAGACGACGTGGTCTAGTCAAAGATCAACTAGTAGCTGGCCGCATTGTCGTATGTAGCGCTTGATCACAGAGCCGAGGACAAATCCTCGCACGGGCAACGGCCATCCAAGGGGAGATTCCTTTCGTTTTTTGTTTCTTTATTCACTTTTTTTATTCGGCACCTAGGCCGTCGCTGGACGCTAGTAGTATTTTTGCTAGGGAAGGCCTAGACCAAAGTACTAATGCGATGGACTCCTAGTATTTTGCACGATACCCTAGATTTGATCGGTGGATTGTATTAATTCAAGTACTACTACTTCACGTTTGGATCAGAAGCTAGTCTCTTCTTGGTACTAGCTTGTACTAGTTGGTACAGACCGCTACCTTTTATTTGCTTCGGTGTACTGTGGTTATAGCTCGTTAAACAGGTTTAAATTTTCCTGACTATTCGTTTATCACACGAAATTATTACACACAGAATATTTTCTGTCTGTTTGTACTGCATTATTTTTTACAGAGATATTTTGTTGACGCATGTTCATATGTTTCCTGTTCAAATAGTATTCTCTGTGGGTCAGCATTTTTTGTGCTGCAGGTCTTGCAATCAGGTCTACACATGGTGGTCGCCGTTTGTGGCGACCCGATATCTTGTCGCTGCCACATGCGCGCTCAAGGTCTCAGAATTCGGCGCCGTGCGAATTCGGATTTTGTCATCCTGCGCGCCAACGCCGTGTCGACAATGGCCTCGCGCCACACCACATCTCTTTTAGTAATTTATTTTACATAAAGAATTTTGTAAAGAATTTTTATTTATTTATTTTTGCTATCTGCTTTGTGCTACTTCATGCATGCAGATAATCGGCCTCGACTACGCCACGCCACTGGCCGCACGTCCACCTCGGCAGGGTGACGTCGTCACCCACCTCCATCGACCGAATTGTGCCGTCGCCTTGGAGCGCTGCCCTGTGTTGGCAACCCCGCATCGTCGCTTCATCAACCTACTCGGCCGGAGATTCCAGTGTCACCCGGCGACCTGCTCCATACCTCGGCTAGACTGGGGGCTTCACCTCTTCGGAGTGCTGAGCTCTTCGCTTGGCCACATCGGGCTTGGGGGCTGAGACTTTGTCCCGCACCAAGATCGGACCGCATCTTCAATGCCGAACACATTAATCAACTAAGTCACTTTCATGCTAAAAAACTTTCAGTTTTAAACATTGTTCGGTTCAGCCAAGCATTATACTTTCTCGGCAGAAAGTTGTTTGTGAAAAACTTCCTTGTCAAAACTTTGTTTGTGACACACAAATTCAAATACCCTCTTTACTTGGGGGCTTCCTGTATGAAGCCTTTCCTCTTGCATATGATTATACTTGTATGGCTTCATTCCTTGTTCGTGTATTACGCCACAATATGCACCATGTTGACTTAAGTGTTCCGCAAGCTGGGTTGCCTTGCTCCTGTGTTTACCCCTACGTTCCCGATCGTTCGGCTAGGGAGTAAAGGGAGCACCTCTACGATTGTGACGATCGGGTCATCTGAGCTCGGACCTTAGACTGGGTGAAGCCGAAAGCTAGCACTCTTATTGTTTTCAATCATGGTCGGCACACAACGGAACTCATGAATACAAAAAATCTATTGCACAAGTCTCATAGTAACAATGAGCAACCGAAGAAAGGTATCGGTGGGGGTACTATTTTCTTCGAAGATGCTTCTTACACTTTGTCAGTAATATAGCATAAGTTCCTTGAGCGTGCTTTGTCTGTTACAGCCTTATGGCCTGATTGCCTGGTTATCGGAAACACCGTCGATATTCTCAACAGGTGGAGTACATAACACTTTTCGGCCCTTGACCGAAGAGGGAGAAGCCGACGGTCGGTTAAGACGCGTGTAAAGTTCGGGTGAACATAGATATGATATAAGTACTTCGGTACATACAATCATTATACATGAAATTCTTCTACCCAAGTCACTTGGGGGCTCTTAAATTTACATGAGCCATTTTATAATCAGTGTTTTCTTCTTAGTCGTTGCAAAGTCTTTTTCTATCACTCCTTTTTTCGACGCGAGTGTATGGTCAATAGCCGGGGAGCCTAGTTTCTCTCTCAAAGTAGTTCGAGTTTAGTTTGCTAAACTGGCCTAACGAGCAGTACTCCGCCTTCAGGATAGGAGGTTACAACCGTGGGCTGACCCGCTTGAGGTCTTGAGATCGGATGTGTCATATTAATGCACGACAGAAGCACAATTTTTTAAGACCAATTTTCGGATTGGCACCTAACACTTGATCTAGTTCGGACGTCCAGTTTTTACTGAAGTTTTTGGTTTTCCAAGTCCATGGCACTTTTAAACTATTTCTGTGTTTCCAGCATTAGTCCCGCAGTGCAACGCTAGACACCTTTAGAGATTCGGCAAAAACATGCTCGGATATTGCTATATATGCATTGGTTTTGAATTGTGTCTTCGGTCAATAGTTGGGTTGCCCGGCTCCTGTGCTTGCCGCCTACGTTCCGCTTTGTTCGGCTAGGTGCGCAAAGGGAGAACCACTGTGATTGTACTTCCAGCTAGCATGGTTAAGCGTCTTAGTGGAGAAAGCCGAAAACTGACTGTCACAATAAGCGTAAACTGGTCAGCGATCCGATGACTGTATTAAACTATAAAGATCGATAGAGGTCACCCCGTGTTAAAATAATGGTCCGTTCATAACATTGACCGAAGTGTTTACGGTTTGACCTCGACTGTCTCCGAACACTAACCGGGGGCTAGTAAATGGCCTCCCAACTTTAAGCTCCTATGACTAAGTGAAAGTTATAAAGCCTGCATATCTGATTGCCTCGTTTCCGCTAACGCAACCGCCTTCCGGCACCGAGACGTCAGTTAAGGGTTGTTTTGTTATTGCGACAACACCCTGCATAGCATCTACAAGGGGGTGGAAGCCGACGATGGCCACTTTCAACTGATAAACGGTCGCAACAGAGTCAAAATAAACATATCATCCGCCTTTGTATTTCATATACGAGGTTGCCTTCCGCAATCATCGTTATAAAGCCATAAATATGCATAAATTTGACTTAAGATTTTGGCCAAGCTGGGTTGCCTGGTGTTGGGGAACGTAGTAATTTCAAAAATTTCCTACGATCACGCAAGACCATGGTGATGCATAGCAACGAGATGAGAGTGTTGTCTACGTACCCTCGTAGACCAGCAACGGAAGCGTTGACGCAACGTAGAGGAAGTAGTCGTACTTCTTCCCGATCCAACCGATCCAAGTACCGAGCGTCGGCACCTCCGAGTTCTGCACACGTTCAGCTCGATGGCGTCCCTCGAACTCCGATCCAGCCGAGTGTTGAGGAGAGTTTCACAAGACGACGGGCGTGGTGACGATGATGATGTTCCACCGGCGCGGGGCTTCGCCTAAGCTCCGCAGCGGTATATTCGAGGTGTAGTTTGGTGGAAGGGGCACCGCACACGGCTGAGGAACGATCTCAATGATCAACTTGTGTGTCATGGGGTGCCCCCTGCCCTGTGTATATAAAGGATGGAGGAGGAGGAGGCCGCCAAGGCAAAGGTGCGGCCAGGATATGGATTCCTACTAGGACTCCAAGTCCTAGTAGGAGTCCTAAAAGGGAGGAAGGGAGAAGGAATAGGAGGAGAAGGAGAGGTGTCCGCCCCTTTTCCCTAGTCCAATTCGGACTAGAGGGAGGGGCGCAGCAACCTTTTTTTTTTTTCTCTTCCCACTAAAGCCCATCAAGGCCCATTACTTCTCCCGTAATCCCGTAACTCCCGGTACTCGAAAAATACCGAATCATTCGAACCTTTCCGAACTCGAATATAGTCGTCCAATATATCGATCTTTACGTCTCGACCATTTCGAGACTCCTCGTCATGTCCCCGATCTCATCCGGGACTCGAACTCCTTCGGTACATCAAAACTCATAAACTCATAATATAACTGTCATCGAAGCGTTAAGCGTGCGGACCCTACGGGTTCGAGAACTATGTAGACATGACCGAGACACCTCTCTGGTCAATAACCAATAGCGGGACCTGGATGCCCATATTGGCTCCTACATATTCTACGAAGATCTTTATCGGTCGACCGCATAACAACATCGTTGTTCCCTTTGTCATCGGTATGTTACTTGCCCGAGATTCGATCGTCGGTATCCAATACCTAGTTCAATCTAGTTCTTGGCAAGTCTCTTTTCTCGTTCCGTAATACATCATCTCACAACTAACACATTTAGTTGCAATGCTTGCAAGGCTTATGTGATGTGCATTACCGAGAGGGCCGAGATACCTCTCCGACAATCGGAGTGACAAATCCTAATCTCGAAATATGCCAACCCAACATGTACCTTCGGAGACACCTGTAATGTACCTTTATAATCACCCGATTCGTTGTGACGTTTGGTAGCACCAAAAGTGTTCCTCGGGCAAGCGGGAGTTGCATAATCTCATAGTCATAGGAACATGTATAAGTCATGAAGAAAAGCACTAGCAACAAACTATACGATCAGGTGCCATGCTAATGGAATGGGTCATGTCAATCAGATCATTCAACCAATGATGTGATCCCGTTAATCAAATAACAACTCCTTGTTCATGGTTAGGAAACATAACCATCTTTGATTAACGAGCTAGTCAAGTAGAGGCATACTAGTGACACTCTGTAGGTTTATGTATTCACACATGTATTATGTTTCCGGTTAATACAATTCTAGCATGAATAATAAACATTTATCATGATATAAGGAAATAAATAATAACTTTATTATTGCCTCTAGGGCATATTTCCTTCAGTCTCCCACTTGCACTAGAGTCAATAATCTAGTTCACATCATCATGTGATTTAACACAAATATTCACATCTGTATGTGATTAACACCCATAGTTCACATCGTCATGTGACCAACACCCAAAGGGTTTACTAGAGTCAGTAATCTAGTTCACATTGCTATGTGATTAACACCCAAAGAGTACTAAGGTGTGATCATGTTTTGCTTGTGAGATAATTTTAGTCAGCGGGTCTGTCACATTCGAGAGCCGTAAGTATTTTGCAAATTTCTATGTCTACAATGCTCGCACGGAGCTACTCTAGCTAATTGCTCCCACTTTCAATATGTATCTAGATTGAGACTCGAGTCATCTAGATTAGTGTTAAAACTTGCATCGGCGTAACCTTTTACGACGAACCTTTTCCACTTCCATAATCGAGAAACATATCCTTATTCTACTAAGGATAATTTTGACCGCTGTCCATTGATCTACTCCTAGATCTCTATTGCACTCCTTGCCAATCTTAGTGGTAGGGTATGCAATAGATCTGTACACACATGACATACTTTATAGAACCTATGGCTGATGCATAGGAATGACTTTCATTCTCTTTCTATCTTCTGCCGTGGTCGGGTTTTGAGTCATACTCAATCTCACACCTTGTAACACAGGCAAGAACTCTTTCTTTGACTGTTCCATTTTGAACTACCTCAAAATCTTGTCAAGGTATGTATTCATTGAAAAACTTATCAAGCGTCTTGATCTATCTCTATAGATCTTGATGCTCAATATGTAAGCAGCTTCACCGAGGTCTTTCTTTGAAAAACTCCTTTCAAATACTCCTTTATGCTTTGCGAGAATAATTCTACATTATTTCCGATCAACAATATGTCATTCACATATACTTATCGAAATGCTTTGTAGTGCTCCCACTCACTTTCTTGTAAATCTGAGGCTTCTCCAAAAGTCTGTAAAAAACCATATGCTTTGATCAAATCATCAAGCATATATTCCAACTCGAGATGCTTGCACCAGTCCATAGATGGATCATTGGAGCTTGCACATTTTGTTAGCTCCTTTAGGATTGACAAAACCTTCTGGTTGCATCATATACAACTCCTCTTTAATAAATCCATTAAAGAATGTAGTTTTGACATCCATTTGCCAGATTTCATAAAATGTGGCAATTGCTAACATGATTCGGACAGACTTTAAGCATCGCTACTGATTGAGAAAATCTCATTGTAGTCAACACCTTGAACTTGTCAAAAACCTTTTTGCGACAAGTCGAGCTTTGTAGATAGTAACACTACTATCAGTGTCCGTCTTCCTCTTGAAGATCCATTTATTCTCAATGGCTTGCCGATCATCGGGCAAGTCAACCAAAGTCCATACTTTGTTCTCATACATGGATCCCATCTCAGATTTCATGGTCTCAAACCATTTCGGAATCTGGGCTCATCATCGCTTCCTCATAGTTCGTAGGTTCATCATGGTCTAGTAACATGACTTTCGAACATGATTACCGTACCACTCAGTGCGGATCTTACTCTGGAAGACCTCGAGGTTTGGTAGCAACTTGATCTGAAGTTTCATGATCATCATCATTAACTTCCTTACTAATTGGTGTAGGAATCACTGGAACTGATTTCTGTGATGAACTACTTTCCAATAAGGGAGAAGGTACAATTACCTCATCAAGTTCTACTTTCCTCCCACTCACTTCTTTCGAGAGAAACTTCTTCTCTAGAAAGGATCCATTTAACAACGAATGTTTTGCCTTTAGATCTGTGATAGAAGGTGTACCCAACAGTTTCTTTTTGGGTATTCTATGAAGACGCACTTCTCCGATTTGGGTTCGAGCTTATCAGGTAAAAACTTTTTCACATAAGCATCACAACTCCAAACTTTAAGAAATGACAGCTTAGGTTTCTTGCTAAACCATAGTTCATACGGTGTCATCTCAGCGGATTTAGATGGTTGCCCTATTTAAGCGTGAATGCAGCTGTCTCTAATGCATAACCCCAAAGCGATAGTGGTAAATCGGTAAGATACATCATAGATCGCACCATATCATAATAAAGTACGGTTTCTGACGTTCGGACACACCATAACGTTGTGGTGTTCCAGGTGGCGTGAGCTGTGAAACTATTCCACATTGTTTTCATTGAAGACCAAACTCGTAACTCGAATATTCATCTCCACGATCAGATCGCAGAAACTTTATTTTCTTGTTACGATGATTTTCCACTTCACTCTGAAATTCTTTTGAACCTTTCAACTATTTCAGACTTATGTTTCATCAAGTAGATATACCCATATCTGCTCAAATCATCTTGTGAAGGTCAGAAAATAACGATACTTGCCACGAGCATCAACACTCATTGGATCGCATACATCGGTATGTATTATTCCCAATAAGTCGGTAGCTTGTTCCATTGTTCCGAGAACGGAGTTTTAGTCATCTTGCCCAAAAGGCACGGTTCGCAAGCATCAAATGATTCATAATCAAGTGATTCCAAAGTCCATCGGCATGGAGTTTTCTTCATGCGCTTTACACCAATATGACCTAAGCGGCAATGCCACAAATAAGTTGCACTATCATTATTAACTTTGCATCTTTTGGTTTCAATATTATGAATATGTGTATCACTATGATCGAGATCCAATGAACCATTTTCATTGGGTGTGTAACCATATAAGGTTTTATTCATGTAAGCAGAACAACAATTTATTCTCTTACTTAAATGAATAACCGTATTGCAATAAACATGATCAAATCATATTTATGCTCAACACCAAATAACACTTATTTAGGTTCCACACTAATCCCGAAAGTATAGGGAGTGTGCGATGATGATCATAACAATCTTGGAACTACTTCCAACACTCATCGTCACTTCCCTTCAACTAGTCTCTGTTTATTCTCAACTCCTGTTTGAGTTACTAATCTTAGCAACCGAACAGTATCAAATACTCAGGGCCACTATAAACACTAGTAAGGCACACATCAATAACCTGTATATCAAATATAACCTTGTTCACTTTGCCATCCTTCTTATCCACCAAATATTCAGGGTAGTTCGCTTCGATGACCAGTTCCATTGCAGCAAAAGTACTCGGTCTCGGGCTTAGGTCTAGACTTGGGCTTCTTCACTCGGCGAAACTTGCTTGCCGTTCCTTTTGAAGTTCCCTTCTTCCCTTTGCCATTTTCCTTGAGACTAGTGGTCTTGTCAACCATCAACACTTGATGTTTTCTTGATTTCTACCTTCGCCGATTTTAGCATCGCGAAGAGCTCGAGAATCTTTTTCGTCATCCCTTGCATACTATAGTTCATCACGAAGTTCTACTAACTTAGTGATGGTGACTAGAGAATTCTGTCAATCACTATCTTATCTGGAAGATTAACTCCCACTTGATTCAAGCGATTGAAGTACTCGGACAATCTGAGCACATGCTCACTAGTTGAGCGATTCTCCTCCATCTTTTAGCTATAGAACTTGTTGGAGACTTCATATCTCTCAACTCGGGTATTTGCTTGAAATATTAACTTCAACTCTGGAACATCTCATATGGTCCATGACGTTCAAAACGTCTTTGAAGTCCCGATTCTAAGCCGTTAAGCATGGTGCACTAAACTATCAAGTAGTCATCATATTGAGCTGGCCAAACGTTCATAACGTCAGATCTGCTCATATTGAGCTAGCCAAACGTTCATAACGTCGCATCTGCTCCTGCAATAGGTCTGTCACCTAGCGGTGCATTAAGGACATAATTCTTACAGGCAGCAATGAGGATAAACCTCAGATCACGGATCCAATCCGCATCATTGCTACTAACATCTTTCAATACAATTTTCTCTAGGAACACATATAAAAACATAGGGAAGCAACAACGCGAGCTATTGATCTACAACATAATTTGCAAAATACTACCAGGACTAAGTTCATGATAAATTAAAGTTCAATTAATCATATTACTTAAGAACTCCCACTTAGAAAAATATCCTCCAATTCTCTAAGTGATTGCGTGATCCATATCAACTACACCATGACCGATCATCACGTGTGATGGAGTAGTTTCAATGGTGAACATCAATATGTTGATCATATCTACTATATGATTCACGCTCGACCTTCGGTCTCCGTGTTCGAGGTCATATCTTATATGCATAGCTCGTCAAGTATAACCTGAGTATTCTGCGTGTGCAACTGTTTTGCACCGTTGTATTTGAGCGTAGAGCCTATCACACCCGATCATCACGTGGTGTCTCAGCACGAAGAACTTTCATAACGGTGCATACTCGGGAGAACACTTCTTGATAATTTAGTAAGGATCATCTTATAATGCTACCGTCAATCAAAGCAAAATAAGATGCATAAAGGATTAACATCACATGCAATCAATATAAGTGATATGATATGGCCATCATCATCTTGTGCTTGTGATCTCCATCTCCGAAGCACCGTCATGATCACCATCGTCACCGGTAGCGACACCTTGATCTCCATCGTAGCATCGTTGTCGTCTCGCCAACTATTGCTTCTCGACTATCGCTACCGCTTAGTGATAAAGTAAAGCAATTACATGGCGTTGCATTTCATACAATAAGCGACAACCATATGGCTCCTGCCGATTGCCGATAACTTCGGTTACAAAACATGATCATCTCATACAATAAAATATAGCATCACGTCTTGACCATATCACATCACAACATGCCCTGCAAAAACAAGTTAGGCGTCCTCTACTTTGTTGTTGCAAGTTTTACGTGGCTGCTACGGGCTGAGCAAGAACCGTTCTTACCTACGCATCAAAACCACAGCGATACTTCGTCAAATAGACTCCGTTTAACCTTCTCAAGGACCGGGCGTAGCCACACTCAGTTCAACTAAAGTGAGAGAGACACACCCGCCAGTCACCTTTAAGCAACGAGTGCTCACAGCGGTGAAACCAGTCTCGCGTAAGCGTCTGGCGTAATGTCGGTCCGGGCCGCTTCATCTCACAATACCGCTGAACCAAAGTATGACATGCTGGTAGGCAGTATGACTTGTATCGTCCACAACTCACTTGTGTTCTACTCGTGCACATGACATCAACGCATAAAACCAGGCTCTGATACCACTGTTGGGGAACGTAGTAATTTCAAAAATTTCCTACGATCACGCAAGACCATGGTGATGCATAGCAACGAGATGAGAGTGTTGTCTCGTACCCTCGTGAGACCAGCAACGGAAGCGTTGACGCAGCGTAGAGGAAGTAGTCGTACTTCTTCCCGATCCAACCGATCCAAGTACCGAACGTCACGGCACCTCCGAGTTCTGCACACGTTCAGCTCGATGGCGTCCCTCGAACTCCGATCCAGCCGAGTGTTGAGGAGAGTTTTTCACGACCTGACGGCGTGGTGGCGATGATGATGTTCCACGGCGCAGGGCTTCGCCTAAGCTCCGCAACGGTATATTCGAGGTGTAGTTTGGTGGAAGGGGGCACCGCACACGGCTAAGGAACGATCTCAATGATCAACTTGTGTGTCATGGGGTGCCCCCTGCCCCTGTATATAAAGGATGGAGGAGGAGGAGGCCGGCCAAGGCAAAGGTGCGGCCAGGATATGGATTCCTACTAGGACTCCAAGTCCTAGTAGGAGTCCACCAAAAGGGGAGGAAGGGAGAAGGAATAGGAGGAGAAGGAGAGGTGTCCGGCCCCCTTTTCCCTAGTCCAATTCGGACTAGAGGGGAGGCGCAGCAGCCTTTTTTTTTCTTCCCACTAAAGCCCATCAAGGCCCATTACTTCTCCCGTAATCCCGTAACTCCCGGTACTCGAAAAATACCGAATCATTCGAACCTTTCCGAACTCCGAATATAGTCGTCCAATATATCGATCTTTACGTCTCGACCATTTCGAGACTCCTCGTCATGTCCCCGATCTCATCCGGGACTCGAACTCCTTCGGTACATCAAAACTCATAAACTCATAATATAACATCATCGAAACGTTAAGCGTGCGGACCCTACGGGTTCGAGAACTATGTAGACATGACCGAGACACCTCTCGGTCAATAACCAATAGCGGACCTGGATGCCCATATTGGCTCCTACATATTCTACGAAGATCTTTATCGGTCAGACCGCATAACAACATACATTGTTCCCTTTGTCATCGGTATGTTACTTGCCCGAGATTCGATCGTCGGTATCCAATACCTAGTTCAATCTCGTTACTGGCAAGTCTCTTTTCTCGTTCCGTAATACATCATCTCACAACTAACACATTTAGTTGCAATGCTTGCAAGGCTTATGTGATGTGCATTACCGAGAGGGCCCAGAGATACCTCTCCGACAATCGGAGTGACAAATCCTAATCTCGAAATATGCCAACCCAACATGTACCTTCGGAGACACCTGTAATGTACCTTTATAATCACCCGATTCGTTGTGACGTTTGGTAGCACCCAAAGTGTTCCTCGGGCAAACGGGAGTTGCATAATCTCATAGTCATAGGAACATGTATAAGTCATGAAGAAAAGCACTAGCAACAAACTATACGATCAGGTGCCATGCTAATGGAATGGGTCATGTCAATCAGATCATTCAACCAATGATGTGATCCCGTTAATCAAATAACAACTCCTTGTTCATGGTTAGGAAACATAACCATCTTTGATTAACGAGCTAGTCAAGTAGAGGCATACTAGTGACACTCTGTAGGTTTATGTATTCACACATGTATTATGTTTCCGGTTAATACAATTCTAGCATGAATAATAAACATTTATCATGATATAAGGAAATAAATAATAACTTTATTATTGCCTCTAGGGCATATTTCCTTCACCTGGCTCCTGTGCTTACCCCTACATTCCTGATTGTTCGGCTAGGCAGTAAAGGGAGCACCTCTGTGATTGTTACTACCGGGTCATCCGAGTTAGTACCTCAGACTGGGTGAAGCCGAAAGCTAGCAATCTTAAAGTATCACATTGGTCGTCAACGACGGAAGTGAAAATTTTGGTTCATTAATACCATAGAGTTCGGGAACTTTCCCCGAATTAAATCCTCAATATCTTTCTCCTGCATTGATCAGAGGTGAGCTTTCATGATCATGGTTGGCATGACAACCCAAAGAAAGGAACCGATAGCGGGACTATTTTCTTTGGAAGATGTTTCTTACGTTAAAAAGTAATATAACATATCTCTCTACGTACCTTTGTTTATAAAACCGTATGGCTGGATTGCCTTGTTTGTCATAAATCTTTGCCCTTGTAAAGGCTTTATAAAGTGCGACAAACACTCCCCGGCTACTGGTCGAGGAGGTTGAAGCCGATGGTCGGTCAACAAAGTTTTGTACAATGCGGATCTGAGCATTAATGATGTAGAGTACTTGGATACATAGAATCATTACACATAATTTGTGATTTTACTTCGGATATCGATCCTTAATTCGGCCACCCGTGCCCACATTAAGGCTCGGGGGCTACTAGGCTTCGGGCTTATTATTTACAAATATTAAAGGGGTACATCGATCCCCTGATCTGGTGTTGCCACCCGACCAGTGTCTCTGGGGCTACTACATTGCCTATTCAATGCAGAAAATTCAAAGTGCTCAGTGTTCGGCTTAACCGAACTATGCGCAAACGCGTCTTCAGACAACAATAGGTACCATATGGACCTATCCGGCATCAAGCTAGTATATTACGGCGACTTCTCAAAACCCTCTCTCAAGGGCCCGTTCGCCAATCGCTATTATCTCTCATATATTACACTGCGTTTCTATTCCTACGTATGCTGCCGAGCTAGGAGTCGATCCTCAGGCCGATTTCGCGCATCGACCTGAGTCTCAGGGGCTACTAGGATCAGCGGTTTCATGTTTTCCTTCAGGTGCATCTCGGGTTTTAGGCCGACACACACCTTGAGGGCTACTGGCAATACATCTCGTCAGCAAATAAATTTACCCGCATCGGAAATAAAATCCGCAAACAATTAGCCCAAGCCCGAGGTGGTGCGTCATCTTGGAAGCAGTTCGGCATAAAGCTCGGATGCAAGCGGCTGGCTATATAGAGGGCATTTCCGGCACTAAGCTCGGCTAACCCCTTCAAACTCCTTCAACTTTTTTAACCAAGGTGAGCTGTGACACCTCGGATACAGTCCGGCGTTGGAGCTCGGACATAGTCCGGCGTTGGAGCTCGGATTCAGTCTGGCATTGGAGCTCGGCTGTAACAAACTCTTCGAATACATTCCCGCGTTGGAGCTCGGAAGCGGTCCGGCGTTCGTGCTCGGCTGCAAAAGACACCTCGTATGCAGTCCGACATTAGAGCTCAGACGCAAGAGGACACTGCCGCCCGGGAACAACTTCAAACCTGAGGTGTGGCATAAAAATAACAAGGCATGGATAAAGGCCAGAAACTTAAAAGGGGCTCCTCGGATACCCGACGTGTAAACTCTTCGGATGCACTTCGGCGATCCTCAAGATCGAAGATGAAAATATTTGTTGAACCAGTTTTCAAGACCGACGACCGAAGATGAAGAATAGTTCGGAAGAATCTAGGAGCGTCCCCAACTTGAAGACCGGTTCAGGGGGCTACTGACGATGTCCTGGACTAGGGGGTACTCACCACATCGTCTCCCAATCAGTTGTATTGGGCCGAGGACCCCCATGGCCGTATACTCATGGGCCAGTTCGGACAGTCCCTGACGCATACAAGGAAGACTCCACAAGACTTGGCGCTCAAGACAAGGACACTCCTAAAATCCTAGGCCTCCGGTGTCTTATATAAACCAAGGCCAGGCTAGTCAATAGACAA
This sequence comes from Aegilops longissima, assembly GCA_021605205.1. NCBI lineage: Eukaryota > Viridiplantae > Streptophyta > Magnoliopsida > Poales > Poaceae > Aegilops > Aegilops longissima. The sequence continues at coordinate 258,032,395 of CM038682.1, read as the reverse complement.
TCTCATATTCATTACTACAATCTCGTGGTAGATGCATGTACTCTGTACTACACCCATATGAACACAATCAAAAGCAGCATGTAGGGTATTATCTCATCAAGAGAGCCCGAAGCTGGGTAAAACCCCGTGTCCATGTAACCATCGCTCCAAGACGCCTAGCTTAGGACCCCTACTACGAGATACGCCGGATATTGAACCGACACCTCCCAACATATTCACCTCAAGGGTGGTGTCAACAATAATAACTCATGCTATCTATATTCAACTGGACATATGTGCCTAGATCTTTCCTCACCACATGATGCTTGCCAAAGGAGAAAAGTAAAAAGGAATAGAAGGAAAACTTTGACTCTTTGCATAAAAGTAAATACATGAAAGTAAAGGATAGGCCCTTCGCAGAGGGAAGCAGAGGTTGCCATGCGCTTATTTGTTTGTATGCTCAATCCCTTAGTGCAAAAGAACGTCATGTTGTATTGCCCCTTAAGATGACAACCTTTATTATGCAGTATGTCGCTTTTATTCTTTGTCATCCAAGTTCGTATAACGCTCAGTTTTTCTCTTACACTAAATGATCTCACACTTTTAGAAGCAATTTTTATTGCCTTTTTGCACCGATGACAACTTACTTGAGGGATCTTGCTCAATCCCTAGGTAGGTATGGTGGACACTTGAAAATAAGATTTGGGTTCAAGGGTTCTTGGATGCACAAGTAGTATCTCCACTTAGTGTGGAATTTTTGGCTAGCAAAGATAGGGGCAAGCACCACATGTTGAAGGATCTATGACAATATGACTTCTATGTGAATATAAACAAACATAAACCATTAAGTTGTCTTCCTTGTCCAACGTCAACAATTTTGGCATATAATATTTTGATGAGGGCTCGCAATCACAAAAGATTTCTAGGATAGTATATTTATATGTGAATCTTCTCTTCCCTTATTAATTCTTTCATGAGTTGCATCATTGACTAATGCTATGTTTGTCAATCTCTAATGAAATTTCCTACTTATACTTTTCCTTATGTGGTGCCATCACCTACCATAGGATTAGTATATGATCTTATTGATTTATTTCCTTTCTTTTATTTATTTACTTTCTCTTTTTCCTTTCTTATTTCTTTTCTTTATTTGCAACATGAAAGTAAAGAAAGAAAAATCTCAAACTAAACTTTATTATATAACTTGCACACGATTACAATGATAGATCACTAAGCAAACTCTCAAAGAAGAAAGAATCGAACTAAACTTTATTCTAAAGCAAAAGATCGAACTAAGATAAGTAAAAGCAAAAATATAGTGGGATGATACAATACCAGGGCACCTCCCCCAAGCTTGGCGGAAGCCAAGGGGAGTGGCCATACCCGATACTCACTTCTCCTTTGGTGATGAAGAAGATGGTGCTGGTGATGAAGAAGAGATCTTGTCCTCGGATTTCCATGGTAGTGGTCCACCATCATAAGAGGAGGAGTGAGTCCCACGGATCCTGCAACTAGCAGCCAAACTCATACCTTTAAACCTCGCCTCATATTCAAAGACTTGGTTTTGAAGATCATAGATCTGGCTTTGGAGAAAGTTGATTTGCTCGTTGAGGGTGAAGATGATGTCCTTCATGGGATTGCATCCATCTTGCGATCACGGGAAAGGTCCGTGATCATGAGGTAATTGGCACTGAGCCCACGCTCCACCATCCCCTTGCGGAGGAAGACTTCCTTCTCCATGGCTTCAAGCCTGGCCTCCACGGTTCCCGTGCCCTTGGGACCTTGCTCATCGCGGATGTACAGCACCCCCTCATGCATCTGGATGGTTTGAGGGTGCTGCACCACCTCCCGCAGATATGGGTTGATGACGTTCTTGAAGAACTTGTCCTTGGAGGAGCTTGAAGCGGCCATGGTAGATGGGATTTGACAGAAAATAGCAAGAAAAGAGAACAGAAGATTTCTTCGCGATACGGTGATCAACAGGTTTGGGAAGTATATATAGTTTTTTTTACCTTGGAGGACAAGCATACGATAGAAAAACGGAGTCCGGGAGGTGTCCCAGGTGGGCACAACCCACCTGGGGCGTGCCAGGCGCCTGGCGCGCCCTGGTGTCTTGTGCCCACCAAGGGACGCTTCCTGGAAGTTTCTTTATTTCCAAAATTCTTAAATATTCCAAAACTGATAAAAAATATTTTTGAGGATTTTTTGGAGCCCGTTTACTTACCGTATCACGTACCTCTTATTTTCATGATTCTGGAGTGTTTTGGAAGGACTCTTTCATGTGTTCTTCCAGTGTCAAAGTTTGGATTATATTACTTTCAACATTAATGGGCGTACCTGAGATATAATGCTTTATTCGTTGTGCATTGACAACCTTCGGGTTAGTACCTTCGGAATTATTTATTTTGATGGCTCCAGACCGGTAAACCTCCTCGATAACATAGGGGCCTTCCCATTTTGAGAGGAGTTTTCCTGCAAAGAATCTAAAACGAGAGTTGTACAAAAGAACATATTCTCCGACTTTAAACTCAAGCTTTTTGATTCTTTTGTCATGCCATCTTTTAACTTTATCTTTGAATAATTTTGCATTTTCATAAGCTTGGGTTCTCCATTCATCTAATGAGCTTATATCAAATAACCTCTTTTCCCCAGCAAGTTTGAAATCATAATTGAGTTCTTTAATTGCCCAATATGCTTTATGTTCTAATTCAAGAGGCAAATGACAAGCCTTTCCATAGACCATTTTATAAGGAGACATACCCATAGGGTTTTTATATGTTGTTCTATAATCCCAAAGTGCACCATCTAATTTCTTAGACCAATTCTTCCTAGACCTATTGACAGTCTTTTGCAAAATTAATTCTATTTCTCTATTTCTAAGTTCAACTTGACCACTAGACTGAGGATGATAAGGTGATGCAATTCTATGGTTAACATCATACTTGGCAAGCATTTTACGAAAAGCACCATGAATAAAGTGTGAACCACCATCAGTCATTAAATATCTAGGGACTCCAAACCTCGGGAAAATAACTTCCTTAAGCATTTCAATAGAGGTGTTGTGATCAGCACTACTGGTTGGAATAGCTTCTACCCATTTAGTAACATAATCAACAGTAACCAAAATATGTGTATACCCATTAGAGGAAGGAAAAGGTCCCATTTAATCAAATCCCCAAACATCAAATGGTTCAATAGCAAGTGAATAATTCATAGGAATTTCTTGACGCTTACCGATATTACCTATTCTTTGACATTCATCACAAGATGAGACGTACTTACGGGCATCCTTGACGAGAGTAGGCCAATAAAATCCAGACTGCAGTACCTTATGAGCAGTTCTATCTCCAGCATGATGCCCTCCATAAGCTTCGGAGTGACATTTCCGTAGGATTTGTCCCTGTTCATGCTCAGGTACACAACGTCTAATAATACCATCTACTCCTTCTTTATAAAGATGTGGGTCATCCTAAAAATAGTGTTTAAAATCATAGAAGAATTTTTTCTTTTGTTGGTATGTAAAGCTAGGTGGCAAATATATAGCAATAATGTAATTAGCATAGTCAGCATACCAAGGAGTACTATGAGAAACATTTATTGCAGCTAACTACTCATCAGGAAAACTATCATCAATAGGTAGTGGGTCATCAAGCACATTTTCAAGCCTAGACAAGTTATCAGCTACGGGGCTCTCAGCTCCTTTTCTATCAATGATATGTAAATAAAATTCTTGTAACAAGAGAACCCAACGAATAAGTCTAGGTTTAGCATCTTTCTTTTCCAAAAGATATTTAATAGCAGCATGGTCTGTGTGAACAGTTACTTTGGAATGAACAATATAAGGTCTAAATTTATCACAAGCAAACACCACTGCTAAGAAATCTTTTTTAGTAGTAGCATAATTTCTTTGAGCACTGTCTAGAGTATTACTAGCATAATGAATAACATTCAATTTCTTATCAACTCTTTGTCCTATAACAACACCAACAACACAATCACTAGCATCACACATAATTTCAAAAGGCAAGTTCCAATCAGGTGGTTGAACAATAGGTGCAGAAATTAAGGCTTTCTTGAGTGTTTCAAAGGCTTGTAAACAATCATTATCAAAAACAAAGGGAATATCCTTTTGCAAAAGACTAGTAAGAGGCCTAGAAATTTTAAAAAAGTCTTTGATAAATCTCCTATAGAAACCAGCATGACCTAGGAAACTACGAATACCTTTTATATCTTTGGGACATGGCATTTTATCAATAGCATCAACCTTAGCTTGGTCCACTTCAATACCTCTTTCAGAAATTTTATGACCCAAGACAATGCCTTCATTAACCATAAAGTGACACTTCTCCCAATTCAAGACAAGATTTGTTTGTTCACATCTCTGCAAAACTCGATCAAGATTGCTTAAACAATCATCAAAGGACTTCCCATAAACAGAAAAGTCATCCATGAAAACCTCAACAATCTTTTCACAAAAATCAGAGAATATAGCAGTCATACATCTTTGAAAGGTAGCAGGTCCATTACATAAACCAAAAGGCATACGTCTATAAGCATAGGTTCCAAAAGGACAAGTAAAAGTGGTCTTTTCTTGATCAGGTTGAGAAACAGGTATTTGTGAAAATCCAGAATATCCATCAAGGAAGCAAAAGTGTGTGTGCTTAGATAATCTTTCAAGCATTTGATCAATAAAAGGCAAAGGGTAATGATCTTTTCTAGTTTCTTTGTTTAATTTTCTAAAATAAATTACCATCCTATAGCCTGTAACAACTCTTTGCAGAATAAGTTCATTCTTATCATTAGGAACAACAGTCATACCTCCTTTCTTAGGGACACAATGAACATGACTTACCCATCTCAGCTAGATAAATTATACCTGCTTCGAGAAGTTTTAATATTTCCGTTCTTACCACCTCTTTCATCTTCGGATTTAAACCGACGTTGCTGATCAACAACGGGTTTAGCATCAGGTTCCATATTAATTTTGTGCTGACATAGAGTGGGACTAATGCCCTTTAAATCATCAAGAGTATATCCAATAGCAGCTCGGTGCTTCCTTTGAACTTTCAATAATCTTTCTTCTTCATGTTCTGAAAGGTTAGCACTAGTAATAACAGGATATATCTTCTTTTCATCAAGATAAGCATATTTCAAAGTGTCTGCCAATTTTTTAATTCAAACACTGGATCACCTTTAGGTGGAGGAGGACCTCCTAGAGTTTCAATAGGCAAATTGTGTTTAAGCAAAGGATGTTGTTCAAAGAAAATCTTATCTATTTCATTTATTTCGTGTATATGTAAATCATTTTCATGGTCTAGCAAATATTGTTCTAAAGGATCAGTAGGTGGTACATCAATAGAAGCAAGACCAATTAGTTCATCCTTACTAGGCAATTCTTTTTCATGAAGATTTCTACTAAACTTGGAAAAATTAAACTCATGAGACTCATTACCAAAGCTAACACCAACAATTTGTTTCTCACAATCTATTCTAGAATTAAGGGTGTTCAAGAAAGGTCTACCAAAAATAATGGGACAGAAGTCATCTTGTGGGGAACCAAGAACAAGGAAATCAGTAGGGTATTTTATTTTCCCACACAAGACTTCAACATCTCTAACAATCCCAATTGGTGATAGGGTGTCTCTATTAGCAAGTTTAATAGTAACATCTATTTCTTCTATCTCTGCGGGTGCTATGTCATTCATAATTTCTTGATATAAGGTGTAAGGAATAACACTCACACTAGCACCTATGTCACATAAACCATGATAACAGTGATCTCCTATTTTAACTGAGATGACAGGCATGCCAACAATAGGTCTATGTTTATCCCTTTTGTCAGGTTTAGCAATTCTAGCAGCTTCTTCACAGAAATAAATAACATGCCCATCCATATCTTCTTCCAAGAGATCTTTAACCATGGCAATGCTAGGTTCTACTTTAATTTGTTCATCAGGATTAGGTGTTCTAATATAGCTTTTGTTAACCACAGTTGAAACTTTAGCATGTTCCTTTATCCTAACAAGAAAAGGTGGTTTCTCAATATAAGCAGAAAGGACAACTGGATCAACATTATAAATTATAGTTTCTTCTTTAACCGGTACCGGTTCTTTAGTTTCTTATTTAATAGGTGGGTGATATTTAAACCACTTCTCTTTAGGGAGTTCAAAATTAGTAGCAAATGATTCACAAAAGGAGGCTACTATCTCAGAGTCAAGTCCATATTTAGTGCTAAAATTTTGAAAAGCATCGGTATTCATAAAAGATTCAACACAATCATACTTAAGCTTAATAACTGACTCTTTACCTTCATCGAGTTCCCAATCTTCAGAGTTGTGTTTAATTCTTTCCTAAAGATCCCACCGGAGTTCAATAGTCTTCTTCATAAAAGAACTAGCACAAGAAGTATCAAGCATGGTTTGATCATTACGAGAAAGCCGAGCATAAAAGTTCTGGATAGTAATTTCTCCCGAGAGCTCATGATTGGGGCATGAATATAACATTGACTTAAGCCTCCCCCAAGCTAGAGCGATACTTTCTCCTTCACGAGGCCAAAAATTATATTCAGTAGGTGTATATAATTCCGATCACGATGAACTAGATGCATAGGATAATTTTTTGGTGGAACTCTAATTTCAAACGATTCCAATTCCATGATCCAATATCATCGCATAGCCTATACCATGCCAATGCTATTTACCTTCAAAGATAAAGGGAAAACCTTTTTCATCACTTCATCTCCGGGTAAACCTGCAAGCTTAAACAATCCACAAATTTGTTCTACATATATCAACTGCATATCAGGATGTTCGGTTCCATCTCCTGCATAAGGATTAGCTAGCAGTTGTTCTATCATACCCGAAGGAATTTCATATTCAATATTTTCAGTAGGTGCAGTAGGTTGAGGGGTAGCTAATTGTGGTTCCGGTCGAGGTGAAGATACCCCGAACAAACCCCTCAAAGGATTGTTTTCCATAGTAACAAGTGAAAAAAAATTCAGCACACTATATAAATGTTTCCTTACCAAATTCCACTTACCAAAGGCGCTTCACTCCCCATCAACGATGCCAGAAAATAGCCTTGATGACCCACAAGTATAGGGGGTGTCAAACCCAACGAGGAGCAGAAGGAAATGACAAGTAGTTTTCAGTAAGGTAATGTCTGCAAGTGCTGAAATTGTAAGTAGTGGAGTAGTTTGACAACAAGATAAATTGTAACGAGCAAGTAACGATAGTAGTAACAAAAGTGCAGCAAGGTAGCCCAATCCTTTTGAGGCAAAGGACATGCCAAAACGGTCTCTTATGATAAGCAAAGCATTCTTGAGGCTACACGGGAATTTCATCTAGTCACTTTCATCATGTTGGTTTAATTCATGTTCGCTACTTTGATAATTTGATATGTGGGTGGACCGGTGCTTAGGTGCTGTTCTTACTTGAACAAACCTCCTACTTATTATTAACCCTCCCGCAAGCATCCACAACTAAGAGAAAAGTATTAAGAATAAATTCTAACCATAGCATTAAACTTTTGGATCCAATCGGTCCCTTACAGAATAGCGCATAAACTGGGGTTTAACCTTCTGTCACTCTCGCAACCCATCATATAATTGCTACCCCACAATGCACTCCCTTAGGCCCAAATATGGTGAAGTGTCATGTATTCGACGTTCACATGACACCACTAAGGAAATCACAACATACATACTATCAAAATATCGAACACATATCAAATTTAAATGATTACTTGCAACATGATTTCTCCCGTGACCTCAACTCACAAATAATAATCATGCTCATGATCAGAGGAGTATTAAATAGCATAATGGATCTGAACATATAATCTTCCACCAAATAAACCATATAGTAATCAACTACAAGATGTAATCAATACTACTAGTCACCCACAAGCACCAATCTATAGTTCTGGTAACAAGATTGAACACAAGAGATGAACAAGGATTTGAGATGAGATGGTGCTGTTGAAGATGTTGATGGATATTGACCTCCCCAAGATGGGAGAATTGTTGGTGATGATGATGACGATGATTTCCCCCTCCGGGAGGGAAGTTCCCCCAGCGGAATCGCTCCGCCGGAGGGCAAAAGTGTTCCTGCCCAAGTTCCGCCTCGAGACGGCGGCACTCCATCCCGAAAGTCCTCTCCTTATTTTTTCTAGGTCAAAATGACCTATATACCAGAAGATGGGCACCGGAGGTGGGCTTGGGTGAGCACAACCCACCAGGGCGCGCATGGGCTCCCTGGCGCGCCCAAGTGGGTTGTGCCCACCTGGTGGGCCCCCTCTGGTAGTTATTTGCTCCAATAATTCTTAAATATTCCATAAAAAATCTCTGTGAAGTTTCAGCTTGTTTGGAGTTATGCAGAATAGGTAGCTTGACATAGCTTTTCCAGGTCCAGATTTCCAGCTGCCGGAATTCTCCCTCTTTGTGTGTACCTTGCAAATTATGAGAGAAAAGGCATTAGAATTACTCCAAAAAGCATTATTATGGATAAAAACATTATAAATAACAGTAACAAAACATGATGCAAAATGGACGTATCAACCCACATCCCCCACCGCCGCTACCGGACCCCGAGGTAGGACCTCGTCGGCCGCCGGGCCCGAGGGAGGACGGGGAAGTCCTCGAACCGGCGTAGGGGCGCTGCGGCGGGCGGATCGGGCGACCGGCAATGGTGGATCGATAAAGATCCCGCGGAGGACGACGGGGACACCTTGCCGGACACCTCGCTAGTGTCGGGCGAAGAGGCCGTGATAAACCTCTTTTTGGCCATTGGCTCCTCGAGCTTCCCGGCACACAGGCAGAGGTTGAGGATGGAGGCAACGGCAGTGATGGCGGCAACCTACCAATGGTTTCGAGCAAGGGAGGGGTGGTGTGTGTCTATGTGAGCGGAGGTTTCGGGGAGTGTGTGGTGTGTGTGGAGGGGGCAAGGTGGTGTTTGAGGAAATACCGGATCAACTGAAAATTTTACTAGGCAGGAGTAACAAGGCGGGGCTACTAAAAATTTGGATCAAGGGCGAGCAGATATTTTTTTAGATTGCGAGGGATGCAGAGGCGGGAGTAAAAAGCCGGGGCAACTGAAAATTTGAATCAAGGGCGAGCAGATATTTTTGAGATTGCAAGGGATGCAGAGGCGGGAGTAACAAGGCGGGGCTACTGAAAATTTGAATCAAGGGTGAGCAGATATTTTTGAGATTGCGAGGGATGTAGAGGCGGGAGTAAAATGCCGGGGCTACTGAAAATGTGAATCAAGGGACTGAAGTAGAGCGTGAGTAACAGACATCGCACACGGTCCGCACATACTAATCGTGTGCTATCAAACATTAAAACCTTCCAGGCGGTAGATATTTTCGAGATTATGAGGCAGTAGATATTTTTGAGACCAGGAGGCAAGCCTCATGGAGCCCAATCTACTGTGCTGATGTGAGGGACTACAGGGCACGAGCGTGGCACATGGGTAGCCTGACTGAACCGTGTCTGTTGCGTACCCAATCGCAGACGGTTTCTACATCCAACTCGTGTGCTGTTTATAAATTTGGCAAAAATAATAACGCGAGAGAAGGCCAGAACACGAACACACTTGCATGTGGACCAACTATATGTATGAAAAGGGTGGTTTGATGTTTGAATACCCAATGCACAACTTTGATGTGGCACCTGTCGCACAAAAGCACAGTATTGCTAGCCAGCCACCCACTACGAACCCCACTTCGTGTCGGTGGTAAGGGAATCCTAGCTACGAATGAATGCCCCCAAATAGCTAGGTCTGAAACCTCACCCTACCATAACACAAAACCTATAGGAGTCCATCATATTTATATGGTCAAACTTCCCCTTTCTCTTCCCGACAAAGGTGGACCGTGTGCCGACCCACAAATGTGTGCTTGTGGCGCGAGATGGGTGAGACCACATATGAACCACATGTGGGTGACCCTACTATATGTATGAAAAGGGTGTGGTGTGATATTTAACTACCATTCACAACTTTGATGTGGCACGTGTGCCTCGCAATTTAACTGGACTTCCCTGACCCCACGGAGGTTGCATGTACTGCCAGGACCGGATTTTTGGGATATTAATTTTCCCAAAAATGGCCCTTGTGCTCACCAGCCCCAGGATTACTATTTGCTGATGAGGCACAAACTTAATACAGAAATTCCAAGCAAATTACAAAATATGTAGTACAAGACCATTATGGCCTATGAGTACAACAAATGGTTTCTAGTGGCTGATGGCGGAAGCGGTTTGTGGTCTCTCAGTGTCTATGGGACTCCATTTCCCACAGGAACAGCTGACCTGGATAACTCCTATCTTCACAAGACTGTTGTCTCCCGTGCGTAGGTTCCGGGGCTGTCAGCGCAACGCTCCTCTCCATGCAAGAAATCTGGCCAAGACAATAGCCAGGGACAAGCCAGTGAGTACTTTTGAATGTACTTGCAAACATTATGAACACAGGTATAACATTCAAAATATAATCATGTTCCAAAATATTCTATGATCATAACGCCAGTCACAAAATAAAATCCATGATGCATGCAAGCAAGTTATTCACGTAACACATGAATAATGCAATTAGAGTGTAGAAATAGAATGCCTCAGTCGGGCGTCTGAGCGACACCACAAAAAGGGCTCATAAGTGAAATAGGTAACAACCATGCCGCAGTCGGGCGTCTGTGCGACGCCACATAAAGGGCTCATAAAGTAAATACGTAATAAGCATGCCACAGTCGGGCGTCTCAGCGACACCACATAAATGGCTTATATAGTAAATAGATAACAAGCATGCCACAGTCGGGCGTCTCAGCGACACCACATAAAGGGCTTATGTAGTAAATAAATAACAAACATGCCACAGTCGGGCATCTGTGCGACACCACCTAAAGGGCTTATAACAGAATAATCACAGTGAATATGCAGGAGGTAGAACCGTCCCAGGGATACTCAATAAATCAAATAATGAAAATAGTTAGTCCACAATAATAATAATCATAATCATCATATGTCACCGGTCATAATCAATGTTCCGACTTAGTAGCTTTTCCTCCGAAGACCGACACTTGACCCATCCCAGACTGTAGTCCTTAACCATGGACACGGCTATTCGAATAGATGTTCAATCTCTGCAGAGAGTGTACTATTTACCCACGGGTAACGGATTTCTTTAGTCCATCGGGACTAATTCCATCTACGGTCTTTTGGTTGAAAACACACCTGACCGCACACACCAGCCTAACTCACCTGTGTCTGGAATCACCCATGACACCTGTTTAAGCAAAACTCTAAGTGGGGAGGCTACAACATCGATTATCATGGGATCACAAAATTTATACCGTGCGCAAACTAGGGGAGCTACCCCTTCGGCTACAACTGAAAACACCCATGCCCCCGAACCAGGTGGCATGCCTACCAGATGCCTCCAGATCTTCCACCATGGCCTCTCTGCATGCGGTGTGTGCTAGGAAAGGGTTGACAACTTATCGAACTGCACCCTACCTATGGCAGGGACAAGTGGTAGTACTAAACAAGTATGGGGTTACGGAACAAGACTCGATCTATGGTCGACTCAGAGGCTTAAGTATTCCCTACATGATTAGCATAACAATTTATACTACTACCAATGCATGAATCACCACTCGACATACCTCATCATGCCGTACCGGACACAACCGCCTCGACGGAGGACTGGGGACAAGAACGTGTCTACCAAAGACAGAGGCTTTCCCGGATTCCTTCCGGTATGCATCAAAGGTATTTGATGGTGACTACTATCACAAACATATCCAACTCTAATGGCATGAAATCCTCAATATGCACTCAGGAGTAGGAACATATTATCACATAAAATAACGGATACTCCGTGGCGAGGTGGTGTTGTAACCGTGTCAAATAACACACACAATATTATGCCAGGGTTCAGAATGCTTGCCTTCAAGTTGTGTAGAGGCAGGGTGCATCCTAAAACTTTTGAAAGTTTTCTTCTTCTTCAAAATCCTATTTTGCAAATATTCAAATTAACCCATAGTTTCAAAACAGTACAAAAAAGTTGTCTGAAGTTTTTTCAAATAAATCTGAAAATAAACTAGGAAAAATTTGAGAAAGGTAGGAAAAAGAATCAACTCATTTGGAGTTATATTTAAGAAGTTAGTGTCGGTGTCAAAACCGGCGGATCTCGGGTAGGGGGTCCCGAACTGTGCGTCTAGGCGGATGGTAACAAGAGACAAGGGACACGATGTTTTTACCCAGGTTCGGGCCCTCTCGATGGAGGTAAAACCCTACTCCTGCTTGATTAATATTGATGATATGGGTAGTACAAGAGTAGATCTACCACGAGATCAGAGAGGCTAAACCCTATAAGCTAGCCTATGGTATGATTGTTGTTCGTCCTACGGACTAAAACCCTCCGGTTTATATAGACACCGAAGAGGGTTAGGGTTACACAGAGTCGGTTACAATGGGAGGAGATCTACATATCCGTATTATTGCCAAGCTTGCCTTCCACGCCAAGGAAAGTCCCATCCGGACACGGGACGAAGTCTTCAATCTTGTATCTTCATAGTCCAGGAGTCCAGCCAAAGGTTATAGTTCGGCTATTCGGACACCGCCTAATCCAGGACTCCCTCAGTAGCCCCCGAACCAGGCTTCAATGACGATGAGTCCGGCGCGTAGATTGTCTTCGGCATTGCAAGGCGGGTTCTCCTCCAAATTCTGCGTTCCTGTTGAATAGTGTTCGGCTTCTCGTGAATATTCTGCTTCTTGGCTTCCACGCCCAATAATGGCCGTTGTCGGTGTCAAAACCGGCGGATCTCGGGTAGGGGGTCCCAAACTGTGCGTCTAGGCGGATGGTAACAGGAGACAAGGGACACGATGTTTTTACCCAGGTTCGGGCCCTCTCGATGGAGGTAATACCCTACTCCTGCTTGATTAATATTGATGATATGGGTAGTACAAGAGTAGATCTACCACGAGATTAAGGAGGCTAAACCCTAGAAGCTAGCCTATGGTATGATTGTTGTTCATCCTACGGACTAAAACCCTCCGGTTTATATAGACACCGGATAGGTTAGGGTTACACAGAGTCGGTTACAATGGTAGGAGATCTACATATCCGTATCACCAAGCTTGCCTTCCACGCCAAGGAAAGTCCCATCCGGACACGGGACGAAGTCTTCAATCTTGTATCTTCATAGTCTTGGAGTCCGGCCGTGACGATAGTCCGGCTATCCGGACACCCCCTAGTCCGGGACTCCCTCAGTAGCCCCTGAACCAGGCTTCAATGACGACGAGTCCGGCGCGTTGATTGTCTTCGGCATTGCGAGGCGGGTTCCTCCTCCGTATACTTCATAGAAGGTCATGAACACAAGGATAGTGTCCGGCTCTGCAAAACAAGTTCCACATAACACCGTAGAGAGAATAATTTTTGCACAGATCTGCTGACATATTCCGCGGCGTAACATCACACCACGGCCAGGCCTTTATATGAATTGTTTTTTACCGTTTCACCTTAGCGCGTTTAGCGAGGCGGTTTCTTTGGCACGTCTTATCAAAGCATATATCGTGCCCCTTATTCCGGGATTCTCATCAATACGGACGTGGTAACCCAACCGCGTTCGCTGGCACGCCTCCTCTATCGGCGAGTCCTAATCGACCACGGGTGGGCTCTTGGTATTCAACCTCTTTATAATGAGACCAAGGCCCTCCTCTTTTACACCCTCCATCGAAGTTCGCCCGGCCGAGTTCCAACACCCAAAGCTTCAGATTCAGCGCTTGACCTTCGACGATGTCCGGCTCCGACCAGCACGACCGATGGATGTCTTCCTCCGTCACATAAGAAGATGTGCTAAAGCTGCGAGATGCCAGGTATCTAACCGGCGAGATCTCGCACAGGCTGCCTGCTCCAGGGCAGGTCATTCCCACTCCTGAGCCCGGCGAGAACGTGGTGTTCGTGTCTCACTTCCGTCGGGGTTTAGGCTTCCCGTCGGATCCCTTTGTGCGGGGGCTCATGTTTTATTACGGGCTTGATTTCCATGACTTGAATCCGGAGTCCATCCTCCATATCTCGTCATTCATTGTCGTATGTGAGGCCTTCCTCCATATTACCCCCACTTTGGATTGTGGCTCAAGACCTTCAAGGTGGAGCCAAAGATGATCAAGGGCAACAAGCAGAGTGCGAGGGGCGGTCATAAGCAAATGTGCTGATGCTCCGTGGCCCGAGGGCTCTTTTCAAGAGGAGCTTGGTTTGTGGCAACGGGAGTGGTTCTATATCACCGCCCCTGGGGCACCAAATGGGCGGCGCCCCCGCCTTCCGCCAGTCAACCACAGCGGCTGGCATCATGGGTCAACAAGGGGCTCGACCGGGGCCGCCCAAGGACGCCCTTGCTGCAGGGCCGTGATTCGAGACCTCCAGAAAGAGGATCAATCTGGTTGCAAAGTGGCGCAGGTTATGGTGATCCGCGCCTTCAGCCCTGCAGCGTCGCCCCCTCCGCATGTGGTAATTCAACCGAGGGACCACGAGCTCTCCAAAATTTTATGGGCACGACGCCTGTGGAGATGTATAAACTGTTCTTCGATCACAAGAGAAGTGTCCGGACTTGACCGAGGACGCAGGACTAAGCTGCAATCGCCAGATACTCAAGTAAGTAGTCCCAGAACCGGACAAGCTGTTCATTCATTTATTTTATATATATGCCCTTTAAAGGAGCCTTTCTTGAACATGAGTGGATAGCCAAGGCAAAGTTAATAAGGTGTCCGGCTCCCCTCACAGAGACCACGCCGGATCCCATGCTGACCAAGATGTTGAAGGTCGCGCCTTTTGAAGAAGGCGAAGGGGGGAGCGGGGAAGCGACTGCCTCCACGAAGGAGGCTATCAAGGAAGGAGGGATTAAAAGTCTCGTCTTTCGAGGAGAGAAGAGGACTGCTTCGGAAGATCCGGAGGTCAAGGCCTCAAAGAGGGGAAGGGAATCTTCGTCGGAGAGTCCGGCACTGGGAAGTAACCCAGCCGCACTATTTCCCCAAGGGAATCAGCCCTCCAGCGAGCTGTAAGTAAAAAGAAGGGGTCTTGTAAATAAGGAACATCCCTGTATTTATTTATGAAGATAACCGAAATTGTACCTTGTAGTTCGGACCTCAGCCCTTCTCAGCAGAGCTCGTCTTCGAGGGATCTTCTTCCGGAGATGATGGAGAGCGAAACGCCTCCACCTGTCGCACCCTCATGTGAAGCGGACGACCCGGAGGTGTCGCCGCGAGGGTTCCCTGTCCGCGGGGCCGGAAGGTCCGCGCCAAGTGGTGTGCGGTCGGAGGAGCTGAAGGATCTGCTCGTGCGAGCGGCTATCTCAGAAGATCACCGTGCTCTAATGGGTACGGTGATTGAAAGAATTGCATCCGCGGAGAGCGGATTACGGCCGCCGAAGCTTATCGACGGGGTTTGAGGTACGCAAAAATAATGTACCTTCGACGCTTATGCATATAAAATGCACCATGTATAGATAGTAGCCCCTGAGACTCGGTATGTTGTCAAAATTGACGACGTGCCGAGGATCAAATTCTCAGTTTTAACATATCGCCGCTCCTAAACAGGTGGCGGGGCGTCCAGAGGCCAGCAGGACTGATGAATATGTCGAACTAAAGCGGCAACTTGACGAGGCGGATGCGGACATCGCGCTGGTCAATAAACGGTTTGACGAGTCACAAGTATGCGACTTCTATGCGGACACCTGGTAAGGGAGCTTGACGCCCATGTCTTACTATTCGTATGCTTAATGTAGATGGTGCCGCTGCCGTGGAAGAGCTGCGGGCAGAACTCGCCCGAGCGAAAGAGCAAGCCAGAATTAGTAATGCGGCCGCTTTAAAGGCGGTCGAAGAGCTAGAAGCTGAACGGGCTGCTCACTGCCGAAGCAAAGAGGAGATGGCCGATATGGCCAAGAAGTTGAGGAATACTACCGATCGCTGCGAGGTTCTTGAAAAAGAACGTCAAGTGGAACAAGAGGGCCTAAAAAAGGCCGCCGCCGAATCCAAGAGTGCCCAGTCGTCTTTGAGAGCTGCCAAGGAGGAGCTGAGTCAGGCCGGGGCAATTGCAGCTGGAAAACCGTTTCTGTTGCGGAGGAAATATACGGATCCAAAGTATGCTCAGCTGATAAGTTGTGGAGTTCGGAGGATGCTTATCTGACTTGGCGGCGAAGCGCCATGGACGCGTTGAGCACTTCCGGGGCCAGAAGGGGCACATAAGGGAAGAGCTATACTGGTCGCGATTCCATAGTCCGGAGCGTCCTCTGCCGCTGACCGATCGGTTGGCCGAATGGGCCGAGCTGAATCGGTTGTCCGGATTTGCCATGAAGCATGTCTTGACTTCACTTGTGGCGGGCGGACCCAGCCAAGAGCTATTTTGGTTTAGTGCAGCAGTTCCTTGGTGCGGTACCGCGATCGATGGAATGAAGCGATCGGCGTGTATTGAGGGCGCGGATGGCTCGCCCGTGTCAAGACATACTGGCGTAGATGAAGGCCACCGACATTGCATCCCAGATTCGCATGAAGCCGAGTACCGCCGAGCACTACTTTGAAGAAGTCTGCCGGGCGCTGCTTAATAGAGACGCAGTGCTCAAGGATATTATGTTTAAATGACATGTATCATTTGTGAAAACAATGTTTCAATATAATATAAGAGCTTTTTATACTTGTGCGCTCAAGTAGTAAACTACTCCTCTCGTGCGGCCGCTTATGTATATGTGTATATAACCTGAAAGATGGCAGTCCTTGGCTTCAGCCCCACGCACATAGTGCGGGGTGTTTGCAAAGAAAGCGCTTTTCACACTTAATCCAACGTCTTGGTCCTGTTAAGGAGGTGATAGCGTAGCAAACCAGGCAACCGGACTATAATGCTTTATCACTTTCACTTAGCCATAGGAGTTCGAGGGTGGGGCTACTATATAGCCCCTGGGGGCACCGCACTCTCCCGAATTCGGGGTGCGTATGTGCCTGACCGAAAACCGGTCCTTCGTTAATGCGGAGGAATCCTAAACATTCCAGTGAGTCATCGAGTGGTTGACCAGTCTCGCCATATCATGACAGTCAGCCGGCTTTCATCGAGGTGCTCGCCCGGCCGAACCGGGGCACAATCGCAGTAGTTCTCCTGGTGCCGCGTTAGCCGTGAAAACGAAACGTAAGGCAGCAAAACACAGGAGCCGGGCAACCCAACATTTGACCAAAGACATGATTCGGAGCTGATGCATATAAGGCCTAACTCGAGACGCCGAATACTCCCTAAGGTATTCGGTCTTTATGAAAATGGGCAGAATAATGCCCTAAGCCCCGTGTCCGTGCACGCAAAAATTCTGGTCGGCCAATGCCAAAGCACCAGCCTCCTCCTCGGTTATATTAAGGAACCGGGGATGTATATCAACAAGAGACAGTGAAAAAGGTTTACGCAGGTCTTAATCTGAAAATAATCCTTGCAACGGGTCCCTCTCGCACGCCTCTGCTACTGTGTCTCCGCAGCCGTATCCTCGGACGGGTGTAGCACGTTGTTCATCTGTAAAAGAGAGGAACTTAGTTTGAAAGAAAAGATCGTGCGAAAAATGTACTTTACATTAAATAAACAGAGTACAGTTCGAGGAAGTGAATAAAATTGAGCTTTAGTGTCTCTTATGATATATGCATGCAACCCCTTGTATGGGGTATGCCGCAAGTAGGCGCCGGACTCGTCTAACCGTGTCCGGGGTTTGAATGACCAATTCAGGTTCTTTGCCTAGCGGAGCTGGATAGGTGTGGGGCTGACAAGGCAGTCTCCCGTTTTTCCGTGCTCGAGGAACACTTAATACTTCCTTTTAGCGAGATGATGCCGCATGGACCGGGCATTTTAAGTGTTAGAGATGTGTAATGCGGTACTGTGTTAAAGCGGGCGAAAGCTTTGCGTCCCAATAGTGCTTGATGGCTACTTTTAAACGGGGCGACATGGAAGATTAACCTCTCGCGACGGAAGTTGTCGGATGAACCGAACACAACTTCTAGCAGTATGGAGCCCGTACAAAGGGCATATGGTCCTGGCATTACTCCTTTAAAGGAGGTGTTGCTACGGTGAATTTTGGTTGGGTTTATCCCCATCCCGCGGATTGTGTCCTGATATATCAGGTTTATGTCACTGCCGCCATCCATGAGGACTTGTGTAAATTGGAATCCGTCGATTATAGGATCCAATATCAAGGCAGTCCATCCTGCGTTCCGGATATTCTCGGAATAGTCCTGATGGTCGAAGGTGATTGGTTTTGACAACCAGTGTGCGGCGCGCCTTTTAGTGGGCGCCGCTCTGTTTTCCCTTTGATCACGTGAAGTGAGTTTACTATTTTAACCTCCTGTGGGAAAGTTTTTTGTTTTCCGGGGCTCTGCTTGTGGTGCTCGTCGTCATCTTCACTTGGTGTGTCAAGCCCCTTGTGTTCGGCGTTCAGTCTGCCGGACTGTTTGAAGACCCAACAATTTCCGTGGGTATGGTTAGCAGGCCTCCCAGGAGTACTGTGGATTTGACATATCTTGTCCAAGATTTTGTTGAAGTTGGATAGCTCATCGCTATTGTCCTTAAGGGGCAGTATTTTGTTGTTCTGCCGTGAGCTTTTGAATCCGGCGTTGACTGCCGTGCTCTTTGGACTGTTCCTTTTAATCCGGCGCTGGTCCTTGTTGCGCCGTAGTTTCCCATTTCCATCCCTAATTTTGGATGTACTTGGGTCGCTGGTGCTGCACCTTGCTAGCCAGCTATCCTCTCCCGCGCAAAAGCGGGTCATGAGGCTTGTTAATGCGGCCATTATTCTTGGCTTTTCTTGGCCGAGGTGTCTGGCGAGCCATTCGTCTCGGACGTTGTGTTTGAAAGCTGCTAAGGCTTCGGCGTCCGGACAGTCGACTATTTGGTTCTTTTTAGTAAGGAACCTGTTCCAGAATTTCTGGGCTGATCTCCGGGATGTTGAGTTATGTGGCTTAGATCGTCTGCATCCGGAGGGCGGACATAAGTCCCCTGAAAATTTGCTCGAAATGCATCCTCGAGCTCTCCCCAGCTTCCAATTGTATTTTCGGGGAGGCTTTTAAGCCAATGCCGAGCTGGCCCTTTGAGTTTAAGGGGTAAGTATTTTATGGCGTGGAGATCGTCTCCTCTAGCCATGTGTACGTGGAGGATGTAATCCTCGATCCGCACTCTGTGGTCTGTTGTTCCGTCAGATGCCTCTATGTTTACGGGTTTGAATCCACTGAAATTCATGATCCAAAGACCTCATTGGTGAAACATAGGGGTGTGCGGCGCCCCTATATTTGGGTGTGCCGTGATTTTTGGAATTTTGGCGTATTGCATTGCTTTGACGAGCCTGCTTTCTTGGCCCATAGATGGACCTAACTGGGCCATCCTTTTGATGTGAATCCTTATGCGGATCGCATATTGGCTTGTGTGCGGCGCCATTCGCCGCTATCTTTTGCCGTGGGGTCGTCCATCCGACCGGGTGGCCTTCTTACTTTTTAATTGTGGGGGCTCTAAGGCCTCCTCGTCGAATTCGGGCAGTAGCTTTCTTTTTGGGTAGCTCTTTGTTCGGCGACTATCGCCGTACTTGTTTGCGGTGCTGAATACTTTGCTCCATCTGATCCTGAGTGCATCTTCTGCTGTTTTGAGCTTCCGCTTCTGCTTTTTCAGGCTACGCGCAGTGGCGACGAGCCTTTTCTGGAGGTCATTTTGCTCCAATAGTTTGTCCATTGTGAGATCGCCCGGACTTTTGTCTTCACCGGGGACATATTGTTTATCCAAGTTGTCTTGTTCGGACGATTGCTCGATAGCTTGTCGTTGTCCACCGGTTCGCCCTGCTCTATGGCTGGGTCTTTGTTGAGGCGGGACTTTGTTCGGCGTTTTCCTTGCCGTTTTGACTGCTTTTCGAGGGATTTATCCTTCGTGGCGTCCCGTTGTTCCTCGTCTTCATTTCCTTTAGGTGTATTCACCATGTATACATCATGGGATGAGGTTGTCCAACATCCTATAGGTGCTGGTTCATTGTTGTCTCCTACATCGTCGTCCATACCGTCGATGTCTTCTCGAGTCGAAATCGAGCACGCCGTGTAATCTTTCGACGATGGCTACGGTGGGTGGTGGTGGGCGTTGAATTTCTTCGTCAGACGATCTCAACCTTCCCGACCGTAGTCCGCCAGGCTCTTCGGATAAAGAGAGAGACTTTAGTGAATTCAGGATGTCGCCAAAGGGCGAGTGCCGAAGATGTCCGCTGCCGTGAACTCCAAGACCGGCGCCCAATCGGATCCGATTGGCGGGGCGCGAGGGTTCGGAGTCCGCACCTGGAGTCGAGATCTTCGCAGCGACAGGGATGGAGTTCGCTCAATCGCCATAGAGATTATAGCCCCGAGGTGGTGTCCAACCACTGCCCTCGATCGGGGAATCCGCCCGGATTAAGGGTCGAGCGGATGCTTGGTGCGGCCTCCGTGGCAATCGCTCGCTGCAGAGCTAGATCATGCCCATCGAACAAAGGCGCACGCTATTGCGGCTCGAATCCGTCAAGATCAAGTCTCCGTGGATATCGGCCGATAGTTCAAACTTCCAAATCTGACCCGATGGCCAGGCGTAGCTTTCGATCTGCTCCGGATGGCTGCTTAATTGGCCCGCAGTGCAAAGCCGCCAAACACGAAGATCTATCTGGGGAGAAAAGTCTCACCCTGGACCGCGTCGTTGTTGATGATCGAAGGAGCCATCAGGCCTATCGGTGACGACACAGAGGAACTCTCAATGAAAGCACCAATGTCGGTGTCAAAACCGCGGATCTCGGTAGGGGGTCCCGAATCAGCGTCCTAGGCGGATGGTAACAGGAGACAAGGGACACGATGTTTTTACCTAGGTTCGTGCCCTCTCGATGGAGGTAATACCCTACTCCTGCTTGATTAATACTGATGATATGGGTAGTACAAGAGTAGATCTACCACGAGATCAAGGAGGCTAAACCCTAGAACCTAGCCTATGGTATGATTGTTGTTCGTCCTACGGACTAAAACCCTCCGGTTTATATAGACACCGGATAGGTTAGGGTTACACAGAGTCGGTTACAATGGTAGGAGATCTACATATCCGTATCGCCAAGCTTGCCTTCCACGCCAAGGAAAGTCCCATCCGGACACAGGACGAAGTCTTCAATCTTGTATCTTCATAGTCTTGGAGTCCGGCCGTGACGATAGTCCGGCTATCCGGACACCCCCTAGTCCGGGACTCCCTCAGCCGTCTTCCACGTGTCAAACGAATGCGAAAAGCCAAGGTGTTTTTACATTTACCCTCCTAGCTGCGCAAATGAGCTGCCTATAAAAGAGACGAGGATTCAGATCCGAATCACACCATCTTCCCTTCGTGAGCGTTCATCGGAGCGCATCCGACAGAAATCCATTCCATCATGGCCAGTCGACGCAACTCCTCCTCTCGCCTTCCCAGCCCTCAGCCTGGAGATTGGGAGAGATGTTCCGTCCCGCACAGCGAGCTAGTGATGCTCCAAACCAAGGGATTCCTTCCCCCAGCCTTCATGGTCCCGGTTCGAGCCGGACTCACCACCTATAATGGCGGAAAGCAGGCGGAGAGCGTCTCCAATCCCTCCAAAGGAGAGCGGGTATGCCTTGTCCCTTATTTGATAAGAGGGATCGGATTCCCAATTCATCCATTTCTCCGGGGGCTCCTGGAGTTCTACGGCCTCCAGCTGCACAACCTTACGCCTGCCTCCATATTGCATATTGCGGGCTTCGTAGCCCTTTGCGAGCTGTTCTTGGGCGCCGAGGCTCATTTCGCACTGGAAGAAGTTGTTCTGCCTTGTGCCCCGCTCTCGGAGGGGTCGATATATCAAGTGGGCGGAGCGAACTATGGCGATCGCCGGACCGGATATCTATCCGAACCCCAAGGAAGGCGTCCAAGACCGACCTTCAGAATGGTTTTATATAGAAGATGTCCCCCTGCCGGACCCTGTTCAGATCGGCCTCCCCGAGTTCAATAATGCTCCCTTGAAAAAGCGCCTAAGCTGGCGTCCACGGAGCCCTCAGAGGGAAAACGACAAGGACGTCCTTTACCTGATGAGCCAGATAAGGTTGTTAGCTCATTCCGGACTGACCATGATTGGGGTCATGGCCGCATGCATTATGCGGGGGGTGCAGCCGCTTGCTGTAGAGGCCACCCTGTGGGATTTCAACGGGAGGATGATGCCTCCCATCGCGCCGTAAAGGGCCGGATCGGTTGCTGCTCGACGAAGGCCTTGTCCGCATTGTACAAGGGAGAAGAGGAGGAGTTCCTCCGCCAATCCCTGTGACGGATTTTCTATGTACAATCCTCCAAGCTGGGTAAGCGGACACTTCTTTTTGCCCATCCGTTCCATATTCCCATAGTTAAGTATCTTATCTTATGATTTCGATGCAGGAATTGCGCTGGGCCGTAAAGGATATAAACAGCCCTCCTCCACAACCCGAGGATCCGGAACGGTCCCTTGATCCGGCCTCCCAAGAGGATCCGGACATATCCGTGGAGCTGATCGATGGGGTATTTTACCAACTGAGCATCGACAATGCCTTGGTCGCCATTACGGCCGATTACCCGTAATATTTCCAGCCTCACGTAATCGAGACCAAGTCCCAATACTTTGAAAATGACCCTCCGTGCTTATTTTTGATCACCGTATATCAATGGTGTTTTGTAGGGGGAGCCCTTGAGGCGGAAGGCCGAGCCTGCGGTGGCTAGCCGATAAGGGGCAGCAAGGCCCAGCAGGCTGAAAAGAAGTGCGGTCCGGATTGAGACGCCGGCGCAAAGGTATGGCGTGCCATCTTATTCCCAGGTTTTATTCCCGGAAGGTATACTAACGCTTGTGCTCTCTTCAGAAAAGAGCGCCACGGACTATATCCGGAGAGGTTGCCAATCGAGCCTCCACCAGCCGTGCTCCAAAGCCAGTCCGTAGCGAGGCGAACACGAGGCGTCGGCTCGGGCACTCCTCCGACAGAGGATGCCGACAGACTATCTGCCACCAATTCCGAGGTGGAGAGTGCCATAAATCACAGGCGTCGCCGGACAGTTCTTCGTGACGCATGTTTCTCCCAAGAGGCATTGGATGCCTTCAATTCGGGAGATGCGCACCTCCGTGCCACTCAAAATGGTCTAGACAGAGCCACGAAGCAGTATGTGAAAGACATACGGGTGAGAAAATTTAATGGTTATATATACCAGTAGCCCCCGAGACTTGAAATAGTTAGAATAACTGATTTAAGGATCATTTGTTATGCAGGATCTTACAAAATAGAATACCCAACTGTCCCAGGAACTGGAAGAGTGCAAAGCCCAACTTGAGGCTGCACTAGCCGCTGCAGGGGAGGCCAAGGAGACCCCCTCTGGTAATATACACTTCGAAAGATAAGTATGTTGTGAGGTGCGACGTGTGTGTAAATCTGACAATATCATTGCAGATAGCGCCGGAGTAGATCCGGACAAGAAGCAACTCTTGCGCCGGCTAAAGGCCGGGGAGAGCATGCTTACGAGGGTGAGGCAGGAGAAGAATAATCTCCAAGATGCCAATACCCAGCTGGGCAAGGAACTAAAGGATGTTCGTGCCCAGTTGTCGGACTCCGTGAAGGACAATCGACGGCTTCGACGCGACATTTTTAGTAAGTGCTTGAACGACCTTTGAAAAAGAGTTCGGCGAGGAAGTCGACTAACAGAGTTATGTTTGTAGGTATGCTCACAGGTCGTCATGCAGAGGAAATGCCCGGTTCTATGAGTGACCTTCTTCCCGAGCTCCTACAACTGCACGAACGAGTTCGGCAGTGATGAAAGGCGCCGCCTGCCTTGTGGCCATCTGCCTCCCCGCCCAAGGCCTTGAAGAGCTTGCAGAGAGGCTTAGGGGCGCGCGGCGCGCTCCAATTATGGAAGATATCGGCCTACCGTCAAAGGCGCTTAGGGAGGCTCGGGCCATGGTGAAGACGCGGTACACGAAGGCTGACCCAAACCACATGGCCGAGGTCGGACCTGTGGGGCCCGATGGGAAGGAGATCCCTGTGAGCTTAGTGTATGGCCAAGTAGAATTGGCCGCAAAGTATTCCCAACAGGACTGTAAGCTAGACAGCCTATTAGATGGTATTGAGGAGGAATACACCCAGTCAAATTGACTATGTAATTTAAGATGACATGTAAAAATGCCTTCTAGCCGGATTGTAGATCGTTTGTCATGGCGGACCTTTTCGCTTCAACCTCGGGACCCTATAGTCCGGAGTGTGTCTGAATACCATCACGGTTATGTAAGAACCGGGCATGCGTGGAGACCAGGCGAGGGGTCATTAGTGCTTGAATGCATAAGTGCCCAACTAGTTATGTTATATTACATGGTTAGTAAGGAACATCTTCGGGAGAATAGTTCCGCTTTGGGGTTCCTTTCCTCGGAGGCATGCCTTAAAGTGCATGTCCTGACTCAAGTAAAAAAAGTAAAAGCATCCGGGGCAGATAAATAAATAAGTGAGAAATCATCTTTAGTTCACCGACCAATATTCCCTTAAGAACGCTAGCTTTCGGCTTCACCCACCTGAGGTACACATCCGCTGACCCGCAAGTAGCAATCGCAGAGGTGCTCCTTTACCACCTAGCCGAACAATCGAGAACGTAGGGGTAAGCATAGGAGCCAGGCAACCCAGCTTGGCCAAAACTTAAGTCATATCGATGCATATAATGGTGAATAAAAGGTACATGCGGAAGCGTGACACATGTGTTAGGCATGAAGCCCGTACAAATAAGCTTCTGTTAGAGAAGCCCCCAGGTATAATGAGCGCGGATAGCGCGTCAAGTGTGTGCGAACAATGCGTGAACGAGCCTTCAAAGGCTATAAGAGAAAAAGAGGGAGAAGGAGAGAAATATAAGACAACTAATGTGTAAAAAATAGACAAAGGAAGGAGACGAACTCAGAATCCGGCGCTAGGCGTAGAATCTTCGGAGACGGGCTGCGTTCCATGGGTTCAGCTCGAGTCGGTTATACGATGCATCTCGCAGACGGTACGCTCCACCGGTCAGGACTTGGTCGATCATAAAGGGACCTTCCCATTTGGGCTTGAGTTTGTCCTTTTTCTTGTCCGCAGCGAGAACTAACTCGCCAACATTGTAAGTTTTGGCCCGCATTTCTCGCTTTGATATCTTCGAGCCTGCTGTTGATAGAATGCGGAATGGGCTTTTGCCACGCCACGCCCTCCTCCAAGGCATCCAAACTATCCTGCCGATCGAGTTCGGCTTCTTTTTCTTCGTATATGCGCACGCCGAGGTGAGTCATGAATTATGTCACAGGCAAAACTGCCTTTGCGCCAGATACCATAAAGAATGGTGTGAACTGTGGTGCGATTCGGCGTGGTCCGCAGCCCCAGTACGGAGTCGAGCTCCTCTACCCAAAGGTGTTAGATTCCTTGAGGGACCGCACTAATCTGGGTTTGATGCCGCCATGATTAGACCATTTGCTCGCCGACTTGACCGTTAGTTTAAGGGTGATAGATCAAGCATAGTCGAGCTTGATGCCCATGTTTTTGCACCGAGTTTGACCTCGCCGGCTGTGAAGTTCGTGCCGTTATCTGTGATGATGCTGTGGGGACGCCGAACGGTGTACGACCCCTCGATATGAAGTCTATCACCGGTCCGGATTCGCCGCCTTAATAGGCTTGGCCTCTATCCATTTGGTGAATTTATCCACCATGACCAGTAGGTATTTTTGCTTGTGGGTTCCTCCTTTAAGGGGTCCAACCATGTCAAGCCCCTGCACTGCCAAGGGCCAGTGATGGGTATAGTTTGAGGGCGGTGGGTGGCATGTGGCTTTGATTAGCAAAGAGCTGGCAACCGACGATCGTTGGACTAAGTCCCGAGATCTGCCCGGCCGTCGGCCAATAAAATCCTGTACGGAAGGCCTTGCTTACAAGGGCCCGGCTGCGGCGTGGTGCCCGCCGAGTCCGCATGAATTTCAGCCGAAGATTCCGCCTTCCTCTTCAAGATACACCTTTGAAGGACTCCGTGGTCCTTTTCTTATAAAGCTCTCCTCATGGACTTTATAGGCTTTAGATCGCCGCACTATGCAGCATGCCTCGCTTTGGTCATCGGGAAGTTCCTGCCTGGTTAGGTAGGCTAGGAATGGTTCCGCCCACGGGCGGTGACTGCCATTATTACGTACAAAGATGTTACTTCGCTGGCGAGCCTCTAGTTGTGTCGAATGTTCGTGTTGGGCAAGGCTGTTGGGTCCGGCTATTATTTTCGGACTCCTTCCCATACTACGGATGGCTTGAACAACCTCTCTAAGAAGATATTGGGGACGGCATCGCGCTTTGCGCCAATGTGTGCCAAGACGTCTCGCCGATTGTTTTCCGAGCTATATGGTGAAATTCGAGCCCTTCAACCGAGCTGACATTTTAGGACGGCGCTATGATAAGCTGCCATTTTCGAACCTTGGCACCAAAGTCTCCATTTATTTGAGATATCGCGAGGTTCAATCCTCACAAGACCTCTAGGCATTGAATGCCCATGGATACCGCCATCCGGAGACCATGTAGAAGGGCCTCATATTCGCTGCGTTGTTGAGTCCGTATACATTATCTAGAGTACGATTGAATTGTATCTCCTGTTGGGGATGTCGAACGACGCCAGCCCCAGCACCGCCAACATTTTGGAGCCATCGGCGCATGACCCGCTTGAATATGTGCCGCATTTTTAGGGAGTTCGCTTCAGTCCATTCGGTGACGAAGTCGGCCAAAACTTGCGACTTAATAGCTCGCTATGGCTTATAGGTAATGTCAAACGGGAGGAGCTCAATGGCCCATTTGGCAATCCGGCCCGTCGCGTCGCGGTTGTTTATAATGTTGTTCAGAGGTATTTCGGAGGCTATTGTTATCGAACACTCTTGAAAGTAGTGTCGCAGCTTCCGGGATGCCATGAACACCGCGTACGCTATCTTTTGATAATGCGGATACCGTGACTTGCATGGAGTGAGGACAATGGACACGTAGTAAACTGGTTTTTGAAGGGGGAACTTGTGTCCGTCCGTTTCTCGTTCGACAACGAGCACCGCGCTTACAACTTGATGAGTTGCCGCGATGTATAATAGCATTGGTTCGCCCATGTTGGGCGCGGCCAGGACGGGGTTTGTTGCCAATATGGCTTTTATTTCTTCGAGTCCAGCCGTGGCGGCATCCGTCCGCTCGAAGTGTTCGGTGCGCCGGAGGAGGCGATAAAGGTGTCGGTGTCAAACCGGCGGATCTCGGTAGGGGGTCCCGAATCAAGCGTCTAGGCGGATGGTAACAGAGACAAGGGACACGATGTTTACCTGTGTTCGGGCCCTCTTGATGGAGGTAAAACCCTCACGTCCCGCTTGATTGATATTGATATTGTGGATGTTTACAAGAGTGGATCTACCACGAGATCAAGGAGGCTAAACCCTAGAAGCTAGCCTATGGTATGATTGTCGTGGTTGTTGTGATTGTAGTCCCACGGACTAAAGCCATCCGTTTATATAGACACCGGAGAGGGCTAGGGTTACATAGAGTCGGTTACAATGGTAGGAGATCTACATATCCGTACGCCAAGCTTGCCTTCCACGCCAAGGAAAGTCCCATCCGGACACGGGTGAATTCTTCAATCTTGTATCTTCATAGTCTTGGAGTCCGTTGATGATGATAGTCCGCCGATGATATTCGCCGGTGATGGTAGTCCGTAATCCAGACACCCCTAATCCGGGACTCCTCAAGAGCTCCTCAACCAGGCTTCAATGACGATAAGTCCGGCGGTATATTGCTTGGCATTGCAAGGCGGGTTCCTCCTCCAAATGATAGAAGATTGTGAACACCAGGATAGTGTCCGGCTCTACAAAATAAATTCCACATTCCACCGTAGAGAGAATAATAATATATACACGAGTTCAATTCTGCTGACGTTTTCCGTGGCATGACGTTACACCAGTACCAAGCCATTACTCCAATTGTTTTTTTATTTTACCACCTTAGCGCATTTAGCGAAGCGGTTTCCTTGGCACGTCCTGTCGAAGCAGAGATTGTGTTTTCCCTTAATCCGGGATTCTCATCAATACGGGCGTGGGTAACCCAACCGCGCCCGTTCGCCACGCCCCCTCTATCGAAGACGATTCCCAAACGGCCACGGAGACGGCTCTTGGTATCCTCCCACTTTATAACGGGACCAAGGCTCATTTCTTTTTCTTCAATCTTCCATCGAATCCTCTCCACGCTCCAAGTTGCAGCACCTAGAGCTCCAGATTCGAGCGCTTTGGACCTTCAACGATGTCCGGTTCCGACCTCCAGGGCCGGTGGATGCCCTCCTCCGTTACGGAGGAGGACGTGCTGAAGATTCGGGAGGACAAGTACCTGTCTTACGAGATTTCGCACAGGTTGCCTGCCGAAGGGCAGGCCATCCCCACCCCTGAGCTCAGCGAGTATGTCGTCTTCGTTTCCCACCTCCGTCGGGGTTTAGGCTTCCCGACGGATCCTTTTGTGAGAGGGCTCATGTTTTACTATGGGCTGGAATTCCATGATTTGGCTCCGGAGTCCATCCTCCATATCTCCGCATTTATTGTCGTCTCCGAAGCCTTCCTCCGCGTCACCCCTCACTTCGGCCTGTGGCTGAAGACCTTCAATGTGGCGCCGCAGATGATCGAGGGGCGCTGCGGAGTGTGGCGGGCGGCCATAAGTAGGAGGGCCGATGCCCTGTGGGTCCGCTGGCTCCTTCCAAGAGGAGCTCGGCTGCGGCAGCAAGAGTGGTTCTATATTACTGTTCCGAGGGGCCGCGACAAAAGCCGCCTCCCTATTCCGCCTGGACCTCCACAACGATTTATATCGTGGGTCAACCATGGCTCAACTGGGGCCGTCAAAGGACGTGCCCCTCTACCGCAGGGCCGGATTCGAGATCTCCTAACGAGGGAGATCGATATGGTGGTGGTGATGCAGGTTATGCTAATTAGGCGCCTCCTGCCTCGCAAACGCCGCCCTCTCCGGTTATGGGAGTTCAATCCGAGGGCCCACGGATTCTCCAACACTTCATGGGTATGACACCTCGGAGATGTATAACTTATTCTTCGGATCGCAAGAGGTGCGTCCGAATTGACCGAGGATGCTGGACTAAGCTGCAATCGCCTCGGATACTCAAGTAAGTAGTTCCAAGTCCGACATACCCTTTGTTTGCCTTTCGATGATCCGCTTTCCGACCGATCTCCTTCTACACAGGAGTGGATAGCGGAAGCAAAATTAATACGTGTCCGCCCTCCCCGAGACCGCCCGGATCCCGTGCTAGTCCGGATGTTGAGGTTGCGCCGGAGGAAGGCGAAGGGGAAAGCAGGAAAGCTACAGCCTCACCGAGGAGGCTCTTGAACGAGGGGATCGAGAATCCCTCCTACCAAGGGGAGAAGAGGACTGCCTCCGAGGACCCGGAAAAAGCCCCTAAACGGGGAAGAAATTCGCCGAGGGTCCTGCGTCCGGGAGGACCCGCCGCACAATCTCCCCTTATGAGCCAGCCTCCAACGAGCCGTAAGTAGAAAGAAAGGAGTTTTATAATAAGGACATCCCTATTTGTGCTTCCGAGGATAACTAAAGTTTTACCTTGTAGTTCGGATCTCCGCCCTTCGCAGATGAGCTCGTCTCGGGGACCTTCGTCCGAGATGATAGAGAGCGAGACGCCCCGTCCGGGCGCCGTTGGATAGGGCGGACGAGCTCAAGTGTCGCCACGAGGGAGCTCCCGGTGTGCAAAGCCGGATAGTTCGCGCCAATCGGTGTACGGTCAAGGATCTCGCTTGAGAAGGCGTCTATCTCGTAAGATCAGCACGCATTGATGAGCATGGTGATTGAAAGGATTTCGTCACCAAGGCGGGTTGCATGATGCCGCCAGAGTTTATCAAGGGGTTTGAGGTATGTAAAATGACACACCTTTTAACAGTTTTGCATATAGAATGCGCCCAGTATAGATAGTAGCCCCTGAGACTCGGTAGGTTGTCGATATCGACAGCGTGCCGAGGATCAAAATCGCAGGTTTTAAATTCCCATCGTGCCGATGCAGGTGGCGGGTCGTCCGGGGGCCAGCGGGACTGATGGAGTTGCTGAACTAAAGTGGCAACTCGATGTGGCGGATGAAGACATCGCGCTGATCAACAGGCGACTTGATGAGTCGCAAGGTAAGTGTTACTGCGCGGTCACATGGTAAGGGAGCCGAAGCCAACTCCTTACAATATGTGCGTGAAATGCAGATAGTGCTGCTGCCGTGGAGAGTCTTCGGGCCGAACTTGCTCAAGCCAAGGAGCAGGCCAGAAGGAGTAATGCGGCAACCTCGAAGGCGGCCGAGGAGTTAGCGGCTGAAAGGGCCGCACACTGCCGGAGCAGGGAAGAGATAGCCGAAATGGTTGTGAAGTTAAAAGAGGCTACCGACCGCAATGAGACTCTTGGGAAGGAGCGCTTAGCGGGCAAGAAGATCTGCGAAGGCCACCGCCGGTTAAGAGTGCCCGCCTACAATGTGAGCTATGAAGGAAGAGCTGCGCCAAAGCCGAGGAGATTGTAGCCGGTAAGCCTTTTCGCTGCTACCAAGGTTCACGGATCCAAAATATGCTCACTGGGCTAACTGTGGTGTCCGGAGGACCTTATATGGACTTAGCAGCGAAAAGGGCGGATGCCGCAGCATTTTCGGCCGTAAGGATCACCGACTCAAGAGCTGTTTTGGTCTCAATTCCATAGTCCGGAGCGCTCACTCACGACCGATCGCTATTGAGTGGGCTGAGCTAAATAGGTTGTCCGGCTTGCTATGGCGGATATAGTGACCCATATCCGCCGGATAGGCCTCACCAAGAGTTACTTTGGCTTATTGCAGCAATTTCTTGAGGCGGTGCCGCATATCAAGGCGATGAAGCGGTCGGCCTGCATAGAGGGTGCGCGGATGGCGCTACCGTGTGAAGACACATTGACAGAGATGGATGCCACCGCTGTTGCACTTCGGTTCGATAATAACCGACTACCCGCCGAGCACTATTTTGGCGGCGTCGCCCGGTGCTCGTAATAGAGGCGCGGTGCTCAAAAAATGTTCCATTCAATGAACGCTTATATGATGTAAAATGATATTTATGATGTAAGCGCCTTTTATACTTGTGCGCTCAGGTAATAGAATATCTCCTTTGCGGCCGCTCATGTATAATGTATGTATAACCCGAAAGATGGCGATCGTCGGCTTTCAGCCCCCACGCACAAGGTGCGGGGTGTTCGCAAAAATAGCGCGCTTTCACACTTAATCGACGCCTCGGTCCTGTAGAAGGAGGTGGTAGCGTAGCAAATGAGGCAACCGGACTATAATGCTTTATCACTTTCACTTAGCCATGGAGTTCGAGGGTGGGACTACGACATAGCCCCTGGGGCACCGTGCTTTTCAATTCGGGCGCCAGATGTGCTTGGCCGAAACGCCTTCACAAAGCGGAGGAATCCTAAACATTCCCAAGGTCGACCGAGTGGTTGACCAGTCTCTCGCTGTATCATGACAAAGTTTTCGCTTTCATCGAGGTGCTCGCCACCGAATCGGGGCACAATCGCAGAGTTCTCCGGAGCCGCGTAGCCGATGATACGGAACGAAGGCAGCAAAACATAGGAGCCGGGCAAACCCAACATTTGACCCAAGAAATGATTCGAGCTGATGCATATAAGGCGAACTCGAGACGCCAACACTCCCGAAGGTGTTCGGTCTTTATAATAGCGGCAAAACAAAGCCCTAAGCCCCTTGTGTCCGTGTACGGCAGGTTCTTCTCGCGCGCCGACGCCAAAACGCCAGCCTCCACTCTAGTTATAATGATAAACCAGGGATTATAGCAACAAGAGACAAGAAGAAAGGTTTACGAGGGTCTTAGTCCGAAAAGAGTCCTTGCAACGGGTCCCTCACTGCACGCCTGCGCTGGTTCCGCAGCCGCATCCTCGATGGGTGTGCACGCTGTTCATCTGTAAAAAGAGAAGAACTTGATGGAAAAGAAATCGCGCGAGAAAGTGCATAAAAATTGAAATATAGATTAAGAAAGTTGAGCCTATGCTAGCTCATTATGGCTTATATGCGCAAACCCTTGTGAAGGGGTGCGGCTAGGTAGCCCCTAGCTTATTTATTCCGGACTTGTCCAGCCGCGGTCCGGGTCTCCGGCGACCCTATGATGGAACGATGCCACGTGGACCGGCATTTTAAGCGTAAGAGACGCGGAATGTGGTATTAGTATTGAAGCGACGAGAGCTTCCCGTCCGTGGTGCTTGATAGCTGGCTTAAGGGCCCGCGCCACCCTTTGAAGGAAGTGCGGCTATGCCAATTGTAATAGGGTCTATCCTCACTTCTGCGGATTGTGTCCGGATATAGCAGGTTTAAGTCATCGCCACCGCCCATCAACACCGCATTAATTGCAGTCCGCCTATTATGGGATCCGATATCGTGGCAGTCTATCCTCGCGCCCGGATACTTCTAGACTAATCCGATGGTCGAAAGTGATTGGTTTTGACATCCAACCTTGGTCCACTGGGTGGATCGTCCGACACTTGTCTTGGCGAAAGTGCCGTTGCCTTTCTCGTGTTTATCACGTGAAGCGAAGTTTACTGTTTTGACTTCATGAGGGAAAGTCCTTTGACTTCCGGTGCTCACCGGTGGGGCTCGCATTGTCCTCGCCATGACGAGCCTTTGTGTCCGCATTAAGTCTGCCGGACTATTTAAAACCCAACAATTTCGTTGGTATGGTTTGCCGCCTTCCGGGTACCGTGGATTTGACATATCCGATCTAAAATTTGGTGTAAATTTGATAGCTCGCCTCTGTTGTCCTTAAGAGGCCGTGGTTTTATTGTCCGCCACGAAGTTTTGAATCCGCGCCGACCGCCGTGTTCTGTGGGATTTTATCTTTATTTCGCGATCTTTCCTCGCCGTGACTTTCCGCTTCCATCTCGATCTCGGATGTACTGGTCGCTGGTGCTGCATCTTGCTAGCCAGTTGTCTTCTCCTCGCAAAAAGCGCCATGAGGCTTGTTAGCGGCCATTGTTCTTGGCTTCTCTTGGCCGAGGTGTCTGGCGAGCCATTCGCCTCTGGACGTTGTGTTTAAAAGCCGCTAAGGCTTCCGCGTCCGACAATGACTATTTGGTTCTTTTTGGTAAGGCACCTGCTCCAGATTTATGCTACCGACTCTCCGGCTGTTGGGTTATATGACTCAGATCGTCGCTTATCCTGGAGGGCGGACATAAGTCCCTTGAAAATTTGTTTCTAACGCTGCCCTCAAGCTCTTCCCAACTTCCAACAAGAGTTTTCGGGAGGCTTTTGAGCCAATGCCGGGCTGGCCCTTTGAGCTTGAGGGGTAGGTATTTTATGGCGTGGAGATCATCTCCTCTAGCCATGTGTATGTGTAGTATGTAGTCTTCTATCCGCACTGGGTCTCATAGCCGTCAGATGCCTCTATGTTTATGGGTTTAAACCCTGCTGGAAATTCATGATCCAAAGACCTCATCGGTGAAACATAGCGGTGTGCGGCGCCCAGATTTGGGTGTGCCGCTGTCTTCAACACTTGTCGCGGTGTGTTACTTCGGGTCCTCTTTTTGGCCCGTAGATGGACCTAGTTGGGCCGCCCATTTTACCGTGATTATAATTGCTTGTGTGCAGCCCCGCTTGTCGCTTTGGGCTTCATCCGCCGCCTATCCGCTAGGCGGCTGTTTATATTTTGACCGTGAAGGCTCGATGGCTTCCTCGCCAAATTCGCAGCAACTTGCACTTCGGTAGTTTTAGTTTGATGGCCATTGCCATATTTGTTCCGCGGTCTTGAATACTTTGCTCCACTTCATTCTCGAGCGTGTCTTCGCTGTTTTGAGCTTCGCTTTCGCTTTCTTCAAACTTCTTGCAAGTGGCGACTAGTTTTTGGCGATGTTCTTATGCTCGTGTTGTGGCCGGACTGTTGATTGCTCCGTGAAGGCGTTGATTATCCGCTCGCCCCTGTTCGTCGTCTCGCTGGCTTGCCCTGCTCTATCGCTGGGTCGTTAGGAAGTTCTGCTTTGATCGAGGCGGACTTAGGGCGGCGCTTACGCCGCCGCTTTGGTTCTTTATCGGCGAGATTATCCTCCGCCGCCCCGTTGTTCCTCGTTATCGCTTCTTCGGGTGTCCACCATGTATATGTCGATGACGAGGTGGTCTTCCAAAGGTCTCGTAGGCACTGGTTCTTGGGAGTCTCCGCATTGTCGCTCATACCGCCGATGTCTTCGGAGTCGTAGTCGAGTATGTCGGTTGAATCATCGACGGTGGCTACGAAGTGGGTGGTGGGTGGGATTTGAATTTCTTCGTCATCCGTGTCCCAACCATCCTGGCCGTAGTTTGGCCAGGGCTCTCCAGATAGCGAGAGATGCTTCAATGAATTTATGATATCAGCGAAGGGCGAGTGCTGAAAGATGTCCGCAGCGGTGAATTCCATGATCGGCGCCCAATCGGATTCGACCGCAGGGCGCAGGAGGTTCGAGTCCGCAGGAGTCCGCACCTCGAGTCATGGGCTTTATGTGGGACAAGGCAAGTGTTCGCCCATCGTCAGAGAAATTGCGGCTCCCGAGGCGTGTCCAGCCATCCGCCCTCGATTCGAGCGATCGCTCCGGACTATGAGTCGGAGCGATCCGGTGCGGCCTCCAAGGTGTTGTCCGCGGCAGAGTTAGGTCATGCCCATCGTGACAGCGCCGCACGCCGGCTGTGGCTCGATCCATCGAGATCAAGTCCCCACGGATATCGGCCGTGAATTTTGCTTCCAAACCTGACTCGACGGCCAGGGCGAGCTTTCGATCTGCTCCAGATGGCTGCGAAGTTGTTCGCAAAGCGAAGCCGCCGAATACGAAGACCTGTCCGGGAGAAAGGTCTCACCCAGACTGCGCCGTTGTTGATTGAAGAGGCCATCGAGCCTATAGGTGACGCACACGAGGAACTCTCAATGAAAGCACCAATGTCGGTGTCAAACCGCGGATCTCGGTAGGGGGTCCCGAATCGTGCGATAGGCGGATGGTAACATGAGACAAGGGACACGATGTTTACCCAGGTTCGGGCCCTCTTGATGGAGGTAAAACCCTCACGCATCGCTTGATTGATATTGATATTGTGAATGTTTACAAGAGTGGATCTACCACGAGATCAAGGAGGCTAAACCCTAGAAGCTAGCCTATGGTATGATTGTCGGGTTGTTAGGATTGTAGTCCCACGGACTAAAGCCATCCGTTTATATAGACACCGGAGAGGGCTAGGGTTACATAGAGTCGGTTACAATGGTAGGAGATCTACATATCCATATCGCCAAGCTTGCCTTCCACGACAAGGAAAGTCCCATCTGAACACGGGGTGAAGTCTTCAATCTTGTATCTTCATAGTCTTGGAGTCCGGTTGATGATGATAGTCCGGCCGATGATAGTCCGGCCGATGATAGTCCGGCCGATGATGGTAGTCCGGCAATCCGGACACCCCCTAATCCGGGACTCCCTCAAAAGGGGTAATGCCTTTTCTCCCAAACGAGTGATAAAGCGGCTTAGAGCCGCCACGCATCCAGTCAATTTTTGTATTTGTTTGTGGTCCTTTGGGATATCCAATTGTGACAGTGCTCGAATCTTGGCTAGGTTTGCTTCAATTCCTCTACCGGATACAATGAAGCCCAAGAGCTTTCCGACTGGTACGCCGAAAACGCATTTTTCCGGGTTAAGCTTGATGTCATATGTTCAGAGATTATCGAATGTGAGCCTCAAGTCGTCTACTAGAGTTTCGACATGCTTGGTTTTGACGACCACATCATCTACGTATGCCTCCACTGTTTTGTCGATCTGGTTTGCCAGACATGTCTGAATCATGCGCCGGTATGTTGCGCCGGCGCTTTTGAGCCCGGAAGGGCATTGTGTTGAAGCGAATGGGCCGATGGGTGATAAATGCCGCTATGGGTTTGGTCGCTCTACCATCTTAATTTGATGGTAGCCGGAGTATGCGCCGAGGAAACACAATGAATCGTGTCCCGCGGTAGCGCCGATAATTTGATCGATGCGGGGAGGGGAAGGATCCTTTGGGCAAGCCTTGTTGAGGTCCTTGAAATCGACGATAGGCGCCAAGATTTGTCCTTCTTGGTACCATCACCAGGTTTGCTAGCCAGTCCGGATGTTTTATATCTCCGATGAATCCGCCCAATAGTTTGGCTAGCTCCTCTCCCATGGCTTGTCTCTTAGGTTCTCGAGAAATGCCAAGAGCCTGCTTGACTGGCTTGAATCCTTTTAGGATGTTTAGGCTGTGCTCGCCATCCGGCGTGGGATTCTGGCATGTCCGAAGGGTGCCAGCAAAATGTCCGTGATTTTAGAGGGAATTCTCGTAGAAAAGCGCGCCTACATCAGGGTTTAATTGTGCTCCGATGGAGGCCGTTTTTGTAGGGTCCGTTGGATGGACTTGGAATTTGACTATTTCGTCCGCTGATTTAAAGGAGGTGGACTTGGATCTTTTATCGAGTATCACATCGCCCCTGTTTACCGTGGAGCGCAGCAAGCCAGGCCTCGGCCGCTAGGGCTTTGGATAGTGCCTCAAGGGCCAGTGGCTGTCTTATTTTCGTGTGGAGTGCTATGTCCGGTCACTAGCAAGAGTGATGATTCCGCTGGGACCGGCATTTTGAGCTTCATGTACCCGTAATGGGGTATAGCTTGAAAAATTGTGAATTCCTCTCCCTAATAGAGCATGGTATCCGCTGCTGAACGGGGCCACTTGGAACGTGACCTCCTCGACCTGTAATTATCCGGCGGTGTTAACACCACACCCAAGGTGATTTTTCCTGTGCAGACACTTCCGACCGGGTATTATTCCTCTAAAGGTTGTGCTGCTTCGCTCAATGCGGCTCCACCTATTTCCATTTTTCAAAGGGTTTCATAAATAAGGTTCAACCGCTGCCACCGCCCATGAGTACCTTGGTAAGGCGAAGCCGCCACTATTGGACCGAGGACCAATGCTGCCGTGCTCGGGCTGTTCGAATTTAGGTTCATCACGGCATTAAAGGTAATAGCCGTGTCACCCATGGGTTTATTATTGCTACTTGGTAGACTTCGCAAGGCTGCGGAGTGTTCATTTTCGTGATATTAT
This sequence comes from Aegilops longissima, assembly GCA_021605205.1. NCBI lineage: Eukaryota > Viridiplantae > Streptophyta > Magnoliopsida > Poales > Poaceae > Aegilops > Aegilops longissima. The sequence continues at coordinate 257,995,313 of CM038682.1, read as the reverse complement.
TTGATGCGAAAGTCTCAAGACTGTTAATATCGTCATCGTATCCCCGGCTGGTGCTCGTGGATGTTTGGGGTTAGAAGCTCTTCGCCACTTTTGGCCACCTGCCGGAGTATCCGACATGATCTAAGGCTATGAGTTGGTGTGGCTCCCTCTGTACTATGAATTTTACAGGGTCCATTGAGCCATCCCTCCAGTACGGTTCCATACCCCTAGGGGGGTTTTTGTTTTTTGGTGTTTAACCCGGGTGATTTGCGATAATGCACCCTTTTATTTCGGACTGGGTTTGTATTCAGGGCCGGATTGTCCCAAAATCTTACTTCGGTTTTCCAGGCGCTTTCCATTGCACAATACTTTCGTATTATGGACGCCAAGTCAGCAAAGAGTGTGATTTCACGTCGACCTGTGGCGTTGAGGATTCCCTTGTCCATGCAGTTATTGTAGAAGAATAAAATTGCGTCTTCCTCGCGGCAGTCCTTTATCCTGTTCAAAACCAGGAGGAATATGGCCCAGTAATGATGTACTGTTTCCTCGGGCTCTTGCCTAATTTTGGATAGATCGCCTATGTTCGGGTGGGTGGGTGGAATTAAATCCGAAACCTCACCCAATCTAAGACTCAAAGGCCAAGGAGTTTCCGAACTCGAAAGCTTGGATTCTTGGATGTTGTCCAATGAATCTAGCCCGTTGCCTGACTCTAAGTTCAGGTCTTGAGTGACGTCCTCCCCTCCGCGGGTATCCGGCTTGGAGGGATCGGGAATCCGGACATAGCTAGTCCTTAAGATAGAGGAATGTTTGCCGGATTGTTCCTCCACCACTGCAACGTGATGGGTGCCTGGGGAGAGTTAATCTTCCTCGGATCGGGTTTAGGCCCAATCTGATCGTAGTCTGTAGCGACTCCCAGGGCGGCGATGCGATCCAAGAGCTCGTTTAAAGAAGAGAGCTCCATCGGATCTAACTGCTCGGCGAGTTCCGAGTTGACGTGAAGATTGCTTTTGATGACCCGAGAAGTCATCGTCGGCGCGGCGGCCGAACAGGTGGTCATAAGAAAACCGCCTAGCCGGAGAGTTTGGCCGATAGCCAAAGCTCCTTTAGCAACAGTGCCATCTTTAAAGATGGGATGAGGCATCCTTCCTGATGGCGACGGCATAGAGGAACTCTCAATGAAAGCACCAATGTCGGTGTCAAAACCGGCGGATCTCGGGTAGGGGGTCCCAAACTATGCGTCTAGGCGGATGGTAACAGGAGACAAGGGACACGATGTTTTTACCCAGGTTCGGGCCCTCTCGATGGAGGTAAAACCCTACTTCTACTTGATTAATATTGATGATATGGGTAGTACAAGAGTAGATCTACCACGAGATCAGAGAGGCTAAACCCTAGAAGCTAGCCTATGGTATGGTTGTTGTTCGTCCTATGGACTAAAACCCTTCGGTTTATATAGACACCGAAGAGGGTTAGGGTTACACAGAGTCGGTTACAATCTGAGGAGATCTACATATCCGTACCGCCAAGCTTGCCTTCCACGCCAAGGAAAGTCCCATCCGGACACGGGACGAAGTCTTCAATCTTGTATCTTCATAGTCCAGGAGTCCGGCCAAAGGTTATAGTTCGGCTATCCGGACACCCCCTAATCCAGGACTCCCTCAGTTAGGGCCAGTCAAAGTTTAGTCAAAAATTCTGGTTTTAAAATAAAACCAAAAAAAGAAAAGAAAACGTTTTGAATAGATACACGTCGAAGGCGTACTCTGGTGTTTACGCCTTCACTTATCCAGCGTGGACAGCGCATGGGTCACTGACAGTGGGTCCTCAAGTCAGGTTTGACCATTCATCCCCCGCCTTCCCTCTCCTTTGGCCGAACGGAGGCGGAGCTCCGGCGATCTTCACCGGTGAATGACGGCTCCTCGAAGGCATCCGAGGGCAGGGATGGATCCGACATTCCAAGGCGGTCCTCCCGGTATTCGCTGGGCTGGTGGGGGTCACCGGCGGCGAGCTTCACGGCGGAGATGGCTTCGGACACAATTGGGGATTTGGGATATGGTGGCTCCCGATCATGGCTGAGGGTTTGGGCGGCTCCGCACGATCCAGGGGAGGAGGATGGAATCACGGGAGGGGTTTGGGGGCCTCGGTTTTGGCCGGATTTCACCGGAGCGTGGCGGCGGCTGAACCTGTCGGAGGTGAGGAAGATGACCTTCTTCCGTCGTTCTCTGGCGCTGGGGGGCTCTAGAGAGGTTGTGTGAGGTTGCTTGAGGGCCTTGACGAGCTCGGGGGCTCCTTAAATAGCGCAGCCATGTCGGTTCCGCGGCCGTGGATAAGGTCGCCGGCGATCCGCCGTTCTGTAGCGGTCAGGGCGACGTGGCGGAGACGGGCGCTAGCGTACGAGTTCGTGGATGAGCTCGGGCTGTTCCAGGAGCGAGCTGGCGCGCTGGTGTGGCTCGGGCGGCGCCGTCCACGGCAGGGGCTATTGTGGCCGGCCGCTAGCCGCCATGTCCGACCTAACGGCGGCGCTGTAGGGCTCCAGGGGCTGGCTTGGAGGGCTCCGACGTGTGGACGAGGGCGGGCGTGGCTCTGCAGGTGAGCAAGGGCCAGGGGCACGACGTGGCGGCTCAAGACGACGCGTGCAAAACGCACGCCTGGCGCGCCAAGGCACGACGCGTTATGTGTTTTCCAAAATGCCAGCGTGTGCTAGAGGGCGTAGGAGAGGCTGGGGTTTAACAGGTCTTGGTTAGAGTCATCTAGGAGCTTAGTGGACATGCTAGTTTATCCAGAGGTGCAAGGTCATAATGCAAAGACAAAAATCATGTCCAAACTGTCCATGAACTCAAGGTGTTTGACAGAATGCCAATGGTATCTAGGCAACTCTTGGGGTGGCCAAAATCCCCAGATCATAGTCTCTTTGGATGATAAATAGGGTGGTAAAGTTAGTTTGGAAAAACTAGAAATTTGTTAGTGCAAGATTTTAAGAAAACTAATTCTGGACATAAAGTTAAGGGCATCATTTTATGGACCAAAAATCTTCCAATGGGCCCAATCTCCTGGACTTAAGAGTTTGGTATGGTGTACTACAAGCAGGAGAAAACCCATGGTCACTAGAGCAAAAATAATTAGGGATGCAGTAGAAAACACCCAACCGGGCCAGAATGAAGATGAGGTTGATTCACTCAAATTTTTCAAAGAACCTCAATGGGTTTTTGCATAAAGTTGAACCATATGCTACTACTAACATCCCATAATTTTGGTGGAAGCTTTAAAGAAATATTTAAATAGGTTGTAGTGCAAAATTGCCCACTGAACCAGATTTGAAAATTTGGTGTAGAGATCAAAATATCCAATGAATGAAAGGTATTTTTGCATAAAAGTGATTTAGAAACCTCACATGACATCCCCAAATTTTGGTGAAATTTTTAAATAAATCTATCAAAGGGCTGCAGTGCAAATTGAGCTTTGAAACTTAAGAAAATTTATTTTCACAGAAATAAAGTTCAGGAAAGATAAATTCAGAAATAATTCCATTGATAAAAAAGAAAAGGTCTTGGGAAGATAAACAAGTCCAACAATATATCAGGAAAGTTTTCACTTGGGGTAAAAACTCCACAATATCAAAGAAAAGAATGTTTCTGAAATCAAAGAAAATCCAGAAAATGAAAAATTTAATTTCCTGGCAATTTTTTTTAGTAAACAAATCCTGTCCAAATTTTGGATGTCACAACACTACCCCCTTAAGAAAAATCTCGTCCTCGAGATTTGCTAAAAGCTGTTTCGAAAATATTACTCTTACCATTTCAAAAATAACCACTTTACTTACGCAATAAAATGCGGCTACAGTGAGAGGGCAATAAGTGGTGTAAAACTACAGTGTGGGACACTGGCGCTGTGTGGAGAAATCCACGGTTTGGGGAAAACGAGAGATACAGTAAATTTAGAATAATTCTAAATACTAAAATACGCTGGTCGTACCCGAGAGCACAGTGTTCCCTCTGGCTGACAGATGGACCCGGGGCCCATTGTCAGTCTCTTCTTCTTCCTCTGGCTCTCTCTTCTTCCTTTCTCTCTTGACGCTTTCCCGCTTTCTCCACCAGCGACGCCTAGCGCCAGAGGGCAATCTAGGCCGCACTCATGTAGTGCGCGCGTGTTAGCTGCCGTGCAGCGTGCACTCACCTCATGAGCCAAGTCTTGGCTGTCGGCATCGATCGCGGATTCGCCCCCGAACACCGGCGATCGAGCGACGAGCGGCGCTGGTGGACTTCGCCCACCATACACCGATCTCGAGCTATAAAACGACTGGGGTGCTCCTCTCTTCTTCCTCACACCTGTCCTTGATTCTCCTTCTCCCCCCTTCTCCTCCATTCCTGTTTGCAGAAGCTCGAGGTGAGGCTCTAATGGTGGAGGTGGTGCCGGACTGGTACGTGATCCTGGCGTGCGGAGGGCTGGCGGCAGTGCTGGGGCTCTCTGTGCTCCTATGCACGATGATCCTCGATGATCGTCGTGATGCTGCCGCTCGAGTGTTGGCTCTCCGCGGTGGCGGTGATCACGAGGATTAGGTGTGGTGTCGGGTGCTAACTGTTGTTGGTGTGCCGGAGGTAACTTGTACCCGGATGATTATCCACTAATTTCTCCTTCAGAGACTGTGGTGTGTTAGGGAGGTGATCAGTTAGATGCAACACGATTACGTGGTTTGCAATTTGTGTATGTGTTCGAGTGGTTGTGGTTGTGAGTCTGCTGCCGTGGTGCTGCGTGAATAAAAATCTATGTCGGGGAGAGATATATGCCGTGACAACTCAGGGAAAACAAAATCTCACTCCGAAATTTATTTCGAGTGAAAACAGTTAATCACAAATTACCGCAGTAAAGACCACTCACACTGATTGAAATTAAAAACTTTAATTCATTTCAAAAATTTAGGATACCACACATACATTGCAACACATAAACAAATGCAGGGACAATAAACATAGCAGTGACATCTACAACGTCAACGGTAAGTGAACAGGGTCCTGAGAAAAAGTCTCTGGAATCGGGGCACACTCTTCTTCTATCGGGGGAAGCGGATTGACTAGTCGATGGATGCGCCTCTCCTGGTCGGGTCTCAGTGGTCTGCCGATGGCGATCTGAGGGTTTAAATCAGCGAGGCTCTGGAGATAACCCATCACACGTTGGGTTAAACGCTCTTGAGCGATGACATACTGGGCACGGTTGGCCAGCACTGGGTCTCTCTCAATTCGTCCACCGGGAAATGATGCTACTTCTCTGGGTGCTGCACGAGTCGGGAAGTAATAATACCCTCGATCGCTGGCATAGGGTACCGCGAATCGCAGGCGAGCAAGCGCTTCGTACGCAGCAGCTTCTATGGCCATATGTGGGGTCGGCATAGATTTCCCCACGAAGGAGACCTCCGTTGGGTCTTGGTTCGGGTTTGCAAGAGGGATGTGCACTACGGCCCAATATTTCGAGGTGGATGGGGTGATCCTCGATTTGAGTAACTTGTACTGGGGTGGTTGGATAGCACTCATGGTACTGCAGGTGAAGTCCCACAATATCTTAACAAAACTACCCGGGGTTGCATATGGAGTTCTCAGATAAATACTGGGGCTCGGCATGGCAAAAAAATGGCTGTGAGAGTTGTGCACAAGGTGAGGGGTACTTGGCAAGGTCACGAGGTGACCTTTTTATAGCACTGGAGCTGGGTTATTACCGTGGTGAAAGGTAATGAATTTGCCAGTTCTGCTCTAAGGGTCGGGGTCAAAGCCACAGATACACGTATCTCACTAAAGTGACGTATCACTGTGGGGGTCGTCGGGGTGATTTTTGGTAGCTGTGCCAGGGATAAAAATACAACTGCATGCTAACATATTTATGCAAGGTTACTATTTAAAATAGAGGCACAAGAACAGGCTGCGTTTATTTACAAGGTCACATGATTATAAGGCGTGGACACACTGAGACTCGGTGCTACTCGAGTGACTTAGTCTACCTTGTTTATATCCAAGCGGGCGTGCCTTGTGGATGTCGAGGCTTCTCCTCAGGTCTCACTGTCGGGATTAGCTGGAGGGGGTTGAGGGGCTGCAGGGTCGGGGTAGCGATGATGACCATCTCGGGGATTGTTGGCCACAATCCCGTTGGAGCGTGTTCCCAAAAGGCGACGAAGCACTTCTGGGGACACCAACGTATTTTGGTCAATGGCTGGGGCAGACCTCAAGGACTCGATCGGGTGTCCGAACAACATGACTGGGTTGTCAGCGTCGGGCTCATCCTCTCCTCTCGCCGGGGCTTGGCGAACCAGTTCTCCACGAGCTGTGATCAGATCAAGGGTGATTTGATCGAACAGTTCCTCTAGTGCACCTACATAGCGCACTAGATGCAATAATGCAGGATCCATCTCGTGATCTCTGTTGGCAACCTAGGGTGGCCTACCATACCCGTCACGACTGGGGTAGTAGTAGAACGAGCGACAGTTAACTCTGGGTGACAAGTGCCGGAGTTGAACTATAGCCTCTCGAGCAGCTAGTTGGATGGCTTGTGGCTCAAAGGAAGTTGTCCTTCCGGTGAACCTGTAGGGGCGTTCTGGCGATAGACCCCTACCGTAGATGTGCACAGTGGCCCAGAATTGACGGCTCTCACCGCTCATGGGTCCTTGGTACACAACATATTCTGGGGGTTCTTCTAATGCAAAGGCATGGCGGGTGAGGTTTGCTAGCACAGTCACAAAACCTCCAAGGTTGTTTGCTGTGGTTTCATTGTGCACGACGGGGCCTAGCATTATGGCTCGGTTTGTGGAAGAGGCTGTGTTGTGCTGTGTTGAGGTTAGCGTGCCCTTTTTATAGAAAAAGGGGGCGGAGTCTTCCTTCGCACGCTTGCGAATGAGATAATTTAGGTGTCGGTCACTGGCGCGAGATCGACAGGCTGGGCTGATAGGTTGGGCACCGACTGCCAAAAGGTGTCGGGGTCATTGTGGGGCTATTTTGCACGAGAATCTTGGCTGGGTTTAGGTTATGGTCTGGTGGTTTGGTTAATCTAGGTTTATTGACCTGGCTAAGATAGGATTAGCCAATGGTCAGCCTGGCTCTGATACCAAGTTTGTCAGGATCGGATTTTCGGGATATTAATTTTCCCAAAAATGGCCCTTGTGCTCACCAGCCCTAGGATTACTGTTAGCTGATGAGGCACAAACTTAATACATAAATTCCAAGCAAATTACAAAATATGTAGTACAAGACCATTATGGCCTATGAGTACAACAAATGGTTTCTAGTGGCTGATGGCAGAAGCGGTTTGTGGTCTCTCAGTGTCTATGGGACTCCATTTCCCACAGGAACAGCTGATCTGGATAACTCCTATCTTCGTGAGGCTGCTGTCACCCGTGCGTAGGTTCCGGGGCTGTCAGCGCAACGCTCCTCTCCATGCAAGAAATCTGGCCAAGACAATAGCCAGGGACAAGCCAGTGAGTACTTTTGAATGTACTCACAAACATTATGAACACATGTATAACATTCAAAATATAATCATGTTCCAAAATATTCTATAATCATAACGTCAGTCACAAAATAAAATCCATGATGCACGCAAGCAAGTTATTCATGTAACACATGAATAATGCAATTAGAGTGTAGAAATATAATGCCTCAGTCGGGCGTCTGAGCGACACCACAGAAAGGGCTCATAAGTGAAATAGGTAACAACCATGCCGCAGTCGGGCGTCTGTGCGATGCCACATAAAGGGCTCATAAAGTAAATACGTAATAAGCATGCCACAGTCGGGCGTCTCAGGGACACCACATAAAGGGCTTATATAGTAAATAGATAACAAGCATGCCACGATTCAAGCGCCTCAAATGACACCACATAAAGGGCTTATATAGTAAATAAATAACAAACATGCCACGATCGATGCGTCATGCGACACCACCTAAAGGGCTTATAACAGAATAATCACAGTGAATATCCAAGAGGTAGAACCGTCCCAGGGATACTCAATAAATCAAATAATGAAAATAATTAGTCCACAGTAATAATAATCATAATCATCATATGTGAGGGAGTCCTGGATTAGGGGTGTCCGGATGGCCGGACTATGACCTTTGGCCAGACTCCTGGACTATGAAGATACAAGATTGAAGACTTCGTCCCGTGTCCGAATGGGACTTTCCTTGGCGTGGAAGGCAAGCTTGGCGATACGGATATGTAGATCTCCTCCCATTTGTAACCGACTCTATGTAACCCTAACCCTCTCCGGTGTCTATAAACCGGAGGGTTTTAGTCCGTAGGACGAACAACAATCATACCATAGGCTAGCTTCTAGGGTTTAGCCTCTCTGATCTCGTGGTAGATCTACTCTTGTACTACCCATATCATCAATATTAATCAAGCAGGAGTAGGGTTTTACCTCCATCGAGAGGGCCTGAACCTGGGTAAAAACATCGTGTCCCTTGTCTCCTGTTACCATCCGCCTAGACGCGCAGTTCGGGACCCCCTACCCGAGATCCGCCGGTTTTGACACCGACATTGGTGCTTTCATTGAAAGCTATGCCCCTGGACTTATAGCTTTCCTTAACAGGAGACAACATGACTTAAACACCATCTTTCACATACTCGCCGCACAATCTCGAACAACAATCATACCATTGAACGCTTTGCACTGCGGGCCAATTCGCTTGGTCATCTGGAGCAGATCGAAAGCTACGCCCCTGGCCATCAGGTCAGATTTGGAAGTTTGAACTACACGGCCGACATCCGCGGAGACTTGATCTTCGACGGGTTCGAGCCACAGCCAAGCGCGCCGAACTGTCATGATGGGCATGATCTAGCTCTGCCGCTGAACAGTGCCCTGGAGGCCGCAGCAGTGTCCGCTCCGACCCTTAGCTCAGAGCCGACTGCGCCAATCGAGGACGAGTGGCTGGACACCGCCTCAGGGGCTGTAATCTCTACGGCGATCGAGCCGAACACCATACCTGTCCTTTGCGAAGCTCGTGACTCCGAGGTGCCGGACTCCTCTCCGGACTCCGAACCTTCCGCGCCCCTGTCAATAGAATCCGATTTGGCACCGATCATGGAGTTCACCGCCGCGGACATCTTTCAGCACTCGCCTTTCGGCGACATCCTGAATTCACTAAAGTCTCTCTCTTTATCAGGAGAGCCCTGGCCGGACTATGGTCAGCAAGGTTGGGATGCGGACGACGAAGAAATTCAAAGCCCACCACCACCCACTTCATAGCCACTGTCGATGATTTAACCGACATGCTCGACTTCGACTCCGAAGACATCGGCGGTATGCATGCCGATGCAGGAGACGACCAAGAACCAGCGCCTACAGGGCACTGGAAGGCCACCTCGTCATATGACATATACATGGTGGACACCCCAAAAGAAGGGAACGGCGATGGAACAATGGAGGATGACCCCTCCAAGAAACAGCCTAAGCGCCGGCGTCAGCGGCGCCGCTCTAAATCCCGCCACAGCAAAAACGGCGATTCCGGCACGGGAGATAATAATACCCCGGACAGTGCCGAAGACAATCCCCTCCAGCAGGATTCAACACAGGAGGATGGAGAAACCAGCCCTCATGAGAGAGCGGTAGACAGAGAGGTAGAGGACGATAATTACATGCCTCCCTCCGAAGACGAGGCAAGCCTAGACGATGACGAATTTGTGGTGCCTGAGGATCCCGTCGAACAAGAGCGTTTCAAACGCAGGCTTATGGCCACGGCGAGCAGCCTCGAGAAAAAACAGCAACAACTTAAAGCTGACCAAGACTTGCTAGCCGACAGATGGACTGATGTCCGTGCGGCTGAAGAGTACGAACTCGAACGCCCCTCCAAGAGCTACCCAAAGCGTAGGCTGCTACCCCGATTAGAGGAGGAAGCACCTAGACCTACATCACCAGCGCATGATGCGGCCGACCGGACACCTCGTGGCCGCGACAGAGAGGCCTCTCGGCCCTTCACTCAAGCCGCACCCCGGCGTCGCTCAAAGAATACCAAGGCATGGGGAAATGCGCCAGACCTGCGAGATATATTGGAGGACAGGGCAAGGCAAACAAGATCGATCTACGGATCGCGTGGGCGCCCCACGACACGTGACGATAACCGTCATGCCGGATATGGTAAATCCGGCCGGGCCAAACACAGTAGACAAAGCTCATTCGAGCTACGTCGTGATATAGCCCAATACAGAGGCGCCGCACACCCACTATGCTTCACAGATGAAGTAATGGATCATCAAATCCCCGAGGGTTTCAAACCCGTAAACATCGAATCATACGATGGCACAACAAATCCGGCGGTATGGATCGAGGATTATCTCCTTCATATCCACATGGCCTGCGGCGATGATCTACACGCCATCAAATACCTCCAACTCAAGCTTAAAGGACCAGATCGGCATTGGCTTAACATCTTGCCAGCAGAATCAATTGGTTGTTGGGAGGACCTGGAAGCCGCATTCCTCGACAACTTCCAGGGCACCTATGTGCGACCACCAGACGCCGATGACCTAAGCCACATAATTCAGCAGCCAGAGGAATCGCCGGACAATTACGGGCGCAGTTCCTAACCAAGAAAAATCAAATAGTCGATTGTCCGGACGCAGAGGCCCTTGCAGCCTTCAAGCATAACATCCGTGACGAGTGGCTTGCCCGGCACCTAGGACAGGAAAAGCCGAAATCCATGGCAGCCCTCACAACACTCATGACCCGCTTTTGCGCGGGAGAAGACAGCTGGCTAGCTCGTAGTAATAACATGACCAAGAGCCCTGGTAATTTGGATACCAAGGACATCATTGGCAGGTCGCGTCGCAACAAGCAAAAGCGCCGCATTAACAGCGACAATGCTGAGGATACGGCAGTTAATGCCGGATTCAGAGGCTCTAAACCCGGTCAGCGGAAAAAGCCATTCAAAAGAAATACTCCGGGCCGTCCAATTTGGACCGAATACTCGATCGCTCGTGCCAGATACACGACACCCTCGAAAAACCAGCCAACCACACCAACATGGATTGTTGGGTGTTCAAGCAGGCAGACAAGTTAAACGCCGAAAACAATGACAAGGGGCTGCATGGCGATGACGAGGAGGAGCCCCAGCCGCCAAACAATAGGGGACAGAAGGGCTTCCCCCCACAAGTGCGGACGGTGAAAATGATATACGCAACCCACATCCCCAAAAGGGAGCGGAAGCGTGCACTCAGGGACGTATATGCGTTGGAGCCAGTCGCCCCTAAGTTCAACCCATGGTCCTCCTGCCCGATCACTTTTGATCGAAGGGACCACCCCACTAGCATCCGCCACGGCGGATTCGCCGCATTGGTTCTAGGCCCAATCATTGACGGATTTCACCTCACTAGAGCCCTTATGGACGGCGGCAGCAGCCTGAACCTGCTTTATCAGGATACAGTGCGAAAAATGGTCATAGATCCTCAAGGATTAAACCCACAAAGACGACCTTTAAAGGCGTCATACCAGGTGTAGAGGCCAACTATGCAGGCTCGGTTACACTCGAGGTGGTCTTCGATCCCGGATAATTTCCGGCGAGGAGTTAATCTTCGACATAGTCCTGCCCGCAGATGGCTATCACGCCTGCTCGGACGGACCGCATTTGGTAAAGTTCAATGCGGTGCCGCACACGCATACCTCAAGATCAAGATGCCAGGCCCTCGAGGAGTCATTACGGTCAACGGAAACACCGAACGCTCTCTCCGAATGGAGGAGCATACGACGGCCCTCGCGGCGAAAGTACAAAGCAGCCTCTCAAGGCAATTCTCCAGTCCGGCCATTAAACGTCCGGACACCGTCAAGCGCGCCCGGAGTAACCTACAACAAGACCGCCTGACACGTTCCGAGCACGCGTAGCAATGCGGCCCCAACCCCAGCCCTCGCGAAATTGCGAAACCAGTACTACGCGTACATAACTACGCTCTGGAAATACCATGGGCATAGGAGGAGGGGCACGACCACGGCATGCCCAAAACGCGGCTCAACTGCACCGGGGGCTCCCGATTTTGTCATTCTTTTTTCTTACTTTCAGGACTCCACCTTCCGGAAGGCCTGTCCGGCAGTATAATCGCCGAACACACGATGCAACAGCCAGGGATGCAGAAAGCTACGTCGAGTGTCCAGGTGGTCTCTATAACGAGCAGTATACTTGTTTCACATACCATCCCGCAGCTCGCCCCTTGAGGGGGACATGTCAAATAGTCCCATCTCTTGCTTATTGCACTATTTGTATCGTTCTGCTTTAACCGCAGACTTTTCGAATAAACAATACATAGCTTTTGTCTATTATTGCATTCCTTTTTTATATATAAAAATATGTTCAGTTATGACATTATGCAACCGTACACTTTGGTACGGCCAATACACCAGGGGCTTACGTACCCTAGAACATGGTGTGAGAAGTCCTAACACTCTCATGAGTGCGGCACCTTAACTTATAGCATTATATGCATCGGCTCGAATCATGTCTTGGGTCAATAGTTGGGTTTGCTCGATCCCATGTTTTGGTACCTTACATTCCGTTATATCGGCTAAGGTAGCACCGGAGAACCACCGTGATTGTGCCCGGTTGAGCTGGGCTAAGTACCTCGGTGGAGAAAGCTAAAACTGACCGTCATGATAGGCGAGAGCTGGTCGCTGTTCGAGAGGTTTTCGAGTCCCTAAAGACTTATGCCGCTTAGAGCGAGGAGTCGGCTTTGTCTGGCCTAGGCGTGGATAGCGCCCCGACCTCGGTCTTCCCAATACTAGGGGCTGCGCCGAAATTTAAAATTATAGAATTCTATGGCTAAGTGAGAGTGTTCAAGCATTATAGTCTGATTGCCTTGTTCGTTGTGTTGGCGCCTCCTCGAAGGACCCAAGAATGGGAAAAGAGTGCTCAAGTTTATCCCAACACACCAACACTGTGGCATGGGGGCAGAAGTTTACGACTCGCCATCTCTCAATTTTAATAAACGGCCGCATGAAAGGTAATATTTTAAATTCAAAAGTGTTGCTTAGCGATATGAACAAGTTTTCAGCGTCTGGGATCACAAATGCGAAGTTTACTAAAAACTACATCTTTGGAGCACTCATCCGCTATACTGGCGGGCACCCTTCAGACGCCTCATAATACATCTCGGCTTGCGATGCTCCTTGCCCGGCGGTGGTCCGTCCGTCACAAGCTTCTCAGCGTCCATCTTGCCCAGTGCACTTTAGCACGGGTAAGGGCCCTCACGGCAGCTTCAATGCATACGGAGCGCTTGATGACTTCAAGCCTTGGACAGGCATCCACCACCGCCTTACCAAAGACGAAGTAGCTCCTGTGCATGGCTTCCCAGTGCCACAGCCGGACTACATGACCCTTCATGGCCTGTTCGCCACCTTATGGAGCTCGACCAGCTGCTTCACTGGTCGCTCAAAAACATCGGGTGTCCGCCTCAAGATATCGAGACCAGAACACCTTCTCCGCCGAGCTCCCTCTTCGCTCGATAGAATGCGGCGGCGTCGGACACACTCCGGGGAAGATCTGCGAATGCTCCTGGAGAGCTCCAGACTCGGGTAAGTAACAAGTAATTCACTTTCACGTGCTTGCTTTGCATAAATAATGCCTTACCCGCCGCTATCTTCTTCATCGCCTCAATTTCCTGGAGGGCTTTTTGGGCTTCGTCCTTAGCAGATTTAGCGCTCTCAAGGGCCGAGGCGAGCTCGAACTCTCGAGTCTTTGAGTCAAGCTCCAACCTCTCGTGTTTTTCCACGAGAGCCTGGAGCTCTCGCTGCACCTCCGCCACCCACGCCTCCTGCTTCTCTCGCTCGGAGCGCTCCACGGCCGCATTGTTTTTGGCCTTGGGCAACGCTTCCTTCAGGGTCACCACCTTGGTTGTGGCCCGTGAAATACTCACGTTGGTCCCGTCATTTTTTGCAACCACATCTTTTTTATATACTTACATAAGGTATTACTTACCTTCCTTGTCCTCAAGCTGCTTCTTGGCAAGGCCGAGCTCGTTCTTGGACCGCTCGAGGCTCTGCTTCAATGCATTGACCTCCATGATCAAGACGACACAGGTCAGCAAAGACAGCCTGCATTCCCATATTGACATACTTATGTTAGACTCCTCGTATATCTTTTTGATCCTCGGTTCGGCTTTTCTTTCCGAACACCAAGCTGAGCATCGTGGTCTCTGTCTATGTGGTAATATTTTTACATATCTTAAATACATACCTCAAAGCTCGTTAGAAGGCTGGCACAAGCTTCACCAGCCCGCTCTTGGCGGATCGAACCTTCCGGATCACCACACTCATAATAGTGCGGTGCTCCTCGTCGATGGAGGCGCCGTTAAGCACCTCCAGCAGATTATCCGGGGCCTCCGGTTGGACGGAGGTCACCGGCGTCGTAGGCGTGCCCTTCTTAGTAGGGGGCCGCCTGCCGGATGCCGGAACCGTTGAAGGTTCCAGTGCGGTGCCAGCCCAGGGCCGGACTTAGAGCCTGGACTAAGTCCGGGAGGTCGCCTTGCGGCGCCTCCAGGACCACCCCCTCCTGGCTTGGCCCCTTTTGGGACGCCACCTCGGCATCATCCGCAGCGCGAGGAGAGGAGGCGGTCGGAAGTGAAGTGTTGTTCACATCCGACGAACCCAGGGAACCGCTCAACGAAGCGTCGAGCCCGGCCTTGGGCGGACTGCATGATTATATTCGGCGTCAGAAGGTACTGTGCAATGAAGGAGCACCATGCGTTATTCTGCTATCCTGATACTTACGATTTCGCCAGGGGCTTGGCCCTGGGTGGCCACTCTTCTCCGCCGTCGTCGGCGTTGGTGGATTAGTCCGGAGGGAGGGTCCTTCCCTTCTTGGACCCTCCGGCCCCCCAGTTGGGGCGACCTTCCTTTTCGTTCCTCCCCCCGCTGAAGGGGAGAGGCCTCTTCTTCCTCCTCCTCGTCTTCGTGGGAGGAGTCCGCCTCGGAGTCATCGGACGATGAGTCCGGCACCACCAGGCGCCGGGAACTCTTTCGAGTTCCCGTGGCCTTCTTTCTTGGTTTTTCTCCGGCACCACGTAAGGTGCCGTAACCAAGAGCCCCGTCAGCGGGCGTCCGCTGGTCTTCGGCAAAGGAGCCGGGCAGTCGACCTGTCCGGTCTTCTTCTGCCATTCCTGTCAAAGGAACTGGAGCTTAGATCCCGCATAGAGTTAAAATATGAGAAACAAGTATCCCGTAAAGGGTAAAATAAGCTTGCCACGCTGGCTTGGCGGTTCACGCGGAATCCGCGATCCTCGGTGATGGGAGGGGGAACCTCGGGGCCCTTGAATAGCACCTTCCAGGCATCCTCGTGCGAGGTGTCAAAGAGCCTGGTCAGAGTTTGATGCTGGGGCGGGTTGAACTCCCACAAGTTAAAATCCCGTCATTGACACGGGAGGATCCGGCGGATGAGCATGACCTAGACTATGTTGACGAGTTTAACCTCTTTGTCCACCAGGTCTTGGACGCAGGTTTGGAGTCTGGTCCGCTCTTCCTAATTACCCCACGACAGGCCCTTCTCTTTCCAGGAGGTGAGCCGTGTGGGGATGCCAGATCAGAATTCAGGGGCCGCTACCCATTCAGGGTCACGCGGCTCGGTGATGTAGAACCACCCCGATTGCCACCCCTTTATAGTCTCCACGAAGGAGCCCTCGAGCCATGTAACATTGGGCATCTTGACCACCATGGCGCCTCCGCACTCCGCTTGCTGGCCGCCCACTACCTTCAGCTTGACATTGAAGGTCAGCCATAAGCCGAAGTGGGGCTTGATGCGGAGGAAGGCCTCGCACACGACGATAAACGCCGAGATGTTGAGGATGAAGTTTGGGGCCAGATCGTGGAAATCCAGGCCGTAGTAGAACATGAGCCCCCAGACAAATGGGTGAAGTGGGAAACCTATTCTACGGAGGAAATGGGTGAGGAACACCACCCTCTCATGGGGCCTGGGGTGGGGATGAGCTGCCCCTTATCTGGGACCGGTGCGCGATGTCGTTAGACAAGTATTCGGCCTCCCTCAGCTTTTTGATGTGTCCCTCCGTGATGGAGGAGACCATCCACTTGCCTCCCGCTCCGGACATGGCTGGAGAAGGTTGAGGTGGGATGTACGGACTTGGGCGCTGGAGCTCGAGTGCGCGAAAATGGATAAGCGAAGGAGGAAGAAGGCGTAGATGGAAAAGGGGGATCCTTATCCCCTTATATGGGCGGACGAAACTCGCTTATCTCCCAAGCCTGGTAAAACTCGCTTATCTCCCAAGCACCGAAATTAATGGCACGGTTGGGTTGCCCACGCCCGTATTGATGAGAATCCCGGAATAAGGGGACACGATCTCTGCTTCAACAGGACGTGCTAAGGAAACCGCCTCGCTAAGTGCGCTGAGGTGGGACAGTAAAAATGATTCGAATAAAGGCTTGGCCGTGGTGTGATGTCACACTACGAAATACGTCAGCAGATTGGATTTGTGTAAATATTATTCTCTCTACGGTGGTATGTGGAGATTATTTTGCAGAGACGGACACTATCCTTGTGTTCAAAATTTTCTATGAAGTATTCGGAGGAGGAACCCGCCTTGCAATGCCGAAGACAATCTGCGCGCCGGACTCGTCGTTATTGAAGCCTGGTTCAGGGGCTACCGAGGAGTCTGGATTAGGGGTGTCCGGATGGCGGACTATGACCTTTGGCGGACTCTGGACTATGAAGATACAAGATTGAAGACTTCGTCCCGTGTCCAGATGGGACTTTCCTTGGCATGGAAGGCAAGCTTGGCGATGCAGATATGTAGATCTCCTCCCATTTGTAACCGACTCTATGTAACCCTAACCCTCTCCGGTGTCTATATAAACCGGAGGGTTTTAGTCCGTAGGACGAACAACAATCATACCATAGGCTAGCTTCTAGGGTTTAGCCACTCTGATCTCGTGGTAGATCTACTCTTGTACTACCCATATCATCAATATTAATCAAGCAGGAGTAGGGTTTTACCTCCATCGAGAGGGCCCGAACCTGGGTAAAAACATCGTGTCCCTTGTCTCCTGTTACCATCCGCCTAGATGCACAGTTCGGGACCCCCTACCCGAGATCTGTGCGACACCACCTAAAGGGATTATAACAGAATAATCACAGCGAATATCCAGGAGGTAGAACCGTCCCAGGGATACTCAATAAATCAAATAATGAAAATAGTTAGTCCACAATAATAATAATCATAATCATCATATGTCGCCGGTCATAACCAATGTTCCGACTTAGTA
Source organism: Aegilops longissima (assembly GCA_021605205.1). Classification (NCBI taxonomy): domain Eukaryota; kingdom Viridiplantae; phylum Streptophyta; class Magnoliopsida; order Poales; family Poaceae; genus Aegilops; species Aegilops longissima. Next base: position 257,978,110 of record CM038682.1, on the reverse strand, counting down.
GCTTTTCCTCCGAAGACCGACACTAAGACCGACACTTGACCCATCCCAGACTGTAGTCCTTAACCATGGACACGACTATTCGAATAGATGTTTAATCTCTGCAAAGAGTGTACTCTTTACCCACGGGTAACGGATTTCTTTAGTCCATCGGGACTAATTCCGTCTATCGTCTTTTGGTTGAAAACACATCTGACCGCACACACCAGCCTAACTCACCTATGTCTGGAATCACCCATGACACTGGTTTAAGCAAAACTCTAAGTGGGGAGGCTACAACCTCGATTATCATGGGATCACAAAATTTATACCGCGCGCAAACTAGGGGAGCTACCCCTTCGGCTACAACCAAAAACACACATGCCCCCGGACCAGGTGGCATGCCTACCGGATGCCGCCGGTATCTTCCACCATGGCCTCTCTGTACGGTGTGTGCTAGGAAAGGGGTTGACAACTTACTGAACCGTACCCTACCTATGGCAGGGACAAGTGGTAGTACGAAACAAGTATGGGGGGTTACCGGAACAAGACTCGATCTATGGTCGACTCAGGAGGCTTAAGTATTCCCTGCATGATTAGCATAACAATTTATACTACTACCAACAGACAGAATCACCACTCGACATACCTCATCATGACGTGCCGGACACAACCGCCTTGACGGAGGACTGGGGACAAGGCCGTGTCTACCCAAGACAGAGGCTTTCCCGGATTCCTTCCGGTATGCATGAAAGGCATTTGATGGTGACTACTATCACAAACATATCCAACTCTAATGGCATGAAATCCTCAATATGCACTCAGGAGTAGGAACATATTATCACATAACATAACGGATACTCCGTGCCGAGGTGGTGTTGTAACCGTGTCAAATAACACACACAATATTATGCCAGGGTTCAGAATGCTTGCCTTCAAGTTGTGTAGAGGCAGGGTGCATCCTAAAACTTTTGAAAGTTTTCTTCTTCTTCAAAATCCTATTTTGAAAATATTCAAATTAACCCATAGTTTCAAAATAGTACAAAAAGTTGTCTGAATTTTTTTCAAATAAACCTGAAAATAAACTAGGCAAAATGTGAGAAAGGTAGGAAAAAGAATCAACTCATTTGGAGTTATATTTAAAGAGTTTGGGCGAGTCAAAGTTTAGTCAAAAATTCTGGTTTTAAAATAAAACCGAAAAAGAAAAGAAAACGTTTCAAATAGATACACGTCGAAAGCGTACTCTGGTGTTTACGCTTTCACTTATCCATCGTGGACGGCGCGTGGGTCACTGACAGTGGGTCCATGGGGCCCACTGGTCAGGTTTGACCAGTCATCCCCTGCCTTCCCTCTCCTTTGGCCGAACGGAGGCGGAGCTCCGGCGATCTTCGCCGGTGAACGACGGCTCCTCGTTGGCATCCGAGGGCAGGGATGGATCCGCCAGTCCAAGGCGGTCCTCCCGGTAGTCGCTGGGCTGGTGGGGGTGGAGGGGGTCGCCGGCGGCGAGTTTCGCGGCGGAGATGGCTTCGGGCACGATTAGGGATTTGGGCTATGGTGGCTCCCGATCATGGCTGAGGGTTTGGGCGGCTCCGCACGATCCAGGGGAGGAGGATGGAAGCACGGGAGGGGTTTGGGGGCCTCGGTTTTGGCCGGATTTCACCGGAGCGTGGCGGCGGCTGAACCTGTCGGAGGTGAGGAAGATGACCTTCTCCCGTCGTTCTCTGGCTATGGGGGGCTCTAGGGAGGTGGTGTGAGGTTGCTTGAGGGCCTAGACGAGCTTGGGGGCTCCTTAAATAGTGCAGCCATGTCGGTTCCGCGGCCGTGGATAAGGTCGCCGGCGATCCGCCATTCTGTAGCGGTCAGGCAACATGGCGGAGACGGGCGCTAGCGTATGACTTCGTGGATGAGCTCGGGTTGTTCCACGAGCGAGCTGGCGCGTTGGTGTGGCTCGGGCGGCGCCGTCCACGGTAGGGGTTGTTGTGGCCGGCCGCTAGCCGCCATGGCCGACCTGACGGCGGCACTGTAGGGCTCCAGGGGCTGGCTTGGAGGGCTCCGACGTGTGGACGAGGGCGGGCGTGGCTCTGCAGGCGAGCAAGGGCCAGGGGCACGACGCGGCGGCTCGGGCGCACGCACGTGCAAAAAGCACGCTCTGGGCGTGCCCAGTGCACGCACATTATGTGTTTGCCGAAATGCCAGCATGTGCTAGAGGGCGTAGGAGAGGCTGGGGTTTAACAGGTCTTGGTTAGAGTCATCTAGGAGCTTAGTGGACATGCTAGTTTGTCCAGAGGTGCAAGGTCACAGTGCAAAGACAAAAATCATGTCCAAACTGTCCATGCACTCAAGGTGTTTGACAGAATGCCAATGGTATCTAGGCAACTCTTGGGGTGGCCAAAATCCCCAGATCATAGTCTCTTTGGATGATAAAGAGGGTGGTAAAGTTAGTTTGGCAAAACTAGAAATTTGTTAGTGCAAGATTTTAAGAAAACTAATTCTGGACAGAAAGTTAAGGGCATCATTTTATGGACCAAAAATCTTCCAATGGGCCCAATCTCCTGGACTTAAGAGTTTGGTATGGTGTACTACAAGCAGGAGAAAACCCATGGTCACTAGAGCAAAAAAAATTAGGGATGCAGTAGAAAACACCCAACTGGGCCAGAATGAAGATGAGGTTGATTCACTCAAAATTTTCAAAGAACCTCAATGGGTTTGTGGATAAAATTGAACCATATGCTACTACTAACATCCCATAATTTTGGTGGAAGCTTTAAAGAAATATTTAAATAGGTTGTAGTGCAAAATTGCCCACTGGACCAGATTTGAAAATTTGGTGGAGAGCTCAAAATACCAATGAATGAAAGATATTTTTGCATAAAAGTGATTTAGAAACCTCACATGACATCCCCAAATTTTGGTGAAAATTTTAAATAAATCTATCAAAGTGCAGTGCAAATTGAGCTCTGAAACTTAAGAAAATTTATTTTCACAGAAATAAAGTTCAGGAAAGATAAATTCAGAAATAATTCCACTGATAAAAAAGAAAAGGTCTTGGGAAGATAAAGAAGTCCAACAATATATTAGGAAATTTTCCACTTAGGGTAAAAACTCCACAATATCAAAGAAAAGAATGTTTCTGAAATCAAAGAAAATCCAGAAAATGAAAAATTTAATTTCCTGGCAAAAATGCTATAAACCATAACCAGAGGTGCTGCACATTTCTCATGACATATTTGGTCACTGGGTTAATTCATTACTTATTTGCATTGGGCATTTAAATACTATAAAATAATTTAAATGCTCAAATAATCATAAACTAAAATGTTTACTGTTGGATATATTCTAAACAGTAGCCATGATTAGTTTCATGATTTTTGAAAGTGTCTGAGTATTTCTAATAAAGCCCTAAAGACTACAGATTAATAGAAAACAAAAACAATTAGAGAGAGAGAGAAGCCCACTTACAGCTCGGCATGCACACCGCCCCCCCCGTGGGCCCAAACTGGTGGCCCAGCCCACCAGCACCACCGTCTCCCACCTCTCGCCAGTAGGACAAGAGGCGTGTGGCCGACGTGCTCGCCCACGCGCAGGCCACCTCCACCCTGCCTGCTTCACCCCCCGATGCTCTGGACGCCTCCCCCGAGCGCCACGCACCCCCTCTGACCTCTCTCTCCCTCGCTCACGGCCTCTCCCCTCCTCTGCTCTCTCACTCACACGTACCCGAGCGGCCCCGTCGCCACCGTCGCCGTTCGTCGTGGCCACCGGCCACCCCATGCAATCCCGACGCGCCCACGAGCTCCGCCCAGTCCCTCTCCTCCTCCCCACCGAGCCACATGAGCCGGGAAGCACTGCAACGCCCTCGACGTCGTCGTCTTCCTCCTCGGGCAACCGAGATCGCCGCCGTGATTCCGCCACCGTCCGGACATCCCCGAGCTTGCTGAGCCGCCCTACCGACTCCACGTGAGCTCCCGGTCACCTTCCCCCTCACCCCGTGGCCTATTTCTCACCGTAGCCGCTGATTCGAAGAAGCCCGAAAGTTCCCCGCCGCCGGCCATGGCGCCGCCGTGGCTGAGGCCACCCAGCTGCGCCCGAGCACGCCACCAAGTTCGCCGCCTCCCAGGAGCCCGCAGCGCCTTTCGTTTCTCCTCTAGTGCACCAGCAGCCGAGCCCGAGCCGCCTGAGCTCGGCGGCCGCCTAGGTCGTTGCCGCGCCGATTCCGCCACCCCGACCCCAAATAACTCCACCAAGAGCTGCGGCTCGTCCCCAGCTCCACCTGGATGCCCTCCGCGGCCCATTTGGTCGCCGGAGCGGCCAAAATCACTTCCGCCACCGCGTCGGGCTCGCCGGCGGCTAAACGCCGGCAGCCGACTTTGACTTTGACCATGGGTGGGCCCTGGTTGACTCTCCTGAGTCAATGACAGGTGGGGCCCATCCCTGTTAACTATTTAGGATTAGTTTTAATTAATTTTTAGTTAAACTAATTATACTGACACGCGGGACCCACTGTCAGGTTTGACCCGGACCGTGTCCCGTTGACCCGCTGACGTCACGATGACGCAGTAATACCTTTTCTGGATTTTTTATAATTCAGGAAAATTCAGAAAATACTCTAAACTTCTAAAATTCATAGAAATTCAACCATAACTCCAATGGAAATAAGTTATATATGAAAAATGATCAGAAAAATATGAAGAATCTGTTTATGCCATGATCATGCATGTTTGAACAAGTTAACCTCACTGAATAGGATGAATCATGATTAGGGTAATTTATGAACTAGCATTTGGAGTTGGAGTTCAACCTTGTTTGAATTCCACTTCAATTAACTTGGCTTACTACTACATTAGGTCAATTCAGTTCCTTAACATGACATGTCATTCATGTGAATGTGCATTTCATTGATTGTGTTCTTTCTCAGTTGCCGGTGTTTGTCCCCTCTCAGTAGACGACGTTCCGACGATTGTTCGATGACACCGATGAAGAACTATATTATCTTCAGAAGTGCCAGGCAAGCAAAACCCCCTTGTTCATTCTGATACAATCCCACTCTCTCGCTCCTGCTCTATTTCATTGCATTAGGACAACAACGACTCATGTGTTACTTGCTGCGGTAGCTGAACCCCTTTATCCTCTGCATGACCTGTCATTCCACAAGAATTAGATGAAACCCACTAGCATGAGTAGGAGTTGTTTGAGCCTGTTGTGCCTACTCATTCATGCTTGTTTGTCATGCCTGCTATTGCTTAGAGTTGAGTCAGTCTGATTCATCGGGAATGGATCGGAGGTGTGTGAACATGTCCCACGTGTGTGAGCTAAGTGTGTGAACACGATTTGGTAAAGGTAGCGGTGAGAGGCCATGTAGGAGTACATGGTGGGTTGTCTCATTGAAGCCGTCCTCGGGAACTGATTTCGTGTTTGTGATCCATGAAACAGTTACTACCACGCATTGGGCCCGAAACCAATGGACCCTCTCGCTTCTTAACCACCCTTGTTCTCAGTCCGGGAGTTGCAAGTAGTTTCGTGTTTGTAGCATCTTGGGGGCATGACGCAACGCTGACCTTAGGGGTGGGTTGTGTTGCGGTAGGCACGTGGTCTGTGTACCGATTCGCCTGCTTGGTGTCTCGAACCCCGCACACATCGTTCGGGCTGTATGGGAAACCTCGGCGGACTCCTGCGGATGGAACCCGAATAGGCGATAAACCCGGACTAGGGACTTGAGTGTTTAGGTAGGCCGTGGCCGACACCCACGTTGGGCTTCCGCTTGAAGGTTGCCGAGTACATGTCGTAAACGGCGGTAAGTGGTGAGCGTGTGTGAAGAAGTACACCCTGCAGGTTAATATGATCTATTCGAATAGCCGTGTCCACGGAGAAGGACTTCGGGTTGCCTATATCAGTTCATAGACAAGTGAAAGTGGATACTCTAAAATACGCAAGATAAGCGTGAGTGCTATGGATGGCGTTCTCGTAGGGAGACGGAGCGGATCCATAGTGGTGTATTGATATGGTGAATATGTGGACTCGTAGCGCCACCTCAAAAGAGTTACTTGCGATGTAGTTCAGGGATAGCCACCGAGTCAAAGCTGGCTTGCTGCAGCCAAACTCCACCACCCCCTTTTAATAATGGTGCATATGTAGTAAGTTCTGATGTAAGTCATGTTGAGTACAATTGTACTCACGTTTGCCTATTTTATGTTTTGCAGAGAGACGTCAGTCTCGCTAGTAGTTCCACGTGGACTTCGACATTTAGCTTGTTACCTCAGCTACGATCTTGTGCCCTCGGCAGGATCTGGTAGATAGTCAGGCTTCTCAGCCTTTTTCATTTATAGTTGTCTGTACTCAGACATGTTTAGCTTCCGCTTGTGTTTTGACTTGTATGCTCTGAGTGTTGGGTCATGAGACCCATGTTTGTAATATCTCGCTCCTCGGAGCCTAATGAATAAATATTTGAGTCGTAGGGTTTTGTTTTGATGCCATGTTGTATTTACACATATTGAGCATATTGTGTGTATGTTTGAAATGCTTGATATGTGTGGGATCCGACAATCTAGTTGTTTATCCTTGGCAGCCTCTCATATGGGGAAATGTAGTCTCGTGCTTCTGAGCGATAGAAGTCCGCTACAGCCCGGTTCACCGAGTCCTGCTAGCCCAAAGACTACTGCTTGGACACTTGATGGCGGCATGTGTTTCACTTCGTTCTTATGTCTGTCCTTTGGGAAATGTCACGCGGTGATATTCGAGTCCTGCCTAGCTGTTACAGCCGGGATACCGGAGTCCTGTTAGCCCAATGCTACAACCCAAATTCATACGTTGATGACCGACATGCTCGTTGTGATTCATGTATGCCTGTCCCCATGGGTTAGCGCCGCTTTGGGTTCACGACTAGCCATGTCGGCCCGGGTTCTTTGTCATATGGATGCTAGCGACACTATCATATACGTGAGCCAAAAGACGCAAACGGTCCCGGGCCATGGTAAGGCGACACCCGTGGGAATACCGTGCGTGAGGCCGCAAGGTGATATGAGGTGTTACCGGCTAGATCGATGTGACTTGGAATCGGGGTCCTGACATGGCCCAAGTATGTATATGGAAGTGGTGTGTGTGGTGTTTCAATACCCAATGCGCAAATTTGATGTGGCACCATGCTTTGGAATCGTAAAATCCCCATACTGAGCGAGGGTTCACGACGCGTAGCATGCGCCCAAACTTAATTAGGCTTGGAATGGTCGACCTACTATACGGTAACTCGAAGAAAAGAAGAAGAATCCACCCTAGTAACATTTCTCGTCGTTGGTCGAAATGATGGACATCCACGCGGGCCCACGAATATATATAGGCTTGCTGCCCATAACCAAGCGAGTGAGAGTGTGTCCAAAGACAACCATTGCATGCGTGTGTCCTGAACATATTTATGGAGGTGTGTGTGATGTCTACTATGCAACTTTATTCTTGTAGACACATGTTGGGCCTCCAAGCACAGAGTTTTGTAGGACAGTAGCAATTTTCCCTCAAGTGGATGACCTAAGGTTTATCAATCCGTGGGAGGTGTAGGATGAAGATTGTCTCTGTCAAACAACCCTGCAACCAAATAATAAAAAGTCTCTTGTGTCCCCAACACACCAAATACAATGGTAATTTGTATAGGTGCACTAGTTCGGTGAAGAGATGGTCATAGAAGTGTAATATGGATGGTAGAAATATATTTTTATAATCTGAATAAATAAAAACAGCAAGGTAGCAAATAGTAAACGGGCACAAAATGGGTATTGAAATGCTTGAAAATGAGGCCTAGGGTCCGTACTTTCGCTAGTGCAATCTCTCAGTAGTGCTAATATAATTCGATCATATAACCACCCCTCAAAGTGCGATGAAGAATCACTCCTATGTTCCTATGTAGCGGAGAACATAAGAAGAAATCGTTTGTAGGGTACGAAACCACCTCGAAGATATTCTTTCCGATTGATCTATCAAAGAGTTTGTACTAAAATAACACCAAATAATTTCAGATTCATAATACTCAACCCAACACAAAGAACTTCAAAGAGTGCCCCAAGATTTCAACCGGAGAAACAAAGACAAGAACGTGCATCAACCCCTATGCGTAGATTACCCCAATGTCACCTCGGGAATCCATGAGTTGAGTGCCAAAAGATATATCAAGTGAATCAAAGTAATACCCCATTGTCACCATGAGTATTCATTTGCAAGAGATATAATAAGTGCTCTCAAATCCATAAAATTCTTCAATCCGATAAAATGAAATCTCAAAGGGAAGACTCAATTCATCACAAGATAGAGAGGGGAAAACACCATATGATCCGACTATATTAACAAAGCCCGATACATCAAGATCATGACATCTCAAGAACACGAGAGAGAGAGAGAGAGAGAGAGAGAGAGAGAGAGAGAGAGAGAGAGAGAGAGAGATTAAACACATAGCTACTAGTACAGACCCTCAGCCCCGAGGGTGGACTACTGCCTCCTCATCGTGGTGGCCGCTGGGATGATGAAGATGGCCACCAGAGATGATTCCCCCTCCGGTAGGGTGCCGGAACAAGGTCAAAATTGGTTTTCGGTGGCCACAGAGCCCTGCGGCGGTGGAACTTCTGATCTAGGGTTATTTCTGATGGTGTGTCTATTTATAGGATTTTGGGGCGTTGGTTTCACATGAAGATGGGCCTCGAGGTGAGCACAACCCACCGGGGCGAGCCAGGCCCACCAGGCGTGCCCTGGTGGGTTGTGCCCTCCTCGTGGCTCTTCTGGCCCACCCACGAGCTTTGGGGGTCTCTTTTGTTCCAAAAAAATCGTCAAAAAGTTTCAGCTCATTTGGAGAACTTTCATGTCTGCACAAAAAACAACACCACGGTAGTTCTGCTGAAAACTACGTCAGTCCTGGTTAGTTCCATGCAAATCATACCAAAACCATATAAAATTGTTGTAAACATGGCATGAATACTTCATAAATTATAGATAAGTTGGAGACGTATCAACATCCCCAAGCTTAATTCCTACTCGTCCTCGAGTAGGTAAATAATAAAATAAATAATTTATGAAGTGTGAATGCTAGCAAAGTGCATAAGTTTGATCAATGATAATTTCAATCACTTTTCCTAGCATCATAACAACAATTCTTTCTTATAAAACTCCTCATGTTAAAGTAGCAACCAATTCACATGTTAAGGTTCAAACAATAATTTCTCTTGAAACTCAACAACCTATATTCTCAGTCACCAAGCAATTGTAATTCAACTTATTCAACAGAGTTTAAGTAAGAGCTCCACATACTCAACCATCATATAGTCTTCTATGATTTCTAACACTCATCGCATACACATGAGCAAAACGTTTCAACCGGACACATAGAAAGATAGGGCTTATTGTTTTGCCTCCCAACGTATTCACCTCAAGGGTGATGTCAACAATAATAACTCATGCTACCCATATTCAACTGGACATATGTGCCTAGATCTTTCCTCACCACATGATGCTTGTCAAAAGAGAAAATTAAAAATGAATAGATGGAAAAACTTTGACTCTTGCATGAAAGTAAATACATAAAGGTAAAAGATAGGCCCTTCGCAGAGGGAAGCAGAGGTTGCCATGCGCTTATTTGTTTGTATGCTCAACCCCTTAGTGCAAAAGAACGTCACATTATATTTCCCCTTATGATAGCAACCTTTATTATGCAGTCTATCGCTTTTATTCTTTGCCATCACAAGTTCGCACAACGTTCAATTTTCTCTTACACTAAATGATCTAACACTTTTAGAAGCAATTTTATTGCCTTATTGCACCGATGACAACTTACTTGAAGGATCTTATTAAATCCTTAGGTAGGTATGGTGGACTCTTGAAAATAAGATTTGGGTTTAGGGTTTTTTTGGATGCATAAGTAGTATCTCTACTTGGTGCGGAATTTTTGTCTAGCAAAGATGGGGGGCAAGCACCACATGTTGAAGGATCTATGACAATATAACTTCTATGCGAATATGGACAAACATAAACCATTACGTTGTCTTCCTTGTCCAACGTCAACAATTTTGGCATATAATATTTTGTTGGGGGCTCACAATCACAAAAGATTTCCAAGATAGTGTATTTGCATGTGAAAGTTCTCTTCCTTATAGTAATTATTCAGGAATTGCTTGTATGGCCAATATTGTGATTGTCAAGCCTCAAAAGATTTCACTTTCTAAACCCAATGTGAAGTTACCACTAGGCATGATATGATTTCAACTTTATGACATTCAATTTATTCAACAATTTACTCATAGGATATAAGTGAAGCACAAGAGTAAATACAAGCTACTCTAAAAATATATAAGTGAAGATCAAACGAGTAGTTATGTAAATGGGTAGCTATTTGAGAACTCTTATTAAAAACTTTCAGATCTAAGAATTTTATTAAAATATCAAGAAAAACAAAATAAAATGACATTCCAACAATAGCACAACTCATGTGGAGAAGCAAAAACTTAGGCCCAACCGATACTAACCGATAATTGTTGAAGAAAGGTGGGATGCCTACCGGGGCATCCCCAAACTTAGATGCTTGAGACTTCTTGAAATATTATCTTGGGGTGCCTTGGGCATCCCCAAGCTTGAGCTTTCATGTCTCCTTAATTCCTCTCATATCACGGTTTTCCTAAATCTCGAAAGCTTCATCCACACAAAACTCAACAAGAACTTGTGAGATAAGTTAGTATAAACCAATGCAAAAACCTTATCATTCTCTACTATAGAAAATCACTAAAATTATTATTCAACATTGCATACTAAATGCCTCTGCATATTTAATACTCCTATCCGCAAACCGAATCATTAAACAAGCAAACATATGCAAACAATGCAAACATAACAGCAATCTACCAAAACAGTACAATCTGCAAAGAATGCAAGAGTATCAATACTTCTTAAACTCCAAAGTTTATGAAAATATACCACACTGTAGAAAATTTATCAGAGCTTTTGCAAAAGGTTTCAATATTTTATCACATTCTGACTTTTCTAGGGAATTTTTGCAAGAGTGATAAACTTTCTGTTTTCAAACAGCAACATGTAGACTTGTAAAATAAGCATAGTAAAGGCTATCAATTCCACTTTTATTGAAATAAAAGATGCAAAACATTATTATAATGTTACATCCCAAAATTCTTAATTTTGGAATGTTATATTAAATAAATAGTTTTGATTGCTTGTTTGATTGCTTGTGTGAAACTGAGTGAAATTTGAAACTTTTTGGAAAGTTAAATGAGAGGGAATAAAAGGACTTTCCCAAACTTTCATTTTTGCATTTATGATCTCCATGAATTCAAATTATTTTCAAAATAGAAAACCCTAGAGAGAAGTTGACATGACTTCTTCCATTTAATTAAATGAAAAAGGGTTTTTGAAAATGATTTGAATCTCATTTGAAAATATTTCAAATTCAGAAACTTTATGCAACTCAATTATTTTCATGAGAGAAGATAAAATGACTCCTTCAAAACATATGAAATACGAGTTGGAAGTTTAAAAGAATCAAATTGAAAGTCCCTTTGAAGTTATTTTGAAATTACTTTCAATTTGGAGTTATTTGGGTTTTATTCAAATTAATTTTTCATCCAAAAAATAAAATATATGGAAATTAGCCCTACAGTAGAAAATTGAAGAGAAATAAATTTGAAATTATTTTGGTATTTCTAAAATAATTTTTATTGGTTTTATTACAACGGTAGCACTCTTTGCTTTATTTAAAATTTTGTGGATTTTATTTAACGTTAGAAAAATGTTCATGTTGTAGAAAATATTTTTCAAATTTTTGATACATTATATGCCTATAGTATATTTTTATTTTATTGGTTTATTTTTAGTTTTTATTCTTTGTAAAATTGTCTTTTTTTAACTTTTCGGGCCGACCGAACTGGGCCTCGCCCAGCCCAGCCGGCCCAAGTCGCTCGCGCCGTCTCCGCCGCAACTCCAGGCGGGAGTCCGCCGCCCGTACGTCGCTGCCGCCGTGGCCGAATCATCTTCCCCGCCGCCTCTCTGTTGCCCCTCCTCCAAGCTTCGCGCCGCCTCCTCCCGCATATAAAAGGCGAGGCCCCGGCCCTCTCTCTCCCCCAAGCCACCTTCGTCGCCGGATCTTTCCACCGCCGCCCTGCCCCGCACTCCACCGCCAACGCCGACCGCCGCCGGCGCCACCAGCGCACCCGCCGCTCCACGCCGCCTTTCCCCGTGCGCCTCGCCGTTTTCCCCGACGACTGGAGCTGCCTGCCGCTGCCCTGCGCCAATGCTGCCCCGCGCCGCAACCTGCCATCGCCGGGAACCGCTGCCGCCGCCGATCCGCCGACCGAACCGGTATAACCGCTGCTTCGACCCGGTTTATTTAGGGTTTTCTTTTAAAACCGGGTTTTCTTATTTAATCTAGTTAGTTAGCAAACGCTCGCTGTTTATTTCTTCGCAACGAACAAATTCGTTCGTTAGTTTTCTGTAGCGAACTTTCGTTCGGTAGAATTTTTCTTTTTCTGTTTTAATTTCGGCCGGGGACCAAGATGCAATTAGTTTATTTACAGTTTAGCCCCTAATCTTCAAACCTTCGCTACTTGTTAGTCGTTTATCCAAATCCAACGAAACCAACGCCCACTTCTTCGTCACAATCCCCTCTATCCGGATAACAAACTTAAACATGTTTTTGAAAGTTTAAAACTGGATTTAAAACAGATTTGAATTTGAACTTCTTTTGTTCATAACTTGAGTTTTATAACTCTGATTTAATTGATTCTTTTTGCAAATTGAAGCTCTTGATCTAATTTTTTTGATAAGGCCAAATTCACTTAATTTTTGTACTATTACAAATTGTTTTCTGTTGCAAGAGTTAATTGCTTGTTTTCAAAGTTTTCCGCGATCTCTTCTTCGATTCTTTTGCTTGATTGCTTATGTGTGGTTACTATTGCTTGCTCACGATAGATTGACCGGAGTGTGACGAGTAGAACTATCAGGAGTTATGAGTGCGAATCATGTTCATCAATAGTACAAGAAAAGTTCACACTTTGATCATATCCCTTTATTACCCAGTTTCTATGCATTAGTTTCAGCCATCAAGATTGCATGAGTAGGTTTGATAACATGTGGGTACTGGGAAGTAGTTGATGATGTAGGAACCTATTGTCTTATATTCAAACCTTGGGTGTTACCACGTTAGGCTTATACTGCCATGCTATGCTCGTAGACGTGGATTGGTTTGTGAGATTCATGAAAGATGTGAGAGTTATTTGTAACTAAGGGAAACTTAAGGTGGCTACTTTAACACACATCTGGGTGGATTGGTTGGGGCACCCTGGAGCACCCAGTGGTTTGCCCGGGCACCTGGAGAACCCAGTACTTGCCCAAGGGGATCCCGGAGTACCCGTATGATCATCCTATGGAATGCCACCCAGGCTCAAAGGGATCATAAGATTATTCATGCTAGGAACTTCCGTGTGCAGCCACAAGCCATTATGGGCTCTGGCATAGTTGAGTAAGTTGTGGGAATCCTTTCCATGATTGGCTAGCAGATGTAGGGGATTGTAGGTGTACCGACCTATCTATCGGTTAAGGGGTCGTCTTCGGAAAGACTGTGTCTCGGTCATCCGTTTCTCAAACATCATGCAGTGCGAGAAATTCAACGGAGGAGATTGAGTCTTGTCGGGAAAAGTGCGCAAACCTCTGCAGAGTGTATAAACTAATCATGGTTAGCCGTGTCCCCGGTGGACATCTTGAGTATCTGGTACTTGAATTATTGATTTGATCTCATCACATTACTTAATTAATTTGTTGGGTTATAATTATTATTTTGGGATTGAGTTGGAGGAACCTTCTCAATGTTTTCAACCAACTTTGTAGTTAAATAAAATATATTCCTTTGTTGTAGGAAAAAACTAGCTTTATGCAAAATTAAACTTAGAGCCTCCACCAGCCAAATATGCATGTAGTGATAGTCATTATTCATCATTGCTCTACAGTGTGAAATTGCCAGTACATTCAATGTACTGACCTATATGGCTGCAACGTCTCATGTTGCAGGATTCTTACGACAAGTAAGTGATACGTTAGGGTTACGATGTCTACACTCAACTTTGCCGTTGGTGTAGATGGGAATCCACACTTTGTTGTTACTTCCACTATTTGGATTGAGGTAATATTATTTACGTTACTTTATACATGTGATTTACCTCTGTTATAAATCCTCGAGTACTGTGCGTGTCAGCATGCCGATCCAGGGATGACACTTAAGCATAGAGACTTGATCCATTCGGGTCGGGCCACTACATATAAATAACATCAATCAAATCCTAACAAAATAAATTGACGCTCCAAGCAAAACACATATCATGTGACAAAAACATAGCTCCAAGTGAGGTTACCGATAATGCCTTCCGGGGCATCCCCAAGCTTAGTTCCTTGGATCTTCCTCGAATATCACCTTGGGGAGCCTTGGGCATCCCCAAGCTTAGGGTCTTGTCACTCCTTATTCTCCTCATATCGACATCTCACCCAAAACTTGAAAACTTCAATCACACAAAACTTAACGGAACTTCGTGAGATAGGTTAGTATGATAAAGAGCAAACCATTTCACTTTGTACTGTCAAAGACTAGATTCTTAATTGTTTCCACACAATGCCTACTATAGGATATAATTTCCACAATTTAAATTGAGCAATATAAGCCATAGAAACTAGAAAACAAGCAAACAATGCATTGAAAAATAGAATCTATCAAAAACAGAACAGTCTGTAATGATCTGGATAACTACCATACTTCAGCTACTCCAAAAATTCTGAAACAATAGGAAAAACTGGGAAATTTATATATATATCACCTGTAAAAAATTCAAAATTTTATGACGCTCCAGTTAATTTTCAAAATTCTTGGACTGAGCGCAAAAGTTTCTGTTTTTGGACAGAATCAAGCCAACTATCATCCACACCATCCCAAAGGCTTTACTTGGTACTTTATTGAAACAAAAGCAATAAAACATGATCACTACAGTAGCATAACCATGTGAAAACACAAAAACAGTAGGTAAAAGTGTTGGGTTGTCTCCCAACAAGTGCTTTTCTTTAGTGCCTTTTAGCTAGGCATGATGGTTTCAATGATGCTCGCATAAAGGATAAGAATTGAAACACGAACAGAGCGTCATGACGCATATGACTAGCACATTTAGGTCTAACCCACTTCCTATGCATAGGAATTTTGTGAGCAAATAACTTTTGGGAGCAAGAATCAACTAGCATAGGAAGGAAAAACAAGTGCAACTTCAAAACTTTCAACATAAAGAGAGGAAACTTGATATTATTGAGATATGTAAAAGCATAAGTCCTCTCTCATAATAATTTTCAGTAGCATCATGAATGAATTCAACAAAATAACTATCACATAAAGCATTCTTTTCATGATCCACAAGCATAGAATTTTTCTTACTCTCCACATAAGCAAATATCTTCTCATCAATAATAGTGGGAGCAAACTCAACAAAATAACTATCATGAGAGTGAAAATTAAAATCATGATGACAAGTTTCATGGTTATCATTATTCTTTTTAGCATACATTTCATCACCATAATCATCATAGATAGCAACTTTGTTATCACAGTCAATTGAAACCTCATCCAAAATGGTGGATTCATCACTAAATAAATTCATGACCTCTCCGAATCCACTTTCATCATTATAATCATCATAAATAGGAGGCATGCAATCATTATAAAAACTTTGCACATCGAATCTTGGGGGACTAAAAATATCATCTTCATCAAACATAGTATCCCCAAGCTTATGACTTTGCATATCATTAGCAACATAGACATTCAAAGAATTCATACTAACAACATTGCAATCATGCTCATCATTTATGCCAAACATTTTATAGCATTCTTCTTCTAACAATTGAGCATAATTTTCCAAACCACCATTTTCAAGAAAGATATTATAAAGATGATCAATAATATGATGCAATCTCAATTCCATTTTTAGTTTTGTTTTATAAACCAAACTAGTGATAAAGCAAGAAACTTAAAAGATTCAATTTCAAGATCTAAAGATATACCTTCATGCACTCACCTCCACGGCAACGGCGCCAGAAAAGAGCTTGATGTCTATTACGCAACTTTATTCTTGTAGACACGTGTTGGGCCTCCAAGCGTAGAGTGTTGTAGGACAGTAGCAATTTTCCCTCAAGAGGATGGCCTAGGGTTTATCAATATGTGGGAGGTGTAGGATGAAGATTGTCTCTCTCAAACAACCCTGCAACCAAATAATAAAAAGTCTCTTGTGTCCCCAACACACCAAATACAATGGTAATTTGTATAGGTGCACTAGTTCTGCGAAGAGATGGTGATAAAAGTGTAATATTGATGGTAGAAATATATTTTTATAATATGAATAAATAAAAACAGCAAGGTAGCAAATAGTAAACGGGCACAAAAAGGGTATTGCAATGCTTGAAAATGAGGCCTAGGGTCCGTACTTTCGCTAGTGCAATCTCTCAACAGTGCTAAGATAATTGGATCATATAACCACCCCTCAAAGTGCGATGAAGACTCACTCCAAAGTAACTATCTAGCGGAGAACATAAGAAGAAATCGTTTGTAGCGTACGAAACCACCTCAAAGCTATTCTTTCCGATCGATCTATCCAAGAGTTCGTACTAAAATAACACCAAATAATTTCAGATTCATAATACTCAATCCAACACAAAGAACTTCAAAGAGTGCCCCAAGATTCCTACCGGAGAAACAAAGACAAGAACGTGCATCAACCCCTATGCGTAGATTACCCCAATGTCACCTCGGGAATCTGCGAGCTCAGTGCCAAAACATATATCAAGTGAATCAAAATAATACCCCATTGTCACCACGAGTATTCATTTGCAAGACATATATCAAGTGCTCTCAAATCCATAAAAGTATTCAATATAATAAAATGAAATCTCGAAGGGAAGACTCAATTCAACACAAGATAGAGAGGGGAAAACAGCACATGATCTGACTATATTAACAAAGCCCGCGATACATCAAGATCGTGACATCCCAAGAACATGAGAGAGAGAGAGAGATTAAACACATAGCTACTAGTACAAACCCTCAGCCCCGAGGGTGGACTACTCCCTCCTCATCATGGTGGCCACCGGGATGATGAAGATGGCCACCGGAGATGATTCCCCCCTCCGGTCGGGTGTCAAAACAGGGTCAAGATTGGTTTTCGGTGCCCCTGGCGGCGGAACTTCTTATCTAGGGTTATTTATGATTGTTTCCCTATTTATAGGATTTTTGGGCGGCAGTTTCACGCGAAGATGGGCCTCGAGGTGAGCACAAGCCACCGGGGCGAGCCAGGCCCACCAGGCGCGCCTTGGTGGGTTTTGCCCTCCTCGTGGCTCTTTTGGCCCTCCCACGAAGCTTCAGGGTTCTCTTTTGTTCCAAAAAAATCATCAAAAAGTTTCAGCTCATTTGGATAACTTTCATTTCTGCACAAAAAACAACACCACGGTAGTTTTGCTGAAAACAGCGTTAGTCCGGGTTAGTTCCATGCAAATCATACCAAAAACTATATAAAATTGTTGTAAACATGGCATGAATACTTCATAAATTATAGATATGTTGGAGACGTATCGGTGTGATGCATGCACATGTGTTGAATACCCAACCCAATGCACAACATTGATGTGGTGCATGCGTTGAAAATTGCAGAGGTCCCCACACAGAGCAAGAGGGCGTTCATGACGTGTCATGTGCTCGCCCCCCTTCGATCCAGCGGGATGGATTCATGTGTACACATGCGCTATTATATATATGTAATCTCACATCATGATCTATATCATGAGACAAATAAAAAATTAATCCCCTCCTAAGTCAAATTAGTTAACCTCTCTCGCGCTATCGGTGAAAGTGATGGACCAAGCGGTCCGACATATGGAAGCATCGCCGATAACCGTGTGGGTGAGTGCCATATATAGGAGAACAACCATCGCGATTGCACATGTGCTGGAACATATATATGAAGAGGTATGTATGACTAGTGCATACACTATCCATTATCCATTCGGTACACCCGGAGACATAGTCCTGCAGAAGAATTAGGCTTTCTTAACCACCCACATCTTTGCAGGTGGCTTCGAAATAGTAGAGCAAGCAGGATATGATTTCTTTCGGTAAACATATGAGGTGCGAGCATAATCGAAAGAACAAGCATTGAAGTTCCTTCCAGACGAATGAGCATAGTGATTGTATGAGGTATGCATATACTCATTCTATCATTTTGAGCCTGCATGGTTAGTAATGTGGTAACAGGTAATGCATCAACAGTTTTCTTAGGCACACATATAGCTTTCTTTGGGAGGGGGGGGGGCAGTCCTGCTGTTTGGCCCAACATAGCAAGCAACAACCTCACCATCTTGATTTTTGAACAGCTTATAGTTGTCCAGAGAATCATCATCAGGATATTCAGAGATGGGTGAGTTATATCCTGAAAGTAATGCTGGATCGAGCGCTTTGCTCTTGGCAGGCACCCACACAGTGCGATGATATTGATGAGGTTCCTAGAATGAACCTTTTCACTCAGTTTCCTTTCGAAACCGACACCTTCCTTCCTGGGGTCTTTGTGAAGAATAGATTTCTTCAGAACATCACAAAGGGTTTGATGACCATGAGAGATTTAAACATTCCTGTCTGAAGAAGATCGTTCAACCTAGCATTTTCATCAGAAATAGAACCATTTTCCTCGACCGAGGGGTTAGCACTTACAGATGATTCAGTATTTGATTCAACATTGGTTCGTTCAAGGCATTTTAAGCAAGATGGCACAAACACTTCAGCTTTATCCTTAAGTTCTTGGGTGAGAAGAGAATTTTCTCTGATCAAATCCTCATGATCCTCTCTCAGCGCCTCGAGTTCCTGTTTCCTTTTTAGGTAATCATCGGTCAATATTTCGTGGTCAGGTGAGAGAAAATCATGACGAGTTGATAGTTCATCCATTTGTGACTTGAGAGTAGAATACTCTTCGGTCAACGACTGATTTTTCTCCATCTCCTCAACCAACAACCCTTCAGATTTCCTGAGGGTTTTCTCAATTTTCTCAAGAGAGTTTTGTTGAATATTCACAATTTTTATCAATTTAGCATGGTCATCCTCATCAGAAGAATATTGATCACTTGAGTGAACCTTGTGATGTTCGAAGGATACCTTTTCTTCCGAGGCTTTAGCCATGAAGTGGTAGGCAGGAGATTCATCATCCCTTGAAGGATTCCCAAAGAAGTTTGTTCCAGGAGAAGAGGCACATGCTATGCCTGCCATGCCGAGTCGGAATCCTCATCGGATTCCTCAGCTTCTTTGGAGTTAGATGATTCTTCTTCATCAGAATCCATCTCATTGCCGATGTACACCTTGGCCTTGCGAGAGTTATTTTTGCGATTGGAGGAGGACTTGGAAGGATTCCTTGAGGAAGATCTTGACGATGATTTTGATGTGGAGTTGTCCTTCTTGAAGAACTTCTTCGTTTTCTTCTCATCATCCAAGTTGTAGTTCTTGTTCTTTCTTTTGCATCGATAGTTGCTAGAATCATATCTTCCACTGGCCCGAATTTCAGCTTCCCAGAGAGGGCAGTCCGAATTGAAATGTCCAAGATTTTTGCACTTGAAAAAGGTGTATTCTTCAGTAGGTTTTGATGAAGATTTTGAACTGCCAGAGTTGCTTGAACCTTTCTTCTGGAACTGGCTCTTCCTGTGAAGACGCTGGAATCTTTTCGTGATTACTACAAGATCTTTGCTGAGCCTTTCTAGGTCATCTAAATCTTCATCGGCATTTCCATCGGAGGATGAATCAGCTACAACCTTGAGAGCATGATTTTTGCGTTGACTTGAACCGTAGAGATCTATTTTCTCTTCTTATTGTTCCTCATGGGTGTTCAGTCTTTCCATGATATCGCCAGAGTCGAGGGTTTTGAAATTAGTTCGTTCATGAATCATCATGACAAGTATGTCAAAAGAACTGTCAAGTGATCGGAGTAGTTTCTTCACAACTTCATGGTAGTGATATCTTTGGCACCGAGACCTTGAAGCTCATTTGCTATGTTACTTAGGCTATCGAAGGTTCGCGGACAGCTCTCATTTCCAATGCTCTTGAATCGATTGAATTTTGCTCGAAGGGTATCAGTCCGAGCTTCTTTCTGAGTTGAAACTCCTTCATTTTTGTTCTTGAGGACGTCCCACAAATCCTTCACAGTTTCACACTGGCGACAACGAAGAAATTGCGCATGGGAGAGATGGCCACCAATTTTGTCCTTGGCTTGAGCATCCATCTGAATGAGTTTCTTCTCCTTGTTAGTGGGGGCTTGAGGTATTGCAACAGTGAAACTGAACTGCACCACATTCCACATATCATCATCTATTGCTCGGAGGCGGATCCTCATCCTCATCTTCCCCTTCCAGAAGGGATAGTCCGTACCATCGAATATGGGAATCTTGAGATGCGACTTGTAGCTCACCAAAGACATACTTAAACTCGAAAGTCTTTAGACCAAAATTAGCAGAGTCAAGGAGTACCTTGTTCTGATACCAACTGTAAGAACAAAGTATGTCTACCAGCGGGGGGTGAATGAGAGTTTTAAATTTTCTTCAAAAAACTCAAAACTCTCGAAACCTAGCAGCGGAGCGAATGATAAACAAACTAAAGCGAGCTAATACTAAGTGCCGAAAGGAAACTAAATATGCATCGAGAGAAATCACATGAAAGAAAACACATCGAAGGTAAACATGGGCAACATAGATAACTAGTGGTGCTCGATGGCGACAGGGTATCTGTTCGACCAGTTCTTCCTTCTCAACAAGGACTATGTATGGTTGGAGGGGTTGTGACTTAACACGAAAGATAAACTCTCTTCACCGTATTCTCCTCGACAATTGGTTCGTCAACCAATGCCAATCACTCATGGTAGATACTTGAGGCAATCTCCGAACCTTTATAGACTTCTTCTTCGAGAACCACAATGACTCTTGGTCTCTGAAGAAATTGACACCTAACCGTCTAGAGAGTTTGCAGCTCTCAAGAGTAATAGGCGCAGCGTACTGGACTTAGATTTGAGTGCTGCTGAACCACTATCTAATTCTTCAGCTCTAGGGATTTTCTCTCGGTGGATTTTAAACTCAAACCACTCTGAGAGGGCGTTGCTCAACAATCTTCTCAGAATCAAACGGAGCAGCCACCGGACAAAGCCGGCGCGGGGTGGCTATTTATAGGCGCAACCTTCCCTCATGGGAAATGACCATTTTGGACATGCGGTCCAGCCAATGGCCAACCGACACATTTACAACGGTTGTATTTTGGAGCAATGTAACATTACTTGAGGAAAAAGTAATGCTAACTCCTCTGTCTGAGACAAATCTCTCTCAGCGAAGAAGAGCACAATCTCTTGCTGGCAAGTATTTGCTCGGAACACAAAGAGATTTCTCTCGCGACTTTCATAGGATTTGGGTTTAGCATCAGTGAATCAAAGTTTCGAACGCTATACCCCTCTTAATAGTACAATGGTCCTATGACTCAATAAAGAGAATAAGAACAACGAAACAAAAGCTACGTCTTCACTTCATCTTCAATCTCCTCGGATGCAGTCATTTCCCTCGGACAGACACTGAACCAATTGCTTCACTTCAGCAATTTTTGAGGGGTCACTCTTGTTATCATAATCTTCAGTGATAACCTTCGCTGCACCACAGGGAGATTATCTTCGTCGTTTGCTTCAAACTCATCATGATCTTAGGGACCTATTACTCTGTGTGCACTAGCAAACACATAAGTCCCAAACTGTTTATGTCAACAAACTCCAAAACATAAGGGGACTATCATTGCACCAATAGATCTCGATCCAACCTAGATGGTTGGTTGAATCAGCGAGAGGTTGTTTCAGCATCGAGGTTGCGCCAATGTTACCCTGATCGCTAGTGATGAGCGCCATGGCACCACCTCGACTACCTAGAGGGGCCTGTATGGGCCACCAATTAATGATGGAGTCAAATCGAGCATATCTCATGTAGGGGGCCCCGAGTAGGTAGCCTAGGAGCAATGGTAACAGTGACACATGATTTACCCAGGTTTGGGCTCGCTCTAAGAGATAATACCCTAAGTCCTGCTTTAACTGTATTGATTTCGAGGGAGTACAAGTTACAAGTTAATCTACCACAAGATCGTGTGTGTATGGGGTGTCCTCTATGATCCCTACCCCTCGACTTATATAGGTATTAGGGGTGTCTAGGGCTTACACATGGTCGGTTACATCTACGGTAATCATGGGTAGACAACCTCTAAGTCTTGGAGTAGGCGCTAGGTCTTCAGAAACATCCCATCTTGGCATTGTGGGCTTCGACAAAGTGGCCCACCAATAAATCATCATGGGGATCATCGGCTCAGCCTCCTGGCCGGGAGATAACACGGCGAGCATCCCCTAGTCCAGGACACCATCATGTGTGGCTCATTAATTAGCAAGATGTGCCTTTAGATATCGATCAAATCCTATTTGTTCTTTCCTATGGACGAACCATGATGTTCTTTGCTTATGTTGTCGCTCTAAGTTGGCTTTGGAGGTCATTAACCTCTCCTTTCGGAGGCTTCAATCTTTATTATGTAAGAAATGTTAAATAAACGCCCTCCTTTGGAGGTCTCAAGTTTGCCAAAAAATAGTGACGATGTGGGAGTATCTGTCTGATGCATGTTGAGTATGGTTTTGCTGATGTTGCTAGGCCGATGCACCTATTTGTGTCATGACCATGAGCGCATTCAACACACGTGTCTACCTTTATAAAACTTATGTTCTATTGTTCTCGATTCCTTACTTCGTCTCCACCCAAATTTGTTCTTCTAGGATTGTGATTATGGTCTAGAGGGGAGGGGTGCATAAAGAATTATAAGACTAACCTTTCAGGCTTTCTACTTCTAGTTGCCTAGAGCAACCTAAAATTGAAAGTCTACAAAAAGAATAATAGAGAGCATGGAAGCAAAAATTTCAAGAAAAGTAGATAGGGAAAAGGAATTACCATGTGAAACTAAATTACTCATTGAGATCAAGACAAGACAAGTCATCTTTAAAAGTGTCCCATCCTCTCTCACCTGGCGTGCTAAGGAAAATAAGAAAAAAGGTATAACATTTTCTCACACGCGAGTGTGCAAGTTCGATCTTCGAGTATGTTCATTTCGAGTTACGTCACAAATACGGTGTCTCTTTGCGTGTGTTGAAAAGCTTGGCTGGTCCAGCTTATTAGATCTTGTATTCTTGTGTTCCGCGAGGGCAACCATTGTCAATGACGTTTATTACGTTACGCTATGTATAAACTTACACTTTCCAAAAAAGAAAAACGCACACAACCACAGCTACACGTTGTATCACGAGCACGTGGTTGCGAGTCCAGAAAATATATCTGAACAATAATTATTAAATATGGGTCATCTTAATCAATGATATCAGAACAAATCCAGATCAAACAATAAATATAATAAAGATAGAACCATGGAGAAGGTAAATATGGTCCAAAGAGTAGCACACAATGCTTTTTAGGACATAAGTCATAGGAAACAATATTTCTCACTGAAACTCGGACAACCTCCTACAAAAACATTTGTTCCACCACAAAAATGGAGTAAAAAGGAAACAACATTTCTTGAGGACGGGGAAGAGGATTTGTGGAATGTGTAAGTGCATCTAGTGCCACACCTAGTTGGTTTTGGAGTATTGACGGCAAATTTGGTTGAGGGACTAATGCGTTTGTGAGAATTGCAGGATAACACAGGTAGTGTCCCTCATTGATTCGGTTTACCTACGGAGATGACCCTAAAATGTATGAAGAGATTGGCGACAATGGTGGTATGTGAAGATATTCATATTGAAGACAATGACATGAGAAGGCATTGAGTGAAGACTATGGGCCTTGCAAGACTGTGTCGTTTCGTTGTTTCCTTTTTCTTCTTTGTTGAGTCATAGGAACCACCGTCTTTGTTAAGTGGGGTCCAAGTGAACAAAGTCGGAATGGTCAAGTGATGCTCAACCCAAATCCTATGTCTTGAGCGAAGACAATGAGAGCAAATCTTATCCAGAGCTGGATGAGTCGACTTTGCTTGTAGCCCAAGTAAAGTTGTCGTGTGTGTTTGAAATCGACCGTTGGAACACATGTCGGTTCCTTAGTGACCAGGTCATTTCGGACATATCAGGTCGGGTTGCCTAGTGGCTATAAATAGCCCACCCCTACACCATAAATTGGTGGCTGCTCGAGTCGATTACGGCTTTTGTCGTTTGAGAGCAACCCACCTCGAAGCCTTTGAGAGAGAGAATTCTTGCGAGGACAAAGCCCAAACACCCAGAGCTAAAGAGTGTTAGGCATCATCAAGTCTTTACATCTGCGTGGATCAAGACTTATTACACTTGAGGACTGTGAATCCTCCAGCCGGTTAGGCGTTGCGTTCTGAGCATCCAAGAGTCATTGTGCATCGCCGGTGAATGAAGTATGTGAAGGTTGGGAAGTCTACCTTGAAGACTTCTCAGAGTGATTGGGCGAGAACTGTGTGTCCTTAGCTCAAGGGGAATAAGGTGAAGACGCGGTCTTGAGTTGAATCTCAGCCTCCCTAACTGTGACGTCTGTTGTCACGACAATGGAACTGGTCCAACAAATCTGTGTCTTCAACAAGTGACCGGTTCTATCCTCTCCTCCCTTTACTTAGAGTTTGTCTTTGTGAAGTCATTGCCTATTTGTCGCACTGTTTGACTTCATTGCTTGACTACTATCGTTGGTTGGCTTCATACTATCTTCCATCCCGATCCTTACTACCTAGCTGCTATTAGTCTTTGTACTTTCACATTATGCATACTTGACTATGGTTTGCTTGTTGTAGTTTATCTTCCGCTGCATATCAATTAGGTCATTTCTATTTTTGTCTTGAAACTTCCACGTTTTGAAGACTTTCATAAAATCGCCTATTCACCCCCTCTAGTCGATAACTAGCACTTTCAATTGGTATCGAGCAAGGTACTCCTTGTTACGTGTGATTCGGTTTAACCACCGGAGTTTTAGCTATGTCGATTGCAGGATAATCAAAGTCTTCGCTGCATGCCCGTGTTCGATGGAACTGAATATCCCTACTGGAAGAATAAAATGCGCATGCATCTTGAAGCCATTGATGTCGACCTCTGGTATGTCGTCAAGAACGGCGTTCCCAAAACTGGTGAAGGTGTCACCCTGCGATGTCAAGAAGTTCATTCAATCGGACTCTCCGCCAAGAACATCATCTATGGTCATCGACCAGAGGAGGGCGATATGGCCGCGTGAGTGCTCTGGAAATGTCGAAGCTAGTCTGGGACTGGCTATCCAAGGTCAACAAAGGTGTCTCAACCCAGAGAGATCAATTGATCAGTGTTCTTCACAATCTCTTCAACCGCTTCAAGAGAAAAGACAATGAAAATGTCCAGCTCACGTTTGATCGCCTCACCGACATCACAAATGAGCTTCGTGCTCTCGGCGCCACTGAGATTACCAAGCATGAAATCGTCAAGACACTACTGAGATCACTCGACAGCTCCTTTGACACCCTTGCCCTCATGATACAAGAACATACGACTTCAAGACACTCGATCCGTCGATATACTTGAGAGGCTCAACACACATGAGTTCCACTTTACGAGAAAAGAGATATCTATGGTCCCAACTATGGCGAACTCGCGCTTTGAAGGCAAAAGTTGTTTCCTCATCGAAGAAGAATCATTGCAGTTCGATGATCCCAAGACATTGGAAAGGAACTTGCTATGCTTGTGAAGAAGTTCGAAGTTCACTAGGAAGAAGGGCTTCAGAAAGTCTTCACGATCTAGCTCAAGAAATGATGAAGCTTCCACTCATGACTACAAGAAGAGAACATGTCACAAGTGCAAGAAACCTGGACACTATATCTCTGAGTGTCCACAGTGGGACAATGAGAAGAAGAAGAAGAAGAAGAAGAGCAAGGAATATGATTCTGATGACAATAAGAAGAAGAAATCCTCAAAGTCTTCTTCCAA
The DNA here is from genome assembly GCA_021605205.1 of Aegilops longissima. Taxonomy (NCBI): domain Eukaryota; kingdom Viridiplantae; phylum Streptophyta; class Magnoliopsida; order Poales; family Poaceae; genus Aegilops; species Aegilops longissima. Next base: position 257,952,104 of record CM038682.1, on the reverse strand, counting down.
GTCCTCATCAAAGTCTTCATCTCATAAGAAGAGCTCATCTGGCAAGGCTCGTGCTTTTGTTGGCAAGGAAATGGATTCAGAGGAGGAGTCTTCTTGTGAGGAGGCGAAGGTGGAGTCTGAAGAGGAGTCCGACCCTGGCATTGCAAGTCTGGCTCTAGCCACAGCCTATGTTGCCAAGTCCATCTTCAACACTGAAGACAATGACTTCCACACCAACGCTAAAGCTGATGACAAGGACGACCCTGCTCCCACCTACTGCTTCATGGCACGTGGTGCCAAGGTAAAATCACGTGATGCTTACTTTCAAACATCAAGTGAAGATGACTCTGATTGTGAATCCAAGTCCAGCTACAAAACACTAGCTAAAATTGCAACTGAACAACAAAAAGCTATTGAACATACTCAAAAACTGTTAGACAAAAGCGATGACCTGTTGGACGCGGAAATGACATGTTCACAGTCCTTAGTTGAAGACATAAAAAAATCTTCATGCTAAGTACCAAGAACTTGAAAGTCGTCATGAAACTCTCTCAACCACTCATGAAAAGCTCTCCTATGATTATCTTCAAAGGAAGCAAGAGCTTGAGAAATTGAGAGCGGCTCATGAAGATCTTCAAAAAGAGAATGAGTCACTTCGCGCTCAACAGATCAGTCCCGCTCAGGATGGATTTGAACCACCATGTGTAAAATGCCTTGAGCATGATAACGCTACCTCTGTTGTTGAATGTTCCATCGCTGATCTCGTTGCATTGTCTTCAACTACTGATGTGGTAACTAACCCTCTCATGGAGGATACCACTACTATTGCTGAAGAAAATGCTAGGTTGAAGACATTGCTTGAAACAGGGGTGTATAAAAGTCTGAAAGGACATCATACACTTTGCGATGTCCTCAAAAAGCAGATTCTGAACCGAAACCCTAGGAAAGAGGGTGTTGGGTTCGAGAGGAAAATGAATGTTGATGGTTCCTACTGGAAGCCTGAGGAGTATCCCAAAACCACATGGGTTGCTACAAAGGGACCTTCAGTGGATCCATCCACCTTATCTGGCTTTACCTGTGCTAATCCTATTATCATTGATGAATCCCTTGATGCAAACTATAAGTTGTTCAAGAATCAGATGGTGAAGTGTTTGCTGGTATATTGGTACTAACTGCAGGTGGACCACCTATGAAGAAGATCTGGGTTCCCAAAAGTTGTCTTGAGAATCTTCCAGTAAATGTGATCATGACACCACCTGGGATGAAGACAAACCCCAGACCTAAGGCGTCATATGGTCCAAAGGCTTCAAACAGACAAAGGGCTCACCTGAGTCACCCTAACGCCAATGTTTTGCAGGGAAACCGTACTCAAACTTATGAATATGAGCGTGTGTCTTCAAACCGATATGTTCATAGATCTAAGAACTTTTCTGCTTATTCATATGAGTATCATTCATCTCCTGCAAGGCTATTTGCTAGGGCTCCAAAGTCAAGTTCTCGAGATGCTGCACTTAGACTCATTGCTTCTAAGCCACCCCAAGATGTGGGTGGTTAAGAAGAATTAACTTTCTTTTGCGGGAAGGGTCTCGGCCCAAAATCAAAGGCGTCGATGCTATTGTTGGGGACCTAAAACATCTTGTAGGGCGCAAGATCAAATGCCCAAATGGTCTCACTATGTATTTTGTTCTGAATTGTTTGCCATTCATCCTATCAGTCCTAATCTTGATCTGAGCTTCAATAATCCTCTTGCCGTCAAATGTTTATGCTTCACAATACTCTTGGTGAAGCCTATCCCCTAACTGCATCTTGTAGAGTATGACACCTCATGCTTCAGAATGGATTATGGACAGCGGATGCACTAATCATATGACTGGTGATCGAAGTCTTCTCATGGACTCAACCTTACATCCATCAGACGAGAGTCACATCACATTTGCTCACACTGGTAAAAGCAAGGTATTGGGTCTAGGTAGAGTTGCAATCTCAAAGGATCAACACATGGATAAAGTGATGCTTGTTGAATCCCTTGGTTTCAACTTAATGTCTGTCTCGATGCTTTGTGACTTGAACATGATTGTGCAATTCGGAAAATATTGTTGCCTTGTACTAATGGAATCTGACAAGTCTCTAGTCTTTGTAGGGTATCAGAAAGATGATCTATACATGGTAGATTTCTCAGCAGGTCCACAGCTTGCCGTATGTCTTCTTGCAAAAGCTTCAGAATGCTGGCTCTGGCATCGGAGGCTGGGACATGCTGGCATGAGGAACTTACACACACTTGCCAAGAAGAAGCATGTCATAGGCATCGAGGGTGTCAAGTTCAAGAAGGATCATTTGTGTGGTGCCTGCGAAGCTGGAAAGATGACTAGGGCAAAGCACCCCTCGAAGACAATCATGATGACATCTCAACCCTTCGAGCTGTTACACATGGACTTATTTGGCCCTACTCACTACTCTACCCTCACAACAACTGCTTGTCTCTATGGCTTCGTCATTGTTGATGACTACTCAAGATATACATGGGTGCACATAATTCTCTACAAGACTGAAGTGCAAGATGTCTTCAGACGCTTCGCCAATCGAGCCATGAACAATTATGGCGTCAAGATCAAGCATATTAGAAGTGACAATGGCACTGAGTTCAAGAACACCGTCTTGATCTTTATCTGGATACAATGGGAATCACTCATGAGTTCTCTGCTCCATACACACCTCAGCAAAATGGCATCGTAGAGCGCAAGAACAGAACCCTCATTGAGATGGCTCGAACAATGCTTGACGAGTACAAGACACCAAGAAAGTTCTGGCCTGAAGCTATTGATACAGCATGTCACGTCATCAACCGTGTCTACATCCATAAGCTTCTGAACAAAACATCCTATGAGCTCCTTACTGGCAAGAAGCCAAATGTTAGCTACTTCAGAGTATTTGAAGCTAGGTGCTGGATCAAGGATCCCCATCACAAGTCAAAATTTGCACCTAAAGCTCACGAGGGCTTCATGCTCGGTTACGGAAAGGACGCGCACTCTTACAGAGTCTTCAACCTCTATCTCTACAAAATCGTCGAAACTGTGGACATGCAATTTGATGAAACCAATGGTTCACAAAGAGAGCTCCTACCAAGTACACTAGACGAAGCTCCGCCCAGCGAATCTATCAAGCTGATGGGAACTGGTGAAATCATGCCTTCAAAGCACAACTGAAGAGGAACTTATCATTTCGCACCTAACCAACTCAAGACAATGCTCGGTGAAGACAATCCTCCCAATGATGACAATGATCAGCAAGAGCAAGGTCTTCGTCCGATTCATCCTCGAGTTGCAAATGAAGTACAAATTGAGAAGATAATTGATAGCATCAATGCACTGGTCCACTTACTCGCTCAAGAGCAACACAGTTAGCAAATTTACATGGGCACTTTTCTTTTGTGTCAATATCGAACCCAAGAAAGTAGTCAAGCCTTTATGGAACCTGAATGGATACAAGCTATGCAAGAAGAACTTCAACAGTTCAAGCTGAACAATGTTTGGGAACTTGTCAAGCGTCCTGACCCTCGCAAGCATAACATTATTGGCACAAAATGGATATATCGAAACAAGCAAGATGAGCATGGTCAAGTCGTCAGAAACAAAGCACGTCTTGTGGCTCAAGGATATACTCAAGTTGAAGGAATTGACTTTGATGAAACATTTGCTCCTATGACTAGGCTTGAAGCTATTCGCATACTGCTAGCCTATGCTAACCACCACAACATCTTGCTATATCAAATGGATGTGAAGAGTGCATTTCTCAACGGCAAGATTGAAGAAGAAGTATACGTCGCTCAACCACCTGGCTTTGAAGATCCAAAACATCCAGATATGGTGTACAAGCTAAACAAAGCACTGTATGGCCTCAAACAAGCTCCTCGCGCTTGGTATGATACGATCAAAGACTTCCTGAAGAGCAAAGGCTTCAAACCTGGATCCCTCGATCCCACACTCTTCACGAAGACATATGATGGTGAATTGTTTGTGTGCCAAATATATGTGGATGACATTATGTTCGGCTGCACCAACCAGAAGTATAGTGATGAGTTTGGATACATGATGCAAGAGCAATATCAGATGTCCATGATGGGTGAGCTGAAGTTCTTCCTTGGTCTTCAAATTCATCAGCAAAGGAATGGCATCTTCATATCTCAAGAAAAATACCTCAAAGATTATCTGAAGAAGTTTGGAATGCAAGATTGCAAAGGTTACACGACGCCAATGCCAGCCAAACACCATCTGGGTCCCGGCGACATTGGTAAAGAATTTGATCAAAAGGTATACCACTCCATGATTGGTTCCTTACTTTACTTATGTGCATCTAGGCCAGATATTATGCTTAGTGTTTGCATGTGTGCTCGATTCCAAGCGGCACCAAAGGAATCGCATCACTTAGCTGTGAAGGGAATTCTTCGATATTTGGCTCACACCCCAACACTCGGATTATGGTATCCAAAGGGCTCAGAATTTGATCTGGTTGGATTCTCGGATGCTGATTATCTGGTGACAAGGTGGATCGCAAGTCTACATTAGGCACATGTCACTTTCAGCACGATCACTTGTCTGTTGGTCTTCAAAGAAGCAGAACTATGTATCACTCTCAACTGCTGAATCTGAATACATTGCTGCTGGATCTTGCTGCGCTTAGCTTCTATGGATGAAGCAAACTCTCAAGGACTATAGCATCAATCTGAAACAAGTACCTCTCTTCTGCGACAACGAAAGCGCCATCAAGATTGCCAACAATCCAGTCCAGCACTCGAAGACAAAGCACATTGAAATTCGTCATCACTTTCTCAGAGATCATGTCATGAAGAAAGATATTGACATCATTCACGTCAACATCAAGAGCAATGGCGATATCTTCACAAAGCCCTTGGATGAGAAAAGGTTTTGCAAGTTACGGTGTGAGCTAAATATCTTGGAATCCTCAAATGTCCTGTGATGAGGCACACATCCTAACACTTATGCATGTTGATGACTTAGATGTGCAACACACGAAGTAAAGTATATCTTCAATCAATGAAGACTTACATTCTGAGTGTGAATACATTAACGTGGAATTTGACTTCGGAGCGCCACGATAATTGTGTGCCGTGTCTGGGTCTAATACTTCCTATACGGTGGGTAACGCCACCACCAGATTTCTCTCTTTGAAGTGTTTCACTCATGGCGTTATTTTTGCTATGTCTTCGCATTTGGTTTGTCTTCAAATTTCAACTTATCTTCATGATTTTCTTCACTATGTTGATTTGATTGCTTTCGATATATATACTAGTGTTCTCCTCTCAAACATTCACTTATAGCTATGTCTTCCTAGTTGAATATTTTGAACTAAGTGAATGTGATCGGACCCTAATCTCTCTATGCTTTCTATCTCAAACTCTATCTGTCCAAATCATATGCATTCTATTGAAACTGTCGAATGTCTTCTCTGCGTCCTTGTCAGCAGAAGACACAGAGACAAACATTAAGTCTGTTTTAAATGATTCATCCTTATTGTTTGAAATCCGGAGAAGCCGGAACGACCATCCAACAAACCTGGCGGGCGTGGGAACGTGGGACAACTCTGAGTATGTTTCATGCTTGCCACATGCCCCTCAGATGTGAACCGCCAGGGGCACCTGCGTAATTGCGCTGTGCCGCACACTTCCTTATAAATACATGTCCCCTGTGGTAAAGAAAACCATCGTCCACCTCTCCACCTCGTCAAAACCCTAGCGCCACCGCTAGCTCTCGACGACGCCGGCGACGAAGCGCTTAGCTGCCGCGACTTCTCCGACGCCGTCCTCACGCGGGCCGCGGACATCGTCCTCTCCGCCGCCGTCGTAGGTGTCCTCCGTCGCCAAGTTAGGGCACGGTGGATTGAACTGCTCGGTCTCCTACTTATCCCATCTAGCAGTTCTTCGTGTGGTAAATACAACTCTATTTTTACCATCTTTTTGATCCTCAAAGATTCATCCTATTTACCAAAATTGGTTTGTGCCTATACAATGTTAGATCTATTCATGCGCATCTCATACTGCCTAGTATATTCACTTAAGCTTCATATCTAGTTAGATTCCTCACTTGTACTTATTCACGGATTCGTACAAATCTGGAACCAACTCTCAACATATAAGTGAATGTCTTCGCATCATGAGGTCAATGTCTTCAAACTGATTTATCTTCAAAATCTTCTGAGAATGCATATGACCTCTTCCTCTTCCCTCACATCTCTAATACTGTCACAGGTACATGTCTGTGGGAGAATCCCTTGGTTCTAATAGTCTGCATTCGTTTGCAGAATTCTTACAGCATCACATTAACTCTCCCGAAGCCAGTTCCTATTTGTCCAGCAAGCGAAAGCCTTTGAAGCCTTCGAACGTGTTGAAGCCATTTAGTTTGAAGTTCATGGCTGTAGAGAAATCAGTAAGGAAGGGTGGCAGACAGCGTCGTGGGGGAACATCAAGAGATTTGCCTGATGACCTCTCAGAGCTTTACAAGACAGATCCTGAAGAGGATTATAATCAGCGCAAGACACGAATCCAATGGATTCGACGATATTGGGCTGAACAATGGTTCAAATACAAGTTTGTGACCCAGGAATACGCTGAGAAGAATGCTATCAAAAGTCCTTGGGGTGATATTCTCTTTGAGGCCTTCCACCCAAGAACAGAGCTGAAGCTATTGCACGGGGTTTCTATCCTTGTATGGTCCGTGGACCTCAGCTGAAAATGCCGACCCATCGTCATTGCTCGTATCGTGGCGATAATCTCTTCAAGCGCAACTTCCAAGACGCAAAGGCATCGCCAAGGAAAACAAGAAGTCATTGGGATTAGACTTCAACCCTGGTCCCTCTGCTCCCGTCTTGATGGCTCACGTGATGCGTAACCCAATGTCATCGGTCCTTTCTACAACCTTGATGGCCTCATCACTCACATCTCAGTCCAAGGTGCCAAAGTGGATCATTCGATGATAATATCGACATCGATGAATCCCAGCTCCTACTCCAAAGCCGCAAGCCAAAGAAGGCTAAGGCTTCAAGATCAGCTGCTCCTCCAAAATCTTCACGTGGTTAGCCAGCATCCTTGCACCTCCTAAAGGCGATTATGCGATCGAAGATCTATCACGTATCTCCAAGAAGACGGAGAAGAAAAAGGAAATCGTCAAAATACTGATCGACATTGACTCCTGCTGCCATTCTCGAGAAGAGCACATTGATCTATCCAATGATGAAGATCTTGCGGATGATGCTCTTGAGCAACCGATCAAGAGCAAGGAAGAAGCGAGATCTTCAATGACTTGCCTCTCTTTGATGTAGCAATCATCCATAACTTCATTGATGAGTGGTTTGACACCCCAAATCTCAGCTTTGAAGATCTGCAACTTCCCATTGGCCTCGGCGTCTCCTTCAATGGCGCCATTGCTTCGAGCTAGCTCTTGCTCGGCGCATCATTGAACTGAAGCACAAGATCGACTATGAGAAAGCTCAGTTCAAGAAGCATGTGGCGAGCTCAGCGTGCAAGATGTCAAAACTTCAAGATCATCTTTGCGAGCTCAAAGAAGCCTTTCTCAAGAAGCGCGACGAAGCTAAAGGCTCGTAGCGCATGAAGAGTCTGGTGACAAGTGTGTGCAAGCCTACAATGAGGCCGAGAAGCGCAAGGCTCTTGGTCGTCCCGGCATTGACCCTTAATGGCTGCAAAGAAGAAGAAGCCATCAATGACCAATCTGCACCTTCAAGGCGGAAGAACCTCGCATAGTCTTCCCAAGCAGCATGGTGGCTCGAAGCCAAAGGTCAGTCAACCGCTTGAATCAAGAAGACGAGGACTGCCGAGGCTAAAGCCGAAAAAGGAAAAATCCTGAAGCCTCTGATGTTGCTCCCTCCAAGAAGAAGCGCAAAACCAAGAAGGATCGGGCTGCTCCCACAGATCCCTTAGTTGTTGAACCTATCTCAATGGTTCGCCCTGCATCTGAACGCCAAGAACGAGGATGATAGTTCATGAGCCTGCTTCCACAGAGGCTCATGAAGCTGAAGACATTCCAGCAGTTGATCCCACCGCTGCTGAAGACATTGGTCACAATGACAATGTTGAAGATGATGTAGTTCTTCCTCAGATCGAACACAACTTGGTATCATCGCCTGTTCTCACGAACAGTGAACTCATCAGCATTGGTCGTCCTCTGACGCCAATTGATCAGGATGCATCATGGGCTGATCACCCACAACAACAAGACTCCCCGAGTACTCTCCAACAAACAACAAGTCACACCACCTGTGCAAGAAGAAGAGGCTGACATTGAGGCCCAGCCAACTCCATCTCCAAAGGCGTCGCCAGCATTACGCAGGCTTCGCAAAGGACCAAGGCCTCAAGTCCCTCTTTCGAGCGTTCCAGAAGGAGAAGTGCACCACCAATCTGTTGCACGTCAAGTGTTTCCAGAAGCCACTCCGACTGTGAATGTCTCCGTGTCTGAAGCCAGAGCTGCTGAAGACAATCTGGCTGCATCAGCCGATGACAACCAAGAAGAAGAACGTGTACCTACTCCCCCCATTACTGAAGAAGCTGTTCCTGAAGTGAACGTGCTAGTGCCCGACCCTCCAGCTCATCAAGTGGAGGTTGAAAATATTGAGGCTGCCACCACCAACACAAATGAAGCCAACGACGCAGTCATGGCTGAAGCAAATGTGGAGCCTGCACCAACCAATGTGCCAGAAGCCAATGATGCAACTGCTCCTGAAACATCTCATTGTGCGACGCCCTCTGTTGTTGCCACTGCTCCAGTTCCGCCACCAAGGCCCCATACAATTGAGCAAGCATACAACTATGGTCAGCTGATCACTGTCAAATGGCCCGTTCTGGTCCCTCCGCCTAATGCCTCTGGTCCTCAGTTTGATTATCATGTTGAGCATAGGCCTCTGGTCCAGAAACCAAAGCCAAGACTGCCAAGGTTCTCAGGTACTGCCACCTCTACAGGACCTTCAATGCAAATGGCTTCAAAGCCCACAACACCTTCTTTAACAGAGCAAAGAACCCCTACTCAAGGCCAAGAATATCATCAGATCGTTTACGGAGCTATCGGCAATGAAGCTATTACTCCTGCGTTACAGATGATCAAGGGCGATTTTCCCTCATATGCGCCTCGACATCAAGCCATTGCTGGACTGCCATGCTTAGAAGAAGCACTTGATCGCTTTCGTGATGCAGTCTGCTCAGCTTTGTGATGACAAAGAACATTGCAATGAGGAACTTTTGCTTCAATTCTATGCTACCCTCCACATTCGCGGCTACTACAGGATACAAAGACATGGGTTCTCGAGTGGATGACGAAATGTTCATCATGAAGCCAAAGCTCTTGGCGTCATTGAACTTACAGGCCTACCCACTCCGGAGAGCTGTTCGAACCTGATTGTCAACTCCACCGCAATGCAATTTGAGAGCATCTTCCATAAGCGAGCCCAACATGAGCGGATGTTGAGCATGATGAAGCCTCGCCACCGACCTTTGAATACCCAAAGGAGTTCTTTGTTGATGACCTTGAGTATCGCCTCGCACAATATATCACATCATCGGTAACTCTATGGCCTATCAATGGGCATTCATCATCTGCAAAACTTGAAGGAGCCATGAAGACATTGGTCTTTACATCCTCAATGGCATCGACTTCAATACACAAGAATTCTTCATCCGGCAACTGGCTGCGTCTGGATCTGACCTTTTTGGCCTAAAATTCTATGCTCCATGGGTCATGCGCCTCATCAAGCTACACTCTGCTATCAACTATCAGCCCTCTGCTCGCAATCATCTGATCTTTCTACGAGAGGTTGATATGTCAGTTGAAGCCATATACCCCGAGCCTGCCAAGAAGCCTCTTTGTCTTCAAAATGCTGATCACCAAAGCTTCACTCAACCCATGGAATGAGTCCAAGCGAAACTCGTGTTTATCCAATGGCTGGGAACACTAAATCGCCTCACCGTGCAAACTGGAGCTACTTGAGAGCACAATTGCCCAAAGGCCTAAGAAGCGCTCTCGCCCTAAATGACCGAGAACTTCTTGTGGCATCGCATCGTAAACAAGACAAGCATCACTTCGGTTCAAGCGACAGATGCAAAGCCTCTTGGTGGGCGTCAATCGCATTCAAAATCTTGCCACCAAGAATGCTTTTGTCACTCACGAGACCTGTCGGCGATCATGGAAGAGTTTGACGCTGCTCAACACTGAAGCAGATCTTCAAGACGATGGCTTCACTAAAAGATTCAAGATTGACTCCACTCCTCCACGCAATGCTGTCCTACGTCGAACTCCATCCCTTGAAGACTCTGACTATTCTTCCTCCGCGGCAATGGTGAATGCCAAAGTGATCAATGATGAAGACGATGCTACTTCACCGCCCCTACTTCGCACGCATCGACATTTGCACTAAGTTCGCTCTGCGCGCCAAACAACAACGACAACCCTGCTGCTTCACCTACTCCTCATGGGAACGAGTAGATGCTCTATGTCTTCAAACCTTTTTGGTCCTTACTGACAAAAGGGGGAGAAGCATATGAGTTTGATAGTCTTCAAGCGGGTTCATATGGGCGGTTGCTCTATATTTTGCCTAGTGTTTACAATTCTCGCTTTTGATACATTTGGTTCTTTGAGTTGTAACACTTAAACTCGATGGTCGCCTGCTACTTATTTGCCTTTCTGTGATGCGATGATAAATTCCGCATGTGCGATGATAACTTCCGCACTTAGATCATTCTGCAGACGTCCATTTTTCATTATGCATGTCATTCTCTTAGTTATATCATTTCATGCATGATGAATTATCTTCATAAGTTGAATAGGATCTCCACAAGTACAACCTGCCATGTGCATTTGCATTCCAAAAGCAAATTACTTACATGCACATCTTCAGGGGGATCCTTTGCCACTTATGAAGACAATACCCTATCCTTTACAATTTCACATACTTTATCCCCGTTGAAAACTTCAACCAGTTTGTCGTCAATCACCAAAAAGGGGGAGATTGTAAGTGCATCTAGTGCCACCCCTAGTTGGTTTTGGAGTATTGACGACAAATTTGGTTGAGGACTAATGCGTTTGTGAGAATTGCAGGATAACACGTAGTGTCCCTCATTGATTCGGTTTACCTACCGGAGATGACCCTAAAATGTACGAAGACATTGGCGACAATGGTGGTATGTGAAGATATTCATATTGAAGACTATGACATGAGAAGACATTGAGTGAACACTATGGAGCGCCAAGACGTGTCGTTTCGTTGTTTCCTTTTTCTTCTTTGTTGAGTCATAGGAACCACCGTCTTCGTTAAGTGGGGTCCAAGTGAACAAAGTCGAATGGTCAAGTGATGCTCAACCCAAATCCTATGTCTTGAGCGAAGACAATGAGAGCAAATCTTATCCAGAGCTGGATGAGTCAGCTTTGCTTGTAGCCCAAGTAAAGTTGCCGTTTGTGTTTGAAATCGACCGTTGGAACACATGTCGGTTCCTTAGTGACCCAGGTCATTTCGACATATCAGGTCGGGTTGCCTAGTGGCTATAAATAGCCCACCCCTACACCATAAATTGGTGGCTGCTCGAGTTAGTGCACGGCTTTTGTCGTTTGAGAGCAACCCACCTCGAAGCCTTTGAGAGAGAAAAACTTGCGAGGACAAAGCCCAAACACCCAGAGCTAAAGAGTGTTAGGCATCATCAAGTCTTTACATCTGCGTGACACAAGACTTATTACACTTGAGGACTGTGAATCCTCCAAATGGTTAGGCGTTGCGTTCGAGCATCCAAGAGTCATTGTGGATCGCCGGTGAGCGAAGTATGTGAAGGTTCGAAGTCTACCTTGAAGACTTATCGAGTGATTGGGCGAGAACTGTGTGTCCTTAGCTCAAGGGGAATAAGGTGAAGACGCAGTCTTCTGAGTTGAATCTCAGCCTCCCTAACCAGACGTACAGTTGTCACAGCAACTGGAACTGGTCCAACAAATCATGTGTCTTCAACAAGTGAATGGTTCTATCCTCTCCCTCCCTTTACTTAGAGTTTGTCTTCGTGAAGTCATTGCCTATTTGTCATACCTGTTTGACTTCATTGCTTGACTACTATCGTTGGTTGGCTTCATACAATCTTCCATCCTGATCCTTACTACCTAGCTGCTATTAGTCTTTGTACTTTCACATTACTACATACTTGACTATGGTTTGCTTGTTGTAGTTTATCTTCCACTGCATATCAATTAGGTCATTTCTATTGTTTGTCTTCGAAACTTCCACGTTTTGAAGACTTTCATAAAAATCGCCTATTCACCCCCCCTCTAGTCGATAACTAGCACTTTCAGAATGCAAGGGCATAGGCACCGATCCCGTTTTTCTTTTGGCTTTCTATTTTGAATCTTATATATCTTTTGAACAAAAGGTTCAAATTATGTTTTGTTTGCATATATATATATATATATATATATATATCTGTGTGTGTGTGTGTGTGTGTGTGTGTGTGTGTGTGTGTGTGTGTGTGTGTGTGTGTGTGTGTGTGTGTGTGTGTGTGTGTGTGTGTGTGTGTGTGTGTGTGTGTGTGTGTGTGTGTGTGTGTGTGTGTGTGTATTCGTGTTTCTTGTGACGAGGGCTTTGAAAGATCACTTTTAAATGCATTTTGACAAGTCTTTAAAACTTCACCAGGTTTCAACAACTGAAACTTGGTATGAACGAACAACAAAATCATCAACTTTTTTCAGAAACTAAAACATAAACTTGGTGTGCCCTCGTGCGGAATACAACACTTTGTGGATCGTGAAGCAATCGTGTGGCAGGGCAGGTTTGTGCCCCTGCAAATTTCCGATGTTCGAGTACATCTTCAAGACTCTTTGTGGCAACGCCGAGGAGGATTCCTTCCATGCCCTAGTTCCATGTGATAACACGTGCCTCCTATGGGGTCGCATGCGGGAGGAGTGTCCCATCCCTCCGAAGGAGCAAGTCCTCCACACTGGTGACGAATGGATATTACACTTGTTGGTGGGAAAATCTATAGCGAGGTTCGAGACATGATCATAATGCTCATTTGGCGTATGTGGAGCCTTCGTACAAACCTAGGCTATAGTAAAACAGTTCCATCTCTTGAAGCCTCCAAGATGTTCTTAAGTAGCTACTTGTATTCATTACACTCTGTACATCAAGTAAGCATAAACGAGATTAACAAGGGGAAGACCCTATCGCCAGGATGCCGTCTTGTCAGAAGACAATAGTCAAAGTACCCGGACCACTGGGCCCCACCATCGACGAATTGGTGGCTCTTTCATCTGATGGCTCATTCTCTGAGGCCGACGACACGACTTGAGCTGGTATAATACTCAGAAGTGCAAATGGAGGCGCTGTCTTTGCGTCCTGTCTACACCTTTTCCATTGTAATGATGCGCTGGAATCGGAGATTCGTGCATTGACGGGCGGCATGGCTTTAGCCCTACAATGGTCAGACCTCTAAGTCATTGTTCTATAGGCTTTATTTGATTCTACACTGGCTAGATCACCATATGGTTACCTGGTTGATAAAATCGAGAAACTAATGGAGGATCGGGAGTTTGTTCATGTCAAAACAGCACGTTCAGGATAGGGTTGCTCACTGACTTGCTAAGTTTGGTCGCACTGAGGTAGCATGACTTGTTGGCTACATCAGGGCCCTACTTTCATTGACACTTTTGTAATGGCACATTGTAATCCTATCACTATGGAATAAACTCCATTTTCACTCAGAAAAAATAGTATCTTCGCCTAGGGTTTAGTATCTTCATGTAGGGTTACATCATGCATGCGGTGCATGTGTACGCTTTCCCGGGCTCAATCTGCGAGCCCGTCTGGCCCGGCCGGTTTTCATCCTGTACTAGAACAGAAAGGTGCGCGTTGCTGTGCCCGTCCATTTAAATAAAAAAATAACATTAGTTAAAAATAATTGAACAGAAGCATGGGCAATTTGTATTTAAATGAAAAAATAACATTAGTTAAAGAACTTGAACAGAAGCGTGGGACAATTAAACATACAAAAAAATGACACTCCGAGTACATGATACCTAAACTACAACATGTAAAGTATATAAGTTGGATGGTTGGTTGGACAATGAAGTCAAAACTATGTGGTTCCTTAATCATAGCTAGAAAATATGGTATTTAGGTTAACATGATAAGGACAAAAATATCAAATGCCGAGGTTTTCCTGCCTACGGGCCTTCAGCAATTGTAGGGCTGACAGGCGGTGGTGATGGAAGCTGAGGCAGCAGAAAGCACATCACAGATGGGAGAGAATAAGCACAGCAGAGGAGAAGCTAACACTACATGAAAAATAAATTTAGCTGAGTAAAAAAAATACACAGAAGCCCAATTTAACCTCGACGAACAATACACCAAGTGTTACACTCGGCTTAGAGTACCCGGCGATACTTCGGACGGCTCATGTTACTGTTTGGCGACACACCGACACCTATGGATAAAATGAAAATATGGGTAAAGCATTTCCTATGGCAAAATACAATGTAACTCACCGGAGCTGAGGCGAGGAAACTGTTCCGGTTTCAGGACAATCTGCACACAGATCATTAACTACTTTCACATCAAGGTAACAAGAAAAATCTGTGCATCACACTGTCCAAAATCGTGAGTTCTGTACAATCAGGCGATCAAGCTTTTGTGAATTTTGTACTGAAGCATGCCAATGTCAACATGGGCGTAGCAATTGGGAACCTGCACCCTTAAGAAGTGGTATTCGAAAAGAAAAACTTACTTGATTTTCGTTGATGAGATTGGATGCCTCCATTCTTCATCACCAACACCAAATTTAAAATTATGCTTCTGAAATGTAAGGACACTGAAATGTGTCACTGGAAGTGCAACAATAAAATTAGTATAACTCAAGAAGTCAAGAATCTACTACCGATCATGTTACTGGCTAGTAAGTTTGCATAGGTATACGGTATATCTTGCAGAGCAAGCTCTGGGAATTGGGAGGGATTATATCACAACTTGAACCAGGCTGGTTCTTGGACTCCACAAAATTCATGAAGTTGTGCAAACTGGAGGAAACCCAGGACAAGATGAGCAGTTCAGCCATGGCTTGCTGCCGACAAGTATTCTGCCACCCCTGGAGACCATCCCTGTCAGAATGACAACTGGTGTGGCCGCAGCGCGGAGAATGCTTACTTGATGCCATCCGTCGCTTTGGATCGACTCGATGACTGCACTACAAGAGAGCCCGGACAGCAGAAGGGCCAACCGTCGACAGCCGTCGAAGTGGCCTTGACCATGACCAGTCGATCGCACCAATTCTTCCATAATAGTCATCGCCAGCCTTCCCGCCTCCACCAGTCTCCTCCTCCCGAGCCCTCCCTTTCCTGCGACAGGGGGAATGACACTGCATCCTGTTGATGCGGTTGTAGTTGTACATAGAAGAGGACTGCTGCTAGGGTTCGTGCATGAGGTCTCGTAAGAAAAAAGATCGAATGACAGGAGAGAAAACGGTAAGGAGCCCGAGGAGGAAGAGGACATGGCTAGTGGAAGGCATCCGACGCGGAGGCAGATGCGCAGCACGACAGAAGATCTTTCCGACGAGATGAAGGACGGCGGCGGCTCATCGCTTGCGGAGGAGCAGTTCCTTGAGATAACCGGCCTGGTCCTGTTGCGTGCGAACGGCCAGTTCCTGGGCCTGGGCGTTTGACGGCCCGATTACTGATATGAACGGGAGCTCGTTGTGCGGAGCAGCGGCCCGTGAAACGTGCATGCAGCGCCTGAAAAGACCTGGGAAGGATCTACGTCGTCCGTTAGAGTGATCCGACGGCTAAGAGGCTCAAAGCGCTATGGAGGCTAGTAGGTAGCTGCGTTATACTGTTTCTCAATTCATGTACTTCGCGGCTGCGACATGGACGTCTATCACACAATGTCATGCACTAATGCACACACTTACACCTGCCAAGAAAAAAAACTGTTACCCGAAAAAAAAAACCTGCACGCAGCCACAGGTACTTCACACTACGCGCCGGCTGCCATGGATCTCACACATAACCAATAAATACAACGAAGAGAGAAAGCGGTAAATATACATGGTCCAAAGAGTACCACACGCACCCGCAAGAAAAAACAAAGAGTAGCACACAATACAAGCCCAGATTGTTCATGACAACGACAAGATGGATGATTAATTTATTGGGCCGGCGCGCATGCACGCACGCGCAGACGGACCAGCAGCGGGTTTGATCGGCCGGCGGCGACGAGCTAGTAGCGGCGGCGGCGGTTGGCCGGCTCCTTCTGCGCGTTGAAGTACATGGCGGCGACGGGGAGCCCCAGGTCATGGCGCTCTGCGAAGGCACGGGTGCTGAACCGCGCGCGCATGGCCGACGCTGCTGTGTCTCCGCCGGGAGCCGGCGCCAGCACACGCGCCTTCTGCTGGAACAGCACCAGCACGTAGCGGTGGATGCCCAACGGCGGCTTCGGACCCATGTAGGGCACCACCTCCTCCCCTGCACGCATGGATCATCATTATTATAATTAAAACGTAATTAGCATCTATAGCTCGCCATTAGCAAACAAATAGATATCTTCACCACATAGTACGTGCTGGAGTGTAGCTACACATAACGTAAGCATGGCGTTCCTTTAGGCTATTTTTTTCTTCTTTTTTGCAGTTTAGCAAGCAAAAGGCGGAGTAAAACCGGCCAATCTGCCGGCGGTTTGCTCCAGCAAAAGCGACCGATGCCATGCATGAACTGTCGTGTGTCCGTTGTGGCGAGGGTGACGGGGCTGCGCCGCTCAGGTCGACACGCGCCGTGGGCGGCACAGAGGGAGACGGGACGGAAGGCCCGCTACGTGTCCACCGCATGGGGCCTGCAGCGTGGACACGTGTTCCGCGCCGCGGCAGGACAGGTATCGTGCGCCGGCTGGCACGTACCGCTGCGAAGCTGATCGTTTTGGGTGGATTTTCCTCTTTAGTTAAAGCTTGTTGTGGGATCAGAAAATACTGGACAATGTGCATCAGCGAAAAAAGGAAGTACTGGGCACTCCAAAACATACAGTATATATTACTCCGCATGTAGTAATATTTTACCTTGAGAAGGATCTGATCCACCAGGTATGTTAACCACCAGCCTGTTCCGACAGAACATTGCCCAGAAGAAGCGTCAGAATTAATCAGCTACTAGCTCATACACGCATTAGTACAAGATTTTAAATGTAGATGCTCAGGCAGCACAATTACCAAAAATGGTACAAGTAAAAGAAGCAAATAAATAAATTAGTTAATTACCAGTGAAGCCACTCCTTCATGGTTGGCTCGCTGGGGCTCGGTGCGTCCGGATCAGTCATGACCTGCAAATTAGAGCACGCCCGGTTTACAGTAACTTCAACTGAATCAGAGCGCATATATGCAAGTACTAATCACGCATAAAGCACCATGGCATGCACACACACATGCAACACGCATATGAAAATACTGACCAGGGTGAAGAGATCGCCGGCCCGGCCGGCTATCTGGATCGAGGGCGCTGCGTCGGCGATCGACGGCTTGATCTCGCAGCCGTTCGTCAGGTCCTTCGTCCCGAAGCGCACGGTCACCGGCATGGTGGGCACAAACATGTCCACCACGTCACCGATCACCCTCCCAACCACAAGGGGATCCACATGGGCTGCCATGGCCGGAGGACGGCGATGAGGTCGAGCAGCAATAGCAAAACTAGCCAGCTAACTAGCTGGATCTCCCGAGAGCACCTGCTTGTATGTGTTGTATGAGCAGTGTTTGTATGGAGGAGAAAGTGTGAGGGGGTGAGAGAGTATTTATAGGTGGAGGGAGGTGGTGGAAGCATGACATGGACATTTTGGTGCTGTTGCGAGGATAAGCATGCGTGATGGTTAGGTGTCATTTCTCCCAAGTTAGAGATTGTGTGTGATGTTAGTGTGTGAAGGCCCCTCTGACATATGCCAGTTCTGACTTTGGTCACTGACATGTGGGCCTGGCTTACTAACGTGATCATATGTCAGTGATCAAAGTTAGAACCGATGGGTCCACAGGTTGGTGACTAAAATTAAAATTGACGTGTCGTACATGATTTTAGTCTATTTTGCGTGTTGATTATTCGTACGTGGGTGAGAAATACCGCGTGTGTCGTATATGGCACCTAGTTTTGTGAGCATAAGTATTTGCTTGGCATTGTGGTGTACAACTAACAGATACAAATGTTGGTGACTAAAGTGAAAATTGGCGTGTCGTAGATGATTTGGATCTATTTATGTGTTGGTTAACCGTAGCTTTGATTATATGGGCGTGGAATACCGCGTGCGTCGTATATGACCCCTAGTTTTGTGAGTGCAAGGGCTTTTCTCTCAAGCCACTCTACTCTTTTATTTCTTTCTGATCCCGGCGTTAGAGTTTACAAATGTGAATGACCTTTTCTAGAACAGCCACTAAACTGTATTTATCAAATAAAAATGGAATAAAAGATAGAAATTGAAACAAACAAATTGAAAGTTACACAACCTTTCAACTGTCAAGCCTCACTATGAGTAGATTTTTGAGAAGACGGTTCGCGAGGCTTTACAAACTCTTGATTCCTTCATAATATAGTGTGTGAAGGCTCTTAGGTGACTTCTAACCATCTAGGAGGCAAACACCCCTCAGAAGTACTCGCTTTGACTCATAATATAAGATGATACAATATACTCATATATTGGATATAATAACATTTCACATTATGGGACAGAGGGAGTAACAAGCAAAGCAAAGTCACACTCAAAAGATTTTCAATCAAAGTATTCTCAACAACCCAAATGATCTCTCTCACACACACACACACAGACACGCCCACACGCGCGCGCGCACACACACACAGACACACGCACACACGCACACACACACACACACACACACACACACACTGCACACAAGATTCAGGGTCACAAGACACACGCATAGAGGTACGTCTCAAACACTTCTACAATTGAATGATTCATACTATATTGTTATCAATTACACACTTTGGGCATACTTTTCATCAACTTTTATTTGACTAACATATAAATAAAGTGCCCAATGCTAGTTCCTGTATTTTTTTGTTTATGTAATTTCATGAAAATCCACAGAAAAAGTCCAAGAGAAATGGAACAAAAATAATTCAGGAAGTTAAACATCAGAAGAGACCCAGGAGCCAAAGACCAGCACCGGTGGGGGGCTCTTAGGTTCCTAGATGCCTGGTGTAGAAGCCCCTAGGACCATTGTGTCTACAATGGGTGTCTACGGTGAGGAGGTAGCCCCCCAGGGGCCTCGGTGTCCGATGGTTTTTATGTAACCCATTTACGTACCCTAATTATCAAAAAGTTTTTCGCCGTCGGCACATCACGTTTCCAAGGCAATCTTTGTTTTAAGCCCTCGTCCAGAACTCTGCCGAAGGGGGAAGCCATCTTTATCATCACGAAACCTTGATCCTCATTCTCCAAGATGAGTTGTGAGTAGTCCACCCCCTGAACTACGGGTTCCTGGGACTAGCCTTGTAATCTCTTCATCTTGATGTGTTTAGATATTCAATACAGTAGTCATATGAGACGCCTTACATGATTATGGTTTATCAAAAAATATTTGTAGCGGTAATGTTGATCATGTCACTGCAAAATTTGCTCTATTTAGTGACAAAACCCTGGTGACGAAATAGGAAATGCCGCCTGATATCGTTATCTCTGGCAGCGCCCTCGACAACTTGGGCGACGTTCTGGCCTAAATTCGGCGACGCTTTTGGGCGTCACTTGGCATGCACATTTTCCAGGACGATTTGTAGTGTCACAAAAAATGTTTGGTGTCACAAACAATGTTAGATGGGTTAAAAATGGATAACAAAATGACTTGTTGGTGTTTAGAACATAGTACCTTATAAATTCGACCATGGCAGAGTTTATAACATAATAGAATCAAATTTTCAGGGTTTAGGGTTGAGATTCTCATATCGAAATTCATTGATTGTTTTTCAGTGCGTGCTCTCAGTACTACAAAAGGTCATAATTTCTTAATACTACTTAATAGAACCTACATGTTCGTCATCATCAAAGCAGTACCAACAGTAGCATAAAACAGGACCTACAGAGATGGATGATCGTTGAGACAACACGACAGAGAGTCAGAACTACTTCTCATCTAGTTCAGCAGCAATGAAACCGAGGAAGAAAGGTCCTTGCACGTCCATGGTGTAGCACGAAGACAATCCCGTCTCCCATATCCATGTCGTACACGTCGACTACTTTGCTCCACCCATTAAGGACGATGCTTCCCCCTCCTTGTCCTGAACCCGAGTATGAAGTCAAACTGATGTTCACTCTAGGATGGAGAACAATTTTCAACTCTCCATTTGCACCCATCTTCCTTGGCACAACACGTTGTGGAAGTATCTAGTGGCATAACACAATTTAAACACTTTAAGCAATGTACATAAGTACCTAGACTATCTGAAGATAATGAGAGTAGATACAATTCTAACCATGACTTTTTCGTGAATGTTGGCCTTTTTCAAAGTGTGTAGCAGGGGCACATATGAATGATATCTTGGTCCAACATTGTAACCTTCCGCGAGCATCTAAATTTGATCAACAAAGCCGATGAGAAACCACATCTCTTCCTAGCTTACTATACCCCCTTCAGTAACCTCCATGTTGTCTATAAATTTTTTTGTTATGATATCCACTCTGTAATAAGCTATGAAAATATTTGTAAATAAGTTTTGTTAAATACAACAGCCGGATGAAATGTTTTTTGATTTTCCATAATACTTACAATGGTGAGTTATTGGATCAGTGCTCGAACTTACCCGGAGGTGACGTTTTGGTTTTCCACCTAGTCCGAGGGACATTTTCATACCTACTTCCAACTGGTACACTTTGAAAAATTCTTTCCAACTACATCCCGTGAAAAAGGTCCTATCTTCTTCATTCCTGGTCCCGCATAGAAAACACAAGCCCTCTCTATCTCCAGGTGGACATGTACAATGATCATGATAGATCTGTTTATACTCGGGTTCTTCAGAAGTTCGTCTCTTGCAAAGCAGCGGATGCACTAAGCAAAATTGAGAGATTGCTAAAAAATTCTAGGTTGTTTATGAAGACGGTACCATTTATGAGAGTGTTAAAGACCATTTCCGACAATGCTTACTAGAATTTAGGACCATTGGATATCACAAATTAGGTTATAAATTTGTTAGTTTCAGAAAGAATTAAGAAAATATCAGTTTTGCAATACAAATATGGAATTCTCTATTTCATAATAATCATAAAAGAATTTTTTAGATTACAGGTAGGTTACTTCTGACATCTAAGGAGGGGAATGTAGCAATAAGTGGTACCAAGGGGGTACGATTGGCACTTTACCAAATTTAGTTAGGTCTACCTATTTTTAGATACTTTCCATTATAAGCATGATTTGTGTTGAACTCGTGAGCTGATTTTTCTAGTTATGAACCAATCATGAATCAATTAGCATTTATGTGTTAAAATCCACATGCAGAGAATCTTGACAACTTAACAAACACTTGAACGACATATACGTTTGATACACTTACAATCTAAGAAGCATACAATAATTTCTTTTAATCCTTGCGGAAGCATGATGCGGCGGTTCTTGTCCTTCTGAACATAGGGAAGACCGCAAAGATTCCTAGTGTCCAAACACTTATAGCACTGCATATCCAAACCCTCGATTATTTCATAAATAGCATCTGAAGGTGATTTGTAGTGGATTAAGGTGATTTGCATTGGATAAGGAGATGTACTTGAAGACTTACCTTCATTTGGTCTGATTGAACCTGACGGCCTAGGGTTTTTTGGTACAAGAAGTCCTAAACCACGACAAGCATCAATGACAGGTGGCTACCCTCGTCGGCGTGTTTGATTTTGGGGGAAAGATCGCAACAATCCTCATCCGCGTAGATGAAGTTGCGGCAAAGTATGGCCGCGGTACGCACCGACGATAGGCGGCGAGATACTGGATTGGGACTATACACAGGCGAGTGGGGGTTTTCAGTGAAGGAGATGGAAAGAGACGGCAAAGCTGATGGGACTATACACGAGCGTCTCTCTGGTTTGGGCCCACTTGTTAGCTGTAGCACATAAATATTAGGATAAAAATGCAACATACATTTTTTAATCAAGGGATAAGGAAAATACATGTAAAATAACAGATAATGTATGAAACACCTTTTTTCTTTTTAAGTTTTGCAATTGAAATAAAATCATAATGGAGTGGACTTGTGGGACATTTTCTTTAATGTCATGCATGGAAAATAAATAAAATAACTAAAATACATTCCCAAAAATATCAAAACAAGGACTTCGAAACTATTTTAAAGGATGTGACAGAACCTTTAAACATTTACAGAATGCTTACAATGACTCTACCAAATCGATTAAATCAACCTAGAGGTATAGCCACTTCCCAGTCGGTCACCTATCCTCGGACTACTCCAGCCACAACAAGCTTAGCATTCAAGTTATTTTCAGAATGAGGTACCGAAAGGGAAGACGCACCTTGCTGATATGGGTTGTCAATTAGACCTATGCCACCTATGAGAATGCCAAATACATTTTTCAAAAATTGACCAAAATTCACATCAAAATTTGGAAACATGTCATGAAGTAATGCCATAGACCTTATAGAATCCAGTAAACATGTCTCGAAAGACCAAAAAATCATTCTCAAAATTGTGAAAACAATGACTTGGAGGTTAATTTAACAGACATGGCAGAAAAGTTGACAAAAAATCATTCTCAAAACTTTCAAAACAAGTACTTGGGGGTTAATTTGACAGACATGACTTAAAAGTTGACTAAAGTCATATCACATTTTTGGGAAACATGTCATAAAGTAACGCGATAGACCTTCTTCAGGCCAATTAACATGTCTTGAAAAGACAAAAAATCATTGTCAATTTTTTCAAAACAAGGACCTTGAGGTTAATTTAAGTGACAAGATGGATCACTATACATATTTAAGTGCGTATAGAACCGGTTCTATACACACTTGAATGTTTAAAGTGGTTCATCCCATCAATTAATTTAACCTCAAGGACACTTCCCATCCGATCGCCCATCCTCAGACTACTCCAGCCCGAGCATAATTAACTTGAAGTTATTTTAGGATGAGCTATCTTTAGGGAATCTGCTCCTTGCTGATATGAGATGCCTCTTTGCATCCTTTATGGCATACCCGGCTGACCAAACGTCGCCGACCCAATGCCACATCACCCGCGAATTTAGAAGCTTCACTCCCTCATGTAGCTGCTTTCCGCATTTCCCCTATTTTTTGCTACCTGCCCATCTATAGAACCTCCTCGCCCCGACCAATTCCGACGGGCAAATGCTACACATATTAGCTCCCATCCATGGTTTGTCTAAAAATCACCACCTGCAGCAATATCGACAGCAGATGGAATCACCTGATATCAAGTAATCCATCTCCATGCACCGTATCCTCTCCGCCTTGTTCCCCATATGCCCCATTAGATCCTTGTCTGGAGAAACTCGAAGCCGCGTCAAGTGAGGTTGCATAAGAGGGGGCGTTGATGGAGGAGGACCTTGCAGCGATGGAGACTGAAGACGAGCATGAGGAGATGGAAATGGAGGATGACGAATATGAGTACGATGACCATGAGTCAGTGGTCAGCGATTTGCTTCTCGTGATTGCGGAGAAGCTGTCGCCAATGGTGGAGGAGGAGCTGCATCTCTCTGCCGCCTTGCAGGTGTCGTTTGAGACCCTCATCACTGATGAAACTGATCTTGAGATGGACTCCGCCGTCCTTTGCCGGTCTTGCGAAATCGCCTTGTGGGACTTCCTCGGCCCACACGAAGCAAGGTGGCAGTTCTATGCCGACGAACACTACTACTTGGGAGCTGCGTTGGGATTTCCTCGAAGAGGAGAGGATGATGCAGTACACTAGAGATAAGTATTTCCCTCAATTAAGAACCAAGGTTATCAATCCAGTAGGAGAACCACGCGAAACCTCATGAACAACATCTACACAGAAAGGAACAAATACTTGCACCCAACGCGATCAAGGGGGTTGTCAATCCCCTCGGTGGTTAATAGCAAGGATCAAGTCTGATGATGGTAGATAGATAAAAACAAAAAATAAAATAACGATAAATAAAATTGCAGCAATGTATTTTTGGATTTCAATATATGATAAAGGTAGACCTCGGAGCCATAATTTTCACTAGAGGCTTCTCTCTCGAACAAAAACATACGGTGGGTAAACAAACTACTGTTGGGAAATAGATAGAAAAGCGCATAGTTATGACGATATTGATCATGTATATAGGCATCACGTCCGAGACAAGTAGACCGACTCATGCCTGCATCTACTACTATTATTCCAAACATCGACCGCTATGCAACATGCATCTAGAGTATTATGTTCATAAAGAATGGAGTAACGCCTTAAGCAAGATGACATGATGTAGAAAAAGTAAAATCAATCAATATGAATAAACCCTGTCGTTTTCCGCTTAATAACAATACAAATAGGTGTCTTGTCCCTTTGTCACTGGGGTATAGATCACCACAAGATTAAACCCATTACAAAGCACCTCTCCCATTGCAAGATAAATCAATCTAGTTGGCCAAACCAAATAGATAGATTGGAGAGAAATACAAAGCTATAGCAATCGTGCATATAAGAATTCAGAAAAGACACAAATATTTCTCATGAATAATTTGATCATAAACCCACAATTCATCGGATCCCATCAAACACACCGCAAAAGAAGATTACATCGAATAGATCTCCAAGAACATCGCGGAGAATATTGTATTGAAGATCAAAGAGAGAGAAGAATCCATCTAGCTACTAGATATGGACCCGTAGGTCTATCATAAACTACTCACACATCATCGGAAGGACAACAAGGTTGATGTAGAAGCTCTCCGTGATCGATTCCCCCTCAGGCAGAGTACCGGAAAAGGCCACCAGATGGGATCACGGAAGAGCATAAACCTGTGGCGCTGGAAAAAGTATTTTGGGTGGCTCTCTATTGGGTTCCTAATTTTAGAGAATTTATAGAGCTGGAATTAGGTCAGACGGAGCCCCGAGGGACCCACAAGGTACTAGGTCGCGCCCTAGTACCTTGTTGTCTACTCATTCGCCTTCTGGTCTCCTCCTAAAGCTTCCAGGGTCTATTAGGTCCAAAAAAATCATCAAAAAGTTTCGTGTCATTTGGACTTTGTTTGGTACTGATTTCCTAGAAAACCAAATACAGGAAAAAAACAACAACTGGCACTTGACACTAACTTAATAGGTTAGTCCCCAAAAATGATATATACTTGCATATAAAACATCCAAGATTGATACTATAATAGCATGAAATAATAATAAAATATAGATATGTTGGGGATGTATCAAGCACTGCACATATCAGTCCCGACCATTGTTCATCACCGACCGGGCTCGCCGAGAAGAGGAAGTGATGACATTGAAATCTGGTAGTGCACCAAAGTTGTTGCAGACGCCAAGGACTATTATTAGTGCAGGGACACATTTTGAGTAAGGGATAAATTCCTCTGTAATGTATTTATCTTTCATCTTCAGATTCATGCTCAAAACGTTTGAGGAATGAATGTGTTATCTCTGCGAGTGCTTTAGACTGAAAATAGCTTGCAAATGCGTTGCTAATTCATCAAAAATTGATGTGCCGACCATAGTCAATCTATTTGTTCTAAAGTAGGCATGTCCACTGACTGAAATAGAAACTGAACTTTATGGCGAAAGAATTGATCTTCCCATACAGACTTTAACCTACTTTATTCAATCATATGCAGAGCACAAAGCCATATGATTTCTACAAATCAACAAGCAATTTGCAGCAAATGTGCTCCAAATATACCAAAGTTGCGTGGGGACAAAATTGTCATCTGTTTGTTCTGAAGTAGGCATGTCCACTTTCTGAAATTGCTGCTGAATTTTTTGACAAAACAATTGATCTTTAGGATTATACTTTCACTTGATTTATTTAGTCATATGCAGAGCACATTGAAATATGATTTGTTCAAACCGACCAGCAATCGCAGTGAATGGTAGATGTATCTGACAAGTAGACATGGTGGATGTAACATGCATCTTACTTCTACTTGTGTACACTACACACATATCTTGGTTCATTCATGTACATGTTACGAAGCAAACCACACACGCAGAGTTCACATTTTCTTCTCTGCATTTTGTACATGTTTGATACGCTGATATTAATACCCCATACAGAAAAGCTCAAATTTTGAATCATGATTAGGAAGAAAAGCACTTTTTGCCATATAAAAGTTCCAACAACTAGCTGTTTTCATCAAGACAACACGTGTGAACTAGGGGTATGGAAGTAGTGCTACTAGGTGGTATAAAATGTTGTAGCAAATAAATCTTGAAATGGTTATGAGTACATGCAAATACGATGAAATACCACATTGAATGACATGTATAATTAAGTTGTTTCAATCAAGGAGAACATGTGTGCACTGGGTGTATGGAAGTAGTGTTAGTAGGAGGTAAAAAAGAGCGTAGCATCTTAATTTTCAAATGGTTATGAGTACATGGAAAATGAAAGGAACTACCACAATGAATGAGAAAGCACATATACAATAAGTTGTTTGAATTAAGGAGAACATGCGTGCATTAGGGGTATGGAAGTACTGTTAGTAGGAGGTACAAAAGGGCGTACCATCTTGATTTTCAAATGGTTATGACTACCTTGAAAATGAAAGGAAATGCCAAAATAAATGAGAAAACATATCTACAATAAGTTGTTTGAATCAAGGAGAACATTTGAGCACTAGGGGTATGAAAGTATTGTTAGTAGCAGATTCAAAAAGGTGTATCATCTTGATTTCAAATCGTTATGAGTAGACGGAAATGAAAAGGAAGTACCACAATGAATGAGAAAACACATCTATAATAAGTTGTTTGAATCAAGGAGAACATGTGTGCACTAGGGGTATGGAAGTAGTGTTAGTAGGAGGTGCAAAAGGGTGTAGCATCTAGATTTCCAAATGGGGAGTGAACAACCATCAGGACATGTCAAGTGGTAATGTCAGTTCAAATTTCACCTGGAAAAAGATGTATTATATGATCTAATCTAAATTATTTCTAGTTTGTCATGTACAAGGAAAATACTGGTTCATTGGTAACTTGATCACTACACCTTGGCATGACAAATAAACCTCTTCTAATGAAACAAATTGTACAAGCACGCAAATATAGCTCCACCTTCCTTTTTGTTCCCTCTCTTTCTTTGTTCCCTCTAACTATTTTAAATGTCGTGCTCATTCTTCCCCCATCCACTGTATAAAGCTTCTTCCCAATTCACCAAGTAAACCCACAACTTCATTCGCATGGTCCCTGTCGGTGTAAAATCCGGCAGACCTCGGGGTAGGGGATCCCGAGCTGTGGATCTCGGATCGGTGGTAACAAAAACAAGGGAGATGATGTTTACCCAGGTTCGGGCCCTCTTGATGGAGGTAAAACCCTACATCATGCTCTTTTTTATATTGATGGAGATGTATCGAGTACTAGCTTGATCTACATCGATAGTGTAAGTTGTGTTCTAACCCTAGGGTTAGGTGAATGTTATTGTGATCCAGTCCCCTCTATAGGCTAAACCCTTTAGTATATACACGCCTGGTAGGGTATCTAGGGCTACATGGTCGTTATCACGGGGAATCGCATGGAGGAAGCAGGAGATGTCTTGGAGTGTATGTCAAGTATTCGGGCAGATGCAGTCTTGACCACGTCCAGGCGTGCAGCTTCCGGAGTCCATCAGATGGAGAGTGAGGCCCACATGCCCAGCTCAAGGACTATGGGCCGACTCGGTTGGCACCCCTTAGTCCAGATACCTTTAGTAGCGACAAAACAGGTCTTCTACGCCGAGGACGACTTTCTTGATGTAAATAACTTCGGATCCAAAGTCCTTGGCTTGACAGACGCGTTCCCCTTATGTGGAAATTCGAGATTCCTTTCCCTTAAAGGGTACTATGGACCACCCCTCAAAGGAGTAGCTTTCCCGACCATGGCCAAGCTGAACTCGCTCAACGCCCGGAGACACGAGGTTACTTAACCACGAAGGCCAGCCGCATAGGTGTGAATAGTGCTTTATAGCATGACAACTTTATCAAAGCGGCACCACCCACGACTAGTCAAGCAGTTAATGCTCACCCGAATCGTGGCCCGAGGCATTCTTCTCATTGGCACGCCCCTTAAAATGGAGATCGTGCCGATTTTCTTACGAATATCATTAAGATTTTGTTTCTCCCCGTATGCACAACGACATCTTTTGTAGGGAGTGGCGATTTCAATGGTGCGGCAGAGGGATTCTTGGGCTTTCACCAACCTATAAGAGTAAAAAGATAGCGACGAAAAGAAGTGTGCTCTCATTCCTCCTTGCCTGCTACCTCTTGAGCTCCAGCGCCCTGATCCAATCTCGCCGTCATCCTTCGCACACATGCTAGTCTATAACCCTAGCAATGGCCGACACCAACTTCAAGGGGCACTCGACTGGTTCCTACCGTTACGCAAGGTACCATCTTGGAGCTGCGTAGCGTGGGGTAAATCCCCACTCAGGTCAACACCCGCGTGCTGGACCCCAATCAACGGTTACCCGCTCCCAACCCAGGGGAGAGGGTGGTCTTCGTCCCCCACCTCGTTAGAGGTCTGGGGTTCCCACTGCACTCCTTTGTGCGCAGGGTCATGTTCTTCTACGAGGTGGATTTTACTCATCTAGCCTCAAACTCTATCCTCCACCTTACCCCTTCATCACGGTCTGACAGGCTTTCCTCCGCATTGAACCACACTCCGGCCTATGGCTGCGGATCTTTGGCGTCAAGCCGTAGTCCCGAGGCTCCGAGCTCACGGAGTGCGTAGGCGCCATAACCAGAAAAACCAGATGGTCGGCTGGTTTAAAGGTAGCTTCATAGAGACCGTCAAGGAGTGGATGCACGAGTGGTTTTACATCATTGAGCCGCTTGCCACTGGCCAGGCCGAGGTCCTGGCATTTTCTGCCGAGACTCCAAGGAAGCTCATATCCTAGAATAAGAAGGGTCTTGCCTAGGGAAACCCCGATGAGGTGGAGGCGCCTACCAAAAAGATCTAGTGGTGGTTGCTAGTACATGAGCGCGTGTTGATTTTTCCCTTGAAGAGGAAAGGGTGATGCAGCAAAGTAGAGATAAGTATTTCCCTCAGTTAGGAACCAAGGTATCAATCCAGTAGGAGGAACACACAAGTCTCCAATAAAGGCACCTGCACAAACTAACAAACACTTGCACAAAATGCGAAAAAGGGGTTGTCAATCCCTTCACGGTCACTAGCAAGAGTGAGATCTAATAGAGATAGGTGTAAAAGATAAGTAAAAGTGTAAAATAAGGTGAAGATAAATATATTGTAGCAGGGTATTTTTGGGTTTTTGATTTTATAGGTCTGAAAATAATATGATAAAAATAGACCCGGAGTCCATAGGTTTCACTAGAGGCTTCTCTCTTGAAGAAAGCATATAGTGGGTAAACAAATTACTGTTGAGCAATTGATAGAAAAGTGCATTGTTATGACGATATCTAAGGCAATGATCATGAATATAGGCATCACATCCGTGACAAGTAGACCGACTCCTGCCTGCATCTACTACTATTACTCCACACATGCATCAACCGCTATCCAACATGCATCTAGTGTATTAAGTTAACAAGAACGGAGTAACGCCTAAAGCAAGATGACATGATGTAGAGGGATAGATACAAACAATATGGTAAACCCCCCATCTTTTTATCCTTAATGGGAACAATACAATACGTGCCTCGCTACCCCTACTGTCACTAGGTGAGGATACCGCAAGATTGAACCCATCACAAAACACCTCTCCCATTGCAAGATAGATCAATCTAGTTGGCCAAGCGAAATCAATAGATCTGAGAGAAATACAAAGCTATCTTAATCATGCATAAAAAGAGTTCAGAGAAGACTCAAATAATATTCATAGATAATCTGATCATAAACCCACAATTCATTGGATCTCAACAAACACACCGAAAAGAACATTACATCGAATAGATCTCCAAGAACATCGAGGAGAACAATGTATTGAAGATCAAAGAGATAGAAGAAGCCATCTAGCTACAAGCTATGGACCCTTAGGTCCGTGGTTAACTACTCACGCATCATCGGAAGGGCGGAAGGTTGGTGTAGAGGCCCTCTATGATCGGATCCCCCTCCGACAGAGTGCCAGAAAAGGCCTCAAGATGGGATCTCACGAGAATAGAAGCTTGCGGCGGTGGAAGAGTATTTTTGGTGTGCCCCCTTGTGTACGGGGAATATTTGGGTATTTATAGAGCTGGAATTAAGGTTAGGGGCGCTATGAAGGGTCCACAAGCTTGTAGGGCGCCCCCTAGGGCGCGCCCTATGAGCTTGTGGCCCACTCGTGGCTCTCCCAGCCTCCTCCCGAATCTTCGTGGTTGTCTACTGGTCCAAGAAAAATCCTCAGAAAGTTCCGTTCCGTTTGGTATTGATTTTCTCTAAAAGAAAAAACACGAAAAAAGGCAGCAACTTTCATTGTGCATTGGGTTAATAGGTTAGTCCCAAAAATGATATAAAATAGCATATTAATGCATAGAAAATATACAAGATGGATAATATAATAGCATGGAACAATAAAAAATTATAGATACGTTGAAGACGTATCAAGCATCCCCAAGCTTAATTCCTGCTCGTCCTCAAGTAGGTAAATGATAAAAACCGAATTTTTGATGTGGAATGCTACCTAGCATGTTTATCAAGTAATCTTTCGTATTGTGGTATGAATATTCAGATCCATAAGATTCCAAAAAAAAGTTTAATATTGACATAAAAACAATAATACTTCAAGCATACTAACAAAGCAATCATGGTTTTTCAAAATATCATGGCTAAAGAAAGTTATTCCTATAAAATCATATAGTCTTGTCATGCTCTATCTTCATCACACAAAGTATTTATCATGTAGAACCCCGATGACAAGCCAAGCAATTGTTTCATAGTATGTTCTAAAGCTTTTTCAACTTTCGCGCTATACATGAGCGGGAGCCATGGATATAGTACAATGGGTGCAATAGAAGGTGGTAGTAGACAAAAAGGAGAAATAAATTCTTACAATAACTAGGAAAATTAATAGGCTATGGAGATGCCCATCAATTGATATTGGTGCAAGTCAGTAGGGATTGCCATGCAACAGATGCACTAGAGCTATAAGTGTATGAAAGCTCAAAATAAAACTAAGTGGGTGTGCATCCAACTTGCTTGCTCACGAAGACCTAGGGCAATTTGAGGAAGCCCATCAGTGGAATATACAAGCCAAGTTCTATAATGAAAAACTCCCACTAGTAATATATGAAAGTGACAATATAGGAGACTCTCTATATGAATAACGTGGTGCTATTTTGAAGCACAAGTGTGGAAAAGAATAGTAACATTGTTCCTTCTCTCTTTTTCTCTCATTTTTTCTTTTTTTATTTTGGGCTCCTTGGCCTCTTTTTTATTTGGGCTCTTTGGCCTCTTTTTATTTAAAGTCCGGAGTCTCATCCCAACTTGTTGGGGAATCATAGCCTCCATCATCCTTTCCTCACATGGGACAATGCTCTAGTAATGATGATCATCATACTTTTATTTACTTACAACTCAAGAATTACAACTCGATACTAGAACAAAGATATGACTCTATATGAATGCCTCCGGCGGTGTATCGGATGTGCAATGATCTAGCATGACATTTATAAAAAATATGAACGGTGGCCAAGCCAAAAATACTATGCCAACTATATGATCATGCAAAGCAATATGACAATGACGGTATGTGTCATAATAAACGGAATGGTGGAAGTTGCATGGCAATATATCTCAGAATTGCTATGGAAGTGCCATAATAGGTAGGTATGGTGGCTATTTTGAGGAAGGGTATAAGGTGGTTTAATGTACCGGCGAAAGTTGCGCGGTACTAGAGTGGCTAGTAAAGGTGGAAGGGTCATGCGTATAATCCATGGACTCAACATTAGTCATAAAGAACTCACATACTTGTTGCAAAAGTTTATTAGCCATCTAAACAAAGTACTAATATGCATTCTCCTAGGGGGGTAGATTGGTAGGAAAAGACCATCGCTCGTCCCCGACCGCCGCTCATAAGGAAGACAATAAAAAATAAATCATGCTCCAACTTCATCACAAAATGTATGACCATACGTGAATGCTTCGGGAATCACAAACCTTAACACAAGTATTTATATCAACCCACAATTACCAACTAGCATGACTCTAATATCACCATCTTTATATCTCAAAACAATTGCAAGGAATCAAATTTCTCATATATTCGATGATCTACATGAAAGTTTTTATTATATCCCTCTTGAATACCAATCATATTAGGACTAAATTCATAATCTAAGAAAATTGCTAGAATATTTATAAGACTCTCAAATTAATATAAGTGAAGCATGAGAGTTCACCAATTTTTTCAAAATAAAACCACCACCGTGCTATAAAAAAATATAAGTGAATCACTAGAGCAACTGTCTAGCTCAAAAGATATAAGTGAAACACATAGAATATTCTAATAAATTCACGATTAATGTGTGTCCCTCTCAAAAGGTGTGTCAGGAAGGATGATTGTGGTAAACTAAAAAGCAAAGACTTATATAATACAAGACGCTCCAAGCAAAACACAAATCATGTGGTCAATAAAAATATAGCCTCAAGTAATTTTACCAATGGATTGAAGACAAAAGAGGGGATGCCATCCGGGGTACCCCCAAGCTTAGATGCTTTATTGTCCTTGAATATTACCTTGGGGTGCCTTGGGAATCCCAAAGCTTAGGATCTTGCCACTCCTTATTCTGTATTCCATCAAAAATTTACTCAAAACATGAAAACTTCACAACACAAAACTCAACAGAAAACTCGTGAGATCCGTTAGTGAAACAAAGCAAATAACCACTTTTAGGTACTATTGTAAAATAATTCCAATTTTATATTGGTGTTATATCTACTATATTATAAATTCTTCATGGTTCATACCCCCCGATACTACCCATAGATTCATCAAAATAAGCAAACAACACAATGAAAACAAAATCTGTCAAAAAGAGAACTGTCTGTAGTAATCTGGACCTTAGCCAAAATTCTGTAACTCCAAGAATTCTGAAAAATTAGGAAAACATAGGAAATTTGTATATCAATCTTGTGTAAAAATTCAGAATTTTATCACGCTTGAGTGAATTTTAACAATTCTTCTACTGGACGCAAAAGTTTCTGTTTTTCAGCAAAATAAAATCAACTATCACCATAGATCATCCCAAAGGTCTTACTTGGCTCAAACACTAATTAAAAACCTAAAACACAATTATTACAGAATTAATATTGTGTAAACACATAAAAACAGAAAATAAAAATACCGGGGTGCCTCCCAACAAGCGCTTTTCTTTAAATCCTTTTAGCTAGACATTGATAATTTTAATGATGCTCACATGAAAGATAGCAATTGAAACACGAAGAGAGCATCATGTAGCATGTGGAAAACAAGTTTAAGTATAACATACTTCCTATGCATATGCATTTTATAATCAAACAAATTATCAAGACAAGCAAAAACTAGCATATGCAAGGAAGAAGAAAGAAATAATAGCAATCTCAACATAATGAGAGGTAATTTAGTAACATGAAAATTTTCTTCAACCATATTTTCCTCTCTAATAATAATTACATGCAGGATCATAATCAAATTCAACATAAAATTTTATCTTCATGATCCACATGCATACAAAGTTGACACTCTTCCAAAATAGTGGGATTAGCATAAAATAAGTTCATTACTTCTCCAAGCCCACTTTTATAAAAAAATCATAAGATTGATCAATCTCCAAAGCTGTGGGATCATTATTTCCTAAAGTTAACACTCTTCCACACTCACTTTCAATGTTACTGCAAACATTATTATCAATATCTTATTCATCATGAGGCTGAAACAAATTTTTAAGATCATAAGATGCATCACCCCAATCATGATAATTATATTAAGTAGTGGAGATAGCAAAATTAGCATCCCCAAGCTTGGGGTTTTGCGTATTAGTGACATAATTGACATTAATAGAATTATAATAACATCATGACAATCATACTTTTAATTCAAGGAGCTATCGTGAATCACTTCATAAATTTCTTCTTTTAACACTTCATCACGAATTTCATGCAAAACTTAATAAAGATAATCTAGTGCACTCAACTCACTAGAAATTAGTTCATCATAATTGGGTCTTTTAAAAAGATTGGCAAGTGGATGAGGAACTATAAACTTTTTTATTTCTAATTTGGAATAAACATGCAATTATACCAAGCAAACGAGCAAACATACCAAGTAAGACATAAAGGCAGACCAAAAAGGCAAATAAAATGGCAACTATTTTTTTGTTTATCTGAAAACGTTTTAGAAGTGGGGGAGAGGAAAACGAGAGGAAAATTGCGAATAATGTCATGAAAGAGATGAGATTTTATGATAGGTACTTGGTAGGCTTGATGTAGAACCTTCCCGGCAATGGCGCCAGAAATTCTTCCTGCTACTTCTTGAGCTTGCGTTGATTTTTCCCTTGAAGAGGAAACAGTGATGCAGCCAAGCAGAGATAAGTATTTCCCTCAGTTAAGAACCAAGTTATAAATCCAGTAGGAGGAACACACAAGTCTCCAATAGATGCACCTGCACAAACAAACAAACACTTGCACACAATGCGAAAAAGGGGTTGTCAATCCCTTCACGATCACCAACAAGATTGAGATCTAATAGAGATAGGTATAAAAGATAAGTAAAAGTGTAAAATAAACTAAAGATAAATAAATTGTAGGAATGTATTTTGGGTTTTTGATTTTATAGACCCGAAAATAATATGGAAAAAATAGACCCAGGGGCCATAGGTTTCACTAGAGTCTTCTCTCTGGAAGAAAGCATCCGGTGGGTAAACAAATTACTGTTGAGCAATTGATAGAAAAGCACATAGTTATGACGATATCTAAGGCAATGATCATGAGGAATAACGCCCCTGACAAGCAGACCAACTCCCGCCTGCATCTACTACTATTACTCCACACATCGACCGCTATCGAGCTTGCATCTAGTGTATTAAGTTAACAAGAACGGAGTAACACCTTAAGCAAGATGACATGATGTAGAGGGATAGATACAAACAATATGGTACAAAACCCATATTTTTATCCTTAATGGCAACAATACAATACGTGCCTCGCTACCCCTACTGTCACTGGGTGAGGACGCCGCAAGATTGAACCCATCACAAAGCCCCTCTCCCATTGCAAGATAGATCAATCTATTTGGCCAAACCAAATCAATAGATCCGAGAGAAATACAAAGGTATCTTAATCATGCATAGAAGAGTTCAAAGAAGACTCAAATAATATTCATAGATAATCTGATCATAAACCCACAATTCATCGGATCTCAACAAGCACACCGCAAAGAAAGATTACATCGAATAGATCTCCAAGAACATTGAGGAGAACATTTTATGGAGGATCAAAGGGAGAGAAGAAGCCATCTACTAGCTATGGACCCTTAGGTTCGTGGTAAACTACTCACGCATCATCAGAAGGGCAGCAAGTTTGGTGTAGAGGCCCTCCGTGATCGAATCCCCCTTCGACAGAGTACCACAAAAGGCCCCAAGATGGGATCTCACAAGAACAAAAGCTTGCGGCGGAGGAAAAGTATTTTTGGTGTGTCCCCTGTTGTACGAGGAATAATTGGGTATTTATAGAGCTAGAATTAGGGTTAGGGGGGCTACGAGGGGCCCACAAGCTTGCAGGGCGCCCCCCCTGGGACACGTCCCGTGAGCTTGTGGCCAACTCGTGGCTCTCCTGGCCTCCTCCCGAAGCTTCTTGGTTGTCTTCTGGTCCAAGAAAAATCCTAAAAAAGTTTTGTTCCGTTTGGAATCCGTTTGGTATTGATTTTTTTGCAAAATACAAAACAAGGAAAAACCAGCAATTGGCACTGGGCACTAGGTTAATATGTTAGTCCCAAAAATGATATAAAATAGCATATTAATGCATATAAAACTTCCAAGATGGATAATATAATACAATGGAACAATAAAAAATTATAGATACGTTGGAGACGTATCAGTGGTCCGATCAGAAAAACCTCCAACTAGTAGACTTGGTAAACATCATGCTCCACCGCCGCATCATCCCACTCTAACTTCAGGCCACCCTGATGTGGGAGCACAAGCCCGAGGGTGTAGTGCCCGTCCACCACTTCTTCTGCTCCACCTTAGCCTAAATGTGGACACGACTATTCAAGCCCTCCGAGGATGAATTCCCTTCGGATGAGAGACACCTTGGCTTTGAATCCGTCTATGACGCCCCCGAGGTAATCTTTTAATGCATAGTTCTATATTCCGCGTTATAGACCTCGACTAATCAACTGGTCTCATACTTGTAGAAGTGGATCTCCAAGGCGCAGTGGATGGTGTGCCTGACGCCGCTACCCGAGGGGGAGAGGACCCCTCTTCTCACGATCCTCCTATTGAGGAGCCACAC
Organism: Aegilops longissima; assembly: GCA_021605205.1. NCBI lineage: Eukaryota > Viridiplantae > Streptophyta > Magnoliopsida > Poales > Poaceae > Aegilops > Aegilops longissima. The sequence continues at coordinate 257,915,535 of CM038682.1, read as the reverse complement.
GTAGTGATCCCCAAAGGGTCAAAGCTTCAGAAGGGCAAGGCGGGTCTTCGGACCTGGGAGACCTAGGTCACCCGATTTGAGGAGACACACCCTCCTCCACTCATGAGGACAACCTGGAGGAGGACACAGGGCAAGGAAACCCTTCCCTTAAGGAGAAGAGGATTGCATCTGAGGATGCCGAGGCCGAAGTGCGGCCGAAGGGCCAGAAGAGGCGTGCAAGGCATCTGCTGAGCCCGCCAGCAGACCCGCCCCACCGGAGAAGATCACTTTCTCCGACGAGTTGGAGGATGACCTCCTCGAGCTGGGAGGTTGAAGCCAGCGTCGCAGAGGTACGTCGTTGTAATCATACTTGGTTATCAAGAACTCCTTTCTTCAAGATGGAACTCATATAGGTTATTCTCTTCATTCCGCCGAGGGTGCGCCTAAGCGACGACAATTCAAGCAGGCAGACGCCTGCCAGCGGGACACCTAATCCCGCCACTCCTCCTCGAGATCTCGAGGGGCTCGGGGAGGCGACATCCAGACCGCCCCACCTAGCTAACACCACGAGTTCCGAGATACCGTTTGTCATGGTTGAGGTTCAAACCTCGGCTCAACAAGGCCAAAGGGACGAGGTCCTCGAGGTCGTCAAAGAAGGGCTGGGCCAGACATCGGCCCAGCCGATGCCGACTCCGGTGCCAACGCCATAGTCGGAGGCCTTTGTGCCCCGCACTTTGATGCTGGGTTTCGAGGTTCTATCGCCCTTCCTCCCACTTCAGGGCATGCTGCCCCGGGCTGGACCGAAGAGTTGGAGGTAGCCTTAACGGGCTCCTCCGTCAAGGAAGAGCACCACACGCTGATCGGCGTGGTGCTGCAAGCCTTCCGATCTGTAGAGGCTAGTATGCGTGAGGTCTTCAAGGGGCTCGTCACGAGCTTCGAGGTAATTTTCTTTGTGTTTTATATTAAGAGTAACCTCCATTCTTAGGATTGTTTGCAAATCCATGCTTTTGCCTGAACACATTTTCATCTATATCACTTCATAATACTTAGATCGCGTAGACAGTGAATAGCCCCCGGGCCTAAGGCTAGTTTTAAGAAACTCGCCTTGGGGTCGAAGCAGAGGTATCATGAGGCAATAAATGAGTATCTCCCAGGACTCTGGCGGGCATAAAAAATGTGTGTCTGGAGTATTTATGTTGGGAACAAGGGCTAAATAATAATTGTATGTTTATAGACTTCGACCTCGGCTCTGAGATCCGCCTCCAAGAATATTGCGGAGACGAACCCGAAGCTCAAGAGGTCTGAAGAGGACCTCGATCTAATGAACAAGCAGAACGACAAATCTCAGGGTAAGTTATAAATCTGAGATGCTGTCAAATATACTTTGAGTAAGGATAGCTTTGTTGAAATATAAAACTAATGTCGAGCTGTTTGAATGACAGCTGCTATGGACATGCTTGAGGGCATCAAGGCTGAGCTGTCGATAGCTCGGCAGGAGGCCCAACAGCAGAAGGTTGCAGCCGCCAAGAATCAAATGGACATAGCCGCTGAAAAGATGGCTAGGGACATGGACTAGGCACAGGTCCTGGAGGTTGAGGAAACCCTGAAGGGCGTGTAAAAGGGACGCAATGCCCTTCAGGCCAAGGAGCAGAAGACAAGCGAAGAGCTCAAGAAGCTTCGCCTAGCGCACGCCGAGATCCAGACCATGCCCCGGGCAGACTGCAAAGTGCTCCAGCAAGTGGAGCAGATTTCCGCGTGTAAGCCATTTTTACTTTAGTGTGTGTTTCGCAACAAGGGGTTCATCGAGCTTACCGAGCTGTGGCGCTTCGCAAAGGTCTTCGCAGATCTCCTGAAGAGCGCCTTGGTCACGGCCACCACTTCGGCGAGCGATAGGGCCACGAGGCGGATAAGGCATTCTGGCAACAATTCCAGGCGTCACCACGTCCGGAGCTGCTAAATCATCAGATGAAATAGCTGGTGGAGCTTCTCCGTATGGTAAGGCGAGCGCTCTGGGACCTCTGCATCAATCTATGGCCCGCAGAGGTGCTGCCAACTAGCTTCTTTGGGCTCCTAGCTCTGCTGCAAGAAGCTGTCTCACAAGTGGCTCGCTGGCAGTGGTCTGCCTACCTGGAGGGGGCTCAGCGAGCGTACACCTGCGTGAAGATGGATTTTCGGCTTGTCGAAGCAGCGGTCGTGGTTGCGGGACCACCCAAAGAGAAGGACTGAACCGCAGAGCAATTTCTTACCGAGGTAGTGGAAGGGGCCCGGATTACCGAGGCCAAGTGTCCTAAGGACACTTTGTATTTTTAGATAGTACCTCGGAATGCCAAAGTGTGGTGGGATGTACAAAACTTCCTTTTGTTTTAATGAATGCGGCTTTATATTCCATCATGTGGTTGTGTTATTTTCTTCTTTTTGTGTTTTTTTGACTCCTGTTTGACCGTGTTAAACTAAACGTGTCTAGTTGTCGGCTTTGATCCCTCTGTACAATATGCAGAGGGTGTTCCTTTAGGCAATCATGACCTTTAGCCGATGTTACGATTCTCGAAGGCGGTCCGTGCACATAGGAACTAGGTAATCAGACTATAGTGGCATTAAGACTTTCTCTTAGTCATATGAGTTGACTATGGGGGCTGATGATGAGCCCTCGGTGTGTGGTGTGGTCGGTTATATAGCCGGAGTTTATGCCACTGACCACTTCGGCTAATGCTAAAAAGAATATCCTCTTTAAAACAGGTGATCTATAATGACACAACGCTTGATGCGGTCATCGGACGGTCGCCCAGTTCACACTTACCAAGACAGTCAGTTTTCGGCTTTCTCCACTAAGGCGCTCTGCCATGTGAGCTGGCGGCAGTATCGTAGTCGTTCTCCCTTTATACCCTTAGCCAAATTGATCGGAAACATAAGAGGTAAGCATAGGAGCCGGGCAACCCAAGTATTGACCAAGCTCTCGATGGTGGCCCTCCACTTAGCCATCTTGTCAGCCGTTGGTGGAAAGTTCAACAGGAGTTGGGCTTGCGTCATTGCTTCCTCGACCATGCTGGGCATGGCCAGTGAGGCAGACCACGACATCGCTCGACTTCTGGTAGAACCAGTAGGAGCGTCGCCGCGTTCTTGCCACCATGGACCAGTCGCCAAAGCGCTCTGGTGGTGAGTGGGCCATGCTTGGGGGTCGATGGCCCCGTTCGGCGCCCCGCCTTGTTCTGGGCAAGGAGTGTGCCTTGTAGCCGCGCCCATGGTGGGCACGACCGGAGGATCGCGGCTTGCACCGGAGCGGGTGGGGCTGTTGCGACTACGTCCGCTAGTGCGGCGGGGAGGTAGAGACTGGGCGTTCCCTCCACCAACAGCTTCCGGGCCAAGCTCGCCAGGACGCTGCTGCTGCTGCCCATCCCCGGTGTTCCCTCCTCCAGCTTCGGCCGCGGGGGACAAAACAATGGCGCCACCTCCGCTAGTCGTGTCGCCTGCAGCACCCGCCTCACCAAACGCCACTATGGCGCCTACGGCGGCTGCGGCTATGTGTGAGGGGGCCTTCGAAGTGGAGGGGTGAGCAGTCGTGCCGGGTTTTTTCTTGGGCACCATGGACGGAGAAGATGATGATGAAGAAGACGATGATGAAGCTCGACGCGCTGTTCACAACTTCGGGACCGCGCAAGCGATTCCCCCCTACCTGGCATTCCAAAGATGTCGTGGATAAACATGACCACCTATGGGGCCATGAGCCCCTTGTGGTTCGACAAGGGGGGGATCATGTTGCACAAAGAGCGGAAGCCATGATGCAACACGGTGATGGGGCTCAGGTCATTTTTACCTAGGTTTGGGCCGCTGTTAAGCGTAATACCCTACTCCTGCTTTGGTGGATTGTATTGGAAGAAATGCAATAACAGACAACACTCAAGCCTGACAAAGGTGGCCTCGGGGAGAGCTGCTACGCGCGTACAAGTGTGAGGGGTCCGGATCCCTCTCTAGGTTGCCTTGGGCCTCCCTTTATAGCTCAAGGGGTAACCACAGTGGCAAAACAGACATTATCTTGCGACTAGATAGCTAACAGTGATATCATACCTAACTCTGGCACTTAGGACAAAGGGATAATTAGATTTATGCCCCTAGTTGTGTCCCACTCGACTGTTTTACCCCTAATTTCCAAAACTCACCGGTTCTGTCCAAGTCACTTCGCTCCTCTTATGCTTTTGCCATTTGACAGTTTGACCGGCAGTTTGAAAACTTCATAACTAACTCATACTAGATCAAAAAAATGCAAATAAGATACCAAAATGTTCAGAAAAACATCCCCTATAAGTCAGTGTCATTTGCATTCATGACAAAAGGGTTGGAAAGTGCCCATATGAATTTTAGCTCTTGTGATACCACCATGAATAGTAAAATAAAAAAAATCAAAAATTTCAAAAATAATGGTGGCAAAGAATGACAGATGTTTCATGTGCTTGCCAAGTTTCATCATGGAACGACATTCATGGAAGTTGTGGCAAAAAAAAATCAACACTCCAAAATAGATTGTTTTTTTGCCACGTCTGCCACGAATGTCGTTCCCTGATGAAACTTGGCAAGCACTAAAACATTTGTCATTCTTTGGCACCAAATTATTTTTTGAATTTTTCAGATTTTACTATTCATGGTGGTATCATAAGAGCTAAAACTCGGATGGGCACTTTCCAACACTTTTGGCATGAGTGCAAATGACACTGACATATAGGTGATGTTTCTCTGAACACTTTGGTATCTTATTTGCATTTTTCTGATTTAGTATGAATTAGTTATGAAGTTTTCAAACTGACGGTCAAACTGTCCATGGGCAAAAGCACCGGTGAATTTTGGAAATTAGGTGTAAAACACCCAAGTGGGACACAACTAGGGGCATAAATCTAATTATCCATAGGATAAAAGGCCATAAATGCTACCTTAGGTGGCGTGCGGGGTTGCATCCCCGACAATCTTATATCACCGCTTAGCCAGCTTTGCTTATCATTTTGACACACCCTTAGACGGGTGTCAAATGGGCACGAATTGTCTTCCATCAAAATGCCACGTGATTAGTGAGAGCCACTTAGCTGCCTAGGGGCTCAACACCGCATTGTCAAGTGACTGGGGTTACGATGCGGTGGGGCGGTGGTAATTATCCCGCGCCTGCCAGGGGCAGGGCTTGTTGGGCCTTCTTGGAGGGGTGCACGCCATGGCCTCTGGTTGCCCTAGAGGCGCGGCTGGCGCAGTTGGCTTTGCTATCGGCTCGTGGTATCGACCTTGCCTCTTGGAATCTTGACTTGTAAGTTTAGCTTGGTCTTCTTGATACGCTCTTTGTTCTCACAAAGAGCGGTTCCTTCAGCTTGGCTTTGTGTTACACGTTGGTGCTGGATATATGATTGTCAGCACGCCCGTGTATGGGTCCGGTCAACAAATGAAAATGTTTGTTGCACCAACAGACGGCGAACCCAACTAGTAGCCTCATTCATTCCCCTCCCGCCGCCTCTTCTCCGGTCGGCGTCTCCCGATAGCCATGGCTTACCATGCCCCCGCCGGAGCGGCGCAAAGCCCGGATAGCAGTATCCCTGCGTCCGGAATCCGGACTAGCCGGAGCCGAAGGAGGAGGTGCTGGAGGCGGAGAAGAAAGCAGAGCTGCAGGACAAGAACGATGACACAGGCGACACGGAGCCAGAATAGGAGGACAACTACACGGGCGAAGTGGAGCCAGAGGAGAACAACTATGACGCGGGCTAGGCGGAACTGGAGGAGGAGGACGATGATGCAGGAGAGGCAGAGCCGGTGCCACCGGCTGCATGCTTCAACATGGCGGAGTTGACCAAAGCGGAGGGGGTGGTGGAACAGTAGGCCATCCTCGAGTCCATTTAGTCAGAGCCCGAGGTGGAGGCCAACCGCCGCTTCCACCGCCAGTGGGAGTGGGGGATCAACAAGATGTTTGCCAAACTGGAGGAGGAAAAGGAGGAGCTGGAGTTGCAGCATGTGGCCGCCTACCCATCTCTGCCGATGAGTAGTGTGGTGTAGCTTAGGTTATGTACTTAGTACTAGTTACTACTAATTCATGGTATGTATGGATTTGAGATATCTACTACTACTCCTCAATGTAAACTACTTTTAAGATAAATGAATGAATAAAAGCTTGGCGAGCACCTTTTGTTTGTTAAAAACATAATTCTGATACTCCCTCCTTACTTGTTTAAAGGTCTCATCTAAAAAATTAAATTTCCATTATACCCAGACTTAAAGGGCTTTGAGTCTCATGCCACATTTATTTCATAGAGATAAGAGAAAGGAAATTTTAGTGGTCAAGCATGCATCTTTTTGTGCTAGTAGTACTATATTAGGGTTGACTGGTCACTTCCTGTGGACGTGCCTGGGCGATGGAAGAGGAAGGAGAAGGGAAGCGGGCTATGGAGTACGCCAGTTGCAGCACGGCTCCAAGGAACGTTCGTCCCAAACAATGCATAGTACAATATATGTAGCACGCACACCTGCGGAGTATTAATTGGCCTTTAGGTTGCGTGTGGATGACATGGCTAGAACATGTAGTCTGTAGTACGACAGCCTACCGCTCCGCCTCGCACGGTTTGGTCACACAAGATTTGCATACACGCATGTCACGCACGTAGTTGTGAAAGTCGTGCTCGAAAAACGGCGACAAGGTCCGCTAGTCCGTGTTGGTCCATGCGCCGGAAAACAAACTAATCACAGCCGCTGTAAATGTTGTGCGTGCTTTAAAATGTGTCGTACAGTGAACCGCCCGCCAGCTCCCTCTTCTCAATTATAAAATGCACTAGTGCATGCCCACAGGACATCCTTTCCAAGGGACAAGGCAGTTCTTCGGCATTGTCATGGATTCGCAAGGTGGTGGTGCTTCTTGTCCTCCTCGAGGTTGGGAGACCTTGGATGACGATCCTTCGGGAGAAATCGTAAGTCGCTCCGACTTCCTCACATCCACAAGACTTAGCGGTACTTACACCAAGTATTTTAAGAGGGTCCGTAAATATGCATGGGAGAAGGCCACGCTAATTGGTCTGCCATGTGTCCACGAGGACGAGGATGTTTCCTAGGGGGATCCCTCTAGCGCGCGTGGCCATCGTAGTTGCAAGTTGACACCCCTTGAGATGTCGATGTTGAGGGGCACTCTGAAAGTGCAACTAATCCCCGCGTGGTTTTGGTAATTCATAACAACATATAGCTCATTGAACTAATATCCATTCAAGATAAATATTTTAGGATGTTCATTGATTGGCATGGCATGGACTAGAGATGTGGACCCCTCAAAATGCTAAGGACAAAGATTGGCAAAATATCAAGACTCTTCATTTATATTTTAGTGATCCAAGATCACATTGAGTCCATTTTTTTGAAAGCTCAGGACAGTGAGGGCAGCCCCCCACTGACTTTAAAATAACTTAACAAATACAATGTACAACTCGGTGGTGTTACATTAGGATGGGTATGTCAAGCCCTCACCACCAGAGAGAAGGGAGAAGAGTGTACAAAATGTAAGTATAAAGGAGTGGGCTGTTTTTTTTATACTAGATGGAAGTGACAAAACTATCCACAAAAGGCACCCAAGCCTCCTTGACCCTGTGCCTCATCATATGGAAATCGTTCTTGAATCTGAGAAGCCAGCCATCAACTGTAGGCACCACCCCTCTGAAGTGCTTGTTGTTACGTTCCTTCCAAATGCTCCAGGCCGCAGTGACGAAGATCCCCATAAACATGGGTTTCGTCCACTTGTCTTTCGCCTCATGCACAAGTTGAAGCCTGTTTCCACTGTGCATCCAATCGATCCCCAACTTCATCCAACACGTTCTACTAAAGACACAGTTGAAGAAAAGATGCTCCACCGTTTCTTCCGGTGGGTTATCACAGAGGAGGAAAGTGTACACATCATCTCGTAGCTTCATACCTCTCCTCTTCAGCATGTTCCTAGTATTCAGCCCGTCCACAAGAAGGAGCCACGCAAAAACCCTCCACTTATTAGTGCATTTTGATCTCCAGATCCATTTGAATGCATCGTCCGCTACCACCCCACGAAAACAATGATCGTAGTACTTCTTGGGAGTGAAGTCTGCGGACCCCCAGATGCATCTCTAGATGTCGGGGGCTTCAGTCTGCTCAGTGGAGGCCATGCTGCCTTGAAGGTCACGCAACTCTTCCCTGGCTTGCGCCAAGACCGGCAGCTGGAAGTTGTGCCCAAGTGTTGGTGCTGTCAGCAACGCTTGCACCGAGACATCTTCGTCAGTAGCAAAGGAAAATAGCCTGGGGTGGCTATCACTGAGGATGTAGTTGTGCCACAGATCTTTCCAAAACAGCACTATGCTCCCATCTCGCACCTCCACCGATGTGACCCCTCTGTATGTTGGAGTAAGCTGCAGGATGTCGTGCCACCAAAGCGACCCGCACTGATCAGTTGCATGGGGCACCAAACCCTCATAATACGTGGAACAAATAAGGTTAACCCATGGCACATCACATCGGTTGTAAAATTTGTGAAGTTGTTTAAGCAGCAGGCCTTGGTTCTGAATTTGGAGATCAATTATCCCTAGTCCACCCTTCTCTTTGGGGCGACATACTAGGTTCCAGGCCGCCATGGACACAGCTTTGTGGCCATCATCTGTTTCCTTCGCCCAGAGACAGTATCACCTGAGCTTGTCTAGGTGTTCCAGGATCTTCGGCGGTAGTCTGATGGATCACATAGCATAAATCGCCAGGGACGTGACCACCGAGTTGACTAAGGTGAGTTTTGATCCAAGGTCCAAGAGCGAGGCCGCGGTGCATAATCTGCGCTCGAAAGAAGCCACGAGCGGCATTAGGTCAGACACGGTGGGTTTAGCCGTGCCCATCGGCATGCCAAGGTATGTGAACGGCATCTTGCCAACCTTGCATCCAAAAACCTCTGCCAGTTGTTCCGTAGCGTCCACCACCGTGTTGACAGTCATCAGAGTCGATTTATGAAAGTTGATACGCAACCCAACAGAGGATGCGTAGTCCTGAAGGATGTGCTTAATCGTCTTCGCTTGTGCTTGATCAACTGGCATCACTAGGATCGTATCATCCGCGTACTGGATCACTGGGTAATCATTCTCCACGGTGGGCATGGGTAGCTCGAGCTCTCCTCTCCGATAAGCGTCATTGATGGCTGCTTGAAGAAGGTCAGCTGCCAAGAAGAAAATGAGAGGGGACAGCGGGTCGCCTTGGCGCACCCCCCTCTTATATAAGAATTGCCTACCGGGGGTTTTGTTTAGGAGTACCGAGGATTTTGCAGTCGAGAATAAGTAGTGGATCCACCCTAGCCAACGATCGTCAAAGCCCATGCTTTTCATAATCTGCATCATTGGAGTGTGCTCGATCGTGTCGAAGGCTTTCGCAAAATCTAGTTTTAGAATGGCGATTTCTCGCCTCGAAGCTTGGCACTGATGAATGAATTCATACGCCCACGCCACACAATCTTGGATCGATCTACCCCTCAAGAATCTCGGACCACCTTCTGTAAATGATTTGACAAGAGCTTCGTCAGTAACTTGAGGCAGCAGTTGAGAAGTGTTATGGGTCTATATTCATCAGCTGTCTCCGGCGATTGATTTTTGGGGATGAGGGTGATAAAGCCAGTGTTTAAACTTTCAAGGTCCAAAGTACCTGCATGAAAATCAAAACAAAAGCGATAGAACTCTTCCTTAATGATATGCCAACAAGATTTTATGAAGCTTCCACTGAAACCATCTGGCCCAGGAGCACGATCTGATGGCATCTCTTTGACCACCTAGAGCACGATTCGATGGCATCACATTGAGTCCATAGGAAAGACAATACTATTAAAAGGGGATGAGGTTTTGCTTAATGGTCTACTTGCTCAAGTGCTCTGATATTTCTCCTAAACCCTCAGCCACTTTCTCCATCCAAATATGTCCAAACCGTAATTCCAAACTCGGCCCAACCAATTCTTTCTACCCGGAGCCACCGAGCTCATTTGACATACCCACTGCCAGAAACCCTAATAGTTCGGTTACAATGTTATGGATTTCGGTCCCACCGAGATGGCTTTGCCAGCTCTCTGTGATCTATTACATTCGCTTCAGTCCCACCCAGTTTATGCAATGGGTCTCACCGAGTTGGCTTGACAGATTCTATGTTGCTTATTGCTTCTTTTCGGTCCCACCGAGTTGATGCAATCGGCGCCACCGAGATGATGTTTGCCCTAAGCCCTAGCACATCGGTCCCACCGAGTTGTTCTAGTAGGTCCCGTTGAGATTCCTAATGTTCATATTTTTGAACAGATCGGTGCCACCGAGATGAGTCGAACATGTGTAATGGATGGATTTTGTGTGGAGGCTATATATACCCCTCCACCCCCATCTCCATTCGTAAGAGAGCCATCAGAACGTGCCTACACTTCTATCATACAATTTCTGAGAGAGAACCACCTACTCATGTGTTGAGATCAAGAGATTCCAATTAAACCTTTTGAACCTCGATTTCTAGCCTTCCCCAAGTTGCTTTCCACTCAAATCCCTCTTCCACCATAGCCAAATCTGTGTGAGAGAGTTAAGTGTTGGGGAGACTATCATTTCAAGCACAATAGGAAGGAATTCATCATATGCACACCATCTATTACCTTTTGGAGAGCGGTATCTCCTAGATTGGTTAGGTGTCGCTCGGGAGCCTCCTTAATTTGTGATGTGGAGTTAAACCAAGAAGTTTGGGAAGGAGATCGCCTACTTTCTGAAGATCTACCCGAGTAAGGCAAGTCCTTCGTGGACGATGGCCATGGTGCGATAGACAAGGTGGCTTCTTCGTGGACCCTTCATGGACTCGCGCAACTGTTACCCTTTGTGGGTTGAAGTCTCCATCAACGTGGACGTACGATAGCAGCACCTATCATAACCACGCCAAAAATCTTCGTGTCTCCATTGCATTTTCCTTCTCCAAACCCTTCCCTTTACCTTCATATGCAATGTTTTACTTTCCGCTGCTATACTCTTAGAATTGCATGTGTTGGTTGATTGCTTGACTTGTGCTAATTGCTAAAATTTGCCCACAACTAAAATTGGGAAAAGGATAGATTTTTATTTGGTCAAGTATTCTCATCACCCCCCTCTAAACATACTTTTGATCCTACACACTCGGATTTCTCCGATGAGCTGGTAAGTGATTAGTTTGATCACGTAGTAAATCCATTCTAAATACTACTTTCGTGTCCATTTCATAATTCCCTGCTGCCCACTATTTCACAGGTTAGGCTTGGTGCCAATGGAGATTGGCATATGTACGGGAGGGTACCAACATCAATTTGCACACCATCTACAACGGTGACACCGTTCCCGTAGAACCTTTGTCCAACATTGGGATCGGCCATGCAATGGGCCATCGCCTGAATTGCTACAACGGAACCATGTTGAGATTGAAGAAGATAGCAATCCCGGAAGCCTCGACAAGGTCGTGCGCCAACCAAAATTACAGCCTCATCGTGGTATTCTACATCGCGATTGCTTTCACGATCCATCCTGCACGTGGCGGTCAAAGGTGGACCATGCTGTCTGTGGTTGATTTGTTGCGCTACGAGTACGAAGATGATGTGATCCTTTTTAACCGCATCTTCGCGGTGACAAACCAGGGGACTTGTTTCATATGGGACACATCCTACAGTATACTCCCTCACTTCTAGTTTATTTGTTTAGTTTTATTTATTTAGTTTTTCTGTTTTGTAAGTTTCAAATTCAAATTTAGAGCTCTCCATCACATGTTGAGATTACAATGTGCATTAAATCATTGCATGCACGTAGTAGTTTTGGTCATTTATATTGGTCACGCATGCATGCATTGCAATTAACATTTTTACCACAATTTTTTAGGAAACTAAGTGCAATAATTGAGTAGTTTTGCACACTACCAGTACTATGCCTAAAACGGTACAAAATCAATACCACCACCACGCCCGCATCTGACCACCCCGGCTCACCCAAACCCCCTCACTTGCCGGCACGCGCTTCTCGCCTGAAACATTCTACGCCGCCCCAGAACGTCAGTGCCGCATTAATGCCAGGCCAGAGCAGAGGTGACCTCTCACTGGCGCCGGTTTTGAAGCTGCGTGTCGGCCAAGAGAGCACCGATTCCGAGTGCACGCGGCTGCTCCGTGTTGAAACGACACCACAATCGTCCGTTCATCCATGCACCACACACATTAATGACATGCAGTTGTCGAGGAACCTACTCTGGCGTCACCCGTCTGTCCACCTGCCACCACTCATTGCCATTGGCCGGATATATAAACTTCAGCCCCGACCATGGCCACAGTCATCCTCCTGCGGTCCCTTTCTCCTCTCGGCACCACTCTCGCCATGGCCTGCTCGCGCTCCAAAGATCTCTGGGACGAACTGTCGCTGGAGGAGGAGAAGGGCATTGCCGGCTCCACCCCATCCGCGCTCCGCCTTCATACGTCTCCAACGTATCTATAAGTTATGAAGTAATCATGTTGTTATATTATCATTCTTTGATGTTTTACAATCATTTTATAGCAACTTTATATCAATTTTTTGACTAACCTATTGACATAGTTGTTGGAAAACATAGCATGCAATTTCAAAAAAAAATCCTACGCTCTCTGAGACCAAAAGGAGATGCATAGCAACGAGGGGGAGAATGTGTCTACGTACCCTCGTAGACCAAAAGCGGAAGCATTTGACAAAGCGGTTGATGTAGTCGAACTTCTTCTAGCTCCGACCGATCAAGCACCGAATGTACGACACCTCTGAGTTCTGCACACGTTCAGTTCGGTGACATCCCTCGCCTTCTTGATCCATCAAGGTGTCGAGGTAGTAGATGAGTTCCGTCAGCACGACGGTGTGGTGACGGTGATGGTGAAGTGATTCTCGTAGGGCTTCGCATAAGCACCGCAAAACTACAACCGGGGGTGTAAACTATGGAGGGGGGCGCCGCACATGGCTAACAATTGATGTTGTATGTTCTAGGCTCCCCCTCCCCACATATATATATATATAGGTTGGAGGGGGAGGGGAGCAGCAAGGGTGCACCACAAGTAGGAGGAATCCTACTTGGGGTCTTCCCCAATTCGGCCTCCCCCATCCATATTTGACGGAGGGGGAAAAGGGAAGAGGAAGGAGAGAATTAAAGGGGGGGCAAACCCCTCTTTCCCTTCTCCCACTCGGCCTCCTTGCAAGGGGGCGTGGCACCCCTTGTGGGCTGGTGTCCTCCCCTCTTATGGCCCATATGGCCCATATCTTTCCCCCGGGGGTTCTGGTAACCCTCGGTACTCCGATAAATACCCGATACATTCCGGAACACTTTCGGTGTCCGAATACTATCATCCTATATACAAATCTTTAACTCTCGGCCATTTCAAGAATCCTCGTCATGTCCCTGATCTCATCCCAGACTCCGAACAACATTCGATCACCAAGTCACATAACTCATAAAATACTAAATCATCATCGAACGTTAAGCGTGCGGACCCTATCGGTTCGAGGACTATGTTGACATGACCGAGACACCTCTCCGGTCAATAACCAATAGCAGAACTTGGATGGTCATATTGTCTCCCACATATTCTACGAAGATCTTTATAGGCCGAACTGTTATGACAACATACGCTATTCCATTTGTCCATCGGTATGTTACTTGCCCGGGATTCGATCGTCGTTATCTACATATCTAGGTCAATCTTCTTAATGGAAAGTCTCTTTACTCGTTCCGTAATACATCATCCTGCAACTAACTCATTAGTCACTTTGCTTGCAAGGCTTCTTATGACGTGCATTACCGAGAGGGCCCAGAGATACCTCTCTGTTACTCGGAGTGGCAAATCCTAATCTTGATCTATGACCACCCAACAAACACCTTCGGAGATACCTGTAGAGCATCTTTATAATCACCCTGTTACGTTGTGACATTTGATAGCACACAAGGTATTCCTCCGGTATCCAGGAGTTGCATAATCTCATAGTCGAAGGAATATGTATTTGACATGAAGAAAGCAATAGCAATAAAGTTGAACGATCAATGTGCTAAGCTAACAGATGGGTCTTTACCATCACATCATTCTCCTGATAATATGAGCCCGTTATCAAATGACAACTCATGTCCATGGTTAGGAAACCTTAACCATCTTTGATCAACGAGCTAGTCAAGTAGAGGCTCACTAGGGACACAGTGTTTGTCTATGTATTCACACATGTATTTGGGTTTCCGATCAATACAATTCTAACATGAATAATAAACATTTATCATTAATAAGGAAATATAAAACAACAAATTTATTATTGCATCTTGAGCATATTTCCTTCAGTCTCCCACTTGCACTAGAGTCAATAATCTAGATTGCTTTGTAATGATTCTAACACCCATGGAGTCTTGGTGCTGATCATGTTTTGCTCATGCAAGAGGCTTAGTCAACGGGTCTGCTACATTCAGATCCATATGTATTTTGCAAATCTCTATGTCTCCTTCCTTGACTTGATCATGGATGGAGTTGAAGCGTCCCTTGATGTGTTTGGTTCTGTTGCGAAATCTGGATTCCTTCGCAAATTAAGGCAATTGGTCCAGTATTGTCACAAAATATTTTTATTGGACCTGATGCACTAGGTATTACACCTAGATCGGATATGAACGCCTTCATTTGCTGCTTCCGAAGCAGCTATGTACTCCGCTTCACACATAGATCCCACCACGACGCTCTGCTTGGAACTGCACCAACTGATAGCTCCACCATTCAATATAAATACGTATCCGGTTTGTGACTTAGAGTCATCCGGATCAGTGTCAAAGCTAGCATCGACGTAACCATTTACGACGAGCTCTTTGTCACCTCCATAAATGAGAAACATATCCTTAGTCCTTTTGAGGTAATTCAGGATGTTCTTGACTGCTGTCCAGTGATCCACTCCTGGATTACTTTGGTACCTCCCTGCTAAACTTATAGCAAGGCACACATCAGGTCTGGTACATAGCATAGCATACATGATAGAACCTATGGCTGAGGCATAGGGAATGACTTTCATTTTCTCTCTATCTTCTGAAGTGGTCGAGCACCGAGTCTGACTCAACTTCACACCTTGTAACATAGGCAAGAACCCTTTCTTTGACTGATCCATTTTGAACTTCTTCAAAACTTTATCAAGGTATGTGCTTTGTGAAAGTCCAATTAAGCGTCTTGATCTATCTCTATAGATCTTGATGCCCAATAAATAAGCAGCTTCACCGAGGTCTTTCATTGAAAAACTCTAATTCAAATATCCTTTTATGCTATCCAGAAATTCTATATCATTTCCAATCAACAATATGTCATCCACATATAATATTAGAAATGCTACAGAGCTCCCACTCACTTTCTTGTAAATACAGGCTTCTCCGAAAGTGTGTATAAAACCATATGCTTTGATCACCTCATCAAAGCATATATTCCAACTCCGAGATGCTTGCACCAGTCCATAGATGGATCGCTGGAGCTTGCATGTTTTGTTAGCACCTTTAGGATCGACAAAACCTTCTGGTTGCATCATATAAAACTCTTCTTTAAGAAATCCATCCAGGAATGCAATTTTGATGTCCATTTGCCAGATTTCATAATCATAAAATGCGGCAATTACTAACATGATTTGGACAGACTTAAGCATCACTACAGGTGAGGAAGTCTCATCGTAGTCAACTCCTTGAACTTGTCAAAAACCTTTTGCGACAAGTCAATCTTTGTAAACAGTAACGTAACCATCAGCATCAGTCTTCTTCTTGAAGATCCATTTATTCTCTATGGCTCGCCGATCATCGGGCAAGTCCACCAAAGTCAATACTTTGTTCTCATACATGGATCCTATCTAAGATTTCATGGCCTCAAGCTATTTATCAGAATCTGGGCTCATCATAGCTTCTTCATAGTTCATAGGTTCATCATGGTCTAGTAACAGGACTTCCAGAACAGGATTACCATACTGAGGGAGTCCTGGATTAGGGGGTGTCCAGATAGCCGAACTATCACCGTTGGCCGGACTCCTGGACTATGAAGAAACAAGATTGAAGACTTTGTCCCGTGTACGGATGGGACTTTCCTTGGCGTGGAAGGCAAGCTTGGCGATACGGATATGTAGATCTCCTACCATTGTAACCGACTCTGTGTAACCCTAACCCTATCCGGTGTCTATGTAAAGCGGAGGGTTTTAGTTAAATGGGGCGAACAACAATCATACCATAGGCTAGCTTCTAGGGTTAGCCTCTCGATCTCGTGGTAGATCCACTCTTGTACTACCCATATCATCAATATTAATCAAGCAGGGAGTAGGGTTTTAACTCCATCGAGAGGGCGAACCTGGGTAAAACATCGTGTCCCTTGTCTCCTGTTACCATCCTCCTAGGCGCGATTCGGGATCCCCTACCGAGATCCGCCGGTTTGACACCGACATTGCTGCTTTCATTGAGAGTTTCTCTGTGTCGTCATCCTTAGGCCCGATGGCTCCTTCGATCATCAACAACGACGCGGTCCAGGGTGAGACTTTTGTCCCCGGACAAATCTTCATATTCGGCGGCTTTGCACTGCGAGCCAATTCACTTGGCCATCTGGAGCAGATCGAAAGCTACGCCCCTGGCCATCAGGTCAGATTTGGGAGTTTGAACTACACGGCCGACATCCACGGAGACTTGATCTTCGACGGATTCGAGCCACAGCCAAGCGCGCCGCACTGTCTCGATGGGCACGATCTAGCTCTGCCGCCGAACAGTGCCCTAGAGGCTGCACCAGCGTCCGCTCCGACCTTTAGCTTAGAGCCGACTCCGCTGATCGAGGACGAGTGGTTGGACACCGCCTCGGGGGCTACGATCTCTACAGCGATTGAGCCGAACAACATCCCTGTCCTTTGCGAATACCGTGACTCCAAGGTGCCGGACTCCTCTCCGGACTCCGAACCTCCCGCGCCCCGGCCAGTCGAATCCGATTGGGCGCCGATCATGGAGTTCACTGCCGCGGACATATTTCAGCACTTACCCTTTGGTGACATCCTGAATTCACACAAGTCTCTCTCCTTATCAGGAGAGCCCTGGCCGTACTACGGTCAGGAAGGTTGGGATGCGGACGACGAAGAAATTCAACACCCACCCACCACCCACTTTGTAGCCACTGTCGATGATTTAACCGACATGCTCGACTTCGACTCCAAAGACATCGACGGTATGGACGACGATGCTGGAGACGACCAAGAACCAGCGCCTACAGGGCACTATAAGGCCACCTCGTCATACGACATATACATGGTGGACATCCCAAAAGATGGGAACGGCGATGGAACAATGGAGGTTGACCCGTCCAAGAAACAGCCCAAGCGCCGGCGTCAGCGGTGCCGCTCCAAATCCCGCCACAGCAAAAATGGCGATTCTGGCACGGGAAATAATAACACCCCGGACAGTGCCGAAGACAACCCCCTCCAGCAGGATTCAGCACAGGAGGAGGGAGAAGCCAGCCCTCATGATAGAGCAGCAGACAGGGAGGTGGAGGACGATAATTATATGCCTCCCTCCGAAGATGAGGCAAGCCTCGACGACGACGAATTTGTCGTGCCTGAGGATCCCGCCGAATAGGTGCGTTTCAAACGCAGGCTTATGTCCATGGCAAGCAGCCTCAAGAAAAAGCAGCAGCAGCTTAGAGCTGACCAAGACTTGCTAGCTGACAGATGGACTGAAGTCCTTGCAGCCGAAGAGTACGAACTCGAGCGCCCTTCCAAGAGATACCCAAAACGCAGGCTGCTACCCCAATTAGAGGAAGAAGCACCCAAACCTACATCACCAGCGCATGATGCGGCCGACCGGCCACCCCGTGGCCGTGACAGAGAGGCCTCTAGACCCTCCATTCAAGCCGCACTCCGGCGTCGCTCAAAAAGTACCAAGGCACGAGGAAACGCGCCAGACCTGCGAGACATATTGGAGGAAAAGGCAAGGCAAACAAGATCGGTCTACGGATCGCATGGGCGCCCCACGACACGCGACGATAACCGTCACGCCGGATACAACAATTTCGACCAGGCCGAACACAGTAGACAAAGCTCATTTGAGCTGCGTCGTGATATAGCTCAATCTGAGGCGCCACACCCACTATGCTTCACAGGCGAAGTGATGGATCATCAAATCCCGAGGGTTTCAAACCCGTAAACATCGAATCATACAATGGCACAACAGATCCCGCGGTTTGGATCGAGGACTACCTCCTCCATATCCACATGGCCCGCGGTGATGATCTACGCCATCAAATACCTCCCACTCAAGCTTAAAGGACCAGCTCGGCATTGGCTTAACAGCTTGCCGCGAGAATCAATTGGTTGTTGGGAGGACCTGAAGCCGCATTCCTTGATAACTTCCGGGGCACTTATATGCGACCACGAGACGCCGATGACCTCAGCCACATAATTCAGCAGCCGGAGAATCGGCGGACAATTCTGACACGGTTCCTAACCAAGAAAAATCAAATCGTTGACTGTCCGGATCGAGAGGCCCTTGCAGCCTTCAAACATAACATCCGCGACGAGTAGCTTGCCCCGCACCTAGGACAGGAAAAGCGAAATCCATGGCAGCCCTCACAACGCTCATGACCCGCTTTTGCGGGAGGACAGCTAGCTAGCTCGTAGTAACAACTTGACCAAAAACCACGGTAGTTCGGATACCAAGGACAGCAATGGCAGGTTGCGTCGCAACAAGCACAAGCGCCGCGTGCGGCGATGATCTGAAGATCTGACGATCAATGCTGGATTCAGAGGCTCTAAACCCGGTCAACGGAAAAAGCCGTCCAAAAGAAATACTCAGGGCCCGTCCAATCTGGACCGAATACTCGATCGCTCGTGCCAAATACATGTCACCCCCGAAAAACTAGCCAACCACACCAACAGGGATTGTTGTGTCTTCAAACAGTCAGGCAAGTTAAATGCCAAACTCAATGACAAGGGGCTGCATAGCGATGATGAGGAGGAGCCCCGGCCGCCGAACAATAGAGGACAGAAGGGCTTCCCCCCACAAGTGCGGACGGTGAACATGATGTACGCAACCCACATACCCAAAAGGGAGCGGAAGCGTGCACTAAGGGACGTATATGCGATGGAGCCAGTCGCCCCAAAGTTCAACCCATGGTCCTCCTGCCTGATCACCTTTGATCGAAGGGACCACCCCACTAGCATCTGCCATGGAGGATTCGCCGCATTGGTTCTTGACCCAATCATCGACGGATTTCACCTCACTAGAGTCCTGATGGACGGCGGTAGCAGCCTGAACCTGCTCTATCGAGATCTGATGTGCAAAATGGGCATAGACCCTCAAGGATTAAACCCACAAAGACGACCTTTAAAGGCGTCATACCAGGTGTAGAGGCCAATTGTACAGGCTCGCCACAATCAAGTGGTCTTCGGATCCCCGATAACTTCGAGCGAAGAGTTAATCTTTGACATAGTCCCGTTCCGTGGCGGCTATCACGCCTTGCTTGGGCGAACCGCATTTGCAAAGTTCAATGCGGTGCCGCACTATGCATACCTCAAGCTCACGATGCGGGCCCTCGAGGAGTAATCACGGTCAATGGAAACACGAACGCTCTCTCCGAGCGGAGGAGCATACGGCGGCCCTCGCGGCGGAGGTGCAAAGCAACCTCTCACAGCAATTCTCGAGTCTGGCTATTAAACGTCCGGACACCATCAAGCGCGCCCGGAGTAACCTACAACAAGACCGCCTGGCACGATCCGAGCACGCGTAGCAATTCGGCCCCAACCCCAGCCCTCGCGAAATTATGAAGCCAGTACTACGCGTACATAACTACGCTCTGGAAATACCATGGGCATAAGGGGAGGGGCACGACCACGGCAAGCCCAGAATGTGGCTCAACCGCACCAGGGGCTCCCGATTGTGTCATTCTTTTTTCTTTCTTCTTTTCTCTTACTTTCAGGACTCCGTTTTCAAGAAGCCCTGTCCGGCACTAGAATTGCCGAACTCACGATGCAACAGCAGGGAAGCAGAAAGCTACGTCGAGTGTCCAGGTGGTCTCTACTACGAGCATTATACCTGTTTTATATACCATCCCACAGCTTACCCCTGGAGTGGGACATGTTAAATAGTCCCATCCCTTGCTTATCGCACTATTTGTATCATTCTGCTTTCATTGCAGTACCTTTTTGAATAAACAATACATAGCTTTTGCCTATTATTGCACTCCTTTCTTTATCTATATATATGTTCATTCATGACATGTTGCACCCGTACACTTTAGTGCGGCCAATACACCGAGGCTTAAGTACCCCAAAAATATGGTGTGATAAGTCCGAACACTTTCACAAGTCGGCACCCGAACTTATAGCATTATATGCATCGGCTCCGAATCATGTCTTGGGTCAATAGTTGGGTTTGCCCGGCTCCCATGTTTTGGTACCTTACGTTCCGTTATATCGGCTAAGGTAGCGCTGGGAGAACCACTGCGATTGTTCCCCAGTTGAGCTGGGTTGAGCACCTCAGTGGAGAAAGCTAAAACTGTCCGTCATGATAAGGCGAGAGTCGGTCGCTGTTCGAGAGGTTTTTTCGGGTCCCTAAAGACTTATGCCGCTTAGAGCGAGGAGTCGGCATTGTCCGGCCAAGGCGTGGATAGCGCCCCGAACTCGGTCTTCCGAATACTAGGGGCTTCGACGAAATTTAAAATTATAGAATTCTATGGCTAAGTGAGAGTGTTCAAGCACGATAGTCCGGTTGCCTTGTTCGTTGTGTGGAGCGCCTCCTTCGAAGGACCCAAGAATGGGAACAAGAGCGCTCAAGTTTATCCCGAACACCCCAGCACTCATGGCATGGGGGCTGAAACCAATGACTTGCCATCTCTCAAATTTGATAAACGGTCGCACCGAAGGTAATATTTTAAATTCACAAGCGTTGCTTAGCGCATATGAACAAGTTTTCAGCGTACAGGATAACAAATGCGAGTCTATTCAAAAATTACATCTTTGGAGCATTCACCCGCTATAAGGCGGGCACCCTTCAGGACGCCCTCATAGTACATTTCGGGCTTGTGATGCTCCTTGCCCAGCGGTGGCCCGTCCGTCACAAGCTTCTTAGTATCCAGCTTTCCCCAGTGCACTTTAGCACGGGCAAGGGCCAGACGGCACCTTCAATGTAGACGGAGCGCTTGATAACTTCAATCCATGGACAGGCGTCCACCAGCCGCCGCACTAGCCCGAAATAGCTCCCAGGCATGGCTTCCTTAGGCCACAGCCGAATTATGAGGCCCTTCATGGCCTGTTCGGCGACCTTGTGGAGCTCGACCAGCTGCTTCAGCTGGTCGCTCAGGGGCACCGGATGTCCGGCCTCAGCATACTGAGACCAGAACACCTTTTCCGTCGAGCTCCCCTCCACGGCGCGGTAGAACGCGGCAGCATCAGACACACTACGGGGCAGATCTGCGAATGCTCCTGGAGAGCTCCGGATTCGGGTAAGTAATAGATAATTCACTTCCACATGCTTGCTTTGCATAAAGAATGCCTTACCCGCCGCTATCTTCTTTAATGATTCAATTTCTTGGAGGCCTTTTTGGGCTTCGGCCTTAGCGGCTTTGGCACTCTCAAGAGCCGAGGCGAGCTCGGACTCTCGAGTCTTCGAGTCACACTCCAAACTCTCGTGTTTTTCCATGAGAGCCTGGAGCTCTTGCCGCACCTCCGCCACCCGCGCCTCCTGCTTCTCTCGCTCGGTGTGCTCCGCGGCCGCTTTGCTTTCGGCCGTGGACACCGCTTCCTTCAGGGTCGCCACCTTGTTCGTGGCCCCTACAATACCCACGTTAGTCCTGTCATTTTTGCAACCAAATCCTTTCTATAAGGTATTACTTTAAGAAGGTATTACTTACC
Source organism: Aegilops longissima (assembly GCA_021605205.1). Classification (NCBI taxonomy): domain Eukaryota; kingdom Viridiplantae; phylum Streptophyta; class Magnoliopsida; order Poales; family Poaceae; genus Aegilops; species Aegilops longissima. The sequence goes on along the minus strand of CM038682.1, from coordinate 257,893,705 downwards.
TTCCTTGTCCTCGAGCTGCTTCTTGGTAAGGCCGAGCTCGTTCTCGGACCGCTCGAGGCTCTGATTCAATGCATTGACCTTCGCAGTCAGTGCAGCCTGAATTCCCATATTGACATACTTATGTTAGACTCCTGCGTATATCTTTTTAGATCCACAGTCCGCTTTTTCTTTTCGAACACCGAACTAAGAATCAGGGGCTACTGTCTATGCGGTAATATTTGTACATATCCTAAACTTACTTCAAAGCCTGTTAGAAGGCTGGTACAGGCTTCACCAGCCCGCTCTTGGCGGATGAACTTTCTCGGATCACCACACTCATAACAATGCGGTGCTCCTCGTCGATGGGCGCCGTTAAGCGCCTCCAGCAAGCTATCCGTGCCTCCGGATGGGCGGAGGTCACCGGCGTCGCAGTCTTGCCCTTCTTACGAAGGGCGCTTGCCGACTTCGAACCACTGAAGGTTCGATCTGAAGTCGACACAGGGCGGACTTAGAGCCCTCCGGGTCTCGCCCCTGCGCCCAGAGTCTAGGAGGTCGCCTTGCGGCGCCTCGGGACCACCTCCTCCTGGCTGGGCCTTTTGGGACTCCACCGCGTGTCGCTGCGTCACGAGGAGAGGAGGCAGTCGGAAGTGAAGTGCTATTCACATCCGACGAATCAAGGGAGCCGCTCGACGAAGCGGCGAGCTCGTCCTTGGGCGGGCTACATGGTTATATTCGGCGTTAGAAGACACTATGCAACAAATAAAAAGTCATGAGCTATTCTGGAGTCCGGACACTTACGATCTCGCCAGGGGCTTGGCCCTTGGTGGCCACTCCTCCTCATCCTTATCGGCGTTGGTGGAGAAGTCCGGAGGAAGGGTCCTTACTTTCTTGGACCCTCCGGCCTCCCCAGTCGGGGCGGCCTTCCTTTTATTCTCTCCCCCCGCTGGGGGAGAGGCTTCTTTTTCCTCCTCCTCGTCCTCAGGGGAGGATTCCGCCTCAGAGTCGTCGGACGATGAGTCCGACAACACAGCACCGGAGCTCCTTGAGTTCCGTGGCCTTCTTCTTGGCCTTCTTCTCGGCTGGCGTGAGGTGCCGGAGCTAGCAGCCCCGTCAATCGGGCGTCCGCTTGGTCTTCTGGCAATGGGGCCGGACAGTTAATATGTCCGGATGTCTTCAGCCAGTCCTGTCAAAGGTTAGGGAGTTTTAGATCCCGCATAGAGTCAAACTATGAAAAAAGAGTCCCATATAGGGTAAAATAACTTACCTCGCTGGCTTGACGCTGCGAGCTGAATCCGCGATCTTCGTTAGAGGATGCGGGAGCTTCGGCGCCCTGGAAAAGCACCTTCCAGGCATCTTCGTACTTAGTATCGAAGAGTCGGTTCAAGGTTCGGTGCTGTGCCGGATCAAACTCCCACAAATTGAAGGCCCGTTGCTGGCATGGGAGAATCGGGCGGATGAGCATCACCTGGATTACATTGACAAGCTTGAGATTCTTGTCCACCGTGTTTCGGACGCAGGTTTGGAGTCGAGCTCTTCCAATCACCCACGTCGGCCCGTCTCTTTCCATGATGTGAGCCGTGTGGGAAGCTAGATCGAATTGGGGCCGCCGCCCATTGAGAGTCGCTGCTCGGTGATGTAGAACCACCCGATTGCCACCCCTTCACGGTCTCCACAAAGGAGCCCTCGAGCCATAGGACTTTGGCCATCTTGCCAACCATGGCACCTCCGCACTCCACTTGGCGCCCGCCCACTACCTTCGGATTGACATTGAAGGTCTTCAGCCATAAGCCGAAGTGGGGCTGGATGCAGAGGAAGGCCTCGCACACGACGATGAACGCCGAGATGTTGAGGATGAAATTCGGGGCCAGATCGTGGAAGTCCAGGCCGTAGTAGAACATGAGCCCCCAGACAAATGGGTGAACTGGAAAACCTAGTCCGCAGAGGAAGTGGGTGAGGAACACCACCCTCTCATGGGGCCTAGGGGTGGGAATGGGCTGCCCCTCATAGGGGAGCCGGTGCGCGATGTCGCTGGACAAGTATCCGGCCTTCCGCAGCTTTTTGACTTGTCCCTTCATGACGGAGGAGACCATCCACTTGCCTCCCGCTCCGGACATGGCTGGAGAAGGTTGAGGAGGGATGTGCGGACTTGGGCGCTGGAGCTCGAGTCTTGTGAAATGGATGAGCAAAGGAGGAAGAAGGCGTGGGTTAAAAGGTGGATCCTTATCCTTATAAGGGCGGACGGCTATCGTCCCCGCCACCTGGTAAAACTCGCTTATCTCCCAAGCGCCGTAATCAATGGCGCGTTGGGTTCTGACGTCCGTATTGATGGGAATCCCGGAATAAGGGGCACGATCTCGCTTTGATAAGGCGTGCCATGGAAACCGCCTCGCTAAACGCTACTGAGGTGGAGCAGTAAAACGATTCAGATAAAGGCACGGCCGTGGTGTGATGTCACGCCACGGAATACGTCAGCAGATCTGTGCAAAGGTTATTCTCTCTACGGTGGTATGTGGAACTTGTGTTGCAGAGCCGGACACTATCCCTGTGTTCAAAATCTTCTATGAAGTATTCGGAGGAGGAACCTTCCTAGCAATGCCGAATACAATATGCGCGCCAATTAAATCGTCATTGAAGCCTGGTTCAGGGGGCTCTTGAGGAGTCTGGATTAGGGGTGTCCGGATAGCGAACTATCATCATTGGCGGACTCTGGACTATGAAGATACAAGATTGAAGACTTCGTCCCATGTCCGGATGGGACTTTCCTTGGCGTGGAAGGCAAGCTTGGCGTCTGGATATGTAGATCTCCTACCATTGTAACCGACTCTGTGTAACCCTAACCCTATCCGGTGTCTATTTAAACCGGAAGGTTTTAGTTCGTAGGACGAACAACCATCATACCATAGGCTAGATTCTAGGGTTAGCCTCTCTGATCTCGTGGTAGATCCACTCTTGTACTACCCATATCATCAATATTAATCAAGCAGGAGTAGGGTTTTACCTCCATCGAGAGGGCCCGAACCTGGGTAAAAACATCGTGTCCCTTGTCTCCTGTTACCATCCGCCTAGACGCACAGTTCAGGACCCCCTACCTGAGATCCGCCGGTTTTGACACCGACACGTACCACACTGGTGCGGATCATGCTCTGGTTGACCTATGAGAGGTTTAGTAGCAACTTGATCTGAAGTTTCATGATCATTATTATTTGCTTCCTCTCTAGTTGGTGTAGGCATCACGGGAAGGGATTTCTCTGATGAGCTACTTTCCAATTCAAGAGAAGGTATAATTACCTCATCAAGTTCTACTTTCCTCCTACTCACTTCTTTCGAGAGAAACTCCTTCTCTAGAAAGTTTCCATTCTTGGCAACAAAGATCTTGCCTTCAGATCTGTGGTAGAAGGTGTACCCAATTGTTTCCTTAGGGTATCCTATGAAGACACACTTCTCCGATCTGGGTTCGAGCTTATCAGGCTGAAGCCTTTTGACATAAGTGTCGCAACCCCAAACTTTAAGAAACGACAGCTTAGGTTTCTTGCCAAACCATAGTTCATATGGTGTCGTCTCAACGGATTTAGACGGTGCCCTATTTAACATGAATTTAGCTGTCTCTATTGCATAACCCCAAAATGGTAGTGGTAAATCAGTAAGAAACATCATATGTCGCACCATATCTAATAAAGTACGGTTACGACGTTCGGACACACCATTACACTGCGGTGTTCCAGGTGGCGTGAGTTGTGAAACTATTCCACATTGTTTTAAATGAAGACTAAACTTATAACTCAAATATTCGCCTCCACGATCAGATCGTAGAAACTTTATTTTCTTTTTATGATGATTCTCTACATCACTCTGAAATTCTTTGAACTTTTCAAATGTTTCATACTTGTGTTTCATTAAGTAGATATATCCATATCTGCTCAAATCATGTGTGAAGGTTAGAAAATAATGATACCCGTCGCGTGCCTCAACACTAATCGGACCGCATACATCGGTATGTATTATTTCCAATAAGTCATTAGCTCACTCCATTGTTCTGGAGAATGGAGTTTTAGTCATGTTGCCCATGAGGCATGGTTCGCAAGTATCAAATGATTCATAATCAAGTGATTCCAAAAGCCCATCTGCATAGAGTTTCTTCATGCGTTTTACACCAATATGACCTAAACAACAATGCCACAAATATGTTGCACTATCATTATCAACTTTGCATCTTTTGGCATCAATATTATGAATTTGTGTATCGCCACAATTGAGATTCAACAAAAATAGACCACTCTTCAAGGGTGCGTGACCATAAAAGATATTACTCATATAAATAGAACAACCATTATTCTCGCATTTAAATGAATAACCGTCTCACACTAAACAAGATCCAGATATAATGTTCATGCTCAACGCTGGCACCAAATAACAATTATTCAGGTCTAAAACTAATCCCGAAGGTAGATGTAGAGGTAGCGTGCCGACGGCGATCACATCGACCTTGGAACCATTCTCGATGCGCATCGTCACCTCGTCCTTAGCCAATCTTTGTTTAATCCGTAGCCCCTATTTCGAGTTACAAATATGAGAAACCGAACCAGTATCAAATACCCAAGCGCTACTACGAGCATTAGTAAGGTACACATCAATAACATGTATATCAAATATACCTTTGTTCACTTTGCCATCCTTCTTATCCGCCAAATACTTGGGGCAATTCTGCTTCCAGTGACCAGTCCCTTTGTAGTAAAAGCACTCAGTTTCAGGCTTAGGTCCATCTTTGGGCTTCTTCCTGGGAGTGGCAACTTGCTTGCCTTTCTTCTTGAAGTTCCCCTTCTTTCCTTTGCCCTTTTTCTTAAAACTAGTGGTCTTGTTAACCATCAACACATGATGCTCCTTCTTGATTTCTACCTCCGCAACTTTGAGCATTGCGAAGAGCTCGGGAATTATCTTATCCATCACTTGCATATTATAGTTCATCACGAAGCCTTTGTAGCTTGGTGGCAGTGATTGAAGTACTCTTTCAATAACACTATCATCTGGAAGATTTACTCCCAGCCGAGTCAAGTGATTATGATACCCAGACATTTTGAGTGTGTGTTCACTGACAGAATTGTTCTCCTCCATCTTGCAGCTACAGAACTTGTTGGAGACTTCATATCTCTCAACTCAGGCATTTGCTTGAAATATTAACTTCAACTCTTGTAACATCTCATATGGTCCATGACGTTCAAAACGTCTTTGAAGTCCAGATTCTAAGCCGTAAATCATGGCACACTAAACTATCAAGTAGTCATCAGATCGAGCTTTCCAGACGTTCATAACATCAGCATCTGCTCCTACAGCAGGCCTTTCACCTAGCGGTGCATCAAGGACATAATTCTTCTGTGCAACAATGAGGATAATCCTCAAGTTACGGACCCAGTCCGTGTAGTTGCTACCATCATCTTTCAACTTAGCTTTCTCTAGGAATGCATTGAAATTCAAGGGAACGGTAGCACGGGCCATTGATCTACAACATAGATATGCAAGAACTATCAGGACTAAGTTCATGATAAATTAAGTTCAATTAATCAAATTACTTAAGAACTCCCACTTAGATAGACATCCCTCAAGTCATCTAAATGATATGTGATCCAAATCAACTAAACGATGTCCGATCATCATGTGAGATGGAGTAGTCATCAATGGTGAACATCTCTATGTTGATCATATCTACTATATGATTCACGTTCGACCTTTCGGTCTCTAGTGTTCCTAGGCCATGTCTGTACATGCCAGGCTCGTCAAGTTTAACCCGAGTATTCCGCATGTGCAAAGCTGTCTTGCACCCGTTGTATGTGAACGTAGAGTCTATCACACCCGATCATCACGTGGTGTCTCAACACGATGAACTATTGCAACAGTGCATACTCATGGAAAACACTTATACCTTGAAATTTTTGTTAAGGGATCATCTTGTAATGCTACTGCCGTACTAAGCAAAATAAGATGCATTAAAAGATAAACATCACATGCAATCAAAATACGTGACATGATATGGCCATCGTCATCTTGTGCTTTTGATCTCCATCTCCAAAGCATCGTCATGATCTCTATCATCATCGGCTCGACACCTTGATCTCCATCGTAGTGTCGTGGCTGTCTCGCCAACTATTGCTTCTAAAACTATCGCTAATGCATAGTGATAAAGTAAAGCAATTACATGGCGTTTGCATTCCATACAATAAAGAGACAACCATAAGGCTCCTGCTAGTTGACGATAACATTTACAAAATATGACCATCTCATACAAAAACGTATATCACATCATGTCTTGACCATATCACATCACAACATGCCCTACAAAAACAAGTTCGACGTCCTCTACTTTGTTCTTGCAAGTTTTATGTGGCTGCTACAGGCTTCTAGCAAGAACCGTTCTGACCTACGCATCAAACCCACAATGGTGATTTATCAAGTTTGCTATTTTAACCTTCAACAAGGACCGGCCGCAGTCAAATTCGATTCAACTAAAATAGGAGAAACAGACACCCGCCAGCCACCTTTATGCAAAAAACTAGTTGCATGTCTGTCGGTGGAACCGGTCTCATTTACGTGGTCATGTAAGGTTGGTCCGGGCCGCTTCATCTTACAATACTGCTGAATCAAAATAAGACATTGGTGGTAAGCAGTATGATGATCACCGCCCACAACTCTTTGTGTTCTACTCATGCATATCATCTACGCATAGACCTAGCTCGGATACCAGTGTTGGGAAACGTAGCACGCAATTTCAAAAAAATTCCTACGCTCACGCAAGATCTATCTAGGAGATACGTAACAACGAGGGGGAGATTGTGTCTATGTACCCTTGTAGAACGAAACCGGAAGCGTTTGACAACGCGGTTGATGTAGTGTCAGGACCCCGATTCCAAGTCACATCAATATAGCCAGTAACACCTCATATCACTTTGCGGCCTCACGCACAGTATTCCCACGGGTGTCGCCTTACCATGGCCCGGGACCGTTTGCGCCTTTTGGCTCACGTATATGATAGTGTCGCTAGCATCCATATGACAGAGAACCCGGGCCGACATGGCTAGTCGTGAACCCAAAGCGGCACTAACCCATGGGGACAGGCATACATGAATCACATCGAGCATGTTGGTCAGCAGCGTGTGAATCCGGGCTGTAGCATCGGGCTTATAGGACTCGGGAACCCGGCCGTAGAAGGCTAGGAAGGACTCGGATGTCACCAAGTGACATTTCTGAAGGGACAGACACAGAACGAAGTGAAACACATGTCGGCCAGTCAAGTGTTCCGAGCAGAGCGATGCTTGGGCTAGCAGGACTCCGGTGAACCGGGCAGAAGCGGACTACTATGGCTCATGGAAGCACAAGACTACATTTCCCCATAAGAGAGGCTGCCAAGGATAAACAACTAGATTGTCGGATCCCACACATACCAAGCATTTCAAACATACACACAATATGCTCAATATGTGTAAATACAACATGGCATCACAACATAACTCTCGACTCAAATATTTATTCATTAGGCTCCGAGGAGCGAGATATTACAAACATGGGTCTCACGACCCAACATTCAGAAACATACAAGTCAAAGCGAAGCGGAAGCTTAACATGTCCGAGTACGCATAACTATAAATGAAAAAGGCTTAGAAGCGACTATCTACCAGATCTGCCGAGGGCACAAGATCGTAGCTGAGGTAACAAGCTAAACGTCAAGTCCACGCTGAACTACTAGCGAGACCGACGCTCTCGCAAAACATAAAATAGGCAAACGTGAGTACAAATGTACTCAGCAAGACTTACATCGTAACTAACTACATATGCATCATTATCAACAAAAGGGGTGGTGGAGTTTAACTGCAGCAAGCCAGCTTTGACTCGGTGGCTATCCTGAACTACATTTGCAAGTAACTCTTTTGAGGTGGCGCTACGAGTCCACATATTCACCATATCAATACACAACTACGGACCGCTCCGTCTCCCTCGAGAACGCCATCCATAGCACTCACGCTTATCTTGCGCATTTTAGAGTATCCACTTTCACTTGTCTATGAACTGATATAGGCAACCCGAAGTCCTTTTCGCGGACACGGCTATTCAATAGATCATATTAACCTGCGCAGGGTGTACTTCTTCACAGACGCCTCGCTACTTACCGCCATGTACACGTGATGTATCTCGGCAACCTTCAAGCGGAAGCCTGGCGAGGGTGTCGGCCACGGCCTACCTAAACACTCAAGTCCCTAGTCCAGGTTTATCGCCTATTCGGGTTCCATCCGCAGGGAGTCCGGCCGAGGTTTCCACTAACGGCCCCGAACGATGTGTGCAGGGTTCCCGAGACACCAAACGGGCGAATCGGTACACCCTGCCACGTGCCTACCACAACACAGCCCACCCCTAAGGTCAGTGCTGCGTGCGGCCCCCAGCATGCTACAAACACCAGAAACTACTTTGCAACTCCCGGACAAAGGACAAGGGTGGTTAAGAAACCGAGAGAGTCAATTAAGGATCCCAATGTGTGGTAGTAACTGTTTCATGGATCACAAACACAGAACTCAGTTCCTAAGGACGTCTTCAATGAGACAACCCACCATGTACTCCTACATGGCCTCTCACCGCTACCTTTACAAAATCGTGTTCACACACTTAGCTCACACAGTAGGACATGTTCGCACACCTCTGATTCATCCTCGATGAACCAGACCCGACTCAACTCTAAGCAGTAGCAGGCATGACAAACAAGCATGAATGAGTAGGCACAACAGGGCTCAAACAACTCCTACTCATGCTAGTGGGTTTCATCTAATTACTGTGGAATGACAGGTCATGCAGAGGATAAAGGGGTTCAGCTACCGCAGCAAGTAACAGATGAATCGTTGTTGTCCTACTGCAGTAAAAGAGAGTAGGACCGAGAGAGTGGGATTGTATCAGAATGAACAAGGGGGTTTTGCTTCCCTGGCACTTCTGAAGATAATATAGTTCTTCATCGGTGTCATCGAACTCATCGTCGGTACGTCGTCTATTGAGAGGGGACAAATACCGGCAACAGAGAAATAAACACTATCAACGCAATGCACAATATGATGCATGATCATGACATGGCAATATGCTGTGATTTAGTCTAATGCAACTAGCAACAAGTTAAATGGAGCTGGTTTTGAACACTAGGTTCAAATTCAAACTCCATGTAAGGCATTTCAAATGCCATTTATTCAAATTGTCTTATACAACAACTTTAGGTTTTTCAGACATGCATCAAAATGGTACAGATGGATAGATTGGATTTTTCTGATCATTTTTCATATATAATTTCTTTGATTTGGAGTTACGGTTGAATTTCTATGAATTTTTAAAGTTTGCAACATTTTCTGGAATTTCCTATATAAAAATAGTTCCAGAAAATAAGTTACTGCGTCAGCATGACATAGGTGTGACGTCACCGGTCAACTGGTCGGCCAGTCAAACCTGACCAGTGGGTCCGTGTGTCGTTGTCATTAGTCTAACTAATTTTTAGTTAGTTCTAATCCTAACTTAATTAGCAAAGGGTCCCATTTGTCATAGACCACGAGGGTCAAACTGGCCCACCCGGGTCAACTAGGTCGGCGAGGTCAAACCCCGGTCAAGAGGGTCAATCCACTGGCGTTGAGTCGTGGGCGAGGCCGAGACGGCGGAGGGGCTCGGATTTTGCCCTCCGGCGACCAAATTAGTGGCCGAGACCACCTCTGGAGAGCGGCACTCTCGCATCCATTGGAGCAAGAGAGAGAGGTCATGGTGGAGTGAGCTCGCGGAGTCGAGCTCAGAGGCGGCGGCCGGGCGCCGGGCAACGACGGGTTGGCGCTACGGTCCAAGGCAGGAGTAGCTAGTGGGCGCTACGGGCTCCTGGAGCCGCGCTGAGCCCAGTGGTGTGCTCGGCTTCGAGCTATTGTGGCACTAGCCACGTCGGCGACGAGGCACAGCGGCGGCGAGCTCCGGCCGTGGTGGTCAGCGGGGCTAGAGGGGGAAAATGACGGCGGGGAGAGAGGGGTTGGGTAGAGGAGCTCACGGCGGGGTCGGAGACGGTCTCAGCGAGCTCGGGGAGTGTAACACCCCAAAATTTTTGCCAAGTTTTCAATATTAAATTTTTTGCCAAGGGTTTTAAAAATCTTTATATCTGTTGATTTCAGAACTCTTCTTTTATTGTTAAGGAGTTTTGTATTTTTCCCAAGTGGAGCTTTCCAAAATACATTGGAATTCTTTGCCATCTCACTAAAACAATTTCTAAATAAGTAGAATTGTTTATTAAATTATTTCACCCTGAGCTTTATTCATTAAAATGAACTATATTAAATTTTTGGAGATCCTTTTGAACTACAACCTTTTGATAGAATCACTTAAAATTTCAACCAAAATTTGGAGATGTCATGAGATGTCTCTAAATCAATTATGTGCACTAATAAATTTATTTCATTGCTTATTTTGGGTTCTTTCACCTGGTTTACTTCTCTGGTCCAGTGGGCATTTTTGCACTACAACCCATTTAAATATTTCCCTAGAGCCTCCACCAAAATTTTGGGATGTCAGTAGTAGCATGCCATCCAACTTTATGCAAAAACATAGTGATGTTCTTTGGAAAATTTGAGTGCAACAGCCCCTTTTTCATTCTGGACCAGACTTGTGTTTTCTACTACAACTCTATTATTTCTTGCTCTAATGACCTTGTTTTTTCTCATGCTTGTAGTCAACCTTGCAAAACCCCTAAGTCCAGGAGCATGCTCTATTTGGAACACTTTTGTTCCATGAAATGATGCCACTCACTCCCTGCCCAGAACTGAAGTTTTGCAAAACTTGCACTAGCAAGTTTCTCCTTTTTGCAAACTGACTTCACCACCCTCTCTTATATCCATAGAGACACTGATCTGGAGAGTTTGGCCACTCCAAGAGCTACCTAGGTGCCTTTGGCATTTTGCCAAACACCCTGTGTGCATGACCAGTTTTGGCATGACTTCAAGTTTACTTGGTGAACTTGATCTCCCGGCCTATCCATCGTGCCCCTTGATCCCGATGCTAACCTTAACCTAGCCTGGTTCCTTGCCAGCCTCACCCAAGCCCTGTAGCAGGCCATGGCATTTTATCGAGCACCTTTCGTGCGAGCTCTGGGCGCGCCCAGAGCGTGCTTTTTGCACCTGCCTGCACCCGAGCCGCCGCGTCACACCCCGCACTCAAAACCCGGCCCCAGCCAGCTCGCCATGTCCCCTTGCACCGCCACGCCACCCGACCACCCCTGGCACCCCATAGCGCCACCGCCAGGATGGCGGTGGCGGCTAGCTGCCGGCCGCTAGCAGGCCCGACCGTGGTCGGCGCCGCCAAAGCCACCCCAGCTTGCCACCTACTTCCTGGAACCGTGGTCGACCGTGGTCCGCTAGCGCTCGTCGCCGCCACGTCGCCCAAGCTACAGGGAGGCGGTTCGCCGTCGTCCTTATCGCCGGCCGCCCCAGAACCGACCTCCACCGCGTATATAAGGGCCCCGGAGCTCAACCGAGTCCTCGAGCAAACTCACATGATCCTCCTAGTGTTGCCTTGGCCAGCAGTCGAGCAAGGGAAGGCCTTCTTCCCCGAGTCCGGCCGGTTCGGTCGCCGCCAAGCCCTGGCCGATTCCATCGCCACCAGTGCCTCTCCCTATCCACTCTCTCCACCAAGAACTCTCCCTTCCTCTCGCGAGCACAACCCCTCGCTCAATTTTGGCCGGAGACCACCGCAGCCCCAAACTCACTATCCACCCAATGCCCCTCCACTGTGGAGCTGCCACGCGCTCTCCTCCACCCCGGCTACCCTACGACCACCGGAAGGACCGCCTAGGAGTGGCGGATCCATCCCTGCACTCGGATGCCCTCGAGGAGCCGCCTAACGCCGGCGAAGACCGCCGGAGTCCCCGCCTCCGTTCGGCCAGAGGAAGGAGAGGGAAGGAGACTGGTCAAACCTGACCAGTGGGGCCCCCCTTGACCCACTGGCAGTGACTCAGGCGCAGTCCACGCTGGAAAAGTGGAAGCGCATTTTCAAAATGCGCCTTCGACGTGTACGTATTTTTTCGAAACGTTTTCTTTCTGTTTTTATTTTAAATATCAGATTTTGACCAAACTTTCACCGGCTGTATCTTTTTGAAAACAACTCCAAATGAATTGATTCTTTTTGCTACCTCTCTTAAATATTGTCTAGTTTATTTTAAGATTTATTTGAAAACATTTCAAAACAACTTTCTGTGCTGTTTTATTTTTGTGTGTTAATTCAAATATATTATTTTAAATAGGGTTTTTGAAGATTTCATGATGATTTGGGTGCACCCTTCCTTCCCATGACCTGAAGGCAAGCATTCTGAACCCTAGTGAATTTTTGTGTGTGTTGCATAGCACAGTGGCAACACCACCCCGACACATACATGCGTCATTTTATTTGAGGATGTGATCCTATCCATGGGTGCATATTAATGAGTTTATACTAATGAAGTTGACATGATTTGTGATGGAAATCACCGTCATACGTCCTTCATGCATACCGGAAGGAAAGACGAAAAGGCCTCTGTCTTGGGTAGACACGGGCTTGCCCCTAGTCCTCCGTCGAGACGGTCGTGTCCGGTATGACATGAGGGGATGTCGCGTGATGTTTCCATCTGTTATTTGAGATATATGCATTGTTATGCTAATCATGCAGGAAATACTACAACCTCCTGAGTCAACCATAGATCGAGTCTTGTGCCAGTAACCCCCCTACTTGCTTCGTACTACCACTCGTCCCTACACCAAGTAGGGTATGGTTCAGTAAGTTGTCAACCCTTTCCTAGCACACACCGCATGAGAGGCCGTGGTGGAAGATATCGAGGCATCCGTAGTCATAACACCGGTCCGGGAGCATGGGTGTTTCGGTTGTAGCCGAAAGGGGTAGCTCCCAGCTTATGCGCTGAATAAATTTTGTGATCCCATGTTACGTCGAGGTTGTGGCCTCCCCACTTAGAGTTTTGCTTAACAGGTGTCGTGGGTGATTCCAGACACATGTGAGTGAAGCTGGTGTGTGCAAGTTAGGTGTGTTTTCAACAAAAAAACCTGTAGACGGAATTAGTCCCGATGGACTAAAGAAATCCGTTACTCGTGGGTAAAGAGTACACCCTCTACAGAGATTAAACCTATTCGAATAGCCGTGTCCATGGTTAAGGATTACATTTTGGGATGGGTCAAGTGTCGGCTTAGTCGGTCTTTGGAGGTGAAACTGTTAAACCTGGAAGCACGATTGTGACTTGTGATAATTTATGATTACTATTTTGGATGTGGACTAACCCGTGATATTTTTCTGGTATTATTGAATATCCCTGGGATGGTTCTACCTCCTCGATATTCATTGTGGCATTTCTTTTAAAGCCCTTTATGCGGCATCGCTCAGACGCCCGATTGTGGCATTTCTTTTAAAGCCCTTTATGCGGTGTCTCTTAGACGCCCGATTGTGGCATTTCTTTTAAAGCCCTTTATGCGGTGTCGCTCAGACGCCCGACTGTGGCATTTCTTTTAAAGCTCTATACGTGGTGTCGCTCAGACGCCCGACTGTGGCATTTCTTTTAGAGCCCTTTATGCGGTGTCTCTCAGACGCCCGACTGTGGCATTTCTTTTAAAGCCCTTTCTGCGGTGTCGCTCAGACGCTGACTTTAGCATTTTTTTAAAGCCCTTTATGCGGTGTCGCCAGACGCCTTTCGGCTGCTGGCTCTCACGATCGTCGTGATGCGCTGCTCGGCCGCATAAAGGGCTTTAAATGAAATGCCACAATCGGGCGTCTGAGCGACGCTGCATAAAGGGCTTTAAAAGAAATGCCACAATGAATATCCAGGAGGTAGAACCATCCCAGCAGCCGAGCAGCGGCATCACGACGATCGTGAGAGCCAGCAGCCGAGCAGCGGCACCACTCACTCCCTGCCCAGAACTGAAGTTTTGCAAAACTTGCACTAGCAAGTTTCTCCTTTTTGCAAACTGACTTCACCACCCTCTCTTATATCCATAGAGACATTGATCTGGAGAGTTTGGCCACTCCAAGAGCTACCTAGGTGCCTTTGGCATTTTGTCAAACACCCTGTGTGCATGACCAGTTTTGGCATGACTTCAAGTTTACTTGGTGAACTTGATCTCCTGGCCTATCCATCGTGCCGCTTGATCCCCTTGCTAACCTTAACCTAGCTTGGTTCCTTGACAGCCTCACCCAAGCCCTGTAGCAGGCCATGGCATCTAATCGAGCACCTTTCGTGCGTGCTCTAGGCGCGCCCAGAGCGTGCGTTTGGCACCCGCCTCTACCCGAGCCGCCGCGTCACACCCCGCACTCAAAACCCGGCCCCAGCCAGCTCGCCGTGTCCCCTTGCACCGCCACGCCACCCGACCACCCCTGGCACCCCACAGCGCCACCGCCACGATGGCCGTGGCGGCTAGCTGCCGGCCGCTAGCTAGCCCGACCGTGGTCGGCGCCACCAAAGCCACCCCAGCTTGCCACCTGCCTCCTGGAACCGTGGTCGACCGTGGTCCGCTAGCGCTCGTCGCCGCCACGTCGCCCAAGCTACAGGGAGGCGGTTCGCCGTCGTCCTTATCGTCGCCCGCCCCTGTAACCGACCTCCACCACAGATATAAGGGCCCCGAGCTCAACCGAGTCCTCGAGCAACCTCACATGATCCTCCTAGTGTTGCCTTGGCTAGCAGTCGAGCAAGGGAAGGCCTTCTTCCCCGAGTCCGGCCGGTTCGGTCGCCGCCAAGCCCTGGCCGATTCCATCGCCACCAGTGCCTCTCCCTCTCCACTCTCTTGACCAAGAACTCTCCCTTCCTCTCGCGAGCACAACCCCTCGCTCAATTTTGGCCGGAGACCACCGCAGCCCCAAACTCACTATCCACCCGAATGCCCCTCCGCGCGGAGCTCGCCACCGCGACTCCTCCACCCCCGGCTACCCTACGACCACCAGAAGGACCGCCTAGGAGTGGCGGATCCATCCCTACACTCGGATGCCCTCGAGGAGCCGCCTAACGCCGGCGAAGACCGCCGGAGTCCCCGCCTCCTTTCGGCCAGAGGAAGGAGAGGGAAGGAGACTGGTCAAACCTGACCAGTGGGGCCCCCCCTTGACCCACTGGCAGTGACTCAGGCGCAGTCCACGCTGGATAAGTGGAAGCGCATTTTCAAAATGCGCCTTCGACGTGTACATATTTTTTCGAAATGTTTTCTTTCTGTTTTTATTTTAAATATCAGATTTTGACCAAACTTTGACCGACTGTATCTTTTTGAAAACAACTCCAAATGAATTGATTCTTTTTGCTACCTCTCTCAAATATTGTCTAGTTTATTTTAAGATTTATTTGAAAAAATTTCAAAACAACTTTCTGTGCTGTTTTATTTTTGTGTGTTAATTCAAATATATTATTTTAAATAGGGTTTTTGAAGATTTCATGATGATTTGGGTGCACCCTTCCTTCCCATGACCTGAAGGCAAGCATTCTGAACCCTAGTGAATTTTTGTGTGTGTTGCATAGCACAGTGGCAACACCACCCCGACACATACATGCGTCATTCTATGTGAGGATGTGATCCTATCCATGGGTGCATATTAATGAGTTTATACTAATGAAGTTGACATGATTTGTGATGGAAATCACCGTCATACGTCCTTCATGCATACCGGAAGGAAAGACGGAAAGGCCTCTGTCTTGGGTAGAGACGGGCTTGCCCCTAGTCCTCCGTCGAGACGGTCATGTCCGGTATGACATGAGGGGATGTCGCGTGATGTTTCCATCTGTTATTGGAGATATATGAATTGTTATGCTAATCATGTAGGAAATACTACAACCTCCTGAGTCGACCATAGATCGAGTCTTGTGCCAGTAACCCCCATACTTGCTTCGTACTACCACTCGTCCCTACACCAAGTAGGGTACGGTTCAGTAAGTTGTCAACCCTTTCCTAGCACACACCGCATGAGAGGCCGTGGTGGAAGATATCGGAGGCATCCGTAGTCATAACACCGGTCCGGGAGCATGGGTGTTTCGGTTGTAGCCGAAAGGGGTAGCTCCCAGCTTTGCGTATGTATAAATTTTGTGATCCCATGTTACGTCGAGGTTGTGGCCTCCCACTTAAGAGTTTTGCTTAACAGTGTCGTGGGTGATTCGGCACACATGTGAGTTAAGCTGGTGTGTGCAAGTTAGGTGTGTTTTCAAAAAAATCCGTGACGGAATTAGTCCCGATGGACTAAAGAAATCCGTTACTCGTGGGTAAATAGTACACCCTCTGCAGAGATTAAACCTATTCGAATAGCCGTGTCCATGGTTAAGGATTACAGTTTGGGATGGGTCAAGTGTCGGTCTTAGTGTCGGTCTTCGGAGGTGAAACTGTTAAACCTGGAAGCACGATTGTGACTTGTGATAATTTATGATTACTATTTTGGATGTGGACTAACCCGTGATATTTTTCTGGTATTATTGAATATCCCTGGGATGGTTCTACCTCCTGGATATTCATTGTGGCATTTCTTTTAAAGCCCTTTATGCAGCGTCGCTCAGACGCCCGATTGTGGCATTTCATTTAAAGCCCTTTATGCGGTGTCGCTCAGACGCCCGATTGTGGCATTTCTTTTAAAGCCCTTTATGCGTTGTCGCTCAGACGCCCGACTGTGGCATTTCTTTTAAAGCTCTTTACGCGGTGTCGCTCGACGCCTTGATCGTGGCATTTCTTTTAAAGCCCTTTATGCGGTGTCGCCGGGCCTTGATCGTAGCATTTCTTTTAAAGCCCTTTATGCGGTGTCGCCGACGCCCGACCGTGGCATTTCTTTTAAAGCTCTTTACGCGTTGTCGCCGACGCCTTGCATCGTGGCATTTCTTTTAAAGCCCTTTATGCGGAATCGCCGACGCCTTGACCGTGGCATTTCTTTTAAAGCCCTTTATGCGGTGTCGCTCGACGCCTTGATCGTGGCATTTCTTTTAAAGCCCTTTATGCGGTGTCGTTCAGACGCCCAACTGTGGCATTTCCTTTAAAGCCCTTTATGCGGTGTCGCTCAGACGCCCGATTGTGGAATTTCTTTTGAAGTCCTTTATGTTATTTACTTCATAATCTAAATAATACCACATTACTGAATATTCGCTAATAACATGCTTGCACGCACCAGAGTTTTATTTATCTTATGTGACTAGCGTCATGAGCATGAAATATTTTCAGCACATCATTGTTTTAATTTACCCATGTTCGTTATGTTTGCGAGTACATTCAAACTACTCACTGGCTTGTCCCTGGCTATTTTCTTGGCCAGATTTCATGCTTGGAGAGGAGTGTTGCGGTGACTGTCCCAGAACCTAGGCAACGGTGATCTCAGCCACACGAAGATAGGAGTTAACCTGGTCAGCTGTTCCCGTGGGAAATGGAGTCCCATAAACGAGGATATTTCATAAAACGCTTCCGCCATCAACCTTTAGAAACCATTTGTTGTACTCACAGGCCAGAATGGTCTTGTACAACACATATTGTATTTTCTGCTTGGAATTTCAGATTGCTAGTGCCTCATCAGCTAACAGTAATCCTGGGGCTGATGAGCACAACGGCCATTTTCTGGGAATTAACACCCGGAGAACCGGTCGCCACAGGGAGGGGCCGGGGCAAGCGGGGCGGCGATGGCGATCTCGGTGGACCGAGGTTGAAGAAGACGGCATGGTCGGTGTTCGAGGGCGTCCGGCGTCGCGTGAGTCATCGAGGAGGCGTAGACGACGGAGGCAGAGCTCATGGTCACGGCGAGGGGTCGAGGGGGAGGCAGTGGCCGCGGCTATGGCGAAGGGCGGCGACGGACCCGTTCGGACATGGGGGGGGGGGGAGGACGAGGGGGAGAGCAGAGGAGGGGAGAGTGGTGTCCAGGGGTCGGGGCGGTGCCGCAGAGGTGCTTCGAGGCATCAAATGGCGCGGGCAAGCGGCAGCAGAGCAGGGTGGGTGGTGGCGTGGCGAGCTCGGCGGCGTCGCGGTGTCCCTCCTCTGCCTACTGGCAGAGGTAGGCGATTACTGGCAGCGGCGCTGGGCTGGGCCGGCCAGGTGGGCTGGCTAGTTGTGCTGCGACAGGTGAGGCTAGGTGAGGTCCCTTTTGTATTTTTCTTCTGTTTTCTATTTTTCTGCTACTGTTTTGGCTTTAGTAAAAATACCAAAGCATTTTGTAAAATGCTGCAATACTTTGTGGACACTCTATGGATTGTTCCAATGGCCCACATTTAAATTTATAGTGTTTGAATGCCCAAATTCAAATATGGTATGATTTAATTCAAAAATCCATGAATGACCTTGAAACATGTGCATCATTTTTGTCAGAGGTTTTAACCTTTTCTAAAAATGGGATGTGACATGTAGTCAAACTTCTTCTAGCTCCGGCCGATCAAGCACCGAACGTACGACACCTCTGAGTTCTGCACACGTTCAGCTCGGTGACGTCCCACGGCTTCTTGATCCAGCAAGGTGTCGAGGTAGTAGATGAGTTCCGTCAGCATGACGACATGGTGACGGTGATGGTGAAGTGATTCTTGCAGGGCTCTGCCCTAAGCACCGCAAAACTATGACCGAGGGTGTAAACTGTGGAGGGGGGCGCCGCACACGGCTAACAATTGATGTTATATGTTCTAGGCGCCCCCTCCCCACATATATATAGGTGGGAGGGGAAGAGGAGCAGCAAGGGTGCGCCCCAAGTAGGAGGAATCCTCCTTGGGGTCTTCCCCAATTCGGCCTCCCCCCTTCCATATGTGCCGGAGGGGGAAAAGGAAAGAGGAAGGAGAGAACGAAAGTGTGTGTGTGTGGGGGGGGGGGAACCCACTCTTTCCCTTCTCCCACTCGGCCTCCTTGCAAGGGGGCGTGGCACCCCTTGTGGGCTGGTGTCATCACCTCTTATGGCCCATATGGCCTACATCTTCCCCCCGGGTGTTCTGGTAACTCCCCCGGTACTCCGATAAATACCCGATATATTTCGGAACACTTCCGGTGTCCGAATACTATCATCCTATTTATCAATATTTACCTCTCGACCATTTCGAGACTCCTCATCATGTCCGTGATCTCATCCGGTCACCAAATCACATAACTCATAAAATACTAAATCGTCATCGAACGTTAAGCGTGCGGACCCTACAGGTTCGAGAACTATGTGGACATGACCGAGACACCTCTCCGGTCAATAACCAATAGCGGAACTTGGATGGTCATATTGGCTCTCACATATTCTATGAAGATCTTTATCGGTCGAACCGTTATGACAACATACGTTATTCCCTTTGTCCATCGGTATGTTACTTGCCCGAGATTCGATTGTCGCTATGTACATACCTAGTTCAATCTTGTTATCGGCAAGTCTCTTTACTCATTCCGTAAAACATCATCCTGCAACTAAATCATTAGTCACTTTGCTTGTAAGGCTTCTTATGATGTGTATTACCGAGAGGGCCCAGAGATACCTCTCCGATACTCAGAGTGACAAATCCTAATCTTGATCTATGCCAACCCAGAGATACCTGTAGAGCATATTTATAATCACCCATTTACGTTGTGACGTTTGATAACACATAAGGTATTCCTCCGGTATCCAGGAGTTGCATAATCTCATAGTCGAAGGTGTTGGGGAACGTAGTAATTTCAAAAATTTTCCTACGATCACGCAAGACCATGGTGATGGCATAGCAACGAGAGGATAGAGTATCCGTCCACGCACTCGTGAGACCGAAAGCGAAGCGTTATAACAACGCGTTGATGTAGTCGCATTTCTTCCCGATCCAACCGATCCAAGTACCGAACGACGGCACCTCCGAGTTCTGCACACGCTCAGCTCGATGACGCCCCTCGAACTCCGATCCAGCCGAGTGTTGAGGGAGAGTTTCACAAGACGACGGCGTGGTGACGATGATGATGTTCCACCGACGCAGGGCTTCGCTAAGCTCCGCTACGGTATGATCGAGGTGTAATTTGGTGGAAGGGGCACCGCACACGGCTAAGGAACGATCTAATCGATCAACTTGTGTGTCATGGGGTGCCCCTGCCCTCAGATATAAAGGAGGGAAGGGAGGGCTGGCCGGCCGGAGGGAGGCGCACAGGGTGTCCTACTCCTACTAGGAGTAGGATTCCCCCAAATCCTAGTCCAACTAGGGTTTGACCAAGGGAGAGGGAGAGAGGCGCCACCTTCTCCTAATCCTAATAGGACTAGGGAAGGGGAGGGCTGCGCCAGCTATAGGGCCCCTTTCTCTTTCCCCTTAAGGCCCATCAAGGCCCATTGACTCCCGGGGTTCCAGAACCCCGGTACTCTAAAATTCCCAATTTCACCCGGAGTGATTCCGAGTCCAAACATAGGCTTCCAATATATCAATCTTTATGTCTCGACCATTTCGAGACTCCTCGTCATGTCCGTGATCTCATCCGGGACTCAACAACCTTCGGTACATCAACATCATAAAACTCATAGTAACTCGCCATCAAACGTTAAGCGTGCGGACCCTACGGGTTCGAGAACTATGTAGACATGACCGAGACACCTCTCGGTCAATAACCAATAGCGGGACCTGGATGCCCATATTGGTTCCTACATATTCTACGAAGATCTTTATCGGTCGACCGCATAACAACATACGTTGTTCCTTTGTCATCGGTATGTTACTTGCCCGAGATTCGATCGTCGGTATCCAATACCTAGTTCAATCTCGTTATCGCAAGTCTCTTTACTCGTTCCGTAATACATCATCTCATAACTAACTCATTAGTTACAATGCTTGCAAGGCTTAGGTGATGAGCATTACCGAGAGGGCCAGAGATACCTCTCCGACAATCGGAGTGACAAATCCTAATCTCAAATATGCCAACCCAACATGTACCTTCGGAGACACCTGTAATGTACCTTTATAATCACCCGATTCACGTTGTGACGCTTGGTAGCACCCAAAGTGTTCCTCGGGCAAACGGGAGTTGCATAATCTCATAGTCATAGGAACATGTATAAGTCATGAAGAAAAGCACTAGCAACAAACTATACGATCAGGTGCTATGCTAATGGAATGGGTCATGTCAATCAGATCATTCAACCAATGATGTGATCCCATTAATCAAATAACAACTCCTTGTTCATGGTTAGGAAACATAACCATCTTTGATTAACGAGCTAGTCAAGTAGAGGCATACTAGTGACACTCTGTAGGTTTATGTATTCACACATGTATTATGTTTCCGGTTAATACAATTCTAGCATGAATAATAAACATTTATCATGATATAAGGAAATAAATAATAACATTTATTATTGCCTCTAGGGCATATTTCCTTCATCTCCCACTTGCACTAGAGTCAATAATCTAGATTACACAAGAATGATTCTAACACCCATGGAGTCTTGGTGCTGATCATGTTTTGCTCGTGGAAGAGGCTTAGTCAACGGTCTCGCAACATTCAGATCCGTATGTATCTTGCATATCTCTATGTCTCCCACCGACCAAATCCGGATGGAGTTGAAGCGTCTTTTGATGTGCTTGGTTCTCTTGTGAAATCTGGATTCCTTTGCCAAGGCAATTGCACCAGATTATCACAAAAGATTTTCATTGGACCCGATACACTAGGTACAACACCTAGATCGGTTATGAACTCCTTCATCCAGACTCCTTCATTAGCTGCTTCCGCAGCTATGTACTCAGCTTCACATGTAGATCCCGAACGACGCTTTGTTTGGAACTGCACCAACCGACAGCTCCACCGCTTAATGTAAATACGATCCGGTTTGCGATTTAGAATCGTCCGGATCAGTGTCAAAGCTTGCATCGACGTAACTGCTTCTGACGAGCTCTTTGTCACCGCCATAAATGAGAAACATATCCTTAGTTCTTCTCAAGTACTTAAGGATGTTCTTGACCGCTGTCCATGATCCACTCTGGATTACTTTGGTACCGCCGCTAAACTTACAGCAAGGCACACATCAGGTCTGGTACACAAGATTGCATACATGATAGAGCCTATGGCTGAAGCATAGGAACATCTTTCATTTTCTCTCTATCTTCTGCGGTGGTCGGGCATTGAGTCTTACTCAACTTCACACCTTGTAATACCGCAAGAACCCTTTCTTTGCTCGATCCATTTTGAACTTTTTCAAAACTTTATCAAGGTATGTGCTTTGTGAAAGTCCTATTAAGCGCTTTGATCTATCTCTATAGATCTTAATGCCCAATATGTAAGCAGCTTCACCGAGGTCTTTCATCGAAAAACTTTTATTCAAGTATCCCTTTATGCTATCCAGAATTCTATATCATTTCCGATCAATAATATGTCATCCACATATAATATCGAAATGCTCTGAGCTCCCACTCACTTTCTTGTAAATACAGGCTTCTCCAAAAGTCTCAGATAAACCCAAATGCTTTGATCACACTATCAAAACGTTTATTCCAACTCCGAGAGGCTTGCACCAGTCCATAAATGGATCGCTGGAGCTTGCACACTTTGTTAGCTCCTTTGGATCGACAAAACCTTCTGGTTGCATCATATACAACTCTTCTTCCGTAAATCCATTCAGAATGCAGTTTTAACATCCATTTGCCAAATTTCATAATCATAAAATGCGGCAATTGCTAACATGATTCGGACGGACTTAAGCATCGCTACGGGTGAGAAGGTCTCATCGTAGTCAATCCCTTGAACTTGTCGAAAACCTTTTGCAACAAGTCGAGCTTTATAGACGAGAACATTACCATCAGCGTCGGTCTTCTTCTTGAAGATCCATTTATTCTCAATTGCTTGCCGATCATCGGGCAAGTCAACCAAAGTCCACACTTTGTTCTCATACATGGATCCCATCTCAGATTTCATGGCCTCAAGCCATTTTGTGGAATCTGGGCTCACCATCGCTTCTTCATAGTTCGTAGGTTCATCATGTTCCAAAGAACATGACTTCCAAAACAGGATTACCGTACCACTCAGTGCGGATCTTGCTCTGGTTGATCTCTGAAGTTCTGAGAAACTTGATCTGAAGTTTCATGATCATCATCATTAGCTTCCTCCTATTTGGTGTAGGTGTCACGAAACTGTTTTCTGTGATGTGCTACTTCTTAATAAGGAGTAGATACAGATTATCTCATCAAGTTCTACTTTCCTCCCACTCACTTCTTTCGAGAGAAACTCCTTCTCTAGAAAGTTTCCAATTTAGCAACAAAATCTTGCCTTCGGATCTATGATAGAAGGTGTACCCAACTGTCTCCTTTGGGTATCCTATGAAGACACATTTCTCGATTTGGGTTCGAGCTTATCGTTGAAGCTTTTTCACATAAGCATCGCAGCCCCAAACTTTCAAAAGCGACAACTTTGGTTTCTTGCCAAACCACAGTTCATAAGGCGTCGTTTCAACGGATTTAGATGGTGCCCTATTTAGAGTGAATGTAGCCGCCTCTAAAGCATAACCCCAAAACGATAGCGGTAAATCAGTAAGAGACATCATAGATCGCACCATATCTAATAAAGTACGATTCGACGCTCGGACACACCATTACGTTGTGGTGTTCCGGTGGCGTAAGTTGCGAAACTATTCCGCATTGTTTCAAATGTAGGCCAAACTCAGAACTCAAATATTCTCCTCCACGATCAGATCGTAGAAACTTTATTTTCTTGTTACGATGATTTTCCACTTCACTCTGAAATTCTTTGAACTTTTCAAATGTTTCAGACTTGTGTTTCATTAAGTAGATATACCCATATCTGCTCAAATCATCTGTGAAGGTGAGAAAATAACGATATCCGCCACGAGCCTCAACATTCATTGGACCACATACATCAAGATGTATGATTTCCAATAAATCTGTTGCTCTCTCCATAGTTCCGGAGAACGGTGTTTTAGTCATCTTGCCCATAAGGCACGGTTCGCAAGTGCCAAGTGATTCATAATCAAGTGACTCCAAAAGTCCATCAAGATGGAGTTTCTTCATGCGTTTTACACCGATATGACCTAAACGGCAATGCCACAAATAAGTTGCACCATCATTATCAACTCTGCATCTTTTGGTTTCAACATTATGAATATGTGTATCACTACTATCAAGATTAAGTAAAACAAACCATTCTTCAATGGTGCATGACCATAAAAGATATTATTCATATAAATAGAACAACCATTATTCTCTCGATTTAATGAATAACCGCCTCGCATCAAACAAGATCCAGATATAATGTTCATGCTCAACGATGGTACTAAATAACAATTATTTAGGTCTAATACTAATCCGAAGGTAGATGTAGAGGTAGCGTGCGATCGCGATCACATCGACTTTGGAACCATTTCCCACGCCAGATCGTCACCTCGCCCTTAGCCAATCTTCGCTAATCCGTAGCCCTGTTTGAGTTGCAAATATTAGCAATGAACCAGATCAAATACCCAGTGCTATGCGCGTAGTATTAGTAAGGTACACATCAATAACAAGTATATCACATATACCTTTGTTAACCTTGCCATCCTTCTTATCCGCCAAATACTTGGGGCAGTTCCGCTTCAAAGGACCAGCCTGCTTGCAATAGAAGCACTCGGTTTCAGGCTTAGGACCAGACTTGGGTTTCTTCTCTTGATCAGCAACTTGCTTGCCGCTCTTTTGAAGTTTCCTTTTCTTTCCTTTGCCCTTTTCTTGAAACTAGTGGTTTTGTTAACCATCAACACTTGATGCTCCTTTTGATTTCTACCTCCATGCTTTCAAAGATCGCGAAGAGCTCGGGCATTGTTTTGGTCATCCTTGCATATTATAGTTCATCACGAAGCTCTTGTAGCTTGGTGGCGTGATTGGAGAATTCATCAATGACGCAATCATCCGGAAGATTAACTCCAGTTGAATCAAGTGATTGTTATATCCGACATTCTGAGTATATGCTCACCGACAGAACTGTTCTCCTCCATCTTACAGCTATAGAACTTATTGGAGACTTCATATCTCTCAATCCGGGCATTCGCTTGAATATTAACTTCAACTCTGGAACATCTCATATGCTCCATGGTGTTCAAAACGACGTTGAAGTCCCGGTTCTAAGCCGTAAAGCATGGCACACTGAACTATAGAGTAGTCATCAGCTTTGCTTTGCCAGACGTTCACAACTTCTCGGCGCAGCCCTTGCACCAGGCCTGGCACCTAACGGTGCTTCCAGGCGTAATTCTTCCGTGCAGCAATAAGGATAATCCTCAAATTCGGACCCAGTCCGTGTAATTGCTGCCATCATCTTTCAACTTTGCTTTCTCAAGGAACGCATTAAAATTCAACGGAACAACAAAGACGAGCCATCTATCTACACATCATAGACAAGCAAGATACTATCGGTACTAAGTTCATGATAAATTTAAGTTCAATTAATCATATTACTTAAGAACTCCCACTTAGAAAAATATCCTCCAATTCTCTAAGTGATTGCGTGATCCATTTCAACTACACCATGACCGATCATCACGTGTGATGGAGTAGTTTCAATGGTGAACATCAATATGTTGATCATATCTACTATATGATTCACGCCGACCTTCGGTCTCCGTGTTCCGAGGTCATATCTTATATGCATAGCTCGTCAAGTATAACCTGAGTATTCCGCGTGTGCAACTGTTTTGCACCGTTGTATTTGAACGTAGAGCCTATCACACCCGATCATCACGTGGTGTCTCAGACGAAGAACTTTCGCAACGGTGCATACTCGGGAGAACACTTCTTGATAATTTAGTAAGGATCATCTTATAATGCTACCGTCAATCAAAGCAAAATAAGATGCATAAAGGATTAACATCACATGCAATCAATATAAGTGATATGATATGGCCATCATCATCTTGTGCTTGTGATCTCCATCTCCGAAGCACCGCCATGATCACCATCGCCACCGCGCGACACCTTGATCTCCATCGTAGCATCGTTGTCGTCTCGCCAACTATTGCTTCTACGACTATCGCTACTCCTTAGTGATAAAGTAAAGCAATTACATGGCGTTGCATCTCATACAATAAAGCGACAACCATATGGCTCCTGCCAGATTGTCGATAACTTGGTTACAAAACATGATCATCTCATACAATAAAATATAGCATCACGCCTTGACCATATCACATCACAACATGCCCTGCAAAAACAAGTTAGACGTCCTCTACTTTGTTGTTGCAAGTTTTACGTGGCTGCTACGGGCTGAGCAAGAACCGTTCTTACCTACGCATCAAAACCACAACGATATTTCGTCAAATAGACTCCGCTTTAACCTTCTCAAGGACCGGGCGTAGCCACACTCGTTCAACTAAAGTGAGAGAGAGACACCCGCCACCACCTTTAAGCAACGAGTGCTCACAGCGGTGAAACCAGTCTCGCGTAAGCGTCTGGCGTAATGTCGGTCCGGCCGCTTCATCTCACAATACCGCTGAACCAAAGTATGACATGCTGGTAGGTAGTATGACTTGTATCGCCCACAACTCACTTGTGTTCTACTCGTGCATATGACATCAACGCATAAAACCAGGCTCGGATGCCACTGTTGGGGAACGTAGTAATTTCAAAAATTTTCCTACGATCACGCAAGACCATGGTGATGGCATAGCAACGAGAGGATAGAGTATCCGTCCACGTACCCTCGTGAGACCGAAAGCGGGCGTTATAACAACGCGGTTGATGTAGTCGTATTTCTTCCCGATCCAACCGATCCAAGTACCGAACGTACGGCACCTCCGAGTTCTGCACACGTTCAGCTCGATGACGTCCCTCGAACTCCGATCCAGCCGAGTGTTGAGGGAGAGTTTCGTCAGCACGACGGCGTGGTGACGATGATGATGTTCCACCGACGCAGGGCTTCGCCTAAGCTCCGCTACGGTATGATCGAGGTGTAATTTGGTGGAAGGGGGCACCGCACACGGCTAAGGAACGATCTAATCGATCAACTTGTGTGTCATGGGGTGCCCCTGCCTCAGATATAAAGGAGGGAAGGGAGGGGCTGGCCGCCAGAGGGAGGCGCACTCAGGTGTCCTACTCCTACTAGGGTAGGATTCCCCCAAATCCTAGTCCAACTAGGGTTTGACCAAGGGAGAGGGAGAGAGGCGCCACCCCTTCTCCTAATCCTAATAGGACTAGGGAAGGGGGAGGGCTGCGCCAGCTATAGGGCCCCTTTCTCTTTCCCTTAAGGCCCATCAAGGCCCATTGACTCCCGGGGGTTCCAGTAACCCCGGTACTCGATAAAATTCCCAATTTCACCCGGAGTGATTCCGAGTCCAAACATAGGCTTCCAATATATCAATCTTTATGTCTCGACCATTTCGAGACTCCTCGTCATGTCCGTGATCTCATCCGGACTCGAACAACCTTCGTACATCAACATCATAAAACTCATAGTAACCGCCATCAAACGTTAAGCGTGCGGACCCTACGGGTTCGAGAACTATGTAGACATGACCGAGACACCTCTCGGTCAATAACCAATAGCGGGACCTGGATGCCCATATTGGTTCCTACATATTCTACGAAGATCTTTATCGGTCGGACCGCATAACAACATACGTTGTTCCTTTGTCATCGGTATGTTACTTGCCCGAGATTCGATCGTCGGTATCCAATACCTAGTTCAATCTCGTTATCGCAAGTCTCTTTACTCGTTCCGTAATACATCATCTCATAACTAACTCATTAGTTACAATGCTTGCAAGGCTTAGGTGATGAGCATTACCGAGAGGGCCCAGAGATACCTCTCCGACAATCGGAGTGACAAATCCTAATCTCAAATATGCCAACCCAACATGTACCTTCGGAGACACCTGTAATGTACCTTTATAATCACCCGATTCGTTGTGACGCTTGGTAGCACCCAAAGTGTTCCTCGGCAAACGGAGTTGCATAATCTCATAGTCATAGGAACATGTATAAGTCATGAAGAAAAGCACTAGCAACAAACTATACGATCAGGTGCTATGCTAATGGAATGGGTCATGTCAATCAGATCATTCAACCAATGATGTGATCCCATTAATCAAATAACAACTCCTTGTTCATGGTTAGGAAACATAACCATCTTTGATTAACGAGCTAGTCAAGTAGAGGCATACTAGTGACACTCTGTAGGTTTATGTATTCACACATGTATTATGTTTCCGGTTAATACAATTCTAGCATGAATAATAAACATTTATCATGATATAAGGAAATAAATAATAACATTTATTATTGCCTCTAGGGCATATTTCCTTCAGAAGGAATATGTATTTGACATGAAGAAAGCAATTGTCACAACCCTAGTAGTGCTTGCATTAGGGTGATGCATAATGTTTAAAATTTCCAGAAACTTGAAATGGGGATGAACCAAACCCCCAGCACCACTTAAACCAACTAGGTTTACTAAAATATTTTCCTAATGAACCTGAAATGCCCTTCAAAAATGTTCATCACTTTTGTCCTGGTCTAGAACCTCGGCCAAAATTGGTTCACATTTTTCTAGGACAGCTTAAGGTCACTAGATTAAATCATTAGCTATTTGCATTTGGACATTTGAATGCTATAAAATATTTTAAATGTCCAAATAATCCTGAACTTAAGTGAGGGCTGTTGGAAATATTCCAAAAGAGCCCGCAATTATTTTCAGGATTTTTGAGAGTGCTCTGGCATTTTAAATAAGGGCCATTTGCATTTCTGCCCCTAACTCGAACCACCTACTCAGATTTACCCCTAATTTCAAAGGATGCTCAAATTTGCCCCTCTGCCGTTAAGTCACTACTCAGAAATGCCCTTCCGTCGAGTCAAAGGCCTTTGACCGTCAAAGGCCCATGTGTCTTGTGTGAAAGGCACGGAAAGTGATACAAGATTGGACGGGAAGTGCTACAATCTTCGCACGGAAGGGCATTTCAGTAGTGACTTAACGGCAGAGGGGCAAATTTGAGCATGCTTCAAAATTAGGGGCAAATATGAGTAGTGGGTTCGAGTTAGGGGCACAGATGTAAATGTCCCTTTAAATAAAGCTAAAAACATTTGCAGAAAATAGAAAATTGAAATAAATAGAAAAGAGAGAGAGAGAGAGGGAAAAGGCCAGAGGCCACTTACCTGCACTGGGCCGGCCCGCCTGGCCCGTGCACCGCGCCGCCGAGCTCGCCATGCCACCTCCCTGCCTGCCTGCCATCGCCCGCGCCAGCGCAACGCCTCGAAGGGCCTCCTCGGCGCCGCCCTGAGCCCCTGGACACCTCACTTTTCCCCTTGCTCTCCCCTCAGCTCTCCTCGCCATGGCCGACGCTACCGCGCTCGCGCCGACGTGAAACTCGCAGCCACAGTCGCCCCCTCATCGCCTCGCCGTGTCCACGAGTTCTGCCGTTGTACGCTTCATCGAGCAGGCCGAGCCCCGAGGGCTCGCACAATCTGCACTGCCCCCATCGAGCCTTCTTTGACCTCTCGCCGCCGGAGATCCCCCTCGACGCCCTGACCGCTTCGGTTCCTCCCCGACCTCGCCGTCAGCACTGCTATGACCGCTGTGAGCCCTTGCCTCTCCTCCCCCTCTCTGTTCACTCTGCCGTGCACCACAGCAACCGCACCGAGCTCGCCCGCATGCGTCGCGCCTCTGCACGTCGCCGTCGTGGCCACAGCCACGCTGGCTTGAAACTAAGCGCGTCACCGCGTTCGCAGCATCCCTAGCAGCCCGTAGCACTGCTCCACGCCCCTTGACGTGCCTCCTAGCGTCGAGTCCAGGCTCGTCCGAGCTGCAGCAGCTGCCAATCTCGTCGCCGGCGTTGTTTCCGGCGACCCCGAGCTCAACCACTACCACCACTCGACGCGGCTCGCTCCCAGCTACGCGTAGGAGCCCTCCGCTGCCCATTTGGTCGCCGGAGTGCAAAACCCGCACCCTCCGCCGCATTCGGTCATCGCCGGTGGCTAAATGCCAGTGATTTGACTCAGTTGACCGGGGATTTGACCCCCTGGGTCACTGACATGTGGGCCCCGCCCCTGGTCAAACGTAGATTAGCAATTAAACTAACCTTAATTAGTTAGTTAACTAACTATGACACTGACCAGTGGGTCCCACTAGTCAGGTTTGATCTGGACCGCATAGATGACCTGCTGATGTAGTGCTGACGCAATGCTGACGCAGTAATGCCTTTTCTGGATTTATTCTTATTCAGGAAATTCTGGAAAATAGTGCTAACTTCTAAAAATCATAGAAATTAATCTGTTACTTAAAATGAAAAGAGTTATATATGAAAAATGATCAGAAAAATCCAATCTATCCATCTGGACTAGTTTCATGCATGATTAAACAACATAACCTTGCTGGATAGATCAAAACGTGATAATGCACATTATGAATTCATAATTTGAGTTTGGGGTTGAATCTTTGGTTGAAAATGGCTCAAAACCATCTGGTTGTAGTTGCATTAGCCCAACACACTCATTTTGCCATGTCATGTGCATGCATCATATTGTTGCATATCACCATGTTTTGATTGTGTTACCGGTGTGATCTTCATGGTCGGTTCTACTCCCGAGGATATTCACGAGTATCTAGTTGAAGGGCAGTACCCCTCGACCACTCTGTCAGGCAAGCAAAACCCCCTTTTTCATTCCGATACAATCCTACTTTCTCGCTCCTGCTCTCTTTTACTTCATTAGGACAACAACGATTCAACTATTATATGTTGCGGTAGTTGAACACCTTTTCCTCTGCTTGACCTGTCATTGCCACGGTAAATAGATAAAACCCACTAGCATGAGTAGGAGTTGTTTGAGCCCTGATGTGCCTACTCAATCATGCTTGTTGTCATGCCTGCTACTACTTAGAGTTGAGTCAGGTCTGATTCATCGGGGATGAATCAGAATGTGGTGAACATGTCCTACTATTGAGAGCTAAGTGTGTGAACACGATTTGCTAAAGGTAGCGGTGAGAGTCCATGTAGGAGTACATGGTGGGTTGTCTCATTGAAGCCGTCCTCAGGAACTGAGTTCTGTGTTTGTGATCCATGAATAGCTACTACCACACGTTGGGCCCTGAAATATGACCCCGCTCGACTTATTAACCCCCCTTGTCCTCTGTCCAGAAGTTGCAAGTAGTTTCTGGTGTTTGTAGTATGCTGGAGGCCGTGCACAGCGCGGACCCAAGGGGTGGGCTGTGATACGGTAGGCATGTGGCACGGTGTACCGGCGCCCGTTTGGTGACTCGGGAACCCTGCACACATCGTTCGGGGCCGTATGTGGAAACCTCGACCGAACTCCCTACAGATGGAACCTCAATAGGCAATAAACCTGGTCTAGGGACTTGTGTGGTTAGTTAGGTCGTGGTCTACACCCACGTCGGCTTTTGCTTGAAGTCTGCCGAGCACATGTCGTGTGCAGACGCTAATTGGTGGAAACATGTGTGAAGAAGTACACCACTGTAGGGTTATAAATGATCTATTCGAATAGCCGCGTCCGCGGTAAAGGACCTCTTGGTTGCCTATACAGTTCATAGACAAGTGAAAGTGGATACTCTAAAATGCGCAAGATAAGCGTGAGTTCTATGGATGGCATTCTCGTAGGGAGACGGGAGCAGAGCCATAGTGGTGTATTGATTGGTGAATATGTGGACTCGTGTGCGCCACCTCAAAAGAGTTGCTTGCAGTCATAGTTCAGGTTAGCCACTGAATCAAAGCTGGCTTGCTGCAGTTAAACCCCACCATCCTTTTGTTGATACTGATGCATATGTAGATAGTTCTGATGTAAGTCTTGCTGGGTACATTTGTACTCACGTTTGCTTAATTTATGTTTTGCAAAGAGATTTCAGTCTCGCTAGTAGTTCCGCATGGACTTCGACGTTCAGCTTGTTACCTCAGCTACGATCTTCTGCCCTCGGCGGGGTCTTGTAGATAGTCAGGCTTCTCAGCCTTTTCATTTGTAGTTGTCTGTACTCAGACAAGTTAAGCTTTCGATTGTGCTTGTTGCTTGTATGACTTGAATGCTGGGTCATCAGACCCATGTTTGTAATATCTGGCTCTTTGGAACCTAATGAATAATTACTTTGAGTTGTAGGGTTTTGATGTGATGCCATGTTGTATTTGCACATATCGAGCATATTGTGTGTATGATTTGAAATGCTTGGTATGTGTGGGATCCGACAACCTAGTTGTTTATCCTTGGTAGCCTCTCTTACCGGGAAATGTCTCCTAGTGCTTCCACTGAGCCATGGTAGCTTGCTACTGCTCCGGAACACTTAGGCCGGCCGGCATGTGTCGTTCTTCATTCCGGTGTCTGTCCCTTCAGGGAAATGTCACGTGGTGTCAATCGGAGTTCTGTTAGCCTGCTACAGCCCGGATTCTCCGCAGTCCTGTTAGCCCAGCTTCTATAGCCCGGATTCACTCGCTGATGACCGACACGTTCGTTGCTGGGTCATGTATGCCTGTCCCTGTAAGTTAGTACCACTTTGGGTTTACGACTAATCATATCGGCCCGGGTTCTCCATCATATGGATGCTAGTGACACTATCATATACGTAAGCCAAAAGGCGCAAACGGTCCGGGGCCAGGTAAGGTGGCACCCGTGGGAATACCGTGCGTGAGGCCGCAAAGTGATATGATGTGTTACATGCTAGATCGGTGTGACTTAGGATCAGGGTCTTGACAGCTTTGGTATCAGAGCCTGACTGCCTGTAGGATTACCTAGCCAAACTGGTCGAAGTTGAGTCTAGAAATGCATTAGTTATATAAGGGAATTGATTGTGGAAGGAAACGTAAGGCTCTTTTTACTCCTTTACCTTATGCCCTTCTAATCTGATTCATCCTCTTCTTTCCTACGTGGGTTAAGGACTAGGATTTCATCTCTCTATCAGGTTCATGTGTTACTAATCCGTAGAATCTTAGGATTGTTGGTTCCAGGCCTCAGTTCAGTTTCTACAACTTTTAGTATGTTGTCAGTTGAACCAGAACCTTGATGTGATGTTGTTAAGTAACTATGCAAATCCTTGTGAATGTCTCAAATCTTTTATGAGAATTTACAGCCGTTATGCTATCCGAGTCATCCCAGGTTTCTAAACAGTCTGATGCATTTGCAAATCCCTTCCTCCCGTTCTTGATGTCCTTTTGGTCCAGATTAAGCACACTAAATGGTCTATTGAGGTACTCTACTGCCTCGACATATAAGATGGAGCTAGTATTATGACCCTAGGCATCCTGGAACATCACCCAGTAATCTAGCAATGCTTTTTGTTCCCAGTGTGATGATTCTGGCCGCCATTCTCGAAAGCATCCCGTGATGCCATTTAGTTAGTAGGTATTCTATTCCTGGGTTTTGAACCCGAGATTCACTCCACTCACCTCCTGTTGATAGTGTTTGCTAGTTCCTTTAGGATATTAGTAACCTTTGCGATAGTCCTCGAGGTCCGTGGTATTTCCTTCTTCCAAATACCATGAACTGCTTATGGCAGAAGTTCTTTGAACCAAAAGATCATAACCAGAGTGCTCTTAATTAGTTCTCCATTCTACATTGTGAATCTACCAGTTCTACCTTTCTGCATGGGTTATCCGAAACAAATGTTGAGCTTTGCTCGACATACTGATCTATGCATCCAGAACTCAGAAAGATATATGTTCCTTGAGTTGTTACTCTTCACTTGTATTCCGACCATTGTCTATCAATCGATAGTCTAGAGTATGTGTGCATTCGTTCGTCGATGCCTATTATTCTTGTGGTCTGTCAAGCCGTTCTATTCCGGAATGACTAGGAGAAACAAACTCCTGTACCTTATCCATTTCTAGGATTGGATCAAAGTAGTTGTATTCCGCAGATAAAATGCCAAACCAGCTTTTGTTCTGATCTACCTTGGAGTATTACCCTATTTATGTCAAGAATATCATAGGAATTGCACCATCTCTTATGAATTCTTGATGCAGTGATACTTCTCACCATCATCATTCATTCCTCGGTCCTCGTGTTACTGTAACCGGAATGCCGACAAGTGAATTGTGATGTGCGAAACCAATACTCCGAGCAACTCGCTGCTTGGTAGTAAATGGACAATATTCTCATTCTTAGCGTGTTGGTTATTGAATCATCATTCTAACATAGATTGTGCTACCTAGTCCTTATTTCCCTGGTGCACTCTTCGATCAAGGAGTCAAGATTGTGTCAAATCCCTTACTCATGTGATCATATCGTCTTGCCCTGAAAAGCAAGATTGTTCTCGAGCTTAGTAACATATCGGTGGTTCGTGATTTTCTGAATATCTTCTCGGAAGTGTTACCAGGTTGTCACCTGACCTCTATGTTGAGTTCGTGATCAAGTTGGTTTCTTGTAAACCACCCCTTCTCCAAGAATCTGTGTTGAATACCCCTGAGCTAGTTGGTCAAGCTAAACAACAACTTGGAGAGTTGGAAGATAAAAGCTTGTCTAACTTAGTTCATTTCCAAAGGGATATCTTTGTGTGTGTGTGTGTGTGTGTGTGTGTGTGTGTGTGTGTGTGTGTGTTGTGTTGAAGAAAGATGATATCTTCATCGATTGATCCACGTGATCAATTGTTGGCGCTATTGTCTTACAATCCTTTGATTTGAGTGTCGGGGCTATTGTCAAATCAAATCAGAACCAACGATGTTTGTAATGTTGTCTTACTCGTGATTGTTTCCTCGAGCATACATCAGTATATCTTTTGGGTCTGACCAATACTATCACCTTGTTCAATAGTTGTGGAATTCATTCCTCATGGAAGTATCGATGATTTGTTGTTGTGCTCATCAACATCATTTTATCTTGTTCATGATTCATGTCGAACATCTAAGTAGTGTTGGAAACTTGTGTAAGCATTTTCTTCATGCTAGTTCATGAAGCATATGTTGGATGAAAGAAGTGACTTCCTCTAATTCATGTGCATTTGATGCAAGTTGCCGCCATGAATTCGAGAAACTTTGTTTTTGCTTCCTTTGGAGTCATCCCAAGTTAGGCATGCAGGTTTGAAGTATTCTATGGTTTGATAGGCTCGCTACCTTCATACCAGATGTATTCCCTAGCACAACAAGCCACTGATTGACTTGTTCAAGGATAAGAAGTTCATCGATAAGTGCACAAGGACTTCGATATCCTCGATGATGGTTCCTTACCAGAACTCGGTAGTGTTTTTATTGTAAGACTACTCTATGGTCATGCTTGTCTTGGACAACAAGTTCACATGCGTGTAGCAGAACCAGCTCATGTTTTGGAGCTTTCTACCATAGTCCATACCCTGGGAATCTCGCAACGCCATCCCGTCGATTTGTGTTGCAAGCTTTCATTTTTCTTTCTGTACTTGATGAGTCTGGAGTATCATGTTACCAACTAGATCCGAATTCCAGGTAGATATGATGGTTGGAACTTTTCCGAGATCTGTTATGTAGGTCACGACAAGGTTGATGTTCTGGCCGACACAACTAGCCGGAAGATCTATCATTGTAGTATCTTGACCGAGCTATTTGACCATTTCTCCATGAGGATTTAGTGCAACTTATTCTAGAATTTGTTCCTCAAGGGTTGTTGTGCTCTCGCTTTTCTCGGTTAAGATATAACCATTCAAACAGTGGAATCACTCTCTACTGTTGAGTTTTTCCCTAGTTACTAGAATCATTCCCAGCATTTACATTTGATCCTAGCTTGCAACCGCCTTTGTGCCATCCTACCATGGGTCCCATCCATCTCGATGATAGGCAAAAATCATCCATCGCGTTGTCTTCAACAAGGTAGTCCACATCATCCATTCGAATCCGGATATTCCATTCCTTTAAACTCCGCCACACGATCAATTATGATTGCCTTAGGCTGGTATAAAGAGCTTCAACGATCTAGATATCAAAAGTAATTCTTTTCCACTTTAAGGGAATAATTCTACGAGTCACCTCTCCCAAGGTGCCCCGTTATGGGATCATGGTAATTGTTTCCTCGCCAATTTGAAACCCTCGTCAAATTGTTTCTTCCATCCCTCCTGATGCATGTTTTGCCTCTTAGCTCCAGAGATGTTTCTACGTCTCATTCCGTGAGTTGTTCTTGTGATCATTACGATGATCCTACGTTGCTCGAACCCCAAGAAGATCGGTTCTTCTAAAATTCTCCCTTTCTTCTTGTTGCCATGTTGGATGTAGTTATCAAAGCAAGACGTGATCAAGGTGGTGCAATGAATTAACATCCTTGAGAAGGAAATCTGGATTGTGAAGATTGTGTTAGCTTGTGTCCATCTGTCTTCTTACCTCACGACTTGAATCTCGGGACGAGATTCTTGTTTAGTAGGGGTGAGTTGTCACAACCCTACTCAGTGCTTGCATTAGAGTGATGCATCCTGTTTAAAATTTCCAGAAACTTGAAATGAGGATGAACCAAATCCCCAACACCACTTAAACCAACTAGGGTTACTAAAATATTTTCCCAATGAACCTGAAATGCCCTTCAAAAATGTTCATCACTTTTATCCTAGTCTAGATCCTCGGCCAAAATTGGTTCACATTTTTCTAGGACATCTTAAGGTCATTAGATTAAATCATTAGCTATTTGCATTTGGACATTACAATGCTATAAAATATTTTAAATGTCCAAATAATTCTGAACTTAAGTGAGGGTTGTTGGAAATATTCCAAACAAAGCCCATAATTATTTTCAGAATTTTCGAGTGTGCTCTGGCATTTTAAATAAAGCCAAAAACATTTGCAGAAAATAGAAAACTGAAATAAATAGAAAAGGGAGAGAGAGGGAAAAGGCCAGAGGCCACTTACCTGCACTGGGCCGGCCCACCTGGCCCGTGCCAGTCACCACCCACCTCTGCCAGTAGGCAGAGGAGGGACACCGCAACGCCGTCGAGCTCGCCATGCGACCTCCCTGCCTGCCTGCCCTCGCCCGTGCCAGCGCACCGCCTCGAAGGGCCTCCTCGGTGCCACCCCGAGCCCTTGGACACCTCACTTTTCCCCCTGCTCTCGCCCTCGGCTATCCTCGCCATGGCCGATGCTGCCACGCTCGCGCCGACGTGAAACTCGCAGCCACCGTCGCCCCCTCGTCGCCCTGCCGTCTCCATGAGCAACACGTCGTCCGCTTCATCGAGCAGGCCGAGCCCCGAGCGCTCGCACGCTCTGCACCGCCCCCACCAAGCCGTCTTCGACCTCTCGCCGCCGGAGATCCCCATCGACGCCCTGACCGCTTCGGTTCCTCCCCGACCTCGCCGTCAGCACCGCAGTGACCGCTGTGAGCCCCTGCCTCTCCTCCCCTCTCTGTTTGCTCTCCGTGCACCACAGCAACCGCACCGAGCTCGCCCGCACGCGCCTCCGCATCTGCACGTCGCCGTCATGGTCAAAGCCACGCCGGCTTGAAACCAAGCGCTTCACCGCATTCGCCGCATCCCCAGCAGCCCATAGCACTGCTCCACGCCCCTTGACGTGCCTCCTAGCGTCGAGTTCGAGCTCGTCCGAGCTCCTGCAGCCACCAAACTCGTTGCCGGCATCGTTTTCGGCGACCCCGAGCTCAACCACTACCACCACTCGACGCGGCTCGCTCCCAGCTACGCGTAGGAGCCCTCTGCCACCCATTTGGTCGCCGGAGTGCAAAACCCGCACCCTCCGCCGCATTCGGTCGTCGCTGACGGCTAAACGCCGGCAATTTGACCTAGTTGACCAGGGATTTGACCCACCTGGGTCACTGACATGTGGGCCCCGCCCCTGGTCAAACCTAGGTTAGCTATTAAACTAACCTTAATTAGATAGTTAACTAACTATGACACTGACCAGTGGGTCCTACTGGTCAGGTTTGACCTGGACCACACAGTTGACCTGCTGACACAGTGCTGACGCAGTAATGCCTTTTCTTGATTTATTCTTATTCAGGAAATTCCAGAAAATAGTGCTAACTTATAAAAATCATAGAAATTAATCTGTAACTCCAAATGAAAAGAGTTATATATGAAAAATTATCAGAAAAATCCAATCTATCCATATGTACTGGTTTCATGCATTTTTAAACAACTTCACCTTGCTGGATAGATCAAAACGTGATAATGGACATTATGAATTCATAATTTGAGTTTGGGGTTGAACCTTTGGTTGAAAATGGCTCAAACCCATCTGGTTGTAGTTGCATTAGCCTAACACACTCATTTTGCCATGAAATGTGCATGCATCATATTGTTGCATATCGCCATGTTTTGATTGTGTTACCGGTGTGACCTTCGTGGTAGGTTCTTCTCCCGAGGATATTCACGAGTATCTAGTTGAAGGGCATTACCCCTCGACCACTCTGTTAGGTAAGCAAGACCCCCTTGTTTATTCTGTACAATCCCACTCTCTCGCTCCTGCATTAGGACAACAATGATTCAACTGTTACATGCTGCGGTAGTTGAACCCCTTTTCCTCTGCATGACCTGTCATTGCCACAGTAAATAGAAGAGACCCACTAGCATGAGTAGGAGTTGTTTGTGCCTTGATATGCCTACTCATTGATGCTTCTTCTCACGCCTCCTACTGCTTAGAGTTGAGTCAGGTCTGATTCATCGGGGATGAATCGGAATGTGGTGAACATGTCCTACTGTTGAGAGCTAAGTGTGTGAACACGATTTGGTAAAGGTAGCGATGAGAGGCCATGTAGGATTACATGGTGGGTTGTCTCACAGAAGCCGTCGTCAGGAACTGAGTTCTGTGTTGGTGATCCATGAACAGCTACAACCACACGTTGGGCCCTAAAATATGACCCCACTCGACTTATTAACCCCCCTTGTCCTCTGTCCAAGAAATGCAAGTAGTTTCTGGTGTTTGTAGTATGCTGGAGGCTGTGCACAGCGCTGACCCGAGGGGTGGGCTTTGATGCGGTAGGCACGTGGCACGGTGTACCGGGCGCCCGTTTGGTGACTCGGGAACCCAGCACACATCGTTCGGGGCCGTATGTGGAAATCTCGGCCGGACTCCCTGCGGATGGAACCTAAATAGGCGATAAACCTAGACTAGGGACTTGTGTGGTTAGTGAGGTCGTGGTCAACACCCACGTCGGCTTTCGCTTGAAGTCTGCCAAGCACATGTCGTGCGCAGATGCTAAGTGGTGGAAACATGTGTGAAGAAGTACACACCTGCAGGGTTATAAATGATCTATTCGAATAGCCGCGTCCACGGTAAAGGACCTCTGGGTTGCCTATACAGTTCATAGACAAGTGAAAGTTGATACTCTAAAATGCGCAAGATAAGCGTGAGTACTATGGATGGCGTTCTCGTAGGGAGATGGGAGCGGATCCATTGTGGTGTATTGATTGGTGAATATGTGGACTCGTGTGCGCCACCTCAAAAGAGTTGCTTGTAGTGGTAGTTCAAGTTAGCCACTGAATCAAAGCTGGCTTGCTGCAGTTAAACCCCACCATCCTTTTGTGATACTGATGCATATGTAGATAGTTCTGATGTAAGTCTTGCTGGGTACATTTGTACTCACGTTTGCTTAATTTATGTTTTGCAGAGAGACTTCAGTCTCGCTAGTAGTTCCACGCGGACTTCGATGTTTAGCTTGTTACCTCAGCTACGATCTTGTGCCCTCGGCAGGGTCTTGTAGATAGTTAGGCTTCTCAGCCTTTTCATTTGTAGTTGTCTATACTCAGACAAGTTAAGCTTCCGCTTGTGCTTGTTGCTTGTATGATTTGAATGATGGGTCATCAGACCCATGTTTGTAATATCTGGCTCTTCAGAACCTCATGAATAAATACTTTGAGTTGTAGGGTTTTGTTGTGATGCCATGTTGTATTTGCATATATCGAGCATGTTGTGTATATGATTGGAAATGCTTGGTATGTGTGGGATACGACAACCTAGTTGTTTATCCTTGGTAGCCTCTCTTACCGGGAAATGTCTCCTAGTGCTTCCACTGAGCCATGGTAGCTTGCTACTGCTCTGGAACACTTAGGCTGGCCGGCATGTGACCTTCTTCGTTCCTGTGTCTGTCCCTTCGGGGAAATGTCACGCGGTGTCTACCAGAGTCCTGTTAGCCTGCTACAGCCTAGATTCTCCGGACTCCTGTTAGCCCAGCTGCTACAGCCCAGATTCACTCGATGATGACCAACACGTTCGTTGTTGGGTCATTTATGCCTGTCCCTGTAAGTTAGTGCCACTATGGGTTTACGACTAGTCATGTCGGCCCGGGTTCTCTGTCATATGGATGCTAGCGACACTATCATATACGTGAGCCAAAAGGCGCAAACGGTCCCGGGACAGGTAAGGTGGCACCCGTGGGGGAATACCGTGCTTGAGGCCGCAAAGTGATATGATGTGTTACATGCTAGATCGGTGTGACTTAGGATTGGGGTCCTGACAGCAATAGCAATAAAACTGAACAATCAATATGCTAAGCTAACATATGGGTCTTGTCCATCACATCATTCTCCTAATAATGTGATCCCATTATCAAATGAAAACTCATGTCCATGGCTAGGAAACCTTAACCATCTTTGATCAACGAGCTAGTCAAGTAGAGGTTCACTAGGGACACAGTGTTTGTCTATGTATTCACACATGTATTTGGGATTTCGATCAATACAATTCTATGATGAATATTAAACATTTATCATTAATAAGCAAATATAGAATAACAACTTTATTATTGCCTCTAGGGCATATTTCCTTCAATGGTGCCCAGTGCTAGTTGTTGTTTTGTGCTTGTTTTTTTACAACACAGAAAATCAATACCAAACGGAGTCCAAACGCAGCGAAACTTTTTGGAGCATTTTTATGGACCAGAAGACACAACTTGGGCCAAAGAGGTACCAGAGGGGTGCCTCGAGGGGGGAACAACCCACCTGGGCGTGCCTAGGGGCCCTGGTGCCCCCTGGTGGGTTGTGCCTACCTCTGTGGCCTCCTGCACCGCCTCTTCACCCTAAAAATTCCCAAATATTCCAAAACCCTAGGGGAGTCGATAGATCAGAAGTTCCGATGTTGCAAGCCTCTGTAGCCATGAAAAACCAATCTAGGCCCCGTTTCGGCACCCAACCGGAGGGGGAAATCATCATTGGTGGCCATCTTCATCATCCCGGCGGCCACCATGATGAGGAGGGAGTTGTCCACCCTCGGCGCTGAGGGTTTGTACCAGTAGCTATGTGTTAAATCTCTCTATCTCGTGTTCTTGAGATGTCACGATCTTGATGTATCGCGGGCTTTGTTAATATAGTTGGATCATCTGGTGTTTTCCCCTCTCTATCCTATTGTGAATTGAGTTTTCCCTTTGAGATTTCATTCTTATCGGATTGAATACTTTTATGGATTTGAAAACACTTTATGTATGTCCTGATATGAATAATCATGGTGACAATGTGGTATCATATTGATTCACTTGATATATGTTTTGGCATTAAACTCGCAGATTCCTGAGGTGACATTGGGGTAATCTATGCATAGGGATTGATGCACGTTCTTGTCTTTGTTTCTCGGTAGAAATCTTGGGGCACTCTTTGAGGTTCTTTGTGTTGGATTGAGTATTATGAATCTGAAATTGTTTTATGCATATCATATAATCAATCACGAATACTCGCGGTGACATTGGTGTATCTAGGTGACATTAGAGTTGATTGATGTGTATCATATGGTGTTATTTTAGTACGAACTCTTGGTTAGATCAATCAGAAATAATAGCTTGGTGTTATTTTTGTACGAACTCTTTGATAGATTGATCGGAAAGAATAGGTTTGAGGTGGTTTCGTACCCTACAAACAATTTCGTCTTGATAAGAACTTTGGAGTGATTCTTCATCGCACATTGAGGGATGGTTATGTGATCCAATTATATTAGCATTGTTGAGAGATTGCACTAGTGAAAGTACAGACACTAGGCCTCATTTTCAAGCATTGCAATACGTTTGTTCTCCGTTTTATCAATTGTTACCTTGCTGTTTTTTATTGTTCCTATTACAAAAATCAATATCTACTATCATTAATACACTTTTATCACCATCTCTCTTCGGCGAACTAGTGCACATATACAATTTACCATTGTATTTGGTGTGT
Source organism: Aegilops longissima (assembly GCA_021605205.1). Taxonomy (NCBI): domain Eukaryota; kingdom Viridiplantae; phylum Streptophyta; class Magnoliopsida; order Poales; family Poaceae; genus Aegilops; species Aegilops longissima. The sequence continues at coordinate 257,851,817 of CM038682.1, read as the reverse complement.
TGGGGACACAAGAGACTTTTTATTATTTGGTTGAAGGGTTGTTTGAGAGAGACCATCTTCGACCTATGATGAACCACAAGTATAGGGGATCTATCATAGTCCTTTTGATAAGTAAGAGTGTCGAACCCAAAGAGGAGCAGAAGGAAATGACAAGCGGTTTTCAGTAAGGTATTCTCTACAAGCACTGAAATTATTGGTAAAAGATAGTTTTATGATAAGGTAATTTGTAACGGGTGACAAGTAATGAAAGTAAATAAGCTGCAACAAGATGGCCCAATCCTTTTTGTAGAAAAGGACAAGCCTGGACAAACTCTTACATAGAGAAAAGCGCTCCCGAGGACACATGTCAATTATCGTCAAGCTAGTTTTCATCACGCTCATATGATTATTCGTTACTTTGATAATTTGGTATGTGGGTGGACCGGTGCTTGGGTGCTGCCCTTTTTTGGACAAGCATCCCACTTATGATTAACCACTATTGCAATCGTCTACAACTACGAGAGAAGTATTAAGATAAACCTAACCATAGCATGAAACACATGGATCCAAATCAGCCCCTTACGAAGCAACTCATAAACTAGGGTTTAAGCTTCTGTCACTCTAGCAACCCATCATCTACTTATTACTTCCCAATGCCTTCCTCTAGGCCCAAACAATGGTGAAGTGTCGTGTAGTCGACGTTCACATAACACCACTAGAGGAGAGACAACATATATCTCATCAAAATATAGAACGAGTACCAAATTCACATGACTATAGCAAGACTTCTCCCATGTCCTCAGGAATAAACGTAACTACTCACAAATCATATTCATGTTCATAATTAGAGGGGTATTAATATGCATAAAGGATCTGAACATATGATCTTCCACCAAATAAACCAACTAGCATCAACTACAAGGAGTAATCAACACCACTAGCAACCCACAGGTACCAAGCTGAGGTTTTGGGACAAAGATTGGATACAAGAGATGAACTAGGGTTTGAGAGGAGATGGTGCTGGTGAAGATGTTGATGGAGATTGACCCCCTCCTGATGAGAGGATCGTTGGTGATGACGATGGCGATGCTTTCCCCCTCCCAGAGGGATGTTTCCCCGACAGAATAGCTCCGCCGGAGCCCTAGATTGGTTCCGCCTCGTGGCGGCGGTGTTTCGTCCCGAAAGTTTGCTTATGATTTTCTTCCAGGGTGAAAGACTTCATATAGCATAAGATGGGCACCGGAGGCCTGCCAGGGGGCCCACGAGGCGGGGTGCACCCAGCGGGGTAGGGCGCACCCCACACCCTCGTGGATGGTGGGTGGCCCCCCTCTCGTACTTTCTTCGCCCAGTATTTTTATTAATTCCAAAAATAACTTCCGGGGAGTTTCAGGACTTCTGGAGTTGTGCAGAATAGGTCTCTAATATTTTCTCCTTTTCCAGCCCAGAATTCCAGCTGCCGGCATTCTCCCTCTTCATGTAAACCTTATAAAATAAGAGAGAATAGGCATACGTATTGTGACATAACATGTAATAACAACCCATAATGCAATAAATATCGATATAAAAGCATGATGCAAAATGGACTTATCAACTCCCCCAAGCTTAGACCTCGCTTGTCCTCAAGCGGAAGCCGATAACGAAAAATATGTCCACATGTTTAGAGGTAGAGGTGTCGATAAAATAAAATGCGGACATGAGGGCATCATGATCATTCTTATAACAGCAACATATATATTCATAATGTCAAGTATGAATCAGAAACTTCATTGAGAACTAACAAACTATGATCTCGGTCATTGAAGGAATTGCAATTTATCATAACATCGGAAAGAGTCAATATAAGAGATTTTTAGCAAGTCCACATACTCAACTATCATTTAGTCTTTGACAATTGCTAACACTCACGCAATACTTATGGGTATGGAGTTTTAATAGGACACAGAGAAAGATAGGGTCTTATAGTGTTGCCGCCCAACCTTTTACCTCAAGGGTAATGTCAACAATAGTAGTTCATGATAACTTACATCCAATTGGATATATATATCAGTATCTTTCCAACACAATGTGCTTGCCAAAGGGTAAAATGTACAAACGAAAGGTGAAGATCACCATGACTCTTGTATAAGGTATTAGACAAGAATAAAAGATAGGCCCTTCGCAGAGGGAAGCAGAGGTTGTCATGTGCTTTTATGGTTGGATGCACAAAATCTTAATGCGAAAGAATGTCACTTTATATTGCCACTTGTGATATGGACCTTTATTATGCAGTCCGTCGCTTTTATTTCTTCCACATCACAAGATCATATAAAGCTTATTTTCTCCACACTAATAAATCATACATATTTAGAGAGCAATTTTTATTGCATGCAACGATGACAACTTACTTGAAGGATCTTACTCAATCCATATGTAGATATGGTGGAATCTCATGGCAAAACTAGGTTTAAGGATATTCGGAAGCACAAGTAGTATCTCTACTTGGTGCAAAGAATTTGGCTAGCATGAGGGGGAAAGGGAAGCCCAACATGTTGGATGATCCATGTCAATATACTTTATTTCAGATATAAGAAAACATAACCCATTACGTTGTCTTCCTTGTCCAACATCAACTCTTTAGCATGTCATATTTTAATTAGTGCTCACAATCATAAAATATGTCCAAGATAGTATATTTATATGTGAAAACCTCTCTTTCTTTATTACTTCCTATTAATTGCAATGATGACCTAAACTATGTTTGTCAACTCTCAACGACTTTTATTCATCATACTCTTTATATGTGAAGTCATTACTCTCCATCAGAGCAATATGATCTCTTTATTTCTTTTTATTATTTCTCTGTTCTTCCCTCAAAATCATAGCAAGACAATCAAGCCCTTGACACAACACTAATCTTTATTATATATAGCTCACGGACTCGATTACAAAGAAGGATCATAAAGCAAAACTCAAAACTAGATCATACTAAAACTTTATTCTACTAGATCAAGATATTACCAAAAGTATCGAACTAAGAAAAACGGTAAAGATAGGAGTGTGATGGTGATACAATACCGGGGCACCTCCCCCAAGCTTGGAAGTTGCCAAGGGGAGTGCCCATACCCATGTGATTATATCTCTTTCCTCGGGGGTGGTGATGATGGAGTTGTTGATGATGTAGGCTTGTTGTCCATCTTCCAAGGCATAGGCTCACCATCATAGAAAGATGATCGAGTCTCCGGAATCCTCTAATCTGCAGCCAAACTCATCCTCTTGAATCTATATTCATACTCACAGTTTTGGTTTTGCAGGCCATAGAACTGGGCTTGGAGGTGCTCGATTTTCTCGTGAAGCTTGAAGATGGCCTCCCCAATGTCCTTGACGTCCAACTTGTTGTTGGTGGTGAACTCCATGATCATTATGTGATTGGCGTCGAGTCCATGCTCCACCATCTCCTGACACTTGAAGACTTGTTGCTCCATTGCTTCAAGCCTTGTCTCCACGCTTCCGGTCCTCCCTGGTCCCTCAACATCGAGGATGTGCAACACCCCCTCATGCATCTCAATGGTTTGAGGATGTTGCAGCACTTCGGCGAGGCAGGGGTTGATGACCTTCTCGAAGAACTTGTCCTTGGGTGCACTTGGAGACGTCATGGTGATCTAGATCTGTCAGAAAAACAGCTCGAAACCAAAACAGAGGATATTTGGGTGGTACGGTGGTCAAAACCTTCAGGAGATTATATAATGAATTTTAACCGACCAAAAGAAGTATCGTGCAAGAAAACAGAGTCCGGAGGGCACACGAGGTGTCCACGAGGCAGGTCACGCACCCAGGGGGTAGAGCGCGCCCTCCACCCTCGTGGATGCCTCGTGTCCTTCCCGGACTACTTCTTATTTTCCTATTTTCTTAAATATTTAAATACAGAGAAAAATTGCCATTAGAACTGTTTTGGAGTAGGTTTACTTACCGTACCACATACCTATTCCTTTTCGGAGTCTGAAGCGTTATGGAAAGTGTCCCTTGTGTATTCCTCCAGGGTTACGGTTTCAATAACATTAGTTTCAGCATTTATAGGATTACCTGAGATATAATGTTTGATTCTTTAACCGTTAACCACCTTCGGATTTGTGCCTTTGAAGTTGTTGATTTTTATGGCACCGGAATGATATACCTCCTCGATAACGTAAGGGCCTTCCCATTTAGAGAGAAGTTTTCTTGCAAAAAATCTTAAACGAGAGTTGAATAGCAACACATAATCACCTACATTAAACTCACGCTTTTGTATCCTTTTGTCATGCCATCTTTTAACCTTTTCTTTAAATAGTTTGGCATTCTCAGAGGCCTGGGTTCTCCATTCATCAAATGAGCTTATGTCAAATAACCTCTTCTCACTGGCAAGTTTGAAATCATAATTGAGCTCTTTAATGGCCCAATATGCTTTATGTTCTAGTTCGAGAGGTAAGTGACAAGCTTTTCCATAAACCATTTTATACGGAGACATACCCATAGGATTTTTATATGCAGTTCCATAGGCCCATAATGCATCATCAAGTTTTTTGGACCAGTTCTTCCTAGATCTATTAACAGTCTTTTGCAAAATTAATTTGAGCTCTCTATTACTCAATTCTACTTGACCACTAGACTGCGGGTGATATGGAGATGCAATTCTATGATTGACATTAGCGAGCATTTTACGAAAAGCACCATGAATAAAATGTGAAACACCATCAGTCATTAAATATCTAGGACTCCAAACCTCAGAAAAATAACTTCTTGAAGCATCTTAATAGAGGTGTTATGATCAGCACTACTAGTTGGAATAGCTTCTACCCACTTAGTAACATAATCAAGAGCAACTAAAATATGTGTATACCCATTAGAGGAAGGAAACGATCCCATATAATCAAAGCCCCAAACATCGAATGGTTCAATCACAAGTGAATAATTCATAGGCATTTCTTGACGTCTACTAATATTACCAATTCTTTGACATGCATCACAGGACAAGACAAACTTACGAGCATCTTTGAATAGAGTAGGCCAATAAAAACCGGATTGCAATACCTTATGCGCAGTTGTATCTCTGGCGTGCTGTCCTCCATAAGCTTCGGAGTGACACTTGCGTAGGATCTGTTCCTGTTCATGCTTAGGTATACAATGTCTGATAACACCATTTACTCCTTTATAAAGGTGTGGGTCATCCCAGAAGTAATGTCTTAAATCATAGAAAAACTTTTTATTTTGCTGGTATGTGAAACTAGATTGTATGAATTTAGCAACAATGTAATTAGCATAATCAGCATACCATGGAGCAGTACGAGAAGCATTTAGGATAGCTAATTGTTCATCAGGAAAGCTATCATCAATAGGTAGTGGGTCATCAAGAACATTCTCTAACCTAGACAAGTTGTCTACAACGGGGTTCTCAGCTCCCTTTCTATCAATAATATGCAAATCAAATTCTTGTAGCAAGAGAACCCATCTAGTAAGTCTAGGTTTATCATATTTCTTTTCCATAAGGTATTTAATAGCAGCATGATCAGTGTGAACAGTTACTTTAGAATCAACAATATAAGGTCTGAACTTATCACAAGCAAATACAACTGCTAAAAATTCTTTTTCAGTAGTAGTGTAATTTCTCTGGGCATTGTTTAGAGTTTTACTAGCATATTGGATAACATTTAATTTCTTATCAACTCTTTGTCCTAGAACAACACCTACAACATAATCACTAGCATCACACATAATTTCAAAGTGTAAATTCCAATCAGGAGGCTGAATAATAGGTGCAGAAATCAATGCTTTCTTAAGTATTTCAAATGCTTCTACACAATCATCATCAAAGATAAAAGGCATATCTTTTTTGTAAGATATTAGTTAGAGGCCTAGAGATTTTAGAGAAGTCCTTAATGAACCTCCTATAAAAACCGGCATGACCAAGGAAACTTCTTATACCTTTAATGTCCTTGGGACACGACATCTTTTCAATAGCATCAACTTTAGCTTTATCAACTTCAATACCTCTTTCAGAAATTTTCTGCCCCAAGACAATACCTTCATTAACCATAAAGTGGCACTTCTCCCAGTTCAAGACAAGATTAGTTTCTTCACATCTCTGCAAAACTCGATCAAGGTTGCTCAAGCAATCATCAAAAGAAGTTCCATATATGGAAAAATCATCCATGAAAACCTCAACAATCTTTTCAAAAAAATCAGAGAATATAGCCATCATGCATCTTTGAAAGGTAGCAGGTGCATTCCATAAACCAAAAGGCATACTTCTATAAGCAAAGGTACCAAAAGGACAAGTAAAATTGGTCTCTTCTTGATCCTCTTTTGACACAGGTATTTGAGAGAAACCAGAATAACCATCTAGAAAGCAAAAATGTGTATGTTTGGATAATCTTTCTAGCATTTGATCAATAAAAGGTAAATGGTAATGATCCTTTTTAGTAGCTTTATTTAATTTGCGGAAATCAATTACCATTCTTGTCACAGCCCTAAAGCTTGCTTGTAACTAGTGGCATTGCATCCATGCATCATGTTTAATTTTCGTGAAAATTTGAAATGGGGATTGCCGAAACCCCTAGTACTAAAACAAAGCAAATAGGTTCAACTTCAAAATATTTTCAAAGAACCCAAGTTGGTTTGCAAAAATGTTCATGATTAATGGAAAAGGGTGAAAACCATATCCAGAGATGATGGATATTTTTCCAAGACATTTTTGGATTTTTGAATAAACCATATGGTATTTGAATTGGGGCATTTAAATACTATTAATATTTTTTTAATTGCTCCAACATATTCTGGAAATAGCTAAGGGTCTCTGTAATATTTCAGTTAATGCCCAAAATTATTTTCAGGATTTATTAAATGATTTGGTTTATAAACTAAATCAAAACAGAGCAAATAATAGAAAACCAAAAACAATTAAAAGGGAAAGAGAGAGAGCTCACCGGCAGCCCACTTACTCGCCACGAACCGCCCAGCCTTTCTCCCTCCCTCGCTGGCCCAGCTGGTGGCCCAGCCCACCACCGCCTCGCCGCTGTCGTCTTCCTCTCCCGCCAAGAGGGCAGAGGCGAGGCGTGGCGCTGCCTGACGGCCACCGACGCCACCTCCTGCTTCCGCCCTCCTCCTCGACACCCGTGGTGCCACGACACCCCCCAACCCCTCGTCCTCTCCCTCTCTCCCTAGAACCCCATCCCTCCTCGCTCCCCTCTCATGAGCTCAACCAAGCGAGCTCACACGCCTTGATCACTGCACTGCGCCACAGCCATCCCCGAGCCTCTCGACATGCCCCGAGCTCCGCCTAGTCTCTCTCCCCTCCTCACCGAGCCTCCCGACACCGGAGCGCCTGAGGCGCCGCCCCACCGCTTTTCCCTCCTCGACCCACCGCCGCCGCCGCCCGATTCGTTGGCACCGGCCGCCCCGACCTCGCCGGAAGGCCCCATCGTCATTGCTGTGAGCCCCGCACCAACCCCCTCTCCTCGATGCCGATTCTTCCTCTAACCGCTGGCTCCGCCGAGCCCGAGCTCATCGCCGCTGCCACGAGGTCGCCATGCTAGAGCCCCCCACACGTCGCGTCCTAGCACGCTGTCGCCCTCTGCTGCTGTTCCGGAACCCAGAGCACCTATCCACTCCTCCTCCCGTGCCCCAAAACACCGTGTCCGAGCGTGCCCGAGCTCCGGCCGCCGCATAGCTCGTCGCCGGTGCCTCTGTAAGCCGCCCCAGCTCCATCTGCCACCACCACCGGATGCGCCCCACCGCCAGCTCTCCGTAGCCACAAACCGTGCACGAAATGGTCCTCCGTAGCGCGAGCCCGAGCAACTCCGGCGAGCCTCCGTCGCGAGATGTGGTCGTCGCCGGCCATGCTCCGGTGAGTGTCGACGTGGCGACATCATTAGTTGCTAATGAGCCCGCTAATCACCCCTCTAGAGCCACTGACATGTGGGACCCTGAGCCTAATTACTTTGGTTAAATTTCTGTTAAGTTTAGTACTAATATATGTGGACCCCACGTGCCAGTTTGACCTTTGCCAAGTCAGCTTTGACTGGACCCACATGTCATCCACCTAAACCAGCCTGAGACGCTGACCAATGGACCCCACAGGTCAGGTTTGACCCGGGGCACCCAGTTGACCTGATGACGTCATGCCAACGTCATGCTGACGCAGTAAACCCCTTTTCTGGATTTAATTTAATTCAGGAAATTTCAGAAAATACCCCAAACTTCAAATATACATAACTTTTAATCTGTAACTCCAAATTAAATAATTTATATATGGAAAATGATCAGAAAAATATGAAGAATCTGTTTATGCCATGATCATGCATGTTTGAACAAGTTAACCTCACTGAATAGGATGAATCATGATTGGGGCAAGTTATGAACTAGCATTTGAGTTGAATTTAACCTTGTTTGAATTCCACTTCAATTAACTTGGATTATCGTTGCATTAGGTGAATTCAAGACCTTAACATGACATGTCATTCATGTGATTGTGCATTGCATTGATTGTGTTCTCTCTGTTTGCCGGTAATTGTCCCTCTCGGTAGACGACGTTCCGACGATTGTTCGATGACACCGATGAAGAACTATATTATCTTCGAAGTGCTGCAAGCAAAACCCCTTGTTCATTCCGATATAATCCCACTCTCTCGCCTCCTGCTCTATTTTACTGCATTAGGACAACAACGACTCATGTGTTACTTGCTGCGGTAGCTGAACCCCTTTATCCTCTCGCATGACCTGTCATTCCACAAGAATTAGATGAAACCCACTAGCATGAGTAGGAGTTGTTTGAGCCATGTTGTGCCTACTCATTCATGCTTGTTTGTCATGCCTGCCATCGCTTAGAGTTGAGTCGGTCCGTTCATCGGGAATGAATTGGAATGGTTGTGTGAACATGTCCCACTGTGTGTGAGCTAAGTGTGTGAACACGATTTGGTAAAGGTAGCGGTGAGAGGCCATGTAGGAGTACATGGTGGGTTGTCTCATTGCAGCCGCCCTCGTGAACTGAGTTCTGTGTTTGTGATCCATGAAACAGTTACTACCACGCATTGGGATCCTTAATTGACCCTCTCGGCTTCTTAACCACCCTTGTCCTCATCCGGAGTTGCAAGTAGTTTCGTGTTTGTAGCATGTCAGGGCCGCACGCAACGCTGACCTTAGGGGTGGGTTGTATTATGGTAGGCACCGTGGGTCTGCTTACCGAAAGTGCCCGCTTGGTATCTCGGGAACCCTGCACACATCGCTCGGGCTGTATGGGAAACCTCGGCGGACTCCTCATGGATGGAACCCGAATAGGCGATAAACCTGGACTAGGGACTTGAGTGTTTAGGTAGGCCGTGGCCGACACCCACGCTGGGATTCCGCTGAAGGTTGCCGAGTACATGTCGTAAACGGCGTAAGTGGTGAGAGCGTGTGAAGAAGTACACCCTGCGCAGGGTTTAATATGATCTATTCAATAGCCGTGTCCGCGAAAAGGACTTCGGGTTGCCTATATCAGTTCATAGACAAGTGAAAGTGGATACTCTAAAATGCGCAAGATAAGCGTGAGTGTTATGGATGGCGCTCCGTAGGGAGACGGGAGCGGTTCATAGTGGTGTATTGCTATGGTGAATATGTGGACTCGTGTGCGCCACCTCAAAAGAGTTACTTGCAGTCGTAGTTCAGGATAGCCACCGAGTCAAAGCTGGCTTGCTGCAGTCAAACTCCACCACCCCCTTTTGATAATGTTGCATATGTAGTTAGTTCTGATGTAAGTCTTGCTGAGTACAATTGTACTCACGTTTGCTTATTTATGTTTTGCAGAGAGACCTCGGTCTCACTAGTAGTTCCGCTTGGACTTCGACGGTTAGCTTGTTACCTCAGCTACGATCTTGTGCCCTCAGCAGGATCTGGTAGATAGTCAGGCTTCTCAGCCTTTTTCATTTATAGTTGTCTGTACTCAGACATGATTAGCTTCCGCTTGTGCTTTGACTTGTATGTTCGAAAAGCCGGGTCATGAGACCCATGTTTGTAATATCTCGCCCCTGAGCCTAATGAATAGATATTTGAGTCGTAGAGTTATGTTGTGATGCCATGTTGTATCTACGCATATTGAGCATAATGTGTGTATGTTTGAAATGCTTGGTATGTGTGGGATCCGACAAACTAGTTGTTTATCCTTGGCAGCCTCTCATATGGGGAAATGTAGTCTCGTGATTCTGAGCGATAGTAGTCCGCTACAGCCCGGTTCACCGGAGTCCTGCTAGCCCAGCACTACTGCTTGGACACTTGACTGGCCGGCATGTGTTTCACTTCGCCTTATGTCCGTCCTTCGGGAAATGTCACGCGGTGTTATTCGAGTCCTGCCTAGCTGCTACAGCCCGGTTCACCGGAGTCCTGTTAGCCCAAAGCTACAGCCCGAATTTATACGTTGATGACCGACATGCTCGATGTGATTCATGTATGCCTGTCCCCATAGGTTAGCGCCGCTTGGTTCACGACTAGCCATGTCGGCCCGGTTCTTTGTCATATGGATGCTAGCGACACTATCATATACGTGAGCTAAAAGGCTAAACGGTCCTGGGCCATGGTAAGGCGACACCGTGGGAATACCGTGCGTGAGGCCGCAAAGTGATAAGATGTGTTACATGCTAGATCGGTGTGACTTAGGATCGGGTCCCGACAGCGTTGGTATCGAGCCTGATCGCTCAGAGGATTACCAAGCCAAACTGGTCGGTTGTGTCTAGAAATGCTTTAGCTATGTAAGGGAATTGATTGTGGAAGGAACGAAGGCTCTTTTTACTCCTTATACCTCATGGCCTTCTCGATCCGAAATCATCCTCTTCTCTTCTACGGGTTAAGAACTAGGCCCTCTCATCTATCTATCGGATGACGTGTTACTAATCCATAGACCTTTAAGATTGTTGGTTTTAAGCCCAGTTCAGTTCCTACTATTTCTGTATGATAACTGTTGATCTCAGAACCTTGTTATTGTGATGTTGAGTAGTTATGCCACCATTTTGCAGGATGTCTCAAATCATTTTGAGCATTTACAGCCGTTATGCTGTCCGAGTCATCCCAAGTCTCTAAATAGTCTGATGCATTTGCAAATTCCTTCTTCCCGTTCCTGATGTCCTTTGGGCCAGATTAAGCACACCAACCAGTCAGTCGAGGTACTCCATTGCCTCGACATATATGTTGTTGGAGTTATTATTATGACCCTACGTGTTTAGGAAGTCACCTAGCAATTTAGAAATGCTTTTGTATCCCCGGTGTGATGATTCTGGCCATTATTTTTGAAAGCATCCCGTGATGCCATTTAGTAGTAGGTATTCTACTCCTGGGTTTCTGAACCCGAGATTCATCCTACTTCATGTTGTTAGTAGTTGCTAGCTCCTTTAGGATATTAGTAACCTTTGCGATAGTCCTCGAAGTCTGTGGTATTTCCTTCTTCCAAATACTACGAACCGCTTGTGGAAGAAGTTCCTTGTTGAACCAAAACATCACAATAAGAGTGCTCTTGAGGAGTACTCCATTCATATTGTGACTCTGCCAGTCCTACCTTCTCTGCATGGGTTATCCTAAGAAATGTTGAGCTTCGCTCGACATACTAATCTGTGCATCCACAACTCAGAAAATTATATGTTCCTTTGAGTTTCTCTCTTTAGTTGTATCCCGACCATCCTCTATCAGTTGATAATCAAGGGTATGCGTGCATTTGTTCATCGATGCCTATTACTTTTGTGGTCCGTCAAGCCATTCTGTCCTGAATGACTTGGAGAAACAAACTCCAGTACCTCATCCATTTCTAGGATTGGGTCAAAGTAGTTGTATCCCGCAGATCAAAATGCCAATTCAGCTTTTGTTCTGTTCTACCTTGGAGTGTTACCATCTTTATGTCAAGAGTGTCATGAGAATTGCACCAACTCTCATGAATTTTTGACGAGTGATACTTCTCACCATCATCATTCATTCCTCGGTCCCGTTGTTGTAACCGAATGCCGACAAGTGAACTGTGATGTGTGAAATCGATACTCCTAGCAACCTCGTTGTTTGGTAGTTAATGGACAATATCCTCATTCTTAGCATGTTGGTTATTAAATCATCATCCTAAGATTGATCGTGCTACCTAGTCCTTATTTTCGGTGCACTCTTCGATTGATGAGTTAGGATCTTGTCAAGTCCTCACTCATCTGATCATATCGTCTTGTCTCAAAAGCAAGATTGTTCTCAAGCTTAGTAACATACCGGTGGTTCGTGACTTTCCAAATATCTTCTTGGAAGTGTTACCGGGTTGTTTCCTGACTGTTATTTTGGACTCGTGATCAAGTTGGTTTCTTGTGAACCACCCTTTCTCCAAGAATCGGTGTTGTATATCCCTAAGCTAGTTGGTTAAGCTAGACAACAACTTGGAGAGTTGGAAGATAAAAGCTTGCCTAACTTAGTTCGTTCCGAAGGGATATTCTTGTGTAGTGTGTGTTGAAGAAAGATGATATCTTCATCGGTTGGTCCTCGTGATAAGTTGCTGGACCTATTGTCTTATTAATCCTTTGATTTGAGTGTGGGCTATCGTCAAATCAAATCAGTACCAACGATGCTCGTGATGTTGTCTTACTCGTGGTTGATCCTTCGAGCATACACCATCACATCTTTTGGTCTGACCAATGCTATCATCGTGTTCACATGATGGTGGAAGTCCAGTGATATGGAAATTCCGATGAGTTGCTGTTGAGCCCATCAGTAGCATTTTGTCTCCCCCATGAGTCATGTTGAACATCAATCTAGTGTTGGAAACTTGTGTAAGCATTTCTTCGTGTGCCGTTCATAAAGCTTATGCTTGGATGGAAGAAGTGACTTCCTCTAATTCACGTGCATTAGGTGTAAGTTGCCGCCATGAATTTGAGAAAGGTTTGTTTCGTTTCCTCTGTAATCATCCCAAGTTAGTCATGCACGTGCGAAGTGCCCTATGGTTTGATAGGTTGGCCGCCTCCACTCCATATGTGTTTCCTAGCACACCAAGCCACTGATTGATTTGTTCAAGGAGAAGAAGTTCCTTCTTAAGACCGCGGCTTATACAAGGACTTCGATATCCCCGATGATGGTTCCCAACCTGAACTCGGTAGTGTTTTATGATAAGACTACTATGTGGTCATGCTTGTCTTGGACAACGTGTTCACAGGTTGGTAGCGGAACCAGCTCATATCTTGGAGCCTGCTATCGTAGTTCATATCCCGAGAATCTCGTAACGCCATCTCGTCGATTTGTGTTGCAACCTTTCCTGTTCAGACATGCTGAGTCTGAAGTATCCTATCACCAATCGGATCTGAATCTCAGGCAGATATGATGGTTGGAACCTTCCCAACATTTACATGTTGTTCCCAGCTTGCACCCCGTTGTGCCAATTTTTCCATGGGATGTCCTTCTCAGTAATTGATGTCTAGGATCATCCTCAAAAGTGGACTTACCATGGGTCCCCTCCACCTCCGATGATAAACAAAAATCATCCATTGCGTTGTCTTCAACAAGGTAGTCCACATCATCCATTCTAGTCCGGGTGTACCATTCCTTTGCACTCCGTCAAACGATCGTTGTGAATTGCCTTAGGCTGGTATGAAGAGTCTCAATGATTTCTAATTCAAAAGTAATTCTTTTTGCCACTTAAGGAATAGTTCTTTGCGCCACCTTTCTCAAGGTGTCCCGTTACGGGATCATGATAAATATTTCTCGCCACCTTGACACCATCCACCATCTCTAAGCGTGGAATTGTTGCCACCAATCAAACCCCGCTGCTTGTTCTTCCATCCTCTCGATGTGTTTTGTGTCCCAACTTGAGATGTGTCACCATCTCAGTCCGTGAGTCGATCATGTTTACTTGATCTTCGTGAAGATCGAATCATGTAGGGTTTCCCCCCTCTTTCCGTTGTCGTGTCGAGTGAAGATCTCGAAGACGTCAAGACCAAGATGATGGAATGAATCAACATCTTCGAGAAGGGCAAAGGGATCATGAAGATTGTGATAGTTTGTGACTCCCCTTTTCCTCTTACCTCACGTCTTGAATCTCGGGGCGAGATTCTTGTTTAGTGGGGGTGAGTTGTCACAGCCCTAGAGCTTGCTTGTAACTAGTGGCATTGCATCCATGCATCATGTTTAATTTTCATGAAAATTTGAAATGGGGATTGCCTAAACCCCTAGTACTTAAACAAAGCAAATAGGTTCAACTTCAAAATATTTTCAAAGAACCCAAGTTGGTTTGCAAAAATGTTCATGATTAATGGAAAAGGGTGAAAACCATATCCAGAGATGATGGATATTTTTTCAAGACATTTTTGGATTTTTGAATAAACCATATGGTATTTGAATTGGGGCATTTAAATACTATTAATATTTTTTAATTGCTCCAACATATTCTGGAAATAGCTAAGGGTCTCTGTAATATTTCAGTTAATGCCCAAAATTATTTTCAGGATTTATTAAATGATTTGGTTTATAAACTAAATCAAAACAGAGCAAATAATAGAAAACAAAACAATTAAAAGGGAAAGAGAGAGAGCTCACCGGCAGCCCACTTACTCGCCACGAACCGCCCAGCCTTCTCCCCTCCCCTCGCTGGCCCAGCTGGTGGCCCAGCCCACCACCGCCTTGTCGCTGTCGCCTTCCTCTCGCCAAGAGGCAGAGGCGAGGCGTGGCGCTGCCTGACGGCCACCGACGCCACCTCCTGCTTCCGCCCTCCTCCTCGACACCCGTGGGTGCCACGACACCCCCGACCCCTCGTCCTCTCCCTCTCTCCCTAGAACCCCATCCCCTCCTCTGCTCCCCTCTCGCGAGCTCAACCAAGCGAGCTCGCCGACGCCGATCACCGTACCCGCGGCCACAGCCATCCCCGAGCCTCTCCGACATGCCCCCGAGCTCCGCCTAGTCTCTCTCCCCCTCCTCACCGAGCCTCCCGACACCGGAGCGCCCTGAGGCGCCGCCCCACCGTTTTTCCCCTCCTCGGACCCGCCGCCGCTGCCGCCTGATTGTGCGGCACCGGCCGCCCCGACCTTGCCGAAGGCCCCATCGCATCGCTGGAGCCCCGCACCAACCCCCTCTCCTCGATGCCGATTCTTCTTCTAACTGCTGGCTCCGCTGAGCCCGAGAGCTCATCGCCGCCCACGAGGTCGCCATGCTAGAGCCCCCACACGCCAAGGCCCGAGCACGCTGTCGCCCTCGGCGCGTTCCTCGGAACCTGAGCACCTATCCACTCCTCCTCCCGTGCCCCAAAACGCCGTGTCCGAGCGTGCCCGAGCTCCGGCCGCTGCATAGATCGTCGCCGGTGCCTCTGTAGGCCGCCCCAGCTCCATCTGCCACCACCACCGGATGCGCCCCACCGCCAGCTCTCCGTAGCCACAAACCGTGCACGAAATGGTCCTCCGTAGTGCGAGCCCGAGCAACTCCGGCGAGCCTCCGCCGCGAGATGTGGTCGTCGCCGGCCATGCTCCGGTGAGTGTCGACGTGGCGACATCATTAGTTGCTAATGAGCCCGCTAATCACCCTCTAGAGCCACCGACGGTGGGACCCCGAGCCTAATTACTTTGGTTAAATTTCTGTTAAGTTTAGTACTAATATATGTGGACCCCACGTGCGGCCACCTTTGCCAAGTCAGCTTTGATCGACCCACATGTCATCCACCTAAACCAGCCCGAGACGCTGACCAATGGACCCCACAGGTCAGGTTTGACCCGGGGCACCCAGTTGACCTGATGACGTCATGCCAACGTCATGCTGACGCAGTAAACCCCTTTTCTGGATTTAATTTAATTCAGGAAATTTCAGAAAATACCCCAAACTTCAAATATACATAACTTTTAATCTGTAACTCCAAATTAAATAATTTATATATGGAAAATGATCAGAAAAATATGAAGAATCTGTTTATGCCATGATCATGCATGTTTGAACAAGTTAACCTCACTGAATAGGATGAATCATGATTGGGGCAAGTTATGAACTAGCATTTGGAGTTGGAATTTAACCTTGTTTGAATTCCACTTCAATTAACTTGGATTACTGTTGCATTAGGTGAATTCAGTACCTTAACATGACATGTCATTCATGTGATTGTGCATTGCATTGATTGTGTTCTCTCTTGTTTGCCGGTAATTGTCCCCTCTCGGTAGACGACGTTCCGACGATTGTTCGATGACACCGATGAAGAACTATATTATCTTCAGAAGTGCCAGGCAAGCAAAACCCCCTTGTTCATTCCGATATAATCCCACTCTCTCGCTCCTGCTCTATTTTACTGCATTAGGACAACAACGACTCATGTGTTACTTGCTGCGGTAGCTGAACCCCTTTATCCTCTGCATGACCTGTCATTCCACAATAATTAGATGAAACCCACTAGCATGAGTAGGAGTTGTTTGAGCCATGTTGTGCCTACTCATTCATGCTTGTTTGTCATGCCTGCTACTTCTTAGAGTTGAGTCAGGTCTGGTTCATCGGGAATGAATTGGAATGGTTGTGTGAACATGTCCTACTGTGTGTGAGCTAAGTGTGTGAACACGATTTGGTAAAGGTAGCGGTGAGAGGCCATGTAGGAGTACATGGTGGGTTGTCTCATTGCAGCCGCCCTCGTGAACTGAGTTCGTGTTTGTGATCCATGAAACAGTTACTACCACGCATTGGGATCCTTAATTGACCCTCTCGGCTTCTTAACCACCCTTGTCCTCATCCGGAGTTGCAAGTAGTTTCGTGTTTCTAGCATGTCAGGGGCACGCAACGCTGACCTTAGGGGTGGGTTGTGTTGCGGTAGGCACCGTGGCCCAAAGGTACCGAAAGTGCCCGCTTGGTATCTCGGGAACCCCGCACACATCGCTCGGGCTGTATGGGAAACCTCGCCGACTCCTCATGGATGGAACCCGAATAGGCGATAAACCCGACTAGGGACTTGAGTGTTTAGGTAGGCCGTGGCCGACACCCACGCTGGGCTTCCGCTGAAGGTTGCCGAGTACATGTCGTAAACGGCGTAAGTGGTGAGAGCGTGTGAAGAAGTACACCCTGCAGGTTTAATATGATCTATTCAATAGTCGTGTCCGCGAAAAGGACTTCGGGTTGCCTATATCAGTTCATAGACAAGTGAAAGTGGATACTCTAAAATGCGCAAGATAAGCGTGAGTGCTATGGATGGCGCTCCGTAGGGAGACGGAGCGGTTCATAGTGGTGTATTGCTATGGTGAATATGTGGACTCGTAGCGCCACCTCAAAAGAGTTACTTGCAATGTAGTTCAGATAGCCACCGAGTCAAAGCTGGCTTGCTGCAGTCAAACTCCACCACCCCTTTTGATAATGTTGCATATGTAGTTAGTTCGATGTAAGTCTTGCTGAGTACAATTGTACTCACGCTTGCTTATTTATGTTTTGCAGAGAGACCTCGGTCTCACTAGTAGTTCCGCTTGACTTCGACGGTTAGCTTGTTACCTCAGCCACGATCTTGTGCCCTCAAGCAGATCTGGTAGATAGTCGCTTCTCAGCCTTTTTCATTTTGTAGTTGTCTCAGATCGACATGATTAGCTTCCGCTTGTGCTTTGACTTGTATGTTTCGAAAAGGGGTCATGAGACCCATGTTTGTAATATCTCGCCCCCGAGCCTAATGAATAGATATTTGAGTCGAGAGTTATGTTGTGATGCCATGTTGTATCTACGCATATTGAGCATAATGTGTATGTTTGAAATGCTTGGTATGTGTGGGATCCGACAAACTAGTTGTTTATCCTTGGCAGCCTCTCATATGGGGAAATGTAGTCTCGTGATTCTGAGCGATAGTAGTTCGCTACAGCCCGTTCACCGGAGTCCTGCTAGCCCAAAGACTACTGCTTGGACACTTGATCGGCCGGCATGTGTTTCACTTCGCTCCTATGTCCGTCCCTTCGGGAAATGTCACGCGGTGTTATTCGAGTCCTGCCTAGCTCGCTACAGCCCGGTTCACCGAGTCCTGTTAGCCCAAAGCTACAGCCCGAATTTATACGCTGATGACCGACATGCTCAATGTGATTCATGTATGCCTGTCCCCATAGGTTAGCGCCGCTTTGGGTTCACGACTAGCCATGTCGGCCCGGTTCTTTGTCATATGGATGCTAGCGACACTATCATATACGTGAGCCAAAAGGCTAAACGGTCCCGGCCATGGTAAGGCGACACCTGGGAATACCGTGCGTGAGGCCGCAAAGTGATATGATGTGTTACATGCTAGATCGGTGTGACTTAGGATCGGGGTCCTGACAATTCTATAACCTGTAATTATTCTTTGTGGGATCAATTCATCTTTATCATTAGGAACAACAGTAATACCTCCCTTCTTAGGGACGCAATGGATGGGACTTACCCACTGACTATCAGCAACAGGATAGATTATACCTGCCTCTAGAAGCTTTAGTACTTCTTTTCTTACCACTTCTTTCATCTTAGGATTTAACCGTCGTTGGTGATCAACAACTGGTTTAGCGTCTTTCACCAATTTTATTTTGTGCTGGCATAGAGTGGGAATAATGCCCTTAAGATCATCAAGAGTATATCCAATAGCAGCACGATGCTTCTTCAGAGTTTTCAATAATTTATTTTCTTCATGCTCTGAAAGGTTAGCACTAATAATAACATGATATATCTTTTTCTCATCAAGGTAAGCATATTTAAGAGTATCAGGTAATGGTTTAAACTCAAACACAGGATCACCCATGGGTGGAGGAGGATCCCCTAGTATTTCAACACGCAAGTTGTGTTTGAAAATTGTCGGCGTTCTGGGAACGGGGGTCCCCAGACTTGCCTACCTCCGGCCCACGGCGTGGCTCTGTGCGTGGGCCCGTACGACCCATCTTCATCAACAAGGCGTTCAAGACCCTCGAGAGGGGCCAAGCCTCGCGAGGCGGACGACACAAGACGTCCTCAAGAGCGGCCTCACCAGGTTGGCTTGTGAGGGGCGGACAGATCAAGGCACGGCAAACCTCGCGAGGTTCTCATGACGTGAGCCATGACGATCAAGATCAGGCGCGCGCCAGGCGGGTGCCAGCACGCGTAGTGTCCTTATTTCCCCGTTGGTGCTAAGGAGGCGAGCGCAGGTGCAGAGTACCGAGCCATCAAGCAAAGGTTTCCATATCGGTGCAACGAGACCAAGACCAGCGGGATGGCAAGAAGGAGGTCACCATGGAGCCCGAAGCGGCGTCACCACCAGAGCCTTTTGCACGCGAAGACTACTTTTGTTGGGATAAGCTATACTAGCTGGCCCCTTTCAAATTTGCCGTTGTTGGCTCCCTTCCCGCTCAATATTTGGGAAGAGGACCAGGGCCTATATAAGTAGAACTAGCCACAACCGTATGGGGAGGGCTAGATCGAAGCTCATTCGGAGGCATCTGATCTTTAGATGATCCTTAGCCACACACCAGGCACAAGAACACCTCGACATCACGAGGTTGTTCTTCCCCTTGTATTGTTCATCATCAGCCCAAGAGGCAATCCACCACCACCACCACACTGGAGTAGGGTATTACACCACAACGGTGGACCGGACCAGTATAAATCTTGTGTCTCTTGTGTTGTGAGTTGGTTGAGTTCGTCCGCGAGATCTTAGCAAGCTAGGGCGTGGATCGGTAGTGGGAGAACTTCGCGCGCACCCCAGAGTTTGAACCTTAAGGGTTTTGCCGGAACCCATGATCCGACATTTGGTGCGCCAGGTAGGGGTGCGTCGGAGTCTCTTCCCGACCAGTCGATCCGCCGACGCTCCGCGGTCCCGATGTCCGGCGACCCGACGGCTGGCGCCGACCGCTGGGCAGCCTGGCCCGCTCGGGCGCCGCCGCCTGCCCAGGAAGACCTCAACCCCGCACTCCAAGCGGCATGGGCGCCACCTAACGCTGCTGGGCGCGGGCGGCGCGGCCAGGCGTTGTCCACCCTCACTCCACGACAAGCGCGAGCCGCTGCAAGGGCCGCAAGCCACGCCGCAGCAACGGCGCCACACACCCGGCGGGAGCAGGCGAACATGCGGGCAGCACTCACGATGGCACGAGAGCTGCTGCGGTGCCGACTGATGGAGAGCGGCCGAGATGCATCGCTGAATGCGCGGTCGAGCTGCCGACACAAGCCGCCACGGAGCGCCGCCTTCGCTATCAGCCACGCCAGCGGCAGTCAGGTCCCACGACGGGCCTCGCCGCGCCCGCGTGTTCCCTGGCGCACCCGCGGGCCTCGTCGACATCAACATGACCCATGGTGGGGGGCGCCCTGCCGTGCCCGCACCACCCCAGGCGAGCGCAGGCACAAGCGTTGCCGCATACGGCCTTGTCGGAGTACTGCCGTATCAACCTCAGGATGACATGATAGGCTGAGCAACATGGAGCATGGGGCACGCCGGCGAGGTCTTCGGGGCAGCGGCCTCGGAGGCCTATGTGCCCCGCATGATGGACCTGGAGTACACGTCGGAGGACGACCCTGGCTTGTTCCTTGGGCCAGGTTGGGAGGAGGAGCCGTTAGGAGCTGAAGCCTTAGAGGAGCCGCCAGAGAGCCCCACCAACCGCACCGTCGACAACAGATACAGGGTACCAGTAAACCCTCAGGAGCAAGCTTACGCTAACCATGAGTTGCAGGGGGATCAGGTCACCACAGCGGCTGGCGGCCCAAGCTCGGCGGCCTCCCTTCTGCCAGGGGGATCGCGCTGGGGGCTGCAGGAGAGAGGTCGGGAGCCAGATCCCTCCCCACGTCACACGGAGCAAGGCGCCCCCGGAGGTAGGCCCTCTGTTGGGGAGGTGCTGAGAAGCCTACCCCCGGCAGAGGACCCGAGGTCGCCGAGGGCGCCGCTGGCGTCCCCTTTGCCCCTTTGGTGGCGTCCTGGTTTCCAGTCGCCCCCAACGGTGACCGAGGGAGGTGCAAGGCAGGGCCCTCGGCTGGCGATATGAAGTAAGGCTCACCCTTGTGAAGATCGCCGCCCATGACACTCTCACGTAATAATGAGTGGGGCTGTACACGCCCCGGAATCTCCGGAGAGCCGCCCTCGGGCCTCGGGGGCTCCCTCCCACGTCCTAGCGGAAGCACTTAGCTCCGTGCTGGTGAGAAGACTCGAAGACAAGAAGACTAGACTAGGTGCCGGACACGGACATTTGCTTTGGATCCCTTTTCTGTAGCCTTGCCTTCTGGATTTGGATTTAAGCTGAAGTTGAATTTTTATCGATGCGCGCGGGGGGTGCCTTTTCTCGTTCAAGTGATTTCTTGCTTTCTGGTTCTTGCCCTATTCTGAAGCTCGCGCTCGCTGCCTCCCCCTCGCGGGCCCTTTGCGAGCGGGGCTTGGCGCGGCACACGCACCGCACGCGCCGATCGACACTTGATCCTCGCGAGGCCCTCTCGGGCGGATCAGCAGACCCTTCAGGAGCTCCGCGGGAACTCGGGACCTTACGATCCATTTCGGGATCCGCCTCAGCTAAGGTAAGCCGCAACAGCAAAATTTGCCACCAGGCTCATGGATCCACAAAGGCGCACACTCGGCTTAGCATGGAAGGATAAAAACTGTGATTTGTTTACATGAGGGGCTCCCCCTCTCAAAATGCTCTCACAATCTTTAGGGGCCACGCCCGAGCTTTTGCATGCAGGGTAAAAAAGTAAGGGAATGGTAACCCACAAGTACAGGGGATCAATTGTAGCCTCTTCCGATAAGTAAGAGTGTCGAACCCAACGAGGAGCTAAAGGTAGAACAAATATTCCCTCAAGTTCTATCGACCATCGATACAACTCTACGCACGCTTGACGTTCGCTTTACCTAGAACAAGTATAAAACTAGAAGTACTTTGTAGGTGTTTCTGGATGGGTTGCAAGATAATAAAGAGCACGAGAATAAAAACTAGGGGCTGTTTAGATAAAGACATAGTAAAGTAAATATAGCGAGTGTGGAAAAGTGGTGGTTGGAGTTGCGAAATTGTCCCTAAGCAATTGACTACTTTACTAGACCGATAGCAAGTTTTATGTGGGAGAGGCCACTGCTAGCATGTCATCCCTGACTTGGAATTCTATGCACTTATGATTGGAACTATTAGCAAGCATCCGCAACTACTAACATTCATTAAGGTAAAACCCAACCATAGCATTAAGATATATTGGTCCCCTTCAATCCCATATGCATCAATTTCTATGCTAGGTTGAAGCTTCATCACTCTTGCCCTCCAATACATAGTCCTATCAACATACAACTAACCCTATGGTGTGATCCACGCGCGTGCTCATATGATGGGAACCAAAGGACAACAACATAACCATAAGAAAATTAAATCAATCATAGCAATTCATGAACCACCGATAGGACAACGAAAATCTACTCAGACATCATAGGATAGCATCACATCATTGGATAATAATATGAAGCATAAAGCACCATGTTCAAGTAGAAGGTACAGCGGGTTGCGGGAGAGTGGACCGCTGTAGATAGAGGGGGGAAGGTGATGGAGATGTTGGTGAAGATGGCGGTGGAGTTGGTGAAGATCACAGTGATGATGATGGTGGCCACGACAGCGTTCCGGCGCCACCGGAAGAGAGGGGGAGAGGGCCCCCCTTCTTCTTCTTCTTCCTTGACCTCCTCCCTAGATGGGAGGAGGGTTTCCCCTCTGGTCCTTGGCCTCCATGGCATGGGAGGGGCGAGAGCCCCCCCAAGATTGGATCTATCTCTCTGTCTGTCTCTGTTTCTGTGTTCTTGCCTGCTGCCCTTTCACCGTTTCGTATATATATGGAGATTCAGAATCTGCTGATTGAAACCTTTACCTAGATTTTTCTTCAAAATTAGTTTTCTTAAGGCCCAAAGTAGAGCAGCAACCGCTTTACAGGGGGCCCCACGAGGTCGAGCGCCCTGCCTCGTGCCCCCTCGAACCGCCTCGCTGATGATTCTTCTTCGAATTCTCCAAATATTCCAAAAATATTCTCCGCCCATTTTTATCCCGTTTGGATTCCGTTTGATATGGGGTTTCTGCGAAACATAAAACATGCAACAAACATGAACTGGCACTGGGCACTGGATCAATATGTTAGTCCCAAAAATAGTATAAAAAGTTGCCAAAAAGTATATGAAAATTGTATAATATTGGCATGGAATAATAAAAAATTATAGATACGACGGAGACATATTAGGGAACATGGGATCAGCCAGATATGCCGCTCGCCGCATCGCCTTCGGACGCGTCGCGTGCACCGTCGTCACCTTCGCCGGCATCGCCGTCGCCTTCGACGGCGCCTCCATCACCATCGTTGACCACATCGCCTTCGTCTACCGTGACCACCACCGCGTCATCTTCGGAAGCGAAGGCCCTGACCAGCGTATCCACGTTGTCCTCCACCCACCACGCCAGGTTGCCCTGGATGGCCTACGGTACAGGGGCAATGGCAGCGTCGAAGTCGAAATCGGGGAAGGTGTTCCGAAGATGGCTAAAGACACGGGAGAACGCGCTCCCGAGTAGGCCCAGGCTCCTCTCTTCTACGAGCTGGCGAGCTCTATCAGACCAGGCTTCCAGGCGCGTCACCATGTCGACAAAGAAGCACAGGTGACTAGCGTAGTCATCCGAGTGGGGATGCGGTGTATTCTCGTCACAGACGTGACCCAGCGCCGCGTTGGCCCTGACCCTGAGGTCCTGGAGCATGGGGCGTGCTCAGGCCCAATGTCCGGCCAACAAGCACTTCCTCCCTGTTTTGCAAGCGACGGCCTCAAGGCCATCAACCCATTTCAAGAGAGAGCAGCTCGGCTGGCGAAGCCAACTCAGCCTGCGCCAGAACTGTATGCGTCTGTTGTAGGCCTCTTCAGGCCTCTCCGCCTCAGCCAGCTCGGGCCTAAGGGCAGCGGCCCACTGCAGCCTCCGCCTCCGCAGGCTGCAACTTCAATCATGCCAACCTCAAGACCACAGAACCTCGCCACCCGGGCGGTCAAACTCCTCCTGAGCTTTGGCCTCGCGTGCACCAACGACATCTTCCGCTTGGGCAACTTGACGCTCCCTCGTCTCCAACCGCTCAAGCTCGAGGCTACGCTCCACGGCTTCCAGAGCCAACGCCTCCTCGTGCCTCCGGGCCTCTTCTTCCTCGGCGGGCGTCCCCCTCAGTGATACAAGGGAAGCTTTGCACGCCTCCACCTGCTGCTCCAGGGACGCACTCCAGGCCTGGAGCTCCCACGCGTGCTTCTCCGCAGCTTCACGACGGCGGTCAGCCTCGCGAGCCTCCTCCAAAGCTCGAGAGCAAGCCTCACGAAAAACCTTGAGGGACGCCTCAGCCTTCGTAGTGTCAAGATCGCGCTGGTGGCGGCCAAGATTGATAGCCACCCTCAGCTTACGCTGCTCCTCTGCCAGCTAAAGACCCTCAGCCTTGAGGCGCGCGTCGACGTCCGCGAGTTCACCACCAAGCTGGTTCATCGCATTCATCGCCTCCTGGAAGAGCTCATGGCGAATGACGCTTCGTTCGTGCTCAAACTCAAGCGCACGGCCCACCTCGCACACCGCCACGGGGGCTGCAGGCGGGACGTGAAGCGGCGCACCCCCTCTCAGCAAGGGGCTGGGGAACGGTGCTGCCCCAGGCACCGGCCGGGCCTCGCGAGGGGCCCTAGCCGGTCGGGGTCCGCCGCTTGAAGAGGAGCCAAAGACCGAAGCCAACTAGCTGCTATCCATGACCAGAGGAGGGGCCCTGGGCACGCCCGCCAAGCTCCAAGCCAGGCCGTGGAGGAAGGGCGACGAGACCGCAGATTAAAAGCACCGTGATGGCGGGTGCGCCTCTCCGACCGACCCTGATCCAGGAACATCATGCAAGCTCGGGGCGCTCAAGGCCAGCGGGGGAGTCGAGGAAGGAGGAGGTTGCTTCTGAGAGGACACAGCGGCCTTGATGGAAGGGACCCTGAAGAACTAACGTCAGGAAGGGAAGCAGCACTCAAGAAGACACAAAGATACAATACTTACTCATCAACGGCGATGTACTTCCTCCGCTTCAAAGGCTCGAAGATACCGCTGCTGCTCGGGATCCTTTTTCTCTTGCAGAGCTCCTCTAAGTCCATGCAAAGCCGACCGAATCGCTAGACATGGCAGCCGGCACGGGGCACAGTTGGGGAAGCGCTCGAAGGGACAACTTCAGGAGCGCCGAGCTGAGGAGAGCAGTCGGGCGCCGTCAGACCACAATCCCCCGAGGCCTCCGGAGCTTCGGCCTCGGTAGCCGCGTGCTGTGTCGCCTCCGCAACCGACGCCCTGGGGGAGGAATCATGAGCCCCCGTGGACGACGTCCCAAGATCCCCAGGCGGCATATGCACATCAGCACTCAGGCCACCAGCTTCCATCAGAGCTCGCCCCCTGCACCCACACTCGGGACGAGCTCGGCACCGGCAGCGAAGAAGGGAACTATGTAGACGGGGTTCTCGCAGGGCCCCACAAGGCCGTCCGTGCGCAGCCCCCACTCATCAAAGGAAGGCATGCTCTCTACAAATTGAGCCTTGTTCGTGAAGTGGTACAGCAGACAACTCTTCCCAGGCATGTCATCCGATGAAGGGACACCTGTCAGGACCTCGAGCACTATTTGCCGCGTCTCAAGAAGGAGCCCGGACTCCTGAATCCTCATATGGTCCTGAGTGCTGAGCAAAGCCCACATCGGGCAAGAATGGCGCTGAAGCGGAGCGAGTCGGCGCCTGACGAGCTCCTTCACCACCATAGGCGCAGTCACGCCGCGGTCCTTCAACCTCCTCAGCCTGAGCCAGGCAGGGACAAGACAAGAGCTCGCGAGCCTCTCGTGGCCCCAACCGGAGTTGGGAACGGCAAGTGCTGACGGAGAATGGAGCAGAGGGCTGAGCACCCCGGCGTCGACAAATACCAACCATGTCCGAAACTCGCTCGTGGATAGAGGAAGCTCGAAGTCGATCCCCGCGCCTGCCTTCGCAGCCACAAACTGGAAGCTCACGCACCCCGAGCTTTGCCGAGGGTCCATCAGATGCCATGAGAAGAAATGACGGAGAAGGGCAACGGAAGGGGCAATGCCCACCATGGCCTCACACACAAAGGCGAAGACGACGAGGAGAGTCACGGATTGGGGGTCGAGATGTAGCATGTGGATCTGGTAATGTTCAAGCACCGCGTTGAAGAAGGCAGAGAAAGGGGGAATCAGGCCGGCCCAAAGGGCATCGATGAAGATTGGGACCTCGGTGGCTGCCCGTTCAATGCGAGCGCGAGATGCAGGCCAAGCCACCGTCCTTCCCCACTCGTTGAAGCTGGTGGCGAGCATGGGACGCACCTTGCCCATGGCCTCATCGTTGAGCACCAGCGACCAGCCAACTGCGCGCTCGACGGCCGGAGGCGCACTTGTCGAAGACAGAGGCTTCTTCCCCTTGTCCGCTTGTTTCTGTGCCATGGCGATGAAGTGAGCAGAGCTCGGGTCAGATCGGAAGGAAGAGCAGAGTCTCGGGGAAACAGAGGAATTGGGGAAGTATGGCGCGAGCGATGGAAGAATAACTGTGTAGGGTGCGGTGGCCGCCTAGCCAGGCGGGTATCAAGGCAGCGTGGGAAAGCGGAGACGCCCACGTCCAATCAACCGCCACGCGTCGACCAGGGCCGTAGGCTATTGGGGCCCGCGGTGCTTTGCACTTGACCTTGGCTTTGCCTCGCCAAGCCCGAAGCGCTTTGGGCCCAGGGCTATCACGGCGCTTCGGGAACGGGGTCCCCAGACTTGCCTTCCTGCGCTCCACGGCGTGGTTTCACGCTGGCCCATACGGCCCATCTTCATCAACAAGGCATTCAAGACCCTCGTGAGGGGCCAAGCCTCGCGAGGCGGATGACACAAGTCCTCCTCAAGAGCGGCCTGAGCAGGTTGGCTCGTGAGGGCCAGAGAGATCAAGGCACGGCAAACCTCGCGAGGTTCTCGTGACGTGAGACATGACGATCAAGATCAGGCGGGCGCCAGCACGCGCAGTGTCCTTGTTTCCCCTTTGGTGCTAATGAGGCGAGCGCAAGCGCAGAGTACCGAGGCATCAAGCAAAGGTTTCCATATTAGTGCAACGAGACCATGACCAGCGGGACGGCAAGACGGAGGTCACCATGGAGCCCGAAGCGGCGTCACCACCAGAGCCTTTTGCAGGCGAAGACTACTTTTGTCAGGATAAGCTGTACTAGCTGTCCCCTTTCAAATTGGTCATTGTTGGATCCCTTCCCGCTCAATATTTGGGAAGATGACCAGGGCCTATATAAGTAGAACTAGCCACCACCGTAGGGGGAGGGCTAGATCAGAGCTCATTCGGAGGCATCTAATCTTTAACTGATATTTAGCCATACACCAGGCACAAGAACACCTCAACCTCAGGAGGCTGTTCTTCCCGTTGTACTGTTCATCATCATCCCAAGAGGCAATCCACCACCACCACACTGGAGTAGGGTATTACACCACAATAGTGGCCTGAACAGTATAAATCTTGTGTCTCTTGTGTTGTGAGTTTGCTGAGTTCGTCCACGAGATCTTAGCAAGCTAGGGCGTGGATCGGTAGGGGGAGAACTTCGTGCGCACCCCAGAGTTCGAACCTAAAGGGTTTTTCCGGAACCCATGATCCGACAAAAATAGGTCCCTGTTTAAAGAATACTTCATCTATTTCCCTTCTTTCATTCATAAACATATCATTTTCATGGTCGAGGAAATATTGTTCTAAAGGATCATTCGGAGGCACGACAATAGAGGCAAGACGAATAATTTCATCTTTACTAAGCAATTCTTTATCATGGGGTTGCCTACGAAATTTAGCAAAATTAAACCCATGAGACATATCCCCCAAACCAATAGTAACAACATCCTTTTTGCAATCTATCCTAGCATTAACAGTATTCAAGAAGGGTCTACCAAATATAATGGGACAAAAGCTATCTTGTGGGGAAGCAAGAACAAGAAAATCAGCAAGATATTTAACTTTCGTACACAAGACTTCAACATCTCCAACAATTCCAACTGGTGAAATAGTTTCTCTATTGGCAAGCTTAATTGTAACGTCAATTTCCTCTAACTCAGCAGGTGCAATATCATGCATAATTTCTTTGGATAAGGAATGAGGTATCGCACTTGCACTAGCACCCATATCACATAAGCCATGATAGCAATGATCTCCTATTTTAACAGAAATAACAGGCATGCCTACAACAGGTCTATGTTTATGTTTAGTATCAGGTCTAGCAATTCTAGTAGCTTCATCACAGAAGTAAATAACATGCCCATCAATATTATCGGTAAAGAGATCTTTAACCATAGCAATACTAGGTTCAACTTTAATTTGCTCAGGGGGTGTAGGTGTTCTAGTATTACTCTTACGAACCACAGTTGAAGCTTTAGCATGATCCTTTATTCTAACAGGCAAAGGTGGTTTCTCAATATAAGCAGTAGGAGCAATAGGATAGTCTTTTCTTCAACTTTAATAGGTGCAACTACTTTTACTTCAATGGGAGGATTATATTTAAACCACTTCTCCTTAGGGAGATCAACATGAGTAGCAAAGGATTCACAGAAAGAAGCTACTATATCAGAGTCAAGTCCATATTTAGTGCTAAATTCACGGAAAACATCGGTATCCATAAAAGATTAACACAATCAAACTTAGGTGTTATACCTGACTCATTACCTTCGTCGAGGTCCCAATATTCAGATTTGCATTTAATTCTTTCTAATAAATCCCATTTGAATTCAATAGTCTTCATCATAAAAGAGCCAGCACAAGAAGTATCGAGCATGGAGCGATTGTTGAGAGAAAGTCGAGCATAATTTTTTAGAATAATAATATCTCTTGAGAGCTCATGAGTGGGGCATGAATATAACATTGACTTAAGCCTCCCCCAAGCTTGAGCGATGATTTCTCCTTCGCGAGGCCAAAAATTATATATATATATAATTACGATCACGATGAACAAGATGCATAGGATAAAACTTCTGATGAAATTCCAATTTCAATCGGTTGTAGTTCCATGATCCCATATCATCACATAGCCTAAACCATGTCAATGACTTTCCCTTCAAGGATAAAGGGCATACCTTCTTCTTGATAACACCTCGGGCATACCTGCAAGCTTAAATAATCCACAAACTTCATCCACATAGATTAGGTGCAAATCAGGATGTAATGTTCAATCACCTGTGAAAGGATTAGCTAGCAGTTTCTCTATCATACCCGAAGGAATTTCAAAGTAAACATTTTCAGTAGGTTGAGGAGCAACTCTTTGCTCTACTGGTCGGAGTGAAGATACCCCGAACAAGCCCCTCAAAGGATTATGTTCCATAGTAACAAGTGACAGTAAATTTCAGCACACTATATAAATTTTTCCTTACCAAATTCCACCTACCAAAGGCGCTTCACTTCCCGGCAACGGCGCAAGAAAAGAGTTTTGTTGACCCACAAGTATAGTGGATCTATCGTGGTCCTTTCAATAAGTAAGAGTGTCGAACCCAACGAGGAGCAGAAGGAAATGACAAGCGATTTTCAGTAAGGTATTCTCTGCAAGCACTGAAATTATCGGTAACAGATAGTTTTATGATAAGTTAATTTGTAATGGGTGACAAGTAATGCAAGTAAATAAGGTGCAGCAAGATGGCGCAATCCTTTTTGTAGCAAAGGACAAGCCTGGACAAACTCTTATAAAGAGAAAAGCGCTCCCGAGGACACATGGGAATTATTGTCAAGCTAGTTTTCATCACGCTCATATGATTCGCGTTCGTTACTTTGATAATTTGGTATGTGGGTGGACCGGTGCTTGGGTGCTGCCCTTTCTTGGACAAGCATCCCACTTATGATTAATCCCTATTGCAAGAACCCGCAACTACAAGAGAAGTATTAATATAAACCTAACAATAGCATGAAACATATGGATCCAAATCAGTCCTTTACGAAGCAACTCATAAACTAGGGCTTAAGCTTCTGTCACTCTAGCAACCCATCATCTACTTATTACTTCCCAATGCCTTCCTCTATGCCCAAACAATGGTGAAGTGTCATGTAGTCGACGTTCACATAACACCACTAGAGGAGAGACAACATACATCTCATCAAAATATCGAACGAATACCAAATTCACATGACTACTTATAGCAAGACTTCTCCCATGTCCTCTGGAACAAACGTAACTACTCACAAATCATATTCATGTTCATAGTCAGAGGGGTATTAATATGCATAAAGGATATGAACATATGATCTTCCACCAAATAAATCAACTAGCATCAACTACAAGGAGTAATCAACACTACTAGGAACCCACATGTACCAATCTAAGGTTTTGGGACGAAGATTGGATACAAGAGATGAACTAGGGTTTGAGAGGAGATGGTGCTGGTGAAGATGTTGATGGAGATTGACCCCCTCCCGATGAGGGGATCATTGGTGATGATGATGGCGATGATATCCCCCTCCCGAAGGGATGTTTCCCCGGCAGAACAGCTCCGTCGGTGCCCTAGATTGGTTCCGCCTCGTGGCGGCGGTGTTTCGTCCCGAAAGCTTGCTTATGATTTTCTCCCGGGTGAAAGACTTCATATTGCAGAAGATGGGCACCGGAGGCTTGCCAGGGGGCCTACGAGGCAGGGGGCGCGCCCAGGGTGGTAGGGCGCAACCCCCACCCTCGTGGATGGTGGGTGGCCCCCCTATGGTACTTTCTTCGCTCAGTATTTTTTATTAATTGCAAAAATAACTTCCTGGAGTTTCAGGACTTTTGGAGTTGCGCAGAATAGGTCTCTAATATTTGTTCCTTTTCCAGCCCAGAATTCCAGTTGCCGGCATTCTCCCACTTCATGAAAACCTTATAAAATAAGAGAGAATAGGCATAAGTATTGTGACATAACGTGTAATAACAACCCATAATGCAATAAATATCGATATAAAAGCATGATGCAAAATGGACGTATCATCCTACACCTCCCACGGATTGATAAACCTTAGGTCATCCACTTGACGGAATTTTGCTACTGTCCTACAAAACTCTACGCTTGGAGGCCCAACATGATTCTACAAGAACAAGTTGTTTTGTAGGCATCACGCCTCCACGATTACAAAGCCGACATGTCTGCGGGGGCGCTGCCGCCATCGAGGAAGAGTAGTGCAGGGCAGGTCGCTGCCGCTCAGGTCCCAAGAAGGCCACCGCTTCTCCCCTCCCGTCAAATCTAAGCTTGTTGGCCAGAACATCGAGGGCCGATTATCCGATTGGCGGTGATGTTACGGTGGAAATCTTCACTTCCTGGAGCTCATGAGGAGAAGGCTACAGAAGCGGATCTGGAGAGCGTTGAGTCAGAACAGAAAAAAGCGGAGGCAATAGCGGAGCTTCAGTTCTCAGGGCTCTAGGCCGGACATGGGGGACGGACGCGGACGATCATTTAGAATATGTTTTGAGTTGGTTTTACTCTGGTTTGTATGAGAACTGTAATGTATTTTGTCCGGTTTATATGAAAAGTTTTTGAAATGTAATGATTTTTGTCCGATTTCTATGAATTCCGCCTTGTTTGCATGATTATGCACGGCAAAGTCATCCCCTGATCAAAATCAGATAGCCGACCATGGATGTGCATGGGGAATTTGGTTTAACTTGGAACCTTATAGCTGACGACACCCAGTTGGGATGTACTATCTTGGAAGTCGTTACCCATGGTACCATTGAAGGGCGTAAAGGTGCCATGATCTATCATGATCGGACCATGATCATGTACCCAGGTAATCCATTCTCTTTGATCTAAGAGTATTAGATCCAGGAGCAATCATATATCTTATTTCCATGTCATCTTATAACATTACAGTACATGTCTCTCTATACTCTAGGACCAGGAGTAGTTCTTTCCTTTTTTAATGATTGGGATAGTCATCTACACAATTTTATAATGTCAGTTGTAATAAACTATGTAGGACTTAATACTCCAGGACCAGGAGCTAGGTTGCCATAATCCCTTAAAACAAAACTACTCCTACTTTAACTAATGTACATGGCCCAGGTAACACTCTCAAATTGTTAGTCGTCGCCCGTGCCGCAGCTGGACTATACATTGCTTCCCTTCCCTCTCATAGAAATAAGAAATATAAAGTATTTTATTTTAATCCATATCCTCTGCTTACGTCACCTTATTATACTGCATGGACCATAACCATGCACGTCACCATGTATCCAGATTTGAGATGCCAGGTGTACCAGATGGACGGTGACGTGTTCGACCCCCGTGATGCTACCTGGGTGCGAATGAACACACTTAGAGAGTACTCGGTTTTCATTGTGGGCAGCTACCCCGTTGTGAAAATGATGCTACCTTTTGTGCACGATGTCGATGGCCTGTCGTTCATGAAGAACGGGTGCATTTTCATTGTGCACTGACTGATTCGTATCTTCAACGCCCCTATCCCTGATCTATGCTGCTTCAGTTTGGATGAGTCTCCATCGTGGGGAGCCGCACTAAGAAGCTGTGATGATATGGACTCCTGTTGCCCACCGTTAGGACACTGTTGCCCACCGTTATGGATCGTGCCATCTATGAAGAACACGTGGGACTGGAACTACGAGATGGACATGTACCCAGGGATGTTTGAACCTGAGAAATGTAGTGCAGTAAGTGAAGTAGCCAGGCACAAATAGTATGAACCTACATGGCATATAGGCATTTTTCTTACTACCACTAAATGTTGTACGTGCAATACATGGTAATATTATGATGTACATGCCTTAAGTACTCTACTATATTAATTGCAGGCACATATTAGGTTGCATATTTGTTTACGTGTATGGTCCGAGACCTTCCAACTAGACGTGTCTGTCTCTCTGGGTCGCACTTTGTATCTTCATATACTAGTACTACCTGTGGTCTCTGACATAGAAGTGGAAGAAGTGGAGACATTCTACCTTGCTGTTCATGTCCCACTCCTTTCCCTGACGTGTGGGACATCTAGCACATGCCGTGTTTCGCACTCTTCCGTCGTAAGAGTTGAAACGCTAGCTTTCATCAAAATAAAAAATAAATATGAATCAACAGTCATACTACTATACCACGCAGTTTCCTTGCACCTCCTCAATATCGGAAAGAATACTTGTGTTCGCCAACATGTGGGACATCAACTCCTGGTCCACTTCCCATGCACCAAAATTAGAGTGCATCATGCAGAACTACAGGGGAGAGTCGCCCCGGTTATCACGCCACAATAATAATGACTAATGAGCTGTCAAATCACAGGCCCAACCTTTCCCACTGTAAGTTGCTCGGACAAAGGAACCATCATGACTTCATTGAATTCCGCTTCTTGAAGAAAACTACTGTACGAGCAATACTACTAGCTACAGTACTGTACACCAGCGAAGTATGAATTAGAGCAAGTTTATTATTGCACATGCTGTAGTTGCAAGTTGATGCCCTTGAGGAATTGGAGCGATGTTTCCTGGGGGGTCTATCCAGCACGGCGTGGCTGTAGTTGCAACTTGACACCCTTGAGATGCCGACGTTGAGGGGCACTCGGGTGGCTGCGGATTGGGTCAATTTTTTTACTGGGCGGACGTCGCCTAGTGGATTTCGGGCCGGGGTCCAGCTCTAAAACTTCAGTGAACACAAGTTAAGCAACGCTCAAAGGCCTAAAAGTATGTTGCATATCGACATTGTATGTTAATAATAGATAGGAACTTAAATTCCTATATACTGGTAATTTGCCTTAAAAACTACAGTAGTAACTAGTAGATGCTCGTAATTAATTAAACAAGCTTACGGGTGACACTAATACACACACTAACTACTAGTACTACTACTTCTTACATGTTGGCCAAACGTAATCGTTCTCTTTATCGTTCTTGTCGGTGGCTCCCCACCATGGTTGGATATCTGCCCATCTCTCCTTAGCGTCACGGTAGCTACTGCAACGATGCTGGAAGGTGGAGGCATCGGGGCATGCTGGCCAGACGTCGTTGTTCTCCTTCCCGACCTTGCTGACGACACACCACTATGCTTGAATCTCCGCCAAGCTATCCTCCGCAGCGCGTGCGTCCTCTTCTTTCTTGTGGCGGCGGGACTCTCTTTTCTTGAGTGCTTTCTGCCTTTTCCACTCCCTCTGTGCGGCTTTGGCTGCATCTTGCTCTCCCATTCGGCCTTGGTAGCTTCAAAGTCCACCCAAGTAGGTGTGAGGTCGCGAACGGCGATGAACTCGGCAAGGTGGGATGCTATTGCTTCCTTACCATTTTGCGTGCAGTCATGCGCGACGAGGAACTCGGCGCAGCGGGATGCCATCGCTTCCTTACCGGTTAGCGTGTGGTGCGATGGCATGAATGACGCTTGGAGAGAGCTCTCGGGCGGAGTGGCCTGACAACCGTATAGTGCATTAGTTTGTCAAGAGCTCAAGGACAGACAATGAAGGAAATTTGGATTCCCCTTCAATCCTGGTCATTTATTATTGCACACGGTTAATTTTCGTAGCCTCTGGAAACTGTGTGCGCTGACCCTATTGTGGGTTGCTTTCTGATTGGCCGCCACCCCAACCACGCGGATCGCGCGCGTGCACCCTGATCGAACGACATCCCACGTCCCTATCATCACACCCATGTAGTTGTAGCTGGGATTTGATGTTTCTGTGCTACTACCACCATCCTGGTTTATTAATCCCTTCACATTTTCTGCTAAAATTTGACTTCAGATTTTTCTAACAAACTGTTGATGCATGTAACTACAAATAATATCACTCGAAACTATGTTTAAATACGAATCCAACGATATAATTTTTGGTGACATGCATTATTATTTTCTTAGTTCAATCTATGGTCAAAGTTTCGCACCAAATACTAAGGGGACCAATAAATCAGGATGGTGGTAGTAAATTTCTACAAAATGCACATAATGGCCTAAATATGGTAAATGAACCTGAAAAAGTGCCAAATTTGAACACGGTGCTTTGTAGGGTGTATGTTGATCATAGAAAAAAAGTCAATTGCCACACTAATTGAGTGATTTTGCAAACTAAAACAATATACCACACGCCAGTGTGCAGCGTTTGACCGCCCTGGCCCATCGAAACCCCTTCCCTCGCTCGCGCGCGCTTCCTTCCTGAAACGGCCAGCGCCGCTCCAGAATGACAATGCCGCATTCACGCAAGACGCCACCTCTCACTGGCACCGACGTTGCAGCTGTGCGACGGCCGAGAGAGCGCCACCCGTGCGGTATCCCGGTGCAAGCGACTGCTCCGCGTTAACTATACCACGGCCACCCATTCGTCCGCCGCCCACACTAATGACACACGGCTGCCGATCAACCTACTCCGGCTCCAACCGTTCGTCTGTCTGCCGCGGCTCATTGCCATTCGCCCGCTATGTTAACTTCATCCCCGGCCATAGCCACATACCCACAATCATTCTCCTTCGGTCCCTTCCTTATATCGGCACCACTCCAACCATGGCCTCCTTGCACTCCAAAGACGTACAGTCACCGGAGCAGAAAAAGGAGATCATCGGCTCTGCTCCGGACGTGCTCTAAATCTCTCTTAGACGTATTGTTACATGAGTAGACGAAGAACATTGTTGGCTCCCCCCAGCCGCCCTCCACCGCCACGACCACGAAGTCGCACGTGTGCGCGGGGCGCAGCCGGCAGCGAGGAAAAGAGTAGTGCATGATAGGTCACCGCCGCTCTGGTCCTAGCAAAGCCATCGCTCCCCCCTCCGTCGATGACAAGTTTGGTGGGATAAACATTGGCGGCTGATTAGCTGCTTGACGGCAACGTGGAGGCGGAAATCTTCCAAACCTTGTGCTCCGGAGGAGGAGGTTATGGAGGCGGAGTTGGACAGAGCCAAGGCGGATGAGGAGGAGGCGAAGGCAATAGACGGAGCATCATTTCTCGGTGCTCATGGCCGGACATTGTGGCCCGGCGCCGACGATCATTTAGATTAGGTTTAGAGTAGGTTTTAGTATGGTTTGTGCGAAAAATGTAATGAATCTCGTCCAGTTTATAGGAAAGTTTTTGAAATGCAATGAATTTCATCTGATTAATATGAAAAATGTAATGAATTTTTTCCGGTTT
The DNA here is from genome assembly GCA_021605205.1 of Aegilops longissima. Taxonomy (NCBI): domain Eukaryota; kingdom Viridiplantae; phylum Streptophyta; class Magnoliopsida; order Poales; family Poaceae; genus Aegilops; species Aegilops longissima. Next base: position 257,815,888 of record CM038682.1, on the reverse strand, counting down.
ATAGGAAACCCATCATACTCTAATCCCTAACGGTGCTCCATTATTTTTCAAGGAATAGTTATCCCTCGATCAAAATCAGATCCGCCGTGTTTCGCACTCCTCCCTCGTAAGAGTGTAGACGCTTGCTTACAAAAAAATGGAACAAGTGGAGATGATCTACCATGTTGTTCATGTCCTCATCAATCTGCAAGAGGCGTAGTGAGAAATCTTCAAGTCATCACTTTGTTTCAGAAAATCTTCAAGTCATCAAGTCAAGAAACAAAAATCTTCAAGTCATCAAGTCAAGTTAATAAAGTCTTCAAGTCATCGGACTAACAAACCATCATGACTTCATTGAACCTGCTTCGTCAAGAAAAGTTACCGCACCAGCAATACTGCTACCACAAGCGAAGACTGGACGGCACTGTAGCATGTCATATCACTCAAACCTACTAGGCCAACTAGCCCGCCTAACGCACGAGAATGCCCCGCCCTCGTCTTTTTGTTCTGGATTTCTATCAATAGATCGCACGAACAAGCGAAAGAAAAGAGTAGAAAATGTTACTCTTTGCAAGTTAAAAAGGAAAAGGTGGCACACTTAAAGCACGCATGTCGCATTTACGTCGCACCCCCAACAGTCGGTCTAGCACGCCGCTCACCAAAGGTGACACGCGTTGTCTTGCATTTTCACTGGCATGTGGGACTGCAATTGAATAAACCTATGATAGCCGAAATTTAATCACCCGCCGAGCGTGAGAAGAGAGAGACGGAGATCGGCCGCGCACCACACATGGGCTCCAAGAAATATGGACGAATGCGGGAGTTGTTTTGCGGCTTGCCGTTGGAAATGGCCTAATGTGAATGTATCCATGAACTAGCTTTTTATGTTTGATGTCAATGTTGAACTTGGAATGCATCGCGTCTGTACATTAATGTATAATTGTAGACTATTGTCTGATTGATCTCTAAGCCATGTAGTACTACTATGAACTACTCCCTCGGTCCGTGAAAAACTCTACATCTAGCATTAGAAATTTTTCCAACAAAGACTGTACATCTACACATCCAATGTACTTAGCCTTTAATCTAATCGGTATTGATTGACTAATGCAGCAACTTGTGCTGTAGCTATAGGCTGCATGTCTTTCCTTAGTAACCGCATGCAACAACCCTCATTTAATCTTCTTCTCTCAATGGTCGCATGCACACATAAGTCTGCTACTTTTGGGTGTTAATTATGCCATGGAGTTCTGGATCCTCTTTGTTAATGTGTAAATCTCTATATATACAGTCTTTCACGCATAGAGGGAGTTGTGCACATGCCAAGTTCACTGGTCTACCGAGTTCCACACTCCTCCGTCGTAAGGGTGGAGACAATAGCTTTCACCAAAAATAAACAACAAATAGTATAAAAGAGCACTGACATTATACCGCCCGGTTTCCTTGCTCATCCTCGATATCGGAAGGAATACTTTCATTCATTGACATGTGGGACGTCGACCATCCTGGTCCACTTGCCATGCACCAAAATTATATTGCATCACACAGTACTTCAGGGGAGATCACCCGGTTGTAGCACCGCAGTAATAAATGACTAATGAGCCGTCAAATCGCAGGTCCAACCTTTCCAATTGTAAGTTGCTCGGACGAAGGAACCATCATGACTTCGTTGAATCTGCTAGTTGTAGAAAACTTACTATACCAGCAATACTGATACCACACGCGAAGACTGGATGCCACTGTAGCACGTCATATCACTCAAACCCACTAGGGCAAACTAGCCCGCCTAAAGCTAATGTTGTAGGCTTTGTACGTGTCTATACTGCTATGATTTTGTGATGACTAGAAAGAAATGGAGGGACTTTCTCTCTCTCTAGATCTCTCTCCATCTCACCACCCCTCTCTAGCACACGTTGATGACCCACAAGTATAGGGGAACGTTCATAGACCTTCCAATAAGTAAGAGTGTCAAACCAAACGAGGAGCAGAAGGAAATGACAAGCGGTTTTCAGCAAGGTAATTTCTGCAAGCACTGAAATTGTCGGTAACAAGTAGTTTGATAGTAAGAAAATTTGTTAGTAGCAAGTAACGTTAACAGTAAATAAAGTGCAGCAAGGTAGCCCAATCCTTTTTGTAGCAAAGGATAGGATGGAATGGTCTCTTATGAGGGCACACGGGAATTTCATCTAGTCACTTTCATCACGTTGGTATGATTCGGTTTGCTACTTTGATAATCTGATATGTGGGTGGACCGGTGCTTGGTTGTTTGTCGAGACCCCGATCCTAAGTCACACCGATCTAGCATGTAACACAATATATCACTTTGCGGCCTCACGCACGGTATTTCCCATGGGTGCCACCTTACCTGGCCCAAGACCGTTTGTGCCTTTTGGCTCACGTATATGGTAGTGTCGCTAGCATCCATATGACAGAGAACCTGGGCCGACATGACTAGTCGTGAATCAAAAGTGGCACTAACTTACAGGGACATGCATACATGACCCACCAACGAACGTGTCGGTCATCAACGTATGAACCCAATTCGTAGCAAGCTACAAGGTTTTAAAGGAACAATGCGTGACATTTCCCCAAAGGGACAGACACAGGAATAAAGAAGGACACATACCGGCCAGCCTAAGTGTCCCGGAGAAGTAGCAAGCTACCATGGCTTAGTGGAAGCACTAGGAGACATTTCCTGGTAAGAGAGGATACCAAGAATAAAAACCACTAGGTTGTTGCATCCCACATATACCAAGCATTTCATCAACATACACACAATATGCTCGATATGTGCAAATACAACATGGCATCACAAAAAAAACTCTACGACTCAAAGCATTTATTCATTAGGCTCCGAGGAACCAGATATTACAAACACGTCTCTGATGACCCAGCATTCAAGTCATACAGGCAATAAGCACATGCGGAAGCTTAAATTGTGTGAGTACAGACAACTACAAATGAAAAAGGCTGAGAAACCTGACTATCTACAAGACCCTGCCGAGGGAACAAGATCATAGCTGAGGTAACAAGCTAAACGTCGAAGTCCACGCGAAACTACTAGCGAGACTGAAGTCTCTCTGCAAAAACATAAATTAAGCAAACATGAGTACAAATGTACCCAGCAAGACTTACATCAGAACTAGCTACATATGCATCAGTATAAACAAAGGGGTGGTGGAGTTTAACTGCAGCAAGTCAGCTTTGACTCGTGGCTATCCTATACTACGACTGCTGGTAACTCTTTTGAGGTGGCGCACACGAGTCCACATATTCACCATATCAATACACCACTATGGATCCACTCCCTTCTCCCTATGAGAAGGCCATCCATAGCACTCACGCTTATCTTGAACATTTTAGAGTATCCACTTTCACTTGTCTATGAACTGCACAAGCAACCCAGTAGGCCATTACCGCGGACGCGGCTATTCAAATATATCATGTTAACCCTGCAGGGGTGTACTTCTTCACACACGCTCTCGCCACTTACCACCATGTACACGTCATGTATCTAGGCAACCTTCAAGTGGAAGCCTGGTGAGGGAGTCAGCCATGACCTGACTAACCACACAAGTCTCTTGTCTAGGTTTATCGCCTATTCGGGTTCCATCCGCAAGGAGATCCGACCGAGGTTTCACTCACTAACCCAAACGATGAGAGCAGGGTTCCCCAGGCACCAAACGGGCGTCTCCGTACACCGTGCCTCGTGTCTCTACCGCATCATAGCCCACCCCTAGGTTCAGTGTTACGCACGGCCCCAACACATATCCTACAAACACCAGAAACTAGTTGCAACTCCTGGACAGAGATCAAGGCGGTTAATAAGTCGAGAGAGCTTGGAGTGCCTGGAGCCCAATGTGTGGTAGTAACTATCTTGGATCACAGACACAGAACTCGGTTCCTGAGGACGATTTCAATGAGACAACCCACCATGTACTCCTACATGGCCTCTCACCGCTACCTTTACAAAATCGTGTTCACACACTTAGCTCACACACAATAGGAGATGTTCATTACCATTCCAATTCATCACCAATGAATCAAACCTGACTCAACTCTAAGCAGTAGCAGGCATGACAAACAAGCATGAATGAGTAGGCACATCAGGGCTCAAACAACTCATACTCATGCTAGTGGGTTTCATCTTTTTACTGTGGCAATGACAGGTCATGCAGAGGAAAGGGGTTCAACTACCGCAGCATGTAACAGTTGAATCGTTGTTGTTCTAATGCAGTAAAACAGAGCAGGAGCAAGAGAGTGGGATTGTATTGGAATGAGCAAGGGGGTTTTGCTTGCCTGGCACTTCTGAAGATAGTATAGTTCTTCATCGATCTCATCGTCGGAACCACGACTACTTATAGGGGAGAAAAACCGACAAACAAGAGGGAACACAATCAATGCAATGCAACAATATGATGCATGACTATGACATGGCAATATGCTATGATTTGAGCTAATGCAACTAGTAACAGAAGGGTTGAGGTTGATTTGGACCAAAGGTTCAAATTCAAATTCAAACTATGAATTTCCAAAGTGCATTAACACGTTTTGATCTATACAACAAGGTTAAGTTTCTTTAACATGCATGAAACTAGTACCAATGGATAGATTGGATTTTTTTGATAATTTTTCATATATAAATCTTTTCATTCTCAGGTATAGATTATTTTCAATGATTTTTAGAAGTTTTGGGCATTTTCTTAAAATAAATAAATCATTTAGATTTATATAATTTCTAGAAAAGCTTTACTGCGTCAGCATAGCACAAGGCTGATGTCAGCAGGTCAACTGGGCTGGCCAGGTCAAACCTGAACTGCGGGACCCATTGGTCAGTGATTCAGGGCTGGTTTGGGTGGATGAAAGGTGGGACCGGTCAACACTGACTTGGCCAAATTCAAAGCTGACACGTGGGGTCCGCTAGATTAGCACTAATCTAAACAGGATATTTAGAGGAACCTAATTAAGCTCGGGGACCCACATGTCTTTGACACAGGGAACTAACTAAACATGATTAACACATAAGCTAATGGTGCCACGTCAGCTGCCGGTGTTTAAGCACCGGCGACCAAATCCACGGCGCAGGGAGTCGCGATTTTGCTACAGGGCCCGATTTGGCGCGCGGGGAGTACTATGGGGAGCTGGCGGAGGGGTGCATCCAGTGGTGGTGGGGGCTATAGCTGGGGTGGCCTGCAGAGGCACCGGCAATGAGCTTTGTGGCGGCAAAGCTCGGACATACACAGGTTCGGTGTTCCGGTGCACGGCAGGACCAGCTGGTGGTCGGGGTCGTCTCCTAGGAGCAACCCAAGCACGATGACGTTCCCAGGCACAGGCTACAGCGTCTGTAGCCACGACGGCGACATGGCCGGCAGGCGGGAGCTCTCGGCTCTGGCGGAAAGCACGGCTAGAGGAAGAGTTGGAGAGGGGAAACAAGGCGAAAACAATGGAGGCTCACAGCAGGGGCGAATGGAGTCGAGGTCGAGGCCGGGGAAGCCCTAGACAGCACAAATCGAACGACGGCGATCACCGGACAGAGGCGGCGATGAGGACTACGGGGACAACATTGCAGGGCTCCTACGGTCGCGTGCGTCAGGTGTGTAGCTCCACGGAGTCATGGTGGAGCTCGGGGACGCGGAGATGGAGCGAGGGTGTGGCTGGCCGCGGTGGTTCTCGGTGGTGTGGCCATGGCGGCTTTAGCCATGAGGGAGAGCGAGGGAGCGAGAGGGAGAGAGAACCAGAGAGTGAGGGGGGGGGGTCCGTGGCCGTCTCCGTGGCGCTGGGAGAGAGCCTCGGGGGCGTGAGGCAGGCAGGGAGGAGGCGGCTGCCTCAGCGTGCGCCGTGCCCGCCTTCGCCTCTGCCTACTGGCAGAGGTTGAGGACAACTGGCACTTGCCAGGTGGGCTGAGCCGGCTAGAGGAGCTGGGCCATGTAAGTGGCCCGTGGCCTTTCTCTCTGACTCTCTTTTATTTTTGTTTTGCTATTTTATTTTTCTATTTTGATTTAGTTATAATACTAAAACATTTGATAAAATCCTTGAAATAATTATGGGTGCTTTATGAATTAATCCAGTGACCCTTAATAATTCCACTATTTTTGGAGAATCTAAAATATATATAGCATTCAAATAGCTCCAATTCAAATATGATTGAGTTAATTCAAAGTCCAAATATGTCCTGCAAAAATGTGAACCATTTTTGGTAGATGCTTCCACCTTGATCCAGTAATGATGAACATTTTTAAAGGGCATTTTGAAATCATTGAAAAAGATTTTAGGTGAACCTATTTGGATTCCTTTTGATGCTAGGGTTTGAACATCCCCAATTCAAATTCATTTGAATTTTAAACATGATGACATGATGAACAAGCAAAGACAACAGGGCCTGAGCTAGGGCTGTGACAGTGTTGTTCTTAATTTTACAAGCCTCCCACTTATGATTAACCCCATCGCAAGCATCCGCAACTACGAAAGAAGAATTAAAGAAAGGATCTAACCATAGCATTAAATCAACTACAAGATGTAATCAACACTACTAGTCACCCATAGGTACCTATCTGAGGTTCCAGTACAAAGATTGAACACAAGAGATGAACTAGGGTTTGATATGAGATGGTGTTGTTGAAGATGTTGATGAAGATTGGCCACCAAAAATGAGAGGGTTGTTGGTGATGATGATGGCTTCAATTTCTCCCTCTGGGACGGAAGTTCCCCCGGTGGAATCGCTCCGCTAGAGGGAAAGAGTGCTCCTGCCCAAGTTCCGCCTCGAGACGGCGGCGCTCCGTCCCGAAAGTCCTCTCCTTATTTTTTCTAGGTCAGCAGACCTTATATACCAAAATATGGGCACCGGAGATGGGCCAGGGTGCCCACTACCACCAGGGCACGCCTGGAGGGGTTGGCGCACCCTGGTGTCTTGTGGCCACCTGGCAGCCCCCCTCTGGTAGTTCTGTTCTCCAATATTTTTTATATATTCCAAAATAATTCTCTGTAAATTTCAGCTCATTTGGAGATATGCAGAATAGGTATATCTGACATAGCTTATTCAGGTCCAGAATTCCAGCTGCCGGTATTCTCCCTCTTTGTGTGCATATTATGAGAGAAAAGGCATTAGAAAATTACTCCATAAAGTGTTATAATGCATTAAAAACATTGTAAGTAACAGTAGGTAAACATGATGCAAAATTGACGTATCACACGTACACACTCTCTGTAGCCACTCCGAAAGTATGATGTCACTATGCATTCACGCTTGAATTGCACATTCACGCATGTTACAAGTACGTGACAATTTTGTTCCGAATGCTGGCTATTAACACGATTGTATCCGTGAACCAACTCTTTGAGTTTCATGTGAATTAATGTATAATTGTGAATTATTGTCTGATCGATCGCTAACCCTACAATTTTAGGAGTTTGGGCTATTGGCCGATCGACGACCAGACCAATAAGCATACCACGAGCTCATCAACCCCAACGTTTCTCTTCAGTGAGTGCTTGCAAGTACTATAGTAGCTCGCATAGTAGCTAGCCTACTAACACAACACAGAATCAGTCGAGGTTTGACACCAAGAATCATCAAACAATTTTTTCATCAAACAAGCCCTGCTTATATGATAAGCAATTCAAACTTACATCTTACCATGCCATATATTACATCAAAAGCTGGTGAGGATACATTTGTTTCTCGGAGAGGGTTCACATGATTCACTATCAAACAAAAGTAGTAAGTACTGCCCAGACAAGATAGTTCCCTAGCCGTAAGATGGTTTGATAACGCGCATCATTCTGGTAAGTAAACACAATGCAAACTACGCTGAAGGATTAGCGCGACATACTATTTATTGTCATCGATCTCTCAGGCAATGTGCATAGGACACACAGCGGCATGGGAATTGATCTTTGGGGGCAATGTCAACAGGACAGACAACGGCATGAGAATTGATCTCCGGGGCGATGTCCATAGGACGGACAGCGGCATGGGAATCTATCTTTGGGGTGATGTCCACAAGACGGACCGTGACATCGGAATCATCAAGGACGTCTACCGGCACCTGCACCTGCACAACCCTAACATATTAGCAAGCACATTGCAAATAATCAAAAATCACAACTATGGCAAGCCATTTTTTACCTTGTGCAACTCACCGGAGGATCCCATCCCTCCGGGGGCCATCTCCCTGAAGAGGGCCATCGCCTTGCCAGGGAAATACTGCTTCTCAACGGCGACTATCTCCTTAAGCCCGGCCTTGAGCCTCTCATAGGTGGCCATTAGAGTTTCTGGGGTAGGCACGGTGGGGCCCGTTCTTCCATCTTTCTTTGTTCGGGAGTTCGTCCACCAACATTGTCAACTCTTTGGCCAGTGGTTGTTTCTTGGAGTTCTTCGTCTCCATGGGTTGGCCCGCCAACATCGCCAACTCATTGGCCGGTGCTCGCTTCCTAGAGATCTCTGTCTCGAGTGGGTTGTCCGCCGGCAACTCTTTGCCTAGTGCTCCAGGATCCACCAATAAACTGACAAACAAAAAGCAATCGAAATGAAACCACAATTGCAATGAAAACGGGAAAAGAATAGGCAGTGAGAATTGGTGCGTGCTTCACAAAAAGAAGATTCTTGGAATGAAAATAGAGTAGCATCACTGATTCTCCCACCTTTCCTTCATCGCCAAAGAAGAAAAATGGCATAAGTAAGTAGCCTGGAGTGAGGTTATCTTCAAGATAGGGGAGAAAGGGCTTCAACGAGCGTTAGTGAAATAATGGTTGCTTCGTCCCATCCAACTTTGAGGCCATTTTACCATTGCTAGTAAAGGTGTGGGTTTTGTGATATGACGGGTCATGACGGCCACACGGGAGTGACTGGTGGGTCTCGACTGCAGCACCTCGCTGTGATTTGGTGGATGGCACGCGGGAGTGGATGCTTGATGTCCCCCATGGCCGTGAAACAATGTAATAGAGAGGCTAGTCATAGAGTTTGGACGACCGAGGAGGAGCTGGTGTCGGTGTCCTAGGACCGGGGTTGCCCAGACTTGCCTACCTGCGGCCCATCACACTACAAAAAAAGACACTACTGTGATGATACATGTTTTTCACAGTAGGTCACGTTTTCTGTCATGCATGTACATCCATGACAATTTTATGACAGAATCAAGATAGTCATATCTGTGCTGTCGTAGAAGTGTTCCATGACATTACCAAAATTATCATCATGGAAGTGTCCACTTCCATGACGATAAATCGTGCATCATAGAAGTGCTTTCGTCAAGGGTGACCGACACGTGGCATCCACCGTAATGGCTCGCCGTTAATCTATTGGGTCCGTTTTTGGATCCGATAACCCGTTAACAGCCCGGACCAATGGTGATTTTCCACGTGTAAAATTCTCATTTGCCGGAGGAAACACGTGTCTGCTCCTCGGTGGGCCAGATGTCGCCCGTCCATGTGAGGAGACATGCCTATGATACATTGACACATGGCAGGGCCCAACAGAGGCCCTTATAGGTTAAATAGGTTGGCCCAGTCAAAGGCCCGTAGTACTTACTCAGGACTAGTGGGCCAGCCTAATAACGGCATGTTTAATAAATGCCCATTTACGGCCCGAAGCCAGATCTAGCCCATTAATTGTTCTCTGAATATTTGGGCCCAATTATAGCCCAGTGAATTTCATCATGTTAGAGGCCCGATGTAGACATGGGCCCATTTCAGTCCGGTGTGTCTTTCGTCCTGGGAATGGCCCGTGCTGCCCATGGGCCATATGTGGTCCGACGCGACATCCGGCCCACTAATGGCCCGTGATAAAGGTGGCAACAGTTCAGCCCAACTTGACTTTAGGCCTGTTAAAGGCCTGTCGTATAATTCGGCCCATTGATGCATGTACTAAGCTTTCGGCCTCTTAAAGGCCCATGATATCAGTGGGCCAACTAAGGCCCAAGATATGTTTCGGCCTGGTAACGGCCCGTCATATAACTGGGCCGAAAAAGGCCCGGTCTACATTTCAGCCTGTTGAAGGCCCGTCGACAACTAGTGCAAATTGAGGCCCAACATGCATTTCAGCCTGCTAAAGGCCCATGGTTTCTTCTAGGTAACAGGCCAGTAGAATATTCAGCCTCTTAATGGCCCAACGCTACCTGGGCCAATCTAAGCGCTGGGTCCACAAAAGGCCCAACTAAAATTTGGGCCGAATATAGGCTGGAGTAAGTTGTGGGCCTGGCGCAAAGTGTGAAGGCCCCAATGGCCATTCAGGCCCAAGAAAGATGCAGGCCGGCCCAATTGTGGCCCACTAAAAACCAGGCCCGTTAAAGGTGAATGTTTCAGCCCAGTCGACTACATCAGATTTTTTTTCAGATAGCGAATGATGGCAGTAACTAGTAGGAATTAAGAACAAACCTAATCTATAAAATAAATAAATTACGACATAGTAACTTAGAATAAACCTACACTATACAATAAAGGATTTACGGTATATTACATCCATCGGGCATCAAGTTCGCCACTAGTGATCATAAAGCTTAAACGAAGAAGCAGATTACAAAAACTAGGCACCATTGCAACAGAATAAAATAATACTCGAACCGATACCACTTCCAAGACAGTTCAAGAAAGGTTAGCCTTATGTGGGAACTACACAAGATGTCAGCCGAAAGCAAGGCTATGAGACCGCCTAGCATGTCCGGCTATAGCTTCCGTGTGTAGCTGTTTAGCAATGAGGTTCTCATTGGTGTTCTCCGCAATCTTTCTTAGAGATAGGACTTCAAGTCGAAGTTGAGTTGCAGAATGCCTTTCTTCTAGAACTTCGGACTGAAGAAGTTGAACTGATTTAGACAGCGAATTCTGTGAGCTTGTCTGACTGCTAGTCTCAGGTAACTTGAACACTACATCAAGACAAGACTTTGGGGTTGTCTCGCTATCTTCAAGATGTTTGCCATTCTTTGCTACAATATATGTTGGGTTTGTCTCATAGCCTTCAGTAGACTTGTGCATGCCATCAGGCATATCACCCTGAAACAAGCAGAGAGATGACATGTTTTCCACGTGTATAAAAAAAGATGATAACTGTGATGTCAATTCCATCCAATTTCAAATTAGAAAATAAAGAGTAAGTTCGAAATATCAATGGCATAATCTGGCATTATGCATAATGCGGGGAGCTTCACCACACTACTGGATTACCATGTCAACATAACAAGCATAGATGAAGGGCAAAGACAATCATTGTATCTATTTTGGTTAATGTGCATGGCATGTTGTTCATATCATCAGCCACATGAGTAAGATAAAACATGAGATGACAAGGTGCAAACGTGGCCAGCTTCACCACACACTGGATTATAGATCCACAAAAACAAGCATACATATAGGGAGTATTTAGTAATGTGCATGGGATGAATAAGGAATTTGGTTTTACAAGTAAAACATGGAACTTACGGTTCTCGCGAACATGCATTTTGATAGAAACAGCAAACTAAACAGCAATAAACGATAGGGAGTATGAGCAAATTAAACAGCAGTTGATGATAAAGGCTTTAAAGGATTGACTTACATTAACAGTTAACACCGGCTTTATAATGCCCTTCTCCACGTCAAGGGAAGGATAACTCAACAATTTCAGCACGGAATCTTCGTCATAAGCATTGACTGCACTCTACATTTTGTAGAGAGTAATTATAGATATGATAATACTGGAAGGGATAGAGGATAATGAAGATAAGATGCAGATTCGTGCTACATAATCAACTTCCAATCCCTGGAAGTACAAGCGTTACAGGACAAAATGTACTAACAAGACCAATGGGCTACACTTCTGCACTGGCATTGTCTGTGTATTCATCTTTTTGGTAAGATTAAATATAGAGATAATATCTTTTAGTAAATGGTGGGCGAGGGAGATAAGATGCAGAATGCTACACAATGAACCAATCCTTCTTCCCATAATACAAGAGTGTTTTGAACACTGGTGTAGTGTCCAAAACGTTCTTATATTATGGGACGGAGGGAGTAACTGTTAATGTAAGTACAGTGATAGAGGACATTCAGTACTTACTAGAGGACTGCAGAGCTAAACCTATTCAAAAGCATTGGGTTGATTCTAAATTTATGTAAGAGTCCATACGAATCTTATAATGTCCACCAAATGGACGATAACGAGGCTAACATGTGCAATGATGCTACATGATCAAACAACTATGAAAATAAGTATGGTCATACAGGGCAAGAGGTACTCACAAGAGCAATGCAGTATGCAGTATAGTTGCGAGATTCTATGGTCCCTTGAGAATGAATGTTCTTCTGCTAACAGTTTTCGTACAAGTGAGATGTTAAGGCAAATGCAGAAATGTAGTTCAAATTGTGATGTGATATCATAGACAGTACCTTGCGCTGCAGACGAGACCAATGTGTAACAAGATTATTCTAGTCACTGTCTGATAAATGTAGCACCGGAGACTTTACAGAAATTTCATTTAGAGGCTTGCCATCGAAGTGCGCTTGCCTCAGGTAGGAACGATACTTCATCAACGAGTGCTTGAAAAGTGCAACCAACCCTTGCTCGTCTTTACAATCCAGTTTGGTCCTTGCCTATTTAAAAGAGTGAAATCTTGTGTCTTCTGTCAGCAGAAAAATATGCAGTAATTACCCTGAAAAACATTAGTACATAACTTATGGGTAAGTTGTGGAGGAAGACTGGAAATTGTTCTATGTCTGCGGTATAATCTTTCCATGAAGGAAAGATGCGCACAAAGTTCCTGACAACAATATAAGCTTCGTCTTCTAAACTAGGAAGAAATGGAACATGGGTCCTATTTGCTGCAATTGGGGCTCTCTCTGGTTCGAAAAGGGATTTGGCAACTGGATTTGGTGTACTATTTGCTGCAATGGGGGTTTTGTGACGTAGAGCTGGTGCTATGTCAACTGGCATCATCATACTGTTTGCTGCAGTTGGGATCTGCTGAGTTGGGGCATCAGAAATGACCAGTGTAGTAGGGCTAGAGTCTGCTAGAGTTGGGGTGTTTTGCGGGTTAGGTAATATTGCAACTACACCTAATGGGCTATTTGATTTATCAGGTGTCACTACCTTTTCCAAATACTTTGCTTGTGCTCCTCCGCAATCAGCAATCACCCTCTTTCTTTTGAACGTCTGATACACAAGAACAACATTTGAATGGATAAATATGGTATGATGACAGATGGAATATGTATTGAAAATGGATAGGCAGGGTGTATTCACATACACGATGTGTAAACTAAGCTAATGGCAGTGCAACAAAGTAGAAGCAATGCAAAGCATCAGTTGCAAGATAGGTTCGACCAATATAACCGTGGAAAGTTAGAGCAAGCTCCTTGATGGGTGAATAACATAGCGCATCTGCCTCTGACTCCTCCACCAGGGAGCTACATTGACTTAGGTCTCCCTCTAGCTCAGAATCACTGTTAGGATCATGTTCTGAGCATGAATTTGTAGGTGGAGAGTGTTTGCATTGCATTGCATCCAGACGTGATTTCAGTCCCTTAATGACAAGTTTGACAGCCATGGCATTGTTCTGCTTTATTCTTTTCATGCGCGCAAGCTCATAATCATAATGATGCTGTTCAGAATCTGAGATTCATGAAAACGTAAAAAAGTAGTCAGATTATCTATGGAATGCATTGTGGATTCAACTCGAAGAGTGACTCCCTATAAACCCCCAAGATATGCAAAGTTCACCCCAACCGTCTTGACTGCACCACACACGTAAATACAAACACCTTATGTCTCTATAACAGGCAGACACACACTTCAAAACTGAAGTAGGAACATTAGAATCATATCAAATTTGTATTTGAACAAATAAACCAAGGAATTATGAGTGGCATAATGTTTAGCTTCAAGGGTGGAGTGTTGGTAGTGCGACACAAAGCAAGTAGGCAGATTGTATTCCATGTAAAACATCGTAGCCTATGTAAAAGCTGGAAATGACACTTTCTTTCTATACAATGAAGTGTTCGTTTCCCACACATGATGGAAGAGATCACACAGAGAAATACTATTCACTCATGTCTATGGTTCCAATATTTTGAAACAGGGTGGTCCACCCTAAAAGAATATTGACAACAAATATGAGAAGGCAAGCATAGATGTGGCGAATCAATCATTTACTTGTGAGCTCACTAGGACAAGTATGCAGAACTATAGCTGCAGTAAGAGACCGTCCAAAATCTGAATCAAGAAGTTTGTCTAGCACTTACTGTTTGCAACTAATCGACGTGAATAATTGGATATCATATCGAATGAGTAAGAAAGACAAGTAAAATTTTCAACAAACCTGGCCCGCAGAGTAATGGGTCAATGTCAAGACGACCAACAATCCAAAATGACTAGTGTCCGTTCCTTAGGGCCGGAATTTTGAAACCCTGTGAACTTTACTGGTACTAAAGATTACTGAAATACATCTGAACCATTAAGTGTAGGTAGCACTCAACACACAACAAACCCTAATGACAGTCCTGCCTAATGAGTAATGAATCAATTAGAAAATGGGTGATGAGGAGTGGCTGCTGAAGTGCTGAGTGTTGAGGACGTATCTCATGATAACTCGGGTTGGCTTAGTGGGTGCTGCACGCCTGAGCCCTGAACGGACTGGGAAGGTTGGCACGATGGCGCGCCCGGGCAGCGGTGACGTTGTAGGGCGAGCGGCTCCTGACCTCCTGCTAGTCCGGTGCCTCCTCCTAGAGTCATGTCGTTCGGTGACGGCAAGTCGCCGGCGAGGCAGGCGGCTGGGGGCGAGTAGAGACCGAAAGCGCGCAGCAGAACAGAGGGGAATCGTGGCCTGGGACGACCCAAAATCCCTGGGTGGGCCGGCCCACCGTGGGCACCCTATAGAGATACACACCTAAGCGGCGAATATGCATTTTTTGACTAAATTAGGAACATTTAGCTCACCTATTAAACGACTATGTTTTAATAATATCAGATTCGTATTTGAACAACTAAGCTTGTTTAGCTTGATGGGTGGAGCAGAAAGCAGTGACGCCCCGATTCAACGACACTAATCATGCACGCAAATGTATACGATCAAGATCGTGACTCACGGAAGATATCACAACACAACTCTACAAATAAAATAAGTCATACAAGCATCATAATACTAGCCGTGGGCCTTGAGGGCTCGAATACAAGTGCTCGATGATAGACGAGTCAGCCGGAAGCAACAATATCTCGAGCACGTATATAAGTTAAACAAGGTGCCATAAGATGGCTAGCACAAACCGGGATACAGACGAAGAGGAGCAGGCCTCCTGCCTGGGATCCTCCTAGGTTACTCCTGGTCGTCGTCGCCGGCTGCACGTAGTAGTAGGCACCTCCAGAGTAGTAGTCGTCATCGACGGTGGCGTCTGGCTCCTGGGCTCCAAAGTCTGGTTGCAACAATCGAGTAGAGGTAGGGGGAAAAAGGGGGGAACAAGGCAACCGTGAGTACTCATCCAAAGTACTCGCAAGCAAGGAGCTACACTACATATGCATGGGTATATGTAAAGGGCCATATCAAGGACTGAATCGCAGAAAGCCGAATAAGAGAGGGATAGCTAGTCTTAACGAAGACTACATACGGACACCGCCTTGCAAATGTAGGAGGGACAATCAAGTCCTCCAAGTAACATCACATAGCAATAATCCTACCCGCAATCCCTGCTCATATCCACGAGCGAGAGCGACCACCGGTTGTATCCGCACTTGGAAGGGTGTGTTTTATCAAGTATCCTGTTCTAGTTGTCATAAGCTCAAGGTACAACTCCAAGTCGCCCTGTTATCAAGATCACGGCTATCCGAATAGATTAACTTCCTGCAGGGTGCACCATCTTACCCAAAGACGCTTGATCCCATTTGGCCGGACACACTTTCTCGGTCATACCCGCCGCGAAGATCAACACGCCGCAGCCCCACCTAGGCACAACAGAGAGGCCAAGACGCCGCCTAAACCTAAGCGCCGCAGGGTCCGGGCCCATCGCCTCGAGCACACCTGCATGTTGCGAGGGCGGCCGAAGCAGACCTAGCCTAACAGCGTTCCAGTCCAATCCGGTAGCGCCCGCCCGTCACGACGCCCGAAGTGATTCGCCGATACCACGACGCCGGATACCCATAACTACTCCAGCGTAGATGGTTAGTGCGTATAAGCTCAGAGCCAACTCAGATCAAATACCAAGACCTCATTAAGCGTGTTAAGTAACCGCTGAACGCCAACAGGCCAGCCCACCTCTCTCCTAGGCGGTCTCAACCTGCCTGCCGCCTCCTTTGAAGATCCACTGCGGGTGCTCCATCACCGACCCGACTTTAATCTCCACAAGTATCATGTATAAGTATATAGTATATACCCGTGATCAACTTCCGAGTGATCACGGCCCGATAGTATAGCATGGCAGACGGACAAGAAAGTAGGGCCACAGATGATGTACTAGCATCCTATACTAAGCATATAGGATTGCGTAAGGTAACAAATGGTTACAAGGATAGGCTATGCAGCAGATAGGAGTATCTCAAAACAAGAATATGCTATACTACTCTAATGCAAGAAGTATAGAGAAGAGTAGGCGATATCCGTGATCAAGGGGGCTTGCCGGTTGCTCGGGCAAGAGAGAGGTCGCCAACACCGCAATGAATCGGCCACCGCAGGCTTCGGTCTCGTAGTCTACCGGAGAGAAGAGGGGAAGAAACAATGAATACCAAGTAACAGATGCATAACGATGCATGACATGCCGAGAAGCGATGCTAGGCGTGCCTAACGTGGTATGAGGGGGTATCGTTATGGGGAAACATCCCAAAGTATTCCTTGTTTTGGGTTTTCAAGCGGAGGAGCCGAGGGGAAAAGTTGCAGGTTCAATAGGTTAGGGTGTGTGGCGACGAACGGATCGTGATCCGGATTAAATCCACGCCGCTCGAGCAACTTTCATGTTGAAAATATTTTAACCGAGTTACGGATTAAAAGATATGATTTTTAAAAGATTTTAATAATTTCTGGAATTTAATTAATTAATTAATTAATTCGAAAAATGTATTTATGACGTCGGCATGATGTCATGCTGACGTCAGCAGTCAACAGTGTTGACTAAGTCAACCCTGACATGTGGGTCCCGTTCGTCATACTCTGTTAACTAATTAACCCTAGTTTAGTTTAATTAACAATAGTTAATTAGGTTAATTAGTCATTAGGTTTAATTAATCAGGATTAATTAAATTAATTAATTACTTAATTAATTAATTAATTAATTAGTTTTATTCATTTTTATTTATTATTTATTTAAAGTCCATTATCCTTTTCTTTTTTATTTTTAAAAACATTCTGCGGGGTGGGGCCCCCATGTCGCAAGCGGGGGGGTTGGACCGGTCAGCCCTTCTGACCGAGTCAACAGAGCGAGGGGGGGCCCTAGGCCCAATCAACAAGATCCAAAGGGCCCTGTGTGGCCACGCCGGCGGGGGCGGAGTTTGCTCCCGGCTACCACAAGGAGGGGCGCCGAGCCACGGACTCCGGTTCGGCCAAACGGGCGCGATTCGCGCGATTCGTGCGTCTGTGAGGATGGCGGATCCGATGGGGCCAAAGGCGGCCGGACTCGGCCGAACGGCGCCAGCGAGCGGCGAGGCGGCGAGGAGGTTCGGTCTCCGTTGGGCGTGCATGGGGGCCGGAGGGGCGAAGCGGAGCGCCGAGCCACACGGCTCGGCCTCGACCGCTTGGTCACCGGGGCGCCGGCGTTGAGTTCCGCGACGGGGCGTTAGGTCGCGACGCGGAGGAAGAGCGCCGCTGGGCGAGGAGGAGGGAGAGGAGGTGGGGGCGGCGGGCAGCGGCGGCGTGGCTGCTGGTGACCGCGAGGGGAGCGGCCGGAGCCGGCGACGGGGCTCGGGGCGACGGTGGCGCTTCGGGAGGGGGGACGAGGGGAGAGAGGAGGTGAGGGCGGAGCTCACTGGGGGGGACGCGGGGTCTATGAGGGCGGCTCGGGAAGCTCGGTGGCGACCGCGAGGAGGCGGGCGGGAGGCGGCCGACCGGCGCCGGGCGGATCCGTGAGGCTGCGTGGGGGTCGGGGACGACGGGACGGCTCCGAGGCGAAGGGAGCAGGCGCCGCCGCGCAGGTCGGGAGGAGGGGAAGGTGCGGTCGGGGCGGCGGGGGTCACCGGCGTCGAGGTGGGACGAGGGAGCGACGGGATGGGCGGGGCCGATCCGGACGGCGAGGGAGGAGAAAGGGATCGGGGAGGGGCGAGTGAGGCTAGGGTTCCACCAACGGGGAGGGGTGGATAAGGTCGGGCGGCCGGGTTGGGCCGGGCCGTGGGGTGGCCGACCGGGCCAGGTGGGGGGTTGGCCCACTTGGCTCTGGGGGTCTTTCCCTCCGTTGTTTTATTTTTTCCTTTTCTTATTTCCTTCTTTTCTGTTTTAGTTTATTTAAAATACCAAAACACTTTACAAAATGTATGCACCCCACCATAATTAGGTTTGCTATTTTGACAACCCCGAACATTTTAGTTTTAGTTTTGAAAACTTTTATCGCTTGCTTTTGATTTGGATTTGTTTTAGACCGGTTCAATCAACGTGAGTTTAGTCACAAAGAATCGAGGTGACATGGCATCATTAGTGGGGATTACTGTAGCTTAATCACCCGGGCGTCACAATTCTCCTCCACTACAAGAAATCTCGTCCCGAGATTTAAGAGGGGAGCAAGGGGGTGAGGTCTGGTTACGAAATCCTAACGAATCTTCTCAGTCTTGGTTGATCTTCTTGGAGAGGTCGATCCATTACCTTGACATCTTCATTTCTCTCTACAGGTCACCATGGTGATGCCGCCTTTTCTCGAACTCCAACGCATTTCTACGAATAGGTAAGGGTTATTCCGCAGAACGAACCTCTGCAAGGTTGACTATCTGGTAGCTAACATCGAGGAAGGTGGCGGAAAGTAACTCTCGAACTGGAATTTAAGAAAATATCGAGAGCAAAGTAAGAAGGTACCATGAGAAGTTTCGAGCGGGTAGGCAACGATTCGATGCCTGAAACAAAGTGTAAAAGGGGTCCAGAGTAATGGTAACAAGTTTTGTGTCTGATACCAGAATAGATTACTAGGAAGGTGACCCCGTGAATTACATACGAAGTCAAGCACGAGGAATAACTTGGGCAACAGGGGTGTACAGGAGAGTCTGGTTTCGATCCTGTGAAACTGTGGGTTATGGGCCCACCATGTCGTTAAAAGTAGGAAGGTCGGTGACATCTTGCACGATCATGTAAGCAAGACATGTCAGAGGAGAGTCTGTGGGTCATGTCGGCAACAACATAGGTACCAAGGGCGAGGGACGAAGAGAACCAATTTCCTGCTCGTTGAAACGAGGCGGACCAATAGGCAAGGTTCCCGTCCATCGGTGGTTAACGGAATGTCATCAACAATAGTAACAAGGTCTTACTGACAGAGTTGTACATCGAGGTGTTTGCACAAGCAGTGGATTATTACTGCTTATATCATATAGATCATAGAAAAGGTTTAAACAAACCAATGGAAGGAAAATATGATCATCGATTAAATGTAACAATGGAAAGGAAAATATGTTTAAACACATATTTCAAGGGTATATCCTTCCCAAGGACAAGCAGAGCAAGATATCCATGACAGGATATAAAGTAGAAAACCATTTATGTAAGGGGGGAGGAATCTCATGATATTACCCATACAACGGTGTTAGTATAAATGATAAATAAAATTTAGCATCGTGCTTCAAATGTTCCTGTTGAAAATCGGAGTACCATTGACATGCTTCGAGATAGCATTGACTAGCATTGACATGGTCTTCAGGTGAAGATCCGACTTTGGAAACACGAAGGATCCATCAGGAATAACTTGTAGAATAAGTCTTACAATTTCCTCATGGATGAATGGATAACCTTGCTGAAAAGGAATCTATAATGATAGGTCCTCCAGCCGGGGGGGGGTGCTAGGCATGACATCATGCTACCGGGTCATCAAAGGATCAACATCATAACTCTTGGAAAGTTGTCCCAACCATCATATCTGACCGAGATTCAGATCCGATTGGTGTCAGGATACCTCATACTTAGGATACCTGAGAAGAAAAGGTGCAACGCAAATCGACGAGATGACATTGTAAGATCCCCGGGGAAATGAACTTTGAAGTGATTTCCGTAAACAAGAGTCCATCGTTAACCCAAGGAGAGGACAAGGAGGTGTCTGGTGAACTCAACGGCAATTCACCGAGATCCACCAAAGATGGACTTCCACAATTAAGTGGACAAGGAGATAACATTTGTTAGATCAAATGATATAAGGAAGTATGCTCGAGGAAAACATACACAAGTAAACATTGGTTGAAAGGTGCGCCCGGTGGGTTGGGTTACACGACCAATGTCAGAATGGTGATTCAATAATCAATAGCCTAAGAATTTCACTTCAAAGCAAGAGGCTTGCTAGAAGGGCAGAATTCAAACAGCATCGTTCACTTGTTGGTACACCGGTTGGAAGCAACACGGGGACCAAGAAAGAATGGTGATGGTGAGAAGCATCTCAATACCAAGAATTTCTTAAGAGGTGGAGCACTCCTCACAATATCCTTGATATTAACAGATGGTAATACTCCAAGGTAAGGAAGAACAAATGCTGGATAGCAGGGATCTCAAGGTTTACCCAAAACACGAACAACTTGTGTTGAACGGAAGGCAATAAAGTGGTCGATGAGAACAGGAATCATCGAGGGGCAAGGATGGTATTACCCATCATGAATTCAATTGAATTCCTGGAAGAGCTCATAGGGTTGATGATGATCACGACACAATTGTCGAGAGATTTCATGCAGATGTAATCAATCAGCGACGACATCAAGTCAAAGGAATGATGAAGCAAGAGGTTATTGGAACCACGGTTACGACATAAACTCGAACTCAAGCTTGTTGTTTAAGGTGAAAGGGGATGACGAGGAAAATCGACGTAAGCTTAATTCACCGTCGAAAATTGTGTTCCCAGAAGAAGGACCGGGTAGCACAGTTAAAATCATCACGACAATGATATAGCCAAACAGGCTAGGAATGGTGTGGTTGGGTACAAACTCGTACTTATAGAAGCTTACTAAACAGTTGTTGAACCGTAGAGCGGACTCGGTTCAGTTATCGGTGTCCTTGATTGTTTAATAACTCAGAGCCCGTGAAAAATTGGAATCAGTGGGAAGGTAGCACTTGATGAAGAACTCATAAGAAGTTATGCAGTTCCAAGGTAATCTCGAGATACCAAGGGGTAATACTCGATGACATATCAAAGTAGAGGTTGGACGGGGGGGTACTGCTCTACAGAAGACAAGTGCTAAAACTTGCACGAGAAATGGTATTTTAAAAGAGAACATGGTCGGAACCACGATTGTAAAAGGCCAGATCCCTGATATAAGATGAACTTATACCAAAGGAATAATTAATTTAAGAGAAGCTTTAATGATAAGATCTACATCGTGTCCATGGTCATGAACACAAAGTTCAAGGTCGACTCCCACTTCTTCAAGGTATAACCTTCCATTCACTTCTCGCTTTGATAAAGGCATTAGGGTTGAAAGTTTTACCTGGTGAAATACCAGATGATTATGACTCGTGAAAACTTCCGAGTTCACACATATAAAGGAAGTCATGGGTTCAACCCGGCAGGGTATCATGGAAACATATACCACAAGCTTCAATAGTAAATGCCACCAGCTCGGGAGCAGAGCATGGTTGTCAAAGGGAAAGGATACAATTTACCAAAGGCATTATGTATCGGAGAAAGAACTCACAAAGTGATTAATTATGAAGGACACTGTCGGATAATAACCCAACAGTGGATATGGCGATCCACGATGGGGCTGATACGAGTATCGATACCCAATCAGAGGAAGGTAGATTGCAAATGCATCGGTTTATAGAACAGCTGAATAGTTCAACGCTTAATTAGCAAAGTAATTATGATTTTTAAATCAAGGGATCAGGAGCAATGCTCTGATCAAGAATGGATAAGCTGAATAGAATTAGGGATACAATCAACGACAATTGGACTGGTCGAGAACCAATTCCAGTTAAAAGAATGGCAGCTCAATGGAAAGGTAATTTATAAGGATCAATGATGATTATGGTATTCAGAAACATATTGAGTCAACAGACTCAAAATGATAATGACAAGGAATATCAATATGACTACGAGACTTATGGGATTAAACATAATGCAAGCAAGCAAGAATTTCAAGAGCCAAAGGCTCCAGAGGATTTTCGGAAGATCGAATAGTATTTTGAAGACTTTTGTGACACATATGAACAACTGGGGTTGAGCGGATACTCGACAAGTGCGAGGATTTATTTGAAGGGGTATTCATGTGGCAAGGAACTGCTAGGCAGTAGGCACAAAGTATTCTCGAAACAATAGAGAAAACTTCGGGGTATCTTGTAATAACAAGATCAATGGGGGATGATCGTATGAATGGCCGTGTAAGTAGTTATCCATACGGATTTATCGGTGGTCGAATAGCAAAAGTGATGGGCACAAAGTCTCGAGAGAACATCGAGAGTATCTTCGGAATCTTCTGATTAGCAGACGATCATCTGAAGTGAGGGGGTTCTCCGGGAGAAAGTACTTGTGAGAACCTAAAGTTAGTTTTGTTTTTAGCAAATTCATTTAACCCGAATAGAAGAGAGTTCAGAGTCCCAGAGTATAGGTTGAGGAGTAAAAGATCCTAGTACCACCCGATGGCGACGTGGGCCCGTAAGGCACACAGCCAAGTTAGTAAATGTTTTTGCAATGTCTAGACTCAACTTCGGCCAAGGAGTGTGGAAGGGGGATTCCTATAGGCAGTCGGCTCTGATACCAACTTGTGACGCCCCCGATTCAATCGTACACTAATCATGCACGCAAATGTGTACGATCAAGATCGTGGACTCACGGAAGATATCACAACACAACTCTACAAATAAAATAAGCCATACAAGCATCATAATACAAGCCGGGGCCTCGAGGGCTCGAATACAAGTGCTCGATCATAGACGAAGTCAGCGGAAGCAACAATATCTGAGCACGTACATAAGTTAAACAAGGTGCCATAAGATGGCTAGCACAAACCGGGATACAGACGAAGAGGAGCAGGCCTCCCGCTCGATCCTCCTAGGTTACTCCCGGTCGCCGCCGGGCTGCACGTAGTAGTAGGCACCTCCGAGTAGTAGTCGCCATCGACGGTGGCGTCGCTCCGGCTCCAAAGTCTGCTGCAGCAATCGAGTAGAGGTAGGGAAAAAAAGGGGAACAAGGCAACCGTGAGTACTCATCCAAAGTACTGCAAGCAAGGAGCTACACTACATATGCATGGGTATATGTGTAAAGGGCCATATCGGTGGACCGAATGCAGAAAGCCGAGTAAGAGAGGGATAGTTAGTCTTAACGAAGACTACGCTCGACACCTGCCTTGCAACAGGTAGGAGGGACAATCAAGTCCTCCAAGTAACATCACATAGCAATAATCCTACCCGCAATCCCCGCTCATATCCTCGAGCGAGAGCGACCACCGTTGTATCCGCACTTGGAAGGGTGTGTTTTATCAAGTATCCTGTTCTAGTTGTCATAAGCTCAAGGTACAACTCCAAGTCGCCCTGTTATCAAGATCACGGCTATCCGAATAGATTAACTTCCTGCAGGGTGCACCATCTTACCCAAAGACGCTTGATCCCATTTGGCCGGACACACTTTCTCGGTCATGCCCGCCGCAGAAGATCAACACGCCGCAGCCCCACCTAGGCACAACAGAGAGCCCAGACGCCGGTCTAAACCTAAGCGCCAGGGTCTCAGGCCCATCGCCTCGAGCACACCTGCACGCTATGCGGGCGCCGAAGCAGACCTAGCCTAACAGCGCTCCAGTCCAATCCGGCGCGCCGCTCCGTCACCGATGTCCGAAGTGCTTGGTGATACCACGACGCCGGATACCCATAACTACTCCCCGCGTAGATGGTTAGTGCGTATAAGCTCAGAGCCAACTCAGATCAAATACCAAGACCTCGTTAAGCGTGTTAAGTAACCGCGAACGCCGAACAGGCCAGGCCCACCTCTCCTAGGCGGTCTCAACCTGCCCCGCCGCTCCGCCTCAAGATCCACTCGCGTGTGCTCCATCAGCCGACCCGACTTTAGTCTCCACAAGTATCATGTATAAGTATATAGTATATACCGTGATCAACTCCCGAGTGATCACGGCCCGATAGTATAGCACGGCATTTGACGGACAAGAAAGTAGGTCCACAGATGAATGTACTAGCATCCTATACTAAGCATATAGGATTGCGTAAGGTAACAATGGTTACAAGGACAAAGCTATGCAGCAAGATAGGAGTATCTGAAAACAAGAATATGCTATACTACTCTAATGCAAGCAGATAGAGAAGAGTAGGCGATATCTCGTGATCAAGGGGGGGGCTTGCTGGTTGCTCAGCAAGAGAGAGGGTCACAACACCGCAATGAACTGCCACCGCAGCGTCGGTCTCGTAGTCTACCGAGAGAAGAGGGGAAGAAACAATGAATACCAAGTAACAGATGCATAACAATGCATGACATGCCGAGAAGCGATGCTAGGCGTGCCCTAACGTGGTATGAGGGGGTATCGGTTATAGAAACATCCGGAAAGTATTCCTGTTTTGGGTTTTCGAGCAGGAGCCGAGGGGAAAAGTTGCAGGTCTGATAGGTTAGGGGTGTGTGGCGATTTAACGGATCTGCGTATCCGGATTAAATCACGTCGCTCGAGCA
This sequence comes from Aegilops longissima, assembly GCA_021605205.1. Lineage (NCBI taxonomy): Eukaryota > Viridiplantae > Streptophyta > Magnoliopsida > Poales > Poaceae > Aegilops > Aegilops longissima. The sequence continues at coordinate 257,791,189 of CM038682.1, read as the reverse complement.
ACTTTCATGTTGAAAATATTTTAACCGAAGTTACGGAATAAAAGATATGATTTTTAAAAGATTTTAATAATTTCTGAAATTTAATTAATTAATTAATTAATTCAAAAATGTATTTATGACGTCAAGATGATGTCATGTCGACGTCAAGAATCAACAGGGTTGACTAAGTCAACCCCGACATGTGGGTCCTGTCATCATACTCTGCTAACTAATTAACCTAGTTTAGTTTAATTAACAATAGTTAATTAGGTTAATTAGTCATTAGGTTTAATTAATCAGGATTAATTAAATTAATTAATTACTTAATTAATTAATTAATTAGTTTTATTCATTTTTGTTTATTATTTATTTAAAGTCCATTATCCTTTTCTTTTTTATTTTTAAAAACGTTCTGCGGGGTGGGGCCCCCATGTCAGTGGCAGTGGGGGGTTGGACCGGTCAGCCCTGCTGACCGAGTCAACAGAGCGATGGGGGGGCCTTGGGCCCAATAGTCATGTGGCAAAGTGGGCCTCGTGGCCACGCTTGCGGGGGCGGAGTTTGCTCCGGTGGCTACCGCGGCGGGGGCGCCGGAGCCCGCGGACTTCGTGTTCGGCACAAACGGGCGCGATTCGGCGATTCGAAGCGCAAGGAGGACGGCGGTTCGATGGGGGCAAGGGGCGGGCGGACTCGGAACAGCGCCAGGCGAGCGGCGGAGGCGGCGAGGAGGTTCGGCTCCGTTCGGGGCGTGCTGGGGGTCGGGGGGCGAGGCGGAGCGCCGAGCCACAGGCTCGGCCCGTGACCATTTGGTCACCGGGGCGCCAGGCGTTGAGTTCCATGACGGGGCGTCCCGTGCGCGGAGGGGGAAGAGCCCGCCGGGCGCGGAGGAGGGAGAGGGAGGTGGGGACAGGCGTGGCGCGGTGACCATGAGGGGGCGGCCGGAGCCGGCGACGGGGCTCGGGGCGACGGTGGCGCTTCGGGAGGGGGACGAGGGGAGAGAGGAGGTGAGGGCGGAGCTCACTATGGGGGACGCGGGGTCTATGAGGGCGGCTCGGGGAAGCTCGGTGGCGACCGGCGAGGAGGCGGGCTGGGAGGCGGCCGACCGGCATCGGGCAGATCCGTGAGGCGGCGTGGGGGTCGGGGACGACGGGCGGCTCGAGGCGGAAGGGGAGCTGCGGAGCCAAGGCAGGTCGGGGAGGAGGGGGAATGTGCGGTCGGGGCGGCGGGGGTCGCCGGCGTCGAGGGGGACGAGGGAGCGACGGGATCGGCGGGGGCCGATCCGGATGGCGCGGGGGAGGAGAAAGGGGATCGGGGGAGGGGGCGAGTGAGGCTAGGGTTCCACCGAACGGGGGAGGGGGTGGATAAGGTGGGGCGGCCGGTTGGGCCGGGCCGTGGGGTGGCCGACTGGGCCAGGTGGGGGGGGGGGGGTTTGGCCAGTTGGCCTGCTGGGTCTTTCCCCCCTCAGTTGTTTTATTTTTTTCCTTTTCTTATTTCCTTCTTTTCTGTTTTAGTTTATTTAAAATACCAAAACACTTTACAAAAATGTATGCACCCCACCATAATTAGGTTTGCTATTTTTGACAACCCCCGAACATTTTAGTTTTAGTTTTTGAAAACTTTTATCGTTTGCTTTTGATTTGGATTTGTTTTAGACCGGGTTCGAATCAACGTGAGTTTAGTCACAGTAACCGAGGTGACGTGGCATCATTAGTGGGGATTACTGTAGCTTAATCACCCGGGCATCACAGCTATTATGACACGAAGCACGTATTCTGATCATAGAGTGATCATAAAGGGGGAAACCCGAAGCATTTTTGTGAGCAAAAGAGGGGTTCCCCTCCGATTTCTATTAAAGAAACCACCACGGAACCAACATGATCAATTAAACCCTAGGCATGGTCAATTAAACTGTATTATGGTTGTGCCATGGCAGATTTAAAGCTGCAAACCAGAGAAATGATATTTAGCATCTATTGTTTGCTTCTAACTAAGAACTAAATTCTAAGAGCTGAAAAGAAAGTAGAGTAACCAAGTTACGATCTATTTTCTGGTTGAGATAAAAAAGTTGAGGAGATATGAAGTACCACCTCTCTTGTGGCGCTGTGTAGGCATCGGGGATGTGATGGATGTCTGTGGTGTTGAAGCAGATCTGCGACAGTAGACGGGTGCATCGGGGGATAAGTCCTGTTGCGGTGGAACAGAAGGTCGTGTGAGCGGCCCCAGCAAAGAGGACGACGGCGCCGATGAAGGGAGAGGACGCGATGCATGGCTCTTGGTCCGTCATCGTGGATGAGAAAGGTTCATCTCTAGCAGTGGACGAGCGGTCTTGGTAGGCACTCCAGCATGGTGGAGGATGGTGGCGTTGGATGGGGTGGAGGACGGCGGCGATGGATGGGGTGGCGGACGGAGGAGGCTGGTGTGGGGATGGTGTTCTAGCGTTGACGGTGTATGAATGGGAAAATAGAGGGAGAGGTACCGGGAACCATGTTTTAGGGATGCGCCTGTCTGAAATATGGGAAAGTTATGAACTTAGCCCCCGTTTAAAATTTGGACGTCTCGTCGGTTGGGGATAGGACGGTAATCTCGCATCTCGCCAATGTTTTCCTAGAGCGATTTCAGGCGAGGAGAGGGTGTTTTGGCGCCCATGGTTGGCGCCCATGGTTGGCGCCCATGGTGTATGAACAGGGCCAGGTAGGGCGGTTGTGTCACGTCTGAGTGAAGTTACAAACCTGTCCCTATTGAAAATATTTGCCTACATCTATTTCGGCCGAGTCGAGTTTGTTGTGCCGCCCACCTTGTATGAATGTGGAAATTGAGGGAGAAACCGAGGTCTTTCGGATGAGCTAGAATCAAATGTGTTTTGTCGCCCATGTTTGGCGCCCACCGGGTCGGAATGGGCTCAGAGGCGGTTGTGTCACGTCTAATTGAAGTTACTAACCTACCCCTATTCAAAGCAGTGGAAATCGGGCCGATGGATTGTCTGTGTAATGGGTAGACAATAATTTCCATCTCCCAAACACTTGGCTGCGGGCAGCCGACGTGGGAGTGTACATTTTGCCGCTTCTTTCGAATTTTGGGACAATAAGCATCCACATTTACCCTGGCAACTAAATTCGAATCCATTTTGTATTCCTATACGAATCTTTATAAAATATTCTATGTGTTTTTATATATCTTCAAAAGCATGACAAAGATGTATTCCACTGTCATATATGAATATGATTTACAAATGCCGATACTCAAATTCAGAAGCTAGAATCCAGTTTAAGGTGAATTCGAATATTTGGAACACTTTATGTCCAACTCAAATGTCACACGCAGCATAATGTGTACTCCCATTTAGATATTTACACAAGCGATGTACCAAGATTCAAATACCGAGTCAATCAACCAAGAGTGTACATAACTAACAGACATGTAAACACTTATAGAGTATATGGATCAATAATATCAATTAACATACATAAGCCAGGCCACTGTACTTTTTTTTCTAGAACAACATCCTTTTTTAGCGAAGCTACTACAACATCTTGGCACTTTCCGATGCGTGCCACTTATGGTCCATCTATACTACTATTATTGATGAATGCACGTTCAGCCCGATTGGCATATTTGTAGGTCTGGCACAACAATCAAAATGAAATGTCTCCGAGTCTTATCAATTAATACAAACTTGGGCTCAAATAAAATTAGAAACCAAAAAACAAAAAACAATTATTACATGATCTCTAAAACAAATGGTTTGATTGATTACATGGACAAACAACACAAAGGTTATTCGATGGAAAGAACATTTCACCTATGATTTACCAAGTGGGAATTTAATTTCCTTTTTTCCTTCAGGACCTTAACAATGTGGTCAGTCTCAGCTTGCTTCGTTTTTAAATCCACCAAATATTTAATAGTTGTCTTGAGTACTGCTTGTGAATGTGTTGTTTGCTTCTACTTCATCTCTAAGTGCAGAAGCAAAATCTCTTTCTAGCACTAGTTTAACCTCTAGAGCATCAACAGTTGGCAGTTCATGATGCACGATTAGGCCGGTGCCACTGCTGTGGGATGATACAACGTCCATGGGGACCTCACTCTTTGATCTTGGGCTAACATGTTTTGCCATTAAAGTTCTGATTGGATTCCGAAAAGTTGAAGTTAGCAAAACATCTCAACTAGGAGTTATAATAGCAAACCAGTTAAACAAACAATGAATTAAGGAGTTTCAATTGGATGCTGAAAAGTAGTTATTAACATCATTGTAACCGGTTGTTGCAGCAGTAAAGTAGTTAAACAAACAAGTTTTGCAAAAGGTACCTATTGTGGCATTGGAGTTTCTCTTGGATCCTGAAAAGTTGAGTAGCCAGTAACGTGATTAGAGCAACCGGTTGCAGTAGCAAAGCAGTTAAACAAACAAGTTTTGCAAAAGGAACCTATTGTGGCATTGGAGTTTCGCTTGGATCCTGAAATGTTGAGTAGTCAGTAACTTGATTAGAGCAACAAGTTACAGCAGCAAACCTGTTACACAAATATATTTTTGAAAATGTACCTGCTGTGCAATTGGACTTCCAATTCGATCCTGAAAACTTGAAGTTGGTAAGATGATTATAGCAACAAGTTACAATAGCAAACCAGGTAAACAAGGAAATTTTTGAAAACATACCTGTTGTGCCAACGGAATTCCAGTTGGATCCCGCAAACTTGAATGTTAGCAATCAATAAATAATGTTTTGCAAGAGCCATAAGAAACTAACATCAAACTAGTAAAACTAACCGGTTTTGGCAACGTATTTAATTGCACATGAACTAGTAAAACTAACAAGTTCTTGGCAACGTATTGAAGTAACAAGTCAGTACCATTTACCAACAACACAGACATCTGTAAATTTCTTTGATGTAAGCAAAATGATTCCAACACATATATAAGTTAAAAAGACGGTGTCCCTCATATAAACTTCACAGTTGTCTATCTATGAACATGCAAACATTACTAGTGCTAAAAGTGCTAACAGAAAACCATTTAAACAAACAGGGTATCGGAACGTTAATTACACGTGAATTCTCCTGCACCCTAGAAGTACATATGACCAGCTATCTACGTGCTTAAGTAGCTATTTAAGTTCTGGCAACCAGGTAATTCTTAACAATAAGTATCAAACACTTAGATAGGCGCAGTCTATAATAGGATTAACAGGCTATGGCATTATGTAATCAATAGCAAACAAAATTAAGACAATCAACGTAATTGAACAATTTTGCAATAAGTGGCTAACTAAAATTCCGAGAAGAAGATAACTAAACTTACGCTAGCTCTTTATACAGGCACACTGCAACTTCTTTTTCGCTTGCAAGGTTCTACGAAGGAGTTCGTGGCACCAATTGCTTGGATACGTAGTCCCAATACTTCTTTCTTCCCACACTACATTGGCAAGTCGAATGGTTAATCTGGTGAGATGGAGCGTCCTTGATATGTTATATGAGGATGTGTAGTCAGACTAGTTGTAGCCACACACATCACACTGGCTTTTACTTTATATTTCATGCGATTACATTTGGCATATCGAGATCTAAGCAATCTACAATAGGATGAAAAGACTGACATCCTTCACATTATTGGCGAACTCAGTTCATAGAAACAAGCAATTCAACCATTCTGTGGGTAAATCAAAAGCGCCACTGGAATATTTTTCACTACCCCAATCATACACACAAAAAGGGGGCGACGCCACCATAGGGGCTGGTATGGGCGGCCGCCTCGGGTGGTTGGAAAGTGTGCACCTAGTTTGAGTCGTCCAGGTTGGCCCATGCTAGTTTTGTTCGGCCCAACGCACAAGCAGGCAATGTAAAAAATGAATAAAAATGTTTCAATTTGGATGGGCCAACAACGTAAGTGCAAGGCAGGCCCTATAGCAGGCTCACGGCCCAAACGAGCGCCTCCCATATCGATTGACAGCAGGAAAAATCCCAATTCATTCGCTCCAACCTACAGTCTGGTTTGCTCCTAACCTAGCCGCCGCTGGACAGACCGACACAGCACTTCCTCGCGCCCTCGTTGGAGGGCGGTCGCCGGGCTTCAATTGAACAGAAGGACAAGAAGATGAAGATCCAACCCTGGTGTAGCTCGTGGGAGGCAGCGGCGGCAAGACAGCATGGCATCGAGCTTGCAAATGCATACGATCGCAGCTTCCAAGAGTAGCATGCGAACGAGCAGGTACATCACATCCCTGATTATATCTAATTCAACATTTCAATTTCTGGCCAATAGTTAAAGCTGACGGTGTTGTAAAACTGCTTGCATGTAGGGAATCTATGAGAAATGAAACCAATTTCTGCTTATTTTATAACTCCCCCAATCAATACTGAACTGACTGAATCTGATGTATCTAATCAAGTTTCCGGTGCAAACATACAAGCTCATGTTGTTCTTGAGCCTGAAGTGTCTAATGAACAGACTGCTAATAAAGGATTTGATGCAAACATTTTACATGCTCCTAGTGATGAACATATAGTGTCTAATCAGGGATCTAATGCAAGCATTTTGCAAGCTCCCATTGAAGGATTTAGTGTCTAATGATGATCTGCTATGTTGAGAGAGACATACAGATTTGCAGGCATTGATGACAAGCAAATTATAGTACATTTTCATGGCTTGAGGAAACGTCGAGGCCACCTACCAGAAAGTCCCCATATCATGACAATGTAGCATAAATAATTTTCTAATCTGTTGTTTGAAACTATTGCCATACTTGTGTAGGATATATATATTGATATGCAGTTTGCGCACTGGTTATAGGTGCAATTACACTTCGATATTTTCAGCCAGAGAACGAATAATTCAAGCAGGTACAGACCATGTTAGTAGTCCTTGTGAACCATGTTGCATTTTGTGTTTTTTGGTGTTTGCATCATTTAGTGTTTTATAATCTGAACTACTTTGGACCTTTAGCTGATTTTCAATGTGCATGTAGCTTCACATTTCTCAAGTTATGTTGATTTCAGGAGTGCAAGTGCTTTCGTCTTTTTTAAGTTAAATGTTCGCCCCTGGTAACTTGAATTCGTGGATCCGCCACTACACACAAATCATACACGCATGCCAGTATGAATTAAATGAAATGTAGGGACCTACACTATCTTGTTGTACAGGCTCATTGCAGCTCTGCTTGCGCTTGGGATGTTCCATGTACAAGTCCATGTTACCACTTGCTTGGATGTGAAACAGGCCTTGTGCTCCTTGCATCACCCTCTGCATTTTTGACACGATGAATGGTTGATCAAATAAGAGGAATCGACCTTGCTGTTGTACCGGAGGACAGATACTTACAAGGTTATACGGGTGTGCACGATGTGTACCAGATCCCGTACCACCGTCATGCTTCGCTAAAAAATGGTTTTGCTTGTTTCAGATGATATCTCCAGAAGAAATAAGAGTTAAAGTCAGAATTTCATAGGCGTGTAAGCTAAGAGAGCAGTGAAACGATATCTAAACATCGTCAGAACAGTGCACAAGGGAGTGATGTGTGGATAACTAGTTCGGGCCGGCGTTTGGGCATGCTCGCCTAGCTAGAGTGCGGGTCACTTCAGAGCCGTTGAGGGTGATGCGCTGGCGTTGGCTGGCCGTGCACGGATGTAGATCTTGTGTGGCAGCGGAGTGCTATGATGCAGTGGACGAGACCGTTGGTGAAGCCCCAACGGCCTCGGGGGGCAGAGGTGCGACGATGTGCTCGGTGAAGTAGCCTCGGTGAGGTGGGAGACGGCGTCGGTGAAGCGCACCTGATGCGGAGGAAGTTGGTGTCTGTTCGTCACGTCGGATGTGGCGGTCGATGTTGTCGGTGGACCACCCGGTGCGGTGGACGAGGGCGTAGATGAGGTAGGTCCAGTGCGGTGGTGAAGCGCGACAGTCGTCTTCGTCGTCGTCGTCCGGCACAGAGGTGGGGAAAGAAACGAGACGAGGGGCGATTCGAACTTTGCTTGGGTTGGCAGAGAATTGGGGATTTGAGCAATCTGGGCGCGGAAGGGGACAATGGAGTAGGGAGAATTTGCTGGGCTGGAATTGGGGCCGCCAGATATTTCAATCTGAAACGTGGAAGCGCGAACTTATTTTGTTGTCGTCCTTTTTTGTGGGGAGGGGGGTGGGTGGCTGGGTGCTAAGCGTCCGTACTACACACGCGACCACCAGGACATGACCCTGGTCTGCCTGGTGCACCTACATTTGAGAGGAGATTTGAGAATACAAATGAATCTTCTTTCATTTGCAAACGAATCTCTATGTGTTACCATGCCCGTGTTTTCCTTGCAAATAATTAGTCATTCGAAACGAGATACTATAAATTAGTTAATGAGGAGTTATTTGAAAAAAACGAAACGGTATCCACGGTATCCACGCTAGCGTGGATTAGAGTGTGTGTGTCACATAATTAGTTATTTGAATTAGAGTGTGTGTCACATAGCGATCTCCAATTCTAACATGGATTGCGCATTTCAGTGTATCCATGCTACTTTTTTAATACAAATTCATATGTATATGATGAACACCATGGTAGTGAGAAAACTTTTGGATGGATTCAAACATATGACCTACAAAAATAGCACAACAATCTAGTCAATGTCAACTTTTCCAAACCTAGTATGGCACAAATTCGAAATAATTACCCATATGCATGGTCCTCAGTTCAAATCTTACAATGTACACCGAATTGAAACATCGATATTAAGTCTAGTACTATCTACATTCAAAAGTTTTTAGCCCCCCCCCTCGGCACACACGGTACATACTTCCTGTATCGGTCAATCTTCCTCTCCTAACCACCTTAGGAAGCTATCGGTTTCCGACCCACGTTCATTCTTTCTCTCCATGTTTCGATCTCTAACTCTCTCAAATATACAACCTCCTTTTTCCACTCTGTTACCAAATGTATTTACCTCACACACCCGCCATTGCACCCCATGCCAACCTCTCTCTCTCTCTCTCTCTCTCTCTCTCCCTCCTCCCTCCCACCCTATCTCGCTATATACATGCATTGCTTATCTAGCCCCCAACCTCTCATGCGCACGCACGCACGTTGTCTATCTAGGTCACTCCCTCGAGATTGTCTCACTCTTTCTTTCGCATGGCGGGCACACTCGCTCAATCTCGCTCTCTTTATCTGAGTCTCAATTAACCTCGTTTTCTTTCACACACAAATGATATATCTCCCTGTTCGGGTCTCGATCGACACACTTTATACTCTCTCAAGAAGATTGTCTATCTAGGTCAGTCCATCCAAGCCGCCCCCACTCTTTTGACCTCATGGCGGGCCACGCTCGCTCAATCTCTCTCTCTCTCTCTCTCTCTCTCTCTCTCTCTCCTCTCTCTCTCTGTGTCTCTCTTTGTATGTCTCGATTGACCTTGCTCTTTCTCGGACACAAACGATATATCTCCATGTTTGAGCCCAATTCGACATATTCATATTGTATACGCTCTCACGCACATTGTCTATCTAGGTCACCCTCTCCAACCCGTATCACCCTTTCGACCGCACGACTCGCTCAATCTCTCTCCCTTTATATATGTAATAGATTGACCTTGCTTCCTCCACTACTAGAAAAAAGGCTATTAGTGGCGCACCAGTTTTTGTTATTAATGGTGCACTATAGGTGCGCCACTATTAACACGCCACTAGTAATTGTTAGTAATGGCGCACCTTTGATGCGCCATTGGTAATCCAAATACCAATGGCGCACCATATGGTGCGCCACTACTAACCCTTAGGTGCTCCACTGGTATTCCCTCCAGGTGCGCCACTAATAGCCTTATAGGTGCGCCACTAGTAATAAAGGAAGGTGCGCCACTAATAAGCGCTTAAATGCACCACTAGTAATGTATCTGGAAAACAAAAAAAATCCAAATTTACAAAAAACAACCTAAAAGGAAAAACAATTTAAAAACAAAAAATGAAATAGAATCATAATTTTTATTATAGTAAGAATATTACAATGTCTTCACAAGTATCCAATAAAAGGAAAATTGCATGGAAATAAAAGAAAATCCTAAAACTAATCTTCTAGTAATCTTTTCTTCTTTTTCTTCACTTTATCCCTGCAAAATGTAACAAAATAAACAGAAAGACAAACAAACTATTTATAACATGTCAATACTGTCATTTTTTATGCAGAACTAGATATGAGCATATATTTCCAGAATTACATGGTGTGAATATTGTATGAGTAAGATTATAATGGAAATGAATTTATCTAACAGAGCTAAATAATCAGGGCATTTACCTTTTGATAATATTATTATACTATACTACCACTATACTACTCCACTTGCATTTTTTAGATGAGCAGATCTGAGATAGACATCTGTTCAAGTGGCTATAGGTAGGCTTGAAGAATTCTCATCGGTTCAAGTGGCTACAGGTAGTCGCACAGCTCGAATATAGACTACTAGTACTATTTGAAAAGAAAACAAGAGCAAATCTGAACGTACACATTGAGCTAGAAAGAAAATTCATCACGAAACAGATGGCCGGCGACTTACTTCCATACGTTGAGGATCTCATTGTGCCCGACGAAGACGCTGCGGAGCGCATCGCGGACGGACTGCTCACAGCGATAGCTGCCGCAGTTGAACTGGTTGTCCTGCAGGTAGTCCAGCAGCCAGGAATTAAAGATAGGAGGGCTATAACTAAAAGAACTAACATCTTAGAAAGCAAAAAGAGATAAGGCATATATGCAAAATACATATGAAGTGGTCTTCACCAAATTTGTTGAAACGTGAAAGAAATGTTTTAGCAGTACCAATGATACATGTCAAATTAATTGTTCCTGTCATGACAATGTAAAAGTAGTACTTGCATGCCAATGAAGACTTGCTAGTGTCAGATTCTATGAGGTTCAGGACATGTGTAATTGTGCCAAGTTCACTTGTAATGCCATTATTCATGATCTGAACTTTATCCTCCACAAAATAAAATAACAGTTGATCCATGCGAATGATACTTAATTTTGAAGCTATTGTTAATTTATAAACTGAATATAAAGTGAGTTTATATATTCAGAAACAGAAAATTCAGTTAGGCTACTGTTAACTAAATTTTGGAGTGTATACTTAACAAAGGCTTCATTTGAATGTACAACAAATTAAAAATATGTGTTCATGGGGCAGCAGCACTAAGAACTGAAAGAAAAGGTGCAGAAAAAGCTACTGAAAAACAATATCGAAGTAGTGCAGAGATGTTGTTGAGGCGCTGATCGAACCAATCGATAGTACTACCACTCTTCTTTTTAAGGCCCATTAACGTGATAAAGAGGTTACAACCCTGCCATCGCATTTACGACAACGACAAGGTTGCTGCTGCTGCAGGACAAAAATGTGGAAAATGTTATACATGTAGTTACCAATCCAAGATGTGGAACATGAAAAACGGTCCTCTGACAACTCGAGAGACAAGTGACTGGTTCATTGCCGGTATCAAATTCAACGTATGGCACATATGTGAAAATAATGTTACTACATGTGGGCACCACTTGAAAATACAGTATGTATGATTTCGAACTGGGCATTACAAGAAGACACAAACTTGTTTAAATAGTTGTCAGTTGAAATAATTTACATGGATCAAAGGCTGTACTTTTAACTACTTGCTACTTAAAAGTTTTAAATAGCATGTGAAAAACTAGTGCGTCTAGTACGACAGCATATGACAATGAACTATAGTAATCTACTGAACATTTTCATAATTAGTTGCATAAGTATAGTTGTTTGACACTTTGGTTACTACAGGGTTGTTTAGTTTCAGCCCCCACCAGCCCTTCCAAAATGAGGGTGTGTAAACTTTTTGGTGAAGGAAATCGCCGCCAACAACTCGCCCGCATGCTGGTATAGAATTGCAAGGGCTGGCAAAAAAATTGGCTGGGATCCGAAATTTTGGATGCGATCCAAACACTTGCCAGCCTGTTGGTCAACGGCCAATATTTTGGAAGGGCAGCCGTGGGCTGCCATCAAAACAGGCCCTACAAAAGTTTAGATCAACACATCACTGAAAAACATATCAGTAATGTACTAAAAAATCACAGACCAAAACACAAAAATGTCTCTTTAGTAAGGAGTGACATCCATTCATCCATTCAAAATACTGAATAATCTCAGAATAATGCAGTATCTAGAGGTCATCACCCAACCACTACAGGCCACCTAATTCCTATCAACTTTGTGTTTTCTCATTTCTGAATTGATTCATACATGCTTTGAATTTGGCGTTCATCACCTTATATATGTATAACTAAGTGCCATAAGCAACTACTAGTAGTGTCTACAGAAAGTGAAGAATCAACAAGCAAGTAGTAAAAATATTAAGCTTCAGACTTTACCAACATAGCAAGATTGATAAGAGTATCTTGATATTGCAAACCCAGTCCTGCTACCTACAAAGTGAGCAATGATTAATCGCCTGCGTTATTAGGGGAATAAAACGGAATAACATAATCATTTTCTCTTTGAATGAACCTTTTAGTATATGGCCCATGAATTTGGCCCTCGACATATCTTTACCTTGTTAACTGTAATCACATAATATTGACTTCTTGTGCATAGTTACTAACAAAAGGCTATTCCTAGTACAGTTCACTGTTATTTCTCTGAATGTAGAGTCTAGTCACATATTAGATGTTCTTGAGCATGATGGAGATTGCATAATCTTGCAGCTTAAAAGGGAAACTTGAGTTGAAATTATTCATTGTAGAAATTTATAGACAGTCGGGAACATTTTTAGTATAAACCATGCATACCTTTGATAAGACCAAAGGAAATTGATCTTACTCCTTATCTACATGAACTGCAACTAGGTAAAGGAGATCTCAAATACGTGGTTAGAAGAATCAAATTCCAGATCACAAATCCTACATCAGGAAAATATGGAAGAAAAAGGAAGCAGCGAAATATTACCATCGAGTAGTTCGAAGGGGAGCAGATCTAATGGTGCTGTAGTCAGGTTCCTTGCAGAGTTTCCGACCCATCCTCTAGCCTGCCTGCATCATTGCGTTGCCTCTCCCAAACCTGGACCGTTTGAAGATGTAGAGATTTGTGTTATACCACAATCTGAGTCCCTCTGGTGTTAATTATACAGTCTGACATTCAGTAGCTTTGCGGCTATTGATAATTTCTGCCACAGCAAGAAGGAAAAATAGGGGTTACCGGGAGTAGCTTCCCCATCTAAACCAGATACTGCCTGTACATCAATCCCCACCCCGCCATAGATCAGACAACACATCCCCACCCACATCGCGGTTGAGGAGGAGGATGAAGGAGGGTACGGAGTACCTGGAGGTAGTGGCCCATGAGGTCCCACTGGTTGCCGCGGTTGCCGGTGTCTGCGCACACCTTCTGCGTGATGAGCGAGGAGAGCCGGTCCAGCACCTCCTCGTACTCCCCCGCCGCCGCGCCACCTGCACATAAATCCCCACCCCGCCGCACGAAAGCGGCAGCCATCAGTACAGTACCCAGCCCAACACGCACCACTAGTGTCACCCCACAAAGCTAGCAAGCCCCGATCGGGTCGCGTCGCTCACCTGCGTGCTCCGCAGCGGTGGGAGTGGTGGAGGAGGAGGACTCCATGGCGCGAGGGAGGAAGCGGCGGGTGTGGGAGGAGGCGAGCGGCGAGAAGAGGAGTAGGCGGCAGCGGAGGCTGGCGGCGGCGACGAAAGGGGGGTGAGGCATGGGCGGCGGGGGAAGATGCGGCCGGGGCTTCCCGATCTAGATCGAAGTCGAGGGAGGTGGGTGGGTGTGTCAGGAGGAAGGGGAGGGGAGAGAACGTGACTAGAGGGAGGGGATAAGGGGTGATAGCAATGGCGCACTGGTAGGGGTGCGCCATATGTATAGATAGCAATGGCGCATCTCTTAATAGTGCGCCACTACTAGTTAAAACTAGCAATGGCGCACTTTTTCCTGGTGCGCCACTGCTAAGTCTGAGGAGGGATGTGGGGCGAGGACAAAACTAGTAATGGCGCACCACACACTAGGTGTGCCATTAGTAATATGGCCACTAATGGCGCACCCATATCTGGTGCGCCACTGCTATATACTAGCGGCGCACCACATATATGGTGCGCCATTAATGTCCATATTATCTATAGCCGTTTTTGTAGTAGTGCTCCCACGCACAAAATATGTCTACATGTCTATGATTGGATCATATGCTAAGATCTATCTTACAGCCCTCGCCCTTCCCAAAAGCTCAATCGGACAATATCTCTCCAGAGCATATATATATTTTCAATGAGTGTCGGACCACACTCACTTTGTCTCTCTATCTATAGGTCTCTCGATTGACCTTGCTTTCTCATGCCGTATCTTCCACACATTGAAGCTACCTCTCCATCCCTCGCAAAGCCGGAGCTATTTACATTGCGAGGGGGACTCCAACCTTGGCTTAATAAGTGTAGGAATTTATTTCTATGGTAGATTATATTTTCGTAGCATTCGGCCCACAACTACTCCAAACACCGTTGCAACCCCCGCACCTCCCCCAATTGATTTCCCTCTGGCTCGGTCATAACTCCCTCGCACGTCCTTTCTCGCGTTCAACGTCGCACCATGGTATTATTGCAAAAAACTCTGATTATTAAAAATAAGCTACAAAACTACACACCGATAGTCCACTTGGAATGGAACAAATTTCAACCCACAAATTAAAGTGCCACAAACTACACACCGAGGGGCCCACCTGTCATGAAACAAATTTGGACCCATATACAAATTAAAAAATAAAGGACGAGGATCGAACACGCGACCAGGGCCTTCAAGCGGCACATCAATAGGCAACATACGTAGAACAACAATGTTTGTTGTACCCCCCTTTGTTCATATAATGTTTTTATATTACCACAACCTATTTAATGGATAACATGTAATATTGTTTTTAGTACATTAGTGGGACCGGCTCGATAGCACGTACTATTCGCCTTCACTTACTGGTGGGTTCCATGTGTGCTCTCTCTCTCTCTCTCTCCTCCCCTTCTGCGTTTAGACTCACTGGCAAACACGAAGAACTCGCGGGCGATGTTGGCATTGACCATATCTGGACGCGTTCACAAGTTACGGCACCAGTTTCACGTACTAGTAGTACTAGTCAATGTGTACGTGCAATGCACGTTAATTTGGAAGTATATTAAGTGCATGCGGATATTAAGTAGGATATTATTTGCGTGTTATTATGTGGTTAGCACTATTTTTGGCATGAAATTAACTGCACGCTAAACGTGTTGAGCGCTCAACCTTAAAGCAGTCTAGGTCATTCGATGAGAAGGAATACATGTGGCTCGATGACGTTTTATATTTAATTTGATACGGTTCTAGCAGAACATTCAATCGATCAAACCATAGATTTCATTCAGTCTGACTCCGACTTTACATTCATACGGTGATCGATCTAAAATAAACGGAAGTGATAAATGTTCAAATTTTAAGCATGGCAATCCGAACGTTTTTCATGGCAAATTTGGATTACGCGGCAGCGGCGTCTTGCAGTGGGAAGCGGCTCCTCTGTCATGCTCTGTGTGTCGTCGGGCCATTGACCGATGGCGACGGCGGCGTCTTGTGCCATTGTTGCCGTACTCCTGGATGTTGGCCCTAGCTTCAAGGAAGGCCACAATGTTCTAGACTTTGGTCTCTAGGAGCGAGTCAACTGGCGGGAGGAGGCGACTGGCGTTGGTGCAAGGAAGCGGTCGACGGCGGCCATCCATGCTGCTGAGGGGGGCACTGGCACCCGTGCGGGGACAGGCGCTGGCAATGGCGCGGCGGAGACATTTGTGTGCACGGGCACTGGCACGGGCGCGCATATCAGGGCATGCGCAGGCGCATGAGCTGGCAGGTGCACAGGCACCGACACGGGCGTGCACGTCAGTGCACGCGCTGGCAGGTGCACGGGCGCGTGAAAGTCGGCGGGGACCTCGTGGAATCCCGTGGCATCAAGCTCGGCGACAATGTATGGCTCCCAGCCCATCAATGCCATGGGGATGGGTGCTGGCGCAGTCGGGGCGACGGGAGACGGAACGGGCGCGGGGACAGGTGCGACGTCTTCCCGCAAGGCTGATTCAAGCTCGTCCCAAAGCGCCTTATGTTCTTGAGACTCTGGCTGGGCGTCTTCCTCAGGAAACTGGAAGACTAAGGGCAGGCCATCGTGATGCGGCATGGCGTATGTTTAGGTCAGGATGGTTGGAGGTAGACGACAGGACAATCAGAGAGGAAGAGAGAATATTTTAGCGATACCGGGTAGTGCGGGGTTGATTTTAAACTGCGGCGCCGACGATATTAAAAGTGAGAGCAGTTGGGATGAAGGTGGGCAGCGGAGCCTGGTCAAAGGGCTCACCTCCCGGTGAGCCTACGCATTAGTCTGCTCACACGCCTCCCTATTAGCCGGCGCAGCGGTCTTCTCGCACGCCTCCCGTCGACTCACACACTTACTCCGATGGCACTTGTCGATGAGAAGCGGGACTCGTGGCGGCATGTAAACGCCCATAGTTTCAATAGTTCAAGCGTTCGCCTTAACGTGACAGGTCTTTGTTCCAAAATACATTGGCTCTTCATTTGTGCAACTTGTCATAAGAAGCTTTTCTCAAATTGAAGAAAAAATACGAAGGAATATTTGTGCCATATCACATGACCATGCTCAGTTTCATGAATTTCTGGTCACTATTGGATTTTCTGAAATTTAAAATCCAGGATTAGAAACAATATCATAACCTGCATCATGCAATTAATTTTCAAGCGATACATATGTCCTGTTGTATTTCTTAAGAAAGGATTTGGTCAAACATTTTTCTTAGTTAGACTTTAGACAAGTTATATATGCAGAGTAAAATGATAATTTGTCTGTACGAGTGCATTGCCTGATATATTAACTCTTTTTTTGTTTGAGGGGTCCCTGATATATTAACTCAAGTACTAGACACGAACAAACAGGCTCAATTCTTTGCTCATCCTGGTGTAGTATTAGTAGTACTAGGCAATGCAATTGACGGGTGACCTTGGGGAGCGGCGACCAAGGGAATTGAACCGTGCTCGGCACGGTAGGTAATGTTGTCTAGTTACTAAAGATCCCTCCGTTGTTCATCGGTAGTCATTATGGACCGGGGACATGAGGGGAATTTCCTAGGGCTGGAATTCTGGCCGCCAGATATTTCGAATCGAAACACGAAGGCTCGACTGGTTGGGGTTGGCTAATGTGCGTACCACGCACGCCACCAGAAGGACACGAGCCCGTTTTTTTAGGATCAACATGAGCCAAGGTCTAGCTAGTACGCTGTTGGGTACCATTCGATAATACGAAAGGAATCTTTTAAAAGCTCTGATACCAACTTGTCACGCCCAAGATGCGACCCTATCCTAAAGGAACTCAAAGGTCCCACCAAGGATAGAAGCGCATCTTGAAGACGCTTTTGCAAGGTGGATATCATTACATCAACATTACATAATAGACGGGATACATACAAGGCATACAAATGACGCAAGAATACATCAATAAAACCTATACAAGAACAACATCCGACTACAGATGAAACATAAACAGAAACTCAAACAATATCCACCCTACTAGCCCAGGCTGCCGACCAGGAACCTATCCCTCAAACAAAGAAGAAGCAGAAGAAGAACTCCAACACAAATAAACATCGCTCTCACATCATGATCATCACATAACCTGTAGCTGCAACTATTGGTGTAGAATCTGTGAGCCACGAGGACTCAGCAATCCCATTACCATGGGTATCAAGACTAGCAAAGCTTAATGGGAAAGGAAGGGGTAAAGTGGTGAGGTTGCAGCAACAACTAAGAATGTATGGTGGCTAACTTACGAAACAAGAGCGAGAAGAGGAGCTTAGCCAATGGTCGTCAACTAGTAATGATCAAGAAGTGATCCTGAACTCCTACTTACGTCAAACATAACCCAAAAACCGTGTTCTCCTCTCGAACAACCCCGAAAAGAGACAATCACGGTTACACACACGGTTGGTGTATTTTAGAAGAGTTTACTCCAAGTTTCCTACAACCGGATATTAACAAATTCCCATCTGCCACATAACCGCGGGGACGGCTTCCGAAAGTTCAAACCCTGCAGGGGTGTCCCAACTTAGCCCATCACAAGCTCTCACGGTCTACGAAGGATATTCCTTCTCCCGGGAAGACCCGATCAGTCTCGGAATCTTGGTTACAAGACATTTCAACAATTGTAAAACAAGACCAGCAAAGCCGCCCGAATGTGCCGACAAATCCTGATAGGAGCTGCACATATCTCGTTCTCAGGGCACACCGGATTGTCCATACTTCCGTAGGCGAGCCTGTGGTTTCCCAGGTAGCCCGGCGGTTGACAAAGTTGGACCAAAACTCACGACGAGCACCGCCCCGGGGTAATAAGATGACCCTCAGGAGCGTGACTCCCAAGGGTAAAAAAGGCTAGGTGAGGCAAATGTAAAACCAAGGTTGGTCCTTGCTGGAAGAGTTTTATTCAAGGCGAACTGTCAGGGCGGTCCCATAAATTACCCAACCGTGTTAGGGACGCAAAATCCAGGAACATAATACCAATATGACGGAAACAAGGGCGGCAAGAGTGGAACAAAACACCAGGCATAAGGCCGAGCCTTCCACCCTTTACCAAGTATATAGATGCATTAGTAATATAAGAGATATTGTGATATCCCAACATAAACATAATCCAACATGGAGCAATCTTCATCTTCACTTGCAACTAACAACGCTATAAGAGGGGTTGAGCAAAAGCGGTAACATAGCCAAACAACGGTTTGCTAGGAAGGGTGACAAAGGTTAGAGGTTCATGGCAATTTGGGAGGTTTGATAAGCAAGTGGTAGGTAACGCAGCATAGCGATAGAACGAAGCAACTAGCATAGCAATGATAGTAGTGAGATCCAAGGTGATGGTCATCTTGCCTGAAATCCCACTAGGAAGAAGAACGAGTCCATAAAGAAGATGAAGCCACGAAGACGAACCAAGCGTAGACAAACGAATCCTCACGATCGCAACGAAACGGGAACTATCGAGAAGAAGCACACAACATGGTAAACACACCACACATGAACAAGGCATGATGCTCAACCAAGTATGATGCATGTCCATTTAAATAAGGCATGGCATGGCAAAGTGCAACAAACAATACTACAAGTTAAGTGGAGCTCAATATGCAACGAGTTGCATATTGAGGGAACACCACATTCAATTATTTAGTTCACTCTCGTTTATGAACAAGACAAGATTAAATGTTGGTTAACATGGTAAGATGTGGAGCATAATAATACTACCTATCTAGGCAAGTTTAAAAGAGGCCGGAACAACAAACAACAATTCCGAAAAATCCTCATAAGCATATTTCTAATTTGTACAGTTCTGCCCTATACACAATTTAAATGTTGTTAAAAAGCAAAATAAAGTGCAGAAAGTTAATCTATGCATTTTTCTACCCCATTTACATATAAAGTTAAATTAAAACGGAGCTACGGTTATTTACATATGAATTAAACCATTTTAGCATGTCATTTATGTGAATTAAAAACAAACAGCATGTTAAACATCTTAAACATGGACGAGAACAACATATTATGAAACTAGATGAAATTCTAAGCATTTTGCATAAATAGTTTGTTTAGTTTGGATGCATGCATATTTAGCTATAGACAATGTAAAACAGTGGCAATTATGTAAATATGCATGCTCTGGAAAATGCTAAAATCACACAGCAGAAAAAAGACACATACGTGGGCCAGAAGCAACATAGTGCAACGGCCCAGAACTAGAATCGGGCCCAACCGGCTATGGGTGTGTGCGTGCAATAGAAAAGAAAACAGAGCAAAAATTGGGGCGCCTGGGACTTGAGCCCCAGACCCCTCAGATGGATAGTGGCTGCGCCAGCCACTGGGCTAGCTATGTGTTCATGATGACAAGGGAGATTGGCAGAGGAAAAGCCATAGGGCCATTTGCATTTCTGCCCCTATGAAACGCCCTCGATGCGGCTATATCTCCCACGTGTCGAAGCACGACTTAGAGGCATAACCGCATTGAAAGCAATGTCGCAAGTGAGGTAATCTTCACACAACCCATGTAATACATAAGGGAAAGGGATACATAGTTGGCTTACAATCGCCACTTCACACAATACATGGGTAAAACATTACATCATACAGGTACAAACAAGGTTCGACTACGGAACCAAAATAAAAGAAGACTACCCCAAATGCTACACAGATCCCCGATCGTCCCAACTGGGCTCCACTACTGATCAGCTGAAACGAAACAACACAATGCACAAAGTCTTCATCGAGCTCCTCCTTGAGCTCAGTGCATCACCTGCACGGTTTCATCGGCACCGCAAACTGGTTTTGAAGTATCTGTGAGCCACGGGACTCAAAGAATCTCACACCCGCGAGATCAAGACTATTTAAGCTTAAAGGTAGGACAGGTAGTGAGGTGGAGCTGCAGCAAGCGACTAGCATATATGGTGGCTAACATACGCAAATGAGAGCGAGAAGAGGAGGCAAAGCACGGTCGAACAACTATGATCAAGAAGTGATCCCGAACTCCTACTTACGCCGACATAACCCGAAACCGTGTTCTCCTCTCGATCAACCCCAAAAGAGACACTCACGGTTACGCACACGGTTGGTGTATTTTAATTAAGATCAACTTCGGGTTTTCTACACCCATCTGCCACATAACCGCGGGCACGGCTTTCGAAAGTTCAAAACCCTGCAGGGGTGTCCCAACTTAGCCCATGATAAGCTCTCGCGATCAACGAAGGATATTCTTCTCCCGGAAGACCCGATCAATCTCGAATCCTGCTACAAGACATTTCACAGCAATAAAACAAGACCAGCAAAGCCGCCCGGATGTGCCGACAAATCCTGATAGGAGCTGCACATATCTCGGTCTCAGGGCACACCGGATGAGCAAGACGTCGGGTTGGCATAAACCCTGATTGCCCAGGGGGCGCCGGACATCGCTCGGTTTGGACCAGCACTCAAAGGAGAACTGGTCCGGGGGGGCTAAAATAAAGATGACCCTCGGGCTCCGGAAACCCAAGGGAAAAAGGGCATAGGTGAGGCAAGTGGTAAAACCAATGTTGGGCCTTGCTGGAAAAGTCTTATTCAAAGCGAACTGTCAAGGGGGTCCCATAAATCACCCGACCGCGTTAGGGACGCAAAATCCGGGAACATAACACCGGTATGACGGAAACTAGGGCGGCAAGAGTGGAACAAAACACCAGGCATAAGGCCGAGCCTTCCATCCTTTACCAAGTATATAGATGCATTAATTAAATAAGATATATTGTGATATCCCAACAAGTAAACATGTTCCAACAAGGAACAACATCTCCATGTCCCAACAAGGAACAAACTTCATCTTCACCTGCAACTAACAACGCTATAAGAGGGGCTGAGCAAAGCGGTAACATAGCCAAACAACGGTTTGCTAGGAAAGGATGGTTAGAGGTTTGACATGGCAATGTGGGTGGCATGATATAGCAAGTGGTAGGCATCGAGCATAGGCATAGCAAAAGAGCGAGCAACTAGCAAGCAAAGATAGAAGTGATTTCGAGGGTATGGTCATCTTGCCTGAAATCCCGCAAGGAAGAAGAACGAGTCCATGAAGAAGACAAACGGACGAAGTCGAATGAATGCTCACAACTCCGGACGAAACCGGCTAACGAGAGAAGCAAACCGAAAGAAGCAAACAACATAGTAAACAACCATCACATAAACATGGCATGATGCACAAACAAGTATGATGCATGTCCGGTTTAAATAGCATGGCATGGCAATATGCACAAACAACACTACAAGTTAAGTGGAGCTCAATATGCAACGAGTTGCATATTGCAGGAACTTCACAACATTTATTTAGTTCACTCTTGATTAGGCTACCCAACAATATTAAATGTTGTTAAACATGGCAAGAGGTGAAGCATAATTAAACTATCTATTTAGGCAAGATTAAATGAGGCCGGAAACAACGAACAACGATTCCGGAAAATCCCCATATGCATATTATGGATTAGGTACAGATCTGACCTAAAGCATATTTTAGAGTTGTTAAACATGCAAAGTAAGTACACCATGTTAACCTATGCATTTTTCTACCCCATTTACATATATAATTTAATTAAAATGGAGCTACGGTTATTTAGTTATGAAATAAATCATTTTAGCATGGCATTTAAGCAAATTAAAGCAAACAACAATTATAAACATTTAAATGTTGTTATCATGATGCGGATGACATGTGCAAGTTTTATGCAATTTTTATGAAAATGTTAACAAGAGCATGATATGAAGCATTGGGTCACCGTGGTGGAAGAAAGGGGTGCCACGGCAACGAATCCGAAAATGGTGCCACGGCAACATTCCGGTTCCGATAACTCGATTGAGATATCGGTGCAAAGGAAAGTGGATGGGAGCGAGTCATGCAAGATGGTGGGGTGATCCCGATTACCGGGTTCCCACGGAACGGTGGCATGGCAAAAGAGGGGCATCGCAAGGATGATTCGATCACGGTCGGTCGTCTCGGTGGTTATACCTTCGGATCGTTCAAACGGGAGGGTTCGCGTTTCGTAGAGGGAAGTAGACGTTCACGGGTCGTCGAGGGAAGTAGAGGAAGTAGTCGTTCACGGGTCGTCGAGGGAAGTAGAGGAAGTAGTCGTTCACGGGTCGTCGAGGGAAGTAGAGGAAGTAGTGTTTCACGTTCGTTTTCGAAGAGGTACTTGACGGGTCCGAATTCCTTCGGGGTCGACGGTAGTGGTACACGTGTCATCGGGGTACTTGTCGTTTTCCGGTCTTGGCGATTCGGCTCGAGGGGTACTTGTCGATCATCGTGGAAGTAGTCATTCGGGCTTCCGTGCGGACTTGGCGTCTTCGCGCGTAGGGGTACTTGTCGTATCGTCGGGGTACTTGTCGCATCACCGTGTAGTCGATCTTGACGGAACCGAATGTCCTCGAGGTAGTCGTGGTACTTGGCGATTCCACGTGTAGTCGAACTTGACGTATCCGTGTACTTGGCGAAAGCATGTCGACAGTATTTGTTCTAGGCAGGTAACAGTAGTTGTACACAGGGCCCAACACAGGGTCTTGGCGAAACCAGGGGCATCTTGGCGGTCTCGTCTTAGTCTTCAAACCAAAACGAAGCAAGGCAACAGGCTCGATGCGGTGGTCGAGGCAGAGGCGACCGGCGGGGCAGCAAAGGGAAGGAGCAGGGCTCGCTGGGCTACACGGCCATGGCGTCGGGCAGGGCCTCCCGAGGTGGGGCGCCGGAGTTGAAAGATGCTGCAGGAGGGGCCGGAGTTGCGGGCGTTGGAGGCGGGGCTGGTCGAAGAACGGAGGGCCACGGGGCGGCTGCACGCCTGGTCGCAGCGACCGAAGGGCGACGAGGAGGAGGGTTGAGGGCGGCGGCGCTCCAGGGCCGCCGGAGTTGGCCGCTCCGGATGTGCTGCGGAGGCCGGGCGCGGGAGAAGGAAGGCGAGGACGCGAGGTCGACGGGAAGGTGCAGAGGAGGAGGCGGACATGGCGTGGGGCTCGGCGCAGCTCCTCGGGGCGCCGGCGGCAGGAAGCGGCGACGGGGAAGGCGCGCGCTCTGGTCGGAGAGGTGCGGCGGAGGAGGCCACCGGGGTCCGCCTGGCCGCTGGAGGAGCGGGGGGAGGTTCTGTGGCGAGGCACCAAGGGCGGCGAGGGGAGGGAGGACGAGAGGCGGCGAGGGGAGGACGAGGGAGAAGGGATCGGGCAGGGGGCGAGGGGAGAACGATGGGATCGGGCAGGGAGCGGCGCTTGGAGGAGGACGAGGGGAGAAAAGCGGGGGGAGAGCGGGCAGGCCTCTTGGGCCGACTAGGTCAGGCCGCAGCTGGGCCTTGGGCCTCGCGCGAGGCTAGGCCGGCCTGGAGGGAGGACGGAGGAGGAGATGAGGGGGATCGGGAGAGATGGGCTAGGTGGGCTGGGCCTTAGAGGCCGGCTGGGCTGGGATCTCTCTAAAATTTAGCGTAAAAGAAAAATAGAGATAAGAAAAGAAGGGAAGGTTAGGGAAAGAATTTGGGAACGAGGACGATTTTCCGACTCATAAAAATATGAAGAATTTAACAAAAATGATCCAAGGATTTTGGTGAACTCCGAAAATGAGAGAATAATAATGGCAAGGTTTGGGGACCAAACTTGAAGCGAAAAGGGCATTGGAATTTTGCAAGTGTGTTAAGATCAATTCCAAATAAATGGAATAAATTATAATAGCTCCATAACTATTAGGAGGATATGTTATAAAGAGAAAACACCATGTGAATTCCTCGATTTAAATGGATCAAAATATCCATACAATTTATTTAGAAGAGTTCTAAAATTAATGATATGATGGCATGATGAGATGATGCAATGCAAGAGATGACATGATGAATGCAACGGACAAAACAAAACACATGGCAAAACTCGAAACCCCGAAGGCAATCAAGCTCCGGTCTTGGGGCGCACAACACTCCACCATTAACGAGAGGATCTCGCCCCGAGATCTAGGATGGCACCGGAGAAAAGCGGAGAGGAAGAGGTAAAACGGTTAAGTCTCCGACAAACGAGTGAAACCAAAGAACCTTGAGAGGTTGAACAAAATGAAAGAAAGAAAACAACGAAGATGAAGAAAGTTGAAAACACTCTGTTAGAAAAGAGGAACAAGGGATACGACGAGAACCACGAGGTTTAGTGATAAGATAAATACTGAAACCACTCCGGTTAAAACTAGATCGAGAAGGAATAAGATTGATAAAATTTGGGCAGCACTCCGACTAAAGGAAGAAGGAAAACTTGATAAGAAGAAAAGAACTTGAAGAGAAGACACAACACTCCGGTTAAATGGATAAGCAAGAAAAAGAACATGATCTTCACAAAACGAGGTGAAATTCTGCCACCAACGGAAACAAACGATTGGATTGATAACAACAAGGAGACGGGAAACTTATATCACCGGGAGGACAAATGAAGAACTTAGGTCATTTATAAGCACCATAAATAGCAACAATCCTTAGGGAAAGCTTTAGGTGGAATATAGCCCAAGACAACTCCAATGAAGAGATTGATGGATTTAAAAATACCTCATTCTTGACAACATGTGAATCATGAAACACGAACTCAAATTGTCGAGAATGACATAACACCACCTCAAATGATAAGGTAGAACGAATTGCACTTCGAAAAGAAGAAGAATACTTGAACTCCTCAAAACAAAACATGTGTTGAACACCATGCTTATTTTAGAGTAGCTTGACGGATCTTAACTCCGAGAGAAATCTTGATGAACAATTGAAGAATGAAAAGAATCCTTGAGGAAGCACCATGTAGAGCCTCCATGATGAACTCCGGTAAGAAAAGGATGATAAAAGAAAAAGATGTTGAAAACACAAGGTGAAGCCTGCAGTGATAAGATGAAGCTTTGAAATGATATAGCCGAGAAAACTTGGAACTCCGGAAAGAAAGATGAACAAATGAAACCAAGAATTTTGATGAACCTCCGGAATAAGGAATTGAATTTACTCGATGGAACAAGAATAAGAATTACATTATGCTGATCCTTCACCAATAAAATTGATGGCAAGCAACGGATTTGGCATACTACTTATTCCCGTAGAAAAGATTAAGATAGATATGGCGCAAACTTGGGTAGGTCTTCAACGAACCACCGGTAGGATTGAAACAACGAATAAATTGATGTGATAAAGAAGGAAGAGAACTCTTGAACAAGCCACCATAATAATTGAGAATGAACGTAGCAAAGTCACAATTCACCGGGAAGAATTGTAAAACGAATAAAGATGCTTGACAAACTTTAGATACATTAGAACGAAGAGATCATGAACTGGTTAGATAATACTTGAATGATGCACCGGTGAGATTCGGAGAACGAGAGCTGAAAGCTGGAATGATTAATTCTGAGATGATGGGCTCCGAAGAATCAAACTGAAAAGACTCCTGAATTTCTCCAGATGGGTGAAAAGAATTCTCACAATGAAAACAATTATGAGAATGGCGCGAAGCTAGAACCATGAATCTTGAAGAGAATGGAGCAAGATTAAAGAGAAATTCATCTTCAGTCTTCAAAATTCGAGAATGACGACGAGAAACACCACCATGAATTGTTGAGACACTCCGGAATGAAAATTAGAAAGGTTGAACCAACAATGAAAAATAATTTGGAAGATTTTTGGAGAAAGACATTTGACTGATGATAAATCATTCTTACGTCAAACTTTGCAAAGAATTTGAGAATAACTCCGGAAAATTAGAAGAGTCAGGTAAGATCCTGGGAAAGACCTGTGGGTTAGGGCCCACTCAAAAGAACCACCGTTGAACAATTGTTTGAAACAGATATTGCACCGGTAGAATTAAATGGCTTGAATGAGATAGCATCCTCAAAAAGAACTTGAGTGAATTGAGAATGGAAACTAGAATCTTCTGAGATATCTTCAACACTCCGGAACAAATGAATAACGAGAAGTGGATGATTAAGAGATGCACCGACATGGGAAAACATTTGAAACGATGAAAAGAATACGATCAACACTGAAAACTTGACTTAAATCCACCGGAGAAGAAAATTAGAATGGAACAATGATAAGGTTAAAGCTTCCTTAGCGTCTTCATGAGAAATCACCGGATAAAACATTAAAGGAAAAGAATGAAGAAACTTCACTCAATAAAATGGATACTTGATTAAGAAATCTGAGCCCTTGACGAAAAAGGGTGGGAGGCCGGGAAAACAAAACAACTTGGGTCGGATGAAACGAACACCGTTGAGAAAAAGCTTAGAATTGATCTTGCGAATGTTGGAATGATCGGATCCACTTGTAGAGAAGCACGCCGGTTGAGAAAAGAATTAACATGACAAGCTCAGTGATCAAGAAGGATTAGTATTCACATAGCAATATGAGAACACCATTTAGAATGAGGTATGGAATCAACACTTGACTTCGAAGCAACTCGAATACCACAAAACAAAACAAAAACAAAGGATTGGCTTCAAGAATGAGCCGGAACAAACACATATGATAGAGATTTACCCAATCCCGTATCATGCATCTGTCGGAAAGATATCCTGTAAGCTACTAGAATTCCCACCTATAAACTCCCGAAACTTTCTGGTTATGCAATCTGGTGTTGGGGATACAGGGGACACAAAATATATCACCCAAACTAACAATACCTAGATCCAGCTGTATCCATCCGTCAACACATAACCAAGAAACCTTCGAAATCGTGGTACCTCGACCTTCAAAAACATCCGTTATACAAGTCATGGCAATATTCCCTTTTCGCCACAAGATCGGGCTATCGTGGTTATCTCACCAACAACGCACAAAAGAGATTTCGATGTCGGTAAAAGTCGTATTCCGAATCGCAACGATAAAATTGTGACGACAACACCTCGGAGCTCAACTCCCGGACACCGCCACAACCCCTAAATGTCGAGGCACCAAGAACAATGTTCTCGCCACAAAACCATCGAACGATTCCAAGATACCCGTGATCCTAAAAAAAAAAATTAGTGAAATTTGAGGAGAGAAGAGTCAAAACTCTACGCCAGATACCTCACCAGAGCGATTTAAGGGACCGAGGAGTAAAAAGAATCCTACTCCGATATATATAATCCTAAGACTCAAAACATTTTCCGCTCTAGACTCAACAACGCCAAACAAACAATCCAGTAGGGGGCTCCTAAGTCGGGAAGGCTCGATACCAACTTGAACGCCTCGATGCGGCTATATCTCCCACGTGTCGAAGCACGACTTAGAGGCATAACCGCATTGAAAGCAATGTCGCAAGTGAGGTAATCTTCACACAACCCATGTAATACATAAGGAAAGGGATACATAGTTGGCTTACAATCGCCACTTCACACAATACATGGGTAAAACATTACATCATACAGTACAAACAAGGTCCGACTACGGAACCAAAATAAAAGAAGACTACCCCAAATGCTACACAGATCCCCGATCGTCCCAACTGGCTCCACTACTTGATCAGCTGAAACGAAACAACACAATGCACAAAGTCTTCATCGAGCTCCTCCTTGAGCTCAGTGCATCACCGCACGGTTTCATCGGCACCGCAAACTGGTTTTGAAGTATCTGTGAGCCACGGGACTCAGCAATCTCACACCATGAGATCAAGACTATTTAAGCTTAAAGGTAGGACAGGGTAGTGAGGTGGAGCTGCAGCAAGCGACTAGCATATATGGTGGCTAACATACGCAAATGAGAGCGAGAAGAGGAGGCAAAGCACGGTCGAACAACTATGATCAAGAAGTGATCCTGAACTCCTACTTACGCCGACATAACCCAAACCGTGTTCTCCTCTCGATCAACCCCGAAAAGAGACACTCACGTTACGCACACGGTTGGTGTATTTTAATTAAGATCAACTTCGGTTTTCTACAACCGACATTAACAAATTCCCATCTGCCACATAACCGCTGGCACGGCTTTCGAAAGTTCAAACCCCGCAGGGTGTCCCAACTTAGCCCATGATAAGCTCTCGCGATCAACGAAGGATATTCCTTCTCCCGGAAGACCCGATCAATCTCGAATCCGGCTACAAGACATTTCACAGCAATAAAACAAGACCAGCAAAGCCGCCGGATGTGCCGACAAATCCTGATAGGAGCTGCACATATCTCGGTCTCGTGGCACACCGGATGAGCAAGACGTCGGGTTGGCATAAACCCTGATTGCCTGTGGGCGCCGGACATCGCTGGTTTGGACCAGCACTCAAAGGAGAACTGGTCCGGGGGCTAAATAAAGATGACCCTCGGCTCCGAAACCCAAGGGAAAAAGGGCATAGGTGAGGCAAGTGGTAAAACCAATGTTGGGCCTTGCTGGAAAAGTCTTATTCAAAGCGAACTGTCAAGGGGTCCCATAAATCACCCGACCGCGTTAGGGACGCAAAATCCGGGAACATAACACCGGTATGACGGAAACTAGGCGGCAAGAGTGGAACAAAACACCAGCATAAGGCCGAGCCTTCCATCCTTTACCAAGTATATAGATGCATTAATTAAATAAGATATATTGTGATATCCCAACAAGTAAACATGTTCCAACAAGGAACAACATCTCCATGTCCCAACAAGGAACAAACTTCATCTTCACCTGCAACTAACAACGCTATAAGAGGGGCTGAGCAAAGCGGTAACATAGCCAAACAACGGTTTGCTAGGAAAGGATGGTTAGAGGTTTGACATGGCAATGTGGGTGGCATGATATAGCAAGTGGTAGGCATCGTAGCATAGGCATAGCAAAAGAGCGAGCAACTAGCAAGCAAAGATAGAAGTGATTTCGAGGGTATGGTCATCTTGCCTGAAATCCCGCAAGGAAGAAGAACGAGTCCATGAAGAAGACAAACGGACGAAGTCGAATGAATGCTCACAACTCCGGGACGAAACCGAAGCTAACGAGAGAAGCAAACCGGAAAGAAGCAAACAACATAGTAAACAACCATCACATAAACATGGCATGATGCACAAACAAGTATGATGCATGTCCGGTTTAAATAGCATGGCATGGCAATATGCACAAACAACACTACAAGTTAAGTGGAGATCAATATGCAACGAGTTGCATATTGACGGAACTTCACAACATTTATTTAGTTCACTCTTGATTAGGCTACCCAACAATATTAAATGTTGTTAAACATGGCAAGAGGTGAAGCATAATTAAACTATCTATTTAGGCAAGATTAAATGAGGCCGGAAACAACGAACAACGATTCCGGAAAATCCCCATATGCATATTATGGATTAGGTACAGATCTGACCTAAAGCATATTTTAGAGTTGTTAAACATGCAAAGTAAGTACACCATGTTAACCTATGCATTTTTCTACCCCATTTACATATATAATTTAATTAAAATGGAGCTACGGTTATTTAGTTATGAAATAAATCATTTTAGCATGGCATTTAAGCAAATTAAAGCAAACAACAATTATAAACATTTAAATGTTGTTATCATGATGCGGATGACATGTGCAAGTTTTATGCAATTTTTATGAAAATGTTAACAAGAGCATGATATGAAGCATTGGGTCACCGTGGTGGAAGAAAGGGTGCCACGGCAACGAATCCGAAAATGGTGCCACGGCAATATTCCGGTTCCGATAACTCGATTGAGATATCGGTGCAAAGGAAAGTGGATGGGAGCGAGTCATGCAAGATGGTGGGTGATCCCGACACGGGTTCCCACGGAACGGTGGCATGGCAAAAGAGGGCATCGCAAGGATGATTCGATCACGGTCGGTCGCCTCGGTGGTTATACCTTCGGATCGCTCAAACGGGAGGGTTCGCGTTTAGAGAGGAAGTAGACGCTCACGGTCGCCGAGGGAAGTAGAGGAAGTAGTCGCTCACGGGTCGCCGAGGGAAGTAGAGGAAGTAGTCGCTCACGGTCGCCGAGGGAAGTAGAGGAAGTAGTGTTTCACGTTCGTTTTCGAAGAGGTACTTGACGGGTCCGAATTCCTTCGGGGTCGACGGTAGTGGTACACGTGTCATCGGGGTACTTGTCGTTTTCCGGTCTTGGCGATTCGGGTTTCCGTAGGGGTACTTGTCGCATCATCGTGGAAGTAGTCATTCGGGCTTCCGTGCGGACTTGGCGTCTTCGCGCGTAGGGGTACTTGTCGTATCGTCGGGGTACTTGTCGCATCACCGTGTAGTCGATCTTGACGGAACCGAATGTCCTCGAGGTAGTCGTGGTACTTGGCGATTCCACGTGTAGTCGAACTTGACGTATCCGTGTACTTGGCGAAAGCATGTCGACGGTATTTGTTCTAGGCAGGTAACAGTAGTTGTACACAGGGCCCAACACAGGGTCTTGGCGAAACCAGGGGCATCTTGGCGGTCTCGTCTTAGTCTTCAAACCAAAACGAAGCAAGGCAACAGGCTCGATGCGGTGGTCGAGGCAGAGGCGACCGGCGGGGCAGCAAAGGGAAGGAGCAGGGCTCGCTGGGCTACACGGCCATGGCGTCGGGCAGGGCCTCCCGAGGTGGGGCGCCGGAGTTGAAAGATGCTGCAGGAGGGGCCGGAGTTGCGGGCGTTGGAGGCGGGCTGGTCAAGAACGGAGGGCCACGGGCGGCTGCACGCCTGGTCGCAGCGATCAAGGGCGACGAGGAGGAGGGTTGAGGGCGGCGCTCCCAGGCCGCCGGAGTTGGCTGCCCGGATGTGCTGCGGAGGCCGGGCGCGGAGAAGGAACGCGAGGACGCGAGGTCGACGGGAAGGTGCAGAGGAGGAGGCGGACATGGCGTGGGGCTCGGCACAGCTCCTCGGGCCGGCAGGAAGCGGGCGACGGGGGAAGGGCGCGCGCCCTGGTCGGAGAGGTGCGGCGGAGGAGGCCACCGGGGGGTCCGGCCTGGCCGCGCGGAGGAGCGGCGGGGAGGTTCTGGTGGCGAGGCACCAAGGGCGGCGAGGAGGGAGGACGAGAGGCGGCGAGGGGAGGACGAGGGGAGAAGGGGATCGGGCGCAGGGGGGCGAGGGGAGAACGATGGGATCGGGCAGGGAGCGGCGCTTGGAGGAGGACGAGGGGAGAAAAGCGGGGGGAGAGCGGGCAGGCCTCTTGGGCCGACTAGGTCAGGCCGCAGCTGGGCCTTGGGCCGCGCGCGAGGCTAGGCCGGCCTGGAGGGAGGACGGGAGGAGGAGATGAGGGGGGATCGGGAGAGATGGGCTAGGTGGGCTGGGCCTTAGAGGCCGGCTGGGCTGGGATCTCTCTCTAAAATTTAGCAGAAAAGAAAAATAGAGATAAGAAAAGAAGGGAAGGTTAGGGAAAGAATTTGGGAACGAGGACGATTTTCCCGGACTCATAAAAATATGAAGAATTTAACAAAAATGATCCAAGGATTTTTGGTGGAACTCCGGAAAATGAGAGAATAATAATGGCAAGGTTTGGGGACCAAACTTGAAGCAGAAAGGGCATTGGAATTTTGCAAGTGTGTTAAGATCAATTCCAAATAAATGGAATAAATTATAATAGCTCCATAACTATTAGGAGGATATGTTATAAAGAGAAAACACCATGTGAATTCCCTCGATTTAAATGGATCGAAAATATCCATACAATTTATTTAGAAGAGTTCTAAAAATTAATGATATGATGGCATGATGAGATGATGCAATGCAAGAGATGACATGATGAATGCAACGGACAAAACAAAACACATGGCAAAACTCGGAAACCCTGGAAGGCAACTGAAGCTCCGGTCTTGGGGCGTCACACCCTAACTGGAACTACCTACTCAGATTTGCCCCTAATTTCCAAGCATGCTCAAATTTGCCCCTCTGTCGTTAAGTTGCTACTCAGAAATGCCCTTCCGTCCAGTCAAAGGCCTTTGACCGTCAAAGGCCCATGTGTACTATAGCAGACGGAAAGTGCTACAATATTGGACGGAAAGTGCTACAGTACTGTACGGAAGGGCATTTCTGAGTAGTGACTTAACGGCGGAGGGGCAAATTTGAGCATGCTGCAAAATAAGGGGCAAATATGAGTAGTGGGTTTGAGTTAGGGGCACAGATGTAAATGTCCCAAAGCCATATGCGCATCGCGACCTGGACCAAAACTGAAGCGTGCACACGGGGACTTGCCGGTGACGGGAGCTAGCAGCAACCCCTGCTGTGGTTGCAGAGGAATGGCAGGGGTGCGGAAACGTGCCAGGGTGCGTGTGGTGAAGCAAGGACGCAAGGGTGTAGGTGTGGATGCGCAAGGCGGGGACGAACGGCGGCTGCTCGCCGGTGTCGTGTGCGTGCTGAATCAGAGAGAAACACAGGAGGTGGCGATGTGCAAGGAAAGCGGCGGAGGAGCTCATCGGAGCTGATCCGGCAACCAAAACATGCGACGGAGGGCGCGGATGGAAGCTACGCAATGGGGCGAACCCATGCGTACCAAGCATGCAACGGGAAGTGGACAGATTCCTCGCCGACGACGGGGTTCTGCGGTGGTGCGCCTCGGGCTGCTACGGGGGTGTGGGTTTGAACAAAGGAGCTGCTGCAGGACGCAGCCTTTTGCATGTGTGTAGGCCGAGCTGCTTCTCATAGCCATGGCGGCCATGTGTGGGGAGGCAGGAGCTACAACGGCGGGTGAAGCAGGGCATCGCGAGTGCGATGGGCGTGTGCTGCGAGCGTGAGTGCGCTGCTGTGGGTGAGCAGATGGACCCGCGCGTGCGTGCAGGGGGCAAGGCTCGGGCTTTCGCTCGCTGCCATGGCCATTCACGACGCTCGCGGATCGACGACCTATGATGGTGCGGCCTTGGTACAAGAGAGAAGGGGGCGTGGATCATCACCGTGGGGCTGTAGGCGTTGGTGATTGGGTTGGGGAAGCGATGGAGATGACGAAGAAAGGCGCGGACGAGGCACTGTCCGTGAAGTAGGCGTAGCCGAAGATGACGAAGAGGACGTCATGGAAGGAGCTCCCGGACCCGAGTGGATGCTGGCGAGGTAGAAGGGACGGCGGGCGTGGAGGAGGTTACCCCCGCATCGACGAATGGAGGCGGAAGGCTCTGGTCAGGCTCGGCTCGAACTCGAGCTCGGCACGGCCATGGCGTCGGCAGGTGCATGGGTGGACTTACCTTGGCGGCGGCAGGAGGAAGAGAGGGGTGGAATGGAGGGAGGAGGAGGTCTAGGGCACTGGGGCATATTTTATAGGGCATAGGGAGCTACTACGGCCGTCAAATCAAGGGTTGGTCTATGTGGCTCCGGCGGATGCCCTGCCGTAAGGGAGGAGGTAGATGAACAGGGGCTAGAGCGCTGGTGGGCTGTTTGGATTGAAAGATAAGTGGGCTTTGAAGCAGGTAAGTGTGGCTGGGCTGCTTTGGCCCTGAAGCTGTTGCTCCTACTCTCTTTTCTATTTCATTTTCCTCAGACAGAGAATAAACAGAAAAGCACAGGGATAAAAGAGGGGTCTATGAGAGATATAAGAATATCCCCAAGATGCTGGAATTATGCACTATTTGAAATAATTGGTTTGGGAATTGTTAGAGAAAGAAAATTATCGCAAGTTTTAATTAAGTTCAAACTTGAGGCAATTTTGGTTCCAACCAAATCAAGTACAAAGGAGCAGAAAATTGGCGGAGAGGGTGTAGGAATGGTTTAAGATTAATTGGGAAAGAATGAACATTAATGGAGGAGGGAATAATGTCACTTGCAAAAACATGAAGGAAGAAGGAAGGGAGAGATGATGATACATGGGCATGGCTTGAGAGAGAGATAGCAAGGGCTGATGCACACACAACATGAAAGTAACATGTAACATAAGAATGAGTGCAATGCACATGATGCTGATGGCAACAACATGAATGACCAAAAGCAATACGACAAGAGACAGGCATGGCAAAACAAACAAGGATGGCATAATGGAAAATAATAAACGATGAACATGATGCAAGAAGCAAAACATGACAAGGCACTCAACCTGGTCATGGCATCAACAGAGAGGAATGAAATATGCAAAACAATTATGACTAAGCCACACACAATGAACACACGGCAACAACTAAAATAAAGGAAGGGCAACTAAAGTGTCGTTCTCGGGGCGTCACATACAATGCCCGTATTTTCCTTGCAAATAGTAATCTCGGCGTGGTAATTGATTTATGACGAGTTCTTGAATTAGAGTGAGTTTGTGATATAGTGATCTCAATGTGGATTTCACATTTCATGGTATCCATAGTAAGTTTTTCATTGCAAATTCAAATTTAAAAGATGAACAATATGGTGGTGAGAAAACTTTGTATGTATCAAGCATATGACCACACACACACACACACACACACACACACACACACACACACACACGAACACAACAACAATCGAATAAGTATAGTGCATCTATTTTTTCCAAACCATGCATGTATGACACGAATTCAAAATTACTCCTTCTCTTCCTAAATATGAGTCTGTTAGAGATTTCAACAAGTGACAACATACGGAGAAAAATGAGTGAATATCTACACTCTAAAATATGTCTATATACATCCGTATATGTCAGTCCATTTGAAATCTCTAAAAAGGCTGATATTTAGGAACGAAGGGAGTAAAATGTAAGACATGCATGGTCCTCAATTCAATATTTAAAATGAACAGGAAACTGAAACATGAATATTAAGTCTAGTACTACAGTAGATGCAAATGTTGTGTTTAGGCGGAGCTATGTAGATTTTCGGGGGTTAACCCGTCGACCTTAGATAAATTTGTGAAGCTCTCCCATTCCGCTTACTTCTTCTCCTCTGCTCTATCGCTAGCAGCGACACCAATGGCGGCATCGAGGAGGTTCTCTGCCGCGGAGAAGGTGAAGGCCGCTCGCGAGGGCCCGACTCCCCGGTGCCCAAGCGTGGATGTGGCCGTCCCCGCAAGCACACCGCGACCCCCGCCGCGGCCCCCCGTTCCCGTGGTGGTGCCGCTGCGTGTGACAGGGGTCGTTCCAGTCGTGGTAGCCCTGTCGATGAAGGGAGACGTGCCATGGTTGCACGGCCTCCCCGGCCGCGCTTCCACTCGGCGGAGGTGCTGCCAGAGTTCGTCATCTGGTCGGAGAACCTGGCCGGCAACTGGCTTCAGCTCCCGCGCCTCTTCGCTGACGAGCTGCCAGCCTCCGGTCCAGGTGGGCTCTGGCTGCAGGCAGACAGTTGCTGCAGCAGGACTTCTTGGGCTGTAGTCGAGGTCTCCGTCACGGGCAACATAGCTCTGGCCCACGGTTGGCAGACGTTCGCCCACACGCACGACCTGGGTAGGCGGTGCGCCCTCCATTTCAAGTACGACGGTGATGCAACCCTCTACGTGAGGGTGTTTGGGGAAGATGGTCGCCGCGCCGGGTGCTGCCCCGAGGTGAAAGACGGCGAGGAGGTGCTCGGCCTTGGCGACGGTCGGACGAGGCAGAGGGCGAACCCTCCCTTGGTGGCGACCGTGTCTCGTCCAGCTACGGCGGATCTTCCCCTGGCGAGAGCTCCAGCAGTGGTGGCTACGACCAGCCGCCGCGCCCGCTTCGAAGGTGGCAACAGGTTGTCTCGTCGTCGCTCCTCCGTGAAGCACGAGAAGGGGTCCAGCTGAGCTCAGGACGTCGCCAAGAGCCCGCCCCCGTGAACCACTGTGGGGGCAGGCGCTGCTTTTATTTTGTTCTTCCTTTCCTTCCTGTATAAAGAACGAAACAAGTATGGGCCCCGAGGGGCGTGTATCGAACCGTGATTCCTCAATCACTATGTTATGCTTATCGTTTCTGTGATGTGCCATTGTTTTATGTAGAGACAACTTATCTTGGCACGTTCGGGGGAGCCTCCTCTTCACGAGGCACTTGTTTCCTGGTGCCTGTCAAGGCCTTCCTTGACTTAGTGGGCGCCTAGGAACTGCAAAAAATTCGTTAGGAAGCTCGCTAGGAGGCTTATTGTTCACCCGATCTTTGACCCAGCGCTTCATATCACGGTACCCGAGGGGAATGGATTAGGAGTGGTGCACCCGCTTGTGGGCTCGAACAAGGGTGCCTCGCGAAAAAGTAGAATAAAGGTAGAGAAAAGGAAAAAGCTCGCGAGGGCACCTGCCGAGCCCCCTCGCGAGGTGTGCGAGAGAGAGAGAGAACAAGTTAAACTGGAGTTGGAAATAGTGGCAGAAGGCGACGGAACTAAATCAGCAAGGAACACCAGAGGAAAACTTCAATTAAAAGGAGGCGAGCCAACTACGGAAAGCAAATGAAAAGCCGCGTCCGGCACCTAGTCTAGTCTGCAAGTCTTCTCACCAGCGCGGAGCTAAGTGCTGCCACTAGGACGTGGGAGGGAGCCCCGGACGCCCGAGGGCGGCACTCCTGAGACTCCCAGGCGTGTACAACCCCACTCGTTATTACATGAGAGTGTCGCGGGAGGCGATCTTCATAGGCACTGGGCCTTTCTTCATGGGTAGAACTTTCGGAGGTGCTAGATGTTCCAGGCGTTCTGGATGGGTACCCCGTCCTATGTCTCCAGGCGCTCGGCGCCAGGCCTGGAGACATGGACGACCTTGAACGGGCCCTCCCACATGGGTGAGAGCTTATGCAGCACTTCCCTGGAGAGGACCCGCCTCAGGACGAGGTCACCCGCCTCGAGCGTCCTGGAGCGGATGTTGCGGCAGTGGTATCACCGCAGCGCCTGCTGATACCTTGCCGACGCAGGTTGCTTCAAGGGCGGCGTTCCTCCCCAAAGACGAGGTCCATCTTCGCGTGGGCGCCCTGTTCGCTTCATCAAACGCCAGGACCCGTGCGGAGCGATGCTTGACCTCGCGAGGGAGGACTGCTTTTGCTCCGTACACGAGGAAGAACGGGGTCTCGCCCGTTGGCTTGGTGGCGGTGGTGCGGATGGACCACATCATGGACTGGAGCTCGACGTAGCAGCCCCTGCCACAGGCCTCGAGCTTCTTCTTGAAGGTCCTGACCTTGAGGCCCCTCAGGACCTCCGCGTTGGCGCGTTCGGCCTGACCATTGCTCCTGGGGTGCGCCACCGAAGCATAGAAAATCTACGTTCCAAGGTTAGCACAGTATGTCTTGAAGAGATTACTAGTGAACTGCGAGCCGTTATCGGTGATGATGCGGTTGGGGACCCCAAAGCGGCTTACAAGACTCTTGATGAACTTGAACGCGGAGCCAGCTGGGATGGTGCGGACAGCTTCCACCTCCGCCCACTTGGTGAACTTGTCAATGGCGACGTAGAGGTAACGGTAGCCCCCTGGCGCTCGAGGGAATGGTCCCAAGATGTCCAGCCCCCAGACCGCGAACGACCATGTGAGTGGGATGGTTTGGAGGTCCTGAGCCGGATGATGGATCTGCTTGGCATGGAACTGGCAGGATTCACTTGACTTCACCAGCTTGGTTGCGTCGTTGAGCGTCGTGGGCCTGTAGAATCTGCTACGGAATGCCTTGCCGACGAGGGTCCGTGATGATGAGTGGTGCCCGCAGTCCCCAGCGTGTATGTCAGATAGCAACTCCTTCCCCTGATCCCTAGTGATGCAACACAGTGAAACGTCATTTGGTCGCTTCCTGTACAACTCACCGTCCCGGATGCAGTATGCCGTGGCTTGCCGGGCCACGCGCTCTGCGTCCTCCTCCTTCTCCGGCAGCGCCCCTTGCATCAGGTATTCCTTGACTTCCTTGGTCCAGCATCCCTCCTGAGGCTCGAGCGCCAAGAGTAGGCGCACTCCCGAAGTCAGGCCATAGGCTGGGGCTCCTGTGGCAGGCGACTACGGGAGTTCCTCCCGAGGCTGAGCTGTCCTTGAAAGTGGTGGTGTCGCTGATGGCTTGAGGAGCCGCTCCTCGAAGACGCCAAACCCTTGGGGCTGTCGCTTGGATGCCCTCCTGGCGATATCGTCAGCTTCCTTATTGGTGCCACATGGCACATGCTGCAACTCCAGCCCCAAGAACTGCTTCTCCCTCTTGCGCACCTCCGCGAGGTACGCTTCCATGTGCTCGTCCTTCGGCTCGTATACCTTGTTGGACAAGTTAACAAGGAGCCGCGGGTCACGCCTAACGGTGAGACGCTTCACCCCCAGAGCTGTGGCAGCTTTTAAGCCAGTATGAGGCCTTCGTACTTTGCGATGTTGTTGGAGACCTTCTCGCCCCGCTGGAAGCAGAGCTGCACGGCGTAGTAGAGCTTGTCTTGAGTGGGCGAGATGAGTACTGCTCCAGCCCCCGCGCCTTGGTGCGCAAAGGCTCCATCGAAATACATGACCCATCCTTCAGGCGCCTCACTTCCTGGCGGGGTGGACTGGTCCTCGCCTACTTCAAGCGTCGGGGCATCCGTCCATTCTGCCATGAAATTAGCGAGTGCGGCTCCCTTGATGACCCTGGTAGTGCTGAACTCCAACTGGAATGCCTTCAACTCGATGTTCCACTCAGCGACCCTTCCAGCAGAGTTGGGGCTCCTGAGCACTCTCTCCAATGGGTAGGCTGAGACGACCTTGATGGGGTGGCAATGGAAGTAGTGCCGCTACTTGCGCGAGGCCACCAAGAGCACGAGTAAGAGCTTCTGAGGCATGGGATATCGTGACCTTGCATCCCGCAACACCGTGCTGACGAAATACACCGGGTGCTCGACGAGAGCTGGTGTGTTGGTGAGGCTCATGTCTTGCGGAAGTTGGGGCGTCTCCTGAGGTAGTGGCACTCCCGACGCTTGATCACTTGTTGGGAACTCGACGGCGTCGTCCTGATGAGCTTGGTCCTCTGTGGATGCTGCTATGGCTCTTGCAGCTCCTTCATGATCTTGCGTCGTCTCGACTGGCGGCGTAGCTTGGCGCGACGCACCTTTGGCTTGGCGCTCTTCCCGAACCGCCACCAGAGCCGCGCTGGCAGAGTACGGGGTGGCGGCAAGATAAAGCACTAGGAGCTCGAGGGGTCATGGTGCCACCATCATTGGAGGGCTGGTTAGGAATCTCTTGAGGTCTTGAAAAGCTCGGTCGGCCTCCGGGGTCCACTCGAACGGGCCCTTCTTCTTCATCAACTTGAAGAAGGGTAGGGCGCGCTCTCCCAGCTTGGAGATGAAGTGCCCCAATGCAGTTACCCGACCAGCTAGCTTCTGCATTTCCTTGAGGGTCAACGGTGGGCTCATGTCTTCAATGGCCTTGATCTTTTCTGGGTTCGCCTCGATCCCTCGGTGGGATACGAGGAAACCCAGCAGCTTGCAGGAAGGGACACCAAACACGCACTTCTCCGGGTTAAGTTGCAAGTTCACTGGCATAGGCTCGCGAAAGTCTCCTCCAGATCTTGGATCAAGGTTCTCGCCTCCCAAGACTTCACCACAATGTCGTCGATGTAGGCCTCCACATTTCTCCCGAGCTGCCGCCCTAAGGCGATGTGCATCAACCGCTGAAACGTCGTGCCCATGTTACGCAGTCCGAAAGGCATGCAAGTGTAGCAGTACACCCCACACGGGGGTCAGGAAGGCTGTCTTCTCTACATCTTCTACCGCCATCTTGATCTGGTGATACCGTAAGAACGCATCCAGGAAGCGTAGCAGGTCGCACTCAGCGGTGGAGTCGACAATATGGTCGATACATGGAAGCGGAAATGGATCTTGGGGGTAGGCCTTCTTGAGGTTGGTGAAGTCGACGCACATTCGCTCCTTCCTGCCTTTCTTTGGCACAACGACAGGGTTTGCCAGCCACTCGGGGTACTGGACCTCGCGAATGGCACCCGCCGTCTCTAGCTTGCGGGTTTCTTGGATGATGAAGGCCTGATTCTCCGTGGACTGTCATCTCGCCCACTGCTTCACAGGGCGTACATTGGGGCATACCCTTAAGTGATGCTGAACTACCTCTCTCGGGACCCCCACCAGCTGGTTGGGTTTTCATGCAAATATATCCATGTTTGTGTGCAAGAACTTCACCAACGTTTCCTCTTGGTCTGGGTCGAGGTCAGCCTATATGGTAAATATGGCTCTTGAGGACCCGTCCTCATCGACCGGCAACTGCTTGGTTTCTTCCTTGTCTTGGGTGAACAGCTGCTTCTTCTTGGTTGGTGCGGCTCCCTCAGCCTCGGAGGTGTCGGCGGGCTGCGCCGCCGTGGCGGTCTTGAGGGCAAGCTTGAGCACCGTCAGGGCCTCCTTGGCGTCCCCCTTGATGGTGAGGACGCCTTTGCTCCCAGGCATCTTCATGAGGTTGTAGGCCGGATGGGTCGCTGCCATGAACTGGGCCAGAGCTGGTACCCAAGGATGGCATTGTATGGGAGGCTGATGCGGGCGATGTTGAAGTCGACCAGCTCGGTGCGGTAGTTGTCGCGCATGCCGAAGGTGACACGGAGGCGGATCTGCCCCAGGGGGTGGGCGGTGCCGCCGCCAACTCCTGAGAAAGGCTTGCTGAGGCGGAGCCGCTCGGGCGATATGTGAAGAAGGCTGAAGGCCTCCTCGGAGAGCACGTTGAGGCTGGCGCCGCCGTTGATGAGGGTTTTGGTGACAACCACGTTGGAAATGGTGGGTATGCAAAGCATCGGGAGCATACCCGAGCTAGCGGTGGTGACGGGGTGGTCTCCCGAGTCGAAGGCGAGGTCGGCCTCGGGCGCAGCCCAGCCCGGCGGAGCCCCCGAGCGCTTGGAAGCGCCGCCGATCGAGCGAAGGAACGACTTGATATGGCGATCTGACGGCGGTGCTTGAGAGCCGCCTAGCAGGGCCGCGACCACGTGGTGCGCCAGTGCCGTGTAGCACGCAGTGAAGAGGCCGCGCAGCTCCTCCCAACATGCCACCATGGATCCGGGGAGGTTGAGCAGCCAGGTGCGCGGCGCGCTAGTGAGGGCCATGGGAAGCCAGTTGGCCATGACCTTTTCATCGGCCCCGGCCTCGAGGACGGCCTCCTCGTACGCAAGCAGGAAAGCAGTCGGGTCCACCGCGCCTTCGTAGCGCGGCGACATCTCTGGCTTGAACTTGAGCGGCCACTGCACCTACCGCAAGGCCGGGGCCAGGGCTCGGAGCCCCTTGGCGCCGTCGTCGGCGTCAGTCGTCGGAGCCGGGAGCGGGACGCCCGCCATGAGGGTGGAGCACGGTGGTGGCAGAGTGCAGATCGACGGAAGGAAAGCTACGGCACACCCCTACCTGGCGCGCCAATTGTCGGATCACAGGTTCCAGCAAAACCCTCAAGGTTCGAACACTAGTGTGCGCATGAAGATCTCCCCCTACCGATCCATGTCCTAGCTTCGCTAAGATCTCAAGGGCTAACTCTACGAACTCACAACACAAGGGACACAAGATTTATATTGGTTTGGGCCACCGTTGTGGTGTAATTTCATACTCCAGTGATGGTGGATTGCCTCTTGGGCTATGAATGAACAGTACAAGGGGAAGAACAGTCTCCTGAGGTTGAGGTGTTCTTGTGCTCGATGTGTGGCTAAGGATCGGCTCAAGATCCGATGCCTCCTACTGTGGTGGCTAGTCCTATTTATAGAGGCCCTAGTCCTCTCCCCAAACGTTGAGCGGGAAGGGAGCCAACTATGGCCAATTTGAAAGGGGACATCTAGTACAACTTATCCTGACAAAAGCGGTTGAGGGAGTCCTGGATTAGGGGGTCCTCGGACAGCCGGACTATATCCTTTGGCCGGACTGTTGGACTATGAAGATACAAGATTGAAGACTTCATCCCGTGTCCGGATGGGACTCTCCTTTGCATGGAAGGCAAGCTTGGCAATTCAGATATGTAGATATCCTCCCTTGTAACTAACTCTGTGTAACCCTAGCCCCCTCCGGTGTCTATATAAACCAGAGGGCTTAGTCCGTAGGACAACAACAATCATACCATAGGCTAGCTTCTAGCGTTTAGCCTCTACGATCTCGTGGTAGATCAACTCTTGTAATACTCATATCATCAAGATCAATCAAGCAGGAAGTAGGGTATTACCTCCATCGAGATGGCCCGATCCTGGGTAAACATCGTGTCCCCCGCCTCCTGTTACCATCCGCCTTAGACGCACAGTTCGGGACCCCCTACCCGAGATCCGCCGGTTTTGACACCGACATTGTTGCTTTCATTGAGAGTTCCACTGTGCCGTCACCATAAGGCTTGATGGATCATTCAATCATCAACAACGATGCGATCCAGGGTGAGGTTTTTCTCCCCGGACAGATCTTCGTATTCGGCAGCTTCGTACTGCGGGCCAACTCGCTTGGCCATCTGGAGCAGATCGAGGGCTACGCCCCTGGCCGTCAGGTCAGGTTTGGAAATTTAAACTACACTGCCGACATCCGCGGAGACTTGATCTTTGACGGATTCGAGCCCATGTCAGGTGCGTCGCACAGTCACGACGAGCACGACATAGCTCTGCCGTCGGACGGTGTTCGGGAGATCACACTTGTGGCTACTCCAGCCCTAGATCCAGAGTCTATTGCGCCGTCCGAGGACGGGTGGATGGAACCCGCCTTGGAGGCCACACACCCAGTGGCGATAGAGCCGAATACTGACTTCACCTCCTATGGCACCTGTGTTGCCGGATCCTCGGATACGTCCCCGGCCATAGGCCCAGAACTGCCTGCGTCCATGCCTATCGAATCTGATTGGGCACCGATCATGGAGTTTACCTCCATGGATATCTTTCAG
Organism: Aegilops longissima; assembly: GCA_021605205.1. Classification (NCBI taxonomy): domain Eukaryota; kingdom Viridiplantae; phylum Streptophyta; class Magnoliopsida; order Poales; family Poaceae; genus Aegilops; species Aegilops longissima. The sequence continues at coordinate 257,748,164 of CM038682.1, read as the reverse complement.
CACTCGCCTTTTGGCGATGTGCTAAATTCATTAAGGTCTCTCTCCTTGTCAGGAGGCCCTTGGCCGAACTATGTCCGGCTCGAGTGGGAGGCGGACGATGAAGAAATTCGTTCCCCACCCACCACCCACTTAATAGCCACTGTCGATGACTTAACTGACATGCTCGATTTTGACTCCGAAGACATCAACGGTATGGACGACGATGCAGGAGAGGAATAGGAACCAATGCCCACAGGGCGCTGGACAGCCACTTCATCACACGATGTATATATGGTGGATACACCCAAAGAAAACAATGACGAGGAACGGAAGGATGCAGTGAAGGATAGTTCCCTTGAGAATCAACCAAAGCGACGACGTAGATGCTGCTCCAAATCCCGCCTCAGCAAAAACAGCGACAACAGTACAGGAAAAAATAATACCCCAGTCGACCCCAAAGGAAACGGCGACCACATGGATCCAGTGAGAGAGCAGGATGAACCAGCGGACAGCGAACATAGTACGAAGCCACTGTCCGATCACGGCGACACCGAGGATAAAGCTCATCAACCTCTCTCCGGAGAGGAAAACAACCCGGACGACGATGCACACATCATCCCGGAAAGGCACTTGGAACAAGATAACCTCCATAGAAGGCTTATTGCCACCGCGAGGAGTCTGAAGAAGCAGAAGCAAAGGCTTAAGGCCGCGCAGAATACGCTCAACAGTAGATGGAACAAAGTGCTCGACACTGAAGAAAAGTATGGTGGCAGTCGCCACACAAAGAGCTATCCAATGCGCAAGCTGTTTCCTGAATTCGATGATGAGGCCTTAGAACCTACACAACCGAAAAATAAAACGGCCGACCGGTCGGATCGACCACCTCGTGGCTGCGATAGGGCGGCTAATGAAGCCACACATAAGTCAGCACATGATTCACGCGAGGACTTGCATCAAAAAGCCGGCGTGACCAGATCCATCTACGGATCTAGGAAGCGCGCACCAGCGTAGAATCAAAACCGAACACTACAACCGTCAGAACACCAAGACACATCCAAATACAGGGGTGCCGCGCACCCCCTATGCTTCACCGATGACGTGCTGGATCACGAACTTCCAGAGGGATTCAAGCCCGTTAACATAGAGGCATACAACGGAACGACAGACCCCGGGGTCTGGATTGAGGACTTCATCCTCCATATCCATATGGCTCGTGGAGACGATCTCCACGCCATCAAATACTTGCCCCTCAAGCTGAAAGGACCAGCTCGACACTGGCTGAAGAGCCTCCCCGAAAACTCAATTGGAAGTTGGGAGGAGCTTGAGGATGCTTTTAGGGCTATCTTTCAAGGGACCTATGTCTGACCTCCGGATGCGGACGATTTAAGTCATATAATTCAACAGCCCGGAGAGTCAGCCTGAAAGCTTTGAAACAGATTTCTCACTAAGAAGAATCAAATCGTCGACTGCCCGGATGCCTAAGCCTTAGCAGCTTTCAAACACAGCGTTCGAGGTGAATGGCTCGCCAGACACCTCGGCCAAGAAAAACCGAGGACAATGGCAGCCCTAACAAGCCTTATGACGCGCTTTTGCGCGGGCATAGATAGCTGGCTGGCCCGTAGTAGCACCAGCGACCAAGGCACATCTGAAGTCAAGGACGGCAATGGAAAACCATGACGCAATAAAAGCAAGCATCGAAATAATGAAGACAGCCAGACAACACGGCGGTAAACGCCGTATTTAGGGGCTCTCGACCCGATCAACGGAAAAAGCCTTTTAAAGGCAACAGAGAGGGACCATCCAGCCTAAACAAGATTCTAGACAAGTTATGTCAGATTCATGGCACCTCCGATAAACCTACAAGTCACACTCACAGAGAATGTTGGGTCTTCAAGAAGGCCGGCAAGCTAAACGCCGTACACAAGGGGAGGGAGACACCAAGTGAAGACGAGGATGAGCCTCGCCAGCAAAACACTGGGGGACAGAAAAAATTCCCTGCAGAGGTTAAAACAGTGAACATGATTCAAGTAACAAAAAGAAGGAGCAAAAACCCACTCCGAGATATATGCGCCATAGAGCCCGTCACCCCTAAGTGAAACCCTTGGTCGGCCTTCCCAATCACTTTTGATCGCAGGGATCACCCGACTAGTATACGACACGGAGGATTGGCTGCCTTAGTGCTAGACCCAATAATCGACGGATACCATCTCACCCAAGTCTTCATGGACGGCGGCAATAGTGTTAATCTGATATATCAGGACACAGTCCGCAAAATGGGGATAGACCCGACAAGAATCAGCCAAAGCAATACTACCTTTAAAGGAGTAATACCAGGCCCAGAGGCCCGCTGTACGAGCTCTCTAGTACTAGAGGTCGTATTCGGTTCTCCCGACAACTTTCGAAGTGAAAAGTTAACCTTCGACATCGCTCCATTCCGCAGCGGCTATCAAGCACTACTCGGAAGAACATCCTTCGCTCGTTTTAATGCAGTACTGCATTACGCTTCTCTTAAGCTTAAGATGCGCAGTCCACGTGGCATCATCATAGTTAGTGGAAACACTGAGCGTTCCTTACACGCAGAAGAACGTGTGGCGGTTTTAGCAGCCGAACACTAAACGGCCTCTCCAACCAGAATAAATGGTCGGTCGTCAAGACTGCGGACACGGCTAGACGAGTCCGGCGCACCACTAGCTGTAACAGCTTAGATAAACCTGAGATTGGTTTGATGGATATACCCCCATAGGCGGTACCAGTGGCTTCCCGCATGTAAAAAGGACTACAGTTCGGCTTTACCTCATGTAGATTGAATTAATGAGAATAATCAGTTTTTCGCACGACGACTTTCATCTAAGTTTTTCTCTTTTACAGATGAAAATCGTGCTACACCCTTCCAGGATACGGCACAACGGATACACAGGCACAGATGTGCAGCAGGGCCCCGCTCAAAGGTTTATTTTTAGATTAAGACCCTGTGTAAACCTTTCTTACTGTCTCTTGTTGCTTGACCCCCCGGATACCTAACACAACCGTGAGGGATGCTAGCGTTGTTGGCAGTTCGCCACGTCAGACTAATGCACGTACCTGGAAATTTAGGGTTCATTATCAAGGGCGTTACTCAGCCCGGTACATGTTTTAAAGACCGAACACCTTAGGGAGTGTTCGGCGTTGTGAGTTTGGCCTTATATGCACAAGCTCTGAATCATGTCTTTGGTCAAATGTTGGGTTTGCCCGGCTCCCGCGTTTTGCTACCTTACGCCCGCCTATCGGCTAAGGTGGCACCGGAAGAACTACTCGCGACAGTGCCTCGTTCCTCCGGATGAGCACCTCAGTAGAGAAAGCCGAAAACTGACTGTAATGATAAAGCGCGAGACTGGTCAACCAGTCGATGACCTAGCGAAATCTTCGGGATTCTTCTGCATTAACGAAGGGCCGGTTTTCCCGGTCATGTACGTGACGCGCCCGTGCATCGATGAGCTGAAGTACCAGGGCTATATGGTAGCCCCACTGTCAAACTCCTATGGTTAAGTGAAAGTGTTAAATCATATAGTCCGATTGCCTCGTTCGCCGCACTACCACCTCCTTAATGGACCAAGACGTTGGATCCAGTGTGAACACGCCCTTTTGCGAACACCCCTGCATTATATGCGTGGGGTCTGAAGCCAACGACTGCAAACTTTTAGGTTATATATATATATATACATAAACGACCGCACATGAGGCATAATAATACTTTCAGGCAAAAGTATAAACACAGCCTTTATAATTCAAATAGCATTGTTTTTACAATCGGGATACATGTCACTCGAACATGATGACACTCTTCGAGCACTGAGCCTCTATTAAACGAGCACCTTCTAGGACTTCTTGAAAATAGTGCTCGGCAGAAACCTGGCCTACAGCCGGATTATGGGTTGAAATAGTGGTGGCCTCCATCTCTGCCTAGTATGTCTTGACACGGGCAAGAGCCATCCGCGCACCCTCTATGCACGCCGACCTCTTTACAACGTCGATATGCGGCGCAACACCAAGGAATCGTTGCACTAGACCAAAATAACTATTCGGCCTTGGTCCTTCCGGCCAAAGACGATCCACTGCAGACCTCATGGCAAGTACGGACAACCTATGATGCTCGGCCCACTCGGCCATTTGCTCATTTAACAGCAGCGGACGCGCTGGAGCATTGAACTACGACCAGAACAACTTTTCCACTTCGTGATCTTTTTTATCTTCAAAAACCTTGGTCGCATCAGCAGCACTCGTTGCCAAATCCAAGTACGCGTCCGCATAACTCCATAATTGATTCAGAAGGGCATACTTAGGATCTCCGAACTTCGTCTGCAACAAAAAGGGCTTCCCAGTCGTGATATCTCCGGCTTGACGTAGCTCCTTCTTCGCCGCTCTGATTTTAGAGCGGGTTTTCTTGGCTGCTACCATGGCTTTCTCCAGGTCCACCGTCTTCGTTTGACTTTCCCTTTCAAGAAGCTCATAACGGTCAGCGGCATCTTTCAACTCAACAGCCATCTTGGACATTTTCTCTTTGCTCTGGCAATGCGCAGCCAGTCCGTCTCTTAACTCTTCAACCGCCTTTAGGGCGGCAGCATCACTCCTCCTGGCTTGTTCCTTGGCTCGGGCAAGTTCCGCCCGAAGGGTCTCCACGGCGACAGCTCCATCTGCAGTCATAGCAAATTATAGATACTAGCATCATGCTCCTCTTAATATATGTTGACCACCGGAGAATACATACCCTGTGCCTCATCCAGCCGCCCGTTTACAAGCACGGTGTCGGCATCCACTGCATCAAGTTGCCGCTTTGGTTTGGCAAACTCACTAGTCCGGCTAGCCACCGGACCCTCAGCCGCCTGCACATGAAAGCGGCATGATCATTACCTGGGACTATGATCCTCTGTTTGCCGCCGTTTTCGACGACAACCAGAGTCTCAGGGGCTACTATCTGCATTGGCCACACCTAGCATGTGCGGTACCGTCAAAAATATACATATTACTTTGCGTACCTCAAAGCCTCTCAGCAGGCTCATAAAAGCTTCATGCAACCCGCTTTCGGCGGATGAAATCCTCTCAACCACCATACCCATTAACGTATGATGCGCTTCTGAGATAGCCGCTTGCTCCAGAAGATTCATCAGTGCGTCTGGTCGTGCACCGGACAGTTCCGGACTCTTTCTGTTGCTCCCCTTAGGAGCCAAATACTCCGGACTTTGGGAGGCCAAATGGTTACCTTCTGGCCTTGGTGGATCATAAGAAATCCTTCGTGACGACACCTCTAGGTCGTTCGCCTCATGAGGCGGGGAGGCATGGGGAGGCGTTTCGCTCTCCATCATCTCCGGAAGAAGATCCCACAAAGACGAACTCTGTCGAGAAGGGCTACGATCCGAACTACAGGACATACGTCTCGGTTATTGCCCTCGGAAATAAAGTAAGATATACTTACTATAAAGTACTTTTGTTTACTTACAGATCGGTGGAAGGATGGTCCCCTTGCGGGCACTGTGCGGTAAGGATGCCCTCCGGGGTAGGGCCCTCTGACAAAGGTTTCTTCCCTCGTTTGGAAACCATTGTTTCCAGGTCTCCAGAGGCGGTCCTCTTCCTTCCTTGGGCAGACGGAATTTTAGATTCTTCTCCCCGGTTATCCTCCTTCGCGGAGGCACTAATTCCCCTGGTTTGAATGAATAATGAGTGAGGCCCGCTTTCGGCTTCTTTACTCCTCCCTTTATCTTCCCCTGATGGCGCTTGATAAGGCACGAGCTCAAGCATCCTGGCTAGCATAGGATCCGGTGAGCCTTCAGGAAGGGGGGCGAACACCTGATCATCTTCGCCTTTTTATCCAGTCCTGGTCAAGAACCAACTTTTTAGAATGATGTTGTGATAAATAAAGAGACAGCATGTTCGGCCGAAGATTTACTTACTTGGGTGTCTGGACGATTGCAGTTCAGGCCCGCATCCTCGGTGGTGTCTGGACACTTTATTTGTGATCCGAAGAACAATATGTACATCTCTTCGAGCGTCACGCTGAAGAATTGCTGAATGGTTCACGGTCCTTCCGGGTTGAACTCCCACATACGGAGAGATCGACGTTGGCATGGCAGGACCCGACGAACTAGCATGACTTGCATTACCTTAACAAGGCTGACATCTCTCTTGAGGAGATCCCTGATGCGACTCTGCAGTGTCGGCACGTCATTAGCCGGCCCCCAGTCCATCCCTTTGTTGACCCATGACGCCAATTGTGGCCCGAACAGAAGGCATGGGCAGCTACCCACTTAGTACTTCAGGGAGCCGTGATGTAAAACTACTCCCGCTCCCATAAGTCGGACATCTCGGGGAAGGATCCCTTTGGCCATGGAGCATCGATGCCTTTGCTTATTATGGCACCTTCGCACTCTGCGTGTCGCCCATCGATCAACTTCGGCTTCACATTGATGGTCTTGAGCCATAAGCCGAAGTGTGGGGCGATGCGGAGGAAGGCCTCACACACGACGATAAACGACGTGATGTGAAGGATGGAATCCGGAGCCAGATCATGGAAATCAAGCCCGTAATAGAACATAAGCCCTCTAACAAAGGGGTCAAGACAAAAGCCTAGCCCTCAGAGGAAGTGGGAAACAAATACGACACTCTCATTAGGTTTGGGAGTGGGGATGACCTACCCTTGAGCAGGCAGCCTGTGCAAGATTTCGGCGGTCAGATACCTGGCTTCTCTTAGCTTCTTGATGTCCTCCTCCGTGACGGAGGAGGCCACCCACCGGCCTTGAAGGTTGGATCCTGACATGATTGAATGTCTGAAGCGCTTGGCCTCCTCCTTGGGTGCTGGAATTCGAGGTGGGAGAAGGGAACGATCAAGCGCAAAAAGAAAAGGACAGGCCTTGACCCCTTTATAAAGAGGGTGAATATCTAGCACCCTCCGCACAACCGTCTGGAACATGCCTAAAATCGAGGAGTTGTGCCAGCAGGTACGATTGGGTTACCCACACCCGTAATGATGAGAATCTTGTGAAAAGAGGGACACGATCTCTACTTCGACAAGACGTGCCAACAAAACCGCCTCGCAACACGTGAAGTGGCAGGCTCGGAAAAACGGTTCGTCATGACCAGACCACGGCAGAACATCACGTTCGGAAAAGCTGTCAGCAGATTAGATTTGTGGAAATATTATTCTCTCTATGGTGGTATGTGTAATTTGTTTTGCGGAGCTGGACACTATCCTTGTGTTCAAAATCTTCTATGGAATATTCGGAGAAGGAACCCGCTTTGCAATGCCGAAGACAATCTGCGCGCCGGACTCATCGTCATTGAAGCCTGGTTCAGGGGCTACTGAGGGAGTCCTGGATTAGGGGGTCCTCGGACAGCCGGACTATATCCTTTGGCCGGACTGTTGGACTATGAAGATACAAGATTGAAGACTTCATCCCGTGTCCGGATGGGACTCTCCTTTGCATGGAAGGCAAGCTTGGCAATTCGGATATGTAGATCTCCTCCCTTGTAACCGACTATGTGTAACCCTAGCCCCCTCCGGTGTCTATATAAACCGGAGGGCTTAGTCCGTAGGACAACAACAATCATACCATAGGGTAGCTTCTTGGGTTTAGCCTCTACGATCTCGTGGTAGATCAACGCTTGTAATACTCATACCATCAAGATCAATCAAGCAGGAAGTAGGGTATTACCTCCATCGAGAGGGCCCGAACCTGGGTAAACATCGTGTCGCCCGCCTCCTGTTACCATCCGCCTTAGACGCACAGTTCGGGACCCCCTACCCGAGATCCGCCGGTTTTGACACCGACAGCGGTCTTCGCCTACAAAAGGCTCTGGTGGTGACGCCGCCTTGGGCTCCATGGTGATCTCCGTCTTGCCATCCTGCTGGTCTTGGTCTCGTTGCGCTGATATGGAAACCTTAGCTTGACGCCTCGGTACTCCACGCCTGCGCTTGCATCCCTTGCACCAAAGGGGAAACAAGTACATTGTGCTCCCTGGCACCCGCCTGGCACCCGCCTGGTCTCGATCGTCATGGCTCACGTCACGAGAACCTTGCGAGGTTTTCCTTTCCCTGAACTCTCCGACCCTCACGAGCCAGCCTGGTGAGGGTGCTCCCGAGGAGGTCTTTCATCGTCCGCCTCGCGAGGGTCTTGAGTGCTTGTTGGTGAAGGTGGGCCGTTAGGGCCTCCTCGCAGAGCTACGCCGTGGGCCGCAGGAAAGCTAGTCTGGGGACCCCCATTCCCAGAACGCCGACAATATTTTTACGGGAAACAATGACCACCTATGGGACAAGGAGGCCCCTTGCTGGTTCGGTAAGGGGACGTTGCGTTGCACAAAGATCAGACGAACATGGAGCAGCACGACAGAGATCACGCAGGCAATTTTACCGAAGTTCGGGCCGTCGTGAGGCGTAAAACCCTACTCATGCTTTGGTGGATTGATGGTGGAAAGGTGGTGGCGGAGCATAGTACACTTGCCCGGCAGGGGTTGCCTCAAGGCAGCAGCAACTACGCCCATATGGGGGTGTGAGTTACCCAACCTTCGAACCATTTCTACAATTGCCATGGACCTCCTTTTATAGATCAAGGGGTCACCACAATGGAAAAATGCTCATTATGCACTGATAAGACATCAAACAGTGCTATCATACCTAACTCTGTGGGCTGACAGGGCGCATTAAATGCACCGCTCAACGTCACATTGTTGGTTGCCCGACAAGGCTTGCCAGCTCCACGCCTGCTTGCTTGACACGTTCTAGGATGGGTGTCATCTATGGGTTTCTCCTGTAGGGAGAGGCTCCCATGTGGAGAATGGCTGCCACTTAGTCACTCTACGACTTGACACCGCACTGATTGACGACGGGGGTCGTGGTGCAGTGGTTGGTGAGGTGGTTTCGTCTCCGTGAGCCCCGGCAGGGCCTGCCGGGACACCTTGGTCGTCTACTTCTAAGTGTGGCCTCGCCCCTTGCCGGGCTCTTCTGCCCAGCAAGGGAGGCCTTTCCTCCGATGGCGTCTTGCTTCTTTGGTCTGATCTCGATCTCATTGATCTGCATGTTGATCCTTCGATGCTCTTGGTTCCTTTTACTCTGACTTGGGCTAGTGCTTCAATCTTGTTCCCGTGCCTGTGCACTGTCTGGGCAACAGACCGAGGGTGTGTTGCACCGACAAATATATATATATATATATATATATATATATATATATATATATATATATATATGCACCGACAATATATCTATATATATATATATATATATATATATTTGTCGGTGCATATATATATATATATATATATACACACACATTTCACCTCTTTGCTATTGCGACCTTTTGGTGCACTACACAAAAATCACTTCATTTTAGCTGGAATGTCACACCGGAACCGTTGGTTGATGTCGCGGGAAACCACGACCACCTATGGGACCAGGAGGTCCCTTGATGGTTTGGCAGGGGGGGCGACACGTTGCACAAAGAGCAGACGAGCGTGGGACAGCACAGCAGAGATCACAGAGGCAATTTACCCAGGTTCGGGCCGCCATGAGGCATAAAACCCTACTCCTGCTTTGGTGGATTGATGGTGGTAAAGGTGGTGGGAGGCATAGTACACTTGCCCGGCAGGCGCAGCCTTGGGGCAGCAGCGGCTACGCGCATATGGGCGTGTGAGTTCTCCAACCTTCTAACCCTTTCTACGGTTTCCATGGGCCTCCTTTTATAGATCAAGGGGTAACCACAGTGGCAAAAATAGTCATTACACACTGATATGACAGCAAACAGTGCTATCATACCTAACTCTGCGGGCTAACAGGGCACATTAAATGCACTGCTTAGTGTCACATCACTGGTTGCCTGGCAAGGCTTGCCGGGCTATGTTGCGAGCTCCGCGCCTGTTCTCTTGACACGTCGCAAGACGGGTGTCATCTGCGGGTTTCTTCTGTAGGAAATGGCTGCCATGTGGTGAATGGCTACCACTTAATCACTTCGCGGCTTGACACCGCACTGATCGATGACGTGGGTCGTGGTGGAGTGGTTGGTGAGGTGGTTCTGCCTGCGCTAGCCCCGGCATGCCCTGCCAGGGTGTCTTGGTTGTCTGCTTCTCGTGGTAGCCTCGCCCCTTGCCGGGCTCGCCTGCCCGGCAAGGGAGGCTTCTCTCTTGACGATATCTTGCTTCCTTGGCTCATTTTTGGTCCCTCTGGTCTGCATGTTGGTCCTTCAAATCTCTTGGGTCCTTGTTCTTTGACTTGGGCTGGTGCTTCAATCTTGTTCTCCTGCCTGTGCACAGTCTGGGCAACAGACCCAGGGTTTGTTACACCAAGAGTTGATTTCAGTGGAACTGCACAAATGGAGATCTATATTCCAATCTTCATCCTCCATATTGGCACCCTAACCTTCCCTTAGGTAAGAATGATATTTAGTGCATGTGTTCACCTCTACTTTGGAACTGCCATGAGAAAACAATGCTATTGTTTACTAGAAGACTTGTACTCCCTCACTAACAAAACCAAATATGACTGAGGGAGTCCTGGACTAGGGGGTGTCCGGATAGCCGAACTATCATCACGGCCGGACTCCAAGACTATGAAGATACAAGATTGAAGACTTCGTCCCGTGTCCGGATGGGACTTTCCTTGGCGTGGAAGGCAAGCTTGGCGATACGGATATGTAGATATCCTACCATTGTAACCGACTCTGTGTAACCCTAACCTATCCGGTGTCTATATAAACTGGAGGGTTTTAGTCCGTGGGGCGAACAACAATCATACCATAGGCTAGCTTCTAGGGTTTAGCCTCGTTGATCTCGTGGTAGATCTACTCTTGTACTACCCATATCATCAATATTAATCAAGCAGGAGTAGGGTATTACCTCCATCGAGAGGGCCCAACCTGGTAAAAACATCGTGTCCCTTGTCTCCTGTTACCATCCGCCTAGACGCACAGCCGGGACCCCTACCCGAGATCCGCCGGTTTTGACACCAACATTTGTGCTTTCATTGAGAGTTCCTCGTGTTGTCACCGATAGGCCCGATGGCTCCTTCGATCATCAAGAAAGACGCGTCCAGGGTGAGACTTTTCTCCCGGACAGATCTTCATGTTCGGCGGCTTTTGCATCAAGGGCCAATTCGCTGGCCATCCGGAGCAGATCGAAGCTACGCCCTCGCCATCCGGTCAGATTTGGAAGTTTGAACTATACGGCCGATATCCGCGGAGAATTGATCTTCGACGGATTCGAGCCGCAGCTGCGCATCAAGATCGCCTCGATGGGCATGATCTAGCTCGCAGCCGAACAATGCCCTGGAGGCCGCACCCACAAGATCCGCTCCGACCCTTAATCCGGAGCCGGATTCCCCGATTGAGGACGAGTGGTTGGACACCGCCTCGGGGGCTACAATCTCTACGGCGATTGAGCCGAACTCCATCCCTGTCCTTTGCGAAGACCTCGACTCTAGGGTGCCGGACTCCTCTCCGGACTCCGAACCCTCCGCGCCCCTGCCAATCGAATCTGATTGGGCGCCGGTCATGGAGTTCATCACACGGACATCTTTCAAAGACTCGCCTTTGGCGACATCCTGAATTCACTAAAGTCTCTCTTTTATCCGGAGAGCCCCGCCGGACTACTTAACAGGAAGGTTGGGATGCGGACGACGAAGAAATTCAACGCCCACCCACCACCCACTTTGTAGCCACCGCCGATGATTTAATCGACATGCTAGACTTCGACTCAAGAGATCGACGGTATGGACGACGATGCCGGAGATTTACCAAGACCCAGCGCCTACAGGCACCGGAAGGCCACCTCGCCATACGACATATACATGGTGGATATCCCAAAAGATGGGAACGGCGATGGTACAACGGAGGATGACCCCTCCAAAAAGCAATCGAAGTGCCGGCGTCAGCGGCGCCGCTCTAAATCCCGCCGCAGCAAAACGGTGATTCCGCACGGGAGATAATAACACCCCGGACAAGATCAAGACAACCCTCCAAAGGACTCAGCGCAGGACGAGGGAGAAGCAAGTCCGCACGACAGTGCGGCAGAAAGAGAGGTCGAGGACGATAATTACGCACCTCCCTCCGAAGATGAGGCAAGCCTCGACGACGACAAATTTGTCGTGCCTGAGGATCCCGCCGAACAGGAGTGTTTCAAACGCAGGCTTATGGCCACGGCAAACAGCCTCAAGAAAAAGCAGCAACAGCTTAGAGCTGACCAAGACCTGCTAGCTGACAGATGGACTGAAGTCCTTGCAGCCGAAGAGTATGAACTCGAACACCCCTCCAAAAGCTACCCCAAACGCAGGCCGTTGCCTCGATCAGAGGAGGAAGCACCCAAGTCACCAGCGCACGACATGGCAGACCAGCCACCCGTGGCGCGAGTAGAGAAGCCTCTCGCCCTCCGCCAAGCCACACCCCGCCGCTCAAAAAGTACCAAGGCACGGAAAATGCACCGGACTTAAGTAGATATATTGGAGGATAAGGCAAAACATACAAGATCGATCTACGGATCGCGTGGGTGCCCAACGACGCTGGATGATTACCGTCACGCGGATACAGAGAAACCGGCCGGCGAACACGAGAGACAAAGCTCATATGAGCTACGCCGTGATATAGCCCAATCTGAGGCGCCAAGACACCCACTGTGCTTCACACATGAAGTAATAGATCATCAAATCCCTGAGGGCTTCAAACCTATAAACATCGAATCATACGATGGTACCACAGATCCTGCGGTCTGGATCGAGTACTATCTCCTCCATATCCACATGGCCCGCGGTGATGATCTACATGCCATCAAATACCTCCCACTCAAGCTTAAAGGACCAGCTCGGCATTGGCTCAACAGCTTGCCAGCAGAATCAATTGGTTGTTGGGAGGACTTGGAAGCCGCATTCCTTGATAACTTCCAGGGCACATATGTGCGACCACCGACGCCGATGACCTTAGCCACATAATCCAGCAGCCGTAAGAATCGCCGCACAATTCGACACGGTTCCTAACAAAGAAAAATCAAATCGTTGATCGTCCGGATGCAGAGTACCTTGCAGCCTTCAAACATAACATCCGCGACGAGTGGCTTGCCCGGCACCTAGGACAGGAAAAGCCAAAATCCATGGCAGCCCTCACAACACTCATGACCCGCTTTTGTGCGAGAGGACAGCTGGCTAGCTCAAGCAACAACTTGGCCAAACATCCCGATAGTTCGGATACCAAGGACAGCAATGGCAGTTCAAGTCGCAACAAGAACAAGCGCCGATTAACGGTGATAACACTGAAGATACGGCCGCCAATGCCGGATTCAGAGGCTCTAAACCCGTCACGGAAGAAGCCATTCAAAAGAAATACCCAGGCCCGGCCCAACTTGGACCGAATACTCGATCGCTTGTGCCAGATACATGGCACCCCCGAAAAACCAGCCAATCACACCAACAGGGACTGTTGGGTGTTCAAGCAAGCAGGCAAGTTAAGTGCCGAACTCAATGACAAGGGGATGCATAGCAATGACGAGGAAGAGCCCCGGCCGCCAAACAATAGAGGACAGAAGGGTTTTCCCACGCAAGTGCGGATGGTGAACATGATATACTGTCACACCCTGATTTTCATGCCACAACACTTAAGATAGTAAATCATGATAAAATGTGGTTTGACAAAAACTTTTGAGTGTTTTGGACTTTGCTTGATTTGATTTTTGTCTACTTGCAAGTGCTCTAAAAATCAAATAAATCCTCCAACTCATATACTTCATCTCCTTGCTCCAAACTCTTGAACCAATGATCATGCCATGTGTATAGGACATAAAAATAATTTCTTACAAAAATAATTTGGCCAAATAGTATTTTCAAAAATTAGTTTTTCAAAAAACCTTGAATTGAGGTTTGCACTGCAAGTACTTAATTAAGGGCAGTAAAAAACTTTCCAAAAAATATTTTTGACTCCTATTAGATATAGCATACCCAGAAACCACAAAAATTTAATTTTAAAAGTTATTTTACTATTTTATTTAAAGGCTCTTTCTTAAGGCCAGAAATGGTCTTAAATAGGTTAAAATTATTTTAAAGCTTTAAAAATATTTGAGAAAAATTAGGGAGACTCAATGGACATATATTGTCCATATATATGAGTTTCAACACATGGTCATGTTCAAAATATTGGACAAAACATCACAAAACTATTTTTGCCCATTTCAAGGATTTGTAATATTTCTATAAGAAATATTTTCAAATAAATCCAGGAAAATTCTAGCATGTCACATATGACATGTTTGATGATCTTGACAAGTATAATGTCATGGAGAATAGTATAACCCCATGAAATCGCCTCAAAACCATTTCTGTCCATTTTGAAGTCTGAGCAACTTTACATTGCCAAACATGTCCAAATGTTCTCAAACTTGGTGCACATGCTCAAATAGTGTAATAATGGATCTAGACCAAATGGCACAAGTTGGAGAGAATGTTATCTTGATCAAAGTACCCCAAAACCCTCTCTGACCAGAATCAAATTTGAACAACTTTGTACTACCAACTTTCTCCCCTTGACCCCAACTTTTGTGAGCATGTTAACATGACCAAATGAGGCCACTACACCAAGTGGTGCATCAAGGAGAAATGATTTTCTCAACTAGATCTACACAAGTCCATTTCTGCTAATTTCTAGGGTTTACAAAAGTTGCATTGGCAACTTTGCCCAAATGAACTCAATATTGGTGAAACCCCTTATTTTCTCATGCAATTTGACCCTGTCAAGCCTTATGACAAGAGGAGTTCATCTTCTTGCCCAAACCAGCAACAAACACCTTCTGCCATTTTATTAAAACCCCTGTTTTGACCACTTCCACTCTTCTCCATGGCCTCAACCTTTTACCACAGCCCCTCCTAGTGCCCTTGCACCTCCAGTAGCAATGGAAAATCCATAGCTCAATTATTGGAGGGGTAAAACCCCACTTTCTCTCTCTGGACAGCCCATTTCCCTCTCTCCCTCAACCTCTCTCCTCTCCTGCTGGCTGTCCAGGGCATCCAAGGCCCTGTCCCCTTTGTTTACTCCTCCCTAAACAACCTAGACACAAGTGGCCACGCCCTACAAGCCAAAGGCATGCCCTGGCATGCAATTGGTGTGCTCCAGAGCGCGCTACAGTGCACACCCGCACTGTAGCCGCCCCCTTCCAACCGCCTCTGGTCACCTAGGGCCTCCCCCTCGTGTCCCCCGAGGTCACCTCGACGTACATAGGACACTACACTGCCGTCCCCCTCCTCTCTCTCCCTCTCCGGCTCTCCTCGCGTGCGGACAGAGCATCGCCCGAGCGCGCCAGTCGCTGGCCGCGGCGGGGACCCGCTTTGCCGCATTCCCCACTCCCTCACTTCTCCCCCTGGGCGTAGTCCACCTCCACGAACTCCCTAGCCTTGGCGCAGCACCTTCCCGAGGCCCGTAGAGACGAGCACGAGCTCGCCGGCGCACGAGCCCATGGTGCACCATCGCCCCGCCATAAAAGGCCACCCCCGGGCCCTCTCTGGCCTCCGTTCGCTCTTTCTCCCTTCCAGCGACCCCCTGGACCAATCCACTCCCCTCCTCGCGCTCTCCATCCGCCACCATGGCCGGAGCCTTGCCGCCGGCCTCCGCCTAAATTCGCACCCACCACTCCTCCTCCTCCCCTCTAGACCCCACTAGAGCACCTCCACCGTCACCGAGAGCACCTCCCGTGCTTCTCCCCCTCCTCCCCGTGGCTGTTCTGTCGAGTTCCACCACCACCGTCAGCCTCGTCCGCCGCGGTCGACGCCCTGCTTGACCCGGAGCCCCTGGGCGACCGTGCCACCCATGGTTGGACGCGGAGGGGTCCCCACAGAGCTGGTATCATATCCATCCTGACTGTAGGAAGCCTTAGTTAGCATGGTCGTTAGTTAGGGTAAAATTATTTCCAAAACTACTACTAGTTTTCAAAACTATCTATACTTCTCTTCCCTTCTTAGTTTTTCGAAAACTAACGTATACTTTCCCCATCGATCTCTTCCCTTCAAAACTATTTCAAACGGTCGCTAGCACCCTCAAGCCCCTGACCACAGGATTCCTTGTAATCCTCGTGGATAGCTTAGAAGGAGTAAACCTTGCCAAACACTCACCCACCTCTTCTGAACCCAAGATTGGCGACACCACAACAAGACGATGCCAACAGAAGATACACCTTTGAAGAATGAGGACATGAAGACCCAGAGGATGGTGACACCTTTGAATTTGCCCCAGGATGATGCAACCTTGCCCTATGATGATCATGGCATAGGATATGCAAGATCATGATATACATCGCTAATAGAGTAACCATGTCACTACCGTTGTTGTATCGGCAACCACCGGTGGATGAGAACCTCGCCATTTGGTCCGCCTCACTATAGTGAGCAGGAAAACGGTTCTCTTCCTCGCCCGCTCTTGGTGTCGATGTTTTCATCAATGTAACCGACATGTTGGACCTCTACTATGCCTTGTTAATGTCATTAAGGATTACCTACTTGGTACCATCGATGCCTTAGAAGACAAAAAGGGATCGTCATGATTAAGAAGACAATAGAAGATCGAGTCAATGCCTGCTACGAGGAGCCACCTTCACCCCATCACTTCAACAGGCGAGAAGTTGTTGAAGACTCTTCAGGCTCAACCCGAATTGTTTCATCGAACAATTACAAGAAACGTAGCGACACCTGAGGAGAATCCAAAAGACTGCATGAGACACGGAGCAAAGCACGACTACTGAATCCGAGAACCCCTAGGGTAGGACGAGTCGTGTACCCCCTATGCGCAGTCGAGTCCGTATGATGGTTCCAATAGAACCATGATTGTGTGTTGTTGTTTTTTTTATTTGTTTGTGTTTTGATATAAGTCGCACTTTTCCCTAGGCAACAAGTACGCGACTATATCACCTTCCTTACCTTGTTTCTTTTGTTTGGCCCTTTAGGCACTTGTTTGTTTGCACTTGCACTATAGAACCCCCTTTAGGCATTCCCCTCCTCTATGATACTTTTCCCTCTCATCTCTCTCCTCAACTGAAGACCGGCAAGACAAGCTACACCAAGGATTCTGCCTCGGCAACCAACTAGCAATGAAGACTTCTGCTACAATCTCCACAACCAAGTGCAACCCCGTAGAATTATGTTTAACCCTCTAGACTAGAAACCCATTCCTAGACCCTTCGAGACTTCACAAGATACCCCAGCTTGAGTCCTTAACCATGTGCTTAACCCATAGAATTGCAAGAGAACCAGTTAAGCCTCTGTAAACCTTGCACAACACTGGGTTCATTATGGAACTAGTAGACATAGTGAACGAGCACATTATCATCCTAATATAGCACCAGGACTGACGATGCCATAAGGAAGACCAATTTGAGGATATAGGAATAGAGGACAAATGACTTGATGAGTTTATATCAATGACTTTATCGTCTGAGGCTATTTGGTGGATTATGAGGCTTTCATGTTGGTAGATGAACGTGGCTAGATCATGATTATAGAGTAGCATAGCTTTCTTTACCCCTGGATAAATTGGATTTAGTGGGACAATTAAGATCGCAAGCTGAATTCTTGGATTTGACTTAGCCAGGGGATATTGATAGGAGATAGTTGACATTATGATAATGACTTTGGGGGAGCATGTAGGAATTCTCGTTGGACACGAGATTTGGATTTAAGTAGGTGATTCTAGTTGAGTATGGATGCAGAGTAATTCTACATGGTTCGGAGTAAATTGGATTTAGACTGATGATCTTGATCATGATGCCATGTTTATCGGTGAACGATAAACTAAGAGATTGGATTAATTGTCGGAGTTGATTTAGGGATCTATATAAGCTTGACCTTGGAATTAACTTGACCATGATAATGGAAATTGGTGGACTGACTACAGTAAGGTAGCCATTTCAAGTATTTGCGGACTATAGGACATTAGAAGATCATGTGGCACACCATAAACACTGGATTTGCAGAATTAAATGGATTATGTAGCGATTAATAGAAGTTAATGGGCTATTGGAGTTGATTCATAGGAAGGAAACAAGATCTTGGAGTGGCTTACGACGTGTTTCCTTAGGATAGAGATGCTTTATCATGGACCTTGGATCAATAGACTGAGCACTTGGATTGTGGTGATTAAATTCAAGATTAGCACCTTATATGCTCTACCCATGGATTTTTAGGGGTAGCCATACATATGAGTTTGGGGATCATAGGCATATATGACTTTGCTAGACCTCCTCTCAGGAGTCATGATGATATGAATAGCATGAGTGATGATTGGAATTGACCTATAGGAGATGATGCTATTGCATATATGATGTGATTTGTTTAAAAGACTAGATAGAACAATTGGCATATTAGAAACTGTGCTCAAGGATAAGATGATAAATGTTCACTCGCACACTAGAATCCTTGAAACCCTTAAGCCCTACCAAGCCCCAACATGGTCGGATCATGACCATGGGCTTTGGCTCTAGGTCAAGTAGACCCTGGCCAATACTCAACCGTGACTACCACCGATACCCCAACCTATACCCTATGTACCCCGTGGGCGAGTCTTCACGGAGTACTCGAGCAAGCTGGTTGTCATCGCTATTTGGCGATATACTTGCCTACCCAAAGACGGAAGAAGAGCCATTCAGCTGGTTAGGGAATATCTGAAGACCGCCATGTCAAGGAGGAAGAACTATACCAACCATCATCGTCAAGAAGTAAACCTCCGTGTCGAAGACCACATGTATCTGCAAGCCACTTCTCTCAATGGAACCAAGCGTTTCCATGACAAGGAAACCCACACCAAGATTCATCGACCCTCTTCGAGATCACTCCAAGGTTCAACAACCCCCCTTGAGATCACTTCGAGACGAAGAGTAGACGGCTACCAGCTGGTGTTACCACCTGAGTTACCTACTGTGCACAACGTTTTTCCACACGACACCACTCCGGAAACGTTTCCAACTTCCCAACTAGCCCGGTCTCTACAAGGACATCAACCACGAGCCATCAACCTCCAGCCCAATCTGACCTACCACGAGCTACCCATTAGAAACCTGGATCAAGAAGAACGTCATACACGAAGCCAAACCATCAAGTACTTCAAGTTCAATGGAGCACCAAACAGAAGCAGAAGCAGTATGAGGACGTGAAGACTACCCCAAATCCAAGTTTCCGTATTCATTTCCGCGCCTAGTCTGGGAATCTCGGGGACGAGATTCTTGTAAGGGGGGTAGGTCTGTCACACCCTGATTTTCATGCCAAAACACTTAAGATAGTAAATCATGATAAAATGTGGTTTGACAAAAACTTTTGAGTGTTTTGGACTTTGCTTGATTTGATTTTTGTCTACTGTTTGCAAGTGCTCTAAAAATCAAATAAATCCTCCAACTCATATACTTCATCTCCTTGCTCCAAACTCTTGAACCAATGATCATGCCTTGTGTATAGGACATAAAAATAATTTCTTACAAAAATAATTTGGCCAAATAGTATTTTCAAAAATTAGTTTTTCAAAAACCCCTGAATTGAGATTTGCACTGCAAGTACTTAATTAAGGGCAGTAAAAATCTTTCCAAAAAATATTTTTGACTCCTATTAGATATAGCATACCCAGAAACCACAAAAATATAATTTTAAAAGTTATTTTACTATTTTATTTAAAGGCTTTTTCTTAAGGCCAGAAATGGTCTTAAATAGGTTAAAATTATTTTAAAGCTTTAAAAATATTTGAGAAAAAATAGGGAGACTCAATGGACATATATTGTCCATATATATGAGTTTCAACACATGGTCATGTTCAAAATATTGGACAAAACCTCCCAAAACTATTTCTTCCCATTTCAAGGATTTGCAATATTTCTGTAAGAAATATTTTCAAATAAATCCAGGAAAATTCTAGCATGTCACATATTACATGTTTGATGATATTGACAAGTATAATGCCATGGAGAATAGTATAACCCCATGAAATCCCCTCAAAACCATTTCTGTCCATTTTGAAGTTTGAGCAATTTTACATTGCCAAACATGTCCAAATGTTCTCAAACTTGGTGCACATGCTCAAATAGTGTAATAATGCATCTAAACGAAATGGCACAAGTTGGAGAGAATGTTATCTTGATCAAAGTACCCCAAAACCCTCACTGACCAGAATCAAATTTGAACAACTTTGTACTACCAACTTTCTCCCCTTGACCCCAACTTTTGTGAGCATGTTAACATGACCAAATGAGGCCACTACACCAAGTGATGCATCAAGGAGAAATGATTTTCTCAACTAGATCTACACAAGTCCATTTCTGCTAATTTCTAGGGTTTAGAAAAGTTGCATTGGCAACTTTGCCCAAATGAACTCAATATTGGTGAAACCCCTTATTTTCTCATGCCATTTGACCCTGTCAAGCCTTATGACAAGAGGAGTTCATCTTCTTGCCCAAACCAGCAACAAACACCTTCTGCCATTTTATTAAAACCCCTATTTTGACCACTTCCACTCTTCTCCATGGCCTCAACTTTTTACCACAGCCCCTCCTAGTCCCCTTGCACCTCCAAAGAGCAATGGCAAATCCATAGCTCAATTATTGGAGGGTAAACCCCACTTTCTCTCTCTCGAACAGCCCATTTCCCTCTCTCCCTCAACCTCTCTCCTCTCCTACTGGCTGTCCAGGGCATCCAAGGCCCTCTCCCCTTTGTTTACTCCTCCCTAAACAACCTAGACACAAGTGGCCACACCCTACAAGCCAAAGGCATGCCCTGGCATGCAATTGGGTGCTCCATAGCGTGCTACAGTGCACACCCGCACTGTAGTCGCCCCCTTCCAACCGCCTCCGGCCACCTAGGGCCTCCCCCTCGTGTCCCCCGAGGTCACCTCGACGTACATAGCACGCTACACTGCCGTCCCCCTCCTCTCTCTCCCTCTCCAGCACTCCTCGAGTGCGGACAGAGCACCACCCGAGCGCGCCAGTCACTGGCTGCGGCGGGGACCCGCTTTGCCGCATTCCCCGCTCCCTCTCTTCTCCCCCTAGGCGTAGTCCACCTCCACGAACTCCCTAGCCTCGGCGCAGCACCTTCCCGAGGCCGTGAGCGACGAAAGCACGAGCTCGCCGCGCGACGAGCCCACGGTGCACCATCGCCCGCCATAAAGGCCACCCCGGCCCTCTCTCGCCTCCGTTCGCTCTCTTTCCCTCCCAGCGACCCCCTGGACCAACCCACTCCCCTCCTCGCGCTCTCCATCCACCAACATGGCCGGAGCCTTGCCGTCGGCCTCCGCCTAAATTCGCACCCACCACTGCTCCTCCTCCCGTCTAGACCGCATTAGAGCACCTCCACCGTCACCGCGAGCCCCTCCCGTGCTTCTCCCCCTCCTCCCTGTGGCTGTTCCGTCGAGTTCCACCACCACCGTCAGCCTCATCCGCCACGGTCGACGCCCTGCTCGACTCGGTGCCCCTGGGCGACCGTGCCACCCACGGTTGGACGCGGCGTGGTCCCCACATATACACAACCCATATACCCAAAAGGGAGCGGAAGCGTGCACTAAGGGACGTATATGCGATGGAGCCAGTCGCCCCGAAGTTCAACCCATGGTCTTCCTGCCCGATCACCTTCGATCGAAGGGACCACCCCACTAGCATCCGTCACGGCGGTTTTGCCGCATTGGTTCTTGACCCAATTATCGATGGATTTCACCTGACCAGAGTCCTGATGGACGGCGGCAGCAGCCTGAACCTGCTTTATCAGGATACAATGCGCAAAATGGGCATAGACCCCTCAAGGATTAAACCTACAAAGACGACCTTTAAAGGCGTCATACCGGGTGTAGAGGCCAGTTGTACGGGCTCAGTTACACTCGAAGTGGTCTTCGGATCCTCGGATAACTTCCGAAACAAAGAGTTAATCTTCGACATCATCCCATTCCGCAGAGGCTATCATGCACTGCTCGGACGAACTGCATTTGCAAAGTTCAATGCGGTGCCGCACTAGGCATACCTCAAGCTCAAGATGCCAGGCCCTCGAGGAGTAATCACGGTCAATGGAAACACCGAACTCTCTCTCCAAACGGAGGAGCACACGGCGGCCCTCGCGGCGGAGGTACAAAGCAGCCTCTCACAGCAACTCTCGAGTCCGGCCATTAAGCGTCTGGACACTGTCAAGCGCGCCCGGAGTAACCTACAACAAGACCGCCTGGCACGATTCAAGCATCGCCAGCAATCCGCCCCAACCCCAGCCCTCGCGAAATTGAAAGCTAGTGTTACGCGTACATAATTACGCCTGGAGATACCATGGGCATATGGGGAGGGGCAAGACCACGACACGCCAAGAATGCGGCTCGACCGCACTGTGGGCCCCGATTGTGTCATTCTTTTCCTTTTTTCTTTTCTTCCTTTTCCTTACTTTCAGGACTCCGTCTTTCAAAGTCCTGTCCGCACTAGAATCGCCGAACTCACGATGCAACAGCCAGGGAAGCAGTAAGCCACGTCGAAGTGTTCAGGTGGTCTCTATTACGAGCATTATACCTGTTTTACATACCATCCCGTAGCTTACCCCTGGAGGGGGACATGTTAGATAGTCCCATCCCTTGCTTATCACACTATTGTATCATTCTGCTTTCCTTGCAGTACCTTTTTGAATAAACAATACATAGCTTTTGCTTATTATTGCTCTACTTCCTTTATCTATACATATGTTCATTTCACGACATGTTGCAACCGTACACTTTGGTACGGCCAATATACTAGGGGCTTAAGTATCCCAAAATTATGGTGCGATAAGTCCGAACACTTTCACAAGTGCGGCACACCAAACTTATAGCATTATATGAATCGGCTCCGAATCATGTCTTGGGTCAATAGTTGGGTTTTCCCGGCTCCCGTGTTTTGGTACCTTACGTTCCGTTATATCGAAGGGCCGTTGGCCGATCTTTATTAGATAGAAAAGGGAGTACAGCATGGACAGTCTAGGAAGCTTAGACTGAACACAAAAACTACAAAACAGCCTCTGCAAGTAGGCCTGCCTCTCGAAGAACAGGAGCGCCCCAAGAATAACCACGATCACAACACAACCCAGATGCGGGCCGGCCTCACAAGACAAGAGCACTCCAACAACTAGGTTGCTAGATCAACGATGCATCCGGCGGCCCTCCACATGGTCACATCTTCTACTACCCGCTCCAAGACGCCGGACGGTGAGCATGCCACCTGATCAAAAATCCTTGAATTCCTTTCTTTCCATATCCTCCAATGCATCAAGATCACCACCGTGTCAAAATTTCTTCGAAAGTGCTTGGGTATGGCCGCCCTAGCCTGCAACCACCAGTCCCTGGTGGAGGAAAAGGTGTTGTCAGGAATAAGGAAAACGGCTCCAGTCCAGGATCTGAAGCGCGCCCAAAGTTGTTGTGTGAAGCTGCAGTGTAGAAACAGATGGGCTAAGGTAGCACCGGGAGAACCACTGCGATTGTGCCCCAGTTGAGCTGGGTCGAGCACCTCAGTGGAGAAAGCTAAAACTAACCGTCATGATAGGGCGATAGCCGGTCGCTATTCGAGAGGTTTTTTCGGGTCCCTAAAGACTTATGCCGCTTAGAGCGAGGAACCGGAATTGTCCGGCCAAGGCGTGGATAGCGCCTCGAACTCGGTCTTCCGAATACTAGGGGCTTCACCGAAATTTAAAATTATAGAATTCTATGGCTAAGTGAGAGTGTTCAAGCGTTATAAGTCCGGTTGCCTTGTTCTTTGTGTTGAGCGCCTCCCTAGATGGACCCAAGAATGGGAACAAGAGTGCTCAAGTTTATCCCGAACACCCCAGCACTCGTGGCATGGGGGCTGAAGCCAACGACTTGCCATCTCTCAAATTTGATAAACGAACGCACAGAAGGTAATATTTTAAATTAACAAGCGTTGCTTAGCGCATATGAACAAGTTTTCAGCGTACAGGATAACAAATGCGAGCCTATTCAAAAATTACATCTTTGGAGCACTCATCCGCTATTCAACGGGCACCCTTCAGGAGGCCCTCATAGTACATTTCGGGCGTGCGATGCTCATGGCCCTTCGGTGGCCCGTCCGTTACAAGCTTCTCCGCATCCAGCTTGCCCCAGTGCACTTTAGCACGGGCAAGGGCCCGACGGACACCTTCAATGCAGACGGAGCGCTTGATGACTTCAATCCATGGACAAAGGCCCACCACCGCTGCACCAAGCCGAAGTAGCTCCCAGGCATGGCTTCCAATGGCCACAGCCGCGCTACAAGGCCCTTCATGGCCTGTTCGGTGACCTTGTGGAGCTCGACCAGCTGCTTCAGCTGGTCGCTCAGGGGCACCGAAGGTCCGGCCTCAGCATACTGAGACCAGAACACCTTTTCCGTCGAGCTCCCCTCCTTGGCGCGGTAGAATGCGGCAGCATCAGACACACTACGAGGCAAATCTGCGAATGCTCCTGGAGAGCTCCGAATCCGAGTAAGTAATAGGTAATTCACTTTCACATGCTTGCTTTGCATAAAGAATGCCTTACCCGCCGCTATCTTCTTCAACGACTCAATTTCTTGGAGGGCTTTTTGGGCCTCGGCCTTAGCAGCTTTGGCACTCTCAAGAGGCGAGGCGAGCTCGGACTCTCGAGTCTTCGAGTCACGCTCCAAACCCTCGTGTTTTTCCACGAGAGCTTGGAGCTCTTGCCGTACCTTGGCCAGCTGCGCCTCCCCCTTCTCTCGCTCGGTGCGTTCCGCAGCCGCTTTGTTTTGGGCCACGGACACCGCTTCCTTCAGGGTCGCCACCTCGTTCGTGGCCCCTGTAGTACCCAAGTTATTCCTGTTATTCTTTGCATCCAAAACCTTTTCTATAAGGTATTTATTTAATAAGGTATTACTTACCTTCCTTGTCCTCGAGCTGCTTCTTGGCTTGTCCGAGCTCGTTCTCGTACCGCTCGAGGTTCTGCTTCAATGCATTGACCTCCATGCAGGTCAAGGCGGCAGAGGTCAGCAGCAAGCAGCCTGCATTCCCATATTGACATACTTATGTTAGACTCCTCGTATATCTTTTAGATCCTTAGTCCGGCTTTTCTTTCCTAACACCGAACTAAGCATCAGGGGCTACTGTCTATGCGGTAATATTTTTACATATTCTAAACTTACCTCAAAGCCTGTTAGAAAGCTGGTACAGGCTTCGGTCAGCCCGCTCTTGGCGGATCGAACTGTCCGGATCACCACACTCATAATAAAGGCGGTGCTCCTCCTTGATGGAGGCGCCGTGAGCGCCTCAGAAGCTATCCGTGCCTCCGGTTGGACGGAGGACACCAGCGTCTTACCCTTCTTGCGAAGGGACCGCTTGCCGGACTCCGGAACCGCTGAAGGTTCCGGCATGGAGTCCGGACAAGGGTCGGGCTTAGAGCCCCTGGGGGTCTTGCCCCCCACGCGCCTGGAGTCCGGGAGGTTGCCTTGTGGCACCTCCAGCGCCACCTCCTCTTGACCAAGCCCCCCTTGGGGCCCCACCGCGGCGTCGTCCACAGCGTGAGGCGAGGAGGCGGTCGGAAGCGAAGTACTCTCCATTTCCGATGAGCCCAGGGACCCGCTTGATGAATCGGCGAACTCGCCCTTGGGCGGGCTGCACGATTGTTCAACATTAGAGAACACTCTGCAATAATAAAAAGCCATGGGTATCCGGACACTTACGATCTCGCCAGGGGCTTGGCCCTTGTAGGCCAATCCTCCTCGTCGTCGTCGACGTTGGTGGAGAAGTCCGGAGGAAGGGTTCTTCCTTCTTGGACCCTCCGGCCTCCCGGTTAGGCGGCCTTCCTTTTCCTCTCCTCCACTGGGGAGAAGCTTCTTCTTCCTCCTTCTCGTCTTCAGGAGAAGATTCTGCATCAGAATCTGACAGCACCTGGCGTCGGGAGCTCCTTCGAGTTCCCGTGGCCTCCATCTTGGCCTTCTTCTCCGGCACCACATGGGTTGCCGGAGCTAGCAGCCCCGTCAATCGGGCGTCCGCTGGGTCTTCTGGCAAAGGAGCCGGACAGTTAATCTGTCCGGACGTCTTCAGCCAGTCCTGTCAAAGAATAGGGAGCTTTTAGATCCCACGTAGAGTCAATCTATGAAAAAAGAGTCCCGCAAAGGGTAAAATAACTTACCTCGCCGGCTTGACGCCGCAGCTGTATCCGCGATCTTTGTAAGCGGATGTGGGGGCTTCGGTGCCCTTGAACAGCACCTTCCAGGCATCTTCGTACGTAGTATCGAAGAGCCGGTTCAAGGTTCGGTGCTGTGCCGGATCGAACTCCCACAAATTGAAGGCCCGTTGTTGGCATGGGAGAATCCGGCGGATGAGCATCACCTGGATTACGTCGGCAAGCCTGAGATTCTTGTCCACCAGGTTTCGGACGCATGTTTGGAGTCCGGATAGCTCGTCTGAGTCCCCCCACTTCAGGCCCATCTCTTGCCATGACGAGAGCCGTGTGGGGAATCCAGATCTGAATTCGGGGTCCGCCACCCATTCAGGGTCGCGTGGCTCGGTGATGTAGAACCACCCCGATTGCCATCCCTTTATTGTCTCCACAAAGGAGCCCTCGAGCCATAGGACTTTGGACATCTTGCCGACCATGGCGCCTCCGCACTCCGCTTGAAGGCCGCCCACAACCTTCGGCCTGACATTAAAGGTCTTCAGCCATAGGCCAAAGTGGGGCTGGATGCAGAGGAAGGCCTCGCACACGACGATAAACGCCGAGATGTTGAGGACGAAATTCGGGGCCAGGTCGTGGAAGTCCAGGCCGTAGTAGAACATGAGCCCCCAAACAAATGGGTGAAGTGGAAAACCTAGTCCGCGGAGGAAGTGGGGGAGAAACACCACCCTCTCATGGGGCCTGGGGGTTGAACGAGCTGCCCATGACGGGCAGCTCAGGCGCGATATCGCCGGACAAGTATCCGACCTCCCGCAGTCTTGTGATGTGCCCTCCGTGATGGAGGAGGCCATCCATCTGCCTCCGCTCGACATGGTTGGAGAAGGTTGAGGAGGAATGTGCGGACTTGGGTGCTAGAGCTCGAGTGCGCCAAATGGATGATCAAAGGAGGAAGAAGGCGAGGGTGAAAAGGTGGATCCTTATCCCTTATATGGACGGACGGCTATCGCCCCCACCAGCTGGTAAAACTCGCTTATCTCCCAAGCGCTGTAATCAATGGCGCGGATGGGTTACCCACGTCCGTATTGATGAGAATCCTGAATAAGGGGCACGATCTATGCTTTGATAAGACGTGCCAAGGAAACCGCCGCTAAACACGCTAAGGCGGAATGGTAAAAACGATTCATAAAAGGCCTGGTCGTGGTGTGATGTCACGCCGCGAATACGCCGCCAGATCTGTGCAAAAGTTATTCTCTCTACGGTGGTATGTGGAACTTGTTTTGCAGAGCCGGACACTATCCTGGTGTTCAAAACCTTCCATGAAGTATTCGGAGGAGTAACCCGCCTTGCAATGCCGAAGACAATATGCACGCCGGACTCGTCGTCATTGAATCCTGGTTCAGGGGCTACTGAGGGAGTCCTGGACTAGGGGGTGTCCGGATAGCCGAACTATCATCACGGCCGGACTGCAAGACTATGAAGATACAAGATTGAAGACTTCGTCCCGTGTCCAGATGGGACTTTCCTTGGCGTGGAAGGCAAGCTTGGCGTCTGGATATGTAGATCTCCTACCATTGTAACCGACTCTGTGTAACCCTAACCCTATTCGGTGCCTATATAAACCGGAGGGTTTTAGTCCATAGGACGAACAACAATCATACCATAGGCTAGCTTCTAGGGTTTAGCCTCCTTGATCTCGTGGTAGATCTACTGTTTTACTACCCATATCATCAATATTCAACCAGGAGTAGGGTATTACCTCCATCGAGAGGGCCCGAACCTGGGTAAAAACATCGTGTCCCTTGTCTCCTGTTACCATCCGCCTAGACGCACAGTTCGGGACCCCCTACCCGAGATCCGCCGGTTTTGACACCGACAATGACATTGAAGGCCAATCATGTGCTTGGTTTCACCAGTTGGTGAGGAGAAAGAGAAACATAGCAAGAATAAGAAGACACGCCGGTACCGTCCTATTTTATCATGACATCTTGCTAGTGGTATTGTAGTGTTGTGTTGCTACTAGTATTAATTTACTTGAAGAAATGCACTTGTAGTACGTAGCAGAGTAGTACTTGTCTTGAAGACACATCATACTAATTAACTGGATTCTGGATGCATGTGTGACCCAGCACTACACGATCAACGGTGCCAAGGTGATCTTCCTAAAACCGAGGCCTCAGTCGAGGCCATTCAAGGGATCCGGCAATGTCTGCCTCAGATGTGAGACGATCCTCCAAGAGCCCTTCCACTTCCGTTGCCTCTCCTGCAAGGTCATTAGTCAATTAAGAGTACTTAAGCATCACTAATTAATTGCTGCCTAATTGTCCTGTCAAAATTAAATAAATCTTTAGTAGCAGCTCTTGTTGAATCATGTATGTGTGTGTGTGTGTGCAGGTGGACCATGTGTGGTGGAGCCACGAGGGGATCTTGGCAGTGTCATGAGATAGTAATTCTATTGTTTTGCATGTCAATTTATTGCCACTCGTTCAATGAGCCAATGTTTTACTATTGTACTGTCACATGATTTGATGCTATTGTTAATAAAGTAATATACTATTGTCTTTCTATCCTTCCTCACGAAGCTAATGAAGGTTTCACCTTGTTCCTACTTCTACAAACAGGGATCATGTTGTGTCAATCGTACATTTTAGTGGGACTGCACAAGAGGATACAATGAACTGTATCCCAGCCAATGCTTTAACTCTCCTGGAAGTTCCTGATAATCTCTCGATATAGTCTCACCACTAGTAAACAAGAGTGATGTCAACCGTACATTAGAAGTGCACAAAAATATACACTATTGAATGATTCCTGTCGGTGTCAAAACCAGCGGATCTCGGGTAGGGGGTCCCGAACTGTGCGTCTAGGCGGATGGTAACAGGAGACAAGGGACACAATGTTTTTACCCAGGTTTGGGCCCTCTCGATGGAGGTAAAACCCTACTCCTGCTTGATTAATATTGATGATATCGGTAGTACAAGAGTAGATCTACCACGAGATTAGAGAGGCTAAACCCTAGAAGCTAGCCTATGGTATGATTGTTGTTCGTCCTACGGACTAAAACCCTCCGGTTTATATAGGCACCGAATAGGGTTAGGGTTACACAGAGTCGGTTACAATGGTAGGAGATCTACATATCCAGACGCCAAGCTTGCCTTCCACGCCAAGGAAAGTCCCATCCGGACACGGGATGAAGTCTTCAATCTTGTATCATCATAGTCCAGAGTCCGCCAAAGGCTATAGTCCGCTATCCGGACACCCCTAATCCAGACTCCTCAAGAGCCCCTGAACCAGGCTTCAATGACGACGAGTCCGGCGCAGATATTGTCTTCGCATTGCAAGGCGGGTTCCTCCTCCGAATACTTCATACAAGATTTTGAACACAAGGATAGTGTCCGGCTCTGCAAAATAAGTTCCACATACCACCGTAGAGAGAATAACATTTACACAAGTTCAATCTGCTGACGTATTCCGTGGCGTGACATCACACCATGGCCAAGCCTTTATTCGAATCGTTTTTACTGTTCAACCTCAGTGCGTTTAGCGAGGCGGTTTCCTTGGCACGTCTTGTCAAAGCAGAGATCGTGTCCCCTTATTCCGGGATTCTCATCTATACGGGCGTAACCCAATCTTGCCTGCTGGCACGCCTCTATCGGCGAGTCCCGAACGGTCACGGGAGGGCTCTGGTATTCAACCTCTTTATAAAGAGACCAAGGCCCCGCTCCTTTTCTCAATCTCCATCGAATCCGCCCCTTGCTTCGAGTTCCAACACCCAAAGCTCCAGATTCAGGCGCTTCGGACCTTTGATGATGTCCGGCTCCGACCTCCAAGGCCGGTGGCTGCCTTCCTCCGTCATGGAAGAAGACATCCTAAAGCTAAGAGATGCCAGGTGTCTAACTGGCGAAATCTCGCATAGGCTGCCTGCTCAAGGGCAGGTTATTCCCACTTCCAAGCCCGGTGAAAGCGTGGTGTTCACGTCTCACTTTCTTCGGGGACTAAGTTTCCCAATGGACCCCTTCGTGAGGGGGCTCATGTTTTATTACGGGCTGGAATTTCATGACTTGGATCCGGAGTCCATCCTCCACATCTCGCTGCTCATCGTCAGATGTGAAGCCTTCCTCCGCATTACCCCACACTTCGGATTGTGGCTCAAAACCTTCAAGGTGGAGCCAAGATGATCAAGGGCAACAGCAGAGAGTGCGGAGGGGCTGTTATAAGCAAGAATGCCGACGCCCATGGCCCGAGGGCTCTTTTCAAAAGGAGCTCAGTCTATGGCAACAAGAGTGGTTTTATATCACAGCTCCCAGGGGCACCAAATGGGTGGTGCCACCTGCCTTTCGCTCGGGTCCTCCACCGCGGCTGGCGTCATGGGTCAATAAAGGGCTTGACTGGGGGCCGTCCAAGGACGTGCCCTTGTTGTAGGGCCGTATTCGAGACCTCCTAGAGAGAGAGATCAATCTGGTCGTAGTAACGCAGGTCATGCTGATTCGTCGCATCCTGCCCTGCAAACATCGCCCCCTCCGCCTGTGGGAGTTCAATTCGGAGGGACCACGAGCTCTTCAAAACTTCATGGGAGCAACGCCCGTGGAGATGTACAAACTGTTCTTCGGATCACAAGCAATTTGTCCGGACTTGACCGAGGACGCAGGTCTGAGCTGCAATCGCCCGGATGCTCAAGTAAGTAGTCCCGTACCTGGACATGCTATCCGTATATTTATCATAAACTTGCCCTTAAAAGAGATGTCCCTTAAATAGGAGTGGATTGCGAAAGCAAAACTGATCAGGTGTCCGGCCCCCCTCCCTGAGACTACGCCAGATCCAGTGTTAACCAGGATGCTAGAGGCTGCACCTTTAGGAGAAGGCGAAGGGGGGAACAAGGAAGCTACTGCCTCCGCGAAGGAGGTTATCAAGAAATGAGGGATCGAGAATCCCTCCATCCAAGGGGAGAAGAGTACCGCCTCTGAAGATCCGGAGACCAAGGCCTCAAAGCGCGGGAAGAAATCTTCGCCAGAGGGTCCTACGCCAGATGATGCCCCGGCCGCATAGTTTCCCCAAGGAGATCAGCCCTCCAGCGAGCCGTAAGTAGAGAGGGGAGTTTATAAAATAAAACACATCCCTGTTTTATTTCTGAAGATGACCGAAATTTTACCTTGTAGTTCGGATCTCAGCCCTTCTCATCAGAGCTCGTTGTCAGGGGATCTTCGTCCGGAGATGATGGAGAGCGGAACGCCTCCCCCTGCCGTACCACCTAGCGAGGCGGACGATCCTGAGGTGTCGTCGCGGAGGGTTTCCCCGAATCCGGAAGGGGTGGAGTGCGGTCATAGGGCCCCCCGGAGCCCTCCGTGTCCGGCCTTCGAAAAAGGCCATCGGACGAGTCCGGCACCACCTGGTGTACGGTCGGGGGAGTTGAAGGATCTGCTCGGGCGAGTGTCTATCTCAGAAGATCACCATGCATTGATGGGTATGGTGATTGAAAAAATTTCATCCGCGGAAAGCGGGTTGTACGAGGACACCAGGAGTTTACTGACGGGTTTTGAGGTACGTGCAATGGTGTACCTTTTGACGGTTCCGCATATATAAGATGCGCCAGATAGATAGTAGCCTCGAGACTCGTGCGTTGTCAAAATGACAGCGTGTCGAGGATCATAGTCCCAGATATAATATGTCGCCCTTCCTATGTAGGTGGCGGGACGTCCGGTGGCTAGCCGGACTGATGAATTTGCCGAACTAAAGCGGCAAGTTGACGTGGCGGATGCCGACATCACGCTTGTCAATAAGCGGCTGGACGAGTCACAAGGTATGCAGTTTCTCCGCGGACACCTAGTAAGGGAGCTTGATGCTCGTGCCTTACAACATGTATGCTTGATGCAGATGGTGCCGCTGCCATGGAGAATCTTCGGGCGGAGCTTGCCCGAGCCAAGGAGCAAGCTAGAAAAAGTGATGCGGATGCCTTAAAGGCGGCCGAAGAGCTAAAAGCCGAACAGGCTGCTCATCGCCGGGTTAAAAGGAAATGGCCGAAATGGCCGTGAAGTTGAAGAATGCTACCGACCGCTGTGAGCTTCTTGAAAAAGAAGGTCGAGCGGAGCAAGAGGAACTGAAGAAGGCCACCACCGAGGCCAAGGATGCTCGCTCTGCGATGAGAGCTATGAAGGAGGAGCTACATCAGGCCGGAGATATCGCGGCTGGAAAGCCTTTTCTGCTGCGGAGGAAGTTCACGGATCCTAAATATGCTTAGTTGGACCGGCTGTGGAGTAGTGCGGATGCTTATCTAGACTTTGCAGTGAGTGCCGCGGACGCGGCCAAACACTTCGGAGATCAAGAAGATCACGAGATGGAAGAGCTTTTTTGGTCGCAGTTTCGTAGTCGAGAGCGTCCACTTCCATTAACCGATCGTTTGGCCCAATGGGCGGAGCTGAATAGGTTGTCCGGACTTGCTATGAAGAATGTCCTGACTCATTTGTGGCTGAAAAGGCCCGAGCCGAAGAGTTATTTTGGCTTGGTGCAGCAGTTCCTTGGTGCGGTGCCGCATATCAAGGCAATGAGGCGGTCAACATGCATTGAGGGTGCGCGGATGGCTCTTGCCCGTGTCAAGACACACTGGGCGGAGAT
Source organism: Aegilops longissima (assembly GCA_021605205.1). Classification (NCBI taxonomy): domain Eukaryota; kingdom Viridiplantae; phylum Streptophyta; class Magnoliopsida; order Poales; family Poaceae; genus Aegilops; species Aegilops longissima. The sequence continues at coordinate 257,715,516 of CM038682.1, read as the reverse complement.
GAAGGCCACCGATGTTGCATCCCAAGATTCGGACGGAAGCCTAGTATCTGTCGAGCACTATTTTCAGGAAGTTTTGCAGGGCGCTCGTTTAATAGAGACGCAGTGCTCGAAGGATATTATGTTCGAATAACATGTATTATTGTGAAACAATGTTTCGATGGAATATAAAAGCTTTTTATACTTGTGCCTTCAAGAATTAAAATTACCTCATGTGCGGCCGTTAATGTATATGTGTATATAACCTGAAAGATGGCAGTCTTTGGCTTCAGCCCCCACGCATATAATGCGGGGGTGTTTGCAGAAAACGCATTTTCACACTTGATCCAACGTCTTGGTCCTACAAAGGAGGTGATAGCGCAGCAAACTAGGCAACCGGACTATAATGCTTTATCACTTTCACTTAGCCATAGGAGTTTGACAGTAGGGCTACTATATAGCCCCTAGGGGCACCGCGCTCACCCGAATTCGGGGCGCGTATGTGCCTGGCCGGGAAACGGCCCTTTGTCAATGCGGAGGAATTCTAGAGATTCCAGCGGGTCATCGAGTGGTTGACCAGTCTCACGCTATATCATGACAGATCAGCCGGCTTTCTCTACTAAGGTGCTCCCTGGCGAACCGGGGCACAATCGCAGAGTTCTCCGGTGCCGCATTAGCCGATAGAGCGGAACGTAAGGCAGCAAAACACGGAGCCGGCAAACCCAACATTTGACCAAAGACATGATTCGGAGCTGATGCATATAAGGCCTAACTCGAGACGCCGAACACTCCCTAAGGTATTCGGTCTATATGAAAACGGTTCGAACAATCGCCCTTGGTATAAAAGCCCCTGGTGTCCAGGTACGCGCAAAATTCTGACGTGGCCTATGCCAAAATGCCAGCCTCCTCCTCGGTTATAGCAAGAAACAGGGGGATGTGTGTCAACAAGAGACAGTGAAAAAGGTTTACGCAGGGTCTTAATCTGAAAAGAATCCTTGCAACGGGTCCCTACCGCGTATACGCGCTGTGTCTGTCATGCCGTATCCTGGACGGGTGTAGCACGGTGTTCATCTGTAACAGAGAGGAACTTAGTTGAAAAAAAAATCGTGCCAAAATGTACGTTATACTAAATAAACAAAGTACAATTCAAAGAATGAACAAAATTGAGATTTATTGTCTCTTGTTGTGGATGCGCGGAGCCCCTTGTACGGGGGTATGCGTCTAGCGAGCCCTTGTATGTTTACGCCAGACTCGTCCAGCCATGTCCGGGGTCTGGACGACCTGTCTAAGTGCTTGTATTGGTGGAGCCGGTTTATTGTGGGGCTATCAAGGCATCCGCACAATTTTCCGGACTCGAGGAACCCTCGATGTTTCCCTTTAATGAGATGATGCCACGTGGACCGGGCATTTTAAGTGTAAGAGATGCATAATGCGGTATTGCGTTAAAGCGGGCAAAAGCTTCGCATCCCAATTGTGCTTGATAGCTACTTGTAAATGGGGCGAGGTGGAAGGTTAACTTTTCGCGGCAGAAGTTGTCGGGTGAGCCGAACATAACTTCTAGCAGTAGAGAGCCCGTACAATGGGCATATGGGCCTGGCATTACCCCTTGAAAGGAAGTGTTGCTATGGCGAAATTTGGTTGGGTCTATCCCCATATTGCGGATTGTGTCCTGATATAGCAGGTTTAGATCACTGCCGCCGTCCATTAGGACTTGTGAAAATTGGAGTCCGCCAATTATCGGATCTAATATCAAGACAGTCCAACCTGCATTCTGTATACTTATGGAGTAATCCCGATGGTCGAAGGTGATTGGTTTTAACAACCAAAGGACGGACTCCTCCGGATAGGCCGTATGGCGCTGCACTCTATGGGCGCCGCTCTATTTTTCCTTTTGTCACATGAAGTGAGTTCACTGTTTTGATTTGTTGTGGGAAATTCTTTTGTTTTCCGGTGCTCTGCTTTTGGGGTTCGTCATCGTCCTCGCTTGGTGTGTCGAGCCCCTTGTGTTCGGCGTTGAGTTTGCCGGACTGCTTGAAGACCCAACAATCTCTGTGGGTGTGGTTTGCAGGCTTTCCGGGAGTATTGTGGATTTGGCATATCTTGTCCAAGATTTTGTTTAAGTTAGATAGCTCGTCCCTGTTATCCTTAAGGGGCAGCTTTTTATGATTATACCGAGAGCTTTTTAATTCGGCGTTGACTGTCGTGCTCTTCGGGTTGTTTCCCTTGGTCCGATCCTGGTCCTTGCTGCGTCATGGTTTCCCGTTTCCATCCCTGACTTCGGATGTACTTGGGTCGCTGGTGTTGCATCTTGCTAGCCAGCTATCCTCTCCCGCGCAAAAGCGGGTCATGAGGCTTGTTAATGCGGCCATTGTTCTTGGCTTTTCTTGGCCGAGGTGTCTGGCGAGCCATTCGTCTCGGACATTGTGTTTGAAAGCTACTAAGGCTTCAGCGTCCGGACAGTCGACTATTTGGTTCTTTTTAGTAAGGAATATGTCCCAAAATTTCCGGGCTGACTCTCCGGGTTGTTGGGCTATGTGACTTAAATCGTCGGCATCCGGAGGTCGGACATAGGTCCCTTGAAAATTTTCCCGAAAAGCATCCTCGAGCTCCTCCCAACTTCCAATGGTATTTTCGAAGGCTTTTAAGCCAATGCCAGCTGGCCCTTTGAGCTTGAGGGTAAGTATTTTATGGCGTGAGATCATCTCCTCTAGCCATGTGTATATGGAGGATGTAATCCTCAATCCGACTCGTGGTCTGTTGTTCCGTCGTATGCCTCTATGTTTACGGGCTTGAATCCCGCTGGAAATTTATGAACCAGCACCTCATCGGTGAAACATAGGGGGTGTGCGGCACCCCTATATTTAGGTGTACCATGATGTTCAGATACTTGATGTGTTGCCTTGCTTACTAGAGCTTGCTTTCTTGGCCCGTAGATAGATCTAACTGGGCCATCTTTTTTATGTGAATCCTTGTGCGGATCGCGTGCCGTATTGTGTGCGGCGCCGTTCGCCGCTCTCTTTGCCACGGGGTCGTCCATCCGACCGGGTGGCCTCCTTGTTTTTTTATTGTGGGGGCTCTACGGCCTCCTCAGCAAATTCGGGCAGTAGTTTTCACTTTGGGTAGCTCTTTGTTCGGCGACTGTCGCCGTATTTGTCTGCGGAGTTGAGTACTTTGCTCCATCTGATTCCGAGTGCGTCTTCCGCTATTTTGAGCTTCCGCTTCTGCTTTTTCAGGCTACGTGATGTGGCGACGAGCCTTTTGTGGAGGTTCTTCTGCTCCAGCAACTTGTCAGGCGTGAGATCGTCCGGACTGTTATCTTCGCCTGGGACGGGTTGTTTATCCAGATTGTCCTGTTCGGACGGTTGCTCGATAGCATGTTCGTCATCCACCGGTTCACCCTGCTCTATAGCTGGGTCTGTATGGTTGTTGTCTTTGTCGAGGCGAGACTTTGAGCGGCGCTTACGTCGCCGTTTTGACTGCTTTTCGATGGAGCGATCATTCGTAGCGTCCCGTTGTTCCATGCCGTCGCTTCCTTTAAGTGTGTCCACCATGTATACATCGTGAGATGAGGTGGTTCTCTAGTTCCCTATGGGTGCTGCTTCATGCTCCTCCCCTACATCGTCGTCCATACCGTCGATGTCTTCGGAGTCGAAGTCGAGCATGTCGGTTAAATCATCGACAGTGGCTACGAAGTGGGTGGTGGGTGGGCTTTCAATTTCTTCGTCGTCCGCCTCCCAACCTTCCTGACCATAATCCGGCCAGGGCTCTCCTGATAAGGAGAGAGACTTTATTGAATTCAGGTTGTCGCCAAAGGGCGAGTGCTGAAAGATGTCCGCGGCAGCGAATTCCATGATCAGCGCCCAATCGGATTCAATTGGCAGGGGCGCGGAAGGCTTGGAGTCAGGAGAGGAATCCGACACCTTGGAGTTACGAGCTTCGCAAAGGACGAGGTACGTGTACGGCTCAATCGCCGTAGAGATCGTAGCCCCCGAGGCGGTGTCCAGCCACCCGTCCTCGATCGACGCGGTCGGCTCCAAGCTAAAGGTCGGAGCAGACTCTGATGCAGCCTCAAGGACACTGTTTGGCGGCAGAGCTAGATCATGCCCCTCGTGACAGTGCGGCGCGCTTGGCTGTGGCTCGAACCCGTCTAAGATCAAGTCTCCGCGGATGTCAGCCGTGTAGTTCAAACTTCCAAATCTGACCGATGGCTGGGCGAGCTTTCAATCTGCTCCAGATGGCTGCTTAATTGGCCCGCAGTGCAAAGCCACCGGATACGAAAATCTGTCCGGGGAGAAAAGTCTTACCCTGGAGCACATTGTTATTGATGATCGGAGGAGCCATCGGGCCTAAAGATGACGACACCGAGGAACTCTCAGTGAAAGCACCAATGTCGGTGTCAAAACCGGTGGATCTCGGTAGGGGTCCCGACACTGCAGCGCCTAGGCGGATGGTAACAGGAGACAAGGGACACGATGTTTTTACCTAGGTTCGGGCCCTCTCGATGGAGGTAAAACCCTACTCTTGCTTGATTAATATTGATGATATGGGTAGTACAAGAGTAGATCTACCATGAGATCAGAGAGGCTAAACCCTAGAAGCTAGCCTATGGTATGATTGTTGTTCGTCCTACGGACTAAAACCCTCCGGTTTATATAGGCACCAAATAGGGTTAGGGTTACACAGAGTCGGTTACAATGGTAGGAGATCTACATATCCGTATCGCCAAGCTTGCCTTCCACGCCAAGGAAAGTCCCATCCGGAGACGGGACGAAGTCTTCAATCTTGTATCTTCATAGTCCAGGAGTCCGGCTATCCGGACACCCCCTAATCTAGGACTCCCTCAATTCCAGTCAGTGCTTTATCTTCTCTTCTGGGACTACTTGAATATGCTTCCTTGCTCAGGTTGGTACCGGCCAAGGTCTCTCATCCAGACTAGTGTGTTGTCATCTCTATTTGTATCGTGCTACTGTTTTGCTACTATCATGAGAAAGTCCTTTATCTTTGCATGTTAAATCTTTGCAAGCTATGATACATGGGAATGCTTTGAGTGTTGAGCTAATTGGCACTGATAAAATAAACTAATACCTCTCTTTAAGCAAGGATACTATGTTGCTTAACTTAACCCATTAAGATAATGAGGATGCTTCTATTTGTTAGTGTATGTTTCATCAACTAGCGCCACTATTACAATAATCTTAGTTTCTCAATATATGTGCCATCAGGGATGCTTGATTTAAGTTGAACTGCACAAAAACTTTGGGTGGTTCATTGCCTTGACTGCTTCCTTCCTTTCCTGTCAGTCGCTTATCTCGGCTTCCAGTCAAAGGAAGCACTAATTGATATGCTTCCTCACACAGGTTGGTAACTGTCTTCATCCTGATTATTGTGCTTGTCTGGTCTAATGGTAATTTTGTATTGTGCTACTATTTGCCGGTTTCATAAAGGAGTAACTTGTGAGCCTAAACTCGTAGGAAAATTGTTACATTGGCCGATTTCAGTAGAACTACACAAAAAGATTAGATGGATAGGTAATTATGCTACTGCTATGTACTCGCAAGTTCACTCAGACAAGCATTGATGTTGACAAGAAGAAGTGCCAGAGTGAATGCCTACAATATTGCATGGCACATAGCCCTGAAAAACGCAGTCCAGCCTTTGGTCCCAACTTGTGCTTTTTGGTTATCTGCTTGTATGCTGGTAGTGAACTATATGCCATGGAGTCTAAAGATTCTAGACAAGTTGGTAGACTCATATATTCATATGGAACTTAACAAGTCTGCATGCTTGGGATGCTCAATTTCAATTGAACTGCACAAAAACTTTGGGTGGTTCCTTTTGTTGACCGCCTCATTTGTTGTCTGCAATGGATAATTTTGGCGAGATACAGGACAAAGATGGACCAGTATACTAGTTGGATGAAAGTAGTGGCTAAGTTTCTCAAGCCTCTCGCGGCATCAAGGCCACAATCATGAAGATAAACCTACAAGCAAAGTTCTAATGGTCTGTGCTTCTTGTTATGTACTCAAAAGTTTGCTCAGACAAGCATTAATTTTAGCAAGAAGTACCACTGAGTGAACATCACTTACCAGTCTGTACCCTAGGTGATTAAAGTGTGTCGATTGATGATATTGGTTGTGTCCTCTCAATCATTTGGATGCATAAACGTGCTGAACTTGTGTATATCTGAATTTGTTTGTGAATGTTTGTTATAAATATTGGCTTGTGATCTATGAATCATTTGGATTCATAGGCATCCTGAACTTGTCTATACATGAGTATTTTGAGTTGGTTATGAATATGAACGTATCTTGTGAACCTGAGTTTGATCTGGATGTTTACCTTTTTCTGTTGTACTTGTGTGTGAACTAGTTAGAATATATACTGTGGAATTGTGACGTGTGAGTGTCACATGGCACACCTTCGTCCCGAGAAGAATGGCACCTGCTTGTTACGGTAACAATGATGCGCAGCTCCTTTTTTTATCTTTTTGCTCAGTCTCTCCCCTCCCCGCTCAACCCCTGCCATAATGTTTTCGGCCAAATAAAACATAACACTGCATTGTTTTTGGGCCATGATGAAAAATCAAGTGTTGCTTTCTTTAGGTTGGCCCGCCCAGCAAATGGGTTGTTGGTCCGCCATGAACCGGGAGGCTCAAATTAAAAGTTGTATCGTGTAGAGGCAAGTATAGAAAAAATATGCCATCAAGAGCCATCCACTGAAAAGAATAATTTGCGTCTGATGTGCTTCTTCAGTCATCCCTCTGGTTGTTCTCCCTCCGCCCAAAGCAGCAGTGCGGCTGGACTGCCTGCTGTCGCTCAGGGTCCGACGGCGCTGCCTCACATCGTGCCCCTGCCCCTCCTTAAATCCAGTTCGCTCCATTCCCCAAACGCCAACACGGGACAGAAGTTTCGTATTCTTCCCCCTCGCACTGCTAGGTGATACGTCTCCAACGTATCTATAATTTGTGCATGTTCCATGCTGTTATATTATCATTCTTTGATGTTTTACAATCATTTATAGCAATTTTATATCATTTTTTGGGACTAACCTATTGACATAGTGCTCAGTACCAGTTGCTGTTTTTTGGTTTTTTTTACTTCGCAGAATATCAGTACCAAACAGAGTCCAAACGTAGCGAAACTTTTTGGAGAATTTCCTGGACCAGAAGATACCTGTTGGGCCAAAGAAGTACCAGAGGGGGGCTCTGAGGGGAGCACAACCCACCTGTGCATGCCTGGGGGCCCAGGCGCGCCTTGGTGGGTTGTGCCCACCTCGGCAGCTTCCCGCACCACCTCTTTGCTATACAAATACCCGGAAAATCCAAAAACCCTAGGGGAGTCCACGAAACACAATTTCAGCCCCCGCAAGTTCCAGAACCACCAGATCCAATCTAGACACCATAATAGAGGGGTTCATCATCCTCATTGGTGCCTCTTCGATGATCCGTGAGTAGTTCATTGTAGACCTACGGGTCCGTAGTTCGTAGCTAGATGGCTTCCCCTCTTTCTCTTTTGATTCTCAATACAATGGTCTCTTGGAGATCTACTTCATGTAACTCTTTTTGCGTTGTGTTTGTTGGGATCCGATGAACTTTGAGTTTATGATCAGATCTTTTTATCCATGAAATTTATTTGAGTTTCTTTGATCTCTTATATGCATGATTACTTATAGCCTCGTATTTCTTCTTCAAATATTTGGTTCAGTTAGGCCAACTAGATTGATTTTTCTTGCCATGGGAAGAGGTGCTTTGTGATGGGCTCGGTCGTGCCGTGTTCTTTCCCAGTAACAGAAGGGGCAGCAAGACACGTATGTATCGTTGCTATTGAGGATAACAAGATGGGGTCTATTCCTACAAGAATAGATCTTGTCTGCATCATGTCATCATTCTTATTGCATTACTCCGATTCTCCATGAACTTAATACACAAGAAGCATGCTGAATAGCGCTCGTGGTGTGGAGTAATAGTAGTAGATGCAGGCAGGAGTCAGTCTACTAATCTTTGACGTGATTCCTATATAGTGATCATTGCCTGGATATCGTCATAATTATTTGAAGTTCTATCAGTTGCCCAACAATAATTAGTTTACCCCCTGTATGCTATTTTTCTCGAGAAAAGCCACTAGTGAAATCTACGGCCACCCAAGTCTATTGTTTATCATATTTGCTTTGAGATCTATTTTTTATTTGCTATTATTTTTATATCTATTATTCTAAAAACCAAAAAATACCTTGCTGCACTTTTATTTATTTATTTTATTTTGTTTTATCATGAGACCTATTTATCCAAAATCATACAAACCAATCTATCTTTTACGGAAGAGGGATTGACAATCCCTCTTACGGGTCGGGTTGCAAGTATTTGTTCTTTGTGTGCAGGTATCGTTTACATAGTGTTGCTTGGTTCTCCTACTGGTTCGATATCCTTGGTTTCATAACTAAGGGAAATACCTACCGACGCGGACACGATCCATCACTAGGGGATTGAAGAAGCGTGGCATCCAATCCACCACAGGCGATGGCTGCCTGTCCATGTGATTTTCAGAGAAGAAATTGCAAGTTTCAGTTTCAGATAAGAAACTACATGTTTGAGAGGTAGAGCATTTAAATCAACACGCACGTTTCAAACATGGATAACAGAATGTTGGATATCTTATTCATGGTCTAAAATGGAAGTAACAACAAGTTAACATCATGCTGATCAACATTCATATATAGCACATCTTCATATGATGCACAGTCACAAAGATATGATATTTTCAAAATGCCAAGATAATGTTGAGTGTGCGAAAAACTGGGTAAACAAGGGATGAAATTTTCGAAAGCAATGGAGGTGGTGTGTGTAGACGCCATGGTGGGACCCAGAAGTCAGTAATAGCCTAGGCAAAAAATAGGTATTTTTCAACTACACCAGTTGGAATCGAACCCGGACAACATAGCTTTTGGGTGAGAGGGTTGTATGCACCGGGCTACTACGATATATTTGAAAGAATGAAGGCGCGCTTTTTCACTACTCTAAGGCATCTTCGCCAGCTCCGGATTGTTCCCGTCCGTGTCCACAATTTTGTCCTCCGGTTTGTACGTTCGCCGCGGCGCCGCCGTCTGTCTTTGTCAACATGCTCAACAAATGAGAGGAATCTAGAGAGGACTGTACGTCAAGAGGCTGACGGTTGGGACCTACCAGCTCCATGGTCGTACGCAAGCAAGTGCCTCATTGGGAAAAAAGCTTCCTCCTAATTGTATACTGACGTTGGGGCCCACGGGTTTGTCAACCTAGTTAATAAATGAATTTTTTTTACAACGAAGACTCTCATCGGGAGCTGTTTTTTAGGGGTATGGGCGACCTAGCAGGTATCATATTTTTCAGAGAGCGAACAAGTATCAACTCGGCCTAGGTTATGTTAGTTAACATGTGCAGCCCATGACATACCGAGACCATTGTTTCAACTTAAATTTTGGAGGTCCATCATGTATGTACCGGCCTATGGGCCTCCCAACCAAGGTTTTATTTTTTCTTAAACATCGACATCCCAATTTATCTTTTTTTAACAAAACGTAGATCTCTATTCTATTTTTCTATATATAAGAAATAAGAATGTCGGGTCCAATTTATGTTTTCCCTTCTAACGACACTATATTTATATTTATATTATTAATATTATTATTGTATATTTAATAGAAACTTATCTATACATTATAAAAAACATCCCATGTCTTATCAACTTATTAAAATAAATGTTTAACAGAAGTTAGCAAGGAAAATCATGGTTAAGGCAACGAAAATCATGGTGATTGCACACAAAAGTGGCGAAGATTTAAGGACCAATGTAGTAATAACACGCTCATTTTTATTTTGAGCAATAACTCACTAATTAGCTAATATATATATAATAAAATGTCCAGTTCCCGTTTATTTTTGATACTAATTGCACCATCTAACTTGTCATTATATTTACAACAAGCCCAGCAAATTCGTGTATTTCAAGAAAATGCAAATCTGTTGTGATTTCTTAGAAAAAAATTAAATGGGTCGCATTGATGCTACATTATTTGTCCACCCACCCCAGTAAATTGACCGTAAATTGTAGAAAACATGGGTTAAATATGTTTCTCCCTCTAAAAAAGGGTTAAATATGTTCTGCATTTTTGCAGGCTAACATGTGGGCCAATAGGTCGAAGCCTACGCAAGGCGTTGCCAACTTAGTCAACAAATGATTCTGACATCCACAGCCATTGGATTTATATCCAACAGTCGGCATGCATCTTCAATATCTCAACTTTTTTCTCCAGCACCGCCCGGACCGCCTGCTCTGGCCTCCTGCCGCTAGCGGTTGTACTTAGGACGCATCACTGCGAAGCGCTACCCCACCATCGGCCAGACTATCCCTCCACCCCTCCACACCTCCTGTTATTCTCCACTGACTACAGCCCCACACCGAACCATAGCCAGTTAACCCTCGTGCTCCTCTTCGTCTGCAACTCCACTACCGTGTCTTCCCATCTCTGGCTCGTTCCCGTCCGGGGCCTCGACGTCGTCCTCCGACTTGATGCGCTCGGCGCTGCGTAGTCTACGTGGTCAACAAACGGGAGTCATCGGAGGAGGGCAGTACGTGGGGAGGCTGAAAGTGGGGACGCACCTATTCATGGACGCACGCATGCAACTGGCTCCTTATTACGCGGAAAATATATTATTCCTCCCTGTGACAGCTTGGTCCCACCAGCTACATCTTCGCACGCAAGGAAGCGCGCCCTTATTACGCGGAAAAAATGTTTTCTCTTGCAGACACCAAAGACCCAGCAGCTACATCTTCGCGCACAAGGAACTGCCTCCTTATTCTGGGAAAAAATATTGTTTCTCCCCCTGACAGCTAGGACCCACAATCTAGATCTTTACACGCAAGGAGTCTGACATGTGGGACATTAGCTTGCCTACGGAAGGTGTTGTAAAATTAGTCAACAAAATGATTCTGACATTTATAGTCGTTGGACGTACATCCAACAACCACCGGCATGCATCTTCAATCTCTCGTCTGAGCCCGCCTCCGGGGGCCCGCGGCGCTGCTTCACATGCCTCGCTGAAAAGAGCTACTCTATCGTCGGCCAGGCCATCCATCCACCCCTCATGTTATTCTCCGCCGACTAAAGCCCCAGGCCACACTGAACCAGTCAACCCTCATACGCGTACTCCTCTCCGGTTGCGACTCCACTGTCGCATCTTCCCCATGCCCAGGTCGTTCCCATCCGGGGCCTCGCCGCCGTCCACCGCCTTACTGCGCTCGGGGCAGCGTGGTCAACAAATGAGAGTCAGCGGAAGAGGACCGTACGTGGAAAGGCTGATAGCTGGGACCCATGAGGTCCATGGTCGCACGTGAATGAGTCGCACACAATGAAAATCCCTCCTTATTAAGCGGAAAAAATGTTTCCTCCCCCTGACAGCTAGGACCCACCAGCTACATCTTCGGATGCAAGGAAGTGCCTCCTTATTAACAGCATCATATTCATCTGGAGCCAACTAGCTGGCTCAGAACGGAGGAAACGGTGTTCTGTTCATTGGGAGGCAACCGACTGGGTCGGAATGCACCCTGTTCAACGGGAGCCAACCGGCTTGGACGAAACAACCGAAACAGGGTCCAGCGTACCACTGAACGGAGGAAACAACCTTTGTTTGACCAACTACAATCGAAAAAGAATCATGTTCATCGGGAGGGGTCTGTCGTACTACAAAACAGGGGAAACAGACTTCTGTTCGAGCTCCTACGGTCGAAACGGTTTCCTGTTGATTGGGAGGGCTCTGGCATACCGAAAAATGGAGGAAACGGACTTCTCTTCGAGCGCCTACGATCGAAACGGGGTCCTGTTCATCAAGAGGGGTGTGGCGTACCTCAAAACGGGACTCCACGGGCACTGTTCATCCACCTTCTATTGCCTCACTCCAGCTTCCACGGCCTACTGTTCATCCACCGCCGACTTCCTACAGCCTCCACCGGCTACTGTTCATCAGCCTCCACGGGGTCCTGTTCATCCACCCCAACCGGCTGGGGGTGCGGCAACCTCCTTGGGGTTCTGTTTATCCAACCCACACCGGGAACTGTTCATCCACATCCAACCAGCCGGATCGACTCACCACGTCTCGACTCGTTCTACGTATCGCGCACGTGGTAGCAACTATCACTGTCATCGAGGGGAAACCGAACACCGGCTGGCTACATCTCGCACGGGGACTCGATCAATTTTAGTAAGCAGCAACAGTGATCGATCGCTCGGGTTCAGTTAGCAGCAGCAGGGAAGGAATCGCTCGGGTTCATTTTATAGCCGAGGGATCAGTCGCTTGGGTTTAGTAACGTAGCTACTGCAATCGCTCGGGTTCAGTAAGCGGAAGCCTCCCTTGGGTTCAGTTAGATCCAATGCCTGACACACATGTGCACCTATGTACAATAGAAATGCGCAAAGCACACTGCATCGCTCGGCTCCGACCATCCACCATAACAGAGTACTCCCAGCAATTTTCTTTCCCTCGCTTCTACAGTTCTACCTCAATTTTTTCGGCATGGACAGCCCAAAGAATGTCATGCAGGTGCGTCTCCAGCCCACCCAGGACGAAAAGCCCAATTTCTGTCATGATTTTTTGTGATAGAAATAGGATCCCAACACATCTATGATGATACATGTTTTTGTCACAAATATCGTCATAGAAGTGTCATAACCATGACCGAAAAAGTTTTCGTTTGGGCCATAATGTCATGGATGTGTCTTCTTTGTGGTAATTGGACTAAGGTTGTCTTACTGATGGCACATCAAGCCGGATATGTTCCCGATGACAGAATTGTTTCATAGCTTCCTTAGACAAATTAGTGTCATTATTTGTGATGATGCTATGTGAACAACCAAAGCGAAAAATCAAATTTTTGAAGAATTTAACTGTTGTGGCCGCATCATGATTGCTGATTGGATTTGCTTCGACCCACTTGGTGAATTTATCAACAGCAACCAAAAGGTGGGTCTTCTTGTTCTTAGATGGTTTGAATGGACCAACCATATCAAGCCTCTAGACTGCAAACGGCTAAGCGATGGGAATCATCCGGAGTTGTTGAGTTGGCCCATGAGCCTGTCGTGCAAACTTCTGGCATCCATCATACTTGCAGACGATATCCTCAGCATCTGAATGAGTCATGAGCCAATAGAAACTTTGTAGAAAAGCCTTTCCCACCAGGTATCTTGAGCCGACATGATGACCAGAATCACTAGAGTGAATCTCATTGAGGATCTCTTGGCCTTCCTCAGGGGAAACACATCACTGGAAAACACCGGTGATGCTTCTTCTGTGCAACTAGCCATTGACAATAGTCATAGACTTGGAGTGCCAGATGATCTGATGAGCAATGATTTCATCCTCAGGGAGCATGCCTCGAGTCATATAAGCCAGATAAGGAACCTTCGTATCTGGGATGGCACGAAGAGCAGCCACCAACTGTACCTTCGGGTCAGGTATAGCAAGATCTTCATCTAATGGCAGCTTAACATAAGGATTATCGAGCACATCAAGGAACACATGGGAGGGACCTGCTTACGCTCAGAGTTGAGTCGTGACAAAGCATCAGCCGCCTCATTGAGCTACCGATCTATGTGGTCCACATGATGTCCTTTAAAATGTACCGCGATGTTAGTCACCACTTGCCGATAAGCTGCCATTGTCGGATTCCAGGCTCCATAGACCTAAGAAGGTTCAAACTCAGGGGCGTGTACGAAGATCTGAACCTCTCAAGTCTAGAGCATACTGCCCCGCAGCCTAGCCTAGCCGGATTCATGAGGGTGCGTAAGAAGATGAACACTGCAGTTTTACCTAGGTTCTGGCCACCTTCCGGTGTAAAACCCTACTCTTGCTTTGTGGTGGATTGGCCTCACGAGGGGCTGAGGATGAACTAGTACAGTGGATGAAGGACCACGCGAGGACTATTCTGGTGAGGGTGGAGAGGATCAGATCCCTCTCTATGGTGGTGGCTAACCTATATTTATAGTGGCCTTGGTCCTCTCCCCAAAAATTAGGCGGGAAGGGATCCCACAATGGCCAATTTGAAAGGGGACAAGTAGTACATCTGATCCTAATGAAAGGTGGTATTCACCTGCAAAGCTTCTGATCGTGACGCGGCAGTGGGCTCGGAGATGACCTCCGTCCTGCCGAGCCTGTGGTCTTGGCCTTGTAGCACCGGAATGGAAACCTTTGGGGCATTCCTTGGGAACCCACGTCTATCCTTGCCTCCTTAGCACCAAAGAGGAAACTTCCTCCTCTATGCCCGGTGGCGCCCGCCTGGCCTTTCTCGTCATGGCTCCACGTCATCGTGGCCTCGTGAGGCTGGGTACCTGCATAGAAATCTCCACCCCTCGGGAGGCCACCTGGGGAGGCCGCTCCCTTGGAGGTATTGGTGTCATCCGCCTCGTGAGGCTTGGCCCCTCGGGAGGGTCTTGTCTTGAAGGTCTTGCAGATGGGCTGTGGGCTACAGGCAGGCAAGTCTGGGTGCCCTAGTTCCGAGAACGTTGACAGTATCCGCCGGGCCCAATGCGTGCTCGGGCTAGCTTTGAGGCGAATCCAAGTGGCAAGGGTGAAGAGCCGCGGGCCCCAATCGCCTGCGAGCCAGGCTTACACGTGATGCCTATGACACTTCTATGACGATAATTGTGACAAAACCCGGTACCATCATGAATGTGGTAGGCTCCTACTTCTATGACAAAAAATCATGGCAGAAAATCGGCTTTTCGTCCTCGGCGGGCCAGAGGTGCAGCTGCATGACATTCTTTGGGTCGTCCATGATGGAAAAAACTATGGTAGAAGCGAGGGTGGGGAGAATATCGGGGAGTTCCCGGTTACAGTGGGTGGTCGGGGCCGATCGATGCACGGAGGTTTGCGCGTTTCTCTCGTACACGTACGCGCGTGTGTGTGAGGCATTGTACTCTAAGTGAACCCGAGCGAGGCGTTGGGCTCTAACTGAACCCGAGCTATTGCACTAGCTACGTTACTGAACCCCGATCAATCCCTTGTTGTTAACTGAACCCGAGTGATTCCTTCGCTACTGCTGCTAACTAAAGCCAATCGATGCTGCCTCTTGATGAACAGTGAGCGTTGTTGGGGGGTTGGATGAATAGTTCCCGGTGGGGTGGTGGATGAACAGGACCCCGTGGTAGTAGAGGTCGTTGCCACTGGATGAACAGGGCCTCAATGGAGCTGGTTGGGGTGGATGAACAGGACCCCGTGGAGGGGTGGATGAACAGGACCCTATGGAGGGCTGGTTGAACAGTAGCCGGTGGAGGGTTGGATGAATAGTAGCCCGTGGAGGGGTGGTTGAACAAGACCCCATGGAGAGGGCTGGTTGAACAGTAGCAGGTGGAGGAGCGGTGGAGGCTGGATGAACAGGAGCCCGTGGAGGCAGGAGGGGAGACGTCGTGGATGAACAGTCGCAGGTGGAGGCTGGAGGAGGTCGACGGTGGATGAATAGTAGCCTGTGGAGGCTGGAGGAGGTTGATGGTGGAGATGAATAGTAGCCGGTGGAGTCCCATTTTGTGGTACGTCACACCCCTCCCGATGAACAGGACCCCCGTTTCGACCGTAATGCTCCAACACAAGTCCGTTTCCTCCGTTTTGCGATACGCCACACCCTTCCCGATCAACAGGATCTCGTTTCGACCGTAGGAGGTCCAAGAGAAGTCCGTTTCCTCCGTTTTGTGGTACGCCGGACCCCTGCCGATGAACATTATCCTGTTTTGACCATGGCCGGATGAACACAAGGCGTTTCCTCCGTTCTGCGGTACACCAGGCCTCGTTTCGATCGGCTGTTCCATCCAAGTCGGTTGGCTCCTGCTGAACATGACGACACAGTTTCTCCTTTCTGACCGAGCCATGTACATGAGCCCTGGCCGTACGTATGCGTGAGTAGGCATTTGGGACCCCACCCGTATGTACGTACATAGCCGTATTTACTTTCTTGCACCCTGGTGTACGTACGTGTACATGCTACGTCCGCACCTCTACTACGACACATGCCCTTCCTTACTCGGCCACGAATCATCGCTGCAGCCTGCAGACAGACCGATCGAACAGTATGTACGTACACATTCGCGACTACAATGACAACGCTACGTACGCTTCGACCAGGTGGGTCCTGACTGTCAAGCACTTCCTTGCAAGCAAAGATGTAGCTGGTGGGTCACAACAATGAGGGGCGAATCATTTTTTCGACCATAATATGGACGCACTTCCTTGCGTGCAAAGATGTAGCTGGTGGGTCCCAGCAGTCAGGGGGAAATGTTTTTTTTGTGAAATACGGTGGCCCTTCCGGTGGGTCCCTGCTGTCAGGTGGAGGAATCATTATTTTCCGCGTAATAAGGAGGCACTTCCTTGCTGCGGCCATGGACCTAGCTGTCACCCTCTCCACATACAGAACTCTTCCGATGGAAGTCTTTCGTTGAACACATTGACCATGCCGCACCGAGAGCACCAAGACGGTGGACGATGGTGAGGCCTAGGAAGGGGACAACACGGAGCCGGGGAAGACACGGCAGTGGATGGCCACACGGAGAGGACTACGAGGGTTCACTGGTCCATCTTTGGTGTGAGGTTGCCGTCGCCGCAGAATAACAGGGGGTGTGGGTGAGTAGAGGGATGGCCTGG
Source organism: Aegilops longissima (assembly GCA_021605205.1). Classification (NCBI taxonomy): domain Eukaryota; kingdom Viridiplantae; phylum Streptophyta; class Magnoliopsida; order Poales; family Poaceae; genus Aegilops; species Aegilops longissima. The sequence continues at coordinate 257,698,883 of CM038682.1, read as the reverse complement.
CCAGCGGTGGGAGTAGTAGGGGGCGGTGAGGCCTCAGCGGCAGCACAGCCGGCCATGGGAGGCAGGAGCAGGCGGCACGACCAGCACTGCTTTGGGTGGCTGGAGCAAGAAGACCAGAGGTTGAAGAAGCACTACGGCCATTGGATGGACATCGTACGATCACTGGAGCTAGAATCGTTCATATTGACTAAGTTGACAAAGCCCTTCGTCCGCGTCAACTTAGTAGGCCCACAAGTAAGCCTCCCACTATGGTGGGTCCCAGCTAGCAGGGGGAGTATTCATTTTTTTTTGTGTAATAAGGAGGCACTTCCCTACGTGCGAAGATATAGCTGGTGGGTCCGAGCTGTCAGCTGAGGGAACGTTCTTTTTTGCGAAATACAGAGGCCCTTCCGGTGGGTCCCAGCTATCAGGTGGAGGAATCACTATTTTGCGCGTAATAAGGAGCCGTTTCCTTGTGTGGGGTTGTGGACCCAGCTGTCAGCCTCTCCACGTACAGTCCACTTTCGATGGATGTCGCTCGTTGACCATGTTGACCACGCCGCGCCGAGAGCACCAGGGCGGTGGACGACGGCGGGGCCTAGGAAGGGAACGACATGGAGCCGGGGAAGACTCGGCAGTGGTTGCCCACGCGGTGGGGAGTATGAGGGTTTACTGGTTCGGATGCCGTCACCGAAAAATAACAGGAGATGTGGGTGAGTAGAGGAATGGCCTGGCCAGCAATGGAGTAGGGTGTTGCGGTGCGGCCTGTGCGGCAGCACAGCCGGCCACGAGAGGCGGGAGCAGGCGGTCCCACCGGTGCTGGTTTGGGTTGTTGGAGCAAGAAGATCAGATATTGAAGAAGCAGCACGGCCATTGGATTAACATCCAACGGTCACCAATGCTAGAATCGTTTGTGGACTAAGTTGACAAAGCCTTTCGTACATGTCAACCTAGTAGACCCACAAGTCAGCCTCCAAATCTGTCCCAAACAGCATACAGCCCGAAATTTCTAGCCAGATTCAAATTAATTTAAAAACTAAACATACCTTAATTTAAATTCAATGAAATTTTACCCGCACAAAAACAATAAAATTTAAAATATCAAAATCCGAAAGAAAAAAATATTTTGGAACTAATTGCGTGTTTGCTGTATTTTTTTCATTTTACAGCCCATTTATTATTACTTATAGCCCATTTCTTATTACTTATAGCCCATTTTCTAGGCAAAATGCATCCCGGAAGATTTCCGGCCCAGCAGGGCGTAGAAAAGCAAGTAGGCCTACGTTGGTTATTCTGCAAAAAAACAAAATAGCCGGGCTAGCCATTTTCAGAAAGGAGAAAAACAAACTGAGCTGGTCATGTGGTAAACATATGAAATAAAAGCCTGGGCTAGACGAGTCACATCTCCCGCACAACCCAGTTGATACCCTTCTCCGTCCCAAAAAAATAAAATTACTATGTGCGCTGCTAGGTCCCTACTGTCATCCTCACCATGTACAATCATCTCCTTATTCCTCTCGGTTGTTGACCATGTTGACAACACCGGAGGGCGGCGCCGCGGTGAGCGAACCAAGGTGGAGGATGATGGAGAGGCCTTAGAAGGGAACAAACAGGAGGCGGGGAAGATGCACAGAGTTTTAGGGTGCGATGTGGCCACGATGCATGCGGCAGCACAACCAGCCGTGGGAGGCGGCAGCAGGCAGTCCCGCCGGCGCTGGTTTCGCTTTGGTGGCCGGAGGAACAAGAGACTGAAGAAACACGACAAATGTTGAATGTCAATCCAATGGTCAAGGTTGGCACAATCGTTTGTTGACTAAGCTGACACCAAGTAGCATATTTTTTATATATATTGGAAGAAAAGAAAAACTGGGCTAGTTCGCCTGATAACATTTCCAAGACTACGACCGTTCGATCTTGCATTGCAACTAAAACTACGAGGAAAATGTGTTTGTCTACCGTCCTCCTCCCAGGGAACGTTCGCCAAATAAGTGACTAGCACCCTTGGTTTTCAATCGAGAGGTCTTGGGTTCGAGTCCCAGGAACTCTCAATGTTGTCCTCCTTCCTTCCTCGCAAAAAAAAGAAAGAATATCAAAGACTTGAGAAGGCATAGAGAACAAGCTAGTGTACCAGTAAAGAGACGTTGCTAGGTTTTAGGAAAAAGAGAGACGTGCTCATGTAGCTGGTTCGAATCCAAACCTAGACTATGACTATATATGGTGCTATGCTACTCTGCAAGTAATGAAACTGACATATCCAATGTTCGCTTCTCCTCTTCTCTACTTACTCTGCCTAGCATCAGAAGTTGTGGCCGCAGCAACCATGTCTGCTGGCTGCTCGTCCACCTGCTCTTCAGCAGGCAACAGCCAGATATGCACCAAGACGCCACCCATACCATCACTTGTGGGTCTCATCACACCCCCGCCGGCACACGCACCACAGCCGGTTGCTCATCGCAACCCGCTGCTGTTGGTGTGGTGCCACTGCTGTGGGGTAATAATATGGTTAAGTGTTGTTATGCTGCTTTCAGTTGCCGATTTTTTAATAGTTTGGTTGATGATCTTCTAATTTGATTCGTGTAGAAAAGGGAAGATTTGTGTGATTTCTATTTCTAGGAAGTTTTTGATGTGGGGGAATGCAACTATGCTGATTATTTGATTACCCGAGGAATCCCAATACCTGCAGGTTGGGGTGTTGGACAAGTAACTGAAGGAGCGACAGAAGAGGAAGATGCAGAGCATAAGGTTAAAGTTGCATTTCCTCTGATCATGGCCAAGCAACAGCTCCTGAATGGCCTTGGCAGCGATGAGGAGATGAAATAGCTTGTGAAGATAATGAGCAAAATTGATGTGCTCTGTAGGATGATTGTCTCTTTATTTGCAGCGTATGTAGTACTCTTAGGGGACCCCGACTCATAAGTCATGATCACCGAATGCACGTGTACAGTGATCCCAGAGATCAATGCTCACTGAACACACAGAAGCTGAATAACAAGATTCTTACATCCATACATACTGCCTTACACAAATTATGACCATTATGGTCATGTCTTACATAGATAAAGCCTCAGGGGCTGAAAAACAAATAAACTTAAGCAGCGGAAATCTTTGTTGATATGTAGAAACCATGCCATCTGCCTTAACCCTACAGGCATTCTGACTGGGAAAGCGTCCTAGTTCGCATGTTCGTCTCCAAAGAATTTTTCTTTGAACTCCTGTTCTTCCATGCCTGTCCAATTAAATAACCAGTTGCAAGCCAATGAGTACTTTGAATGTACTCGCAAGCAACCCATGTTTTGGAACAAGTATGACAAGGCATGATATAGCGCAAAATAGGAAATGTTTGCAGAGAGCTAATTTTGAGTGCAATGTCATGAGCTACCGACTTGTGAGGCATGCATCACAAGAGTCCAGAAACCCATGTAAGCACGTTACAGATATCATCATAAACCAAGTTTAGGTTATTTCCAACTTAGTCAACACGTCGAGTCATTTGACTTAACTCAACCAGCTCTCTCCACACACACATACACACACACAACAGGTTTGCAAACGTTGGACGTAGCCCAAGAGCAGTTACCCAACTGTTCTTGACTGTGGAGACAGCTTTCCAATAGTTTTACACTCTGCAGAGGTTGCAAACTTTACCCACAAGATCCGGGAAGCTTTCGTGTCATCCACGATCCCGCAGTACCTCAAGTACTCGGGGGAAGCACCCGATCACTATCATTCCCTAGGCGACACTAACATAGGGTCCACTCATTGGTACACAGCCTTTGTGTATAAGCATCAAGATCTTGGGACTCTGCCCTTTACATTACCTCACATAAATGCAGGGACCAACAGTGTGTCCGGTGCCCTGTGAAAACAGTCATGGCCACCTATCTAGGCACGACCCCGTCCCGACAGTGACCTCATGTCACCCCCGTCGCTAGTAATGTGGGCACCATGCTAGTATCGGCCTAGGTAATAAATAATGCACTTTCCCATAGAAGGGTAGAGCGGTTGCGCATGTAAGGTTGGAGTAATGGTCGCAACTTAAACCAATCCTCTTTCAAAAACAACACACCCACTTGCCTTGGTACACCACTTCTTTATCAAGTGGTTACTTAGCTCAACATCTCCCTCAGGCTTTAGTGGCACCCATCGGGGTTTTCGAAAAATCTTCGGAAATGCTTTTGTTTCCATCAGCATGCATAGACCCGTCCCATTTGCGTAGCAACTACATTAGCTTCCTATCTACTCCCAACGGCATAACCCTCATAGGAAGGTAGGGTCATGCACAATGCAAGTATCAACAAGGAAGTAATGGAGGAAATCCATCAAAGTGGTTACCGCCTCATCATGATTCCAATGCAACAACAATATGGTGCTATATGACATGCATATAAAGAGTTTCATAGACATGGTCAAAGGGTTGCTTGCCTTGGTTGGCTTGGTCTTCAAAGTCTTCAAGTCCTTCTCCTTCTTCTTCTCCAACTACTTCGTCAAATACGGGATATAATCGTCGCAAAGAAACAACAGAAAAAATAAGACAATAGCAAAACAGAAAAACCAAAGTGCTCAGAAAAATGTGAACTCACCTTTTTTAAATACTAGGAGGAAAACTAAGAATGTGAAAATCCTTAGTTTTGGATTTGGAGTAGTAGAATATGAGAAATGGATTTTAGAGGGGTTTATATATATTCAAATTTGAATTTGAATTTGAACAGTACATCAAATTTGGTTGGACATGTGTGAAAGTTACACCATTAAATAGGTGGGATTTTTACAAGAATTTAGGAACTGGAAGTATTGCATTTGGAGTATTATTTAATCATGGGGAATTTTTTGCAAATTTGACAGAAAAAAAGGGAAAAGGGCACTGTGCTTCTGGGCCAGAACAGCCGCAGCGCAACAGGCCTAGTGGGAAAAGGCAAAGGCGGTCCGGGCGGCGCGCGCGCGCCAGCTTTAAACCTAACGCGCGGGGCCCGGCGTCAGTGAGAGAGAGAGACGAGGGAGAGGTGAGGATGACAGGCAGCGCCCGCCTGTCATCTTCACCCCTGCGACAAAGGGAACGGCGTACTCACCGGCGGTTATGCAGGGCACGGCGAGGTCGGGCGATGGCACGGCTAGACTCAGCGTCGATTCATTGTTCGGTGGTGGTGGTCCCCGTAGCCAGAGTGGTCTGGTTCGCCGGCGACGAGGTCTCGCGGCGAGGAGCGTCGGGCGTCGATGGCTCCGGCTGTTCCCGGCTGCAAAAGAAGCGGGGAGGAGAGGGGAAATGATCAGTGTCCTGCGGTGATTCTAGAGGAACGAGAAAGAGAGCCGGGGGAGGCCTGTACTGCGGGATCGATGGCGACCCGAGGCGGGGAGCTTGATCTCTATCTCGAGCTCAGGCACTTTTGGGGAGGAGTGGGCGGTGCAGGGGGTGATTAGGTGTGGCAGAGGGTGAGTGGTGAGGAGAGGAGAGCTCGGGGAGGCCTTATATAGGTTGGCCGAGGCTCACCGTGGACGGGGCGCACGGGTGGCCGCGGCGATCACTCTGTTGGCCATGGGAGGGAGCAGGGGAGGTCGTGCGGTGCTCGTGGGGGTGGTGTAGGGTGCTGGAAAGAGAAATGAGGAGCGAGGAAAGCTCGGGGCGGGGCCCGTGCTCGAGCAGGGAGTAGCGGAGCTGGGCGGCGCCCGGTTCACGCGTGGGGCTGCCAGGGGAGAGAGTGGGAGGAGAGGGCCGACCGCGTGCCGTGTCGCTGATGTCTAGGTGCCTTGTCGGGCGCGCTGGGGAGGTCCGAGGTGGTCGGACGTGCATGGTAGGGGTGGCTACAGTGCGGGAGCGCAATGTAGTGGGCTCCAGAGCGCCCAAATGGCCATTTTCTATGCAATGTGGGCGCGGCCAAAGGTGTCTGGTAGCTCTAGGCGTAAGTAAAGAAGTGGTCCATGGCCTTGGATGCCCTGGGGAGCCACTAGAGTGAGGAGGGAGGTTGAAGTTCATTTGGGTAAAGTTGCCAATGCAACTTTTGTAAACTCTAGAAATTCACAGAAATGCATTTACCAAGATCTAGTCATGCAAAACCATTCCCCTTGATGCACCACTTGGTGTAGTATCATCATTTGGGGTTTTGAGCATGTACACTAAGTTTGGGGTCATTTGGAATAAATTGGCAATGTAGAGTTGTTCAAACATGGATCTGGACAGAGAGGGTTTTGGGGCACTTTTGTGAACCAAAATGATTTTGATTGAGATGAAACTTTGCAAGATCATCACATTATGCACATGTGACTTGCTAGAATTTTCCTGGATTTATTTGAAAATATTTCTTGTAGAAATATTTCAAATACTTGAAATAGACAGAAATGGTTTTGGAGGGTTTCGCCTAATATTTTGAACATGACCATGTGTTGAAACTCTTATATATTGAAAATATATGTCCAATGAGTTTCCTAAATTTCCTCAAATATTTTTGAACAGTTAAATAATTTTAACCTATTAAAGACCATTTCTAACCCTAAGAAAAATCCTTTAAATAAAATAGGAAAATAACGTTTAAAATTATATTTTTGTGGTTTATGGGAGTCCTATACCTAATAGGAGTCAACTGTACTCTTTGAAAGATTTTTCATAACTCAAATCAAGTACTTGTAGTGCAAACCTCAATTCAGGGGTTTTTCGAAAACTAAATTTAGAAAATACTATTTGGCCAAATTATTTATTGTAAGAAAATACTATATTTCACTATACACATGGCATGACCATTGGGAAGAATTTTAGGGCAAGGAGATGAAGTATAGAAGGTGGAGTTGTGTTGACTTTAAAGAGCACTTGAAAATCACAGAGAGAAAACCAACTCAAAAAAAAGGCCAAATAATGCAAAAGTTTTTGTTGGTCAAATGTTCATGCTTTATTAATGCAAATGACATGTTACAAAATGCAGGGTGTGACATACTCGTGATGTATTCAGTGGCTATGACTTGAGCACTTTGCTGAAACTAGTAATGAATGAAACCTGTGTAGCAGGCTGGGCGTAGTGTTGTGAACATCTAATGATTTCTATTAACGGAAATCGGGGTGTACCCCCTTTTGCACATAAATAAATAAATAGTAGAGTCCCTTTTGGTAATAAATAAATAAATAAATAAGCAGAGGCCCTGTCGGGTCAGCTTTGTTCCCATTCGAAGACATCGAGCAAATTGCAGTCTAACAGCAAAGTATGTCATCAAATACAAGTTTCACAACCAAATATGTGTACAACTAAACAACAATGTCATCATGTTTTAGTCGTCATACAATCAACAAACACAAATCAACATACATAACCAGTGATGTTCTCACAGCAAAATACTAAGCAACACGTTCATCAGGTTTCAGTTGTCATAGCAAACACAATTTCACATAGTAGCTAAAAAACGTCTTCTGACACGCAAATACGACAAAAGCAATCTAATTATCATCCACAGCAGCAGCGTCAACATCTTCGCCATGTGTATCAGTCTGAATTGTAATTCCCCATAGTGTCATCTTCTTCTTCATCCTCAATGTCCTCGAACGTTGGCTTCTTCTTGATCAACTCTTGTATGTCCACAGCACGACTGGCAATCTTTTCGCCAGCGTCATTGACGTGATGGTTCTCAAAGATATTAGGAACATCTATGGAATCTTGTACATCAGGAGCAGTGTAAGCATCATCTTCTCGTGCAACTTCATTAAACGAATTCCTCTACTCAAACCTTTGCAATACTCTCCAGTCATCGCTACGTGCAAATATGTCTTCCAAGAAAAATATCTGTGTTGCTTGATTTGCCAAAATAAAAGGCTCGTTGGTCTGGTATGCCGCCTTGACATTGATGGATTTGAAATAATCATCAGCTCTAGATTTTGCGATCTTGGAAAACAGGTTATACCAACGACGGCACAACAAAACTACACAGCGATGATCCTCGAAACTGGAGATATACTGCAACTGAACAATGTCTGTTATGTTAGCATACATTTCAGTTGCCTCTCTGCCATACGTATCCGTGCTCATGATGGCACTGTTTTGTGTCTTCCTGCCTTCGTCGCGTGCAAGCGTGTTAGTGCGTAAAGGGCATCATCAACTGCCTGCCCATCCTCCCGCATCTTCTTAACCTATGGTTAGAAAATAGACAAGTTGATCATCTTATGTACTCAATATATTAAAAAAACTGACAGTGCAATTCAAAAGCTTACATGGCTCTTGAACCATTTTCACAAATCCTGCCATAACCAGTTTGTCAATGTTTCTTGGATTTTGCGTCAGTGAGTCCTTTTTGTAGATGTTGCACAACATAGTGATCGCGACAAACATCTAAATATATAAGAATGCGCTGCAAGTTTAGTATATTACGATGTATAAGCTACAATACTTAGCACTTACTTTTTATAAGGTAGTATCTCAGGATAGTTATTCAACACATACCTAGCCATTTTGTCCAAATCTTTAGGTTTGTCCTCTTGTTGACTCTTCCATGTAACTCGAACAGAATAATCAAAAACATTGAGCCCGGGATTGTCTTCACCCACCTCTTTGCTAAGGTGATCAGCTGTTTCAATGTATTTTGAGCAGAATGTCAACGCTTCTATAGCAATGTAGGCCTCTACAATGGAACCCTCGGGTGTAGCTTTGTTCCTAAGATAGCCCTTGAAAGTGCCAAGCCGCTTTTCAATAGGGAAAAACCAGCCATATTGTACTGGACCTCTAAGTAGTGCCTCATCAGGTAGATGAACAGCCAAATGCACCATCACATAAAAGAAGGCTGGAGGATATATCTTCTCAAGGTCGCATGGGATAGTTGGTATCTTGTCTCTAAGACGCTCCAACGCATCTATCCTGATATTTATACTGCAGAGTTACCTGAAGAATTGTCCCAACTCTGCAACTGCTCTATATAAGTCAGGGTGGCCCAATCCTCTAAGGATAACAGGTAAAACCCATTGAAGTAGGACGTTGCATTCATGAGTATTCAACCCTTGTACCTTGTTTCCATCTGCACTGAATCTCGTTTCAAGGTTGGAAGCAAATCCATGTGGGATTCTCACACGTGACAGGACCTCGCAGAATTATTTTCTTTTTACCTTGTCCAAGACGTACACAGCTGGTGCCACATCCCATGGTTTACCTTCATCTTCCACCTGCAAATCCTTTCTGATACCCAAGTGTGTCAAATCAATCCTTGATTTTAATGTATCTTTCGTCTTGCCTTCAATATTAAGAAGTGTGCCGATAATGTTGTCACATATATTTTTCTCGATGTGCATCACATCAAGATTATGCCGCAGATCCAAATCTTTCCAATACTCCAAGTCCCACAAAGTGGACCTGCGGGTAAACAATACTCTCTCTTCTGCCCTGCCATGCTTCCTTTTCCCGCTACCATTACCAGGATGGTTTCCTGGTTAATATGCCCGACCTTCTCTAATTCCACTTGCAACTCATTGGCGGTGAGCCTCTTTAGTGCATCATGGTTTTGATGCTTTGCATTGGACACATGTCTTCAGTATTTTGTAGGACGTGGCTTGTCCTTGGCAAGGAAACGGCGGTGTCCAATGTAACGGTGGCGTATGACAGCGGGTTCATGTCACAGCGAACACATGCATTGTAACCATGTATCGTTCGCCCTAACATAGTGCCCAAAGCCGGATAATCATGGATGCACCAAATTTTAACTACATGCAGAAAGAAATCAGCTGGTGGGATGCCATATAGGTCTCGAGTGAGAACACCCCTCCATAGCTGTTGAAGTTCCTCCACATGAGGCTCCATGAATAAATGAAAATCCTTTCCAGTACTTTTTGGACCTAGGATGAGCAAGGCCATAATGTAGTTTGATTCTTTGGTGCAGACATTTGGAGGCATGTTGTAAGGGATAAAAAGCACTGGCCACGTGCTATATGTGGCGCTTTGGTGGCCAAATGGGTTAAATCCATCTGAAGCTAAGCCAAGTCTAATGTTTCTTGGGTCAGCAGCAAACTATTTGTTTCTGATTGAAGCTTTTCCAGTCACTACCATGAGATGGCTGGCTCATTACATTATGATCTCTGTACTCCTGGTTCCTAGAATGCCACAACACATCCTCTCTTATTTCAGCATCATGAAACAACCTCTGCAATCTTGGTATAACTGGAAAATGTCTCAGAACATTATGAGGAATCCTCTTCACAGCATCGCCATCTTTCCATCTTGATGATTTGCATTTCGGGCATTCACTTAAGTTGGCATAATCCTTCCGGAACAGAACACAATTATTCTTACAAACATGGATCATATCATATCCAATTCCAACTGCACGAAGGAAATTCTTAATTTTTACTGTAGGTGTGTGGCAGCTCAGACGCATCTGGGAAAGATTTGCAAAAAGCAGCCAACATCGCATCGAATGATTTGTTGGTCATCCACTCATATGTCTTCACCTGAAGAAAGGTGACCATAGCTGAGCATACTGACAGCTTATTTCCTGGGGTGACAGCCACGTTGCATTGTTCCAACATGCGGACCCACCGTTTTTCTTCTGCAGGTGAAAGTTCACGAAATGCACGAGCATTTCGTAGCATTGTTTCAATGTTGGTCAAACTCACTGGCTTCGCGACCACCACCTCCTCCTCCTCTTCCACCTCAGCATGAGGCAGATCAAGATGGTGATCTGCTGCTTCCACATAGTGAGTAACATTGACGTTCACAACTTCACCATGATGAACCCACCTAGTATATGTGACCGACATCCCATACAACTGTAGATGATTTTGCATAGTTGACTGGGGCTTGTAACTGAATTCATACAACTGCCACACGGGCATAGCACATCTGATTTCGGACCACCGTACTCAGCTCTGATAAAGTTCATGAAGTTTTCAACCCCCTCGACATATGCAACGGAGAATCTTCGACCAGAAGTTATCCAGGTCCTGTCGATGTGTTAGGCATACAAATTAGTTGTTCTACTAGATATTACAGGAAAAACATATATGCTTTTTATGACGTCCAGAAAAAATACCTAGGTCGATGTCTAAAGCTATGGCAAGATATTTGGACGAGCAGATCTAATTAAAGAAATATATGTAAAGCTAATTCAGCAAACAAATTTGAGTGCTAAATAATGGTAGGTTGTTTCAACAGTCAATGAGGCCGAGCACACAGCCATCGAACTATCGAAGGCCATCTTGATACGTCTCCGTCGTATCTATAAATTATTATTGTTCCATGCCTATATTATTCAACTTTCATATACTTTTGGCAACTTTTTATACTATTTTTGGGACTAACATATTGATCCAGTGCCCAGTGCCAGTTCCTATTTGTTGCCTATTTATGTTTCGCAGAAACCCAATATAAAACGGAGTCCAAACGGGATAAAAACGGACCGATAACTATTTTGGAATATTTATGATTTTTGGGAAGTAAAATCAACGCGAGACGGTGCCCGAGGGGGCCACGAGGCAGGGGGCGCGCCCTGGACCCTCGTGGGCACCCCGTAAGGCGATTGATGCTCTTCTTTGGCCGCAAGAAAGCTAATTTTATGAGAAAGATCTGGGTGAAAGATTCACCCCAATCGGAGTTACGGATCTCCGGATATAAAAGAAACGGTGCCAGGGCAGAATCTGAGTACGCAGAAACAGAGAGAGACAGAGAGACAGATCCAATCTCGAAGGGGCACTCGCCCCTCCCACGCCATGCAGACCATGGACCAGAGGGGAAACCCTTCTCCCATCTAGGGAGAAGGTCAAGGAAGAAGAAGAAGGAGGGGGGCTCTCTCCCCCTCGCTTCCGGTGGTGCCGGAACGCCGCCGGGGCCATCATCATCACCGCGATCTACACCAACACCTCCGCCATCTTCACCAACATCTCCATCACCTTCCCCCCTCTATCTACAGCGGTCCACTCTCCCGCGACCCTCTGTACCCTCTACTTGAACATGGTGCTTTATGCTTCATATTATTATCGAATGATGTCTGAGTAGATTTTCGTTGTCCTATCGGTGGTTGATGAATTGCTATGATTGATTTAATTTGCTTGTGGTTATGTTGCTGTCCTTTGGTGCCCATCATATGATCGCGCGCATGGATCACACCATAGGGTTAGTTGTATGTTGATAGGACTATGTATTGGAGGGCAAGAGTGACAGAAGCTTCAACCTAGCATAGAAATTGATGCATACGGGATTGAAGGGGGACCAATATATCTTAATGCTATGGTTGGGTTTTACCTTAATGAACGTTAGTAGTTGCGGATGCTTGCTAATAGTTCTAATCATAAGTGCATAGAATTCCAAGTCAGGGATGACATGTTAGCAGTGGCCTCTCCCACATAAAACTTGCTATCGGTCTAGTAAAGTAGTCAATTGCTTAGGGACAATTTTGCATCTCCTACCACCACTTTTCCACACTCGCTTTACTAACTTATTTGTTTCTTTATCTAAACAGCCCAAACTTTTTATTTTTACGCTCTTTATTTTCTTGCAAACCTATCCAACAACACCTACAAAGTACTTCTAGTTTCATACTTGTTTCCGCTAAAGCGAACGTCAAGTGTGCGTAGAGTTGTATCGGTGGTCGATAGAACTTGAGGGAATATTTGTTCTACCTTTAGCTCCTCGTTGGGTTTGACACTCTTACTTATCGAAAGAGGCTACAATTGATCCCCTATACTTGTGGGTTATCAAGACCTTTTTCTGGCGCCGTTGCCGGGGAGCAATAGAGTGGTGTGAATATTCTCGTGTGTGCTTGTTTGCTTTATCACTAAGTAATTTTTGTTTGCTGTTCTTAGTTGTTCTCTATCTTTAGTTATGGATATGGAACACGAAATACAAAAATTAGGTGTACTTGCTACTCATGGAGATGAGGAACCTCCTAAAATCCTCGACTACTTTGATAATCCAGAGAAAACCCCATTCAATTTGGTAATGGGAGTAACATTATATCAACGTGAATACTTTAGGGATTATCTCTTGAGACAAAAAGGGAAACTATTATGGGATCAAATTTATATATTGAAGTGGTATGCTCGGCAAGTATGCTTCAGTTATGATTATACTTGTTGCTCTAGGATGAAGGCTCAACACCTTCCCTTTTCATGCAAATTTAATGATAATAAAACCTTAGCTTCTTATGCTAATGGTATATATGATTACTATGATGTGGAACAAATATAAGAATTTGTTGCTTTTATGGGTGCTTATGAAATTGAATCTATGTTTAAAGAGTTTGAAGATTTTGATGATGCTGTTTATAGACCTGAAAATTTAGCTGTCCTCAAATATTGCTATGAGAATTATGAATACAATTCCGATATTAATGCACTTATTGAGAAAGTCTCCGTTTTCCAAGAAGAGACTAATATTTTGCAGGAATCTATGGAAGAAGAAGTTGATGAAGCTGTAAGCTTATTGGATGAAAAAGATGATGAGGAGAGCGAAGAACAAAAGGAGGAAGAGCGGATTAGCTACCCGTGCCCACCTTCTAATGAGAGTAACTCTTCAACTCATACATTGTTTAATTTCCCTTCATGCTTACCGAAGGATGATTGCTATGATGACTATTATGATCCCGTTGATTCTCTTGAAATATCCCTTTTTGATGATGCTTGCTATTCTTGTGGCCAAGATGCCAATATGAATTATGCTTATGGAGATGAACTTGCTATAGTTCCTTATGTTAAACATGAAATTGTTGCTATTGCACCCACGCATGATAGTCCTATTATCTTTTTGAATTCTCCCGACTACACTATATCGGAGAAGTTTGCACTTATTAAGGATTATATTGATGGGTTGCCTTATACCGTTGCACATGATGATTTTGATGAATACAATATGCATGCGCTTGCTGCTCCTACTTGCAATTATTATGAGAGAGGAACTATATCTCCACCTCTCTATATTTCCCACACGATAAAATTGCAAGAAACTGTTTATACTATGCATTGGCCTTTACTATGTGTGCATGAATTGTTGTTTTATGACATGCCGATGCATAAGAAGAGAGTTAGACTTCGTCATTGCTTGATATATGTTGCTTTGTGCTCACTACTAAATGCCAAATCATTGTTAACTAAAATTGGCTTTGATATACCTTGGGATCCGGGTGGATTCACTACTTGAGCACTATATGCCTAGCTTAATGGCTTTAAAGAAAGCACTGCCAGGGATTTAGAGAGTCATCTATTTCTGTTGAGTGCTTTTATATAATTAAAAAAAAATAAAGAGGGGAACCTAAAACTTTTTCAAAAAGAAAAGCGAAAGTGAGAAAGACGAGCATTGTTGAAGTGGGAGCTAGCTTTGAACTTTGTTCATGCTCACGGAAACTTTGTGAATCTTGATTACAGAAACTTTTCAACAAAAATAATTATCCCCTTGTACAATTCCATTGTATTATAAAAATAATGTGCCAAGATTTGCCTTTAGGATGTTTACAATGCTTGGTGGTTTGTATGGTGCAGGACAGAAACTTTGGCTGTAGTGCGCGTTTTTTAGTTTTTTACTGGAACGTCAAATGATTCTGATTCTTCTTGAAGTGTCTTTATATACAAATTCTTTATTTTTCCTAATTTTCGCATAATTTTGCAAGTATCATAAGTATGGTGAATGTCCAGATTATTACATACTGTTTTGTTTTAGACAGATTCTGTTTTTGATGCATAGTTTGCTTGTTTTGATGAAACTATAAATTTATATTAGTGGATTAAGCCATGGAAAAGCTATATTACAGTAGACACAATGCAAAAACAAAATATGAATTTGTTTGCAACAGTACTTAGAGTAGTGATTTGCTTTATTATACTAATGGATCTTACCGAGTTTTCTGTTGAAATTTTGTGTGGATGAAGTGTTCGATGATTGAGAAGGTCTCAATGTGAGAAGAAGGAAGAGAGGCAAGAGCTCAAGCTTGGGGATGCCCAAGGCACCCCAAGTAAATATTCAAGGATACTCAAGCGTCTAAGCTTGGGGATGCCCCGGAAGGCATCCCCTCTTTCTTCAACAAGTATCGGTATGTTTTCGGATTCGTTTCGTTCATGCAATATGTGCAAATCTTGAAGTGTCTTTTGCATTTATTTTTCATTTTTATTTTATGCACCATGATGGTATGAGATAGTCCTTGGTTGATTTATAGAATGCTCTTTGCACTTCACTTATATCTTTTGAGTATGGCTTTATAGAATGCTTATTGTGCTTCGCTTATATCATTTGAAGTTTGGATTGCCTGTTTCTCTTCACTTAGAAAACCGCCATTTGTAGAATGCTCTTTTGCTTCACTTATATTTGTTAGAGCGTGGGCATATCTTTTGTAAAAAAAATTAAACTCTCTTGCTTCACTTATATCTATTTAGAGAGATGACAGGAATTGGTCATTCACATGGTTAGTCATAAAATCCTACATAAAACTTGTAGATCGCTGAATATGACATGTTTGATTCCTTGCAATAGTTTTGCGATATAAAGATGGTGATATTATAGTCATGCTAGTGGGTCGTTATGGATTGTAGAAATACTTGTGTTGAGGTTTGTGATTCCCGTAGCATGAACGTATGGTGAACCGTTGTGTAACAAAGTCGGAGCATGATTTATTTATTGATTGTCTTCCTTTTGAGTGGCGGTCGGGGACGAGCGATGGTCTTTTCCTACCAATCTATCCCCCTAGGAGCATGCGCGTAGTACTTTGTTTCGATGACTAATAGATTTTTGCAATAAGTATGTGAGTTCTTTATGACTAATGTTGAGTCCATGGATTATACGCACTCTCACCCTTCCATTATTGCTAGCCTCTTCGGTACCGTGCATTGCCCTTTCGCACCTCGAGAGTTGGTGCAAACTTCGACGGTGCATCCAAACCCCGTGATACGATACGCTCTATCACACATAAACCTCCTTATATCTTCCTCAAAACAGCCACCATACCTACCTATCATGACATTTCCATAGCCATTCCGAGATATATTGACAAGCAACTTCCATCATCATCATATACATGACTTGATCATTTATTGTCATATTGCTTTGCATGATCGTAAGATAGCTAGCATGATGTTTTCATGGCTTGTCCGTTTTTTTATGTCATTGCTAGGCTAGATCGTTGCACATCTTGGTACACCGCCGGAGGCATTCATATAGAGTCATATCTTTGTTCTAGTATCGAGTTGTAATATTGAGTTGTAAGTAAATAAAAGTGTGATGATCATCATTATTAGAGCATTGCCCCTGTGAGGAAAGGATGATGGAGACTATGATTCCCCCACAAGTCAGGATGAGACTCCGGATGAAATAAATAAAAAAATAAAAAAATAGAAGAGAAAGGCCAAAAAAAGAGAAGGCCCAAAAAAAGAAAAAAAGAGAAAAAAATAAAAAAATGAGAGAAAAAGAGAGAAGGGGCAATGCTACTATCTTTTACTGTACTTGTGCTTCAGAGTGGCACCATGTTCTTCATAAAGGGAGTCTCTTGAGTTATCACTTTCATATACTAATGGGAATTTTCATTATAGAACTTGGCATGTATATTCCAACGATGGGCTTCCTCAAATGCCCTAGGTCTTCATGAGCAAGCAGGTTGGATGCACACCCACTTAGTTTCAGTTTGAGCTTTCATACACTTATAGCTCTAGTGCATCCGTTGCATGGCAATCCCTACTCCTCACAATGACATCAATTGATGGGCATCTGCATAGCCCGTGGATTAGCCGCGTCGATGTGAGACTTTCTTATTTTTGTCTTCTCCACATAACCCCCATCATATCCTATTCCACCTATAGTGCTATGTCCATGGCTCACGCTCATCTATTGCGTGAAAGTTGAAAAGGTTTGAGAACATCAAAAGTATGAAACAATTGCTTTGCTTGTCATCGGGGTTATGCATGATGTGAATATTTTGTGTGGTGAAGATGGAGCATAGCCAGACTATATGATTTTGTAGGGATAACTTTCTTTGGCCATGTTATTTTGAGAAGACATGATTGCTTTATTAGTAGGCTTGAAGTATTGTTGTTTTTATGTCAAATGATAGACTATTTCTTTGAATCGCTCGTGTCTTAATATTCATGCCATGATTAGATACATGATCAAGATTATGCTAGGTAGCATTCCACATCAAAAATTATCTTTTTTATCACTAGCAAAGTGACCCGCTCGATGCGCGGGCTAGGATTTTATGATGTTAAATTTTGGGAAAATATTTTGTAATATATTCATAGAAAATTTAAACCAAATGAGATCACATTATCAAGTACTAAAATTTTGCGAAATTTTTTCTTTAGTATGTTTGGTCTTTCATTTATATATAAATATATGTGTTGTCCATTCTCATTTGCCATACTAACTGTAGTTTTATGACGTCTGCATTTTTCAAATTATATTTGTATCCTCTAATCTTATGATCAACTACATTCTTCATATTATATATGTATTTTTTCACTAGCATTTTTATCTTCTTACTTAGTTTTTTTATAAATATAAATTTATTACTCTCTTCGTTCCATAATAGTTGTCGCAGATTTAGTACACAGCAACAACTAAACTGGAACGGAGGGAGTAGTTCTCATTGTTTTTGTTTTAATATAGTCGTAAGTTAATTGCTAACTGTACCCAAGTTTGGCATATTTTTTATTTTATTTTTACTGAAATTGATTATAGTCTTGATATTCATATATACTTTGCTGGTATGTATTTGTTACTATAGACATGTACAACAGTACCGAGGGTGAGCGTACTGTCACAGTAAAGTGAGGACTTTGTGAGAGCAAACAATATACCGTTAAAATATAAGCCACCCTCTATATTTTGGCTATCACACAAATCCGTTATTCTTATTACCAAAGAACCTTGATATATTTTGTCTTAATATATGAGAAACGTGCAATCACAGTAGCAAGGTGTGTGTGCTACAAAACGTCATTAGTTCAATGGGTCCCACCATTATTATTCTCCACTTTCCCACTTCTTGACTTCTCCGTTCCTGTTTCCCCACTCATGTCCTTTCACAGTGAGTTTGTCCATCTCCCCCGACCCCCTTTCTCTTTTCCTAAATCTTGCTTCTAACTCAGAAATTGCTACTATTGGATAACTCCCATCAACTTTCTTTGTTGATTCGCGCATGGAGGTTTTATCTTCCTCACCTGGAGCCACCCCCGCAGCCGGTGCACATGTTCACCATGGACGGAGGCTTGTCTGTGTCCTCGTACGCCTCATCGGTCGCCTACGCTTGTAAAGGGCGGCGGTGGCATCCGTGCAGTTGCTTTATTCGTTGATTTCATCTCCCAAAGACCTGCAGCCCTCTTGCATCTAGCTTGAGTATGAGGTTGCTGGCTACGTTTTCATTCACAAGTGCGCAAGGCAGATGCATCATTTCTATTTCTGCTCGAGGTTGGTCGGCACATCATCCTCATCCTCCACAGCGGTAACATTCTTCAAAGAGGTCCATATATTTCCTTTTCCGACTCTGTAGTTTATCCCCTTTTTGTTATTCTTTTCATGTGGTTGTGCGGTTAAACCAATATGATTTAATCAACAAAATGACTGTTAGTGGTAAATATATCATAATTTTTCTTTCTAATCTTGGAAAAACATGATTTTTTTTGTAAGCGGTCTATAACTGTTGAATGAGATACATGGTAGCTAGTAATAAGTTCATGAATTTTTAAAATGTAATTATATGTATGAGCAGACATACCAATAATTAGTACCATATCGCTATATTAACTTTATATCAATCCAAATTAGAACACAAAATAGAACTTTTGTGTTTATCTTTAAAAAAATACAAGAAAGTATGTACGTTTGACCTCACTGTTAAATTTATTTCTATTCACAACTCTTCGGAGTTTCTTGTAGGTAGGCCTTTTGATATTTGTATAGTTTTGTTCACAATATTTATCTGAATCGTCCTCTATGGTAATTATATCTGAACCTGTAGTTCTAATGTTCCGTACCTCTTTTTCAAATAGATCTTCCTGTTTTTTGTCGGCGATATCATAAAATAATAGTAGTATTAACATATACAGAAGAGGGAAAGTAATTTGAACGAATACCTCATTATCGAATAGATTGTTCTCTATAAGAACATTTTTGTTATTTCGTGAATCCTTTCTTTTCAAATCCTGTTTACATCTCTTATGTTTTGTCTCTCGTTTTATCTTCTGTGAAACAGTTTTTGGCTCTGCCTATGTGGTTTGTGATGTCATAAATAAATACGCTGTAAAAAAATTATTAATGCATATACAGGGTGATAATGTTTTCAGTTTGTTACCTCGTCATCAAGAGCTTCTACTTCAACAACTGGTTTTCTGCTATTTCTGGAAGCAAACGTTGTCACATCTTTTTTATATATTTTGCTAGACTTCTGTCGCTTTGTCCTCAATTGTTGTTTTTTGTTAGATGATTTAAAAGTTACCTTTCCACACATATCGTTCTTCTCATCTTTTGTCGTGGTCTTGGAAGAGTGGTTGCCCTATAAAAATGAAATTATTTTTTTAATATTTTAAAGAAAAAGTTGCACACTTGTGACAGCAAAACCATTAATTAGTGGATAGTAGAATTTGAAGAACCTTGTGTATCTTGCCACATACTGACATTATAATTTTTTAAACCATTTAAAATATGGAAATGTGCATGTGCATACCTGTTCAACTATTTCATTTGAATATTCCATCTCAGGTTTGTTGTCAACTTCAAAAGTGAAGCTCGCTTTAAAATATTCCATTCACTCTTGTAGATTCCTTGAATTTCAAATAGCCAACTATAGCCGCGCTATAGCTGATTTAGAGGACCGCCGCTATTTGGCATAGTCCGCTATTTGATACATTGGTTCATACCTGAGCACTATTTATCAATATTCACTATACCATACAAGGTATCACTATCAGAAAATTTGAAGTGTTAGTCCAAAAACTTGGATTTTTCTCCATCCACTTCCTTCACTGTTGTATGAAAAAGAAACTAATTTTGAGATTGTTCTTCAATGGTCGGTATTTTTCATACGCCAGACTTTGAAGGTCTTAATTATGTAGATGGAGTCCTCTTGAATATTTGCTTTAAATTTATTGACCAGTTTGCTCCCAATAGAAGCATGGATCACACTATCCTACATAGAAAGAAGACATTAGCAAACTTTGGAAAAGTAAAACTGAAGAGACATTATATATGTAATACTTGCACCTTTTTTATCTAATAAAATTATATCAGTGCTAATGAGTTCATTAGTCGATAAGTTAATTGTGCCCCAAAGTCTTAAAACTTTGATTGTCGCTGTCTCGTTTTGTGTAGTCAATGCATTCAACAGTGTAGGTGCCATATTCTTTGAGGCCCTAAAAATATAAGTACAAAATGTTGATTAGTAAAGTAAGTAATATAATGACATGCAAGCTTTATAAATGCAAAATATTTTTTTTCCAACCTCCTCTAGTGATTGTGCAACAAAGAAAATTGAGGACTTTTTAAACTAGAATAGATATATGAAATCATAGTAGATGAATAAATACAATTCCATTGACAACTTGTCTGAATTTTTGTTTCAGATGGAGCTGATGGCATTACCACAGGAACCCACTATTAAATTTGAGGTTGGTCAAATATGAAAACCATATATATATGTTTCTCTATATTGCAGCAAGCAATCCCATTCGTTTCTATTATAGCTGTAGTATGGCTCTAGTCTTCTAGAGTATATTATCTTAACATGAATACACTGGAACCAACATCCATGGTGTCAGCTTTCCGTAGATGAGTAAAAGTATGAACATGCAACCATTAAGATATGTATGTGCAACCATTAAGATAGGAACTCATACCTGTAGAATTGCATTACTTAATGTAGAATACACTTCATAGTTTCTTCTGTTTCTACATAATGAACCTTCTGATGTAACATGTCTAATCTTTTAAGATTAGCACTGCCTACAGTATAATTGAAGTATTATTGATCCATTAAGAGGTCTGTTTTGTAATATGAAAACCATCTGATGTACCATATATGTTTCTCTATGTCGCAGCAGGCAATCCCACTTGTTTCTGTTATAGTTGTAGTAAAATTCTGGACTTTTATGGTATACTACCTTAATGTGAATACACTTGAAGCACCATCCATGACATCAGCCTTCTTTAGATGAGTAAAAAGCATGAATGTGATACCATTAAGATAGGAACCCACACACATAGAATTCTACATAATCAACATTCTGAGGTAGCATGTGAAATCTTTTTAGATGAGTGTTGCCTTGAGCATAATTGAACTATAATTGATCCATTAACATGTCTGATTTTTTTTTGCAGATTGTACTTACTTGATATGGTTTGATTGCTCGACGAAGCTGGCTTGTGCCTGCTGGAGGAACACAATTCTGAAGTGCCACTGGTTGGGGGAAGTTGACCTCAAAGTGTTGTTCGCTGGAGGAAGATGATGGTCTGATTGCTCGAAGAAGCTGGATTCTGCCCGCTGGAGGAACACAAATCTGAAGTGCCACTGGTTGGGGGGAGTTGACCTCAAAGTGTCGTTCACCGAAGGAAGATGATGTAGAAATAATACCTGAAACCTAGATGACAATGAACCTCTAGGCCATGGAAGCATTACATGGGGGAGATAGCATAGGGATGGCTGAGTTTACCATGTTTGCACGATGGAAAGAGAGAGATTCTGTTTGCAGAGATCGAATCTTTGTACATATTGATGATAGTTTAGATTTCTTTGGGGATATTATACCTGCATGCGTCAGTTTTTCTTGGAATGGTCTCATCACTCATGGTATGGTATAACCTGTACGTGTGGGATGGCCCAACCTATATGTCTTTTTTTGTTTGCGTTTTTTTGTTGAATGTCCAACCTGGGATCGTGAAATCTGATCCCTCGTGGGATGGTCTTGCGTGTGGATCTTGAAAATGAACGTGAAGTCTTTATCTAATGGTATGGTCCCACCTGGTTTATGAAGATCCAACGGTTGTACTTTTTTGCCTGGGAATACGCAACCAGAATTAAAGGTCGAATATTTCTAATTATTGTGGGATTTTCTAAGCTAATTATCTTTATTCTGATAACCCCATCAAGTACTTTTTAATATAAATAGATTTACCTACTCGAGGACGATCAGGAATCAAGCTTGTGGATGCTGATACGTCTTCGTCGTATCTATAATTTTTGATTGTTCCATGCCAATATTATTCAACTTTCATATACTTTTGGTAACTTTTTATACTATTTTCGGGACTAACATATTGATCCAGTGCCCAGTGTCAGTTCCTGTTTCGTGCATGTTTATGTTTCGCAGAAACCCAATATCGAACGGAGTCCAAACGGGATAAAAACAGACGGAGAATTATTTTGGAATATTTATGATTTTTGGGAAGTAAAATCAACGCGAGACGGTGCCCGAGGGGGCCACGAGGTAGGGGGCGCGCCCTGGACCCTCGTGGGCACCCCGTAAGGCGGTTGATGCTCTTCTTTTGCCGCAAGAAAGCTAATTTTATGAGAAAGATCTGGGCGAAAGATTCACCCCAATCGGAGTTACGGATCTCCGAATATAAAAGAAACGGTGCCAGGGCAGAATCTGAGATCGCAGAAACAGAGAAAGACAGAGAGACATATCCAATCTCGAAGGGGCTCTCGCTCCTCCCACACCATGGAGACCATGGACCAGAGGGGAAACCCTTCTCCCATCTATGGAGAAGGTCAAGGAATAAGAAAGAGGGAGGGGGGCTCTCTCCCCCTCGCTTCCGGTCACTACAAAAAAAATACACTTTCGTGATGATACGTGTTTGTCACAGTAGGTCGTGTTTTTTGTCATGCATGTACATCCATGACAAATTTATGACAGAATCAAGATAGTCATACCTGTGCTGTCATAGAAGTGTTCCATGACATTATCAAAATTATCATCATAGAAGTGTCCACTTCCATGACGATAAATCGCGCGTCATAGAAGTGCTTTCGTCAAGGGTGACCGACACATGGCATCCACCATAACGGAACGCCGTTAAGCTATCGAGTCGGGTTTTGGATCTGGTAACCCGTTAACAGCCCCGACCAATGGGGTTTTTCCACGTGTAAAATCATCATTGGTTGGAGGAGATATGTGTCAGGTCCGCGTTGGCACAGGTGTCACTCGTCCAATGGGCGAGACGCGCCTATGATATGTTGACACGTGGACCGGCCCATCATGTTTAAATGGGCCGGCCCAACTAAAGGCCCATAAGATTTTGCGGACCATAATGGGCCGGCCCAGCTAAAGGCCCACGAGATTTTGCGGACCGTAATGGGCTGGCCTAGCTAAAGGCCCACAAGATTTTGCGGGCCATAATGGGCTGGCCCAGGTAAAGGCCCACAAGATTTTTGTGTGCCATAATGGGCTGGCCCAGGTAAAGGCCCACAAGATTCTTGCGGATCATAATGGGCCGGCCCAGCTAAAGGCCCACGAGATTTCACCAACATTAATGGACCGGCCCAGCTGTAGGCCCACAAGATTTTGAGGACCCTAGTAGGCCGGCCCATTAACTGGCTGCCATGTTTTGGGCCAAATGCCGGCCCATATTTGAGCCGGTCCATTAATGGCCTGCCACGCTCCGGGCCTAATAGTGGCCCATATGAGATCCGGCCCGTTAAAAGCCTACCATGTTTTGGGCCAAATTACGGCCCAGATCTGGTCCGGCCCTTTAAGAGGCTTTGGGCTCAATTATGGCCCATATCAGATTCGGCCCGTCAACTGGACACTATGCTTTTGGGCCCACTTGCTAAAGGCCCACTTAGTAATTCGGCCTGATATTAGTTTTGGCCTGTTAAGGGCCCGTTTAACATTTCGGCCCTATATTAATTTTGGCCTGTTAAAAGCCCGTCATATAGTTGGGCCTAACTACGGCCCGGTTTGCATCCGGCCTACTCGCAGCCGATATCTGATTGGGCCAAACAAGGACCGAGATAATTTTGGCCTGTTAAAAGCCCGTGATTTGATTCGTACAATCATGGGCCGGGGTTCATTTCGAGCTGCTGCCGGCCCGTGAGTTGTTCGGCACGTTTCAGGCCCAACCTACATCGTGATTGCATGACGGCCCGATTATGTACCGTAATTTTACGGTTTGGCTGGTTTACTGCAAAGACATGATATATATACAGTAAAATAACTGCAGCATCGTGAATAAGAAAAAACCTAGACTATACAATAAAGAAATTACGGCATATTACATCCACTGGGCATCAAAGTTCGCCACTATGATAATAAAGCACAAGCAGACAACAGATTAGATACACTGGGCATCAAAGATCGCCACCAGTGCAAATAAACACGCCGACAAAATAATATACAAAACCGACAGCACTTCAATAGAGTTCAAGAAAGGTTAGCCCTGCCGCGGAGCTGCAGCGCAAGCAGCTAAGCAAGATGATGAGACTGCTTGTTCAACACTTATATCTTCCTCACTCTGAAAGATAAACAAGCAGATAGATGACAGGTTTTGCACATAAAAGTATCAGTGCTGACAATTCATCACATTTCTTACTAATGAATAAAGTGACACAGTTTAAAATTGCATTAACACAATATGGTATTGTTCAGGTCAAGACATGGCAGGAAATGACATTGTGAAGGAGTTGACAGCTTCACGACACCACTGGATTACAGATCATGAACTCATAGGTATCAATGGTTAGTGTGCTGTCAATTTATACCATTTCAGATTGGCAAATAAAGAGAAGGTTTAAATAATAGTAGAATGATATGACATTGTTCATAGTTAAGACATTGCAGAATATGACATTGTGTTGTAGTGGGTAGGTTCACCACACCACTGGATTACGGATGAAGAACAAAAGCATACATGTAGTGCAAAAGAAGATCACTTGCTCTGTATAGTTTAATTTACATGGTATGAAGAAGGAACTTGGTTGTACAACTGAAAACTTAAATTGAGAAAGGACAAACTTTTGTTTCTGAACTACATAATCAACTTTAAACAAGCAATTTGATGCAAACACCAAAAATAAATAGTTGTTGCAGTCATGCCTAACCAAATATATACAACAAAGTTTGAAGGCTTGAGATGGACAAACTTACATTATTGGTGAAGACAGGCTCTATAAAGGTCTTGTCCATGCTGATGGGGAGGCAATTCAAGAAGTTTACCACAGAATCTTCTTCAAAAGCATTGCCTTTATTCTACATTTTGTTAAGAGTAAATATAGATGTGATAATATAAGAAAAAATGGAGAATATTTAAGATAAGATGAAGAGTGATGCTACATAACCAAGTAGCTATAAATGTAAGTGCAGCGATATAGGCAAAAGGTATAGCCAAGAGCAATGCACAGCTAAACTTCTTCACTACCAACCTTATGGTGAGAGTAAATATAGATCTGATGTGTAGAAAATGGAGGGCAAAGGAAAATAAGCTGTAGAGTGATAGTACATGAACAACTACCTGTCATTATAAGTACACTGATAAAGGACAGCATGTACTTACAAGAACAATGCAGAGCTAAAAAAACATTGGCATTGGATATATTCTACACTAATGTAACCATTCATACAGATCAGATAATTTGGAGCGAACAATTGATAAGCAAGCTATCATGCATACTGTTGTCACATAATGAACCAGGTATGTATGCAAGTACAGTGATATAGGACAACAGGTACTAACAAGACCAAAGCAGCGGGCATCATATTTGCGATATCCCGTCGTTCTTGTCAAACCGGAATTCTTCTTCGAGCAGATTTCCTGCAAAAAAGATCCGTAAGGCACATGCGGAAGAGTAGAAGTTCAAATTGTCATGTGATTTCATAGACAGTACCTCATCCTGGGAACGAGACCAGTGCATAACAAGATTTTTCCATTCAATGTCTTCAAAATTTAGCAAAGGAGACTTCACCGGAAATTCGTTTATAGACATGCCATCAAAGTGTGATTTCCTCAGGTAACATCGATACTGCTGCAATGCTTCCTTGAAAAGCACAAGCAAGCTTTGCTCGTCATGACTATCCAGATTGACCCTCGCCTAGTTACAACAATGTAATGTAAATCATTGATGTGTTCAATCAGCAGAAAACGGGAAAATAATAACCATGAATAATAGCACTTACACGTAAGTTGGACAGGAAGATGTGAAAATGGTGTTTGTCTTCACAATAATCTTCCCATGATGGGAATATATGCACATAGTCCCTAACAACATTGAAAGCATTGTCTTTTAAACTGGGAATAAATGGATGGGGTTCCAATCTGTAGGAATTGGCCGTCTCTGCAGTTGGGATAGGTCTTCGGCCGGTGGACTTGCTGTACTTTTTACTGGAGTGGGATTTTTCTGTGCTACAGCTGGTGCTATGACAAATGAAATCAGTATACCTTTTCCTGGAGTGCAGGTCCTGTGTGGTGGGGCTAGTGGTGTGGCCAGTGAAGTATGGGTACAGTCTGCTGGAGTCGGTCCTACGTTTTGTGTCACTGGTTGTACATCCAATATAAGTGGGGTGATGTCTGATTTCTCCGGCACCACCATGTTTTTCAAGGACTTTGCTGGTGCTCCTTCAGGTTCGGCAATCACCCTCTTCCTTTTTGATGTCTGATGCACAAGAACAGCATTCGAGTGGAAAAACATGGTATGATGATAGATGGAATATGTATTGATAATGGATGGGCATGGCATCTCGACATATATGATGAGTAAAATAAGCAGACGGCGGTGCAACAAAGTAGAAGAAATGCAAGACAACATATGCAAGATACCCGCAATCAATAAAATATTGCCAAATTAGAACAGGCACCTTGATGGGTGAACAGGACAGGCCATCTGCCTTTGACTCCTCGAGTTTAGAATAGTCATTAGGATCATATTCTGAACAAGAATCAACAGGTCAGGAGCGTATGAGTTTCATTGCATCCAGAATGGCACCTAATGCCTTGGTGCCAATTTTGTAAGTCATTGCAGTGTTTAGCTTCAAGAGTGGACTGCTGCTAGTGCGACACAAAGCAGCTACACAGATCATAGTGTAGATATAACGGGAAAACCTTAAGCATCAGAGTAAAATCAGCAAAGTGGAACTTGCTGGAATATATGTGCTAGTATTGCCGGTACGGCTAGAAAGGCTTCGGATACCAGCTCTCTTTAAGTGAAGGTGTGGTACTATTAATATCAGTGTAACTCTCAAAGGCGACACAGCTCCCCGCATTTCCTTGCTATTCTTATAGGATTCAAGTGGGCAGGCCACTACAAATCCTATTCCTGTGTTTACAAGATCCTACGAATCAAAGAGGCTCAAAGTGTCCATCACAACCGACCGTATAGACCTCTACACTGCAAATGTCCCTGCTCATTTTCAGTACAAGGAACATATCAGACTATCATACTCCCTCCGTTCCAAAATATAAGTCTTGGTAGAGATTTCCACTATGGATCACATACAGATGTATCCAGATACATTTTAGAGTGTAGATTCACTCATTTTGATCCATATGTATTCCGCGGTGGAATCTATACAAAGACTTGTATTTAGGAACGGAGAGAGTACATATTAAAGAAGAACAGAAGAGGAACATGGTAAAGAAGAGCAAGCAGATTTTGGATAATAAAATGTTGGTTGCGCAGTGCCCACACATGATGAACCCGAGCGCATTAAGAATGCAACTCCCAGCTGTCTCTCGACCATTTCAGGCAGTTGGATGAAGATCCTATGTCTCCTAACCCTTCTTCTTCCTCGTCTCTGATTCTTCCCATACAGAACACCGCACGGGCCGCCGGCTGGACCACCGGCCCCCACCGCATGTGTTCCTCCGCCATCCCCACCCCCACCCCCGCCCCAACCCCCACCCGTGTCGAGTTTTCTTCGTTCGGCGAGGCCCCACAACTACCCGAGCCCCTTCGATTGCACCGTGACGCCAAGGCGAGCTCAGCGAGCTCAAAAATCGATCGACCCAATTTTGAAATTTAGTCTCTGTGATTTAACTAGTGTGGAATATAAAGGGAAAACCATAAGCATTGGAAGTATAGTGTTGAGCGTGCCATGGCGGATCTGAAGGTGCAAAGCGGACAAAGGCAACCGCAACCAAGACAAGAAATCAGAGTAAAGCAGTGGCTATCTATTTTCTTGCTGCGATAAATAAGTTGAGAAGATACGGAAGAGTACCGCCTCTGGTGCGGCGCCGTGTACGCATCTTCTGAGAATTTGGCGGTGCTATGGTAACGATGGCTGTCGGCAGCGTGGAAGCAGATCTAGGAGGGTAGACGCTGGCGGCGGGGCGCAGTGGACGAGACGGTCGTAGGAGCGGCGCCGGCAAGGTGGACGACGGCGGGATGCAAGGATCCCGGTCCGAAGCCGTGGATGAGAGAGGTCAATCTCTTGTAATGGACGGCGGCGTCGGGGTATCAGCTCCGTCATGGTGGAGGAGGATGGCGGTGGATGGGGTGGCGGACGGCGGCGGACGGAGGAGGGTGGGGTGGAGAGGGTGTTTTGGCGCCCACGGAGTACGAATGGGGAAAAGGGAGGTACAGAGGAAGGGGGGAACCACGTATTCAGGGCGCACTTGTCTCAAATGCGAGGAAATTTACAAACATAGCCCCCGTTTCAAATTTCTACTACATCACAACAACATTAGTCGGTTGGGGATATGACGGTAATCTCGCATACACCGAATATTTGCCGACGAGAGTTTGTTTTTGGCGCCCATCGTGTATGAATATGAATCGGCGAGGGAGTCGATTTCGGCCAAGGACACACTGTGTTTTGGCGCCCACCGTGTATGAATCTGGGTGAGAGGCGGTTACGTCACAATTGGGTGAAATTACAAACCTACCCCTGTGGAAACCTATAGAAATCCAGCAGATAGGCTTTGCGTGGCAGGGATAGGCAGTTGTGATTTCCATCTCGCGGATTTAGGTTTCGGGCGGTTACTGCGACTTTCCCCGCTTCGTTCAAATTTTGCAGAGTGCACGCCATCGTGCCAACTCATTCGAATCCCGCTTGTATTCCATTTTTTCAAAGGGATCCATTTTCAATTGGAATTACACTATATACATCATTTTTATATATACTTTCAAAAGCACAACACCATTTATACATAAATATGGTTTACAAATGGCATGATCTCAGATTCATAAGGTTGTATCCATCAATTTGGATTTTCAAATATTTGAAACCACTTTATGTTGAAATCCAATGTATGCATTCCTCGCTAAGTGTCTCCAATTAATGTGTGTTTCATGCGGGTTTTTTTACTTCTCAAACATGTATAATGTGTTTCACACACACAACATATAGTGTAATCCCGTTTAGACATTAATTGCATATAAACCATGCATTGTTCGTAATTGAAGAATCTATGGATCACCAATATTGATAAACTATATAACATTGCACGTGTGCCCAAATTCAAATGAATATGCATGTTTGATACATCAATTTGCGTTATGATATTATCGATGTCGTGATCTCCAGTTTAAATATTTGAATCCCCTTTAATCCGGATATTCGTCTCATATAGCTATCACTCATGCTTATATAGGACTATCTCTCTGGATCTATACGCGTTCATCGTCTCTTAGGTATCTCTCGTGCTACCTGTATGTCGACAATGATCTTTTATCTTCGTAACACACTGACGGTACTCTCTCCCTCGACCTTCATCACTCTATCTCTCTCTAAGTATATCTCGCTCCCTGCTACGTGTCTCTAACTATGATTCTCCGTGTGGAATCTCTTTCTCTCACACAAACACAAAACTTGGTCTCCCGGGGTCTCATTTCTCTCTACTATTCCCATGTGTGCCACTCGCACACCCCTCATACAGAGATGTCTTTCGCTCCTTAGATATGAGAACCTATGACTCTTCCTCTTCAATATCTCTTTCTCACACACAAACACAAACTCGGTCTCCCAGGGTCTCATATTTCTCCATTGTTCTTTTGTGTCGCCCACACACACCCTCTCTCCCTAGAGATATCTTGCGTTCCCTCGTATGTCTCTCTAGCTATCACTCTCGTTGTGAAATATCTTTCTCTCTCGCAGACACAAAACTACGTCTCTCTGGATCTCATTTCTCTCTGATATCTGTTTGTATGTGACTCACATGCACCCTCTCTCTATCTCTCTCACACCCACACACATAAACCCAGCCTTCTGATCCACTCGACTCCTATCTCTAACGCACACTAGCTAGCATCTTTATCTTTCTATTTATCTGTTTCTCCATCAACCTTCTTTCTCGCCCTCACTCTTGATTCCTATCACGCACACTACATATGTTTCTCTCTACATGCAGTCAAGTGCCCTCTCACACACATATATAACTTCACCCTTTGAACCACCCGACGGTCATCTCCAACACCCAAACTAGTGGATGTCCCTCTAGCTAGCATCTCCATCTCTATATCTATCTGTAGTTTCTCCATCAACATTTCTTTCTCGCACGGAGTCTTGCTTCCTATCACCCACACTATATATGTCTCTCCATACATATGCATTTATAGGTTGGTCTCTTTTGCACAATCATTGCGCCTCACTCCTCTCGCTTGCCATAGATGCATGCTCCAGCCCACGCCACTATCTCTTAAAGACAAAACACATACTCAATTGTCGGGCCTTCTTCCTGCATTCTCACATGCATGCATATTGTCATACCGATCCGTCTCTCCCATGTCGTTGATCTTATGACTTATGTCTTCTTTCTTTTATCTCGATCATGCGCGCGCACACACAAACATCCCACGTATACATGTATACCTCTCACACATGCACGTTCAAGGTCTCTATGTCTCCATACGTAGTTAATTACCCTCAATCCTAATGCCACATCGAGTCGTTCTCCTCTTTTGTGCACATAACTTCCGCCTGGATGGGTAAAACACACACTCACACTTAACAATCTCCTTCTAGCTACCCCCCGCCTCTCACTCTTCCCTATATCCCCAAACCAATAAGACCATCCCTTTGTTTAATTCCCGCCTACATGCACCATCGATATATATTAGTCTTCCTCGGTGTCTCTTGAACAAACACGTTCTCTTGATGTGGACTCCTCTCACGCGCACACACCTTCTCTTCCTCTCTACGGGCATTTTCTCTCTCGCACCCCATCGTTGGTGGACTCTGCCATACACATCACCTCTCTATGATGAAGCCATGCACACTTAAATTACATCCGCCACAGAGGACCCCGCGACACACACACACACGCGCGCGCGCACACACACACACACACACATGCACGCACGCACCCCCCCACACACAGACTAAGACTCCATCTCTCTCTCTCTCACACACACACAAAACACACACACGCACGCACGCACACCCCCCACACACACACTAAGACTCCATCTCTCTCTTTCTCTCTCACACACACACAAACTAAGACTCCATCTCTCTCTCTCTCTCCTCTCTCTCTATCTCACACACACACACCCCACACACACACTAAGACTCCATCTCACAGACACATGCTCTAGGCGGAGCATTTGTTCCTACCACCCTTCATCCAACCTTACCCGTATGATAAACAATCACCTTTATTTACTTGCATAACATGGACAAATTCCACTTTACTTTAGTAGTCAGCAAACTTATCATTTGTACCCTTATAAAAGAACGAGTTGCCGGTGATGGTGTGCATGCCATCTTGTAATACAGACCGTATGATCTATATCTGAGGATAGAAAGCAAACTTTGATAATTTTACAAAATATACCCGCACCTCTCTCTCCACATCATTATCTCCCGCAACCTCATTGCTCAGCAATTAAAAAAGGAATAAGTCTCTGAAACAATCTAGCATGCATGGTGGCCACTACCGCCTGCCGTCGCCGTCCATCCCCATGCCTCCGCCCATTCCGACCACCAGTCACCACCACGCTCCACTCCTCCTCGCCTTATCTCTCATCTTTCATTTTTTCAATGACATTCTCGAGATACCAGTTTTCCTATAAAATTCTCGAGATATCATTAGTTTTTACACATGGGATTACTCCTGCATGGGTCAATCACAACAGGTGTTCTGTAAAAAAATGCATGTTGATGTTCCGTGCAATGCACGAGAATCTTGCTTGTAATTATATAACGCAAATCACGAGCAAAAAGTGACATTTTTTTGACACAACCACGTTAACATGGCCACGTAAATCACTAGCTAAAGTAAATACCATTATACTTATATCCCGATGCAAAAGGTTGAGTACATGTCCGAAGAGTAGAGTCACCCACATGCACTTTGTCTCTTAGAATCTCTCTCACACACACACCAGTTACGTGACGCCCACTTAAGAAGAGACGTATGTTACAATTTCTGCACCCGCGGGTACACGTGATGTTGCGCATTTCTTTAAGTTGGAAGGCGAACCCAAACAGTAGCTGCATTCATTCCCCTCCCGCCGCCTCTTCCCTGGTCGCCGTCGCCCGGTATCCATGGGCCGGCCGAAGGTAACAACATACGCCATACTCCCGCCGGAGCGGCGCTTTAATATGGAAATTTTAGTGGTCATGCATGCATCTTTTTGTGCTAACACTCCTATATAAGGGTTGACCGGTCACTTCCCGCGGACGTGCGCGGGCGGTGGAAGAGGAAGGAGAAGGGAAGCAGGCTGTGGAGTAACCTTTTTTACCACAATTTCTTAGGAAACTGAGTGCAATAATTGAGTAGTTTTGCAAACTACCAAGATTACACCAAACGGTTCAAAACCTATACTCCCTTGCCGGTAGCGCTTCCAGCGTGAAACGGTCAGCGTCGCCTCGAGCATCGATGCCGATTAATGCTCGGCTAGAGCGGAGGCGACCTCTCACTGGCGTCGGCTTTGAAGTGGCGCGACGGTTCGAGAGCCGCTTCGGTGCACGCGATCGCTCAAGTCGAGATCGGCCATAGGCCCTGTTTGGATCCATGGGTTAGAGTTAGTTTGAGCTAGTTGGGGCTCAAATAGCCCTAAAGTATCCAAGCATGAGGGTTTAAATTGGAGCAAGTTGCACCGAACCCACCAAAAAAACTATCCCATCCAAGAGGTGCTAACTGGAGATAGTTCTCATTGGGACCACTGAAAAGTGACTTTTCTCTCTCCATGAAGTGCATTTATTGTCAATCTAACCCTGTCACCCAAACACCTCTTTGGCTACAGTTAGTTCAGGGTTAGTCATGAGTTAGTCTAACCTCTAGCTAAGTTAGAGTATCAAACAAGAGCAGTATAGGACATGCAAGTTGCTCAAAGCATATAGGAAAATTCATACGTGAAAGGATTTTTTTATTTTCGAAAACGGAACGTGAAAGGAATTTTGTTTAGAATGCTCTTGGCATGTCGCTAACATGTGATAGTCAACTGACCTCAATAGACGGCAGAAACACCAGCCCGCCGCACTTTGATAGAGATGAGGAGGGAGAAGCGATACAGGCTGCTGGATTACTAGAAATAGGTGTCGCATGGAAGCCAAGAAATATGGTGATAGCGTGGGTTAGCCATGTACTAGTATGATGTAACTACACTAGGCTGCCGTGTTTCGTACTCTTCCAGTCCACTATGGAGATGATTGGTTAATTTTATATCGCTGAATAATATTAAATATTATGAGTGCAGACGCTCCATCACGAGGTTCCTTGCTCCTTCTCGGTCGTCCGGAATCTATGTTCTTCCACTCTATTTTTTTACGTGAGCTTTGTTCATCCTTTTGCCAACACGCGAGACATCTAGCATCAAGGTGCATGTGTTATGCAAGGATCATTCCATCTATATGAAGAACACGTGGGACTGGAACTACGAGACGGACATGTACCCAGGAGTGGACGTACGAACCTGAGTAACGTAGCGCAGTAAGTGAAGTAGAAAGGCACAAATGGTATGAACATGCGTGGCATATAGGGTGTGTTTGGTTGCGTTCTCGTCTCAGCATAGTTGTTCCCTCTTCATGCATGCTCAACTCAACACCCCTCTTCATGCATGCTTCTAGTGTATTTGTGCTAAACTAGTGTGGACTCATGCACCCTCCATACACTCTACCAAACACCCAAAAGTAGGTCGAGAAGGGAACTCTTGGGCGGCATTTGTCTCTTACTACGTACTACCACTAAATGTTGTACGTGCAATGCACGGTGATGTTATGGAGTACGTGCCTAAGTACTCTACTACTACTATATTAGTTGGAGGCACATATTAACTTTTATATTTGTTTACGTGTATGCCCCGAGACATTCCAACTAGACATGTCTTTCTCTCCAGGTCGCACTTTGTATCGTTCATACCACTAAGTACTACTACATGTGGTCTCCGACCCAGAAGTGGAAGAAGTGGAGACGCTCTACCACGCTGTTGTTTTTACGCTGGGCTCTACCACGCTGTTCATGTCCCACTCCTTTCGCTGATGTGTGGGACATCCAGCATGTGTCGTGTTTGGCACCCTTCGTTGTAAGAGTTGAAACGCTAGCATTCATCAGAAATAAAAAATAATTATAAATCGGTAGTGATACTT
This sequence comes from Aegilops longissima, assembly GCA_021605205.1. NCBI lineage: Eukaryota > Viridiplantae > Streptophyta > Magnoliopsida > Poales > Poaceae > Aegilops > Aegilops longissima. The sequence goes on along the minus strand of CM038682.1, from coordinate 257,664,529 downwards.
TTTTTGCGAACCAATCAGGAGTGATACTATACCACGCGGTTTCCTTGCTCCTCGATATCGGAAAGAATAATTCCGTTTGCCAACATGTGGGACGTCGACCAACCTGGTCCAGTTGCCATGCACGCAGAACTCCAAGGGAGAATCACCCAGGTCATCGTGCCGCAGTAACAATGACTAATTAGCCGTCAAATCACAGGCCCACTTCCCACTTTGAAGTTGCTCGGACGAAGGAACCATCATGACTTCGTTGAATTCTGCTTCTTGAAGAAAACTACTGTACCAGCAGTACTGCTAGCTACAGTAGTTACTCCAACAGAGGCTTCCTTTCGTTCATAGGATAGGAATATGAAAATCATAGGAAGTGAGATGACATGCATCTCAATTCCTATAGAGAAAGAGATGCCATATGATGCTTAGGATAGGAATTTTTTCATTATTCTAGGCTAATGTACTGGTAATTTGCTCTAAAAACTACAGTAGTAACTAGTAGTATTGGTACATGCTCGTACTCAGACATAGACACACACACACTAACTACTAGTACTACTACTTCTCACATGCTGGCCAGACGTCGTCGTTCTCCTTCCCGGCTTTGTCGGCGACACCCCACTGTGCTTGGATCTCCACCGACCTCTCTGCAGCAGCGCGTGCGTCCTTTTCTTTCTTGCGACGGCGGGCCTCTCTTTTCTTGAGTGCTTTCTGACTTTTCAACTCCCTCTGTGCGGCTTTGGCCGCCTCTTGCTCTACCGCCCATTCGGTCTTGGCATCTTCAAATTCCTCCCACATAGTTGTGAGGTCGCGAGCGGCGATGAACTTGGCACGGCGGGATGCCATCACTTCCCTACCATTTTGTGTGCGGTTGTGGGCCGCGAGGAACTCGGCGCGGCGGGATGCCATCGCTGCCTTACCGGTTAGTGTGCGGCGCAGTGGCATGAACGACGCTTGGTGAGAGCTCTGGGGTGGAGTGGCCGGACAACCGTATAGTGCATTGGTTTGTCAAGAGCTCAACAACACAAGACGAAGCAAATTTGGATTCCCCTTCAATCCTGGTCATTTATTATCGAGTAAAATGCATTGGCGGTCATCCAACTTGTCTTGATAGCTCACTTTAATCATTGTATACGAGATATGGTGATTATACGGTCACTGGATCAGCGTATAGCTCCGTATTTGTCTGGTTGACCAGTCAAACAGTCTGCATGCACCTCATCAGCTCGTATTCTTTATCTATCTACACGGGCCTACCTGTCAATGGAGAAAGAAATACTGTAAAAACCAAAATTATGCGTATGTGGGGAATCAAACCACGGACTCGTCGCTGCAACGCACCCTCGTTAGCCAAATGAAAATGAAATACTTCGCGTCATACACTCATGCTCACGCTATCAAAGGATGCTAATGCATGCACGTCCCCCTCTAAATCAAAGTCGTAATCATGGCGCAACGCAAACGGCGAGCCCATCACCTGCGCGCCCCGGCGGTGCCTGACATTACTGTTTAGAAATTTGATGGAGGCCTATGCGAATGCGGAGCATGTATTCACCTGGCTCAACACCAACGGTCATACTCGGACCGCCTTTCTCATGTATATTGTCCATCACAACAACAATCTATAAAATAGCCTAAGCTAGAGAGGGTACTATGGAAGTATGGTACGGAGTATGTGCTATCGTGAGCGACCGATCTTAGTGCCACTTCACACCGAAACCCCTACAATCGCTAGCGCGCGCTTCCCGCCTGAAACGGTCACCGTCTCTCCAGAATGTCAATGCCTCATTCACCGGACTTAACTGCAGGTGCAATTGGTGTGTCACTGACATGCGGGCCAGATGCCCGTTGGGCCCACATGTCAGTAATCCAAACGCATCTGCAGCTAAGTCACTTAAGCAGCGTCCGCATTCACGCCCGGCGAACCTACTCCGGCGCCAGTTGTCCATCCGTCTGCCGCGGCTCATTGCCATTCGCCCGCTATATTAACTTGAGCCCCAGCTCCCAGCCATAGCCAAAGACCCACACTTATTATCCTCCGGTCCCTTCCTTCTGTCGGCACCACTTCCACCATGGCCTCCTTGCGCTCCGAAGCTCTCTTTGACCTACTGTCATAGGAGCAGATGAGGGACATCGACGGCTCCGCTCCGAGCGAGCTCCAAAGCTCTCTTCGACGTATTGTCGCAGGAGCAAACGAAGGAGATCGCCGGCACCCCCCCCCCTCGGGCGCCCTCTGCCGCCATGACCATGAAGCCGGCGCGCATGCGCGGGCGCAGCCGATAGCGAGGAAGAGTAGTACATGGTAGGTCGCCGCCGCTCTGGTCCCGGGAAGGCCACCGCTACTCAACTCAGTCAACGGCAAGCTTGGTGGGGTAAACATCGGCTGCCGATTAGCCGCTTGACGGCGACGTGGAGGCGGAAATCTTCATAACCTTGTGCTCCAGAGGAGGAGGTTATCGAGGCGGATGAGGAGGAGGCAAAGGCAATGGACGGCTTTCTCGGGTTCATGGCCGGACATGGTGGTCGGGCACCGGCGATCGTTTAGATTAGGTTTACAGTAGGTTTTAGTACGGTTTGTGCGAAATATGTAATGAATTTCGTCCAGTTTGTAGGAAAAGTTTTCGAAATGTAATGAATTTCATCCAGTTAATTTGAAATTTGCTTTGTTTGCACGAATTTCCTCCGGTTAGTTCATTTAGTTGTCGAAAGGTATGAAAGTAGCATCATATGGCATCCATCAGTGTCCTCGGACAGATGCCGGTGTAAATTTGTGGGCCAGCGTCGGAGATGCCCTAACTATCATGCTATAATCGCTAACAATCCTCCATTATTTGGCAGGGAACAGTTATCCCTCGATCAAAATTAGATCCGCGGTGTTTCGCACTCCTCCCGCGTAAGAGTGTAAACTCTTGCTTACATAAAAATGGAGCAAGTGGACGGCACTGTAGCATGTCATATCACTCGAACTAGCCCGCCTAACGAGCGGGAAAGCACCGCCCTCGTCATTTTGTTCTGGATTTCTATCGATCGATCGCGCGAAAATGTTACGCTTCGCAAGTTCTAAAGGAAAAGGCAGCACACTTACGACTCGTACACGTCGCAACCCCGACAGTCCGGCTCGCACGCCACTCACCAGAGGGGACACGCGTTGTCTTGCAATTTCACTGACATGTGGGACCGTAATTGAATAAACCGTCGATAGCCGAAATCTAATCGCTCGGCGGGCGTCGGCTGAGAAGAGAGAAACGGGGGAGGGAGAAGAGATCGCCCGCCCACCACACACGGACTCCAAGAAATATATGGTGATAATGTGAGGTGGGCCATGCTGGAGTTTGGACCGCTTCCGGAGCCCGCTCTCACCTCCCTGGCCCCTCAAGACGCCAGCTGCCCGCCGCATGCATGCATAGCAAGTAGTACTCCTTATGTGGAGGAGAGAGAGGCATTGACAAAGTCAAGGAGTGGGCTCTGCAAGAGCCCGTCTTTACACTGCTCCTAGGTATAAAAAATAATTCTAAAAAAGTTATAAAAAACAATTGTGTCTTAAAAAAACAAAGGTAAAAACATTTGAGAGGAAATAAATAGAGAGAAAGTGAGAAAATGCTGTAACCTGGGCATTACATGAGGAAGGAGGGAGTGGTGCACATGCCAAGTTCACCGGGCTGCCGTGTTTCACACTCCTCCGTCGTAACAGTGGAGACAATAGCTTTCATCAATAATAAACAATGAATACTCGTTGCTCGTCCTCTATTTCGGAAAGAATACTTTCATTCGTCGACATGTGGGACGTCGACCATCCTGGTCCACCTGCCATGCACAAAATTATCCTGGTCTACCCCGGTACTATCGCAGGCCCAACCTTTCCCACTGTAAGTTGTTCGGACGAAGGAACCATCATGACTTCGTTGAATTCCTCTTCTTCAAGAAAACTTACTGTACCCGCAATACTGCTACCACACGCGAAGACTGGACGGCACTGTACCACGTCATATCACTGAAACCCACTAGGCTAAACTAGCCCGCCTAGGTCATTTATTTTGGAACGGAGGGAGTACGTCTCTGCACTGCTATGATTTTGTGTTGTACGTTCTCTGTACTTTTGCTACGATTTTCCTACCCTATGAACCAAATGAGGCCTGAATGTATATCGACTATTGTCTGATCGATCGCTAAGCCTACAATTTTAGGAGCTAGAGCTATTGGTCGAGTGACGAGGGATAAGTATAAGCGTACCACGAGCTCATCAGCCCCAACATTTCTCTTCGGTGAGTGTTTTGCAAGTACTATAGCTCAAACAGTAGCTAGCCTACTAACACCAAGAATCATCAAACAAGCCCTGCTGATATGATAAACAGTTCAAACTTACTTCTAAGCATGCCATATATTACATCAAAAGCTGGTGAGGATACATCTGTTTCCATAACTCGGAGAGGGTTCGCATGATTCATCGCATCATTCACTATCAAACAAAAGTAGCAAGATCCGCCCACACAAGACAGTGCACTAGCCCTAAGATGGTTTGATAACACGCATCATTCTGGTAATTAAACACAGGGCAATGCAAGCTACCCTGAAGGATTAGCGCGACCAACTATTTCCATTGCACGGACAGCGGCATGGGAATCGATTTCTGGGGCGATGTCCACAGGACTGACCGTGACATCGGAATCGATCTCTGGGGCTATGTCCACAGGATGGACAGCGGCATCAGAATCGATCTCCGGGGCGATGCCAACAGGATGGGCCACGACATCGGAATCATCAAGGACGTCCACCGGCACCTGCACAACCCTAACATATTAGCAAGCACATTGCAAATAATCAAAAACCACAACTATGGTAATAAGCCATTATTTCTTACCTTGTGCAGCTCACCGGGGGATCTCATCCCTCCGGGGGCCATCTCCTCGTCCTCGATGGGGGCCATCACCTTGCCAGGGGAATACTGCTTCTCAACGGCGACTATCTCCTCAAACTCGGTCTTGAGCCTCACATAGGTGGCAATCAGAGTTCCTAGGGTAGGCACGGTGGGGCCCTTGCTGTTCTTCCAACTTTCTTGGAGGAGTTCGTCCGCCAACGTCCTCAACTCTTTGGCCAGTTATTGTTTCTTGGAGTTCTTCGTCTCCATGGGTTGGCCCGCCAACATGGTCAACTCGTTGGTCGGTGCTCACTTCCTGGAGATCGCTATCTCCAGTGGGTTGTCCGCCGGCAACTCTTTGCCTAGTGCTCCAGGATCCATCTCACTGACAAACAAAAAGCAATCGAAAGGAAACCACAATCGCAATGAAAACGGGAAAAGAATAGGATGTGAGAATCGGTCAGTGCTTCGCAAAAAGAAGATTCTTGGAATGAAAATATAGCAGCATAACTGATTCGCCCACCTTTCCTTTGTCGATCATGTAAGAAAAATGGCGAAGTGAGTAGCACAGGTGAGGTTTTCTTCAAGAAAGGGAAGAAAGGGCTTGAACGAGCGTTCTAGTGAAATGATGGTTGCTTCGTCCAGTCCAACTTGGTGGCCACCTTACCACTACTGGTAAAGAGGTGGGTTTTGTGATATGATAGGTCATGACGGCCACACCGGGGTGACAGGTGAGTCTCGTTTGTAGCACCGCGCTGTGATTTGGTGGATGGCACGCGGGCCCGGATGCTTTGAAATGTCCCGCATTTAGATAGAGCGGCTAGTCATATAGGAGTGCTCAATATTGTGCACCGCGACCAAGGCGGAGAGGAAAACGAGAGAACTACGTAATTAATGTATGAGTTTAATTAGGGTAGTTTTTTAAAGTACGAGATACATTCCTCCAATCGCAAAATGCCTTGGTTCATGATATTTGAGATTTGAGCCCTATAAACCGGAAGGGAGGGAGTACTGCACACAGTGTAGTCTAGTCACTTGTTGAAATCTCTAGAAAGGCAAATGCTCCTTTCCGGTTTACAGGGCTATACTACTCCCTCCGTCTAGGTGTGTAAGTCATCTTACAAAAACCAAATAGTCCCAAAACACTTAGGCGCGGTGCCTTAACTTCTACCTTGTTTCTTGTTTCTTGACATATCAACCAATAAGAGATGAGAGGTGTGCATGCTTTTAATGACTTGCAATGGCTAGTTCATTGCATGCAATGCTATTAATTAGCAAATAAACATTGGTGACCCCAGGAGGAAACGGTACTAAGCGTGTGGACCTATGCAGAATGAGTATCAACGAATGGATAATGGAGTTTAATTGTTAAACAATAGCAATTTTGTCTCATGCAAGAGCTTGGCTAGTACTCCAAGGAACCGCACCACGCGAGCGTTCGCAACTGCGACATTCGGGTTGCGCTTGGCACTTCGCCTATTCGAGAAGACGAACAATGATGTTACTCCTACTTCTACAGTATCGAATCCACTGTTGCATGTCCGTCCACCTCGTGTGGGAGGGATAGCGTGTAGCAAAAGCTTCTACTTACTGCTCCTGCCTTTGCGTCTATGACAGGTGGGCCCGACAAGTGGTTGGCCCTCCTGTCATGCAGCCAAAGGCAGGTACAGTTAAGGCACCGGAGCTCAGTCCATGAGGGAGAGGGCGTTGTGTAATCAGATTTCTCGGTCTTGTACGGGTTGACGCGACACATCAAAGCACTGCACTCAATATAAGTCTTTTTACATATTTCAAATGGGCTACTTCGTGTGTAGAAGTAGACATATTCTGCTTCATATGTAGTCACTTGTTGCAATCTCTAAAAATACTTATATTTGGAAACGGAGTGAGTACAACGCATGCATGCATGTCGTGACTTTCCTTTTGATACTTGCATGTGTTGATTTGATGCACCTTGCCAAATTTTGACTATAAATTTAACTAACCAAATTTTCATGCATGTCACAAAAAATTACGAGGCTGTTTGGATTGTGACTATGTTTGTCTTATGTTGCCACATTATTTTTCCCACACTTGCCACACTTGCCTAACCTGAGTTGCTCAAATTGTTAGACACACTTTGGCTTGCCTAAGGGAATCTTGCCACAATTTTTGTGTCAATGACATGAGGGGTTCACTGCTAATAAAAAAAATTCTTGACTTAGGTGTGGCTAATAAAAAAGACTTATATTTACGAATGGAGGGAGTAGAAAATATAAATAATAATGCATGTTGGGGCAACCCACGTTTCCGCTAATTTTAGCCATAGGTTTGTTCACAATTTTTACGAGGGGGTGGTTGTTCATTTAATGGAGGGAATTGTAGTGCCAGACTTAAACGATACAAAGTGCAACCTGGCACACCGTAACACCACTTGGAACAAGCGGGTAGCTATCTCAAAAAACAATCAACAACTAAAAAAACCGCGACCTGGCATGTAGTAGTACACAATTTTAAACGATTGTTTTGATGGAGTGAAAAAGGAAAACTACCCCACTACGTATATATAGGCTGGAGCCTCCCAGCTTGCTTGCTAGGGTTGCTCTATTCACACACTCTCATCCTCTCCAGATCAAAACAAGATAGGGGTAGTAACACTATCTTTCTCCCTTCAAAAAACACTGGCTTTCTATCCTCACCGCTGGTTACAGATCCGGACATATCCCCCTCCGCCGGTGAACGGGAGGAGGAGCGGCATTTAGGCCGTCGTTGACAGCGAGGGAGGAGACCCACTGCCGGCCGCACCGTTATCTCTGGCCGAGCGCCGGCGCGGGAGGTCCTCCGATCCCTTCGTCGTTGCCTGTGGGCGGATCCGGCCTCCTGCCGCCCACCTATCCACATCCCGACGACCTTCAGGTATATCTTCGTTCGAAACCGCCTTAGCTCTACTTCCCCAGCTCGCTACATCGATGCATGTGCATCATTTTCTACCTCTCAAGCCCTCTTGATCGGATGGTCCAATGTCACATTTTTTTCTATTGTTAGAGGTAAGGCTACTTCATGGAGTCGAATCTTGTACTCCCTCCGTCCAAAAATACTTGTCACTGAAATGGATGTATCTAGATGTATTTTAGTTCTAGACACATCCATTTTGATGACAAGTAATTCCGGACAGAGGGAGTACTTGGTTCAAACAAGAAATAAAGTGGGGGGTGGGGGAATTTAGTATGTACATCGGACTTGGTACAAACAGGAAGGAAAGGGGGTGAAAGTAGTACAGACTGGTCATCCAACCGGTCTCTTGGTCAAAAAGGGAAATATAGGGGTAATGTTGTACACAGTGGTATGACCAGGACTAGATTTGCTATCCACACATAGGAGTAGGTGGCTAGAGTGAACAAAAATGGGACCAACCCAGATATGTTTCTTGGATGTTTGTTTCTCGGGGCAACAAACTATGAATCACCACTTTATGCCCCTGTTTACGTACATGGTGCTGGACTGCTGGTGCACCTACTGTCCCATGCCTTTATACCAAATATTTAGGCTCCGTTCGGAATAAAGGGGCAGAAAACATAGGTCTTGATGAAAATAGAGGAATAGGAAAGGAATGTAGGTATAAAACTATGGAATAGTGAACCAGAGGAAACTCTCAAGAGAATGTGTTCGGATGGACTACGAAATGTACAGATTTGTTTTTTTAGAGTAGCATGCTTGGCATTATGAGATGCTATTTGTTTATTCAGCTGCACAGTGACTACTCTTGTCCTCGCCTCACCTACCACACATAGGTTGATTTTTTATTCCGGCAACATAGCACAGCAACCTGTCTAACGCATGGCAGCGAGCGCCTGCCTCGGGGTTCAGCCCAAAAAATGAGCAGCGCGTGGATGTTTCTAATCCTATGGAATCAGTACTACCAGGCCAGCTTTCCTATGAAACACTATTCACCTTTCCCGTGTTCCGAACGGTTGGACGGGAAAGAATACCGTAGGAATTGTGTTCCTATGAAAATCCTGCACCAAACCTGTGAACCGAACGCAGCCTTAGCTGTTCTTAATCTAATGTCCCTGGTAAAAATGAAGCCATGCCACTGTTATAATCCATGACAAGTTTAGCCAAATGTTTTTGCCTGTAATTGTTTGAGACTCTGAATGTTTCCTCTATGCCTTTTTGTGCAAACAGGGATATGCAAATGTGCCTTTTTGTGCAAACATTATATATATAATGAGCCCACCTAATATGTGTATTTCAAGGAAGTGCAAATGGGCTAGGATTTCTTAGAAAATATAAATGGGCCTGATTGACACGAAATTATTTGTTCACCCAGCCCAGCAAATGGACTGTACATTCTAGAAAACATGGGTTAAATATATGCCACATTTTTGCAGGCTGACATGTGGGCTAATAGATCGAAGCCTACGCAGGGCGTTGTCGACTTGGTCAACAAATGATTGTGTCATCCACAGCCATTGGATTTATATCCAACGGCCGGTATGCACCTTCAATCTCTCGTCTTCTTCCTCCAGCGTCGCCGGGACCGCCTGGTCCGGCCTCCGGCGGCTAGCGGCTCTGCTTAGCACGCATCGCTGTGAAGCGCTACCCCACCGCCGACCAGGCTATACCTCCACCCCTCGACACCTCCAGTTATTCTCCACAGACTACAGCCCCACACTGCAACAGAACCAGTTATAACCCTTCTCCTCCTCTCAATCTGCCACTCCACTGCCGCGTTTTCCCATCTCCGAGTCGTTCCCGTCCGGGGCCTCACCGTCGTCCATCGCCTCGCTGCGTTCGGTGCAGTGTGTTCAACAAACAAGAGTCATCGGAAGAGGACTGTACATGGAGAGCCTGACGGCTGGGACCCACGAGGTCCATGGTTGCACGCAAGGAAAGTTCCTCCTTATTAAGCGGAAAAAAATGTTTCCTCCACCTGACAGCTAGGACCCACCGGCTGTATCTTCGCACGGAAGGAAGTGCCTCCTTGTTTTGCAAAAAAAATTATTCATCCCGTTGACAGCTAGGACCCGTCAGATTTGGTGACTGACTTGTGGGCCGACTAAGCGGACGTGTACGCACGGCTTTGTCAACTTAATCAACAAATGATTCTAGTAGCTGGACTGTTGGATGTTAATCCAACAGCCGTGCTCCTTCTTCAACCTCTGTTCTTGCTCCTGTCTCCCGTGGGCAGCACTGCGGCTATGCTGCCGCGCACCCGAACCAGTGAAGTTTCCCACTCCTCTCCATCTGCGACTCCACTGCCCCGTCTTCCCCATCTCCGGGTCGTCCCAGTCTAGGTGCGCTCGGCACGGTGTGGTCAACATGGTCAACAACCGAGAGTCATCGGAAGATGACAGTACGTGAGAGGCTGATAGTGGGGACGCACCATGCCCATGGACGCATGCATGCAACGGAACACGGCGAGGTCAACGTGGTCAAGGAACGACTTCCATCGGAAGTATACTATACGTGGAGAGTCTCAGCTAGGTCCACAGCCGCATCAAGTAAGTGCCTCCTTATTACGCGGAAAATAATGATTCCTCCAATCGACAAAGAGGGGACCCACCGACGGGCACCATATTTTGCGAAAAACGCTTGCCCCGACCGCTGGGACCCACCGACGGGCCACCGATTTCGTGAAAAACGCTCCCCGGTGTCACTCGACTCACCGGAAGTGCCTCCTTATTACGCACAAAAAAATGAATACTCCCTCGGCTAGCTAGGACCCACCTTGGTGGGAGGCTGACTTGTGGGCCTACTAAGTTGACGGGGACGAAGGGCTTTGTCAACTTAGTCAATATGAATGATTCTAGCTCTAGTGACCGTACGATGTCCATCCAACGGCCGTAGTGCTTCTTCAACCTCTGGTCTTCTTGCTCCAGCCGCCCAAAGCACCGTCGGTCGTGCCGCATGCTCCTGCCTCCCGTGGCCGGTTGTGCTGCCGTGGAGGCCTCACCGCCCCCTACTATTCCCACCACTGCCAGGCCTCAAGCGACGGCAGCCTCACACCGCAGCCGAACCAGTGAACCCTCGTACTCCTCTCCGTGCGGGCTTCCACGGCCGCGTCTTCCCCGACTCTGCGTCGTCCCCTTCCTAAGCCTCGCCGTCATCCACCGCCGTGGTGCTCTCCGCACGGTGTGGTCAACGTGGTCACGGAACGACTTCCGTCGGAAGAGTACTGTACGTGGAGAGGCTGACAGCTGGGTCCACGGCCACAACCCTGTTTTTTTGTGATTTGCCAAGTAAGTCGCTTTGTCAGGCCTGTTGGGCTGCAAATCTTTCAAGACGAGGAGAGCTTTCATTCTGCTGGCCGAGAAAATGGCCCATCAGTAATGGGAAATGGGTTGTACATTTTTAAAACACATCAAACCGGCAATTAGTTTCAAATATCTTTTTTTTTCATTTCGATATTTTAAATTACATTAATTTTTATGCATGGAGAATTTGTTGGATTTTATATTGATATACATGTATTTTTAAAATCAGTTTGAATGTGAGTCGAAATTTCGGGATTAAAAACAGTTCGGACCGCACCGAAATATGCAAAATTTCGTATAATTTTTTAACCGTGGCCACAATATGGGCTGTAGTGCTAACAAAAAGAATATGGGCTCCAAAAAAAACCTAAATAATTAGCAAATGGGTTTTAAATTATTAGAAATAATGGCAGATGGGATGTATGTTGTTTTCCACAGATTTGAGGCTTTCCTAAAAAAAAGGTTGACGCACAAGCAGTGACTGTTGGATGGCCATCCAACGGCCGTCGTGCTTCTTCATTCTCTGCTCTTCCTGCTCTAGCCGCTCAAACAAGCGCCGGCGGACTGCTCTGCTCCCTCCTCCCTGCTGGCTCTGCTGCAAGGCCGCAGCCTCACCGCCCCACCGTACTCCCATGGCTGGCCTAGCCATCCCTCTACTCACCCACACCTGTTGTTATTCTCCGGCGACGGCAAACGCACCAGTAAACCCTTGTACAGTCGTACTCCCCTCCGCGTGGGAAACAACTACCAAGTCTTCCCTGCCTCCGTGTCGTTCCCTTCCTAGGCCTCGCCGTCGTCCACCGCCGTGGTGCTCTTGGCGCGGCCTGGTCAACGTGGTCAACGACTGACATGCATCTGAAGTGGACTGTATGTGGAGAGGCCAACAGCTGGGTCCACGGCCGCACGCAAGGAAATGCCTCCTTATTACGCGAAAAATAATGATTCCTCCACCTGACATCAGGGACCCATCGAAAGGGCCTCTGTATTTCGTGAAAAAAATGTTACCGCTGCTGACAGCTCGGACCCACCAGCTATATCTTCGCACGCAAGGAAGTGCCTGCTTATTACGCACAAAAAAAATGAATACTCCCCCTGTTAGCTGGGACCCAGTATAGTGGCAGGCTAACTTGTGGGCCTACTAAGTTGACGGGGATGGAGGGCTTTGTCAACTTAGTCAATATGCACGATTCTAGCTCCAGTGACCGTATGATGTCCATCCAACGGTCGTTGAGGGAGTCCTGGATTAGGGGGCATCCGGACAGCCAGACTATATCCTTTGGCCGGACTATTGGACTATGAAGATACAAGATTGAAGACTTTGTCTCGTGTCCGGATGGGACTCTCTTGGCGTGGAAGACAAGCTTGGCGATACAGATATGTAGATCTCCTTCTGTTGTAACCGACTCTGTGTAACCCTAGCCCCCTCCGGTGTCTATATAAACCGGAGGGTTTAGTCCGTAGAACAACAATCATACCATAGGCTAGCATCTAGGGTTTAGCCCCTACGATCTTGTGGTAGATCAACTCTTGTAATACTTATATTCATTAAGATCAATCAAGCAGGAAGTAGGGTATTACCTCCATAGAGAGGGCCCGAACCTGGGTAAACATTGTGTCCCTTTCCTCCTGTGACCATCCGCCTTAGACGCACAGCCGGGACCCCTACTACTGAGATCCGCCGGTTTTGACAATCGACATTGGTGCTTTCATTGAGAGTTCCATCAGATCATCGCTGCAAGGTTCGATGGCCCCTTCGATCATCGACCACGATGCGGTGCAGGGTGAGGTTTTCCTCCCTGGACAGATCTTCGTGTTCGGCGGCTTCGCACTGCGGGCCAACTCGTTTGGCCATCTAGAGCAAATCGAAAGCTACCCCTGGCCATCAGGTCAGGTCTGGAAACTTGAATTACACTGCCGATATCCGCAGAGACTTGATCTTCGACGGATTCGAGCCCATGCCAGGTGTGCCGCACGATCACGACGAGCATGATATAGCTCTGTCGTCGGACGATGTTCGGGAGATCACGCCAGCAACTACTCCGGCCTCTAGTCCGGAGTAGATCATGCCATCCGAGGACGGGAGGACACGCTCCACCACGGAGGCCGCGCCCTCAGTCGCGATAGAGCTGAATATTGACCTTACCCCTCACGAGAGCCGTGTCGCCGAACTGCTAGACTCGTCCTTGGCCACGGACTCCGTACCACCCGCGCCCATACCTGTCGAATCCGATTGGGCACCGATCATGGAGTTCACCTCCGCAGATATCTTTCAGCACTCGCCCTTCGGCGACATACTGAACTCACTGAAATCCCTCTCCCTGTCCGGAGAACCTTGGCCGAACTATGTCCGGCTAGAGTGGGATGTGGACGATGAAGAAATTCAACCCCCACCCACCACCCACTTAGTAGCCACTGTCGACAATTTAACCGACATGCTCGACTTCGACTCCGAAGACATTGATGGTATGGACACCGATGCTGGAGACGAACAGGAACCACTGCCCACGGGGCACTGGACCGCCACCTCATCATATGATGTATATATGGTGGATACACCCAAAGAAAATAATAACGAGGATGCAGCGAAAGATAGCTCCCACGACAAGCAATCAAAACGGCGCCGTAAGCGCTGGTCTTAATCCCGCCTTGGAAAAAACAGCGACAACGGCGCAACAAGAAGCCAAATCGACCCAGCGACAGAGCTGGGTAAGCCAGGGGATGACGAACAAAGTGCGGAGCCGCCGTCCGAGCACGGCTACGCAGAGCATCAAAACAACCAACCCGTCTTCGGTCAGGAGAACAGTCCGGACGACGACGAGCACATCATCCTGGAAAGGTAGCTGGAGCAAGAAAGGCTTATGGCCACTGCAAGAAGTCTGAAGAAGCAGAAACAAAGGCTCAAGGCCGCACAAAACACACTCAATAGTATATGGAATAAAGTGCTCGACACGGCAGAAAAGTACAGTGGCAGTCGCCCCACGAAGAGCTACCCAAAGCGGAGCTGCTGCCGGAGTTCGATGATGAGGCCTTCGAATCCTCACATCCAAAAAACAAAACCGCCGATCGGTCGGATCGAAGACCTCGTGGCCGCGATAGGGTGGCCAACGAGGCCGCACATAAGTCAGTACATGACCAACGCGAGGACCCGCATCAACGGGCCGGCGCAACCAGATCCATCTACGGATCAAGGAAACATGCTCCAGCACTCCGCCAACACCAAATACCACAACCGTCCGAATGCCATGGCACAACCAAATACAGGGGTTCCACACACCCCATATGCTTCTCCGACAAGGTATTAGACCATGAATTTCCAGAAGGGTTCAAACCAGTTAACATAGAGGCATACGACGGAACCACAGACCCTGGGGTCTGGATCGAGGACTTCATCCTCCATATTCACATGGCTCGTGGAGATGATCTCCACGTGATCAAATACTTACCCCTCAAGCTCAAAGGACCAGCTCGGCACTGGTTGAAAAGCCTCCCCGAAAATTCCATTGGAAGTTGGGAGGAGCTCGAGGACGCTTTCCGGACTAACTTTCAAGGGACTTATGTCCGAACCCCGGACGCTGATGATTTGAGTCATATAATTCAACAGCCCGGAGAGTCAGCCTGAAAGCTTTGGAATAGGTTTCTCACTAAGAAGAACCAAATTGTCGACAGTCCGGACGCTGAAGCCCTAGCAGCTTTCAAGCACAGCGTTCGAGACGAATGGCTTGCCAGACACCTTGGTCAAGAAAAGCCAAGAACAATGGCTGCCCTAACAAGCATCAGCACCCGCTTTTGCACGGGCAAGGACAGCTGGTTAGCTCGCAGCAGCACCAGCGACCCAAGCACATCCAAGGTCCGGGACGACAACGAAAAACCGCGACGCAGTAAAAACAAGCGCCGGAATAAAGAAGACAGCCCAGACAACATGGAGGTAAACGCCAGATTTAGAGACTCTCGACCGGGTCAACGGAAAAAGCCCTCTAAAGGCCACAGAGATGAACCGACCGGCCTGAACAAAATTCTAGACAAACTATGTCAGATCCACGGGACCCCCGGCAAACCTGCAAATCATACCCACACAGATTGCTGGGTCTTCAAGCAGGCTGGCAAGCTAAACGCCGAACACAAGGGGCAGGACACTCCGAGCGAGGGCGAGGATACGCCAAGAAGAGAGGCGGGGACAAAAAATTCCGCCAAGTCAAAACAGTAAATGTTGTCCATGTAACAAAGAGGAGAGGCAAATACGCACTCCGAAATAAACGAGCCATAGAGCCCGTCACCCATGAGTCCTGCCACTGGTCGGCCTGCCCGATCACTTTCGATCGCAGGGATCACCTAATAGGTATCTGGCAGGAAGGATCGGCCGCCTTGGTGCTGGACCCAATAGTAAACAGATACCACCTCACACGAGTCCTTATGGATGGCGACAGTAGTCTAAATCTGATATACCAGGACACTGTCTGCAAAATGGGGATAAACCCAACAAACATCAGTCACAGTAATACAACCTTCAAGGGAGTAATACCAGTCACAGAGGCTCACTGCACGGGCTCTCTAGCGCTAGAGGTTGTGTTCGGCTCGCCCGACAACCTCCGGAGCGAAAGGTTAACCTTCGACATTGCTCCATTCCGAAGTGGCTATCAAGCACTACTCGGACGAGAGGCTTTCGCCCGTTCCAACGCAATACCGCATTACGCTTTACTCCAACTTAAAATGCCAGGTTCGTGCGGCACCAGTACATGGAAATGTTGAGCGTTCGTTCCGAGCAGAAGAATGCACGGCTGCTTTAACAGCCGAATACTAGACGGCCTCATCACCAGAGACGATGACCGGTCGTTAGGACCGCGGACACGGTTAGACGAGTCTGGCCAATCATTGATATATATTGGTATGATGGTTACACCCGTATAGACGGTACCAGGGGCTTCGCTACAATAATTCGGCTCATCTTTACCCATCTCGAATTTTTCATGGTTTATTTATAGTAACCAAATTTTTGCACAACAACTTTTCACTAAGCACCTCTCTTTTACAGATGACAATCGTGCTACACCTGTCCAGGATACGACACAACAGAGACATAGGCGCAGACGTGCAACAGGGACCCGTACAAAGGTTTCTCTTTAGATTAAGACCCTGCGTAAACCTTTTTTACTGTATTTTGTTGTTCACATCCTCCGGATTCTCAATACAACCGAGAAGGATGCTGACGCCTTGGCATGTGGCCACGCTGAATATTGCTCGTACACGGACACTATGGGTTCATTATCCAAGGGCATCACCTAAGCCCAAGATATGTTTCAAAGATGTAACACCTTAGGGAGTGTTCAGCGTCATGAGTTAGGCCTTATATGCATCAGCTCAATCATGTCTTTGGTCAAATGTTGGGTTTGCCCGGCTCCTGTGTTTTGCTACCTTACGTTCCGCTCTATCGGCTAAGGTTGCACCAGGAGAACTACTGCGATTGTGCCCTGGCTAGCCTGGACGAGCACCTCAGTAGAGAAAGCCGAAAACTGACTGTCATGATAAAGCGAGAGACCGGTCAACCACTCAATGACTTATCGGAATCTTCGCGATTCCTCCGCATTAACGAAGGGCCGTTTCCCGGCCAGGCATGACCATGCCCCGTATTCGGATGAGCGTGGAGCCACCAGGGGCTATATAGTAGCCCCACTGTCAAACTCCTATGGCTAAGTGAAAGTGTTAAAGCAATATAGTCCGATTGCCTAGTTCGCTGCGCTATCACCTCCTTAATGGACCAAGACATTGGATTGTATGTGTGGGGGCTGAAGCCGACGACTTCAAACTTTCAGGTTATATAAACATATACATAAACGGTTGCACAGGAGGCATCATAACACTTTTAGGCAAAAGTATAAAAATAGCCTTTATATAATTTAGTAAAACATTGTTTTTCAATGGGAATACATGTCATTCGAACATAATATTCTTCGAGCACTGCGCTTCTATTAAACGAGCGCCTTCAAGGACCTCATCAAAGTAGTGCTCGGCAGCTACTCGGCTAATTGCCGAACTAGGGGCTGCAATGGCGGTGGCTTCCATCTCCGCCCAGTGTGTTTTAACACGGGAAAGCGCCATCCGCGCACCCTTAATGCATGCTGACCTCTTCATAGCGTCGATGTGCGGCACAACACCAAGGAACCGCTGTAGCAAACTGAAGTAACTGTTTGGCCTTGGCCATGCCGGCCACAGGTGATCCACAACAGACCTCATGACTAGTCCGGACAACCTATGGAGCTCGGCCCATTCGCCATTCGCCATTCGAGGAAGCGGATCGCTGGACCATTAAATTGCGACCGAACAGCTTCTCCACTTCACAATCTCTACGATCCTTGAAGAACTCGACCGATCAGCAAGCCTTTCGCTGCCAAATCCAGATACGCGTCTGCAGAACTCCACAGCCCGTCCAGAGGAGCATACTTAGGATCTACGAACTTCATCCGCAGCATAAAGGGCTTCCCAGCCGCGATATCCCCGGCGTGAGCAGCTCCTCCTTCATCGCTCTAATTGTAGAGCAGGATTCCTTGGCTGCTACCATGGCTTTCTCCAGCTCCGCAGCCTTCGCTCGGCTTTCCTTCTCAAGAAGCCGGTATCGGTCGGCGACATCACTTAACTCCACGACCATCTTGGCCATCTTCTCCTTACTTTGGCAATGGGCAGCTTGTTCGGCCCTCAGCTCTTCAAATTACCTTTAGAGCGGCCGCATCACTTTTCCTGGCTTGCTTTTTGGCTCGGGCAAGTTCCGCCCGAAGGGTCTCCACCGCCGCAGCTCCATCTGCATTTCACAACATGTTCAAGATACTGGCATTACGCTCCTCTTACCATATGCTGAAATTCGGAGAAATTGCATACCTTGCGCCTCGTCAAGCCGCTTGTTGACAAGCACGATGTCGGCATCTGCCGCATCAAGTCGCCGCGTTAGCTCGGCAACCTCACAAGTCCGGCTAACCATCGGACCTCCTGCCACCTGCATATGAAGACGCCTGGATTACTACCTGCGACTATGATCCTCCGTTTACAGCCGTTTCCGACGGCAACCAGAGTCTCAGGGGCTACTATCTGCACAGAGCATGTTTTAAACATGTGCGATACTGTTAAAAATACACGTCACTTTGCGTACCTCAAAACCTTTCGGCAGACTCATAAAGGCTTCATGCAACCCGCTTTCTGCGGATGAAACCCTCTCAACCACCGCGCCCATTAGCGCACGGTGCACTTCTGAGATAGCCGCCTATTCTAGTAGATCCTTTAGTGCATCCGACCGCATGACAGGCGGAGCCGGACCCTTCCGGTTGCTCTCTCCAAGAGCCTGATACTGAGGACTTCCGGTGGCCAGAGAACCACCCTCTGGCCTGGCCGGATCGGGAGGAGCCCTCCGAGACGACACCTCGGGGTCACCCGCCTCGTAAGGTGGGATGGTGTGGGAGGCGTCTCGCTCTCCATCATCTCCGGAGGAAGATCCCCCGAAGACGAACTCTGCCAAGAAGGGTCACGATCCGGACTACAAGACGGATGTTTCGGTTATTTCCTCATAAGTAAAGCAGGATGTTTTTTACTATTAAACCCTTTCTTTTACTTACAGCTCGATGGAGAGCTGATCCCCTTGTGGGCACTATACGGCCGGGATATCTCCTGGGCCAGGGCCCTCTGGCGAAGATTTCTTCCCCCGTTCAGAGGCGGTCCTTTTGCTTCCTTGGGGAGAGGAAGCTTTGGCTTCTTCTCCCCGGTTGTCCGCCTTCGTGAAGGCGTCAGCCTCTTTCTTCCCACCTTTATCCTCCCCTGGGGGCGCTTGGTAGGGCGCAAGCTCCAACATCCGGACCAGTATCGGATCCGGTGAGACCTCGGGGAGGGGGGCCGGACACCTGATCATCTTCGCCTTTGTTATCCAGTCCTGGTCAAAGAGCGACTTTTCAAAATGATGTCATGATGAATAGAAAGACAACGTGTTCGGCCATAGGGCGACTTACTTGGGTATCTGGACGATTGCAGCTCAGACCCGCATCCTCGGTGTAGTCCGGACACACTGCTTGTGGTCCGAAGTACAATTTGTACATCTCCTCGGGCGTCATGCCGAGGAAGTGTTGAATAGCTTGCGGTCCCACCAGATTGAATTCCCACAGACGGAGGGGGCGACGTTTACAGGGCAGGGTTCGGCGAAGTAACATTACTTGCGTTACTGTGACCAGATCAATATCTCTTTCGAGAAGATCCCGGATGCGACCCTGCAGTATGGGCATGTACTTCACTGGCCCCTAGTTTAGCCCCTTGCTGACCCATGACGTTAGTCGTGGAGGGTGATCCGAGCGAAAGGCAGGTGGGGCCACCCATTTGGTATCCTTGGGAGCTATGACATAAAACCATGCTTGTTGCCATAAGCTGGACACCTCCTGGAAAGAACCCTCGGGCCATGGGGCATCGGCGCTTTTGCTTATTACAGCACCTCCGATTCTGCATACCTCCCCTCGATTGTCTTCGCTCCACTTGAAGGTCTTGAGCCACAGGTCAAGTGAGGGTGATGCCGAGAAAGCTTCACACGACGATAAAAGACGAGATGTGGAGAATAGAACTGAGCTAGATCATGGAAGTCCAGCCCGTAATAGAACATGAGCCCCTCACGAAGGGATCCAGAGCCAGTGCCTAGCCTCGAAGGAAGTGAGATAGGAATACTACGCTCTCTCCGGGTTTGGGAGTAGGTATGACCTTCCCTTGAGCAGCAGCCGGTGCAATCTCGCCGGTCAAGAACCTCAGCCTCTCTTAACTTTTCGACGCCTTCCTCCGTGACGGAGGAGGGCATACACCGACCTTGAAGGTTGGATCCGACATGATTGAAGGTCCGGCTACCGACCTGAGCTTTGGGTGTTGGAACTCGAGGCGGGGAGGATTCGATTTAGTTCGAGGAATAAAAAGGATAGGCCTTGGCCTCTCGCCGGTGTCAAACCGCGGATCTCGGTAGGGGGTCCCGAACTGTGCGCCTAGGCGGATGGTAACAGGAGACAAGGGACACGATGTTTTACCCAGTTTCGGCCCTCTTGATGGAGGTAAAACCCTACGCCCCGCTTGATTGATATTGATATTGTGGATGTTTACAAGAGTGGATCTACCACGAGATCAAGGAGGCTAAACCCTAGAAGCTAGCCTATGGTATGATTGTAAGGGTTGTTGATGTTGTTCGAGTCCTACGGACTAGAGCCATCCAGTTTATATAGACACCGGAGAGGGCTAGGGTTACATAGAGTCGGTTACAATGGTAGGAGATCTACATATCCGTATCGCCAAGATTGCCTTCCACGCCAAGGAAAGTCCAATCCGGACACGGGGAAGTCTTCAATCTTGTATCTTCATAGTCTTGGAGTCCGCCGATACGATAGTCCGCCGATGATAGTCCGCCGATGATGGTAGTCCGCCATCCGGACACCCCTAATCCGGACTCCTCAAGAGCCCCGAACCAGGCTTCAATGACGATAAGTCCAGATGCGTAGTCTTCGGCGTTGCAAGGCGGGTTCTCCTTCAAGTCCAACGTACCGCCGAATGCTGTCTAGCTTCCTCATCAATGTTGCGCTGTCTTGGCTTCCACGCCCAATAATGGCCTTCTTCCACGCGTCACGCGAATGTGAAAAGCCAGGGTGTCTTTTATGTTTTACCCCCTAGTTGTGTGAACAATCTGCCTATAAGGGAGGCAAGAATCCAGATCCAAATCACCATCTTCCTCTCGCAAATACTCATCGGAGCGCTTTCGACCAAGAATCCATTCCATCATGGACCGTCAATGCGGCTCCTCTTCTCGCCTCGGCCCTTTGCCGTGAGATTGGAGGAGATGCTCTGCTCCGCACAACGAGCTGGTGAAGCTCCAAATGGGGGGATATCTCCCTCCGGCCTTCATGGTTCCGGTTCGAGCCGGGCTGGCCACCTACAAAGGTGGGAAGGAAGCGGAGGTTACCCCAAATCCCAACAAAGGGAGCGGGTATGCTTCGGCCCCTATCCGATAAGGGGCTCGGATTTCCTGTACATCCATTCCTCCGCTGGCTCGGAGTTCTACTGGACTCCAGCTTCATCACCTCACGCCCGCCTCAATCCTGCATATTGCGGGTTATGTAGCTCTTCATGAGCTTTTCCTGGGCGCCGAGCCCCACTTCGCTATGGAAGAGGTTGTTCGCCTTGTACCCCGCTCTCACGAGGGGTCCATATATCAAGTGGGCGGCGCCAAATATGGCGCATTGCCGGGACCGAATATCCATCCGGAACCCCTAAGAAGGCGCCCAAGACCGGCTTCGAATGGTTTTATATAGAAGACGCCCGCTGCGGACCCTGTTCGGATCGGCCTCCGGAGTTCAGCAATGCTCCTCTGAAGAAACGCCTTAGTTGGCGTCCATGAGCCCCCATCTGGAGGAAGACAAGAGCGCCCATTATTTGATGGGCGAATAAGGTTATCGCCCATGCCGGGTTGACCATGATTGGAATCATGGCAACATGCATTACGCGGGGTGCATCCACTACAATACTGGGCCACCCCATGTGGGATTTCAACGGGAGGACGATGCCACCGTCCATGGCCAAGAAGGGGCGGATTCGGCCAAGATCCGTGACGATCTTGTCCGCCTGTATAAGGGGAGAAGGAGGATTTCCTTCGAAGAACCCGTTAAATGGGTTTTCCATGAATAATCCCGCCTTGGGTAAGCGAACACTCAGCGTGTCCGACTCGTGCCTTTCAAACTTAAGTTTCTTATATTGTGTTTTTCTTCGACGCAGGAACTGCGCCGGACCGTGGAGGGCATGCTAAGTCCGCTCCGCAGCCCGAGGATCCAGAGAGATCTCGGGATCCGCCTCCAAGAGGATCCGGACATAAAGGTGGAGCTAATCGACGGGTGTTCCACCAGCTCAGCATGGACAATGCTTTAGTCGCCATCACGGCCGACTATCCCGGACTATATCCGCTTCCCGGTGATTGCGGTCAAGCCCTAACACCGCTATTCCTTCCTTGCTTATTTCTCGACCACCGTATATGATGGCACATGTGCAGGAGGTGCCCCTAGGGCGAGAAGCCGAGCCCGCGGTGGCTGACCAACAAGGGCCAGCTCGGACCAGTAGGCGGAAGAGGAGCGCGGCGCGGACTGAAACGTCGCCGCAAAGGTGTAGCTCACAATTCAGTATTTAGAGCAACGTTCCTAGGAAGCGTTTGAGTGCTCATGACTTTTATAGGGAAAAAGCGTCCGCCGGACTACGGGCGTGAAAGTTGTCAATCCAACCTCTACCAGCCGGGCTCCCGCACCTGGTGAGGAGGGGGAGGCGAGCGCAAGGCGCGAGCCGGACGCTCTCCGACGGAGGATGCCGGCTGATCGTCCGCCACCGAATCACAGCGCCACGACAGTATTTTCGTGACGCTGCTTCTCCCCGAGGCGTTGAATGCCTTTAACACGGGGATGCGCACCTTCGTGCTGCTCAAGATGGTTTTATCGAGCTACGAGCAGTATGTAAAAGACATACGGGTAAGAGAATTTAATAGTTGTATATGCCAAGAGTCTCCGAGACTTAAAGTAGTTATATTAACTGATTTAAGGATCATATGAAACGTAAGATCTTACCGAGAAGAATACCCAACTGTCTTAGGAGCTGCAAGAGTGCAGGGCCCAACTGGAGGCCGCACTTTCTGGCGCAGGAGGAAACGCAGGGACCTCTCCTGGTAACACATTATTTTAGAAAGATAAGTAGCGTTTGGCCTTTGCGCAAGCCTGAAAGAAAATGACGTTGCGAGGTGCTGCCGGACAAGATCCGGACAGTAAGAACTTCGCGCCAACTAAAGGTCGGCGAGAGGTGCTGATAAGGTGCAGCATGAAAGGAACAAGCTCCAGGATGCCCATGCCCAGCTTGGAGAAGAGCTGAAAAGCGCTCGGGCCGAGCTGTCGTGCTCCATTAAGGAGAATCAGCGGCTTTGTCGCGGCATATATAGTAAGTGCTTGAGCGATCTCCTTTGAAAAGAAGAGTTCGCGAGGAAGTCAATTTGATGTAATATGTCCGCAGTATGCTCACAGTGTCGCCTCGCGGAGGAGATGCCCGATCAACGGGTGATCAACTTCCCGAATTGTTGCAACCGATCGAACGAGTTCGGCAGGCAATGAGCGGCGCCATCCAGCGCTAGGCCAGCCTTCTCCTTACCCGAGGGTCTTGGGGAGCTTATGGAGAAGCTGCAGGAGTGCGGCAACGCCCATTTATGGAAGATTTCGCCTGCCGCCAAGGTGCTGTGGAGGCCCGGCCATGGTAAAGACGTGGTACAAGAAGGCGGATCCCAACCACATGGTCAAGTCGGACCTGTGGGGCCCGGCGGGAAGGAGATCCTCGTGAGTTTAGTATACGCCAAGTGGAGTTGGCGCTAAATTTTCCCAACAAGACTGTAAATTAGACACCCCGTTAGACGGGATTGAGGAAGAATACAACCAATGATTTGACAATGTATTGTAAAATGACATACAAAATGCCTTCTAGCCGGATTGTAGATCGCTTGTCTTTGCCGACCTTTTGCTTCGACCTCGGACCCTAGAGTCCGGAGTGTGTTCGAATACCGCCTCGTTATGAAACAACCGGGTATGCATGGAGACCAAAGAGGGGTCATCAGTGCTTTATCGTGCAAGTGCCCAACTAGTTATGTTATATTACATGGGTAGTAAGAAACATCTTCCAGGAGAATAGTTCCGTTAAGGGTTCCTTTCTCTCTGGGGTGGCATGCCCTAAAGTGCATGTCCGGTCTGCGAAAAAAGCAGAAAACATCCGGGGCAGATAAATAAGTTTATAAAAATCATCTTTTAAGTCACCGACCGAATATTCCCTTAAGAACGCTAGCTTTCGGCTTCACCCGGCCTGAGGTACACATCCGGCTGACCCGGCAAGAATAATCACAGAGGTGCTCCTTTACCTCCTAGCCGAACAATCGGGAACGAGGGGTAAGCACAGAGCCAGCAACCCAGCTTGGCCAAAACTTAAGTCATATCGATGCATATAATGGTGAATAAAAGGTACATGTGGAGGCTTGACATGTGTGCTGGGCATGAAGCCCGATAATTAAGCTTCGGTAAAGAAGCCCCAGTATAATGAGTGCGGATAGCACATCAATTGCTTGCTAATGTTCCGCAAGTAGGCCCTTTGAGGCTTGGATGAATAGGGTTGAGAAGAAAAGATAAATGTAAGGCAGCTGAAGTAAAAAATTTGGACGGGGAAGGGGACGAACTCTTAGTCCGCGCTAGGCATAGAAACGCCGGAGGCGGGCTGCGCTCCATGGGTTCGCTCGAGTCGGTTATCCGATGCATTTCAGAGACGGTACGCTCCGCCGTCGACTTGATCGATGATGAAGGGGCCTTCCCATTTGGGCTTGAGCTTGTCCTTTTCTTGTCCGTAGGCGAGAACCAATTCGCCAACGCTGTAAGTCTTGTCCCGCATTTCTGCTTTGATATCTTCGAGCCTGCTGTTGATAAAATGCGGAACGAGCCTTGGCGACGCCGCTTTTCCTCCAATGCATCCAAGCTGTCCCGCCGATCCAACTCGGCTTCTTTTTCTTCATACATGCGCACTCGAGGTGAGTCATGAATGATGTCGCAGGCAAAACTGCTTCGCGCCAGATACCATAAAGAACGGTGTGAACTGTAGTACGGTTAGGCGTTATCCGCAGCCCCCGTGAGTACGGAGTCGAGCTCCTCTACCAAAGGCGTGTCGATTTCGTAAGGGACCGCACTAGTCTAGGTTTGATGCCGCCATTATTAGACCATTTGCTCGCTCCACTTGACCATTGGTTTGAGGATGATAGACTGAGCGTAATCGAGCTTGATGCCCATATTTTTGCACCATGATTTAACCTCATCGGCAGTGAAGTTCGTGACGTTATCGGTGATGCTGATGTGGGGGACACCATAACGGTGTACTACCCCGGATATAAAGTCTATCACTGGTCCGAACTCTGCCGTTTTAACTGGCTTGGCCTCTATCCATTTGGTGAATTTATCCACCATGACCAATAGGTACCTTTGCTTGTGGGTTCCCCTTTAAGTGGTCCAACCATGTCAAGGCCCTGCACTACTAACGGCCGATAATGGGTATAGTTTTGAGGGCGGTGGGTGGCATATGGCTTTGATTAGCAAAGAGTCGACAACCGACGATCTTTGGACTAAGTCCCGAGATCCGCCGGGCCGCCGGCCAAGAAAATCCCGAACGGAATGCCTTTCCTACAAGGGCCCGAGCTGCGGCGTGGTGTCCGCCTAGTCCGCCTTGAATTTCAGCCAGAGGTTTCGCCCTTCCTCTTCGGAGATACACCTTGAAGGACTCCGTGTACTTTTCTTATAAAGTTCTCCTCATAGACCTTGTAGGCTTTAGATCGCTCGGACAATGCAGCGGGCCTCATTTTGGTCTTCGAAGCTCTTGCCTAAGCAAGTAGGCGAGGAATGGTTCTGCCCACGGGCAATTACTGCCATTATATCGTGGGCGGAAGGTGTTATATCATCGGCTGAATCGCCGGTTGGTGCGGCTTGTTCCGTTTGTTAGTTCCGACTCCTCTTCCCATAGTACGGATGGCTTGAAGAGCCATTCCAGAAGATGTTAGAGGGACAGCGCCGCGTTTTGGCGCCAATGCGTGCAAGACGTCGGCTGCTTGGTTATTATCCCGCCACGTGATGGAATTCGAGTCCTTCGAACTGGCTGACATTTTAGGACAGCTTTGTGATATGCTGCCATTTTCGGATCTTTGGCGCCAAAGTCTCCGCTTATTTGGGATATTGCGAGGTTTTAATCCCGCGCACCTCTAGGCGTTGAATGCCCATGGAGATTGCCATCCGGAGACCATGTAAACGGCCTCAGATTCGCCGCGTTGTTGGAGTCCGTACATTATCTCAAGAACGATTGGATCGTGTCTCGGTCGGGACGCCAATATGACGCCAATTTCATCCGCTAACATTTTAGAGCCGTCAAGTGCATAATCCAATTGGAGTATGCGCCAGATTCTTTAGGGAGTTCGACTTCGTCCATTCAGCGACAAAGTCAGCCAAAACTTGTGAATTTATAGCTCGCGAGGTTTGTAAGATATATCAAATGGTAAGAGCTCAATGGCCCATTTTGCAATCCTGCCCGTCGTCATGTTGTTTATAATGTCGTTAAGTGGTACTTCAGAGGCCATCGTTATCGAACACTCTTGAAAGTAGTGTCGAGCTTCCGAGATGCCATGAACACCGCAGATGCTATCTTCCGATAGTGCCAAGAACGGACTTGCGGGGGTTAACACAAAGGATACGTAGTATACTGGTTTTGAAGAGGGAATTTATGCCCTTCTGCTTCTCGCTCGACGACGAGTACCGCTTACAACTTGATGCGTAGCTGCGATGTATAACAACATTGGTTCGCCCAGGTTGGGCGCAGCCAGACCGGATTTGTTGCCAATATGGCCTTTATTTCTTCGAGTCCGCGGTGGCAGATCCGCCCACTCGGTGTTCGTGTGCCTAAGGAGGCGATAGAGGGTAATGCCTTTTCTCCTAGACGGAGATAAAGCGCTTAGAGCCGCCACGCATCCAAATCAATTTTGTATTTGCTTGAGGTCTTTGGGATGTCTAGCTGTGACAGAGCTCGGATATTGGCTGGGTTTGCTTCAATTCCTCTATCGATACAATGAAGCCCAAGCAGCTTTCCACCGTACAATCAAAACGCATTTTTCCGGATTCAGCTTGATGTCATATGCTCTGTGGTTGTCGAATGTGAGCCTCAAGTCGCCTACTAGAGTTTCGACATGTTTAGTTTTGACGACTACGCCGCTCACGTATGCCTCTACCGCTTTTGCCGATCCGGGTAGCCGACATGTCTCAATCATGCGCGCGTATGTTGTGCCGCATTTTTAAGTCCGAAGGGCATCGTGTTGAAGCGAATGGTCCATATGGAGTAATGAATGCCGCTATGCTTGATCTGCTTCGCCATCTTGATTTGATGATAGCCGGAGTATGCGCCCGTGAAGCACAATGAATCGTGCCTCGCGGTGGCATCGATGATTTGGTCGATGCGGGGAGGGGAAGGGATCCTTTGGGCAGGCCTTATTTAGGTCTTTGAAATCGACACATAGGCGCCAGGATTTGTCCTTCTTGGTACCATTACCAAGTTTGCTAGCCAATCCGGTGCTTGATGTCTCGATGAATCCGGCTTCCAATAGTTTGGCTAGCTCTTCTCCCATTGCCTGCCTTTTGGGTTCGAAAATCGTCAAGAGCCTGTTTGATCGGCTTGTATCCTTTAGGATGTTTAGGCTGTTCTCGCCAATCTGCGTGGGATTCCGGCATATCCGAGGGGTGCCGCAAAATGTGCCGCTTTTCCCGGCGGAATTCTCACAAAGGGCGCCCACATCAGGGTTCAATTGTGCCCCGATGGAGGCCGTCTTTGTCGGGTCCGTTGGGTGGACCTGGAATTTTACTATTTCATCTGCTGGTTTAAAGGAGGTGGACTTGGATCTCTTATCGAGTATCACATCGTCCCTATTCACCGTAGAGCGCAGCGTGGTGAGTTCTTGTGCCGCTAGGGCTTCGGATAGTGCCTCTAAGGCTAATGCGGCTGTCTTGTTTTCGGCGCGGAGTGCTATGTCCGGATCACTAACGAGAGTGATTATTCCGCCGGGCCCAGGCATTTTGAGCTTCATGTACCCGTAATGGGGTACGGCTTGAAAAATTGTGAATGCTTCTCGTCCTAATATAGCGTGATATCCGCTGTTGAACGGGGCCACTTGGAACGTGACTTCTTCGGATCTGTAATTGTCCGGCGAGCCAAATACCACATCGAGTGTGATTTTTCCTGTGCAGCGCGCCTCCCGGCTAGGGATTATTCCTCTAAAGGTTGTGCTGCTTCGCCAATGCGGCTCCAGCTATTTCCATTTTTGAAGGGTTTCGAGATGAGGTTTAATCCGCTGCCGCCATCCATGAGGACTTTTGTAAGTCGAAAGCCGCCCACTATTGGACTAAGTACCAAGGCGGGCCGGAGCTCGGGCTGTCCGAATTTAGGTTCGTCGCTGGTGCTGAAGGTGATGGCTGTGTCGCCCATGGACTGGTTGTTGCTACTTGGTAGACTCTCGGCGAGGCCGCTGATTGTTCGCTTCGCATATTATTTGATGCGAAAGTCTCAAGACTGTTGATACCGCATCGATGTTGTTGGAGTGGTTTTCCGGGCTAGAAGCTCCTCTCCACTTTTGGCCACCTGTCGTAATATCCAACATGCTCCAAGGTTATGTGTTGGGACGACGCCTTCAGATCGTGAATTTTACAGGTCCGCTAAGCCATCCCTCTAGTACGGTTCCGCGTCTTTATGGGGTCTTTGCTTTTTGGTTTTGTATCCGGTGCCCGAGTGTAATGCACCCTTTTGTTGCGGACTAGGGTTGTATTCGGGCGGATTGTCCCAAAAATTATTTTCGTTGTCCGAAACTCTCTATCGCACAAGATTTCAGATTATGGACGCCAGGTCGGCGCGTGTAATTTCGCGACGGTGACGGCGCTCAAGAGTCCTCGTCCGTGCAATTATTGCAAAAATTGAGACTGTGTTTTCCTCTCGGCAGTCCTTTATCATGTCCATAACCAGGAGGAATCTGGCCCAGTAGTGATGTATTGTCTCAGCGGGCTCTTGCCGGATTAGAGATAGATCGCATATGTCTGGGCGGGCGGGTGGAATTAAGTCCGAACCCTACCCATCTCAAGGCTCAAGGCCGAGAAGTTTCAATTTGAAGTTTGGATTGCTGGACGTTGTCCAACGAGTCCGGTCCGATGCCCGACTTTAAGTTCAGTGCTTGATCGAATCCGTCCCTCCGCGAATCCGCATGGGGGTTCGGAAGCCCGAGATGACTAGTTTTCAATATAGGGAAGCGCCAAGATTGTTCCTCTACCACCGCAACGTGGTGGGTGACCGGGAGAGTTAATCTCACTCGGATCGGTTTTAAGCCCAATCTGTTTGTAGTCCATGGCGACTCCTGTGGCGGGCGATGCGATCCAAGAGCTCGCTTACGGATGAGAGCTCTATTGATCCAGCCGCCGCGAATTCCGAGCTGACGTGAAAATTTCTTTTGACGACTTGAGAGGTCATTGTCGAAGCGGTGGCCGGACAGGCGGTCATAAGAAAACCACCTAGCCGGATAGTTTGGCCGGTGGCCAGGGCTCCTTTGGCGAAAATACTGTCCTTGAAGACGGGAGGAGGCATCCTTCCTATCGGTGACGGCACAGAGGAACTCTCAAAGAAAGCACCAATGTCGGTGTCAAAACCGGTGGATCTCGAGTAGGGGATCCCGAACTGTGCGTCTAGGCGGATGGTAACAGGAGACAAGGGACACGATGTTTTACCCAGTTCGGGCCCTCTTGATGGAGGTAAAACCCTACGCCCCGCTTGATTGATATTCATATTGTGGATGTTTACAAGAGTGGATCTACCACGAGATCAAGGAGGCTAAACCCTAGAAGCTAGCCTATGGTATGATTGTAAGGGTTGTTGATGTTGTTCGAGTCCTACGGATTAGGGCCATCCGTTTATATAGACACCGGAGAGGGCTAGGGTTACATAGAGTCGGTTACAATGGTAGGAGATCTACATATCCAGATCGCCAAGCTTGCCTTCCACGCCAAGGAAAGTCCCATCCGGACACGGGGAAGTCTTCAATCTTGTATCTTCATAGTCTTAGAGTCCGGCCGATGATGATAGTCCGGCCGATGATAGTCCAGCCGATGATGGTAGTCCGGCCATCCGGACACCCCCTAATCCGGGACTCCCTCAGTCTCTTTATAAAGAGGGTGAATACCAGGCGTCCTCCTCGTGACCGTTTGGGACTTGCCTATAATCGAGGAGTCATACTAACGGGCACGATTAGGTTACCCACGCCCGTATTGATGAGAATCCCATGATAAGGGGACACGATCTCTGCTTCGACAAGACGTGCCAAGGAAACCGCCTCGTGATATGCGCCAAGGCTGGTCGAAAAACACGGTTCGATAATAACCGGGCCATGGCATGATGTCATGGTGTCAAATACGTCAGCAGGTCGGATTTGTGAATATTATTCTCTCTACGGTGGAACGTGGAACTTGTTTTGTAGAGCCGGACACTATCCTTGTGTTCAAGATCTTCTATGGAGTATTCGGAGGAGGAGGCCGCCTTGCAATGCCAAGATCAATCTGCGCGCCGGACTCATCGTCATTGAAGCCTGGTTCAGGGGCTACTGAGGGAGTCCTGGATTAGGGGGTTTCCGGAAAGCCGGACTATATCCTTTGGCCGGACTGTTGGACTATGAAGATACATGATTGAAGACTTCGTCTCGTGTCCGGATGGGACTCTCTTGGCGTGGAAGGCAAGCTTGGCGATAGGATATATAGATCTCCTTCTGTTGTAACCGACTCTGTGTAACACTAGCCCCCTCCGGTGTCTATATAAACCGGAGGGTTTAGTCCGTAGAACAACAATCTGTCAAACTCTAATTTTCATGCCACTACACTTAAGCTAACAATCATGATAAAATGTGGTTTGACAAAAACTTTTGAGTGTTTTGGACCTTGCCTTGATTGGTTTTTGTCTGTTGTTTGCAAGTGCTCTAAAAATAAAACAAATCCTCCAACTCTTATACTCCTTCTCCTTGATCCAAAAAACTTTCCCAATGATCATGCCATGTGTATAGGACACAAAAATAATTTCTTGCAAAAATAATTTGGCCAAATAGTATTTTCAAAGATTAGATTTTCAAAAACCCCTGAATTGAGGTTTGCACTGCAAGTACTTAATTAAGGGCACTAAAAATCTTTCCAAAAATATATTTGACTCCTATTAGATATAGGATACCCAGAAACCACAAAAATATAATTTTCCTATTTTATTTAAAGGCTTTTTCTTAAGTCCAGAAATGGTCTCTAATAGGTTAAAATTATTTTAATGCTTTAAAAATATTGGGAAAAACCTAGGGAAACTCAGTGGACATATATTGTCCATATATAAGAGTTTCAACACATGGTCATGTTCAAAATATTGGTCAAATCCCTCAAAAACCCTTTCTGGATATTTCAAGCTTTTGAAATATTTACAAAGGAAATATTCTCCAAAAATTCCAAGAAAATTCTAGCATGTCACATATGACATGCTTGATGATCTTGACAAGTATCATGTCATGGAGAATAGTATAACCCCATGAAATCCCCTCAAAATCATTTCTGTCCATTTTGAAGTTTGAGCCACTTTACATTGCCAAACATGTACAAATGTTCTCAAACCTTGTGAACGTGCTCAAATGTTCTAATAATTCATGTAGACCAAATGGAACAAGTTGCAGAAAATGTTATATTGATCAAAGTGCCCCAAAACCCTCTCTGACCAGAATCAAATTTGAACAACTTTGTACTACCAACTTTCTATCTTTGACCCCAACTTTTGTGAGCATGTTCACATGACCAAATGAGGCCACTACACCTAGTGGTTCATCAAGGGGAAGTGATTTGCTCAACTAGATCTACACAAGTTCATTTCTGCTAATTTCTAGGTTTTACAAAAGTTGCATCGGCAATTTTGCCCAATTAAGCTCCAGATTGGTGGGAGGCCCTAATTATATGTGCCATTTCACCCTGTGGAGTCTCATGCCAAATGGAGTTCATTTGCTTACCCAAATTTGCATCAAACACCTTCTGGTCATTGCAAAAAGTCACTGGTTTCACCCTCCTACACTAATCTCCTTAACTCCACATTTTTACCACAGCTGAACCTCGATCACCAAAGAACCTCCAAAGAGCTCCCCTCTTCCAAAGCTCAATGATTGAGGGGTAAAAACCCCCATTTACCTCTCTGGACAGCCCTTTTCTCTCTCTCCCTCAACCTCTCTCCTCTCCTAGTGGTTCACCAGGGCATCCAAGGCCACCTCCCCTTTGTTTACTCACCCCACAAAGCCCCAGACACTAGTGGACATGCCCCTGCCATGGCGTGCAGAGCTCGCGCTCTGGAGCATGCTACAGGGCTCTCCGACACTGTAGCACGCCCATTCCAAGGCCTCCTGTAGACCTTGGGCGCCGGAATCGTGTCCCTCGAGGCCGCCACGGCGTCCACGACATGCAACACTGTCGGCCCCTTCCTCCCTCGCCCTCCTTATCCCTCCACGAGCTCACCCGAGCACGTCCATGGACGCTGCCCATGGTGCACCGCGGCCTCGCCCATTTTAAGCCACCCCGACCCTCTCTCTCGCCTGTGTTCGAACCTCCTCTCTCCCGTGCACCTATCGGACACCCCCTCTCTCCCCTACGTGCTCTCCTGCCCCTCCAAGGCCGGGTTGCCGCCGACGTGCCCCCGGACCAACCCAGGCCCCCATTGCTTCCCCGCTCCCACTCAACGCTCGGGAGGACACCCACGGCACCAAGGAGCCTCCCCCGCGCACCAGGCCCTCCTCCCCGTGCTTGCCCTGCCCTGCCCGAGTCTCTCCCGAGCACCGTCCCCCATGGCCATGGCCCCACTCGCCTTCGTCCTCCGTTGGACGTACTGACAGGGGGAACGGGCGCGGTGCAGTCCCCGGAGCTCGCCGGTGCGCCGGGCACCTGCAGCAGCGCCCCTGGTCGCCTGGGACGAGCTCGGCCTCGCCACCTCTGTTCCTGCAGCACGTGAGGCCGCGGGAGGAAGAAGAAGGCCGGCCGGTGGACCGGCGACCCCACCGGTCAGCCTCTGCCGACGTGTCCAGCAGGACCCGCTCGGGTTAAGTGGAGGCGGGATCCGCGGGAACCGCCTTCTCGACAGGGAAGCGTACTCCCCGAATACGCCATCGGCGTGGCCCTCCTTAGCCACATGGCCGTGCAGCTGGGCCGGCCCCGTGCGCTGCGGTTCTATGCTGCGCCCGGTGCGTGGTATAGGTATAAGCCCCACTTCCTTTGTCTTTTTCTTTTTCCAGAAACTTGTAAAATATCCCAAATATTCATATTACCTCCAAATTTGATGATTCAAATTTCTAGTGACTCTATAAATCATGCTCTACCTCTTAGAGGAGCTTGCACATTTTTCCAGAGAACTTTCCTTCACACTTATTTAGTAAATTCCAATTTTCTTAATTCTGTGACAAACTTTAGAAAATCACAGAGAGCTCAAAATTGATCCAAATGCCATGATTCAAAATCCTTGATACTTCTAAGTTCATAACTTAGTTTTTCAACATTTTTCCTAATACTTTATGTGCCACACAAAATAATGAGCCATTTCTTCATATTAGCCAACTTTGCAAATTCATAGGAAATTCATTTGAACTCCAAATCCAGTGAAACCAACTCCTAGATGCTTCTAAAATTATTCCTTGTTAAATGGATGCTTTTAATCATTTTTTCAAATAGTTCTTCAGTACACTTCTTGCAAATCCATAAACCCCTTGATTCCATCATATCGAAATGTTTAGAAATATCCATTGAACCACTTCCAATGAAATCACCTTGGTCATTCCTCATATGACCATAGGTATCCTAGAAAAGTCCAACTCACATTTTTAGGGCACTTTTATTTTTGCCTTGTCGTGTTGCTTATTATGGTTGTTTTCGACGATAGTTGATGAAGTAGCCGAAATGCTCGGAGTTGGACCAGAGATATTTGAAGACCTCGAGGACTTTGTTAAAACAGGCAAGCAGCCCTTTGACCATGTCTATGAAACCCTTTTTATGCATGTCATATAGCACCATATTGTTGTTGCAGCAGAATCATGATGAGGTGGTAACCACCTTGATGGGTTGCCTCTGTTACTTCCTCGTTGATACTTGCATTGTGCATGACCCTACCTTCTTATGAGGGTTATGCAGGTGGGAGTAGATAGGATGCTAAAGTAGTTCTACGCAAAAAGGGACGGGAATATGCATGGTGACAGAGACAAAGTATTTTCAAAAGACTTTTCGAAAACCCCATCGGGTGCCACTTATGCCCGGGGGAGATGATGAGTTGGGTAGCCACTTGATGATGAAGTGGTGTACCGAGGCAAGTGTGTGTGTTGTTTTCAAAACGGATTGGTTTAAGTTGCGACCGTTATTCCAACCTTACATGCGCAACCTCTCTACCCTTGTATGGGTGAAAGTGCAACAATCCCTAGGTGGTTTTGGTAATTCATAACAACATATAGCTCAGTGAGCTAATGCTATTCCAAGACAAATATTTCAGGAAAGCTCAATGAATGGCATGGCATGGATGATGAAAGTGGATCCCTCAAAATATCAAGAACAAAGGATTGGCTCAAGCTGAAAAGCTCAAGACTCTACATTTTACATTTTAGTGATCCAAGATCACATTGAGTCTATAGGAAAACCAATACTATCAAGGAGGGATGAGGTGTTGCTTAATGAGCCGTTTGCTTCATGTGCTTAGTGATATGCTCGAAAACCCTCCACTACTTTATCACATCCACATATGACCTAAACCTAAAGTCAAACTCGGCCCTACCGATTCTTTCTATCCGGTGCCACCGAGTTCAGTTGTCATAGCCACTGCCACAAACCCTAGGCAAATCGGTCTCACCGATAGGGATCTCGGTCTCACCGAGATGGGATTGTAATCTCTCTGTTTCCCTTTCTAACGTTTAGGTCTAACCGGAGTGAGCGATCGGTCCCACCGAGATTGCAATGTAAACTCTCTGTTTCCCTTTCGTAACTTTTCAGTCTCACCGAAAGAGCGAATTGGTCCCACCGAGTCTACCTGACCAACTCTCTGGTTAGCTAATTACCAAAATCGGTCTCACCGAGTTTGGGTAATCGGTCTCACCGAGATTACGTTATGCCCTAACCCTAACCATATCGGTCCTAAAGAGTTGCATGTCGGTCCCACCGAAAACCCTAACGGTCACTAGGTTTACTAAATCGGTCCGACTGAGTTTGTTGATTCGGTCCCACCGAGTTTGGTAAATTGTGTGTAACGGTTAGTTTTTTGTGTGGAGGCTATATATACCCCTCCACCTCCTCTTCATTCGTGGAGAGATCCATCAGAACAAACCTACACTTCCAACTTACCAGTTCTGAGAGAGAACCACCTACTCATGTGTTGAGGGCAAGATATTCCATTCCAACCACAAGAATCTTGATCTCTAGCCTTCCCCAAGTTGCTTTCCACTCAAATCTTCTTTCCACCAAATCCAAATCTTGTGAGAGAGAGAGAGTTGAGTGTTGGGGAGACTACCATTTGAAGCACAAGAGCAAGGAGTTCATCATCAACACACCATTTGTTACTTATTGGAGAGTGGTGTCTCCTAGATTGGCTAGGTGTCACTTGGGAGCCTCCGACAAGATTGTGGAGTTGAACCAAGGAGTTTGTAAGGGCAAGGAGATCGCCTACTTCGTGAAGATCTACCGCTAGTGAGGCAAGTCCTTCGTGGGTGACGGCCATGGTGGGATAGACAAGGTTGTTTCTTCGTGGACCCTTCGTGGGTGGAGCCCGCCGTGGACTCGCGCAACCGTTACCCTTCGTGGGTGAAATCTCCATCAACGTGGATGTACGATAGCACCACCTATCGGAACCACGACAAAAACATCCGTGTCTCCAATTGCGTTTGAATTCTCCAAACCCTTCCCTTTACATTCTTGCAAGTTGCATTCTTTAATTTCCGCTGTCTATATACTCTTTGCATGCTTGCTTGAATTGCGTGAAGATTGCTTGACTTGTTCAAAGATAGCTAAAATCTGCCAGTCTAAAATTGGGAAAAGGTTAAGTTTTTAATTGTTCAAGTAGTCTAATGACCCCCCCCCCCTCTAGACATACTTCAAGGTCCTACAAGTGGTATCAGAGCTTTGGTCTCCATTTGCTTTGATTTCCATAGCTTTTGGTGGTCATAGCCTTGGTTTCACAACCTAGGAGAGTATGGCGTCTAGTGAGGGAAATTATTACCATAGAGGTCCTTACTTTGATGGCACTAATTTTGCTAGTTGGAAGCATAAGATGAAAATGCATATTCTCGGACATAACCCCGCCGTTTGGGCTATTGTGTGTATTGGCTTGCAAGGTGAATTCTTCGATGGGAGAGAACCGAACCGTGAAGCTAGCGCGGAAGAGTTTAAGATGCTGCAATACAACGCTCAAGCTTGTGATATCCTCTTCAATGGCTTGTGCCCCGAAGAATTCAACAAAATCATCCGTCTTGAGAAGGCAAAGGAAATTTGGGATACTTTTATTGATATGCATGAAGGTACCAACTCCGTCAAGGAATCCAAGTTGGATGTGCTCCAAAGTCAGCTTGACAAATTCAAAATGAAGGATGGTGAAGGTGTCTCTGAAATGTACTCTAGGCTTGCTCTTATCACAAATGAGATTGCCGGCTTAGGAAGTGAAGATATGACCGACAGATTCATCATCAAGAAGATCCTAAGAGCATTGGATGGAAAGTATGATACCGTGTGCACATTGATCCAAATGATGCCAAATTACAAAGATCTCAAGCCAACGAAAGTCATTGGAAGAATTGTTGCTCATGAGATGTCACTCAAGGATAAGGTGGAACTTCACAACAAGTCAAGTGGTGCTTACAAAGCCTCATGTGAAGCCCCCACATCATCAAGTGAGAAACAAACCTTCAATGAAGAATTGAGCTTAATGGTGAAGAACTTCAACAAATTCTACAAGAGTAGAAGCAAAGAAAGAAGCTCCAAGTCAAGGTCCTACAATGACAAAAGATCTTCTAGTCGAGAGCGAAATTGCTACAATTGTGGGAGATCCGGACACTATTCCAATGAGTGTACGACACCCTACAAAAGAAGAGAAGATTCTCCCAAGAGAAGAAGTAGAAGAGAAGAATCACCACCAAGAGAGAGAAGGAGTAGAGATGATCGTTATGAACGAAGACCCTCACGGAGAAGCAAGGATTCGGAAAGGAAGGACAAGTCCTCAAAGAGCTACACAAAATGAATACATCAAGCTCATGTTAGTGAATGGGTATCCGGCTCCGACTCCGACAATCACTCCGAGAGAAGCTATCACTCCGACTCCGAATACACTCAAGATGAAGGTGTTGCCGGTCTAGCACTTGTGTCAACCAACTCCTATGACATATTTGAATCACCAAATGAAGGAATTGGAAGATGCTTCATGGCCAAAGGTCCTAAGGTAACACACCCCGAGTATGTTGATTTTAATAGTGATGAAGATGACTTGCTAGGTGATGATGATTTACTTATTGGCAACTCTAGTGATGAATACTATGATGAAACGTCAATTAATCATGCTAATCAAGATGAAACGAATGACAATGATAAGGAGAAGATTGAGTGTCTAACTAAAGAACTAAACACTCTTAAGTTAGCTTATGAAACTATCTTCGAAGATCATCGAGAACTTTTAAGGGCTCATGAGAAGTTACGCTTTGAAAAGCTCAATCTTGAGCAAGAGCATGAGTTCCTAAAAGAAATCAATGATGATCTCCGTAAGAAAAGTTCTTCTTATATTTTTAAGCGTTTACTCTTATCTACTTACATGCCTCAAGTCAAGTCTAGTAACAAGAACAAGAAAGATTCTTCTTCTAGTTGTAACAATAACAATGCTAAACCCAATATTGTTGCTTCCAGTAGTTCTCTTGATTCCACTAATGATTCTCTTAGCCAAGTTACACTTGAGCAAGAAAATTTCTTATTGAAGGGAATTAAAGAGAAAGGTTTATACAAGAGCCTTGCCGGGAGTAAGCAATTTGAGGAAATTGTACGCAAGCAAGGAAGGCACCGGAAGAATCAAGGTGTTGGTTTTGAACGAAAGTTCAATGCCAATGGAGTTGAGTGGGAAGAAGATCAATACCCCAAGACGAAGTTTGTTCCTCAACAAGAGAAGTATGATCCTACTTCCTTCAAGGGAACACAAGCACAAGATGATCTTCCACCACAAGACCACAAGAACAAAGGCAAGGACAAGTTTCAAGAGGAGATTGATGCATTTGAAGAAGCACCTAAGGCCTTGGTTAAGTGGGTTCCCAAGACTACGTCAAGTTCTACTTCATCAAGCACAAATACTACACCAAGGATTCCCATCAAGATGATGTGGATCCTGAAGAAGAAGAACTAGAGAGTTCTTGAGGGTGACTCCGCCAACATTTTTCACTCATATTATTATGGCAAGGACAAGTGCAATCATCTTCCATATCTTGCACTAGTTCAAGGAGTCACAAACCCTCATGTTGGTAAGGCAAGGGACAAGGTAACCTAATGTTTTCATGGACATCATTTTGTGTGTGCATCACTCTATGTCTATGGATATTCTTGTTTGTTCCTTGTGGGACTAACCCATTGTAACACCCCGGATGTAACTTTCCATATTTGTAACTCCAACTCTTGCCATTTTCGGCATTGTGATATGACATTCCCTCCGTGGTTGGGTTTTTGTCTTTCGTTTTGCATTTTGTTTATGTCATGCATTTCATATCATGTCATCATGTGCATCTCATTTGCATACGTGTTCGTCTCATGCATCCGAGCATTTTCCCCGTTGTCCGCTTTTGCAATCCGCACTCCTATGTCCCCGGCGCCCCTTTTACGTTTTTTCCGTGAGTGGGTACTAAACTTTCTCGGAATGGACCGAGGTTTGTCAGTGGCCTTGGTACACCACCGTAGACCACCTGCCAAGTTTCGGTCATTTGAGCTCGTTGGTACTCCAACGGTTAACCGCACTCTCATAAAGGCCTCTTTTAAGTTACAGCCCAACACCCCTCCAAAACAGTCCAATAACCCATCTAAGTCACTTCCATGCTCTCCGTCGTCGGATCAAGATCGTGTGGGCGAAAACTACACTCCATTTGGAGCTTCCTAGCTCCCTCTACCTATAAATATAGATCCCTTCCCGGAAATCCGGATGAAACCCTAGTCTCCCGCTCCTTGGCGGCCGGACGAAATCCGGACGGCCGGATGTGTCCGTCTCACCGCCGCCCGCCCAATCCGGGGCCGCCACGTGCGCGCGCCCACTGGCCGCCCGCCGCCGCCGCCCGCCCAAAGGGCCCTCCCTCGCAGCAGCGCCGCGCCCAGCTCCCGCCACCGCCCGCTCCGCTCCGCGACCGGCCTGCCGCCCGCCGCCATGCCCCTCCGCCCGGCGCCCTCCGCCACCGGCCCCGTCGGCCACTGCCGCCTCCGGCCTCGGCCCCATGCCGGCCTCTCCTCCTCCGGCCGGCTCCGCCCCGACCTCTCCTCCCTCCAACTTCGGCCGACGAACCTCGGAGTCCGCGCCCGGATCTAGATCCAAACGAGACGGTTGACTTCTCCTTCTCCCCCGATTTTCGTCTAAGTCTTTTTCTGTCAGCATTTTGTTGCATTTTCATCGCATCATAACCTTGCACCCGTGGATCTGTTTCGGGCGTGTAGCATACCGAGTTGTTCGTCTCGAAGACTAGATCATTTCATTCCATTGCATCATTTTCATTTGAGCTCATCTTGATGCCCGAAATGCTGTTAGAAGAGGGCTATGTGATGTTAGTTTCAGATTATTATCAGAACATGCACTTTTGTCATTTTTTCCATGATTGAGGTGTGCACCCTATAAACTTGAGTCCTACATGTGTTTTGTAATATGCCATGCCATGTTTACAGGGGTGTATGCCATGTATTTTTGTGATCTCTGTGGTGACTAGCACAAGCATGCAAACTAGGCTTCATGATGTTGCTGATTTCAGCCCCTGTTTTGCTGATATTTTTATGCCATGTTAACTTGATTCTACCGAGAGATCCATGCATATTTTGAGATACTTCAGTAAGGATGTTTTGAACATATGGTTATGCTCTATCCATCCATGCCCTTGTTTGCAATTATGGTGTGCCATAGATTGAGTCTATCGAGCTCTACTTTTGCTATAAAATGTTTCCTGGCAGATTGTTTACATGTTATTCAATTTTGCCAAGGTTGTTGTAGTTGATCCGTGTATGCTATGATGTTGTTCTTGCCATGTACATCTTCTATGCCATGTCTTCTTGATGGATGTATGCTTAGTTTATCATGAAATGCTCTGTAGTGAGTGCATCGAGCTCGCGAAGATGCCTACATAATTCTGTCAATGTCATGCCCTGCTTGCTTTGAATCATAATCTAAACTTGCTATATTGACATGGGTGCTATCATATCTTCTCGATCCTTTTTGGCTCATGGTCAGTAAGGGACTTTTGTTCTATGCTTTGATTAGATTTATGCCATGCCTTGTTTTGCTATTATAAGTTCCTGTAGCATGCCGTTTGCTTGCTCTGAACATTGCTTCCTGATGGTGATTCTGCCATGTTCAGTATTTTTCTCTAAGTCTGTGAAGCTGATATATTTTGCACTTTGGCCATGCTTGTTTGGACCTGTTATGTTGTGTTTTAGCCGTAGCTCAGTGTTCATCTTTTGTCAAGCATCTTGAGTAGATCACTGTCATATGCTTTGTTGGTACGTTTGGGTGCAGTAGCTTAATTTCTTGTTGCTTGCTAAGTGGCATCATGCTGTTAATGGCAGATTTGTGTCATTCTTGTTTTGCTTGTCATTTGCAAACCGTGCATCCGATTCCGTTGATCTTTATATCGATTTCAACCGAAATCATCTCACCTTTCCAGCGGCATACATGGTTTGCCAATTTGATGCCTGGTTCATTATTTTCCTTCCGGAGCACGCATACGCATTGCATATCACATCTCGCATATCATGCCATGTATTGCATCATGTTGCTTGTGCATTGCCCCGTGATTTATTGTGGTTCCATTGATTGTGTTCTTGCTTTGGGTAGAGCCGGGAGACGAGTACGTGAACGAGGAACCTATTGAGAACGCTTACGAGGATCAAGCTTTCGACAACTCTGAGAACCTTGCAGGCAAGATGACCATACCCTCGAAATCACTTCTATCTTTGCTTGCTAGATGCTCGCTCTTTTGCTATGCCTATGCTACGATGCCTATCACTTGCTTATCATTCCACCCATATTGCCATGTCAAGCCCCTAACCATCCTTTCCTAGCAAACCGTTGATTGGCTATGTTACCGCTTTGCTCAGCCCCTCTTATAGCGCTGCTAGTTGCAGGTGAAGTTGAAGTTTGTTCCTTGTTGGAACATGGAGATGTTGTTCCTTGTTGGAACATGTTTACTTGTTGGGATATCACAATATCTATTGTTTAATTAATGCATCTATATACTTGGTAAAGGGTGGAAGACTCGGCCTTATGCCCGTGTTCTGCTCCACTCTTGCCGCCTTAGTTTCCGCCATACCGGTGTTATGTTCCTTGATTTCGCGTTCCTTACACGGTTGGGTGATTTATGGGACCCCTTGACAGTTCGCTTTGAATAAGACTCCTCCAAAGAAGGCCCAACATTGGTTTTACCATTTGCCACCTAAGCCTTTTTCCCCGGGTTTCGCGAGCCCGAGGGTCATCTTTATTTTTACCCCCCCGGACCAGTGCTCCTTCGAGTGCTGGCCCGAACTAGAGCCCTTTGCAGTGCCACCTTGGGGAAACTTGAGGCCTGGTTTTAGTTGTACGGACTGCTCATCCGGATGTGCACTGAGAACGAGATATGTGCAGCTCCTATCGGGATTTGTCAGCACAATCGGGCGGCTTTGCTGGTCTT
This sequence comes from Aegilops longissima, assembly GCA_021605205.1. Lineage (NCBI taxonomy): Eukaryota > Viridiplantae > Streptophyta > Magnoliopsida > Poales > Poaceae > Aegilops > Aegilops longissima. Next base: position 257,622,939 of record CM038682.1, on the reverse strand, counting down.
GTTTTATTGCTGTCGAAATGTCTTGTAGTCCGGGATTCCGAGATGATCGGGTCTTCCCAGTAGAAGGAATATCCTTCGCTGACCGTGAGAGCTTATAATGGGCTGTTGGGACACCCTGCAGGTATTATCTTTCAAAGCCGTGCCCGCGGTTATGAGGCAGATGGGAATTTGTTAATGTCCGGTTGTAGAAAACCCGAAGTTGACCTTGATTAAAATACACATCAATCAAGTGTGTAACGTGATGGTCTCTTCTCGGCGGAGTCCGGAAGTGAACACGGTGTTGGAGTTATGTTTGACGTAAGTAGTTCAGATCACTTCTTGATCGCTACTAGCTTCACGATCGTGCCTTGCTTCTCTTCTCGCTCTCTTTTGCGAATGTAGCCATCATATATGCTAGTCGCTGCTGCAGCTCCACCTCACAACTCTGTCCTTCCTATAAGCTTAAATAGTCTTGATCTCGCGGGTGTGAGATTGCTGAGTCCCCGTGACTCACAGATTCTACCAAAACAGTTGCAGTGCCGACGATGCGGTCAGGTGGCGCAACCGAGCTCAAGTGGGAGTTCGACGAGGAACGTGGTCGTTACTATGTGTCTTTTTCCTCGATGATCAGTAGTGGAGCCAGCTTGGGACGATCGGGATCTGTGTAGCATTTGGGGTAGTCTTCTTTCATTTTGGTTCCGTAGTCGGACCTTGAGTGTAATCTGAATGATGGATGTTTATTTATGTATTGTGTGAAGTGGCATCGTAAGCCAACTATGTATCTCTTTCCTTATGTATTACATGGGTTGTGTGAAGATTACCTCACTTGCGACATTGCTTTCAATGCGGTTATGCCTCTAAGTCGTGCTTCGACACGTGGGAGATATAGCCGCATCGAGGGCGTTACACCCATGTAGGTATTGAAAGTGCAACTCACTCCAAAGGATTGCTCCAAAAGATCTACATCAACATTGAGCATCCACATCTTCAACACCTACATGAAGTCATCATCGACAAAACCCAAGGTTAGTTTATCCCTCTAAGGGGGGATCTCACATCTAGGGGGAGCTTAACTCTATGAATTAAGTCAAAGAAAATCTAATGGTGTGAACACATAAATGCTTTATGTAAAAGTGGTAACCCCACTTGAGCTTAAACGATGAGTATGACCTATGATCAAATGTTCTCATTTGACTCCTAAGCCAATATACTCATATATAGATGACCTAGTCATCGCCGATTGTTTGATAGATGCTAGAATTGGTTGTGCATGCTTTGTCACATATTTCATTTTTCATTTTATTGTGTGAGCATGTTGGATGCATATTTTACTCATTTGAGGACATCCACTTGTTGTTTTGATTGATTGGCTTCTTTTTCTTTGGCCAAGTGGATGGACAAGAATGCCTAAGAACCTTCTCTAGCTATCCATGCTTTTCTCGTCTCAAACTCTATTCATGCTACATCACAAAATTTGATCAAGTCAGATTCGAACCACTCTGTGTGAGGAGCACTCGGAGTCCCCGATTCGTCATAGACTTAAACTACCAGAACTTCTTTGTGATTTTCGGTCTGACCGATTCCTCCATTTCGATCATACCGAGATCACTAAGTCGATCTAGGTTTTCAATCTCGGTGCAACCGATTTGAACTTATTGGTCACACCGAGTTGCTGTAACTATTAACAGTTATGCATCTCGGTGCCACCGAGTTGTTCCACTCGGTCACACCGACGGTGTCGGGCTATATATTCTCACAGGCAAATTTTGGAAAACTTTCTCTGAAACTCCTTGCCCACGCATAGCTCGCTCTGCCTACTAGGTCTACGGATCGTCGACCTCGTCGCCAGCCGCCTCCTGTCGCTGGTCTCCGCCACCGTCAACGGAATTCTTCTCCGCCGTTGCCGCCGTAGCGAGTTCACAGCCGAACTAGGGTATGAACTCGATCACAGTGCTATCTGATGAAGTCATATACCTAGGGTAGGGTCATGGACCTGTCCAAGACACCCTCCCCAAGGACATCTCTAGAAGAAACTACCTTCAATGACCGGAAGAGTTCCACTAGACCAAGCGGAAGACACTCGACCATGAAGCCAACCACTCGACCACCGTGAGATCCAAAGCCACCTGCATGTAAACGGTCGGTCCTTAAGTAGCTTTTATGGTCATCATAGCACTTTATGTGGGCGTTACCAGTAACCCCCTATCTTAATGTACCTTTAACCCTGCATAAATGAGGGGCGGAGGGGTCTGGCGAACTCTATATAAGCCACCCCCTCCTCAGTGTCAAGGGTTCGCACCTCTGTAACTCATACGCACATAATACAGTCGACTGCCTCCGGGCTCCGAGACATAGGGCTATTACTTCCTCCGAGAAGGGCCTGAACTCGTAAACATCTTGCGTATACAACTACTCCATAGCTAGGATCTTGCCTCTCCATACCTACCCCCATTCTACTGTCAGGCTTAGAACCACGACAGTTGGCGCCCACCGTGGGGCAGGTGTCTTACCGACTTGTTGGAGAAGTTGCATTTTTTCCGATCCCATTCATCATGGTTTCCGGCGGAGTTTTGGTTGAGGGCCGCGCGATCCGTCTCGGCGCGCTCACGTTCATCACCGACGACTCCGCTTGGTTGCAGGAGGCTCCACTCGATGTTGACGCACTCCCCATCGGCGGGGCGACGCACTTACGCGCGTGCGTCCGTGACGTCCTCCTGTGGCAGTCGTCGGCCCAATATCGGTCGGCTCTTGTGCCGTCCTCCCTCCCGGTCTCGCGCCGGTGCAAGCGCTCCGGTCGATCGAGGCTTCAGCGGTGGGTGAGGCACGCGGTGGCCCGCCAGTCGGCCACACCCCAAGTCGCGGAAATCGAGCCCGACGAATCTCTCTACGGCATCTTCGATCTGTCGACTGGCTCCGCAGAGACTGCATCCAAGTGCGACAGCAGCGATCCAGCGGCGAAGGTTCTGATGGTCGACGGACCATGCAGTCCTCCTGGTTTCCCCCGCACCAACGGAGGCGTTGGCGGAGGCGAGCCGGCGCAGGCTCATGAAGAGTACCAACCCGAGCCCCTCACTTCGCTACAGAGGGAAGAGCTCCGCCGCCGGAACATGGATGCGCTTCACACTCCTATCGTTGGAGAAACCCCCGAGGCCCGCGCCATAGAAGATGCGCGTTTGGCCAACTTGGCTGAGCGCACTCGACTGGAAAATCTCCAGCGAGTGCTCGGATTTAACGAGCGCAATAACGGGTCCCGCTCGCCCGCCGACGCCAACTCTTTCCACAACCGATTTAGGTATACTGAACTCCCATTCATAATCTAGCAGCTGCAGCCCGTATAGCATAGTCCATTCAGCCTTCCCAGTCGGAGGCTGGCAGGGGCTTACTCCAGATCAGAGATTTGCTCCGGGCAGCAGGAGATCAAAATTCAGTTGTATCGCAGTCGCGGAACAGGATTCACAGCAGATCCGTCGCTGCGAATACAGTCCAGTCGGCACATAGCCGAAGATCGCTCCCGAGGCGTGAGGGACATGGAGGCCGGCGTGATCAGTATGAGGACCGATTCGATCATGATGATCGACGTCGAGTGCCCACTCCTCCCCCAAGGGGTGGGTCATATGCGCCTCGGCATCAAGATGACAGACGCAAGCACAGTGTTGGGCGAAGGATTCCAGTCGACCCCAGGGAACCAGGCTTTGATGCGAGATCCGGCATTGTTCAAGGTCTGGTCGATAGGAACAGATCTAACCGTGAAGGTCATGACAGAAATGCGCCCATTAGCGGCAGAGTACACGTCTCGGGACCAGAGTGTTTTAGCAGAGCCATCAGAGCCGCGGTGATTCCTCCCAACTTCAGGTTGGCGACTGGAGTCAGTAAGTTCACTGGTGAGTCCAAGCCGGATACCTGGCTTGAGGACTGCCGAGTGGCTATCCAGATTGGCGGCGGCAATGATGAAGTGGCCATGAAATACCTGCCTCTTATGTTAGAGGGATCGGCCAGAGCATGGCTGAATCAGTTAGCATCCAGCAGCATTTACACTTGGGAAGATCTTGCCCGAGCGTTTGTCAGGACATTTGAAGGAACTTTCAAGCGACCAGCAAGGTTGACAGAGTTGCAGTCGTGTGTGTAGAAGTCGAATGAAACTCTGAGGGATTAAATCCAGAGATGGATCACCTTGCACCACACAGTAGAGAATGTATCTGATCATCAGGCAGTCTGTGCCTTCAAGGAAGGAGTTAAGAACAGAGAGTTGAGTCTGAAATTCGGTCGGATAGGAGACATGACCCTGGGTCGAATGATGGAGATTGCCACCAAGTACGCCAATGGTGAAGAAGAGGATCGGCTACGGAGTGGCAAGTACAAGTCAGCCGCTAATGAAGCCGGTGGAGGGAACTCCAGTCGGAAACAGAAGCGGAAAGCCGAGCCAGCTGCTCCTGGAGAAGCCTTGGCCGTGACTCAGAAAGTTCAAGGGAAACCCAAGGACCTTGGAACCCCAAGAAAGTGAAAGACCAAGATGGAAATGATGTGTTGGACTTGCCATGTCACATTCACACGAAGAAAGATGAAGAGGGTAAACTCATTTAGCCAAAGCATACCACTCGACAGTGTCGGCTCTTGATTCAGAAGTTCCAGGGGAAGCAACTCAATGACAAGGAGAAGGAGTCGGACAAAGTTGAGGACAAGGAAGATAGTGACGGTGGATACCCCCAGGTCAATTCCATTCTGATGATTTTTGCTGACGTTGAAAGCAAAAGTCAAATGAAAGTTATCAACCGAGAAGTGAATATGGTCGCTCCGGCGACACCCAGTTACCTGAAATGGTTGCAGACCGCCATCACGTTCGACCAGTCTGATCACCCGTCACACATAGCCACCCCTGGGAGGCAAGCGTTGGTGGTCGACCCAGTCATCGAAGGCACTCGACTAACTAAGGTTTTGATGGATGGTGGCAGTGGCCTGAACATTTTGTATGCAGAGACGTTGAAAGGGATGGGCATTCCGATGTCCAGACTCAGCACCAGCAACATGAGCTTCCATGGAGTCATTCCTGGAAAGAAGGCTGAGTCACTCGGCTAAATTGCTCTCGATGTGGTTTTTGGTGACTACAAGAATTTTCATAAGGAAAAGTTGACCTTTGTGGTCGTGGATTTCCAGAGCGCTTATCACGCTATCCTGGGGAGGCCGGCATATGCGCGTTTCATGGCTCGACCATGTTATGTGTACCTCAAACTGAAGATGCAGGTCCCAAAGGTGTGATCACTGTCACTGGCAATCGGAAAAAGCAGAAGAGTGTTTCCAGCAAGGCTCTAAGATCGCTGATGCTTAGATGGCAGTGGTCGAGCTGCAAGAGTACCAGAAAACTGCAGACCCGAGTGATTTGTTGCGAGCCAAGAAGCCCGCCACGGAGTCAGCATTTCAGTCGTCCAGGGAGACGAAACCAATTCATATTCATCCGACTGATCCCAATGCAGCTCCGACTCACATCTCAACAACACTCGACTCCAAATAGGAAGAAGCGCTCATCCAGTTCCTCCGTGAGAACTCGGACATCTTTGCATGGAAGCCTGCTGACATGCTGGGTGTTCGCAGGGGACTGGCTGAGCATCGAGTACGAGTCGACTCAAAAGTTAAACCTGTCAAAGAACATCTTCGACGGTCCGCCGTCCAAAAGAGAAAGGCCATTGGCGAGGAGGTGGCTCGGCTCTTAGCAGCAGAGTTTATCCGAGAGATTTACCACTCCGAGTGGCTCGCCAATGTTGTCATGGTCCCTAAGAATGAAAATTCACTGCGCATGTGCATCGACTTCAAACATATCAATCGGGCCTGCCCGAAAGATCATTTTCCTCTCCCCCGCATCGACCAAATAGTCCACTCGACCGCGGGATGTGCGGTTGTCTTTCTTAGACGATATTCCGGTACCATCAGATCCGTCTCAGATGGACCCGACGAGATCAAAATAGCTTTCATCACTCCATTCGGTGCTTCGTTATGTCACCATGCCATTCGCCTCAAGAATGCCGGAGCCACGCTCATGAGGATGATTCGAAGTGTTTACTCACTCAAATCAGTCGGAATGTGGAAGCATACATGATTGACATTGTGGTCAAGTCACGGAAAGGTTACGACCTGTTGACCGACCTTGCTGAAACATTTGCCAATCTCGTGAGGTACGATATCGCTTAATCCATCAAAGTGCACATTCGAGTTCCCGGCGGAAAGTTACTCGGTTTTCGCTTCGAACGAGGAATCGACGCTAACCCGAAAAAGTTGGCACTATACTCCAATGAAACGCCCCGTGCGTGTGCACGATGTCCGAAGCTTCTTTGGATGCTTGGCGCTTTAAGTAGATTCATCTCTCGCCTCGGTGAAAAGGCATTGCCTCTTTACCGACCGATGAAGAAGTCGACAAGTTCGAGTGTACTCTGAAGCGATGCAGCGTTTGCGAGCTCAAAGCTCGCTCTCCACCCACCGGTGCTTGCTACCCCAATCAGCAAGGAGCCGTTGCTGCTTTACATTGCAGCCACATGACAAGTCGTCGATCTGATTTACGGTCGAAAGGAAGAGGAAGGAAAGGCCTTCAAAGTTCAGCGCCCAAAGATATTATCTTTACAAGTATTAACCCGTCAAAGCAAAGATACCCTCATTATCGAAGCTTGTGTATGGTATTTATATGACCGCCAAGAAGGTTGCTCATTACTTCTCGATCATTCCATTACGATCGCCGTGACGCCCATTATCGAGATTTTGCACAACAGAGACGCAATTGGTCGAGTGGCGAAATGGGCGATTGAACTTCTTCCCTTGTTATCAAGTTTGAGGCAAAGAAAGCCATCAAGTCCCAAGCAATAGCAGATTTCATCGCCGAGTGTATTGAACAACGATTACCGACTCAAGTTCACTCGAGCATCGGACTATGTTCTTTGATGGTTCCAAGATGCTGAATGGTTCCGTCTTTGGGGTAGTATTGGTTTCCCCGAGGAGATAAGCTCAGATATGTGCTCCGAATCACTTTGATTCTTCCAACAATGAAGCAGAATACGAAGCAATCGTTGTATGGGTTGCGTATCGCCATTTCACTCGGCGTCCGTCGCCTCATGGTTTATGGCGACTCAGATCTAGTGGTTAATCAGTGATGAAGGAGGGGGCGTCGAAGTCCAGCCATGACTGGTTACCGTAATGCAAATGAGGATGCTAGAGAAGAAGTTTGAGGGGTTAGAGCTCCATCATATACCCCGACTGAAAAATCAAGCTGCTGATGATTTGGCGAAAATAGGGTCCAAGAGGGAAGCCATTCCCAGTGATGTGTTTTTGGAGCACATCCACACACCATCGATTCCAGAGGGTCCTTTCACTGAAGAAGCTCCACAGCCAAAAAGTGCCACTGATCCGACTGAAGTTGAGGTCCCAGCGGTGGTCGACTTGATCATGGAAGTCGTGGTCATCACTCCCTACTGGACAGTACCGTACATTGCGTATATTCTGAGGAAAGAGCTCCCGGAGAACGAAGAAGAGGCTCGACAGATCATCCGCCGATCCAAGGCCTTTACTGTGATCAAGGGATAGTTATTCAGAGAAAGCGTGACTGGAGTCAGCCAGAAATGCATAACGCCAGAAGAAGGTCAGATAATTCTTGATGATATCCACTCGGGGACCTGTGGTCACCATGCGTCCTCTCGGACCATCGTGGCTAAAGCATACCGAGCGGGATTTTACTGGCCAAAAGAAAATTAAATGGCAAAGGAAATAGTCGACAATTGTGAAGGATGTCAGTTCTACTCCAATATGTCACACAAACCCGCCTCAGCATTGAAGACCATTCCCCTCGTCTGGCCTTTCGCTGTTTGGGGGTTGGATATGATTGGAACACTGAGAATTGGCAGGAGCGGTTTCACTTATTTGCTTGTGGCAGTCGACAAGTTTACGAAGTGGATCGAAGCTAAACCTATCAAGAACCTTGATGTGTGCACTGCTATCAGTTTCATCAGAGAGTTGATATTGAGATATGGAGTTCCGCACAGCATCATCACTGACAATGGGTCAAACTTCGATTCCGACAAGTTCAAAGCCTTTTGCGCCTCTCAGGGCACGCGAGTCGACTATGCTTCAGTTGCTCAACCCCAGTCGAATGGACAAGCAGAACAAGCAAATGGTCTAATTCTCAAAGGACTGAAACCTCGACTGATGCGTGATCTCAAGCATGCAGCAGGAGCGTTGGTCGACGAACTTCCATCGGTTCTTTGGGGATTATGGACCACTCCTAATCGGTCGACTGGGAGAACTCCATTATTTATGGTCTATGGAGCTGAAGCAGTTCTGCCGAGTGACCTGCTTCACAATGCGCCCCGAGTCGAACTCTACTCTGAAGCTGAAGCGGAGCAAGCCCGGAAAGATGCAGTCGACCTCCTTGAAGAGGAGAGAGAGATGGCCCTGATCCGCTCGACCATGTATCAGCAGGACTTGCGTCGATTCCATGCTATAAATGTGAAGAGCCGAGCCTTTCAAGAAGGGGACTTGGTCCTCCGAGTGGATCAACAGAAACCACACAAGCTCGCTCCCACTTGGAAAGGTCCCTTCATCGTCACCAGAGTTCTCCACAATGGAGCTTATCATCTCTACAACATCAAACGCCAGATTGATGAGCCTCGAGCCTGGAATGCGGAGCTGCTCCGCCCCTTTTACACTTAAGAACTCACTCGGGTGAGATGTAATAAAAGTACCTCTGTAGTTTGGTTATCAAAGACAAGAATGTTATAATTCTCCTAGTGATTGTTATTACTTTTCGTTTACATAAGAAATTTCCCCCAGTGGGTGGCTTAGCCGCGAACCCGTTTCGCCTAAGTTTGTAAAAAAAACCCTGCCGAGTGGAGAGCCAGCCTCCCACTCGGGGGCTTGGCTGCGAATCCGTTTCGCCTAAGTATCTGAAAATCCTACCGAGTGGCGAGCCAGCCTCCCACTCGGGGGCTTAGCTGCAGTCCAAGTACTCGCCTAAGTTTGAAAATCGTACCGAGTGGCGAGCCAGCCTCCCACTCATGGGCTTAGCTGGAGTCCAAGTACTCGCCTAAGTTTGAAAATCCTACCGAGCGGCGTGCCAGCCTCCCACTCGGGGGCTTAGCTGCAGTCCAAGTACTCGCCTAAGTTTGAAAATCCTACCGAGTGGTGAGCCAGCCTCCCACTCGGGGGCTTAGCTGCGGTCCAAGTACTCGCCTAAGTTTGAAAATCCTACTGAGTGAGGAGCCAGCCTCCCATTGGGGGCTTAGCTGCAGTCCAAGTACATGCCTAAGTATTTAATACAATGTATGCTTTGCAAGGACCACAAGGTATAGATCAACTGTTGCCTTTCCCTTCAGAGTTACGACACAAAATCCTCCCCGGAGGCTTAGCTGCAGTCCAGTACTTGCCTAAGTTTGAAAAATCCTACCGAGTGCAGAGCAAACCTCCCACTCGGGGGCTTAGCTGCAGTCCAGTACTCGCCTAAGTTTTAAAAACCCTACCGAGTGGAGAGCAAACCTCCCACTCGGGGGCTTAGCTGCAGTCCAAGTACTCGCCTAAGTTTTAAAAACCCTACCGAGTGGAGAGCAAACCTCCTACTCGGGGGCTTAGCTGAAGTCCAAGTACTCGCCTAAGTATCCGAAAATCCTACCGAGTGGAGAGCCAACCTCCCACTCGAAGGCTTAGCTGCAGTCCAGTGCTCGCCTAAGTTTTAAAAACTCTACCGAGTGGAGAGAAAACCTCCCACTCGGGGGCTTAGCTGCAGTCAAGTACTACACCGAGTATCCGAAATCCCACTTGAGTGGAGAGCGATCCTCCCACTCGGGGGCTTAGCTGCAGTCCATTACTCGCCTAAGTACGAAATTCATCCCGATCCGCAAGGACGATGAGGTGCAGGTCGACTGTTACCTTCTCCTTCGGAGCTGTGCCACAAGTACAACGTGCGCTCCCTCCCGATCCGCAAGGACGACGAGGTGGAGGTCGACTGTTACCTTCTCCTGCGCCTGCGAGTACAATGAAGTGTAGGTCGACTGGATTTTCCACCTCAGAGCTTCATCTCAAACATTGAAGCATAATCCGAGTGAAGAACAAAGTTTACTCGAAGGCAAGCAAAAGCATATTTCGACGATGAGTAAAGTTTGGATAACATCCTAAGGATGGAGAAGTACCCAGGCCTCAAGCCTGTTAAAGTTTATCGGTTACAGGATTACTCGGCATTCCGAGGCAAATTTAAGATGAATCATAGAAGTTTTTACCCTCGGTGGAGGATCGGAAGGCGCGATTTAACTGGTCCAGGTCGATCCCATCAGCGATTCGGGTGGCAGCACCAATGAAAGTCTCCATGAAAGATCGGAAGTCGTTGTCGTGGAATTAACACGTCAGATGTCCTTAGTATCAGGACTTAGTCGCGAGGCCAACGCATCTATGTGGTAGCTTGAGAGGGGTTGAGCGGAATCGAGAGACGCAAGACAAGACAGGGATTTAGACAGCTTCGGGCCCCGGGAAACATCATCCGGTAAAAACCCTACATGCTGTTTGAGGCTAGGTCTCATTATCATCACGAGGGAGTCACCATAAACCGGCTATCCTATTTGTGTCTAGCCCTAAGATTGTTTCTTCTTGCTTGTAGCTTGTCCCTCTTTGGGGAGCCCTACCCCTCCTTATATATGTTGAAGAGGCGGGTTACATGTAGAGTCCAACTCGGACTTAAGACTTAACTATTCTAACTTATCGCCATGGGCTTCTTAACATCTTGGGCTTCATAACGTCTTGGGCTTCATAACCCCTGGCAACCCAGTTATCACTGTTTGCCGGTTTAACATTGTCTGCCGGTTTAACATTGTCCGCCGGTTTAACATTGTTTGCCGGTTTAACATTGTCTGACTTAACTCCTGCCGGTTTACCACCTGCCGGTTTACCGTCTGTCATAGCCATCTATCCTAACTGTCTGTCTTACCTGTCCGCCGGTTTAACATCCGCCGATTTACCAAGTCCCAGCCGGTTTACAACTCCGGCCGGGTCATACCGTGGGGTATATCCCCGACATTAGCCCCTAGTTTAATTTGGATTTATCCATGTTAAACTGATCCCGATCCTCTTTAAATCCTTGTCATTTCCTTCCAGAAAATCCGGGTCAATAGGCCAGCTTCATAATTAATTTGCTGACATTGGTTTGTCATAGAGAAATATTGTGAAGAATAACTCCTTTAACTCAGCTCCTAATGCTTAAAAACAATATTGGTCCTTGAAATACTCATCTGATCTTCAGCCGGTTTAAGGACGTAGAACTTGCCGGTTTATCATTGCCAAGATCACCGGTTTATAAATATTGATAGCACCGGGTCATACTTGTAGTTACCATCCAGCTTGAAAATATACCTCTTATATACCTATCACTTATAGCCCCCAAGTCTTAAGAAGGTAGCATAGCAATATCTTAAGACTTGCTTCAATATAAATATCACAATCTTGAAGAAATCCAGGTTGTTCATCTCAATCACTAGTCAGAATTGAGTATTCCACATATGTAGCCCCCAAGTGTCGGGTTGTCATGCTTGCAACAAACTGGGACTTGATATACACTTCAATGAAAATAACATCATATGATATAACCCCCATCATGGGGCTTGAATCCACGTCCACAAGGTTAAGAGCCTTGTTCTTTACCAACTGGGCAATATATCCTTCAATATAATGGATAAAAAGCTTTGTACCTTGAATTGTTGGTAGGAGCAATTGGTAGCCCCCAAGGGCCGGTTCATTATAATGTGATGAGTCGGGTCTTCAATAATATGAGCAAAAAAATGACTTTGCATTAGCCCCCAAGTGTCATGGTGCATGCTTGCAGCGACATGAGACTTGCATATTTGATGTAATCTCAACTTAAATAATGTAGCCCCCAAGTGCCGGGTTGTAAGCCTGTAGCAACTCGGGACTATGCCTTCAATTCTAGAATAAATCATATCCTATTGACAATATGATAGCAATTGCGCTAAAGCGACTTTGGAAACCTTAACCATAATACTGGTTATTGATAACCATAATAGAAATCCAGCCATGTTGGCTATTTGAAGATTTGAATAATATAATCCAATGATTTATGAGCGCATGATTCCAATGGCGCAATCCAAATATATGCTGGCGACTTATAGTCAAAACCAGACCGGGCTGATAGTCCCCGGATTATGATTTAATCGTGTTCCGTCAATCTGTAACTGACAGTTGAACCGGATTTAATAATATTGGTTGAAAACGCAACAGAAAAAATACTTTATCAAAAGAAAAACATAAGCAAAGGCAAAGATAAAACCATTTGCAAAAAGAGGCTTTACTGAGCCGATCAGATGGTGTTATCATGGTCGGACACGACCAAGCTCCCAATAAGGTGTAGCTATGGTTCAAGTCAGCCAGGTCCCCAACTGAAACCGTGGCATTATGCCGATCAAGTGGCGTGGCAATGGTTCGGGTTCGACCAAGCCCCAAGTGACTCTATGGCCTTAGGCCGATCAAGAGGCGCCACCGGTTCAGACTTGACCATGTCCCTGTGATCCGGTGGCTTTCGCCTATCAAAAGGTGTTGCATTGGTTCGATACCACCAAGCCCCCAAGTGATACCGTGGCATTGCGCCGATCAAGAGGTGTGACTATGGTTCAGACATGACCAAGCCCCAAGTGATCAATAATATGATAAGCCAATAAGGCATGATACCCATGTCGAACCACGCATCATGGCAGCAGTCCTCTTTGGCACCCTTTAACTTTTGCAAGAGATAAATCCTTCTTGAACCGGATTTTGAACCGGATTTGAGAGCTTCAAAGCTTGTGGGAGATATCTTCCCCTTGAGCCGGATTTTAAACCAGAATCCCTCTTTTTAAGCCGGAAATTTTCTGACGGCCTTTAAATTTGCACCAATATGGCGGTTTAGGGTCCTGCATTAGACAACTTTGCAGGCCAAAGTAATTGCTCTTTTAAAGAAGGCAATATACAATATAAAATATATTGGATGGATTTCACCTGATATATCATGCTAGGGGTTATTCATCGTGGAGTTGATGATCACCATGGTAAAGCTGAAATTAATGACGGCTGAGTTGGCCGCGGCGTTGTAAACCGGTGCGGACGAGCAGATCAATCGCAGGCGCGGTAAGCCGCGCAGACGGGCGAGTCAACCGGAGGCACGGTCCCGGAAATTTGATGTAAATCGAGCTGTACGGGTGGTGGTTTGTGCACAACCGTTCAACAGCAAGCTGGTGCAGACAGTGGTGCATGATGATGCTAACGCACACTCCATATGCACAGCATGGCACCACCTTTATAATAAATTATTGTCCTGCACACAAAAGTATACAGACCAAAGTAATTTCTCTTTGACAAAAACAATGTGTGCTAATAAACTTAGATGGATATCACCTGATGTTTGCAGATAGCAAACGGCTTTAGATGACGAATGATCCGTTCACCGCAACAGAGGCGGCGGCTTAACCCACTGCACCGGTCGGCTCAGACGGACCCTCCGGGTCATGTTTGACCCTCTTTTTTTGGTAGATAACTCCATATCCGAAGTATGCTGTCACTGACGATTCCTGTCGAGCGGATTAATCTGAGCTTTTGTTGTCATAACCGTGAGATCAGAAAACCAAAAATCCAGAATGGAGCCCTTTGTTTCCACGTGAGAGCTCCTGTATTGATTGATTGCCTTTGAACGTTACTTGATGCATATACAACGATGTTGGACGTATATAGTCTGTATACAGTGATTACATGACTGTGCTGCCGTTCTGTCTGTCATTGCTGCTGTCCTTAACCTGGATATCTCGCGCGGCTGTATGACTCCAGGGGCTTTGGCGGTTCGACGCCCGATCCATACGGCAGATAAGTGGGCAGCAAAACCCCCGGCCGTACACTTTGACATTGGAGAAATAAAAATAATGCCTGGCAACACCAACTGGAGAGCAACGTCGTTTTAAAGCGGCAGCAATGCGCGGCGTAACCTGGCCACGGAGGCAACGGCGGACGGCGAGGCAAACCACAGCAGAAGCAAACATGAGCAGATTCTCTTCTTCTAGATGAACATGAGCATATTCTGACGACTTGTTGCTATTGTGAATCGGCCGTGACAGCCGGACTGACAGAGGTAGTGGTCCAAAGTGAAGGCATGTCACAGCCGCGGAAACCGGTGAAGGCGACGATGGCTCGACAGCAGCCGGCAGAATCAGATGCTCTGGTTCGACGCATGGTCCATGCGGGCTGCAGCAGTGAACCGGCGCTGGCCGAAGCAAGCCAGATCACGGCCTCGGTGGTTCAAAAGCGCAAGTGCAGCTGAGGAGGCCCGCGGAGGTGCGACCAACGACAACCCGCGGGAACCCGCAGCATCGCAGGGCAAAGGACGATGACCCGCAGTGACGCCGGTGAGTCAGCGGGAGGAACATGGAAACCAGGGCGGTGCAGACGTGTAGAGGCCATAGTGATTTGGCGTATGAAAACAGAGCGGTGGTTCACCGGCGGGATGCCAGCAACTCGGACAAGAAGCACGGACGTAGAGGCGCGTGGCGGCGGGGCCGGCTTGAAGCCTCGACGGAGACGGCCACGAGGCCGGACGGCTTGATACGGTAGGCCACGGCGGCAGAGGCAGAAAACTGTAGGGTGAAGTCGCGGTGGCGGTAGAAGATACTGCGGGCGGTTGGCGCCCGGCTGCGGAGGCGAAGCGGGTGCTGTTCAGCTGTAACCCGGAGGGCAGCTCACGGCAGAGGTTGTGGGTTAACTCGGAAGATGAGCGGTCGGCAACTTCGAGGCGCAGCGGCGGCCTGGAGGTGAGGCGGGTGCTGTGTCGACGGAGGCCTGCCCGGGGGCGAGAAGGCCACGGCGTTTCAGCGAAGCGGCGCCGGTTTAAAGCAACAAGGCCGAATCAGCGAGGCGAGATGCTTTGTTTATTGCCTTCATGTACGGGGCGGGTCACGGTGGCGACTCGGACAGCCGCCAGCGCGGCGGACGGCGATTCGACTACAAAGTTGAAGACGGAGTCCGAATCTGGATCGTGTAGACCAACTTTGACCGTATGCTTGTTCAAAGAGACAAAATTTCCACCGGATGTGCTTTTTCCTCAACTGTCAAAGAAGCGTGCAGGAGCATAAGCGAGACCAGCCCGGCGCCTGTGGCAGCGAACTGCAGTGTGTGGCAGCAGGGTCAACCCGGGCGGCGCTGCCAGCCGGACGGAGTGGAGACGCCGCTGAGATGATGTAACGCCCTCGATACGGCTATATCTCCCACGTGTCGAAGCACGACTTAGAGGCATAACCGCATTGAAAGCAATGTCGCAAGTGAGGTTATCTTCACACAACCCATGTAATACATAAGGGAAAGAGATACATAGTTGGCTTACAGTCGCCACTTCACACAATACATAAATAAACATCCATCATCCAGATTACACTCAAGGTCCGACTACGGAACCAAAATAAAAGAAGACTACCCCAAATGCTACACGATCCCCGATCTTCCCAACTGGCTCCACTATCGATCATCGGAAAAGACACATAGTAACGACCACGCTCCTCATCAAACTCCCACTTGAGCGCGGTTGCGTCATCTGCACTGGCATCGTCGGCACCTGCAACTGTTTTGGTAGAATCTGTGAGTCACGGGGACTCAGCAATCTCACACCCGTGAGATCAAGACTATTTAAGCGTAAAGGAAGGACAGAGTTGTGAGGTGGAGCTGCAGCAAGCGACTAGCATATATGGTGGCTACAAACGCAAAAGAGAGCGAGAAGAGAAGCAAGGCACGGTCGTGAAGCTAATAGCGATCAAGAAGTGATCCTGAACTACTTACGTCAAACATAACTCCAACACCGTGTTCACTTCCCGGACTCCGCCGAGAAGAGACCATCACGGTTACACACGCGGTTGATGTGTATTTTAATTAAGGTCAACTTCGGTTTTCTACAACCGACATTAACAAATTCCCATCTGCCTCATAACCGCGGCACGGCTTTGAAAGATAATACCCTGCAGGGTGTCCCAACTTAGCACATTATAAGCTCTCATGGTCAACGAAGGATATTCCTTCTCTCGAAGACCGGTCGATCTCGAATCCCGGACTACAAGACATTTCGACAGCAATAAAACAAGACCAGCAAAGCCGCCCGAATGTGCCGACAAATCCCGATAGGAGCTGCACATATCTCGTTCTCAGGGCACACCGGATGAGCAGTCCGTACAACTAAAACCCGACCTCAAGTTTCCTTGAGGGGGCGCTCTAGTTTGGGCCAACACTCAGGGGACCATTGGCCCGGGGGGTTAAATAAAGATGACCCTCGGGCTCGCGAAAACCCGGGGGGGAAAGGCTTAGGTGGCAAATGGCAAAACCAAAGTTGGGCCTTCTTTGGAGGAGTCTTATTCAAAGCGAACTGTCAAGGGGTCCCATAAATCACCCAACCGTAAGGAATGCAAAATCAAGGAACATAACACCGGTATGACGGAAACTAGGGCAGCAAGAGTGGAACAAAACACCAGGCATAAGGCCGAGCCTTCCACCCTTTACCAAGTATATAGATGCATTAATTAAACAATAGATATATTGTGATATCCCCAACAAGTAAACATGTTCCAACAAGGAACAACATCTCCATGTTCCAACAAGGAACAAACTTCATCTTCACCTGCAACTAGCAACGCTATAAGAGGGGTTGAGCAAACAGGTAACATGGCCAAACAACGGTTTGCTAGGAAAGGATGGTTAGGGGCTCGACATGGCAATATGGGTGGCATGATAAGCAAGTGATAGGCATCGCAGCATAGGCATAGCAAAAGAGCGAGCATCTAGCAAGCAAAGATAGAAGTGATTTCGAGGGTATGGTCATCTTGCATGCAAAGTCCTCAGAGTTGTCGAAAGCTTGATCCTCGTAAGCGTTCTCAATAGGTTCCTCATTCACGTACTCGTCTCCCGGCTCTACCCAAAGTAAGAACACAAACAATGGAACCACAATAAATCACGGTGCAATGCACAAACCACATGATGCAAAACATGGCATGATATGCGAGATGTGATATGCAATGCATATGCGTGCTCCGGAAGGAAAATGATGAACCAGGCATCAACTTGGCAAACCAAGTATGCCGCTGGAATGGTGAGATGATTTCGGTTGAAATCGATATAAAGATCACCGGAATCGGATGCACGGTTTGCAAATGACAAGCAAAACAAGAATGGCACAAATCTGCCATTAACAGCATGATACCACTTAGCAAGCAACAAGAAATTAAGCTACTGCACCCAAACGTACCAACAAAGCATATGGCAGTGATCTACTCAAGATGCTTGACAAAAGATGAACACTGAGCTACGGCTAAATCACATCATAACAGGTCCAAACAAGCATGGCAAAAGTGCAAAACATATCAGCTTCACAGACTTGGAGAAAATACTGAACATGGCAGAATCAGCATCAGGAAGCAATGTTCAGAGCAAGCAAATGACATGCTATAGGAACTTATAATAGCAAAACAAGGCATGTCAGGAATCTACTCAAAGCATAGAACAAAAGTCCCTTACTGACAATGAGCCAAAAAGGATCAGAAGATATGATGGCACCCACGTAAACATAGCAAGTTTCGTTAACACATTCAGCAACAGGGCATGACAAAAACAGATAACAAGTAGGCATCTTCGCGAGCTCGATGCACTCACTACAGAGCATTAAAAGATAAACTAAGCATACATCCATCAAGAAGACATGGCATAGAAGTTATACATGGCAAGAATAACATCATAGCATACACGGATCACTACAACAACCTTAGCAAAACTGAATAACATGTAAACAATCTGCCAGGATACATTTTATAGCAAAAGTAGAGCTCGATTGACTCAAGCTATGACACTCCATAATTGAAAACAAGGGCATGGATGGATAGAGAATAACCATATGTTCAAAACATCCTTACTGAAGTATCTCAAAATATGCATGGATCTCTCGGTAGCATCAAGTTAACATGGCATAAAAATATCAGCAAAACAGGGGCTGAAATCAGCAACATCATGAAGCCTTGTTTGCATGCTTGTGCTAGTCACCACAGAGATCACAAAAATACATGGCATACACCCCTGTAAAGATGGCATGGCATATTACAAAACACATGTAGGACTCAAGTTCATAGGGTGCACACATCAATCATGGCAAAAATGACAAAAGTGCATGTTCTGATAATAATCTGAAACTAACATCACGTAGCCCTCTTCTAACAGCATTTCGGGCATCAAGATGAGCTCAAATGAAAATGATGCAATGGAATGAAATGATCTACTCTTCGAGGCGAACAATTCGGTATGCTACACGCCCGAAACGGAGCCACGGGTGCAAGGTTATGATGCGACGAAAATGCAACAAAATATGACAGATGAAATGACTGAGAGGAAAACGGGGCTCGGGGGAAAGTCAACCTTCTCGGGGTCCGATCGGATCTGGCGCGCGCTTCGAGGATCACTGGCCGGAGGGGCGCGGCTGCCGGAGCGGGAGGAAGGAGAGGCCGGGGCCGAGCCGGAGGAGGAGGGGCTGCCGGAGGGGAAGCCGCGGCGCCGGGCGGCGCGGCGGCGGGGGAGGCGGCGGCGACGAGGGGGCGGCGGCGCGGGCGGCGGTGGCGGGCGACGGGCGCGGTGGCGGCGGGCGGCGGCGGGTCGGGCGCGGGTGGTGGGCGCGGGCGCGGGCGCGACTGGCCGGAGGGTTTCCCTGGCCTCGCGGCTATGCGGCGGCGCGGCGGCGCGGGCGCGCTTACGTGGGCGCGGCCATGGCCGGCAAGCGCGGCAGACGGGTTCGCTCCGTCGGGACGTGTCCGGGGCGCGGAGAGGAGCGGGCTAGGGTAGGGTAGGAATGATCCGGATTTGGAAATGGGGGGTCTTTAAATAGAGGTAGAGGAGGCTAGGAGCTCCAAATTGAGCACGGTTTTCGCCACACGATCGTGATCCGACGACGGAGAGCATGGAAGGGACTTAGATGGGTTATTGGGCTGTTTTGGAGGGTGTTGAGCTGCAACTTAAAAGGGCCCTTTGCGAGAGTGGTTAACTGCTGAGTACCAAACGAGCTCCAAATGACCAAACTTGACAGTGGTCTACCGTGGTGTACCAAGGCCACTTGACAAACCTCGGTCCATTCCGAGAAAGTTTAGTACCCGCTCACGGAAAAACGTAAAAGGGGACGCCGGGGAACATAGGAGTGCCGGATTGCAAAACAGACAACGGGGAAAATGCTCGGAATCATGAGGCGAACACGTATGCAAATGAGATGCACATGATGACATGATATGAAAAGCATGACATGGACAAAATGCAAAAATGAAGAAAACCCAACCATGGAGGGAATATTATATCACAATGCCGAAAATGGCAATAGTTGGAGTTACAAATATGGAAAGTTACATCCGGGGTGCTACAACACTCCACCACTACAAGAGGATCTCGTCCCGAGATCTAGGACTGAAAGAACTCCGAATATTCGGAACGAAGGTGATCCTCGCGCTCCCAGGTGGCTTCTCGGTCGGAATGGTGTGACCACTTCACTTTCAGGAATTTGATTGACTTGTTGCGAGTCTTGCGCTCGATTTCTTCAAGAATAGCAACGGGGTGCTCATGATAAGAGAAATCTTCTTGGAGGTCAATTTCTTCGAAGTTGATAGTGCGCTCAGGAGTCTTGAAGTACTTGCGAAGCTGTGACACGTGAAACACATCGTGCACATTCGCGAAGCTGGACGGAAGCTCAAGTTGATAGGCGAGATCGCCTCTTTTGCCAATGATCTTGAAAGGACCCACGATCTAGGGGCAAGCTTCCCTTTGATACCGGGTTGACGAGTGCCTTTCATTGAGAGACGCGAGGTAGACATGGTCTCCGATTTCAAAAGCCACATCACGGTGCTTGTCATCATAATAGCTTTTTGGCGCGATTATGCTGCTTTGAGATTCTCACGAATGAGTTTGCACCTTTCTTCGCTTCGTGATCAAGTCGCTGCCAAGAAGTTGGCGCTCACCTGTCTCGGACCAATTGAGAGGAGTACGACACTTTCGCCATAGAGAATTTCGAATGGGGCCTTGCCCAACTCGCTTGGAAGCTGTTGTTGTAGGAGAACTCGGCATATGGAAGACAATATTCCCACTTCATTCGAAGGAAATGACACAAGCCCCGAGCATGTCTTCAAGGATTTGATTGACTCGCCGACTTGGCCACTTGTTTGAGGATGGAAAGCTGTCTTTGAAACGAATGTTGGTGCCCATGGCCTTCAAAATAATCCCAAAACTTGGAGGTGAAGATGCTGCCACGGTCTCAAGAGATCACTTGTGGAATGCCGCAAGGAGACAATCCTCGAGGTGTATAGTTCTGCCAACCGAGCTGCTGTGATGGATTCTTTGATAGGAAGAAAATGAGCCACTTTAGTAAGCTTGTCAATGACAACGAAGATAGCATCATTTCCACGCTTGGACTTTGGAAATCCAGTCACGAAGTCCATTTCAATATGATCAAACTTCCATTCTGGAATAGCAAGAGGTTGGAGGAGACCAGCTGGTCGTTGGTGTTCTGCTTTCACTCTTCTGCAGACATCACACTCATTCACGAATTGAGCAATTTCTCGCTTCATTCGAGTCCACCAATATGACTGCTTGAGGTCATGGTACATCTTTGTACTTCCGTGATGAATGGATAGAAGTGAATTGTGTGCCTGCTCATAATGACTTTACGAGATCACCCTTTGGAACCACAATCCGTCCTCGAAGAAAAGAGTATCTTTGTCGCCAATGTGGAAGCACTTGTACTTGAAATGCCCTTGTCGATACCACGCTTCACCTTTTTCACCATGGTATCCAGGAGTTGAGCCTCACGGATTTGGTCTTCCAAAGTAGGAGAGACTATGAGGTTGGCAAGAAAGCCTTGAGGAACAACTTGAAGATTCAGCTTGCGAAAGCTTCACAGAGATCCGTTGGAAGGGCTTGAGGATTAAGCTGTTGCAATAAGCCTTCCTGCTCAAAGCATCTGCAATCACATTGGCCTTGCCCGAGTATATTCAATACTTGGGTTGTACTCTTGAATCATTTTGACCCATCGAGTTTGCCAGAGGTTGAGGTTAGGTTGAGTGAAGATATACTTGATACTCTTGTGATCGGTGAAAATGTCCACTTTCCTTCCCAACAAGAGATGTCTCCATGTTATCAATGCATGGACAACTGCCGCCAACTCAAGATCGTGAGTGGGGTAGTTCTTTTCGTTGGGCTTCAGCTGACGAGAGGTATAGGCCACAACTCTATTCTCTTGCATTAACACAGCACCGAGACCTTGAAGAGAAGCATCACAGAAAACTTCGAATGGCTTGGATTCATCAGGAGGAGTCAAGACAGGAGCTGTGACTAGCTTCTCTTTGAGAGTATTGAAAGAAACGTCACACTCAGGAGACCAGACATACTTCACATGCTTCTGGAGGAGGTTGGAAAGAGGCTTAGCAATCTTAGAGAAGTTCTCAACGAATCTTCGGCAATAGCTTGCAAGTCCAAGAAAACTGCGGAGCTGCTTGACATTCTGAGGAGGTTCCCAATTCACAAATGCGGACACCTTCTCGGGGTTAACAGCGATGCCCTTGGCGGAGATGATGTGACCAAGGTACAACACTTCATCAAGCCAAAATTCACATTTGGAAAACTTCGCATAGAATTGATACTCTCTGAGCTTGTCTAGCACCAATCGCAAATGTTTGGCATGATCCTTCTTATTCTTGGAGAAGACCAAAATATCATCAAGATAGACCAAGACGAATTCATTGGTGTAGGGGTTGAAGATGAAGTTCATCATCCGAGAGAATGTTGGAGGAGCATTGACAAGGCTGAAAGACATGACAGTATATTCATAAGAACCAAAGGTTGTTCTGAATGCTGTCTTGGGAATATCTTGTTCACGAATGCGAATCTGATGATAACCCATACGAAGGTCAAGCTTGGAGAACAATTTAGCACCTTTGAGTTGCTCGAAAAGCTCATTGATGTTGGGAAGTGGATACTTGTTCTTGATAGTCTTCTTATTCAATGGACGGTAATCGACGCACAGTCGGTCCGTGCCATCCTTCTTCTAGACAAAAAGAACACCACAACCCCAAGGAGATGAACTCGGTCTGATCAAACCCAGACGCTCTTGTTCATCGAGCAGCTTCTTCAATTCCTTCAGCTCATTAGGTCCAAGCTTGTATGAACGCTTGCAAACGGGTTCAGTGCCAAGCTCAAGATCGATAACAAATTCAACTGGCCGGTGAGGAGGCATTCCTGGAAGCTCTTCTAGAAAAACATCTTGGTACTCACAAACGACTGGAATCTGAGAGATAGCATCCAATTCGCCCTTCTCATTGAGAGAAAACAACCGAATTGTTTCATCACGAGCGGCATAGATGATCACATCATTATAAGAGTGAGTCAATTGAATTTCCCTGGCAGCACAATCAAGCTGAGCTTTGTGCTGAGAAAGCCAGTCCATCCCGAGAATAAGATCAATATCCGAGTCACCAAGAACAATTGTGTAACGCCCCCGATGCGGCTATATCTCCCACGTGTCGAGGCACGACTTAGAGGCATAACCGCATTGAAAGCAATGTCGCAAGTGAGGTAATCTTCACACAACCCATGAATAATTTAATGGAGAAAGGTACATAGTTGGCTTACAATCGCCACGTCACACAGTACATAATTAAACATACATCATTCAGAGTACACTCAAGGTCCGACTACGGAACCAAAATAAAGAAGATATCCCAACTGCTAACACAGATCCCCGAATCATCCCAACTGGGCACCACTATCGATCATCCGAAACGAAACATAGTAACGACCACGTTCCTCGTCGAACTCCCACTTGAGCTCGGTGGAATCATCTGCACCGGCCTCATCGGAACCTCGCAACTGTGTTGAAGTATCCGTGAGTCACGGGACTCAGCAATCTCACACCCGCGAGATCAAGACTATTTAAGCTTTAGGAAGGAATAGTAGTAAAGTGGAGCTGCGACAGCGACTAGCATTTTATGGTGGCTACTTCGCAAAAGAGAGCGAGAAGAGAAGCAAAGCACGGTCGAGAAACTAGTATTGATCAAGAAGTGATCCTGAACTACTTACGCCAGCATAACTCCAACATCGTGTTCACTTCCGGACTCACGAGAAGAGACCATCACGGTTACACACGCCGTTGATGTGTATTTTAATTGAGGTCATCTTTGTGTTATCTACAACCGACATTAACAAATTCCCATCTGCCTCATAACCATGGGCACGGCTTTGAAAGATATTACCTGCAGGGTGTCCCAACTTAGCCCATTATAAGCTCTCACGGTCAACGAAGGATTATTCCTTCTACCGGAAGACCCGATCAATCTCGAATCCCGGACTACAAGACATTTCGACAGCAATAAAACAAGACCAGCAAAGCCACCCGACAGCCGACAAATCCCGATAGGAGCTGCACATATCTCGTTCTCGTGGCACATCCGGATGAACACTACGTACGGCAACCGAAGATGCCCCAAGTTGCCTCAGGGTGGCACCGCAAGTGGCTCTAGTTTGGACCAACACTCAGAGGAGCATTGGCCCGGGGGTTTAAAATAAGATGACCCTCGGGCTCGCGAAAACCCGGGGGAAAAGGCTTAGGTGGCAAATGGTAAAACCAATGTTGGGCCTTGCCGGACGAGTCTTATTCAAAGCGAACTGTCAAGGGGGTCCCATAAATCACCCAACCGTGTAAGGAACGCAAAATCAAGGAACATAACACCGGTATGACGGAAACTAGGGTGGCAAGAGTGGAACAAAACACCAGGCATAAGGCCGAGCCTTCCACCCTTTACCAAGTATATAGATGTGTTAAACAAAGCAGATATATATATATTGTGATATCCCCAACAAGTAAACATGTTCCAAAGAGGAACAACATCTCCATGTTCCAACAAGGAACAAATTCCAGCTTCACCTGCAACTAACAACGCTATACGAGGGGCTGAGCGAAGCGGTAACATAGCCAATCAACGGTTTGCTAGGAAAGGATGTTTAGAGCTGACATGGCAATATGGGTGGCATGATATAGCAAGTGGTAGGCATCGCAGCATAGGCATAGCAAAAGAGCGAGCAACTAGCATAGCAAAGATAGAAGTGATTTCGAGGGTATGATCATCTTGCTCGCAATGTTCTCGTGAGTTGTCGAAAGCTTGATCCTCGAAAACGTTCTCAACAGGTTCCTCGTTCACGTACTCGTCTCCCGGCTCTACCCAAAACAACAACACAAACAAGGAGCCACAATAAATCACGATGCAATGCACAAACAACATAATGCAACATGACATGATATGCATGATGTGATATGCGAAGCGTATGTGCACTCCGGAAGGTAAATGGAAAACCAGGCATCATCTTGGCTAACCAAGCATGCCATCGGAAGATGAGATGATTTCGGTAGAAATCGATATAGAGATCACCGGAAACGGATGCACGGATTGGATATGACGGCAAAACAAGAATGGAGAGAAAACCTACGATAACATCATGTTGAACAAGCCATGCATGTGAGCAAACTACCTCATGGCAAGATTCAAATAAATATGCCCAATGAAAACTACACATAAAGATGATGCAAAAAGACATGAACACAAACTTGCCCAAATGCAAAATCCAATGACACCACTGAGTTGGTGGGATTTTTCTACCCCAAAAACATATATAATATGTTAGGGTTGCATTAGGGAAAACATCACAAAACAATAAGTTAAAACCTGCCTAAAGAGGAAACTAACAGAAGTGGCAATTTCCATATTTGGAAATGTCCAGATTTGGACTTGCCCAAAACAGAAATGGAAACAATGCTGAAAATGGAAACATGGGGAAACAGAAAAAAAAAAGAATATGCACAAGGGGGGAACGCTGAGAGGCTGACATGCAGGCCCCACTGTCATAGAGACAGGGGTGAAACATGGGAATATAAAGGGGGAGAAAAAGAGCCCCAGGGGGAATTCGAACCCGGGTCTCCCCGGTGGAAACCCTCCCCTGTCTCCACTGGGCTGGTGCGCGGCTACTGACAAAGGAGGAGGCTCGGGTCCTTAACTACTGCAGCTGCAGAGCCGAACCAGTGGAGCGCGAAAAACAGAGAATTAAAAAGGGGGGAAGTGGCGCGCCTGGGGTTCGAACCCAGGTCGCCGCGGTGGAAGAGCGGGCAGTCGACCAGCTCGGCTACGGAAGGGAGTCTGGTGAGATCCAGGTTGCTGTCTACTTAACCAACTAACATGCCCCGATCTGAAAACAGAAACAACGAACGACGACGCCGGCGAGGCAACGGCGAAGGCAGGGCTCGCGCCTTGGCCACGACGGGCACGCATGAGGGGGGCATCACGGGTCTTGCGGGCAAGCCCGAGCGTGGCTAGCAGCAACTACGCTGCGGCCAAAACTAATCGAACCTAAACTATCGCGAGCACGCCGAACACGCCGGACGCGATAAAGACATGGATCGGGCCCTACTTCACGGGAGCAAACGACGGCAAGAAGGAGCAGGGAGGAAGGGGTTTATACCTCCTTACCCTAGGACAAAGAAACGGCGACGGAGACGGGCTGACGGCGACGAGATCAAGCTCTGAAGATCGCCGGGGACTCTGACCGAGAGGAAGACAGGTTCAGGGCGTCGGTGTACTTGGCGCCCGGGACTCAGAGACGACGCCGTGGGCGAGTCGACGACGAGGAAGAAGGTAGACAAGGGCCGCTGGTCGTGGTGGCCGGAGAGCGCCGGGCGACGGAGACGTGCCTCCGGATCGCTCGGGAACCGAGCGGGGCGGCGATCTAGGGGGGATTCTCACCTGGCGGCGGCGGCGAGAGGGAGAGGGGAACCCTAGGGTTCGGTCCGGCGCGATGGGGATAAGAAGGGGGCTAGGTGGCGAGGACGAGCTCGTGCTCTCCGAGCTCGGGTCCCCATGGCGCCATGAGAGGAGAGGGAAAAGGTGGGTGGCGCACGGCGGCGCCGCTGCCACAAAGGGGCCAAGCTGCCACGTGGAGGGGACTAGCGGGGTAAGTGCGGGCGCGGGTGAGCGAAGGCAGGAGGAGAGAGCGAGCGGGCTGGCGCTCCTCTCAGGCTGCGGGCTGTTTGGGGCTGGGCCGGCTGGGAGGCCGTGGCCTGTGGAGAGGAGGGCTGGGCTGCCACAGCAGCTGCTGCCCTCTTTTCCTTTTTCCTTTTTAGAAATAAAAAGGGAGAGAAAAGAAAGTGCAGAAAGAAAGGAAAAGATCTAGAGTGAAAGGAAAATATCCCCACACTCCTGGAATTTTCCTCTATTTAAATAAATTGAGATGGACATTTTTAAAGGTAGAAAAATAAAGCAAGTTTGGAAATGCTCCAAACTTGTGCCATTTTTGAACCTAACCATAACAACTTCAAATGAGGGGATTTTTGGGCAGAGAGGTTTAGTGCAACAAGCAAGATTTTTAGGGAGAAGAAGAACATTAATTGAAGGAGGGAATTATATGGCATTAGAAAAAAAAGAAGTAGAGGGAAGGAGGGGATGGTAATACAAGATGAGAAGGAAACATGCACAACATGACATGCAAGAGAACACCACAACCATATGACATGAAGGGAATGCAAAAAGACAAGAGGCACAAATGCAATATGGCAAAAAGCAAAACAAAGAAAAAGAAAACCCACATGACCAAAACAACATGAGGCCAAGCATGACAAGAACCCACAAGAATTGGATGAGGTCAATTGATATATTGCCCAAAAGGGGAAGTTTACATCCAGGGTGTTACAAATTGGTTTAGCCAGAAATCTATAATCGCCCATCTTGATAGAAACATCCGGGACATAATTATTAGTTGTCATTTGCTTACCCGGGGACACAATTGATAAAGAACTAGGCAATACTTGACAATCCAACTCATTCTTAGATGCAAAAGGTCTTGAGATGAAACAATGCGATGCACCAGTATCAAATAAGAATTTTGCAGGAATATCATTAACTGAGAGATTACCCATTATCACATCAGTAGATTCCTCCGCTTGAGCTGCATTCATCATGTTCACCTTTGCAGACTTGGGATTGTGCTTGACCACTGCATTGCTGGAAGATCTCACAGGAGGAGGAGGCGGAAGGCGCCTTTGGTTGAAGCACTTGTTCGCATAGTGACCTTTCACGACATTTGTTGCAAGTCACCTCCGAGAGCGGACGGTGATAAGGAGCATTTGACCTTGGAGCTTGAGAACTAGACTTGTTCGATAGCCCGGGTTTGGGTGGGTGGGAAGATCCATGACCACCTGAGTTCTTCTGCTGATAAGGCTGACGGAACGGAGGTGGAGGAAGGTAGAACTTCTGCTGCTTAGCTGCCACTTGAGAGGAAGAAGAAGACTGAACTGCATCCCTGATTCTCTTCTTAGAAGCCTCACATTTGAGCTGGGCAGCTTCTTGCTTCAGTGCCATGTTGTAGAATTCATCATACTTTTCTGGCTCAAAAAGCACGAGAGCTAATTGCAAATCTTCTCTCAGACCACCTCTGAATTGATAGATCATACTCTTTTCATCAGGGATGTCTTGCTTAGCAAAGCGAGCGAGTTTCTGGAACTGGATATTGTATTGATACACAGACATGTTGCCTTGCTTGAGATTGCGGAACTCCTCACGCTTGCTCTCAACAACACTTTTCGGAACGTGATGAGCTTTGAAGTCTCGGCGAACTCATCCTGTAATGACACGACCTCCTTTGGAATCTTTGTATTGTTGGTACCACTCAAAGCAGCTTGGTCCTTGAGTTGAAATGAAGCAAACTTGACAAAGTCCTCGTGTCCGACATTGCTACATTCAAAATGTTTGCAGATGTCCACAAGCCAATCGTCGGCGTCTGTGGCCTCGACACGTAAGTTGAAAGACTTCGCTGATTAGCGAGGAACTGATTGAGGGTAGCAAAGTGCGGCTGGTTGTTGCCTTGGCCTTGATTTCCTTGGTTGCCTTGCCCTTGGGTACGCTCTTGCAAGAGTTGCAAAATCATCTGAGCATTAGCATTGGTGGCTGCCATGATAGCTTGCCATGCCTTCGGAGGCGGAGGTAGAGGTGGAGGGTTCGACTGACTCCCATCATTGCGATCTGGATTCAGACGCGTTGGCGGAGCCATCCTGAAGAGGGTGACATCCGTTAGCACTTGATAGACAGATAGACAAGTTGAATCAACGGATAGAAATTGCAACATATAGTCTTCACAATAAACATTCGAACAAGGATGAACGAATGAATTCCAAAAGCTAACATCACACGTCCATTAAGGTGAGTTAAAGGTTGATGAAAAAATTAACAAGGTACGATTGGAACAAATAAGTGGTAAGGATTACCCAATCACAAACCAAATATCTGCGGGAAGAAATGCTAAGAGCTACTTGAATCCCACCTATAAACTCCCGAAACTTTCTGGTTATGCAATCTGGTGTTGGGGATACAGGGGACACAAAATATATCACCCAAACTAACAATACCTAGATCCAGCTGTATCCATCCGTCAACACATAACCAAGAAACCTTCGGAAATCGTGTACCTCGACCTTCGAAAAGCATCCATTATACGAGTCATGGCAATACTCCCGAGCTCGCCCAAAGATCGGGTTATCGGGTTATCTCACCAACAACTATACAAAAGAGATTTTCGATGTCGGCAAAACTCGTGTATTCCAGAATCGCAACGATAAAATTGTGACGACAACACCTGAGCTCAACTCCCCGGACACTGCCACAACCCCTAAATGTCGAGGCACCAAGAATAATGTTCTCGCCACAAAACCATCGAACGATTCCAAGATACCCGCGTGATCCAAAAATTTTTTTAGGAAATTTGAGGAGAGGAGAGTCAAAACTTCTACGTCAGAGACCTCACCAGAGCGATTTAAGGGACTGGGAGTAAAAAGAATCCTACTCTCGATATATATAATCCTAAGACTCAAAACATTTTTGTTCTAGACTCAACAACGCCAAAGAAACAATCAAGCAGGGGCTCCTAAGTCAGGGATGGCTCCGATTACCAACTTGTAACGCCCTCGATGCGGCTATATCTCCCACGTGTCGAAGCACGACTTAGAGGCATAACCGCATTGAAAGCAATGTCGCAAGTGAGGTAATCTTCACACAACCCATGTAATACGTAAGGAAAGAGATACATAGTTGGCTTACAATGCCACTTCACACAATACATAAATAAACATCCATCATCCAGATTACACTCAAGGTCCGACTACGGAACCAAAATAAAAGAAGACTACCCCAAATGCTACACAGATCCCCGATCTTCCCAACTGGGCTCCACTATCGATCATCGTGGAAAAGACACATAGTAACGACCACGCTCCTCATCAAACTCCCACTTGAGCTCGGTTGCGCCATCTGACCGCATCGCCGGCACCGCAACTGTTTTGGTAGAATCTGTGAGTCACGGGACTCAGCAATCTCACACCATGCGAGATCAAGACTATTTAAGCGTAAAGGAAGGACAGAGTTGTGAGGTGGAGCTGCAGCAAGCGACTAGCATATATGGTGGCTACATTCGCAAAAGAGAGCGAGAAGAGAAGCAAGGCATGGTCGTGAAGCTAATAGCGATCAAGAAGTGATCCTGAACTACTTACGCCAAACATAACTCCAACACGTGTTCACTTCCCGTGACTCACCGAGAAGAGACCATCACGGTTACACACGCGTTGATGTGTATTTTAATTAAGGTCAACTTCGGTTTTCTACAACCGACATTAACAAATTCCCATCTGCCTCATAACCGCGGGCACGGCTTTGAAAGATAATACCTGCAGGGTGTCCCAACTTAGCCCATTATAAGCTCTCACGGTCAACGAAGGATATTCCTTCTACCGAGAAGACCCGATCAGCCTCGGAATCCCGGACTACAGACATTTCGACAGCAATAAAACAAGACCAGCAAAGCCGCCCGAATGTGCCGACAAATCCCGATAGGAGCTGCACATATCTCGTTCTCAGGGCACACCGGATGAGCAGTCCATACAACTAAAACCCGACCTCAACTTTCCTTGAGGGGGCGCTGCAAAGCGCTCTAGTTTGGGCCAACACTCAGAGGAGCATTGGCCCGGGGGGTTAAATAAAGATGACCCTCGGGCTCGCGAAAACCCGGGGGAAAAAGGCTTAGGTGGCAAATGGTAAAACCAAAGTTGGGCCTTGCTGGAGGAGTCTTATTCAAAGCGAACTGTCAAGGGGTCCCATAAATCACCCAACCGTAAGGAACGCAAAATCAAGGAACATAACACCGTATGACGGAAACTAGGCGGCAAGAGTGGAACAAAATACTAGGCATAAGGCCGAGCCTTCCACCCTTTACCAAGTATATAGATGCATTAATTAAACAATAGATATATTGTGATATCCCCAACAAGTAAACATGTTCCAACAAGGAACAACATCTCCATGTTCCAACAAGGAACAACATCTCCATGTTCCAACAAGGAACAAACTTCATCTTCACCTGCAACTATCAACGCTATAAGAGGGGCTGAGCAAAGCGGTAACATAGCCAAACAACGGTTTGCTAGGAAAGGATGGTTAGGGGCTTGACATGGCAATATGGGTGGCATGATAAGCAAGTGATAGGCATCGCAGCATAGGCATAGCAAAAGAGCGAGCATCTAGCAAGCAAAGATAGAAGTGATTTCGAGGGTATGGTCATCTTGCATGCAAAGTTCTCAGAGTTGTCGGAAGCTTGATCCTCGTAAGCGTTCTCAATAGGTTCCTCGTTCACGTACTCGTCTCCCAGCTCTACCCAAAGCAAGAACACAAACAATGGTACCACAATAAATCACGGTGCAATGCACAAACCACATGATGCAAAACATGGCATGATATGCGAGATGTGATATGCAATGCATATGAGTGCTCCGGAAGGAAAATAATGAACCAGGCATCAACTTGGCAAACCAAGTATGCCGCTGGAAAGGTGAGATGATTTCGGTTAAAATCGATATAAAGATCACCGGAATCGGATGCACGGTTTGCAAATGACAAGCAAAACAAGAATGGCACAAATGTGCCATTAACCGCATGATACCACTTAGCAAGCAACAAGAAATTAAGCAACTGCACCCAAACGTACCAATAAAGCATATGACAGTGATCTACTCAAGATGCTTGACAAAATATGAACACTGAGCTACGGCTAAATCACATCATAACAGGTCCAAACAAGCATGGCAAAAGTGCAAAACATATCAGCTTCACAGACTTGGAGAAAATACTGAACATGGCAGAATCAGCATCAGGAAGCAATGTTCAGAGCAAGCAAACGACATGCTACAGGAACTTATAATAGCAAAACAAGGCATGTCATGAATCTACTCAAAGCATAAAACAAAAGTCCCTTACTGACCATGATCCAAAAAGGATCAGAAGATATGATGGCACCCATGTAAACATAGCAAGTTTCGTTAACAGATTCAGCAACAGGGCATGACAAAAACAGATAACAAGTAGGCATCTTCGCGAGCTTGATGCACTCACTACAGAGCATTAAAAGATAAACTAAGCATACATCCATCAAGAAGAAATGGCATAGAAGTTATACATGGCAAGAATAACATCATAGCATACACGGATCACTACAACAACCTTGGCAAAATTGAATAACATGTAAACAATCTGCCAGGAAACATTTTATAGCAAAAGTAGAGCTCGATTGACTCAAGCTATGACATTCCATAATTGCAAACAAGGGCATGGATGGATAGAGAATAACCATATGTTCAAAACATCCTTACTGAAGTATCTCAAAATATGCATGGATCTCTCGGTAGCATCAAGTTAACATGGCATAAAAATATCAGCAAAACAGGGGCTGAAATCAGCAACATCATGAAGCCTAATTTGCATGCTTGTGCTAGTCACCACAGAGATCACAAAAATACATGGCATACACCCCTGAAAAAATGGCATGGCATATTACAAAACACATGTAGGACTCAAGTTCATAGGGTGCACACATCAATCATGGAAAAAATGACAAAAGTGCATGTTCTGATAATAATCTGAAACTAACATCACATAGCCCTCTTCTAACAGAATTTCGGGCATCAAGATGAGCTCAAATGAAAACGATGCACTGGAATGAAATGCTCTACTCTTCGCGGCGAACAATTCGGTATGCTACACACCCGAAACGGAGCCACGGGTGCAAGGTTATGATGCGATGAAAATGCAACAAAATATGACAGATGAAATGACTGAGAGGAAAACGGGGCTCGGGGGAAAGTCAACCTTCTCGGGGTCCGATCGGATCTGGCGCGCGCTTCGAGGATCGCTGGCCGGAGGGGCGCGGCTGCCGGAGCGGGAGGAAGGAGAGGCCGGGGCCGAGCCGGAGGAGGAGGGGCTGGCCGGAGGGGAAGCCGCGGCGGCCGGGCGGCGGCGGCGGGCGGCGGGAGGCGGCCGGGCGATTTAGGGGCGGCGCGGGCGGCGTGGCCGGGCGACGGGCGCGGGCGATGGGCGGCGGCCGGTCGGGCGCGGTGGTCGGGCGCGGGCGCGGGCGCGACTGGCCGGAGGGTTTCCTGCTGGCCTCAAGGCCAGCGGCAGCGGCGGCGGGCGTGCCCACGTGGCGCGCCATGTGATTGGCCGGGGCGGCAGACGCGTCGGCCCGTCTCGCACGTGTCCGGGCGGCGCGAGAGGAGCGGGCTAGGGTAGGGTAGGAATGATCCGGATTTGGAAATGGGGGGTCTTTAAATAGAGGTAGAGGAGGCTAGGGAGCTCCAAATTGAGCACGGTTTTCGCCCACACGATCGTGATCCGACGACGGAGAGCATGGAAGGGACTTAGATGGGTTATTGGGCTGTTTTGGAGGGGTGTTGAGCTGCAACTTAAAAGAGGCCTTTGCGAGAGTCACGGTTAACCGTTGAGTACCAAACGAGCTCCAAATGACCCGAAACTTGACAGGTGGTCTACCGTGGTGTACCAAGGCCACTTGACAAACCTCGGTCCATTCCGAGAAAGTTTAGTACCGCTCACGGAAAAACGTAAAAGGGGACGCCGGGAACATAGGAGTGCTTGGATTGCAAAATGTATAACGGGAAAATGCTCGGAATCATGAGACGAACACGTATGCAATTGAGATGCACATGATGACATGATATGAAAAGCATGACATGGACAAAATGCAAAAATGAAGAAAACGCAACCACGGAGGGAATATCATATCACAATGCCGAAAATGGCAAGAGTTGGAGTTACAAATATGGAAAGTTACATCCGGGGTGTTACAGATGAAGATCAA
The DNA here is from genome assembly GCA_021605205.1 of Aegilops longissima. Classification (NCBI taxonomy): domain Eukaryota; kingdom Viridiplantae; phylum Streptophyta; class Magnoliopsida; order Poales; family Poaceae; genus Aegilops; species Aegilops longissima. The sequence continues at coordinate 257,589,696 of CM038682.1, read as the reverse complement.
GGCCGGTTTCCAAAACAGCACCGGGCCGGGATAACAGAGGCGGGCGTTGCAGTCAACCCGGCGAGATGGCTTGTAGTGGAGGATGCGGCTTGCAACAGAGGAATCAGACCGGCGAGACAACCCCGCAGAGAGCAAACCGGAGCCGAGGGCGCATGCAGCCCGGGGGAACCTGACGGTTCAAGGACCCACGACCAGGTGGAGCGGTAGCAAAAGGGCGAGGCGACGCCGGTCTTTGATGGGAGCAACGAAGCGGTGAGGCGGGGCCGTAGCCACAGCGGCAGGTTGGAGAAGCGCCGGCACGGCGGGGCCGCGGCCGAGCAACGGTTGGAGTCGCACCCGGTGATGGTGGCTCCGAGTGGAAACGGTGGCCAAGTCCCAGTCCGTAGCCTCATCCAGTTCTGTCGACGGCCCCTCAAAGATGAAGATTGAATCCGTATTGACATGCGGTCATAGCGTGCCCTGATGGATCTTCCTTTTCCTTAATATTCCCATGCTAAGATCACGTAGTAGCTTTCCTTCTATAATTCTTGACTCATAGTAGATTCCTTGTATGCACGTAGCAATCATAGCTGACAAAGAAACACCGATTTGGCTTCCGGTGATGTACTAGTCGAAGGTACACTAGTACTGTATTGAAACCATTGGGATTGATGCTTGATATGATGGAAAACTTTTTAACTTATCCACAGCCTCCACCCTTATGGCCTTTGGTTTCCGCGCTGGGGACTAGCACTAATAATTCCGGTTGATGCCTTCGGGAATTTGAATTGTATCTAATCAACCAAAAAGGTTTCGGACAAATTGACTGCTCGGCGACTCGGGCGAACCCCTTTTGCCCTTGGCTTCTTGCGGCGGTTCACCGGAAAGTAATCCGGACACGACGGATCGCCCGGTCGCGTGTGACAGTGCACACAGAGGCAACCCTAATTTCTTTTCTTTGACTTGAAAATATCACGGATCGTAAAATCTGAGATGATGAACTCAAAGTTGATGCAAACCCTTCCGAGCTGAGTCTTTCTTATCCGGAAAATTGCGAATTCCTTGATCCCTGTGAGAGATCCCTCCAAGAACTCAACACCACTGTGCGCAGGCCCCACGGTGGGCGCCAACTGTCGTGGAATTAACACGTCAGATGTCCTTACTATCAGGACTTAGTCGTGAGGCCAACGCATCTATGTGGTAGCTTGAGAGGGGTTGAGCGGAATCGAGAGACGCAAGACAAGACAGGGATTTAGACAGCTTCGGGCCCCGGAAAACATCATCCGGTAAAAACCCTACATGTTGTTTGAGGCTAGGTCTCATTATCATCACGAGGGAGTCACCGTAAACCGGCTCTCCTCTTTGTGTCTAGCCCTAAGATTGTTTCTTCTTGCTTGTAGCTTGTCCCTCTTTGGGGAGCCCTACCCCTCCTTATATATGTTGAAGAGGCGGGTTACATGTAGAGTCCAACTCGGACTTAAGACTTAACTATTCTAACTTATCGCCATGGGCTTCTTAACATCTTGGGCTCCATAACGTCTTGGGCTTCATAACCCCTGGCAACCCAGTTATCACTGTTCGCCGGTTTAACATTGTCCGCCGGTTTAACATTGTCTGACTTAACTCCTGCCGGTTTACCACCTGCCGGTTTACCGTCTGTCATAGCCATCTATCTTAACTGTCTGTCTTACCTGTCCGCCGGTTTAACATCCGCCGATTTACCAAGTCCCAACCGATTTACAACTCCGCCCGGGTCATACCGCGGGGTATATACCCGATAGTCGTACTTCTTGGTATTGGCAACTTTGATGGACGCCAACCTTTCCTCTCGCGCCTCCTTGCAGTGAACGTGGACCAGGATGAGCGATGTCAAGACCACATCCGCGAAGACTTCTTCCATTCCTGCACTCGACTTGGAACGTCATTCAGTCGAGTCATTAAAGACTCGAGGTCATTTTGAAGTGTTTCGCCTGGCTAGAGTGTTGAGTCGATCGGCGATACCGGGAACTTCAGTTGAGCGAGGTAGTCCACCACAGCAGCAACACGAGACTCCAGTCGGAGCACATTCACGGCAGCTTCATCCTTTTTTTTGACTATAAACAGTAGGGTAAAACCCCACTGCAATTTTTATTCAATAAAGTAGAACAACAAAGCAGTCTGAAAGGCTTGAGATAATCCTAAGAAACAAAACAAAAAAAACTAAAGACCTAAAAAGAATAGAAAGAAGCTAAACAGCTAAAAAGCCTAAGAAGAAAAAATTACAACAGGCCATCAAGCCAAACTGAGAATTGCCTCTCATGCTTCTGCCTCATCCTATATTTGAGAAGCTTCAGTTCCTCCAGAAAAATGAACTTCCACCCTTGGAAAGAAGGTGCAATATTCTCAAAGATTTTATTGTTTCTGGTGATCCAAATGGCCCAAGCTCCAAGAATGATTATCTCCATGTAAAATGGGTATCTTATTTTATCTTTGAGGTCTTGTAATGCTTCTAAAGGCATAGATTTGGAGCTCTTGTGGGACAAATGAAGTCCCAAAGATTGTTGGACAAATGGACAACCCAAAAAGAGATGATGCAATGTTTCTTCTAGAGGACAGCCTCCAACAGCACAATTGTAATCTTCCAACACGAACTTCTTCCTTCTAAGTAAGTTTGTGGTGTTCACCCGATCATGTAGAAGTTGCCAGAAGAAAACTTTATGCTTTAGTTGGCAGGAACTCTGCCAGATCCAGTTGAAATGAGGGGGTGTCTGTTTGTGACCAATTAATACTTTATATGCTTTGATGGAGGAGTAGTGCTCAGTTCCCCAAATGTAGCTCCAAGTATCTAAAGAGTTTAAATGTTCAGATTGTCTCATGGCTAAACAAATGTTTTCCATTTGTAAGAATTCCTCATAGGTCTCAGCTTGTCAAGGGAGGAAGAATAAATCCTGCAGTACTCGACCTGCAAAACTTGTTGAATATTCAGTGGGGATTTTGACAAAAGAGAACAGGTGGGGAAATTGGTGTTTAAGAATTTCTTGGCTCCGCAGATCATCCCAAAAGAAAGCACTAACACCATCCCCCACATTACATCTAGCAATTTCTTTGTACTAATCCATGAGGGCTAAGTTGGACTTCCACCAGAATGATCCAATCATGTTGTCCCCTGGTAATTTCCCATCATTGTAATATGTCTCCCAGATCAAGTTTACCTAGGGAATATCATGTCTGTTGAAGAATTTGTGAAGGTTTTTCATGAGCAGGGTCTTATTATGAGTGAAGATATCTAAAACACCTAGGCCTCCCTGGTCTTTTGGTCTGCACACTGTGGTCCATGATACCAAAGCAGGCCTTTTGTCCTCCATATCAGGTTCTCTCCAAAGGCAGTGTCTCAGGTATTTGATGATCTGTTTTTTTATTGTAATTGGTATGTCCAAACAGCACATGTAGAAGACTGATAGAGATGTCATCACTGACTTGACCAACAGTAATTTTCCAGCTTGGGTCATGAAGATAGAGATACCAGCCACTCTTTTTGCAATCCTGTTAACTAAAGGTAGACATTGCTCAACTGTTGGCTTGTAAATTCCCAAGGGCATACCAAGGTAGGTAAATGGGAATTGCCCTGTAGCACACTGCAGGGTGTTTGTATAAATTTCTACTCTGTCTTCAGCAATATTCAAGGGCACCATGATGGACTTCCCATAATTAACTCTTAGTCCAGTTGATGTGGCAAAAGTATTTAGAAGTGCTTTTATGCAGAATAGCTGCCTAGAATCAGCTTGCATAACCACTAAGGTGTCATCTGCATATTGCACAATTGGGAAGTGAGGACAGGAGTTTACTTGCAGAGGAGCAGTGATCAGATTTAATCTCATGGCTTTATTAAGGATGGATTGAAGCAAATCAGCAGCCAGCACAAAAATTAAAGGAGAATAAGGGTCCCCTTGTCTTACTCCCCTCCTTATGTAAATTCTTTTCCCAGGAACTCCATTGAGTAGTACAGAAGAGGATGCAGTTGTGAACAAAGCTTCCATCCAGGAAATCCACTTCTCTCCAAATCCTTTGGCTCTAAAAATATCAATGATGGCATCATGCTCAATTGTATCAAAAGCCTTCTCAAAATCCAGTTTTATTACTACAATTTCCTCGTTAGATTTATGACATTGATGGATGTATTCATATGCCCAACCAAGGCAGTCCTGGATTACTCTATCTTTGAGAAAGCCATATTGATTAATATGCACCAACTGTAGAATAATTATTTGCAGTCTATTGGCCAATAGCTTTGTAATGATTTTGGGAACACCATTTAGCAGGGAAATTGGCTTGAAGTCATTTGGAGAAATTGGCACCTCTTTTTTTGGCACTAAAGTGATGAAAGAGGAGTTAATGCTTTCAAGATTTACATTCCCAGCATGAAAAGCCAAAATAAGCTCCAGGACATCATTCTTGATAATATCCCAACAATTTTTAATAAACTCATTATTGAATCCATCTGGCCCTGGGGATTTATCATTAGGTAGGTTTTTGACCACTTCCTCAACTTCCTCTTGGGTAAAAGGCTTTTCAAGATCAATGAATATTTGGGGGTCAAATGTGTTTTCATAAAGATCATTAAGGTCAAAATGCATTGAGTGGCCATTTGACTGCCCCAATCTAGTTTTAAAAGCCTCCCAGAGAATTGCAGCCTTTCCTTCATGATCAGTTACTTCAACTTGGTCTTTATTCAGCAACATAGCAATCTTATTGTGTCTATGATTAATAGAGGCTTTAGTGTGAAAGAATTTTGTGTTTTCATCTCCAAACTTTACTCCTTTAATGTTCCCTCTTTGTTTCCAATAAATCTTCTGATCATTGAGCACAGTTAACAGATGCTCCTTGAACAAGGTCCTGCATTTATTTTCAAATAGAGTAAGATCTCTGAATTCCTCAATCATATCCCATAGAAATATACAGTCATTTAGGTCTGCAATTTGCTTCTTATGACAGGCAAGATTTTTGGCCCACAGCTTTAAAGCTCTTCTGACATTCTTGAACTTTGCAGAAATCTTCTTAGCACAGTCTGCATGACCCATTGAATAGCCCAAGCATTCTGAACCACCGCTTAAAATCACCGTGATTAAGCCAGAGTTTTCAAATCTGAATACTCTAGACTTGGGAATGTTTGTGCCAATTTTAATCATGCAAGGGAGGTGATCAGAGATTGGTTTAGCCATGGGGAGGGCCAAGGTATCAGGATAACTGGTCATCCAAGCTGCAGAGGTAAAGAACCAATCTAATTTCTCCAAGAGAGGGTTGTCTTGCATGTTGCTCCAACTAAACTGTCTGCCCTTAAGGGGTAATTCAATCAGCCCAAGCTCACTTATTGCCTCATTAAACATGAGCATTTCATTTACATCCCCTCCAGGTCTATTTCTGTCCTCAGGTGTTCTGATGAAATTAAAATCTCCCATAATAATCCAATCTATATCATTAGGCACCTGAATATTCCCAAACCAATCAATGAATTCAATTTTATCCTCATGATTACAAGGGCCATAAATGTTTGCGAGGACACAACTCTTGGAAGATGTTCTGCAGGTGAACTGAATAGATAATTAGAATTTATTTTGAAACATTAGCTCTCCAGAGAAGAGAGCTCCATTCCAAGCAGTAAGGATGCCACCTGATGCCCCAATGGAAGGTAAGAACTTAAATTTATTAAACCTTTGGGGACAAAATTTATGAATGTATGCAAGATCAAAATTTTCTCTCTTAATTTCCTGTATACAAACAATACCAGCAGCACTTTCATCCACTTTGTGCCTGATTGCCAACCACTTATCCGAGGAATTAATGCCTCTCACATTCCAGTTTATGATATTCCAAGTTGTATTGTTATTCATTAATAATCAGTTTGGTGATACTGAAGTCAACAGAGCCCACCCCCTGATGACAATTCCAGGCCAAAAAAATTTTGATTCCACAAAAAGGACAGAGCATTGTAAGACTGTTGGGACAGGCCAGTAGTGGACATAAGTAGGTGAGGAGGGGAACCAAAGCATCCAAAGTTGATTGCCCATAGCTTCCTAGGCAACAGATAGGACAGAAGTCTCAGCCATAAGTGGATACCAGAGCTTACATAGCATCATAGTGCAATTAACATACAAAAGGTGCCTTCCAGGGCAAACAAGCATTGTGCAACAAGTGGAAGCATTACAGATAACTGCAAACATAAGACATGAAATTCCCAAAAGAGAATAGCAGGCCATCCTGCTATTTATAGGAGACTGATGTTGTAGACACATATCACACAGGCCTGGACTGTGTTGCTTCTGTTGTGGCCTTGGACACCTTAGCCACATCTTCTTGCCCCTTTTTCTTGGGTTTCTTTGTCAACTTCTCCTGAATGTCCTCCTCAGCAACCTTGCAGAAAGATTTGAACAGGTTTTTAACCACTGAATTGTGAATAACTAGGGGTATGGCATTACATGGTAAACAAGACTGAGTAGCACAAGGTTTCCTTCTATAGCCATTGTTATCCTTTTTAATCCTATCACTTCTTCTTACCTCAGTTTCTACCATAGGTTCTTTCTCCTCCTTTTCCTTGATATGGCCTCTCCAAGGGGCAGCATTTTATTTGGGGAAACTCTGTCAAGAGGACTGCTAGCCCCAGTGGGAAGAGTGGGCAGCCTAATACCCTCATTTTCTTTGCCTAGCCCCAAGATGAAATCCTTGCATGCAGGTGCTCGAGAAGTTGCACATTCATCAGGAATGTGAAAAAGGCAAAGTGTCCTCATGTTTACAGTTATCAGTCAAAATTTTCCACACCTCAGACTTAGCAAATGCATTGTCCAACCAAACTTGTCAGGTGTCAACAATAAGTGTATTATGAAGTTAAACCAACTTACTGGGATTTCTATTTTGAAAGTTGGTGCTGCTCCCTGTGTTGCTGGTGCAATATGTTGTATCCATAAGTCCAGTCCTTCTTCAGATATTAAATGTGCACCATCAATGATTTGCAAAGCATGTTCTTGGGCCAAAGAGTGCAATGTAAGCAAGGAAGGAGAACCTGGAAAAGAGAATGACCCATAATTACCTTTAGGGTTTGCAGTGAGTGAGGATCCAATGTGGGGAATTGGAACATCAGCCTTGCCCTTGTCTGGTTTATTGACTTGGAGTGAAGAAATGGAGTCACCCATAGTAGCACTAGCACCAGCTTCCACAGGCTCAATACAGATATCAGTAGCCTGCACTTCTGGCACATTTTCAGGCTGTTTGTCTTGATTATCCATGGGCAAAGAGGAGCCAGAAGCCACAAATTCTCCTTCACGGGGGAGTTAATGGGGTCCAGACTTGTCTCCACTCGACTAGTCTCTTCCTCGAAGTTATGACAGAATTCTGCAAACACAACTCGAGTTCAAGCTAATGGTTCTATGATGAGTCGGTGATAACAAGTTAGTAGGATAAGAGGAATTACCTTCAAGAATGAGGAATAACTTCTTGGCGAGCGCTCCCAGATAAGCCTCTAGATCATTCCTCTTCCCCGCCAGTTCGCCAGCCTTGTCGCTCAGAGCTATCTTGTCGTTCTTCAGTTGGCTAACCTCCTTGTTGGCCGCGTCGAGAGCAGCTTTCAGATTGGCGTTCTCCTCTTCAAGTTATCCGACTGAAGACAACTTCTCTTCCGCGAGCTTGGTTTTGTTCAAAGCCGTCTGCTGCGCCTCGGCAAAGTCATGATCCTTCTTCTTCAGAGCCTCCATTTTTTCTGCAAAATGACAGTGAGGTCAGAATTCGGAAGGGACAGAAAAATAAAAACAGTCATCAAGATCTCACCAGCCAACCTTTTTCTTCGTCTCTCGCCTTTTGCAAGTTCTCCTGTGCAAGCTTCAAGTCAAGGTTGAGCTGGATCTGTTTGTTCTCCAATTCGGTCCATCGAGCCACAAGATCGCAAGATTTCTCGCAAAGAATCAATCGACGGAGACGCCACGTATAGGTTACTCCGAGTGACTAAGAAAAAGCATTATGCTTCTAAGACTACACCGAATCAAAATATTCGACATTAGTCTCGGGATTACACCAGTGGGTGCACTTAGCGTGCCCCACTAGTCCTACCGACTTCGGTTCGATCACCAACCGAAAGAGACAAAAAAAGGAGTTCTTCAGACTACGGTCGACTGCCAGCAGTCCACCATAGTCTCGGGGACTACACCCAGTGGATGCACTCAGCGTGCCCCCACCGGTTTCAAGATTCCATTCGACATGGTCCGACCAGACCGAGTGAAGAAGTTATCAAAGAGATACAAAGTATAAAGACTACGGTCGACTGACAGCAGTCCACCATTGTCTCAGGGACTACACCCAGTGGGTGCACTCAGCGTTGTCGGATTACGGGTTCCGGCAGACCCTTGAGGTTCGAACACTGGGGTGCGCACGGAGATCCAACCCTCCACCGTCTCGCACCTCCCCGAATCGCAGGGACCTAAACTACTAAACGGAACAGCACAAGAGACACGAGATTTATATTGGTTCAGGAAACCATTGTGGTGTAATACCCTACTCCAGTGTGTGGTGTGGTGGATTGCCTCTTGGGCTGATGAGGAACAATACAAGGGAGAACAGCCTCGCGAAGGTCTGTTCTTGGCGGGTGCCATGAACTGCTAGGTGGGGTTCAGTCGCTCTAGCTACTGGTTTCTTGATGAGGATTCCGATCTCGATCCCGTCTCTCTCTCTCTTCCAGATGCCCCTCTTCCGATGCCACTAGCTCTGAGTGTGGCTACTCCTATTTATAGGCGAAGGCCCTGGGCCTCTTCCCAAATATTGAGCGGGAAGGGCGCCAACAATTGGCCATTTTGAAGGGGAATAGCGGGTACACTTATCCTGACTAAAATTGGTCCTCGCCTGCCAAAGGCTCTGGTGATGACGCTTGCTTGGGCTCCACGATGACTCCCTTCCAGCCGTTGGGCTGGTCTTGGTCTTGTTGCACCGAAACGGATGCCTTTTCTTGATGCTCTCGCCTGCGCTTGCTCCCTTTGCACCAAAGAGGAAAGGAGGACACTGCGCGGGCTGGCACCCGACTGGCGCCCTTGGTCGTCATGGCTTGTGTCATGGGCACCTTGCGAGGTACCCTGCCTTGAACTCTCCGCCTCCTCATGAGCCATCCTGACGAGGCCGTGCCTTGGGAAGCTCCTTGTCGTCCGCCCCGCGAGGCTTGGCCCCTCGCGAGGGTCTTGAGCTTGTGTTGATGAAGATGGGCCGTGGCTGGGCCTCCTTCGAGCCACGCCGCAGCCGCAGTGTGCATGTCTGGGGACCCCTGCTCCTGAACGCCGACAAGAGCCCCCAGTGCCCACGGGCGCCCCAACTTGGCGGAGCAGAGGCAAAAGGGCAGGCGGTGAGCGTTATGGCCCCTAACACCTGCGGCCTTGGGCACCGCGTGGCGGTTGATTGACGCGGCGCCCTCTGCAACAAGTGAGTTGATAACAGAGCGGCATCTTCCTTGCCTCCTTTACTTTCTACAGTTGCTACTCAGATCCCCTTTCTTGCGCCTCTCCCCTCTGCTTCCAAGGTCTTCATATCCACTCCGCCTGAGTGCCCTAGCCAGTCATGGCGCCTCGCCAAGCCCCGGCCGGAGCTTGGTACTCTCCTGCCTTGGACCCGCCAAATGTGTCAGGGGCGAGCCTCGCCCTGGTGCGGCGGATGGCGGAGGCGCAGGGCGTCAACGGAACGGAGGTGTTCAAGGCCGGCTCTGCCGCCCTGGAGGGTCGGGGGAGTACCTTCTACCCGTTCTCCGTGAGCGCCATCGTTGCTGGTCCGTGCCTCCTTTTCGAGTTCTTCTTCTCCGCCCTCCGTCACTACAACATTCCAGCTCGCACCTTCATCCCAACTCCGCCCTTCTTCTCGCAATCTTCGCCTACTATTGTGAGGCCCATGTTGGGGTGAAGCCTCGTGGCCCCGCTGCGCCACTACTTCTCCCTCCGAACCTCCTGTGGTTCCGCCTCAGGCGCTGAGCTTCATCGTGATACGGTGGAGCCATCGCCATTTCAAACCCCGGGAAGCGGATTGAGGGCTTCAGGAGCAGTGGGTCTTGGTGGATGCCGGGCGATCCACCCTAGGCTGATCCTGCCCACGGAGCACCCCGAGAGCTCCGACGATCGGTCCCGAGTGGAGCTTCGATCCCAGCAAGCCGGTGCCGAGAAGATGGGCGCAGATCTGCCGCCAGCCAGCGTGGCGGGCGGTTGACCGGTCGGCCGCTACTAAGGGAGTTCCCGAGCATCAACTGGCTCCGCCGTCGAGATTGCCTCGATGTGGAGGCCTCACCCAGAGCCCGTGGCCTCGGCCGGGCGAGGATCTCGCGACGGTCCTCCAGCCTTGGTTGGGGTGATGTGGCGAGACTGAGGCGCCCGCGCCTCTTGTTCCTTCGCGAGGATTGGGAGCAGGTAGTGGGGCCCATGCCTGTTTTCAATGGGGACGGGCCTGTGCCGTGGAGGCCCGAGGACCTGGTGGATGTGTCCTCTTCCGACTCCAGCGAAGAGGTGGAGGAAAGAGAGCCGTGAGAGGGGGTTGATTCGGGGGCGGAGTCAAGGGCTCCCCCCCTTCGGCGCAGGTCCCGCACTCTCCGCCTCCCCCAGAGTGACGACGACGAGGATGAGGATGAGCACCGATCCCGAAGAAGGACCAGACTGGGCTGGTCCCCCGCTGGTCCGCCCCGGCCCCGGGGCGATCCGCAGACGCGCCTCCTGCTCCTGGTCCCCTTGATGCTGATCCATGCAGCTGGCTCTTGGGCTTCAAGTATGGCCGGAGGTTGCACGAGTCCACCAACGACGACCAGTAAGTGCTTGATTCTTGTTTTATTCCTTGCTTTGTCGCTGAGGCTTGATATCTGTATCTCTTGGCTAGGCTGACGCCTGCAGCGAAGAAGCTGAAGGGAGCTCCTAAGGCTTCATCTGGGGCGGTGCCTCTGCCCGAGAAAGAAGGTGACCGTGACGCACAGGCCTCTCCTGCCCGGGCGTCCTCGCGAGGCCTGGCTAAGCCCGCTGGGGCAAGCTCAGCCCCCTTGACCCAGGCGACTCCCGAGGTGCCCTTGCTTGGCGCTGCCTCCACTGTTGCCGTGGCGCCGCTGGTTCTGCCTCAGGGCGTAGTGGTCACGCAGCCGTCTTCTCCTCCTACTCCACCGACCGCTGCTCCTCCGAAAGCTGTTCTGGATCACACCATTGCCGGACTGGACCGCCTGCGGCAGGATCTTCTGGGCGCCGACTCCCGTTTGATGGCTGGGCGTTTGGAGCTGGCTTCTGGCTGGATTCGCTTCGATGCTTCGATTCGGGCGGCGCTGGTCCAGGCCTCGACGGCTTGCAACGAGGAGAAGCAGGCTGTCCGTGAGGCGAAGATTGCCCGCGATGCTGCCCTGGGGGAGGCAGCTAGCATCCAAGGTCGCTAGAGACGCCGAGAGCGAGCTGAAGGGCCTGCAGAACCAGCTTGCCGAGGAGGCCCGCCCGCCAGAGCAGGAGGAAAGCATGAAGGCTCGCGAGGCGGCCGCTGGCGACCAGGAGGCCAGGCTCAAGAAGCGCCGCGACCGCCTAGGCGCGTTGGAGCAGGAGCTGGAGGCGAGGAAGGTCGAGCTGGACGACAAGGCGCGGGTTCTTGCAGAAGATCGCGTGGCCTTCACGGATATGGAGGTGAAGGCTCGCTTTTCTTGAAGACGCTTACGACAGCCGCTCGAGAGTCTGGCTGGCGGGCGCCGAGGATGGTCCCGCCAAGCTGCTTCCCTTCCCGGTTCGCGCTTCTGAAGATGTCTCCTTGGCTTTGGCCCCACGGCCGAGGCCGAGGCGCGGTCTTGTCTTTTTGCGGCACCGACGCGATGCTCACCCACATCTACCTTCGCGATCCCAGCGTCGACCGACAGCTCTTTGGAGCCAGAAGCGGCGAGCATGCAGCTGCCGCTGCCGAGGCTGTGAAGGGTCGCTGGAGGCACTGCTGGGGAAGTTCGGCCTTCAGCACCAAGCCGGAGCGAGGCGCTGCTGCCCTGCTGCTCCACGAGGCGAGCCCACTCACGCTGCTCCACCGCCGACAAGTGACTCTCAGGCTCCTGCCCCGCTTTTAATTCCTGACATGTATCATGCCTCGGGAGGCGCGAACTTGCATTTGGTACTGCGATAACAGTGTGGACTGTAGTATTTGCTTTTGAATTCCTTGAAATTTGGCGCTTCCTACTTGCTTATGTTCTACGCCGGCAGAGCCCGCCCCACAGATACCTCAGCTGTCGTTAGCCCCGACCGAAACCAGACGGGACCAAGGAGTGAGGGGCTACGTGACAAGTTAGGCTCTCGAGTCGCGATGCTCAGGAGTCCCCTTGGCGCACGAACATCAAGTAGGGAGGTGAGACGCGGCGGATCCACTGTTCTACGCTCTGCAGAGCCCGCCTCACAGATACCTCAACCGCCGTTAGCCTTTCGGAACTAAGGGGTGAGGGGCTACGTGACCAGTTAGGCTCTGAGTCGCGATGCTCGAGAGTCCCCTGACACTCAAACGGCATTTGTACCTTGGCTCCGCCGGGAGTGACGTCGTGACGAACCAGGCCCGGGGCCTGGCTAGGTGGCGGCGTCTGGCATGACCCAGCGCAGGCCCGTGTCCAGCCTCGCGGGCGCCCCGAGGGGAGGCGCGGCGATGAGGCCCGACACCGAGCTCTGGCTCCCGAGGTTGATGCGACCCGAGGCCACCTCGCTTGTTTATCACCAGCGCGAGCATAGCGCTCCGCATGCATACGGGCATAGCCGCCCTCGGCAAGGTCGCCAGCCAGCCGCAGAGCATGGTGCTTCCACTGCACGTGGGAGGGGCTCTCCGGGAGGAGCCCACGGGGCGTATACAGCCCCACCCTGACACGTGGCTGGCACGGTAGGGCTGGACAAGGTGTATTTGGGCACCCGTGAGCCAGCACGGGACTCACGGGGCCCTACCTCAAGGCGGGTTGCGCCTGCTCTGGCCTTATCTTCGAGTGTGTTCTCGCAATTTGGCCGATGCCGGTGCTCACGCTTCGTCCCGCCTCGGCTGGTCTCAGCCTTCACGGCAAGCTAGGTCGCGATGCCATGGACAAGATCAGAGGGTGAGGGCCGGAGAGCCTGTAGGAGCCCTGAGTCGCGATGCTCAGGCACCCCCCCCCCTTTAACGCGCAAGCCGGGTTAGATGCAGCAACTCTATGTCCTTGGGTCCCGGCTCTCGGGCTGGTCTCAGCAGTCGCTGGCAAGCCAGGTCGCGATGCCATGGACAAGACCAGAGGGTGAGGGCCGGAGAGCCGGTAGGAGCCCTGAGTCGCGATGCTCAGGCACCCCCCCTTTAACGCACAAGCTGGGTTAGATGACGAAACTCGCCCTCGAGTCCCGCTCTCGGCTGGTCTCACCCGCCGATGGCAAGCCAGTGTCGCGATGCCATGGACAAGACCAGAGGGTGAGGGCCGAGAGCCGGTAGGAGCCCCGAGTCGCGATGCTCGTGCACCCCCCTTTAACGCGCAAGCTGGGTTGATGAGAAACTCTACGCCTCGGTCCGGCCTCGGGCTGGTCTCACCGTCGCTGGCAAGCCAGGTCGGGATGCCATGGACAAGACCAGAGGGTGAGGGACGGAGAGCCGGTAGAAGCCCTGAGTCGCGATGCTCAGGCACCCCCCCTTTAACGTGCAAGATTCCGTCACCCAGGAAAAGGCACCGAATAACAAGCATGGTGGAGCGAGAGCATAACCCTAAGGAAAACGTAAGAAGGATACATGCCGCTGGGACATGCCCGAACGGCTTGGGGATGATGCAGCCCGAGGGGTGCCCCCAACAGGATAGGCTAATGACATGAAATAAAAGGGATACATGCCGCAGGGACGGACCCACGCGGCTTGGGAATAATGCGGCCCTGAAGGCGCTCCCAGCCGAAAATAAAACTTAAAGATGTCACCTTGTGATGTTGAGGACAAAGGGGTGTTGGTGTAGCAGACTCGGTGGGCTGCGGGAGCCGATCCTCACGAGCCCCCTGTGCTCGGGGCCTCGAGGCTCCGGAGGCGCCGGCGGCTCGGGGCCATCTCCATCTCCGCCAGGCTGCTGCGGCGTGCGACCTCTCGAGCCTCCAGATGGCCCTCATGAGATGCCAGCGCAGCAGCCGTTTGGCAGTGCCGTGAGGCATGCGCACATAGCTGTGGGCGGGCCTCGCAACGCCCCACTCGCGAGGCCGGCGCGCTTGAGATGCGGCTCTGCTGAGCCCTGGTATGTCGATGCAGACGCAGCCTACCATCCTCGCCTGGATAGGGGGGCCACAGGCTGGTGGCGGCGGCTGCCCTCATGACCCTTGACTCCTGAGCTCTGAATGGCCTTGCCGACGAACTCCCGAGGGCTCGGCCCTCCTTGCCTTGCTCCTCGCTATGGAAACGTGCTTGAAGCACGCCCATCGCAGTGCCTAAGCGCCTCCCTCGTGCCCTTGGTCGGGCGGCCCTCCGTGGAGAGCCCCGAGCCCGGCCTGAGAAGGGCACCAGGCGCGCTTTCCTATGCGATGGAAGGAGGGTCCCCCTGGCCTGGCGCGGGCCCTGAGGGGCCTGCCTCTTGAAGAGCCGGGCCGGTCGATGTCTTCTTCTTCTTGGGTGCGGCCTCGTGAGGCCTCCTGCTGCTGTGGTCTGGGTCTTCTAGCGATGCAGCCTGAAAGGATCGCTCCAGGGAGCACACTGCGTCTCTCTCTTCACAGGGCACCGTGATGACCCCGCCGCTTCCTGGCATCTTGAGGACATTGTAGCCATGGTGGGTTACGACCATGAATTTGGCCAGCGTCGGGTACCCGAGGATGGCGTTATACGGCAGGAGAATTGGGCGACGTCGAAGTCGATGAGCGGAGCAGTAGTTATCGTGAGCCCCGAAGGTGACAGGAAGGCGGACCTGCCCGATCGGGACCGTGGAGCCGTCGGTGACTCCGGAGAAAGGCTTGGTTGGCTGAAGCTGACTGTAAGGCACTTGAAGATTGTTGAATGTTTCCACGGATAGGACATTGAGTCCTGCCCCGCCGTCGATGAGGGTCTTGGTGACCAGCACGTTGCTGATGATTGGGGAACAAAGCATTGGGAGAACTTCGGCTGTAGCCGCGCACTTGAGCTGATCCGCTGAGCTGAACATGATGGCGCACGCCGACCACCTGAGAGGGCGCGTGGCCTCGAGCTTGGGGAGGACTGCATTCACTTCGCGGGCGAACTGCTTGAAGATGCGCTGAGAGGCTGGGGCTTGAGCTCCGCCCAGGATGCAGGCGATCGCACGCGGTTCCTGGAAGCCCCCAGCCCCCTCGTCCTGATGACGGTCCTCAATTCTCCTTGGCTGCGGCGGCAGTGGAGGGAGGCCTGCGTTCCCCTGCGGGTGATCCTTGCGAGGCTGATCCCTCCAGCCTCCCTCGCGAGGCAGATCTTGCCAACGGTCCTCGCGAGGTTGGTCGCGCCACCCTGGGCGCGGGCCGCAGTCTTCCCAGCGTCCTGCATTCCTTCCTCCTCCTCGGCCGTAGCCCGTCGCGCCTGGGCGCCTGCCGACCTTCCTTCAGCAGACATCCCGGAGCTCTTGGCATTCATTGGTGTTGTGGGTGTGGAGGTCGTGGTACACGCAGTACCGACTGCCCTTGGAGGACTCGGGCAGATCTCTGCCTCGCTTGGTGTCTGGTTCGGCCAGCACGCAGCAGCCCCTTGCGCTTCACGCCCTTGGCCTTGGACTTCTTTTCTTGGAATCCGCTGCAGGCAGCTCGAGGAGGTGAGGCGCCTCCTCAGCCTGGGGCGCACTTGGTCGCCAAGTTGAACAGCTCTAAGGAGGTGCACAGATCTTCATGCATCGCCAGCTCCTCCTTCTTCTTGACGTCGCGCCTGCCGCCGTCGAAGAAGGCAGATGATGGCCTCCTCCGTCACCCCGGGATCTTGAGGCGGCGTTGTTGAAGCGCTGATGTACTTTTGCAGGGTTTCCCGGCTGCTGCTTGATTCGGCGATGTCGCCACGGCGGTGGCCGGTCGCGAGTACCCTAGAAGTTGGTGATGAAGCGGGTGCGCATCTCGGCCCAGGAAGAGATAGTGCCTGGGGCCAGATTCAGGAGCCAGGTGCGGGCTCCGTCCTTGAGCGCCATGGGAAACCAGTTCGCCATGACCTTTTCATCCCCGTTGGCAGCCTCGATGCCCAGCTCGTAGAGCTGGAGGAACTCCGTAGGGTCAGCTGTGTCGTCGTAGCGAGGAGGCAGGTCTGGCTTGAACTTGGCGGGCCACGCGACGCTGCGCAGCTCGGAGGTGAAGGCGCGGCAGCCCGCCGTGGCCGCGGGGGGCCTCGGACGACAGAGAGCTTGGTCTTGCGGGCCTCCCTGCGCCGCGGCTGGGGGCAGCGCAGGGTCCTGACGTGCCGGAGCGGGGAGCGCTCGGGCGGCTTCTTGTGGGCGAGGAACTTCTTGACAGCTCTGCTCTTGCCGCGCCGGCGCCTGGCGGAGCGGGTTCCGCCCAGGGGCCGCGCGCCTTGGGGCCAGGGCGCCTTCTTGAGGAGGAGGCGGCTGAGGCGCCCCGGGAGCTTCATCGCCCGCGTGGGGCGGGGTGCGGTGCAGCGAGACGGACGGTGCGGGGGCGCCTCCTGCGGCACGGACGAGCTCGGCGACTCGGTCGAGCCATTCTTCATAGACGTCGTCGACGGGGCGGTAGCGCAGGAGCTCGTTTGCCGCGATGAGTGTAGCTCGGGCCTCCATGGCCGCGCGGGGCGCGCGCGACGAAGAACCAGTGGGGGTGAGCGAAGGCGTGGCGGTGCGGCCGTCCCGCCTCATGGACGGGTGCTGGGACGATGCTTGCTGCTCGTTCCCCGCCGGCCCCGTGGCTGCGTTGACGGCAGGTGACGGGGAACGACGAGGGTGCCCGCCGACGGGAGCTGTCTGGGCGACACGGGAGGCGAGGGCGGCTCGGCGCTTCAGCCTTGAGCCCGACGGGCGTCGAACATGGCTGCGATGGTCGGGGAAGAACGAAGCGACGAAAGGCAGATTCCGCGCACCTTTACCGGGCGCGCCAAATGTCGGATTTCGGTTCCGCAGACCCTTGAGGTTCAACACCGGGTGCGCGACGAGATCCAACCCTCCACCGCCTCGCACCTCGCCCGAATCGCAGGGACCTAAACTACTAAGCGAACAGCACAAGAGACACGAGATTTATACTGGTTCAGGCCACCATT
Organism: Aegilops longissima; assembly: GCA_021605205.1. NCBI lineage: Eukaryota > Viridiplantae > Streptophyta > Magnoliopsida > Poales > Poaceae > Aegilops > Aegilops longissima. Next base: position 257,572,581 of record CM038682.1, on the reverse strand, counting down.
GTGGTGTAATACCCTACTCCAGTGTGTGGTGTGGTGGATTGCCTCTTGGGCTGATGAGGAACAATACAAGGGAGAACAGCCTCGCGAAGGTCTGTTCTTGGCGGGTGCGATGAACTGCTAGGTGGGGTTCAGTCGCTCTAGCTACTGGTTTCTTGATGAGGATTCCGATCTCGATCCCGTCTCTCTCTCTTCCAGATGCCCCTCTTCCGATGCCACTAGCTCTGAGTGTGGCTACTCCTATTTATAGGCGAAGGCCCTGGGCCTCTTCCCAAATATTGAGCAGGAAGGGCGCCAACAATTGGCCATTTTGAAGGGGAACAGCGGGTACACTTATCCTAACTAAAGTTGGTCGTCGCCTGCCAAAGGCTCTGGTGATGACGCCTGCTTGGGCTCCACGATGACTCCCTTCCAGCCGTTGGGATGGTCTTGGTCTTGTTGCACCGAAACGGATGCCTTTGCTTGATGCTCTCGCCGCGCTTGCTCCTTTGCACCAAATAGGAAAGGAGGACATCTGCTGGGCGGGCGCCGATCGCGCCCTTGGTCGTCATGGCTTGCGTCATGGGCACCTCGCGAGGTACCCTGCCTTGAACTCTCCGCCTCCTCATGAGCCATCCGGACGAGGCCGTGCCTGGGGAAGCTCCTTGTCGTCCGCCCCGCGAGGCTTGGCCCCTCGCGAGGGTCTTGAGCTTGTGTTGATGAAGATGGGCCGTGCTGGGCCTCCTTCGAGCCAAGCCGCAGGCCGCAGGAAGGCAAGTCTGGGGACCCCCGTTCCCAGAACGCCGACAAGCGTGCCCCCACCAGTCCGAAAATTTAGTCGACACACCCAATGGGTGTACAGATACGAGGATCTTCAGAAAGAAGAGTTTTTCAGGTAGCATATCCTAAGAGAACAAGTGGTGATCAATTAACCTAGACGTTGCTCTGAAGAGCTGAGCTGGCATCATAGGCCGCTTGGCTGGCTTCCCGGACCACCTTCATCTGCTCCATCATGAGCCCCACTTGGCGTATAGACTCCTTAGCAGCACCCACTTGGTCCTCCGGGACATGGTGTATGGCGAAAAGGGAGGGCAGGTCAGCAATCGACGTTGAAGGCCGGATACTAGTCAGCAGCACAGCGAAAGACACAGAAGTCCGAGTGGTGTTGCCACCCTCATGAACCAGCGCCTCAGGCATCGATGCAACCTGAGCAGTCCTGCCGGCAGGTGCCTTCTTAGTCCTTCTCCGCCTCAACGGCGCCTCATCATCATCATCAGGGAGATCAATGACATGAGGAGGGACTACAGGAAAGATTCAAAGTTAAAAACGGAAATCCAATCGACCAAAAGCAAAATTACAGCGATCATACCAAGGTTAGAGGTAACAGCATCTTCCATTTCCTGGTCTTCGTTCCTGACTGAGGTCTCGGAGGTGGCAGCGCTGCAGATTTCAGAAATCAGTTGATCAGTCAACAAGTCGACCAAAAGTATGTTCGCGCGGAACAAAAAAGCTCAAGTTCTGTTGTACCCAGAAATAGTGGCGATAGCCATCTTCATCTTGGGCAAAACCTTTGTCGGCTTCGATGGCGTCGCTCGGGGTTGCTTCGGCGCTTTTTCAGTCGGCGCCGGAGAGGTCGTCCGAGGACGTTTCGTCGACTGCCCGACAGGCGCGATAGCCTTGCCGCGCTCGACCGCAGGGTCATGGGTGAGCTTGGACCGCCTTTCCATGCGAGGAGGGTCAATTTATTCCTCCTCTTCCTCCTCCTCCTCTTCGTCGGAGCTGTCGTCATCTTCGTCCCCCCCACCATCAGACTGCCATTCCTCCTGGCTTTCACCTCCGCTTCCTTCCTCCTCCTCAACTGGTTCTTGCGCCCCGTTGGGCATCGAGTACATCTCAGTGGTGACCTGGAAGAAGACAAACAAGATGAAAGTCAATCAACCAATTTAAGCAAACAAGATGGAATAAGCCGAGTCAGAGTCAAAGATACGGGATTGAACCTTCTCTGGCTCGTACGATTGGTCGAGTGGAGGGATCCTCCTGGCTCCTCGGGGGTTATCTTTGTTCCCAGTGATGGCGGTCATCCATCACTCCAGTGTGGCATCCTCGACCTCCTCCGGGTGGACCCGAGTGGTGTCATCAGTGCCAGAATACATCCACATCGGAATGTTCTCGATACTGAAGTGGCTGGATGCACCGTCGAAGAAAAACCTCCAGAAGATCCATACCAGTCACCCCGTCACGGATGAGCTGGAATACACGCTTGACCAAAACCTTGACCTGAGCCTTCTCCTCCGGGACCACCTTCATAGTGGACGGCTTGCTCACTCGATCCATGGAGAAAGGAGGGAGTCCAGTCGACTGCCCTGGTGTCGGCTGGTCTTGGCAGTAGAACCAGGTCGACTGCCACCCTCGAACCGACTCAGGAAGGACCATGGCTGGAAAAGCACTCTTACCTCTCATTTGGACCCCAAGACCCCCACACATCTGAATCACTTGGGTTCTCTCGCCACTCGGATTGGCATTTTTCACCGTCTGGGAGCGACAGGTGAAAATGTGTTTGAAGAGGCCCCAATGTGGCCGACAACCAAAAAAATCTCACACAAGGACATGAAAGCAGCGAGATACACGATGGAGTTGGGTGTGAAGTGGTGGAGTTGTGCCCCAAAGAAGTTCAGAAATCCTCGAAAGAAAGGGTGGGGCGGCAAAGAAAACCCGCGGTCGACATGAGTGGCTAAGAGGACGCACTCACCCTCCTGAGGCTGCGGCTGCCACTCCATCCCCGAAAGCCTCGCTGATCCATGAGGGACCAGTCCTTCATTGGCCAGGTCGTCAAGATCTTTCTGGTGGATGGTCGAGCGAATCCAGTTGCCCTGGATCCAGCCCTGCGCAAACCGCCCGCGACGAGGATCCGCCCGATCGTCGCCTCCCCGCCGCCGCCGTCGCCTTCTTCGCCCGTTCCATAGCCGCTGTCTTTTCTTTCACCATTGTCAACGGCGGAATGCGCGTGGAGCAGCAGTTCGGAGGTGGAGGCAGGTGTGGCGGATGAATCTGAGGAAGGAAGGAGGAAAGGGGAACGCACTATTCAAAAAACCCCAGTCCTGGACCTTATATGAGGTTGCTTCTGAGTGACTGACCGGTAGGTCCAGGCGATCCTGTGAAATACCGCAACAGTCGCCCGCACGATACGTGGCGAAAAAGGTGGCACGGAGATTGAGGCGTCCTTGCCTTATCCCGTCCGATTACTGCGGCTCTCTCTCCGTCCCGCTCGTTTCCCGAAGATTCAAATCCCGCTAAATCCGCGCGCCGTAGAGCAAATCGTTAGACAAAAGATTTCCTCCGTCATGTCATTCGGAAATTGCCAAGTACGGAAAATGCACTCGACGGATACAAAGAATGGATCAAGGCGACTGAAAAAGGAGTTGATGCCGTCACTTAAGTCCATTTGATCCAAGACAAGACACAATTGCAGCACAAGAATGAGTCGGGAGTATGTTCAACTCCTTCCCCACTCAAACCTCAATCCATTCGGGGGCTAATGATGAAGTCATATACCTAGGGTAGGGTCATGGACCTGTCCAAGACACCCTCCCCAAGGACATCTCTAGAAGAAACTACCTTCGGTTGACACGGAAGAGTTCCACTCGACCAAGCGGAAGACACTCGACCATGAAGCCAACCACTCGACCACCGGAGATCCAAAGCCGATCTGCACACAAATGGTCGGTCATTAAGTAGCTTTTATGGTCATCATAGCACTTTATGTGGGTGTTACCAAGAACCCCTATCTTAATGTACCTTTAACCTGCATAGCGAGGGCGGAGGGTGCAGCGAACTCTATATAAGCCACCCCCTCCTCGGTGTCAAGGGTTCGCACCTCTGTAACTCATACGCACATAATACAGTCGACCGCCTCCGGGCTCCGAGACGTAGGGCTGTTACTTCCTCCGAGAAGGGCCTGAAGTCGTAAACATCTTGCGTATACAACTACTCCATAGCTAGGATCTTGCCTCTCCATACCTATCCCCCATTCTACTGTCAGGCTTAGAACCACGACACTATCCTCGTCTGATTCTCAGCACATTGTGTTCATAATGCATCTTGCCACGATTGAAACACTTCTATCTAGTCAAAACGATCCTTAGAATAGGTATGATTCTAAAATTTAGGGATAGGTTTCCGCCGAAACCATCTCGGACCCACCAAGTTGAAAAACTCGGTCCCACCGATTTGGCTAATGCCATTGCACTAGTAAGTCTCGGTCTGACCGAGAATTACAAACCGGTGTGACCGATTTTAGAACTTTGTGAAACCCTAGCAGTCTCGGTGCCACCAAACTGTGACTCGGTCTGACCGAGTTCACTAGTTTAGGTTCTGAAACTGCTTCGGTATCACCGAGTTTGAAAATCGGTAGATTCGAAATGCTTTCTGTGGAAAACTAAAACTAAGTTTTTTGAATCATTATTTTGCAAAAATCTCTGCATTTTGTGATGCTCATCCACTCTACCTCATCTATAACTATTCACAGGGTCAGCAGTCAGTGTGTGCAGCATGACAGACCAAAGTGACAGCCAGAACAAGTCAGATGAGCAGATTCACATGAGTGAGGGCACTAGTCCCTCTAGCAGCTCAGATGAGGGGAGCAGAAGCACTCCCAGCAATTTGCCCAAGGCTGCCACAAGGACAAGGAAGAAGAAGACCTCAGAATCTGAGGATGAGGATTATGTGGTAGTTGAGGATGAGGCAAGTTCAAAGAAGAAAGTGCTCAAGAAGGAGTACAGCTCAACTGCATTAAAGCCAGGCATGAAGGTCAAAAGGCCTACAGGTAGACAACCAATGTCCAAAGCCAGAGTCTCCACTCAAGCTTCTTTGGAATCCCAACCCAAAGAGCCTGCTGCTGCTGAAAGAAAGAAAAGGAAAGAAAGGGTCAAGAAGACCATGGCCAGAGTGATTGGAAAGCCTTCTATGATGGAGGAAGAGGAAGAAGAAGAGGTTGCTGAACCAGCACCCAAGGCACAAAAGATGATGGGTGATGCCATAAAGTCAGGGGCTGCAACTTCAAAGCCCAAAGATGCCCCAAGCCCAAGAGTGCACCAAAGAGGAATACCATGAGTATACCAGTAGCTGAGAAGAACAAGGCCCCAATGCCTGATGTTGCTGCTGAGGAAGATGAAGAAGGGCAGATCTTAAGGAAGCTCAAACCCAAGATTCCAGACCACAATGATGCTCATCCTGTGGCTGAGAACATGAAGATCGGAGAGATCTAGGGTTGAGGCTATGGAGAGAGTCGATCCATATGCCACCGGAGAAGGACTGCTGTAGATTACAGGTTCCACACTAAGGAGCAGCAGGACTTCTATGAGACCATCTTATTGTATAAGAAGCCCATAGTTTGTGATATGAGGTGGGTCGACCGACCTACATTCAGAGAATGCGAACACTATCCTGGAGTGTATGATAGCTTCAAGTGCGTGTGGAGTTGCAGATTTTGTTGGGCGAAGCTCACAAACCGGAATGACGAGCTCATTATGCAATTCTACTCCACAGCACATTTTTATCCAGATGGCAGGATAGTTTGGATGTCTGAAGGAACGAGATACCAATCAACCATAGAGGAATGGGCAAGTCTGATCAATGCCCCCAAGGAGAGTGAAAATGACTTGGACATTTATGCCAAGAAGAAAATGGATCATAACTCAATGTCACAGATGTACAAGGAGATCCCAGATGATGCACTTGAGACTTTCAAGTTTGGATCAAATCATTTTATTCTGTCAGGGCTGCCTACGATCAACTGGATCCTAAGGCACACTCTGTTGCCCAAATCAGGTGACCACAACATGATCATAGGGCATGCAATTAATTTGCTTCACATTTTTTATGTACCCCTGAAATTCAAGTTCATGAGCCTCATAGTTGAAACTATCAAGAGGACAGCAGCAGACCAAAAGAGGAGCTGTGGATATGCCCCACAGATTCAGGAGTTGATTAACTCGAAGATGGGCACAGGGAAGTATCTGTAGGATAAGGAACACCTGGTTCTCTATCCTGAATTTGAGGACAATCAAGTTGTCATGACTGAGAATGAACCATCATCAGTACAAGCCCAAGAGAAGAAGGAAAAGGCAAGGAAAGAGAAGGCTGCCAAGATGCCAACTCAAGCAGAGGCTTCTGAGTACTTTCTGAAGAACAAGAAGGAGAAGCTTGGTTACTTGATAGCAACAACTCTGCGGATTGAGAAGGGGTTGGCCACCCTAACTCAAAACCAGGAGAGCCTGGAAAGAATCATGGAACAAAAATTCTATGATCTTGATGTCAAAGTAATCGAGATTGATCACTGTGGAGCAGCTACAGGATGACATGCGAGAGAGGAAGGGCAGGACAACAACAGATGCATTTGCGAGTGCCTCGAGCTCGGAGATCAGCTGCAGAGCCAGATACCGATCACGAGTCACTTCATCAGCTCCAGCTACAGCTCCAGCAAGAACCAGCTCCAAAGACTAACTCCTTCAGCTCCTTCCACATCGATGAAGCCTTCGTTCTTGGAGTTCTCCTGACACCACCACCAAGACCAAGCACGAGAGACGATATAGTCCTATGCATTTTCTAGGAACTTTTTGGCAACTTGTTGCCAAAGGGGGAGAAAAATGTATAGATCATAGGCTTCGAGAGAGAGATTTGCTGCTTTTGTTCTCTCTTGTCTTCTTGGTTGAACTTTGTTTGCTTTTGATTGCTTGAGATACTATGCAATTACCTGTGAGACATTGATGATCATGTGTTTGATCATAAGCTACACTTATGCTTGTTATATGTTATTATCTTACTTATCCTTATATGATCATTCACTTTGCTTGGTGATGAGTGGATGTATTCAATCTTTATTACTTTGAGCGCTCCACCAAGATGTATGTGACATGGAAGAGTAACCCATGAGCCTAATTCCTTGTGCATTTGCAGTCCAAAGCAAATTTTAAATATGCACAAATTTAGGGGGAGCTCTTGCTTATCACATACTTCTCAAAAGCGATGATGTTTTTTAATCTTATTATTATTTGTCGAAGCTTTGATCTATATGTTGTCATCAATTACCAAAAAGGGGGAGATTGAAAGTGCAACTATCCCTAGGTGGTTTTGGTAATTCATAACAACATATAGCTCATTGAGCTAATGCTATTCAAAGACAAATAGTTTAGGAAAGCTCAATGAATGGCATGGCATGGATGGTGAAAGTGGATCCCTCAAAATATCATGAACAAAGGATTGGCTCAAGCTCAAAAGCTCAAGACTCTACATTTTACATTTTAGTGATCCAAGATCACATTGAGTATATAGGAAAATCCAATACTATCAAGGAGGGATGAGGTGTTGCTTAATGAGCCTTTTGCTTCATGTGCTTAGTGATATGCTCCAAAACCCTCCACTACTTTCTCACATCCACATATGACCTAAACCTAAAGTCAAACTCGGCCCTACCGATTCTTTCTATCCGCCGCCACCGAGTTCAGATGTCATAGACATTGCCACAAACCCTAGGCAAATCGGTCTCACCGATAGGGATCTCGGTCTCACCGAGAGGGGATTGTAATCTCTCTGTTTCCCTTCGTAACGTTTCGGTCTAACCGAAGTGAGCGATCGGTCTCACCGAGATTGTAATGTAAACTCTCTGTTTCCCTTTCGTAACTTTTCGGTCTCACCGAAAGAGCGAATCGGTCCCACCGAGTCTACCTGACCAGCTCTCTGGTTAGCTAATTACCAAAATCGGTCTCACCGAGTTTGGGTAATGGGTCTCACCAAGATTACGTTATGCCCTAACCCTAACCATATCGGTCCTACCGAGTTGCATGTCGGTCCCACCGAAAACCCTAACGGTCACTAGGTTTACTAAATCGGTCCGACCGAGTTTGTTGATTCTGTCCCACCGAGTTTGGTAAATTGTGTGTAACGGTTAGTTTTTTGTGTGGAGGCCATATATACCCCTCCACCTCCTCTTCATTCGTGGAGAGAGCCATCAGAACAAACCTACACTTCCAACTTACCAGTTCAGAGAGAGAACCACCTACTCATGTGTTGAGGCCAAGATATTCCATTCCGACCACAAGAATCTTGATCTCTAGCCTTCCCCAAGTTGCTTTCCACTCAAATCTTCTTTCCACCAAATCCAAATCCTTTGAGAGAGACAGTTGAGTGTTGGGGAGACTATCATTTGAAGCACAAGAGCAAGGAGTTCATCATCAACACACCATTTGTTACTTATTGGAGAGTGGTGTCTCCTAGATTGGCTAGGTGTCACTTGGGAGCCTCCGACAAGATTGTGGAGTTGAACCAAGGAGTTTGTAAGGGCAAGGAGATCGCCTACTTCATGAAGATCTACCGCTAGTGAGGCAAGTCCTTCGTGGGTGATGGCCATGGTGGGATAGACAAGGTTGTTTCTTCGTGGACCCTTCGTGGGTGGAGCCCGCCGTGGACTCGCGCAACCGTTACCCTTCGTGGGTTGAAGTCTCCATCAACGTGGATGTACGATAGCACCACCTATCGGAACCACGACAAAAACATCCGTATCTCCAATTGCGTTTGAATTCTCCAAACCCTTCCCTTTACATTCTTGCAAGTTGCATGCTTTAATTCCCGCTGCCTATATACTGTTTGCATGCTTGCTTGAATTGCGTGAAGATTGCTTGACTTGCTCAAAGATAGCTAAAATCTGCCAAAGTGTAAAATTGGGAAAAGGTTAAGTTTTTAATTGGTCAAGTAGTCTAATCACCCCCCCCCCTCTAGACATACTTCAAGGTCCTACAATGGGAAAGGGCATTATTGACTACCTAAGCCGATACTAGCTTGGAGCATGCATTACTAGTGACGGGGGAGAGTTGGTGCTCTCTCTCGGGATGGGGTCGTGCCAGGTAGGGCGGCCAAGAACATTTTTATGGGGCACCGGACACATCGTTGGTACCCCGTGCCAGTGGTATGTGACGAATATGGGAGCGAGGCTCCACAATTTTAAGATGTGAATTCTGCACGGGGATTACTACCAATCGAGTGGACTCTATGTTAGTGTCGTCTAGGGAAAGATAGTGATCGGGTGCTTACCCCGGGTCCTTGAGGTACCGCGGGTCGTGGATGACACGAAAGTTCCCCGGATCTTGTGGGTAAAGTGTGCAACCTCTGCAGAGTTTCAAACTATTCGAATAGCCTTGTCCACAGTCAAGGACAGTTGGGTAACCGCTCTTGGGCTACATCCACATGTTTACAAACCAGTGTGTGTGTTTGGATAAGTGGGAAGATCTACTTGGGTCAAGTCAAAGGACTTGACATGATTGAGTTGGGTTGATGCCCACTCTATTTATGTTGATATCTGTAACCTGTCCTCATGGTTACTTGAATTCTCCTGATGCATGTCTTACAAGTTGTTGAACATGTCATTGCACTCAAAACTAGCTTTCTGCAAAAATTTACCTATATCATGCATTGTTGTATCTTGAACCAAAACATGGGTTGCTTGCGAAGTAATTCAAAGTACTCATTGGCTTGCCACTGGTTATTTTATTGGCCAGGCATGAAAGAACAGGATATAATGAAGAGTACCTTGGTGACGAACATGCGAGCTAGGGCGCTTCCCAATCGTAATGCCCGTAGGGTTAAGGCGTATGGCATGGGTCCAAGTTGTTATTGAAGATTTCCGCTGCGATGATACACTCAAGACTTGACCATAATGATCCTACTTGTGTAAAACGGTATGTATGGATGTAAGACTCTTGTTATTCAGCTTCATGTGTTTAGTGAGCATTGATCTCGGGATCATCTTTGACACGCAGCATTCGGTGATCTCGACTTATGAGTCGGGTCCCCACAGAGCTGGTATCGGAGCCATCCTGACTGTAGGAAGCCTTAGTTAGCATGGTCGTTAGTTAGGGTAAAACTATTTCCAAAACTACTACTACTTTTCAAAACTATCTGTACTTCTCTTCCCTTCTCAGTTTTTTCAAAAACTAAGGTATACTTTCCTTATTGGTCGCTTCCCCTTCAAGATTTTTGGTCGCTAGAACCCTTATGCCCCTGACCACCGTATTCCTTGAAATCCTTGTGGATAGTCTAGAAGGAGGATGCCTTGTCAGTCATCCACCCACATCTTCTGAACACAAGATTGGCGACACCACAACAAGACGATACCAACAGAAGATACATCTTCGAGGAATGAGGACATGAAGACCCAGAGGATGGAGATACCTTTTAATTTCCCCCAAGATGATGCAACCTTGTCCTATGACGATCAGGGTGTAAGATATGCAAGATCACGATATACATCGCTAATAGAGCAACCATGTCCTTACCATTGTTGTAACAGCAACCACTGGTGGATGAGAACCTCGCCATTTGGTCCACCTCACTATAGTGAGCAGAAAACAGTTGTCTTCATCCCCCGCTCTTGGTGTAGATGTTGTCATCAACATAACCGACATGTTGGACCTCTAATATGCCTTGTTAATGTCCTTGCATAAAGGATTACAAACCTGGTACCATCGACGCCTTAGAAAGCAAAAGCGATCATCATGATTAAGAAGACAAGAGAAGACCAAGTCAAAGACAGCCACGAGGAGCCACCATCACCCCATCACCTCATTAGGCGAGAAGTTGTCAAAGATTCTTCAGGCTCAACCCAGATCGTTTCATCAAACAAGAGACGTAGCAACACCTGAGGAAAACTCAGGAGACTGCACGAGGAACAAGGCACGACTACTGAGTCTGAGAACCCCTAGGGTAGGATGAGTTGTGTAACCCCTATGCGCAGTCGAGTCCGTATGATGGTTCGAATAGAACCATGATTGTGTGTTGCTTGTTTTTATTTGTTTGTGTTTTGATATAGGTCACACTTTTTCCCTAGGCAACAAGTACGCGACTATATCACCTTCCTTACCCTGTTTCTTTTGTTTGGCCCTTTTTGCACCTGTTTGTTTGCACTTGCACTATAGAACCCCCTTTAGGCATTCCCCTCCTCTATGCTACCTCTACCTCTCATCTCTCTCCTCAACTGAAGGCTAGCAAGACAAGATACACCAAGGATTCTACTTTGGCAACCAACCAGCACTAAAGACTTTTGCTACAACCTCCTCGACCAAGTGCAACCCCGTAGAGTTATGTTTACCTCTCAAGACTGTAAAGCCATCACTATACCCTTCGAGACTTCACGAGATACCCCAGCTCGAATCCTTAACCAAGTGCTTAACCCACAGAATTACAAGCGGACCAGTGAAGCCTCTGTAACCTCGCATAGCACTGGGTTCATTATGGAACTAGTGGACATACCGAACGATCACATTATCATCCTAAGATAGCACCAAAACTGACGATGCCATAGGAGAGACCAATTCGGGGACATAGGAACGGAGGACAAATGACTTGATGAGTTTATATCAGAGACCTTGAGGAATTGACTGAGACTCATTGGTGGATTATGAGGCTTTCATATTGGTAGATGAACTTGGTGGGATCGCGTTAAAAGATTAGCATAACTTTCATCACCCTGGAGTAAACTGGATTTTGTAAGACAATTAGGATCATAAGCTGAGATTCTTGGAGGAATAAGATTTTGACCTGACCAGATGATATCAATAGGATGTTGTTGACATTGCGAAAATGACCCGGAGGGAAATATGTAGGAATTCTCGTTGGACATGAGATTTTGATTTAAATAGGTGATCCTAGTTGAGTATAGATGTTGAGTAAGTCTACATGGTTCGGAGTAAATTGGCTTTAGACTGAAGATCTCGAACAGGAGACCATGTTTCTCGGTGGACGATAAACTAGGAGATTGGGTTAATTGTCGGGGTTTATTTAGGGATCTGTATGAGCTTGACCTTGTGATAGAGGCAAAGGTGTCCCGATGTTTCGATGAGAAGGTGGCTATCGTTTCTGTGGGAGTCGACCTTGACGATCCGACTACATACGTGCGAGACGTCGCGCCTTAGCAATCGCTAAACCAACTTCCGAGGGTTATTGACCACGCCGGAGCATGATCAACCTGACCACGAGGGCCTGTTTCCTGCGAGCAAACGAAGAACAAGCAAGAAACTAAGATTGCAATCTGGATATTGCGAATATAAGAGGAAAGCTTTATTAATGAAGGTGGGGTTCTGTGACGCCTTGGTCTGGTCGTTGAACACAAACGGCACGCCGGTTGCAGCTATGGCAAACTTTTGATCTAAACAAAACCCAAAGTCTAAACGACGCCCTAAGGGCTGTATATATGGAGGAAGAGGAGGGAATTTCGTGGCCCTTGAGGGAGGGGTCTGAAACCAACCCTAACTCGTGTTTCCCCACACATACGGACTCAAAAAACAACATATACTTAAGTATTTCAAAATTACATGGGCCTGGCCCAATAATAAGGTGACGCAGCACCAAGAATAGCCTATGGATGAATATTATGAAGTGGCATCTTGTATATTTCGTCCAAGGCCTCATGCACTCATTAGGGTGGCTTCAAAGTCCTGGAATCATCACTTGTAACTTCTTGTTCCCCTTAGCATGCCAACATCTCCATGCTCGAACTTGCTCCAAGGTTCATCTTTCTTGTCCATGGTAGGCCCTTCATTTGTAAGCAAAACAAATGTATCCAATTTAGGCAGCATCATATTCTCATGAACATTGGAATTGTTACCAAGAAACGAAAGTACCGATAATTCAATTGGCGTCTGTGAGCTCTAGTAATTGGTCCAAGATGTATAGCAGCAGGGGTTGTGGGTGTAACAATGGTATTGATGTCCTCATCATCCTCCCTTCTTGAAATGAAGTCGCCCTCGACGGAAGCTCATCTTCCTCACCCAAATAAGGCTTCAAATCTGCAATGTTAAAATTGGGACTAACCCCAAAATTTGCAGGCAGCTCAAGTTTATATGCATTATCATTTATTTTCTCTAACACCTTAAATGGACCATCAGCACGTGGCATTAGCTTTTATTTGCGCAAATTAGGAAACCTATCCTTACGCAAATGTAACCAAACAAGATCTCCAGGTGCAAAGACAACATGTTTTCTACCCTTATCTCCAAAGAAGTTTATATTTAGCATTCATACGCTCAATGTTTTCCTTAGTTATCTCATGCATTTTTAAAATCAATTCAGCACGTTTTTTAGCATCAAAATTAACCTTCTTCGAAGATGGAAGAGGCAACAAATCAATAGGTGCACGAGGTAGGAAGCCATACACAATTTCAAAAGGGCACATCTTAGTAGTAGAATGCAATGAACGATTATAAGCAAATTCAATATGAGGCAAGCATTCTTCCCACATTTTCTTATTATTCTTCAAAACAGCCCTAAGCATAGTAGACAATGTTCTATTGACTACTTCAGTTTGTCCATCAGTTTGGGGGTGACAAGTAGTACTAAAAAGCAGTTTAGTCCCCAACTTAGCCCATAAACATCTCCAAAAGTGGCTAAGAAATTTAGTATCACGATCTGAAACAATAGTATTTGGCACACCATGCAAGCGAATAATTTCATGAAAGAACAAATCAGCAACATTAACAGCATCATCGCTTTTATGACATGGTATAAAGTGTGCCATTTTCAAGAATCTATCCACGACAACAAATATGCTATCCCTCCCCTTCTTTGTTCGAGGTAAACCTAAAACAAAGTCCATAGATATATCGTCCCAAGGAACACTAGGTACAGGCAAAGGCATATATAAACCATGAGGATTGAGTCGTGACTTAGCTTTTTGACATGTAGTGCATCGAGCAACAAAATGCTCAACATCCCATCTCATCTTTGGCCAAAAGAAATGTGTAGCAAGTATATCCTCCGTCTTCTTGACGCCAAAGTGTCCCATTAATCCTCCTCCATGCGCCTCCTGCTACAACAAAAGACGAACAGAGCTAGCAGGAATGCATAGCTTGTTAGCACAGAACACAAAACCATCATTAATAACGAACTTGTTCCATGTTCTTCCTTCTTTACAATTCTGCATTACATCTTTAAAATCAGCATCATGCACATATTGATCTTTGATGGTCTCCAAACCAAATATTTTGAAGTCAAGTTGTGAAAGCATAGTATAGCGACGAGACAAAGCATCAACAATAACATTTTCTTTACCCTTCTTGTGTTTAATGACATAAGGGAAAGTCTCAATGAATTCAACCCATTTAGAATGTCTACGATTCAGTTTAGCTTGACTTTTAATATGTTTCAAAGATTCATGATCAGAATGTATAACAAATTCTTTGGGCCATAAATAATGTTGCCATGTCTCTAAAGTCTGAACAAGAGCATATAATTCTTTGTCATAAGTAGAATAGTTCAAACTAGGCTCACTCAATTTTTCAGAAAAGTATGCAACAGGTTTGCCATCTTGTAATAACACACCTCCTAATCCAATTCCACTAGCATCACATTCAAGCTCAAAAGTCTTATTAAAGTCGAAGTTGGAGTAAAGGAGCATGTGTCAACTTATCTTTCAATACCATGAAGGCTTCTTCCCATGCGGTACCCCAAACAAAAGGCACATCCTTCTTTGTAAGCTCATTGAGAGGTGCAGCAATGGTGCTAAAGTCTCTCACAAAACGCCTATAGAAACCAGCGAGTCCAAGAAAACTCCTCACTTGTGTGACCGCTTTGGGCTGCGGCCAACTCTCAATAGCTTCAGTCTTGGCTTTATCAACTTCAATTCCTGTGGTGTAACAATATAGCCAAGAAAAGATACTCGGCGGTGCAAAAGGTGCACTTCCAAAGGTTACCAAACAAACGTGCATCACGAGAGCATTAAAAACATCACGTAAATGTTCCAAATGTTCTTCCAAAGATTTGCTATAAATCAGTATATCATCAAAATAGACTACCACAAATCGTCCAATGAAAGCACGTAAAACTTCGTTCATTAGTCTCATGAAAGTACTAGGTGCATTAGTTAACCCAAAAGGCATGACTAACCACTCATATAAACCAAACTTAGTTTTAAATGATGTTTTCCATTCATCTCCCAATTTCATACGAATTTGATGGTATCCACTACGCAAATCAACTTTGGAGAATATTGTAGAGCCACTCAATTCAGAAAGCATATCATCTAGCCTAGGAATAGGATGACGATAACGAATAGTGATATTATTAATGCCTCTACAATCAACACACATACGCGGACGTACCATCCTTTTAGGCACTAGTATAATAGGAACAGCACAAGGACTAAGAGATTCGCGTATATAACCTTTGTCGAGCAGCTCTTGTACTTGACGATAATCTCCTTCGTCTCCTCTGGATTGGTACGGTATGGTGCACGGTTGGGTAGCGATGCACCGGAATTAAGTCAATTTGATGCTCAATCCCTCGAATAGGTGGTAATCCGGTGGCACGCCTTGTGGGAAGACGTCGGCGAACTCCTGCAAAATGTTAGTGACAGCAGGGCAAAGAGGAAGGCACGTCCTCGAATGAAAATAATGCCTCTTTGCACACAAAAGCATAGCAAACAGATTTGCTAGAATCTACCTCATCAATATCAGATTTGGTGGCAAGTAAACATGCACTTTTCAGTTTAATTTCAGAAGCAACATTAGATGGTTTATTATTAGGCTTCATTTGTTGCTCAAATTCTTTTGCCACAATCTGATTTTCACTCTTATTTTTCTCCTGTTTTGCTTTATTAGCTCTATTAATATCATCTTTCAAAATGGAATCAGGAGTCATAGGAAGCAAAGTAATATTTTTATCCTTGTGAACAAGAGTATACTGATTGTTTCTACCATGGTGTACAGAATTTTTATCAAATTGCCATGGTCTACCAAGTAATAAGGAACATGCTTGCATAGGTACCACATCACAATCAACATAATCAGCATATGTAGAGATACTAAAATACACACGAACAAAGACGTGTTACCTTAACCTTGCCGCTGTTGTTGAACCATTGGATGTAGTAAGGATGTGGATGTGGTCTTGTGGTGAGAGAAAGCTTCTCCACCATATCCATGCTAGCCAAATTGTTGCAGCTCCCTCCATCTATGATGACGCTTGAATAGAACGTTCCTTCACAACTCCCTTTGTATGGAACAAGTTATGCCTCTGATTTTGCTCAGCTTGTGTAACCTGCACACTCAAAACACGTTGAGCAACTAAACATTCATACTGTCAAGATCTTCAAAGAGCCATGTATTGCGCCTCATGATCAAAATCATCTCCACCGAAGTTCTTCATGTGTAATAAGAGCCAAAGTCTCTTCATCATAGTCACTAGCGGACTCATACCCACCATCCTCAGTAGCAATCATCACACGCTAAGATTGGCATTCTCTCGCAAAATGTCCTCTTCCCTTACAACGACGACAAATAATATCACTTGTGTGCCCTGTTGACGCCATGGAAGAAGAAGAGCTCTGTGTAGGCCCAGCAGGTGTGCTCTTGGCAGATAGTGGTGGTTGCGCCTGCTTTCTTGTATCATGGTTGGAGGTGGCAGCCGACGGAGGTTTCGGTGTAGTAGAACGTATGGAAGTAGATGATGCACGTGGTGTCCATGATGAAGGTCGACCTGCAGAAAAGTTAGTCCGCACCAACGCCTGTCGATCCTACACTTCACGTTCAGCTTTACAAGCAAGATGGAATAATCGAGTGATATTATTATAATCCTTATAGTCTAGAATGGTCTGAATCTCTCTATTTAATCCACCCAGAAAACGTGCAAGCATAGCTTCATTCTCCTCAACAATACCACATCTAATCAAGCCAGTTTGTAATTCCTGATAATATTCTTCTATCGAATTTTTTCCTTGTCTTAAGCGCTGCAATTTTTGAAGTAATTCACGTTGATAATATGGTGGAACCCAACGAGCACGCATAGCAGTTTTCAAAGCAGCCCAAGTAGCTGGAACATGATATAATCTACAATGTTTAGACCACCAAACACATGCAAAGCTAGTGAAAGCACAAACAATGCAGCAGAACACGTCTCTCCTTGGGATATTGTAAACATGTAAATCGTTGTTCAGTTTCTAACTCCCAAGTAAGATATATATCAGGAACATATCTACCCTCAAATGGTGGAATATTCAATTTTAGTTTAGGGAGATGGTCATGATCTCGCACTGAGGGGAGCCCTAACATTGCCATTATTTGCATGTGGACGACCTGGTGGTTGTGGTGCTGGTGGTTGCACGTGGTTCGATGTTGATCAACCTCATCCTCGTAATCTCCCACATAATCATCCTCCCCACATCAGCAGCAGGAGCCACGTATATCAACAGCAGCACCAGCAGCTTGGCCAGCTGAAGAGGGACACGGGTCGCTCGGCGGAGGGCTGTTTCGCGATGTGGAGGTAGTCGTTGTTGTTGTTGTAGAGGTGCGTTAGGTGCAGCCGGTGGTGGTGGTGGTAGACGCGCGAGAAATTCATTAAACTTGTTATCGAGCTTTGTTTCTAACGCCTTCTCAATGCCATCTATCTTCTCCATGGCCTCTTCAAATCTATTTAGCACATCTTCCACCAGCCCACTCATCATTTGTTGAAACTTATCATGTAGCGCTTTGTTTGTCATGTTCTCCCGGTCAGTCTAAATCGGCTTGTGATCCTGCCATGGTTAGCAGCAATAGAAACACACAAGAATATGATTCGAGAGACTACTAGGAAGTGGTGGTGGTGGTGTGGTGGACAGTCACAAATCCGTCAAGCAAATCTCAAATTCTTACCAGTTCTTACCCAGAAGAAAGCGGTGATCGGCAACCGATGTAGTCAAAACTCTCAAAGCTTGGATAGAGCGATTACCAGGGAGAGTCAAACGCACGATGTAGATGTATGTGGAGCTGGGAAGGCTTATAATATGGTAGCAAAAACGGTCAGCAATAATCAATTCAGAGATGCAAAGTTGAATAAACGCTCAACGACGGTACTGTGCTGGTCCTAGGCTAGACCATGCTAGAGACGCGACCCTAGAACACTAACAAAATCACGACGCTGCACGGAAACAACGGAAAAGCACACTCTGGAATTTTTTTTTTCGCTCTGTGTTTTTTTTGCGCTCTTTTTCTTTGCGCTCCTCTTTTTTTTTGCGAAAAATCACTATAATGGCGAGTGTCTCAAAACTCTTCCCAGGTCAAACTGACAGGATGGGTACAAAATTTTTTTTGACAATTTTTTTTCCGGAAATCAGGGCAGCGACGACGAAAAAGTGCGACCAAAAATCACTATGATGGCGAGTGTCTCAAAAGACTCAGAACAGCCTAAAAATAGGATAGGGAAAAAATATTTTCGGTCGCAGAAATTTTGGCCTAAAAACTGCCCGGGGGTCTCCAGACTTTTTTTTTCGAGACCTATACAGGCAAGGAAACACGAATCGGAATTTAGATGGATCTCGAAAACAAACCTAAGATGAGAAGAACTCGGATTGGTGGTGGATATATGGTGGTGGTATATGGCAGCAGTGGTGGTATATGGTAGCGGTGGTGGAATATGGATACAGATTGGTGGTGGTATATGAATATGGATTCAGCGCGGTGGCGGATAGGCAATGGTGGTAGATGGCAAGGCGATGATGATGGTGCGGCGGTGGCGTGACAACTTATGACCAGAACTCGAAACTCTAAAAGACTAGACTCTAAGACCAGCAACTTGACACGACGATGCAACCGCAAATTCAACAAAGCAAAAACCCTAAAAAGATTATGCAAAGGCTCAGATTGGTTCGGATATGATGAACTAACCCTAAATTCTTTTTGTGGCTTTTTCGTGGACTTTAGGTATGAAGAACAGACTCGATCTAATCTACGAAAAAATGTAAAATCTCACCGAGCAACCTGAAAATCTGATACCACTTGATAGAGGCAAAGGTGTACCGATGTTTCGATGAGAAGGTGGTTCTCGTTTCTGTGGGAGTCGACCTTGACGATCCGACTACGTACGTGCGAGACGTCGCGCCTTAGCAATCGCTAAACCAACTTCTGAGGGTTATTGACCACGCCGGAGCACGATCAACCTGACCACGAGGGCCTGCTTCCTGCGAAAGCGAAAGAACAAGCAAGAAACTAAGATTGCAATCTGGATATTGCGAATATAAGAGGAAAGCTTTATTAATGAAGGTGGGGTTCTGGCGCCTTGGTCTGGTCGTTGAACACAAACGGCACGCCGAAGTTGCAGCTATGGCGAACTTTTGATCTAAACAAAACCCAAAGTCTAAACGACGCCCTAAGGGCTGTATATATGGAGGAAGAGGAGGGAATTTCGTGGCCCTTGAGGTAGGGGTCCGAAACCAACCCTAACTCTTGTTTCCCCACACATACGGACTCTAAAAACAGCCTATACTTAAGTATTTCGAAATTACATGGGCCTGGCCCAATAATAAGGTGACACAACACCTAGAATAGCCTATGGACGAATATTATGAAGTGGCATCTTGTATATTTCGTCCAAGGCCTCATGCACTCATTAGGGTGGCTTCAAAGTCCTGGAATCATCACTTGTAACTCCGTTCTTGTTCCCCTTGCGCATGCCAACATCTCCATGCTTGAACTTACTCCAAGGTTCATCTTTCTTGTCCATGGTAGGCCCTTCATTTGTAAGCAAAACATATGTATCCAATTTAGGCAGCATCATATTCTCATGAACATTGGAATTGTTACCAAGAAACGAAAGTACCTGATAATTCAATTGGCGTGCGCGTGCTCTAGTAATTGGTCCAGTATGTATAGCAGCAAGGGCTGTGGGTGTAACAATGGTATTGATGTCCTCATCACCTTGGAGTTTACTTGACCATGACAATGGGAATCGGTGGACTAACTATAGCAAAAATAGCCCTTTCAAGTATCTGGGGATTATAGGACATTAGGAGATCATGTGGAACACCATAGACATTAGATTTGTAGAACTAATGGATTGTGTAGTGATTGATGGAAGTTAATGGGCTGTTAGAGTTGATTCATAGGAAGGAAATAAGATCTTGGAGTGGCATATGACGTGTTTCCTTAGGATAGAGATGCACTATCTTGGACCTTGGAAGAATAGGCTAAACACTTGGATTGTGGTGTTTAATTCAAGCTTAGCAGCTTGTATGTTCTACCCCTGGATTTTTGCATAGATATGAGTTTGGGAATAGTTGTCATGTATGATTTTGTTAGACCTCCCCTCGGGAGTCATGAGGATATGAATAACATGAGTGATGATTGGATTTGACCTATACAAATGATGCTTTCGGTGGTATAAGGTTATTTGTTTGAAGGACTAGGTAGAACTATTGGCATCTCAGAAATTGTGCTCAAGGATGGGATGATAAACATTCACTCGCACACTAGAATCCTTGAAAGCCTTACGCCCTACCAAGCCACAACATGGTCGGATCCTGACCTTGAGCTTTGGCTCTAGATCGATAAGACCTTGGCCAATACTCAACCGTGACCATCACCAATGCCTCTGCCCACTTTACGTACCCCATAGACTTCATGGAGTGCTTGGACAAGTTAGTTGTCATCCTACTTTAATGACATACTTGTCTACCCGAAGACGGAAGAAGAATCGTTGAGCTGGTCAAGGAACATCTGAAGATCGTCATGTCTAGGAGGAAGAACTACACCAACCACCATCTTCAAGAAGTATACTTCCGCGTCAAAGACCATGTGTATCTGCAAGCCACTCCTCTCTAAGGAACCAAGCATTTCCATGACAAGGAGACCCACACCAAGATTCATCGGCCCCCTTCGAGATCACTCCAAGATTTAACAACCCCCTCTGAGATCACTATGAGACGAAGAGAAGACAGTTACCAGCTGGAGTTGCCACCTGAGTTACCTGACGTGCACACCGCTTTCCATGCATCACAACCCCGGAAGTGTTTCCAACTTCCTAACTTGCCCGATCTCTACGAGGGCATTGACCACCGAGCCATCGACCCCTAGCCCAATCTAACCTACCGCGAGCTACCCATTAGCAACCTGGATCAAGAAGAGCGTCATACACGAAGACACACCATCAAGTACTTCAAGCTCAATGGAGCACTACACGGAAGCAGAAGCAACATGAGGACTTGAAGACTACCCCAGATCCAAGTTTTTGTATCCCGTTCCGCGCCTAGTTTGGGAATCTCGGGGACGAGATTATTGTAAGGGGGTAGGTCTATCACACCCTGATTTTCATGCCACTACACTTAAGCTAACAATCATGATAAAATGTGGTTTACAAAAACTTTTTGAGTGTTTTGGACCTTGCCTTGATTGGTTTTTGTCTGTTGTTTACAAGTGCTCTAAAAATAAAATAAATCCTCCAACTCTTATACTCCTTCTCCTTGAACCAAAAACCTTTCCCAATGATCATGCCATGTGTATAGGACACAAAAATAATTTCTTGCAAAAATAATTTGGCCAAATAGTATTTTCAAAGATTAGTTTTTCAAAAACCCCTGAATTGAGGTTTGCACTGCAAGTACTTAATTAAGGGTAGTAAAAATCTTTCCAAAACTATATTTGACTCCTATTAGATATAGGATACCCAGAAACCACAAAAATATAATTTTCAAAGTTATTTTCCTATTTTATTTAAAGGCTTTTCTTAATTACAGAAATGGTCTTTAATAGGTTAAAATTATTTTAGTGCTTTAAAAATATTTGGGAAAACCTAGGAAACTCAAGGACATATATTGTCCATATATAAGAGTTTCAACACATGGTCATGTTCAAAATATTGGTCAAATCCCTCAAAAACCATTTCTGGATATTTCAAGGTTTTGAAATATTTACAAAGGAAATATGCTCCAACAATTCCAAGAAAATTCTAGCATGTCACATATGACATGTTTGATGATCTTGACAAGTATCATGTCATGGAGAATAGTATAACCCCATGAAATCCCCTCAAAACGATTTCTGTCCATTTTGAAGTTTGAGCAACTTTACATTGCCAAACATGTCCAAATGTTCTAAAACCTTGTGAACATGCTCAAATGGTCTAATAATTCATCTAGACCAAATGGCACAAGTTGGAGAAAATGTTATATTGATCAAAGTGCCCCAAAATCCTCTCTGACCAGAATCAAATTTGAACAACTTTGTACTATCAACTTTCTCTCCTTGACCCCAACTTTTGTGAGAATGTTCACATGACCAAATGAGGCCACTACACCAAGTGGTTCATCAAGGGGAAGTGATTTTATCAACTAGATCTACACAAGTTCATTTCTGCTAATTTATAGGGTTTACAAAAGTTGCATTGGCAACTTTGCCCAAATAAGCTCCAAATTGGTGGGAGGCCCTAATTATATGTGCCATTTCACCCTGTGGAGTCTCATGCCTAATGGAGTTCATTTGCTTACCCAAATTTGCATCAAACACCTTCTGGTCATTGCAAAAAGTCACTGGTTTAAACCCCCTACACTAATCTCCTTGACTCCACATTTTTACCACAGCTGAACCTAATCACCAGCAACCTCCAATAGCTCCCCCTCTTCCAAAGCTCAATGATTGAGGGGTAAAATCCCCATTTACCTCTCTGGACAGCCCTTTTCTCTCTCTCCCTCAACGTCTCTCCTCTCCTAGAGGTTCACCAGGGCATCCAAGGCCACCTCCCCTTTGTTTACTCACCCCACAAAGCCCCAAACACTAGTGGACACGCCCCTGGCACATAAACAATGCCATGGCGTGCAGAGCTCGCGCTCTGGAGCATGCTACAGGGCTCTCTGACACTGTAGCACGCCCATTCCAAGGCCTCCCGTTGTCCTTGGGCGCCGAAATCGTGTCCCCCGAGGCCGCCTCGGCGTCCACAACACGCAACACTATCGGCCCCTTTGACCCTCGCCCTCCTTATCCCTCCAAGAGCTCACCCGAGCACGTCCATGGATGATGCCCATGGTGCACCGCTGCCTCGCCTATTTTAAGCCACCCTGACCCTCTCTCTCGCCTGGGTTCGAACCTCCTCTCTCCCGTGCACCTCTCGGACACCCCCTCTCTCCCCTACGTGCTCTCCTGCCCCCTCCAAGGCCGGGTCGCCGCCACGTGCCCCCGGACCAACCCAGGCCCCCATTGCTTCCCCGCTCCCACTGAACGCTCGAGAGGACACCCAGGGCACCAAGGAGCCTCCCCCGCGCACCAGGCCCTCCTCCCCGTGCTTGCCCTGCCCTGCCCGAGTCTCACCCGAGAAACGTCCGCCGTGGCCGTGGCCCCACTCGCCTTCGTCCTCCGTTGGACGTACTGACATGGGGGAGCGGGCGCGGCGCAGTCCCCCGAGCTCGCCGGTGCGCCGGGCACCCGCAGCAGCGGCCCTAGTCGACGGGGATGAGCTCGGCCTCGCCCCCTCTGTTCCTGCGGCACGGGAGGCCGCGCGAGGAAGAAGAAGGCCGGCCGGTGGACCGTCGACCCCACCGGTCAGCCTCTGCCGACGTGTCCAGCCGGACCCGCTCGGGTTAAGTGGAGGCGGGATCCGCGGGAACCGCCTTCCCGGCAGGGAAGCATACTCCCCTAATACGCCGTCAGCGTGGCCTTCCTTAGCCGCGTGGGCGTGCAGCTAGGCCGGCCCAGTGCGCTGCGGTTCTATGCTGTGCCCGGTGCGTGGTATAGGTATAACCCCCACTTCCTTTGTCTTTTTCTTTTTCCAGAAACTTGTAAAATATCCCAAATATTCATATTACCTCCAAATTTGATGATTCAAAGTGACTCTATAAATCATGCTCTACCTCTTAGAGGAGCTTGCACATTTTTCCAGAGAACTTTGCTTCACACTTATTTAGTAAATTCCAACTTTTTTAATTCTGTGACAAACTTTAGAAAATCACAGAGAGCTCAAAATTGATCTAAATGCCTTGATTAAAAATCCTTGATACTTCTAAGTTTATAACTTAGTTTTTCAACATTTTTCCTAATACTTTATGTGCCACACAAAATAATGAGCCGTTTCTTCATATTAGCCAACTTTGCAAATTCATAGGAAATTCATTTGAACTCCAAATCCAGTGAAACCAACTCCTAGATGCTTCTAAAATTATTCCTTGTTAAATGGATGCTTTTAATCATTTTTTAAAATAGTTCTTCTGTACACTTCTTGCAAATCCATAAACCCCTTGATTCCATCATATCGAAATGTTTAGAAATATCCATTGAACCACTTCCAATGAAATCACCTTGGTCATTCCTCATATGACCAGAGGTATCCTAGAAAAGTCCAACTCACATTTTTTAGAGCACTTTTGTTTTTGCCTTGGCTTGTTGCTTATTATGGTTGTTTTCGATGATAGTTGACGAAGTAGACGAAATGCTCGGAGTTGGACCAGAGATATTTGAAGACCTCGAGGATTTTGTTAAAACAGGCAAGCAGCCCTTTGACCATGTCTATGAAACCCTTTTTATGCATGTCATATAGCACCATATTGTTGTTGCAACGGAATCATGATGAGGTGGTAACCACCTTGATGGGTTGCCTCTGTTACTTCCTCGTTGATACTTGCATTGTGCATGACCCTACCTTCTTATGAGGGTTATGCAGGTGGGAGTAGATAGGATGCTAAAGTAGTGCTACGCAAAAAGGTACGGGAATATGCATGGTGACGGAGACAAAGTATTTTCAAAAGACTTTTCGAAAACCCCATCGGGTGCCACTTATGCCCGGGGGAGATGATGAGTTCGGTAGCCACTTGATGACGAAGTGGTGTACCGAGGAAAGTGTGCGTGTTGTTTTCAAAAACGGATTGATTTTAAATTGCGACCGTTATTCCAGCCTTACATGCTCAACCACTCTACCCTTGTATGGGAAAGGGCATTATTGATTACCCAGGCCGATACTAGCTTGGAGCCCGCATTACTAGTGACGGGGGAGAGTTGGTGCTCTCTCTCAGGACGGGTCATGCCAGGTAGGGTGGCCAAGAACATTTTTATGGGGCACCGGACACACCATTGGTACCCCGTGCCAGTGGTATGTGACGAATATGGGAGCGAGGCTCCACAATTTTAAGATGTGAAATATTGGGCACGGGGATTACTACCAATCGAGTGGACTCTATGTTAGTGTCGTCTAGGGGAAGATAGTGATCGGGTGCTTACCCCGGGTACTTGAGGTACCGCGGGTCGTGGATGACACGGAAGTTCCCCGGATCTTGTGGGTAAAGTGTGCAACCTCTGCAGAGTGTCAAACTATTCGAATAGCCGTGTCCACGGTCAAGGACAGTTGGGTAACCGCTCTTGGGCTACGTCCACATGTTTACAAACCAGTGTGTGTGTTTGGATAAGTGGGAAGATCTACTTGGGTCAAGTCAAAGGACTTGACATGATTGAGTTGGGTTGATGCCCACTCTATTTATGTTGATATCTGTAACATGTCCTCATGGTTACTTGAATTCTCCGGATGCATGTCTTACAATTTGTTGAACATGTCATTGCACTCAAAACTAGCTTTCTGCAAAAATTTACCTATATCATGCATTGTTGTATCTTAAACCAAAACATGGGTTGCTTGCGAGTACATTCAAAGTACTCATTGGCTTGCCACTGGTTATTATATTGGCCAGCCATGAAAGAACAGGATATAATGAAGAGTACCTTGGTGACGAACATGCGAGCTAGGACGCTTCCCAGTCAGAATGCCTGTAGGGTTAAGGCAGATGGCATGGGTCCAAGTTGTTATTGAAGATTTCCGCTGCGATGATACACTCAAGACTTGACCATAATGGTCCTACTTGTGTAAAACGGTATGTATGGATGTAAGACTCTTGTTATTCAGCTTCTGTGTGTTCAGTGAGCATTGATCTCTGGGATCACTGTACACGTGCATTCAGTGATCTCGGCTTATGAGTCGGGGTCCCCACACAATCATACCATAGGCTAGCTTCTAGGGTTTAGCCCCTATGATCTCGTGGTAGATCAACTCTTGTAATACTTATATTCATCAAAATCAATCAAGCAGGATGTAGGGTATTACCTCCATAGAGAGGGCCCGAACCTGGGTAAACATTGTGTCCCTTGCCTCCTGCTACCATCTGCCTTAGACGCACAGTTCGGGACCCCGTACCCGAGATCCGCCGGTTTTGACACCGACAGCCGTAGTGCTTCAACAACCTCTGGTCTTCTTGCTCCAGCCGCCCAAACCAGCGTCGGTCGTGCCTCGTCCTGCAGCCTCCCGTGGCCGGTTGCGATGCGGTGGAGGCCTCACCGCCCCCAACTACTCCCACCGATGGCCAGGCCATCCCTCTACTCACCCACACCCCCTGTTATTCTGCGGCGATGGCAGCCTCACACCGCAGCGAACCAGTGAACCCTCGTACTCCTCTACGCGTGGGCATCCACTGCCGCGTCCTCCCCAGCTCTGTGTCGTCCCCTTCCTAGGACTCACCATCATCCACCGCCCTGGTGCTCTCGGCGCGGCGTGGTCAACGTGGTCAAGGAACGGCTTCCATCGGACGTGGACTGTACATGAAGAGGCTGACAGCTGGGTCCACGGCCGCAGCAAGGAAGTGCCTCCTTATTATGTGAAAAATAATTATTCCTCCACCTGACAGCGGGGACCCACCGGACGGGCCACCATATTTCGCGAAAAAAAGTTTGCCCCTGACTGCTGGGACCCACCAGCTACATCTTCGCACGCAAGGAAGTGCGTCTGGGCAAAAAAATGATTCGCCCCCCAGACTTCTGGGACCCACCAGCTACATCTTTGCAGGCAAGGAAGTGCCTGATAGTCGGGACCCACCTGGTCAAATCGTACGTAGCATTGTCATTCTGCTCGCGAACGTGTACGTACATATATAATGGTGGATGTAGAGGCGCGCATGTGTCGTAGTCGAGGCGCGTACGTGTCGTAGTAGAGGCACGCACGTAGCATGTACACGTACGTACAACAGCCAGGGTGCAAGAAAGAAAATACGGCCACGTATGTGTACATACGGGCGGGGTCTCGAACGCCTATTCGCGCATACGTACGGCCAGGGCTCGTGTACATGGCCGGATCGGAATGGAGAAATAGCGTCATCATCGTGTTCATGGGGAGGCAACGGAATGCATCGTGTTCATGGGGAGGCAACGGAACGCGTGGGAGCCAACCGGCTGGGTCGGAATGGAATGCGTGGTCGTGTTCATCGGGGGGGCTTGGATGGAACAGCCGATGGAAACGAGGCCTGGCGTACCGCACAACGGAGGAAACAGACCTCCTACATTCGGAACGGGGTCCTGTTGATCGGGAGGGGTGTGGCGTACCGCAAAAACAGAGAAACAGACCTCCTCTGATCGAAACGGGGTCCTGTTGATCGGGAGGGTGTGGCGTGCCGCCAAACGGATGAAATGGACCTCCTACGGTCGAAACGGGGGTCCTGTTGATCGGGAGGGGTGTGGCGTACCGCAAAACGGACGAAACAGACCTCCTACGGTCGAAACGGGGGTCATGTTCATCGGGAGGGGTGTGGCCTACCGCAAAACGGGACTCCACGGGATATTGTTCATCTCCACCGTCGACCTCCTCCAGCCTCCACGGGCTACCGTCGACCTCCTTCACCTCCACGGGCTCCTGCTCATCCAGCCTCCACCGTGCGCTTACTCCACCAGCCATCGCTCAACCACCCTCCACGGGCACCCCTCCACCGCTCTGTTCATCCAGCCCTTCACACCACGGGTCCTGCTCAACCACCCTCCACAGCACCCCTCCACAATCTCATCGCTCATCCAGCCTCCACCACACCACGGGTCCTGTTCATCCAGAGGCAACGCCACCGCTCAATGTTCATCCAACCCCCCGCAACACTCACTATTCATCCCGAGGCAGCATCGATCAGCTTCAGCTAGCAGTAGTAGCGAAGAATCGCCGATCGGGTTCGATTAACAGCCATCGATCGATCGCTCGGGTTCGATGAACGCGTAGAGTTGCGGTGCAATCTCTCGGTTCGATTAGAGCCCAACGCCTCGCTCGGGTTCAGTTAGAGCCAATGCCTTGCACACACGCGCGTACGTGTATGAGAGAAACGCGCATCTCTCGGCCCCCGACCTCCCACCGTAACCGGGAACTCCCCAAAATTTTCCTCGCCCTCGCTTCTACCACGGTTTTTCCCGTCATGCACAGCCCAAAGAATGTCATGCAGCTGCGTCTCCGGCCCGCCCGGGACGAAAAGCCCATTTTCTGTCATGATGTTTGTCATAGAGGTAGGAGCCCGCCACATCTATGATTATACCGGGTTTTGTCACAATTATCGTCATAGAAGTGTCATATGTATGACAGAAAAAAAATTCGTTCGGCCCAAAATGTCACGGATGTGTCTTTTTTTTGTAGTGGGTGGCGCCGGAACGCCGCCGGGGGCCATCATCATCACCGCGATCTACAACAACACCTCCGCCATCTTCACCAACATCTCCATCACCTTCCCCCCTCTATCTACTGCGGTCCACTCTCCCGCAACCCGCTGTACCCTCTACTTGAACAAGGTGATTTATGCTTCATATTATTATCCAATGATGTGTTGCCATCCTATGATGTCTGAGTATATTTTCGTTGTCCTATCGGTGGTTGATGAATTTCTATGATTGATTTAATTTTCTTGTGGTTATGTTGCTGTCCTTTGGTGCCCATCATATGAGCGCGCGCATGGATCACACCATAGGGTTAGTTGTATGTTGATAGGACTATGTATTGGAGGGCAAGAGTGACAGAAGCTTCAACCTAGCATAGAAATTGATGCATACGGGATTGAAGGGGGACCAATATATCTTAATGCAATGGTTGGGTTTTACCTTAATGAACGTTAGTAGTTGCGGATGCTTGCTAATAGTTCCAATCATAAGTGCATAGAATTCCAAGTCAGGGATGACATGCTAGCAGTGGCCTCTCCCACATAAAACTTGTTATCGGTCTAGTAAGTAGTCAATTGCTTAGGGACAATTTCGCATCTCCTACCACCACTTTTCTACACTCGCTTTACTAACTTATTTGTGTCTTTATCTAAACAGCCCCTCCTTTTTATTTTCGCGATCTTTATCATCTTGCAAACCTATCCAACAACACCTACAAAGTACTTCTAGTTTCATACTTGTTTCCGGTAAAGCAAACGTCAAGTGTGCGTAGAGTTGTATCGGTGGTCGATAGAACTTGAGGGAATATTTGTTCTACCTTTAGCTCCTCGTTGGGTTCGACACTCTTACTTATCGAAAGAGTCTACAATTGATCCCCTATACTTGTGGGTTATCACATCTCAGCAACAAAGATCGAGTATAAAACGGTGTAGAGCTATTTCACCTAACATATTGGCTACTAGACCATGGCAATCTACGTCACAGTAAATATATGGCAGGATATTTTAGCAACTAATCGGGCTTGGCATGCCATCTCAGCTAAGCGGATTGAGTGCAGAACAGGGCAAGGAAGCTTCTTAAGAAAAGCATATTGATTGTAAACTACTTTGGCAAAGAGTGAGATTAACAACGCCTATCAGCTAACATTCAGCGCTACACTGACGTGCACGGGGCCTCAGTCTAGAATGCGTGTACCGTGGGAGAAGCTGACCTGCGTCTCCACATGAATGTCGCCAGCGGTGGCGGCGCTGACCACTGTGCGTCTCCACAAGAACGTCACCAGCGGTGTTGGCGCGGCTAGAGGACGACAGTTTACGAGAGCGTACTGTGGAAGCGAGAGGATCTCCGTGCGTCCCCTCGATGAACCGTGGCGCCGACGTATCAGCG
Source organism: Aegilops longissima (assembly GCA_021605205.1). Taxonomy (NCBI): domain Eukaryota; kingdom Viridiplantae; phylum Streptophyta; class Magnoliopsida; order Poales; family Poaceae; genus Aegilops; species Aegilops longissima. The sequence goes on along the minus strand of CM038682.1, from coordinate 257,543,008 downwards.
CGGCGGGGAGGGCGGCTTTGGCGGAGCGAATGGAGTGGAAGGGGACGAGGGGGAGGGAGGTTTGGGGAATAGTATTGGCTAGTTGGCCGAAGGGCGGTTGAATTTGGGATTTGGGGGGATTTTTTTTGGGTGGGGGGGGGGGGTCGCACGGTGGGCGGGGCGAGTTTGGCACATGGTCTGTGACGCCCCGGTTTAATCGTACACTAATCATGCACGCAAATGTGTACGATCAAGATCAAGGACTCACGGGAAGATATCACAACACAACTATACAAATAAACTAAGTCATACAAGCATCATAATACAAGCCGGGGGCCTCGAGGGCTCGAATAAAAGTGCTCGATCATAGACGAGTCAGCGGAAGCAACAATATCTGAGTACGACATAAGTTAGACAAGTCTGCCTTAAGAAGGCTAGCACAAAGCTGGGATACAGATCGAAGAGGAGCAGGCCTCCCGCCCGGGATCCTCCTAGCTACTCCTCGGTCGCCGCCGGGCTGCACGTAGTAGTAGGCACCTCCAGAGTAGTAGTCGTCATCGACGGTGGCGTCTGGCTCCTGGGCTCCATCGTCTGGTTGCAGCAATCGAATAGAGGTAGGGGAAAAAGGGGGGCACAAAGCAACCATGAGTACTCATCCAAAGTACTCGCAAGCAAGGAGCTACACTACATATGCATGGATATATGTGTAAAGGGCCATATCAGTGGGCTGAACTGCAGGATGCCAGAATAAGAGGGGGATAGCTAGTCTTAACGAAGACTACGCTCGACACTGTCTTGCAAAGTAGAAGAGGACAATCTGAAGTCCTCCAAGTAACATCACATAGCAATAATCCTACCCGGCGATCCCCTGCTCATATCCCTGAGCGAGAGCGACCACCGGTTGTATCCGCACTTGGAAGGGTGTGTTTTATCAAGTATCCGGTTCTAGTTGTCATAAGCTCGAGGTACAACTCCAAGTCGCCCTGTTATCAAGATCACGGCTATCCGAATAGATTAACTTCCTGCAGGGTGCACCATCTTACCCAGACGCTTGATCCCATTTGGCGGACACACTTTCTGGGTCATGCCCGCCGCGGAAGATCAACACGCCGCAGCCCCACCTAGGCACAACAGAGAGGCCGACACGCCGCCTAAACCTAAGCGCCGAGGGTCCGGGCCCATCGCCTCGAGCACACCTCGCACGCGTTCGCGTCGCTGCCGAAGCGACCTAGCCCATCAGCGCTCCAGTCCAATCCGGCGCGCCGCTCCGTCAGCCGACGTCTGGTGCTTGGCTGATACCACGACGCCGGGATACCCATAACTACTCCCGCGTAGATGGTTAGTGCGTATAAGCTCGTAGCCAACTCAGATCAAATACCAAGACCTCGTTAAGCGTGTTAAGTATCCGTGAACACCGAACAGGGCCAGGCCCACCTCTCTCCTAGGCGGTCTCAACCTGCCTTGTCGCTCCGCCACAAAGATCCATCCAGAGGGCCGTCGGGACAAGGGTCCTTTCAGCCCCCAATCCGTGAATCACTCGCGGGTGCTCCACCAGCCGACCCGACTTTAGTCTCCACATGTATCATGTATAAGTATATAGTATATACCCGTGATCACCTCCCGAGTGATCACGGCCCGATTGTATAGCACGGTAGACGGACAAGAATGTAGGGCCACAGATGAATGTACTAGCATCCTATACTAAGCATATAGGATTGCGTAAGGTAACAACAAGAGTAACAAGGACAAAGCTATGCAGCGGATAGGAGTATCTCAAAGCGAGAACATGCTACACTACTCTAATGCAAGCAGATAGAGAAGAGTAGGAGATATCTGGTGATCAAGGGGGGCTTGCCTGGTTGCTCTGGCAAGAGAGAGGGGTCGTCAACTCCGTAGTCGATCACAGGGGGAGACCGGCAGCGGCCTCGGGTCTACCTGGAAAAAAAGCAACGAAGGGGGAACATAATAAATAACAGAGCGATCAAATGCATCACAAAGCGTAACAAGACAATACGCGGTGTTCGGTGTGCCCTAACGCGGTATGAGGTGGTACTAGTTAAGGGGGGAAACATCCGGGAAAGTATTCCGGTGTTTACTATTTTCATGAGGAGCCGGAGGAAAGTTGCAGGTCTCGATAGGTTAGGGGTGTGTGGCGGACGAACGGACTGCATATCCGGATTCGCCTCGCTCGCTCGAGCAACTTTCATGTACAAAGTTTTTCCATCCGAAGTTACGGTTTATTTAATACTAATTTATAAAGATTTAATCATTTTCTAGATTTTCTGAATTTAATTTAATTCGAAATTAAATAGCTAAATGCTAGGTGCACCCAGCTCTGCGTGCATACGTATGTACCAGAGGTCGACAGTGGGTCGGGGTCCTCGCGACCACCAACGTTTGATCGTCAGCAGTGGGGGCCTCACATTGGTCGTTACATTAACTAACTAGTTAATTTGGTCTAATTAGGCATTTAAGCTAATTAACTTTAATTAGTTTAATTAACCAAATTAATTAAGTATTTAATTAATTATATTGATTAATTATTTATATATTTATTTATTTTTTTAATTTTTTTTTAGTGTTTGTGGCGTGGGGCCCTTTGTCATAGGCCCTCGGGGCTTAATGGGGTGGGTTAGCAGGCGGGCGAGGCTGCCTGCTTGGGCGCCCGCCAGACCATGGAGGCGCCGGGCGCCGTGGCCGACGGCGAGGTGCGCCGGGCCGCAAGGGGCGAAGGCTGGCAAAGCGACACGCACGTAGGGACAGAGAGCCCGGGCGGACGTCTTGTGCGAGGGCACGGCCAGTCGTCGCATGAGCGGGGCACCGGCGCGCAAAGGGAGGACGCGGACGTCGGTTACGACAACGATGGAGGGGAATGCGGGGTTCGTCGAGAGGCTCACAAGGGAGCGTAGGGGCGAGCCTCGAGCGTGTCGAGGAAGCGCCGGGAGGCCGGCGTGCAGTGGTCCGGCGAGGTGGTTCGGCGGCGGCGTCAGCGAGGTAGGGCGATGGCGCGAGACGGTCTCGGGCGGGCCAGCGGGACCTTGCCGACGAGGTCTGTGGAACGAGGCGGCGACGGTGCGGCGGCGGGTCGCGGGGAGGACAAAGGCGCCGAGCATCACAGGGGTCGAGCCCCCGATCTGGATCGATGGGGGAGGGAGAGCGAGCGACGTGGGGAGCGGGGAACGAGGGGGAGTGCGGGGTTCACGAGCGAGGGAAGAGGGGAGGGGGTTTGGCCGACGGGGTCGGCAGCGGACGCCGGGCGTCGCGGTCGCTGCCCCGATCCAGAGGGGATCGGGGAGTGGGGGCGGCGGTGGTGGATCGGGAAGGGCGTGGGGGGGCGAGAGGAGTGGGGGGGGAGTGAGTTAGGGTTTCCCCTTCTCCGGGATAAGGCTGAGTGGGTCGGCCGGGTGGGCGATGGGCCGCCTGGTAGGCACTGGTGGGCCGGGTGGCCCAAAGGGGGGGGCTGTTCTCTTTTCTTTGTATTTTGTTTTTATTAATTTTTCTTTTACCGCTTTTACTTTTAGTTTCTCTTTATTTTAGTTTTAGTAAATTACTAAAGTGGCACCTAAATAGGTTTTACAAATTATGCCAACGCCATAATAATTTATTACTTATAACAAATTAGTTTTGAAAATGTTTATTAATTTTAAAGCACTTAAATTATTGTATTTGCTACTGTTTTATTCATTTTAGAGTATTTAAACATTTTATAAAAGTGTGGTTTCACCACCATAATTACCTATGCATTATCTGGCTCACTCCGAACATTTTAGTTTTAATATTTGAAAACTTTTATTGTTTGCTTGATTTTGAATTTGAATTCGAACAGGTTTCGAACTAGCGCGAGTTTATCCACAGTAACCGAGGTGACGTGGCATCATTAGCGGGGATTACTGTAGCGTAATTACCCGGGCGTCACAATTCTCCTCCACTACAAGAAATCTCGTCCCGAGATTTAAGAGGGAGTAAGGGAAAGTTCTGTTACGATATTCTAACGGATCTTCTCAAGAAGTTAGTTCCTTTCGTCGATGTCTTCAATCCTTTATTCCGATGCATCATGATAAACTTGTCACCATTTCTTCGTGAACTCCATCGTATTTACGAATAGGTAAGGGTAGCTCTACAATGAAAGGATGTTATAAGGAAAATCATCCGGGGTATCCCAAGAATGAACTTATGAGTATCTCTCGAGTTGAACATACGACACACATCGAGAGCAAAGTAAGACAAAGGCGATAAGGAGTTTCAAGCGGATAGGCAATCGCTCATTGCCTAAAGCAGGTGCGATAGGGTTCAGAGTAACGGAATAAGTATTGCGTCCAATACCGAATAGATCAACAGCAAGTGGCCCGTGAATTACATACAAAGCCAAGCGTGAGGAATAACTTCCGGCAACAAGGGTGTACAGGAGAGTCGAGCGATCCTGGAAACTGTGGTTATGGGCCCACCATGTGGTTAAAAGTAGAAGGTTGGTGACATCTTGCACGATCATGTAAGCAAGGCATGTCGAGGAGACTCGAGGGTCAACAAGAACTAAGGGCGAGGGACGAAGAGAACCATTTTCCCTTTCGTTGAACGAGGCGGACCAATAGGCAAGGTTCTCGCCCACCGTGGTTACCGAATTTCATCAACAATAGTAATAGGGTCTTACTTACAGAGTGGTACAACGAGGTGCTTACCTAAGCGGGGATTATCACCGCTAGATTATATATATCCCAAGGAGGGTCAAATGACCCATGGAAAGGAAAATGTGATCATTAGGTTAAACAGAACAATGGAAAGGAAAATGTGTTTAAACACATATTTCAGGGGTATATTCTTACCGAGGACAAGCAGAGCAAGATATCCACGATAGGAGATAATGTAGAAAACCCTTTAGGTAAGGGGACAGAAATTTCATGACACTACCCATACAACGGTATTTGGATAATTGAGCAAGAAACATTTAGCATTGGGCTTCGAATGTTCTTGTTGAAAATCAGAGTACCACAGACATGTTTCGAGATAGCATTGACATGGTCTTCAGGTGAAGATCAGACTTTGGAATCACGAAGGATTCATCAGGAATAACTTGTAGAATAAGTCTTACAATTTCCTCATGGATGAACGGATAACCTTGCTGAAAAGGAAACTATAATGATAGGTCCTCCAGCCGGGGGTGCTAGACATGACATCATACTACCGGTTCATCAAAGGATCAACATCATAACTCTTGGAAGTTGTCCCAACCATCATATCTGACCGAGATTCAGATCCGATTGGTGTCAGGATACCTCAGACTTAGGATACCTGAGAAGAAAAGGTGCAACGCAAATTGACGAGATGACAATGTAAGATTCTCGGTGGAAAGGAGCTATGAAGTGATTTCCGTTAACAAGAGTCCATCATTAACCCAAGGAGAGGGCAAGGAGGTGTCTGGTGAACTCAACGGTAATTTACCGAGATTCCCAAAAGATGGATCTCCACAATTAAGTGAACAGGAGATAACATTTGTCAGACCAAATGATATAAGGAAGTATGCTCGAGGAAAACATACACAAGTAAACATTGGTTGAAAGGTGCGCCCGATGGGTTGGGTTGCACGACCAATGTCGGAATGGTGATTCAATAATCGATAGCCTAAGAATGAACCATCGACCATTAACTTCAAAAAATAGGGTTGCTAGAAGGAAAGAATCCAAACAACACCGGCCCACTTGTTGGAATTAACACGGGGCCAAGAAAGAATGGTGATGGTGAGAAGTATTTCTATGCCAAGAATCCTCAAGAGGTGGAACAAATCTCAGAACATTCTTGACATAAAGGATGGTAATACTCCAAGGTAAAGAAGAACAATTGCTGGGTAGCAAGGAACTCAAGGTATAACACCAAACATGAACAAGCTTGTGTTGGGGGGGAATGGCAATAAGTGATCGATGATAATACAATTCATCGAGGAAAAGGATGGTATTTCTCATCATGAATTCGGTTGATATCCTGGATGAGCTCAGAATGTTGACGATCACGACACCTTTGTCGCGAGAGTTCATGAAGATGTAGTCGATCGGCATTTACATCAAGTCAAAGTAATGATGAAGTGAAAGGCTATTGGAACCAAGGGTACGACACAAACTCGAAATCAAGTTTGTTGGTCAAGGAGAAATGGTAAGACGAGGAAGATCGACGTAAGCTTAGTTCATCGTCGAAATTGGTGCTCCCGGAATAAGGACCAGGTAGCACAGTTAAAATCTGCACGCCAAGGATATAGCCAAACAGGCTAGGAATGGCGTGATCGGTTACAAACTCGTACTTAAAGAAGATTGTCAAGTGTCGTTGAACCGTAATGCAGACTCGGTTCAGTTATCGGTGTCTTTGAGTGTTTAATAACTCCGAGCCCTAATCGGTGAGTATGTAGTACTTGATGAAGAACTCATAAGAATTTATGCAGTTCCATGATAATCTCGAGATACCAGGGGGGTAATACTCGACACAAGATCAAAGTAAAGGTTGGACTGGTGCATTGATCCATAGGAGACAATTGTTTTAATTTGTCCGAGAAATGAGATCAAAGAAGAACAATCATGGTCGGAACCACGGTTGCAAGGGATCAATTCACAGATACCATATGTTAGTTATCAAGGAAATAGTTATTGTTACAAGAAGCTTTCATGATAGGATATATATCGCGTCCATGGGCATGAACACAAGGTTCAAGGTCGACTCCCACTTCTCCAATGCATACCCTTTCATTCACTTCTCGCTTTCGATGAAGTTATAACGTTAAAATTTTATCTGGCAAAATACCAGAAGAGTACGACTCGTGAAAACTTTCGAGTTCATACGGTTTGGTGAAGGCATATGTTCAACCCAAGGGGCTTCTTGGAATCATATACCAGAATCTTTAGAAATAATTAACTCAAGATCGAAGGCAGAGCAAGGTTGAGAAGCAGAGGATACAATTTACCAAAGGCATTATGTATCAGAGGAAGGGCTCACAAGGTTATTGAATATGAAGGGCGTTGTCAGATAAAATCCAACAAAGGATCTGTGGTCCACAAGGATCCGACGTGAGCATCGAGACTCAACTAGAGGTAGAAGAATGCAAGGAGATCAAATTATAGAAACAACTGACTAACTCAATTGTCAAATGCAAAGGAATTATGATTCCCAATCCAAGGGATCAGAAGCAATGCTCTGATTAGGGATGGATAAGTGAATAGCCTTAGGGTACAATCAACGACAATTGGTTTGGTCGAGAACCAATTCCAGTTGAAAGAATGGCAGCTCAGCCAGAAAGGTAATTTATAAGGATCAATGATGATTGCGGGTGTTCGCAAACATATTGAGTCAACAGACTCAAAATGATAATGACAAGGAATGTCAATATGACTACGAGACTTATGGGATTAACCATAATGCAAGCAAGCAAGAATTTCAAGAGCCAAAGGCTCCAGAGGATTCTCGGAAGATCGAATAGTATTTTGAAGAATTTTGTGTAACACATGAACAACTGGGGATGAGCGGATACTCGACAAGTGCGAGGATTTATAAGGGGTATTCATGTGGCAAAGAACTGCTAGGCAGTAGGCACAAAGTATTCTCGGAACAATCGAGAAAACTTCGGGGTATCTTGTAATAACAAGATCAATGGGGGATGATCGTATAAATGGCAAGTGTAAGTAGTTTTCCATACGGATTTATCGGTGGTCGGGAATAGCAAAAGTGATGGGCACAAAGTCTCGAGAGAATATCAAAGAGTATCTTCGGAATCTTCTGATGTAGCAGGCGATCCTCTGAAGTAAGGGGCTCTCCGGGTGGATGCGATCACGAGATCCTAATCTTAGAGTTAGCAAATTCATTTAACCCGAATAGTAGAGAGATCAGAGTCCCAGAGTATAGGTCGAGGAGTAAAAGATCCTACTACCACCCAATGGCGACGAGTGCCCATAAGACACACAGCCATGTTAGTAAAAATTTTGCAATATCTAGACTCGACTTCGGCCAAGGATTTGGAAGGGGGATTCCTACAGGCAGTCGGCTCTGATACCAACTTGTGACGCCCCCGATTTAATCGTACACAAATCATGCACGCAAATGTGTACGATCAAGATCAAGGATTCACGGGAAGATATCACAACACAACTCTACAAATAAAATAAGTCATACAAGCATCATAATACAAGCCAGGGGCCTCGAGGGCTCGAATAAAAGTGCTCGATCATAGACGAGTCAGCGGAAGCAACAATATCTGAGTACAGACATAAGTTAGACAAGTCTGCCTTAAGAAGGCTAGCAAAAACTGGGATACAGATCGAAAGAGGAGCAGGCCTCCTGCCCGGGATCCTCCTAGCTACTCCTGGTCGTCGTCAGCGGGCTGCACGTAGTAGTAGGCACCTCCAGAGTAGTAGTCGTCATCGACGGTGGCGTCTGGCTCCTGGGCTCCATCGTCTGGTTGCAGCAATCGAATAGAGGTAGGGGAAAAAGGGGGGCACAAAGCAACCGTGAGTACTCATCCAAAGTACTCGCAAGCAAGGAGCTACACTACATATGCATGGATATATGTGTAAAGGGCCATATCAAGGGCTGAACTGCAGGATGCCGTAATAAGAGGGGATAGCTAGTCTTAACGAAGACTACGCTCGGACACCTGTCTTGCAAATGTAGAAGAGGACAATCAAGTCCTCCAAGTAACATCACATAGCAATAATCCTACCGGCGATCCCCGCGCTCATATCCCCGAGCGAGAGTGACCACCGTTGTATCCGCACTTGGAAGGGTGTGTTTTATCAAGTATCCGGTTCTAGTTGTCATAAGCTCAAGGTACAACTCCAAGTCGTCCTGTTATCAAGATCACGGCTATCCGAATAGATTAACTTCACTGCAGGGTGCACCATCTTACCCAAAGACGCTTGATCCCATTTTGGCCGGACACACTTTCTCGGGTCATGCCCGCCGCTGAAGATCAACACGCCGCAGCCCCACCTAGGCACAACAGAGGCCAACACGCGGTCTAAACCTAAGCGCCGCAGGGTCAGGGCCCATCGCCTGAAAGCACACCTGCACGCTATGTCTGTGACCGAAGCAGACCTAGCCCATCAGCGCTTCCAGTCCAATCCGGCGCGCCGCCCGTCGCCGACGTCTGAAGTGCTTCGGCCGATACCACGACTCGGGATACCCATAACTACTCCCGTAGATGGTTAGTGCGATAAGCTCGTAGCCAACTCAGATCAAATACCAAGACCTCGTTAAGCATGTTAAGTATCCGCGAACGCCGAACAGGCCAGGCCCACCTCTCTCCTAGGCGGTCTCAACCTGCCCTGCCGCTCCGCCACAAAGATCCATCCAGAGGGCCGTCGGGACAAGGGTCCTTTCAGCCCCAATCAAGTGAATCACTCATGGTGCTCCACCACCGACCCGACTTTAGTCTCCACATGTATCATGTATAAGTATATAGTATATACCGTGATCACCTCCCGAGTGATCACGGCCCAATAGTATAGCACGCATTTGGACAAGAATGTAGGGCCACAGATGAATGTACTAGCATCCTATACTAAGCATATAGGATTGCGGTAAGGTAACAACAAGAGTAACAAGGACAGGCTATGCAGCGGTATAGGAGTATCTCAAAGCAAGAACATGCTACACTACTCTAATGCAAACAGTATAGAGAAGAGTAGGCGATATCTGGTGATCAAGGGGGCTTGCCTGGTTGCTCTGGCAAGAGAGAGGGGTCGTCAACTCCGTAGTCGATCACAGGGGGGGACCGGCAGCGGCCTCGGGGTCTACCGGAAAAAGCAACGGAGGGGGAACATAATAAATAACAGAGCAATCAAATGCATCACAAAGCGTAACAAGACAATACGCGGTGTTCGGTGTGCCCTAACTCGGTATGAGGTGGTACTGGTTAAGGGGGGAAACATCCGGGAAAGTATTCCCGGTGTTTCGTGATTTCGGGCAGAGGAGCCGGAGGGGGAAAGTTGCAGGTTCAATAGGTTAGGGGTGTGTGGCGGACGAACGGACTGCGTATCCGGATTCGTCTCGTCGTTCTGAGCAACTTTCATGTACAAAGTTTTTCCATCCGAGTTACGGTTTATTTAATACTAATTTATAAAGATTTAATCATTTTCTAGATTTTCTGAATTTAATTTAATTCGAAATTAAATAGCTAAATGCTAGGTGCACCCAGCTCTGCGTGCATACGTATGTACCGAGGGTCGACAGTGGTCGGGGGTCTCGCTGACCACCAACGTTTGATCGTCAGCAGGTGGGGCCTCTGTCATTGGTCGTTACATTAACTAACTAGTTAATTTGGTCTAATTAGGCATTTAAGCTAATTAACTTTAATTAGTTTAATTAACCAAATTAATTAAGTATTTAATTAATTATATTGACTAATTATTTATATATTTATTTATTTTTTAATTCTTTTTTTTTAATGTTTCAGGGGCGTGGGGCCCCTTTGTCATAGGCCCCTGGGGGCTTAACGGGGTGGGTTAACGGGCGCGGGCGAGGCTGCCCGTTTGGGCGCCCGCCTGCACTGATGGGCGTCTGGCGCCAGAGTCGACGGCGAGGTGCGTCGGGCCGCAAGGGGGCGAGCGCGGCTGTGGTGCGACACACGTAGGGGACAGAGAGCGCGCCTCGGGCGGACGTCTGCGCGAGGGCACGGCCAGGTCGTGCGCGGAGCGGGGGCACCGGGCGCGGCAACGGGAGGACGCGGACGTCGGTTACGACAACGAGATGGAGGGGGAATGCGGGGGTTCGTCGGAGAGGCTCACAGTGGAGCGTAGGGGCGAGCTCGGGGCGTGTCGAGGAAGCGCTCGGGGAGGCCGGCGGTGCAGTGGTCCGGCGAGGTGGCTCCGGGCGACGGCGTCGGCAGTGGTGGGGCGATGGCGCGAGACGGGTCTCGGGGCGGGGCCGGCGGGAACTTGCCGACGAGGTCCGGTGGAACGAGGTGGCGACGGTGTGTGGCGGCGGGTCGCGGGGAGGACAGGCGGCGTCGGGAGCACCTGGGTCGAGCCCCGATCTGGATCGATGGGGAGGAGAGCGAGCGACGTGGGGAGCGGGAACGAGGGGTGTGGGGTTCACGAGCGAGGAAGAGGGGTGGGGTTTGGCCGACGGGTCGGCAATGGACGCCAGGCGTCATGATCGCTGCCCGATCCAGAGGGGATCGGGAGTGGGGGGGGCGGCACTGGATCGGGAAGGGCGTGGGGGCGAGAGGAGGGGGGGAGGAGTTAGGGTTTCCCTTCTCCGGGGGATAAGGCTGGGTGGGTCGGCCGGCATGGGCGATGGGCGGCCTGGTAGGTCATGGGTGGGGGGGTGGCCCAATGGGGTGTTCTCTTTTCTTTGTATTTTGTTTTTATTAATTTTTCTTTTACCGTTTTACTTTTAGTTTCTCTTTTATTTTAGTTTTAGTAAATTACTAAAGTGGCACCTAAATAGGTTTTACAAATTATGCCACTGCCACAATAATTTATTACTTATAACAAATTAGTTTTGAAAATGTTTATTAATTTTAAAGCACTTAAATAATTGTATTTGCTACTGTTTTATTCATTTTAGAGTATTTAAACATTTTATAAAAGTGTGGTTTCACCACCATAATTACCTATGCATTATCTGGCTCACTCCGAACATTTTAGTTTTAATATTTGAAAACTTTTATTGTTTGCTTGATTTTGAATTTGAATTCGAACATGTTTCGAACTAGCGCGAGTTTATCCACAGTAACCGAGGTGACGTGGCATCATTAGCGGGGATTACTGTAGCATAATTACCCGGGCGTCACATGGTCGGTTTCTCCAAGTGCAGTTCCATGTGTCACTGAAGAGGCAAGCCGAAGCACGTTCCATTTGCGTGAACCGTGTGCAGGACGGAACGTGTGTGGGGTGCAATGTGACCGCGACAGGGGTGCTATGAGTGTACCGCCTTTTTCCTTTTAAACTAGGTGCTTCACCCCCTCAAAAAAATTTGGTGCTTCGCATGATCAATCGATACTACTACTAGTAATCTGGTAATCCCGACTAAAACGGCGCAGGCGGGTCTTTTCCTGCGCGGTATGATTTGAGGTTGGCTTAGTTGGGTTTGTTAGGACGAGTAATGCTACACCTACGTAATTCCAGTTACGTAATTAACGTAATGTGAAATGTGTGAGCAGTTGATTGTAGATTGGGGGGAGGGATGGGCCCACTACCACGAAAATCTGGGAGGAGAGAGAGAGGCAATTTATGTTAACCCTTTCGTAGGTTCCCGTAGATGTAGAAAGATGTGAAATGCGTGAAGTGTAGTGGACGTACTATTGGAGTCCCTAAGATAAATTGTTTATGTACACCCTATGTGTTTATTTACTTCGCATGTTAGCTTTGTCTCGGTTCAAACCTTCGAAGTTTATACACACAAAAACGAATCATCATTCCATATCTATCTACTCTTATACTCTTATAAAAAGCAGAGTTGGTGATGATGGTGTGCCTGCCATCCTGCAATATAGGCCTTCTGATCTATATCTAACGGATAGGAAGGAATACTCTTATAAAAAGCATAGTTGGTGATGATGGTGTGCCTTCCATCCTGCAATATAGGCCATCTGATCTATAACTAACGGATAGAAAGGAATACTCTTATAAAAAGCAGAGTTGGTGATGATGGTGTGCCTGCCATCCTACAATATAGGCCGTCCTATCTATATCTAACAGATAGGAAGGAAACTATGACAATTTAGTAATTTACCCACACTCTTCTCCACATTTGCAGATAAGGCCTTCCCTCGTTCATCCTTTTCTCCCACAAGATCTTGATGTTCCGTGCAACGCACGGATATCTTGCTAGTACTCCTACAATATACTATATTATTGTGAAAGTCCATATACACCGGCCGAGATTAATGCAAACACAGTAGATTTTCATTACATCTCGAACTTTTATAGGATACAAAAATAAAAGAAACCCGACCCTAAAACTATTCTACGGCGGCGACTGACATCCTGCATCTACGATCTCCATGTACGAGGGAGGGGTTCAAGACCCGTGAAGTGAAGGTGCGGTCTCCAGTGAGGAAGAGTAGAACACGGGAGATGGAGTGGCCAGTTGGCACACCATGCCCTGCCGCCTCCCATGCCCTACACATCCTTGGAGGAGTCCCCGACCTCGGCGGTGCCGGACGTTGGACGGCGGCAAGTAGGACGTGTGGTTGACGGTGCTCCCGTCGTCAGCCGCCAGCGTGGCCACTGCTTGTGCGGTCGCGTCCATGTCTCGCTACGCCGCTATTGCGTCGCAAGCGGCGACTTGAGCGAGGACGGTGACCTCGAGCTTCATCCCCGAAGACAAGCTCTCCCGCAGAGCGTTCACGCTCGCAGTCATGGCGGATGTGGTGCCAGGTAGCAGGACGATGCGCTATGGTGTGAAGGTTATCTGCGTGTTGCCACTTTAAGTAGCACATTCTGGTGAGGCCAAGTGTCCGGGTGCGTCATTAATTCGCCGGAGTTTGTTCCTCGGGCACCGAGCCTCTTAACAACGGCATACGGATGGACGACATGAATGCGGGCAGCTGGCACCGGCTGGGAATGCACCGCACGACGGCGCGAGGGACGAGGGTCTTTGGTGTGCTAGGGTAGTCAGCTGCGGTCGTGGCAACGTTGGAGATGCCCTTTGCTCACATGCGATCGCCACATGTCATTGAAAAAGCAAGACGACCCGGCATGGTCTCAGGTCCTGGGGATGCAGTTGGCCACGCTACACCACTCTGCAGACGCGTCACGACGCGCGCGCAATTCGGCACCCCGTGCATTCTCGACGAGCCAGGTGTTTATCTGCTGGTCATGCCACAGCGCTAACGCCACCCTCGGCACACTGAAGCCGACCGTGTCCAGCGACGATGAGCATGTCGCTCGCCGTGGTCGCTGTGTCCAGAGGCGGTGCTGGAGCTGCGCCACGTTGCTGGCCCCCACGACCCACATGAACGGTTGCCGGTGGCGAGGAGGTCGTGGGCCAGCTCCTCCATTGGACTAGTCTGCGCCACATCATCCCGACAGGTGTGCCCCACATGTCGGTTTCCCTGTTTTCCCGGCCAAATTCGAGCATCAGTGCTCCATGTTGCGCATTAGGCGCAGAATAGGTGGTTTTTGTGCCCTGGTTTAAATGTAGTACAGTACCAAGTTGTTACCCTAGCCCCAAGTGTCGTGGTTTTGGCTACGATACCACCCTTTTTCTTTTCAAGTAGTGAAGCGTAACACTTGATTAAGTAGCCGGATGGTGTGCTAAATGTAGGTGTCCGACTGTTTGAAGGAATGAGGTGTGCCCAGTCCGCGCCCGCATTTAGGGATCCAACTTACCATGTCCCGGCAGAAGTAACTATACTAGTCCATGCGTACTCCCTCTATTTTTATTTACTCCGCATTTTAGCTTTGCTCAAAGTCAAACTTTGTAAACTTTGAGAGATAGAAATAATAACATATACAATAACAAATCAATACCATTAGACTCATTATTGAATATACTTTCACACCATATAGATTTGCTATTGTAAATGTTCATATTTCTACTGTTACTAGCAAGATGCCCGTGCGTTGCACGTAAGATCAAGATGCATTTGTATGACTAGTTTATCTTGTGAGAGAAAAGGATGAACGAGGTAAGGTCTTATTTGCAAATGTGGAGAGGTGTGTGGGTACCTTTTTGCGAAATTGTCATAGTTTGCTTCCTATCCGTCAGATATAAATCGGATGGCCTATATTTCAGGATGGCAGGCACACCATCATCACCAACTCTGTTTTTTATAAGAGTGTAGATAAAAAGCAGAGTTGGTGATGATGGTGTGCCTGCCATCCTGCAATATAGTCCGTCCGATCTATATCTAATGGATAGACTATGACAATTTACCCGCATCCTCTCCACATTTGCAAATAAGGCCTTCCCTCGTTCATCCTTTTCTCCCACAAGATCTTGATGTTCCGTGCAACGCATGGGCATCTTGCTAGTTTTCTATAATTTTGGTCAAATTTTATGAAGTTTGACTTCAGTCAAACCTAATATGCAGAGTAAATAAAAATAGAGGGAGTATCTTACTCCGTGACCAAGACGGAAGGGAAAACGAGACAACTTATTGTTTATTTGAGCCGTTCAAGTAGAATCATGTGGCGTTGCTTATTTCTCATTCCTCTCCAACCCTCTTCTCCATCGATCATGCCGCCCTCCGGTCGAGTCCATCCTCCCGCATGCCTCATTTGAACATTCCGCCAAGTATCATTCGCACGTGGGCCTAGACCATGCTTGTATTTCCAATGTTGTAATTTTTCCGACATGCATACAAACAAACGGTTCATTTAAAGTTTCACTTTGCCTCCATTACGTGTCGCTTCCCATCTTAGTTTTGACATCCCATTCATTTCATGCCCTGACACATCTTGACGAGATCGATAGATGTTGATAGATCAATTGCGTGTCATGTAAGGAGATAAATGTTTGGTATGTTTCTATGATAGAAATGACCCGCGGGGGGGGGGGGGGGGGAGGGGTGCTGTGGGGATCAGAAGGAGTATATTTTACGTTCATAAGCGAAACGAACGTATTGTACCCACCCTAGTCCTCTTTCAATCGATCTCCAGACCCCGAGATGAAATCGAGAGAGAACGAGTGGGTGCATATGTGATACCTAAGGTGGATTCAAAATTTTGAACCGGTGATCATAGCATCCGCAAATCATATATAAAGGGTATTCAATTTTCGTTTCGCTTTTGAACGTACAATATACTCCCTCCGATCCTTTCTAGTTTACATATAAGTTTTATGTGTAGTCAAAGTATCTCTACTTTGATCAAACTTCAGAAAAAAGTATCAACATTCAACAACGCCCAATCAATATTGTTAGATTCGTACGTACTCCTAGATGTGTATTCAAACAGAGATGGTTTCCAATTTGTTTCCAACCACGTGAATGTGCTTGTTCTCGCGCATGCTCTTCCTACTAGGATTTCGCCACGTATAGCCAGTCCAATAGTAACTTTTTTAAGCTCCCTGTCCAATAGTACTAGTGGAGTACTGACAACATCTGTAGTAGAGTATGCAGTGCTCATAGTACTCCCTCCTTTCATTGATATAGGGCCTAAGAGCAAGTCTAATAAGGCCTATTCAGCAAGCTATAAGACTTGTCATGTCATTAAAATCCTACTTGGAGGAGTGAGAAGAGAGGAGAGAGAGTGAAGAGGGCTCTTATTCTACAGCCCGGCTATAACACATACTCCCTCCACCCGGAAATACTTGTCATCAAAATAGATAAAAAGGTATGTATTTAGAACTAAAATACGTCTAGATACATCCCCTTTATTCATTTTGATGACAAGTATTTCTGGACGGAGGGAGTATTTCAAGAAAAAATAGTATGCATGCAACTCTCTTCCAATCATATACCTTAGAGCCAACCTAATAGCCATTCTAAGAGCCAACCTATTACTTATATGAGTATTTTTTCTGATGGCTCTAAGTGAGGTGGCATATCTTTATAGCCAACAGTCAGCTACATTATTAACCATGCTCTAATGTGTTTTTCAAAACCGCGTTTGACTACTGACAAGATTAATAGTACATGAGATGTATAATGTGAAAATTATATCATTGGAAGCTCCTTTCACATACGAATTTGACCGTATGCTTTGTGTAAGTTGCATGTCATATATTATTACTCTAACATTTGGTCAAAGTTAGCCTCGAAAAACGCATTAGGCCATGTATAGATGGAAGGAGGGAGTAGTAGTGGAAGTGGATCCTCTGACGTAGGTATCCTTGCCTTACCCTCCCTTTCGTTCACTTACTAGCGGGCCCCATGCTTGCTAGGCCCCGCATGTTAGTTACTCAATGGGTTCGGCACGTCAGGGAATCCTCATCCATAGTTAGTATACTCCCTCTGTTTTTATTTAGTCCGCATAAAACAGAGGGAGTAGTAGTATAAATGACGCGGGCAGGGGAGGGGGAGGGACGTTGGTTTGCCCTCAACTATGGTCCCACAAGCAAGTGAAAACGCAAGGCGAAGCGTGTTCCATTCGGTGAGCTACGTGGAGGGTCCAGCGTGCCGGGGTGCAACGCGAACGCGACCAGAGCGATGTACATTCAAAACCGATTGACCGGTCGTCACGGAAACCACTATTCACACCAGAACCTTCGCTGCTCGGCCTACACCAGCCACTACCCCAAAACCACACCTCCTATCGAGCCCATTCCCCCACCTTTCGATCCCCTAGCCCGCATCAAGCGTCCCCTAGTTCGCCGGAAAGCCATGATGCACCGCAAGATCACGTACTACAAGATTTTGACACCGGAGCGCCACGCAGAAATCGCGGCAGCAGTCGGTGCCACAGACCTTCGTTCCCAAGCTCGCTTTGCGATGGGCCAATCCCCGAGTTCTCTGGAGCCAAGCTACAATGAGGAAGAAGCCGATCCAATGTTCATGGCGGAGGTCGCGGTGCAGAAGGCCCCCGATGCATATGAGACGATGGACGTCGACTTCGTGCCGGCGTCCAGATCCCCCATGGTGCAGGCGGGCCAGCGGTCCAACCTGGCACTACTAAAGGAGGACCGGGGGTAGAGGCTCAACTCGACGCGGAGCGCGCACATGCCGCTGCCATCGAGGCTCTCCTGCAGGCGGAACCGGATGTCGTGGATGTGAACCGGGTGGCCGAGGCTCAACTTGACGCGGAGCGCACGGATGCCGCTGCCATCGAGGCCCTCCTATAGGTGGAACCAGACGTCCTGGACTTGAACCGTGCGGCGGAGGCTCAACTTGATGCGGAGCGCGCGGATACCGTTGCCATCAAGGCCCTCTTGCAGGGGGAATTGGACGTCGTGGACTTGAACCGGGTGGCGGAGGCTCAACTGGACGCAGAGCGCGCGGATGCCGCTGCCATCGAGGCCCTCCTACAGGCGGAACCAGACGTCCTGGACTTGAACCGGGCGGTGCTCTCGTCCGTGCAGAGTGCCCGCACGCTCCGCGTGAATGAGTAGCTGGAGGCCAAGGACAACCACGATGCAGAGACACACGTCGGCAGCTATGGCTGGGTCACGCCGGCTGCCAAAGACGACGAGGGCGTCTCGTTGCACGAGCGGTGATAGTTTTTCTTTATGTTGTTGTTTTTAGGGATCTTTTGCTGTGTAAAAACATATATTTATGCAAGTCGCCTGACTTTCATCATTTGGGTCAGTCGACCATTTCAGGCGGTTGGATGAATATCCTACGTCTCCTAACCCTTCTTCCTCACCTCTTCTTCTTCCGCAACAGACCACCGCACGGGCCGTACGGATCTTCCCCAACATGCGGTTGGATAAACATACTGTATGGACGAAAATTATGTGGCAACGGTAGGATGGCTGAGTTTGGTTTGATCACATGCGGTAGCACGTGTCAGTGAGGGTGCGTTCCCTTGGTTGGGTTTATGGCATGCAGGAACGACTGTGTGAGGGTGCGGTGCGACTTCGACAGCCGTCCGCAAGTGTACCTCCTTTTAATTTTGAAAACTTTAGGCAAGTTTGGCAAAAATGTGTGGCGAAGTATGCACTACAAAAAAACTTACTTCTGTGATGATACGTGTTTGTCACAGTAGGTCACGTTTTCTGTCATGCATGTACATCCATGACGATTTTATGACAGAATCAAGATAGTCATACATGTGCTGTCTTAGAAGTGTTCCATGACATTACCAAAATTATCATCACGGAAGTGTCCACTTCCATGATGATAAATCGCGTCATAGAAGTGCTTTCGTCAAGGGTGACCGACACATGGCATCGACCGTAACGGGTCACCGTTAAGCTATCGGGTTCGGTTTTGGATCCAATAACCCGTTAACAGCCCGAACCAATGGGGATTTTCCACATGTAAAATTCTCATTGGCCGGACGAACCACGTGTCGGCTCACCGTTGGGACAGATGTCATCCACTCATTGGACAGGAGGCGCCTATGATAGATCGACATGTGGCACGTCCCAACAGTGGCCCACTCCGGTGAAAAAGGTCGGCCCATATAAGGCCTACTTGTGTCAGGTCCATTTAATCCCATGGCCCATACAAGATGTGCCAATTCGGCCCGTCAACGGCCCGTTAACGATTTGACACCATTGCAGCCCATCGTTAGTTTGAGCCCATTAATAGCCCGCTATATATTTGGGCTCAATATTGGCCCGATGTGGTTTCGGCCTGTTAATGGCTCATTCAAGGGATGGGCCAATTTTTAAGATGTACATCCTTCGGCCTTTTACTGACCCATTTAAGTGTTGGGCCAATTTCCGGCCTAGTGTGTCTTTCAGCCTGTTGACAGCCCATAAGTGAGTTGGGCCATTAGCAGTCAAACCTGAGTTTTGGCCTTTTAATGGACCATGGTCTTCATGGTCCAATACCAGCCCGGTTTCTCTTTCGGCCTGCTAAAGGCCCACAACACAGTTGGGCCATTTACAGTACGGCCTAACTATCGGCATCTTCGCGGCCGATGCTCTTCATGGTCCAGTACGAGCCCGCTGTCTCTTTCGGCATGCTAAATGCCCACATTACAGTTGGGCCAGATGTAGCCCAACCTAGTATCGGCCTGTTAACGGCCCAGGAAATCAAATGGGCCCGCCTATTGCCCGCTTCGATGTCGGCCTGTTAACGACCCGGGAGGTAAGAGGGCCGACCATTATTTTTCGGCCTGGTAAAAGCCCATTAACTTAATGGGCCCATTAACTTAACGGGCTCATTAACTTAATGGGCCCACTAAAGTTCGTACATGTCTTTACGCCCAATTAGATAATTTGATCCCATTACGACCAGCAATTATGCACATGACCAAAACCGATCAAGCAAAGGTATGACATACAGGGAAAAACATTGCACATCCAGCATATATTACAGGAAATTACATCCACTACGGAATCAAAGCTTGATGTCAGTGCAAATAAATGAACAGAACCTACGATCTACAACGTCACAATCTACAACCTCAGCGCAGATGACGCCCATAAGCATGTGGGCAAGTTCTTGCTGCTTTGCTACACTGTCTCTGAAAACATTGATGAGTTGTTATTGTGCATGAATGTGCACCTCTGATTCCTCGACCATTTCCATCATTGCTTCAGCCATTAATTGGTTCACAAACATACATATTTTCCGTTTCATTCGAGACAAAGGATATTGAACAGATTCAGATGGCAATTTTGACAGGCTTGTATTATTGATAGTGGAGAGTGTCTCGACCACTGCATCATAACATAAATTAGGAGGGGAACTGAACAGATTACTCAAGAGTTATTGCCATATTGCCTGGCCTAGATTTATTGGAAAGAAAAAATGGGGTTGCCTTGGTGTTTTCGGAGTTTGTCTTCTTATCTTCAGCAGCCTGCACCAAATTGAGACACTAGCATTGCTATCATTGGCCAGGTCAGATAATAGGAAAGCAACATTGACAGAACTAACGTTTGGGCAACCAGACCACACCAGCCTACACCAAATTAACACAATATGGCACATCTATCGTCAGCCAAGTAAGGTAATACAAAAGCAACATTGACACAATGAATGAATGAATGGGCAACCAGAGCAGCACTACAATTCAATAATGTGCATGATATGAGATAGTACACTCATGCAGCTCAGTATGCAAAACTACCATGCAGTTTTCCTTACAAAAATCAACATTGACGCCTTTAAAATTTTGCTACAATTGAATTTAGATCAGATAAAGGTTGGATTCACACCGATTAAAAAAATACATGCTAATGTATAATATAGTGATATACAGCTGGTACTTACATCAGCATTGGAGCACAGAGAATTCCCGCAAGATACTTTCCTCGAATACGATCCCAATACATAAAGTCTTCTATCCTTTAAGCTTATTTTCTAAAAGAGAGATGGGTAAGAAACATGTAGAAAATATGATCAGAATGCTATAAAATTTCATGATGCAAGGATACGCACGCTTCTTAGAATGGAGTTGACATATTTTTGCTGGATCGGAGCGGACTAGTTCTTTGGCCTTGGAATCTGCTTATTATCGATTGGGAGTTGGGTTTCTCTGTCTTTGGGCGGTATCTATGAAAACTGGAGTTGGTTTATTATCTCCTGGCATTTGGATCTTTTGCGAAGACCTAATTTGTAACCCTTTAGATTCTAACATAGCCGTCTTCCCCTTGCATGCCTTCTATAGAAGAATGGTGCTTCAATTATAAAACATGCTACACCAGAGATGGAATAGGTACTAAAGAATAGAAAGGCATGACATATTGACATGTATTCCCTCCATCCGGAAATAAATGGATGGGTTGACGGTGTCCTGGACTAGGGGGTACTCACCATGTCATCTCCGATCAGTTGTATTGGGCCGAGGATCCCCATGGCCGTTTGCTCATGGGCCAGTTCAGACTGCCAATGTATACACGAGGAAGATTCCACAAGACTTGGTGATCAATACAAGGACTCCTCTCCACCGGCGTATTCGACTAGGACTCTTGTTATCCTAGGCCTCTGGTACATTATATAAGCCGAGGCCAGGCTAGTCGATAGGGCATCATGACATTACTCATATACCTCTATGGTTTAGACCACAACATATGATCTCGAGGTAGATCAACTCTGTAATCATACGCATCGAGTACAATCAAAAGTAGCATGTAGGGTATTATCTCTTCGAGAGAGACCGAAGCTGGGTAAAATCCCGTGTCTATGTTACCATCGATCCTAAGACATGCAGCTTGGGACCCCCTACCCAAGATCTGCCGGTTTTGACACCAACAATGGTGCTTTCATTGAGAGTTCCGCTGTGTGGTCGGTAAAAGGATCAATTGCTCGTCTGTAGATCAACTGCAACGTTGGCGTCTTCATCGCCGGCTCGACTGGTCACCTCGGCTGGGCTGAGGACCAGGCTCCTCTTCGGATCATCAAGATCGTACCTATGTCCTCACCATCACCAACTCCGATCTCTATGAAGATCATGGAGGAATCATCCATGGAGCCCGGGGGCTCAACGTCAACATTGCCCTCATGCGACCGTGCTGTTTTTCTGGACAGTGAGCTTGTATCCGTCATCACCGCCTCCTCAAGCGTCGGTTTGACGATTGCTTTGGTGTAATAGTGCAGAATTGAGTCTACAACAACACTGTAAAATTTCATCGTGTTCTGATGGAGCAATCTCCACCGGTCTCCGATACACTGGAGCCCCGTCGAATCTGGACGGGAATCTGGACGAGTTTGGAGCGTTGTGTGTAGCACCTAGCTCGGACGTCCTTTGGAAGATCCAACCGTTGATCGGCTATGGAATTCCTATATCTACCACCCCTCAAAATTTCATCTCGATCCGATCGTCCAAACTCCAGGAACCTTCCAATTAGTGCATCACTTTTCAGATCTGTTTTCTGCACGAGAACGAATCCGACCCGAGTTCATCTTTTTTGTGAAAGGGATTTCGGACATCCTTTTTTGTAGGAAGCTTTGTATGGGGTATTATGTTTTGTTCCCAAACACATCCCACTAATTTTAAAGTCTTCTCCAATATGATCTTCACCATCGCGCCGGTGACAAACCAGGCCGACAACATTGCTCCACGGTTGCCGACCTGCGCTAGACATGTCGTAGCTTTGTTGAGCCGAGCTCAACTTCTTCGGATCATCAACTCGGCAAGCCGATCAAGAGTTCAACATCCCGAAGGATAAATAATCACCAACCTCGCCGCCCCATGGATTACACGGAGCGGGCACATCGGCATCGCCGCACGATCACTTCATCAAGCCGGCATTGACCGTGTCACGAGTTATGACCTGCATCGGCATGGCCGCACCATTGCTTCTTCGAGACGATGTCCATCACGCCGAACTACTTCAACACCTCGGCTGACATGGCAGCTGCAACATCTCCTTACTGACCTGCTCTGTCACCTCGTCTGGACCGGGGGCTTCGCCATCCCTTCATCAACCTACTCCGGAGACTTCGGCGTCGTCAGCCGACCAGCTTCGTCACGTTAGCTGGACCGGGGGCTTTGCCTCGGCGAGCCAACCTTTACCAGCATCGCCATGCCGTTGCTTCACCGCCCATCACGCAATGGGTGTGCGGATCAAGTCCCAATTTTGGGAGTCACTTTTCTTCGGACTGTTACAACAAATAAACCAGGTGCTATTAATCCAAGAAACTTTTGCTTGTTTGGGCATATTTTTCCCAAGGAATTATTACTCTAGTTTGTTCCATTATCTGTACACAGGTCTATCAAATGGCGGCCGCACTAACAATGGTCGCATGGTGGTTCGGTCAGTTTCGGTGCATAGTTCGGTGAACGCCGCATCCGAAACTCAGACCGACCTGTGAATCCAGGCTTTGCCACGCTTTTACCGCATCATGCCGACACCCTGCATCGACATTGACTTTGGAGCCAGGCCACATATTTTTAAATAAATTATCTTGCGTAAATTAATTATGCGAGTATTTTTATATATTTATATTATTATTGTTGGCATGCACTACTTTACATGTGGACTTCGACTGTCGCACGTGGTCTCTTCGGCAAGCCGACGCCATCGTCCCAATCGGCGTAAATCATCTTGTGTGATCACCTTGTTGGTCGTGTTGCCATACCGACGTGTTCGGTTTCCTCAGGGACTTCGGCATCACCGAGAGAGCTCTACCTCATCGAGCGTTCGGCGCACAAGCCATATTTATTTTATTATTAACTTTGCATAAATTATTTATTATGCTACATTTTTTAATTTATTATTATTACTATTATCTCTGATTTGCACTATTTTTTGTGCACAAGTAAATGATTCAGGTCTGACAGTGTTGTCACCTTGGCGTACTGACATACCACGTCACCTCGACTGGATGGGGGGCTTCGTCAACACTTCATTAACCCACGTTGGGGACTTCGGCCTCACTCTGTTGGCCTGCATTGGTCGTGCTATGTCACCACTTCAGAGTGCCGAGCTCTTCGCTCCGCCACCTCGGTACCGTCTTGGGGGATGGAACCTTGTCCCGCATCAAGCTCGGACCACATCATTAATGTCGAACACATTAACTAGCTAAGTCGCTTTCATGCTCAAAGTTTTAAATTTTAACTTGTGTTTGGTTCGACCATGCTGATACGTCTCCAACGTATCTATAATTTTTGATTGCTCCATGCTAATTTATCTACTGTTTTGGACTATATTGGGCTTTATTTTCCACTTTTATATTATTTTTGGGACTAACCTATTAACCGGAGGCCCAGCCCGAATTGCTGTTTTTTGCCTATTTGGTGTTTCAAAAGCAGAATATCAAGCGGAGTCCAAACGGAATGAAACCTTCGAGCGTGATTTTCTCACGAGCGTGATCCGGAGACTTGGACCCTACTCCAAGGAACAAAAGAGGCGGTCACGAGGGTGGGGCGACCCTCCCTAGGCGCCCCCCCCTCATGGGCCCCTGTTGCTCCACCGACGCTCCTTCCTCCTATATATACCTCATTGCCCCAAGCGATCGAAGAGGAGCCAAAACCTAATTCCACCTCCGCAACTTCACAGTATCCACGAGATCCCATCTTGAGGCCTATTCCGAGCTCCGCGGGAGGGCATCCACCATGGAGGCTTCTACATCATCACCATAGCCCCTCCGATGAAGTGTGAGTAGTTTACTTCAGACCTTCGGGTCCATAGCTAGTAGCTAGATGGATTCTTCTCTCTTTTTGGATCTCAATACAATGTTCTCCCCCTCTCTCATGGAGATCTATTCGATGTAATCTTCTTTTTGCTGTGTGTTTGTTGAGACCGATGAATTGTGGGTTTATGATCAAGTTTATCTATGAAAAATATTTGAATCTTCTCTGAATTCTTTTATGTATGATTGGTTATCTTTGCAAGTCTCTTCAAATTATCCGTTTGGTTTGGCCAACTAGATTGGTAGTTCTTGCAATGGGAGAAGTGTTTAGCTTTGGGTTCAATCTTGTGGTGTCCTTACCGAGTGACAGAAAGGGTTACAAGGCACGTATTGTATTGTTGCCATCGAGGATAACAAGATGGGGTATTTATCATATTGCATGAATTTATTCATCTACATCATGTCATCTTGCTTAAGGCGTTACTCTATTTTTAATTTAATACTCTAGATGCATGCTGGATAGCGGTCGATGACTGGAGTAATAGTAGTAGATGCAGGCAGGAGTCGGTCTCGGACGTGATGACTATATACATGATCATACCTAGATACTCTCATAACTATGCTCAATTCTGTCAATTGCTCAACAGTAATTTGTTTGTTCACCCACCGTAGAATACTTATGCTCTTGAGAGAAGCCACTAGTGAAACCTATGGCCCCCGGGTCTATTCTCATCATATCAATCTCCATTACTTTAATCTTGTTTTGCTTTTTACTTTGCCTTTTACTTTTCACTTTGCATCTCTATACCACAAATACCAAAAATATTATTTATCATCTCTGTAAGATCTCACTCTCGTAAGTGACCGTGAAGGGATTGACAACCCCTAATCGCGTTGGTTGCGAGGAGCTATTGTTTTTGTGCAGGTACGAGGGACTTGTGCGTAGCCTCCTACTGGATTGATACCTTGGTTCTCAAAAACTGAGGGAAATACTTACGCTACTTTGCTGCATCATCCTCTCCTCTTCGGGGAAATCCAACGTAGTGCTCAAGAGGTAGCACATGCTCACATACATTATTCGTTAAAAGAAACTCCCCTTACCCATGTTAAATAGGGGCTCTTAAAATTTACACGAGCCGTTCTAAAATAATGTGTTTTTATTCTTGGTCGTTGCAAAGTCTTTTTCTACCGCTCCTTTTTCGACTCGAGTGTATGGTCAATAGCCAGATGGCCTAGCTTCTCTCTAAAGCCGCTCGAGTTTAGTTTGCTAAACTGGCCTCGGAGAAGCACTCCGCCTTCAGGATAACGATCTTGAAGCCGTAGGCTGGCCCGCTTGAAGTCTTGAGATCGGATGTGTCATGTTAAAGCACGACAGAAGCACAACTTTTTTAAAAGACCAATTTTCGGATTGGCACCAAAATCTCGGTTTAGTCCGGACGTCAAGCTTTTACATAAGTTTTTGGCTTTTCGGGTCTATTGCACTTTTAAACTATTGGCGTGTTTCCAGCATAAGTCTCGTAGTGTAACGCCGGACACCTTTGGAGATTCTGCAAAAACATTCTCGGATATTTCTATATATGCATCGGTTTTGAATTGTGTCTTTGGTCAATAATTGGGTTGCCCCGCTCCTGTGCTTGCCTCCTACGTTCCACTTTGTTCGGCTAGATGTGCAAAAGGAGAACCACTGCGATTGTGCTTCCAGCTCGCATGGTTAAGCACCTTACTAGAGAAAGCCAAAAACTGACTGTCACAATAAGCGTAAACTGGTCAGCGATCCGATGAATGTGTTAAATGACGGGCCGTTCATGACATTGGCCGAAGTGTTTACGACTTGACCTAGGCTGTCACCGAACACTAACCAGGGGCTAGTAGTCGGCCTCCCAACTTTAAGCTCTTATGACTAAGTGAAAGTTATAAAGCCTGCATATCTGATTGCCTCGTTTTCGCTAACGCAACCGCCTTCGGGCACCGAGATGTCGGCTAAGGGTTGTTTGTTATTGCGGAAGCACCCTGCATAGCATCTACAAGGGGGTGGAAGCCGATGATGGGCCAGTTTCAACTGATAAACGGTTGCAACAGAGTCAAAATAGACATATCATCGGCATTTGTATTTAATATACAAGGGCCGCCTTCCATAATCATCGTTATAAAGCCATAAATATGCATCAAATTGACTTACGATTTCAGCCAAGCTAGGTTGCCTGGCTCTTGTGATTATCACTACATTCCCGATTGTTCGGCTAGGAGGTAAAGGGAGCACCTCTGTGATTGTTACTTCCGGGTCATCCGTGTTAGTACCTCAGACTGGGAGAAGCTTAAAGCTAGCCATCTTAAAGAATATAATTGGTCGGCAACGACAGAAGTGAAATTTTTGGTCGATTAAAAGCCACGGAGATCGGGAAACCAAACTAAATCCTCAATATTTTTCTCCTGCATCGATCGGAGTTGAGGTTTCATGATCATGGTTGTCATGAAAACCCAAAGAAAGGAACCGATAGCGGGATTATTTTATTTGGGAGATGTTTCTTACATCAAATAGTAATATAACATTCTCTCCGCATACCTTTGTTTATAAAACCATATGGCCGGATAGCCTTGTTTTTCATAAACCTTTGCCCTTGTTAAGGATTTATAAAGTAGGACAAACACTCCCCAGCTACTGGCCGTGGAGGTTGAAGCCGATGGTCGGTCAACAAAGTTTTGTACAATGTGGATCCGAGCATTAAAGATGTAACGTACTTGGATACATACAATCATTACACATAAAAATTGCAAGTAAAATCCATTTACTGCAACCCATCTTTTAAACCCCTTGGGGCCTACCTTGGCGGGCTCGGATTTAGACCAGCTCTATGATCCTTTAAGAAATATTTATTCTATTTACAAGAATTTTGTGTTAAACACAACAAAATTTTCTGTCAAACGCATATCGATCCTTAATTTGGCCACCCGTGCCCACATTAAGGCTTGGGGGCTACTGGGCTTCGTGCTCATTATTTATAAATATTAAAGGGGCACATCGATCACCTGATCTGGTGTTGCCACCCGACTAGTGTCTCGGGGGCTACTGCATTGCTTATTCAATGCAGAGAATTCAAAGTGCTCAGTGTTCGGCATGACCGAACTATGGGCAAGTGCGTCTTTGGACAATAGTAAGTACCATCTGGGACTTATCCGGCATCAAGCTAATATATCACGGCGACTTCTCACAACCCTCTCTCAGGGGCCCGTCCCCCGATCGCTATTACCTCTTATATATTACACTGCGTTTCTATTCCTATGTATGCCGCAGAGCTAGGAGTTGATCCTCAGGCCGATTTCACGAACGACCTGAGTCTCAAGGGCTACTAGGATCAGCGGTTTCATGTTTTCCTTCAGGTGCATCTCGGGTTTTAGACTGACACACACCTTGAGGGCTACTGGTTATACATATTGACAGTAAATAAATTTACATGCATCGGAAATAAAATCCGCAAACAATCAGCCCATGACCAAGGTCCTGATCCACCTCGAAAGCATTTTGGGATATAGCTCGGATGCAAGTGGCTAGCTCCATAGAGGGCATTTTCGGCATTAAGCTCGGCTAAACTCCTTCAACCTTTTTGAACCAAGGTGATCTATGACACCTCGGATATAGTCCGGTGTTGTAGCTCGGATACAGTCCGGCGTTGGAGCTCGGATATATTCCGGCGTTGGAGCTTGGAAGAAGTCCGGCGTTGGTGCTCGGCTGCAAAAGATACCTCGAATGCAGTTCGGTGTTGGAGCTCGGATACAAGAGGACACCGCCGCACGTGAACAATTTCAAACCCGAGGTGCGCCATAAAATTAATAAAGCATTGACAAAGGCCGAGAACTTAAAGGGGCTCCTCGGATACCCGACGTGTAAACTCTTCGGATTCACTTCGGCGATCCTCCAGATCAAAGATGAGAAGATTGGTTGAACCAGTTTTCAAGATCGATGACCAAAGATGAAGAACAGTACGGAAGAATCGAGGAGCATCCCCAACTTGAAGACCGGTTCAGGGGGCTACTGACGGTGTCCTGGACTAGGGGGTAGTCACCACGTCGTCTCCCCGTCAGTTGGATTGGGCCAAGGACCCCCATGGCCATTTGCTCATGGGCCAGTTCGGACAACCGATGTATACACAAGGAAGATTCCACAAGACTTGGTGAAAGACAAGGACTCCTCTCCACTGGCGTATTCGACTAGGAATCTTGTTATCCTAGGCCTCTAGTACATTATATAAGCCGAGGCCAGGCTAGTCGATAGGGCATCATGAAATTACTCATCATACCTCTAGGGTTTAGACCACAACATATGATCTCGAGGTAGATCAACTTTGTAATCATACGCATCGAATAAAATCAAAAGCAGCATGTAGGGTATTATCTCTTCGAGCGAGCCCGAAGCTGGGTAAAATCTCGTGCCCGTGTTACCATCGATCCTAAGACACGCAACTTGGCACCCCGCCTACTCGAGATCTGCCTGTTTTGACACCGACATGGGTCTAGGCGTATTTCAGTTCTAGATACATCCAGTTTTATCCATTTCTTTGACATGTAATCTGGATGGAGGGAGTATGATGTAAGAGCTAGGGGTACGATAGGACAACGGTGTAAAAAAACACTACTTGAACGTAAAAATGTATGCTAGCGGAATACATTACAGAAAAACACTAAGGCAACATATGCGTATATGATTGGGAAACTAAGATGGCATTGCAAGAGACCACTAGAACAACACTTCAATGTAAAAAAGAACATGGTATGGTAGACAGATGAAGTACATACTGATGAATAACAATGGATAAGGTATTGAGAAGCATGATGTCCAAAGTAAGAAGATGGCATTACGATAGAGTAGAATGACAGTACTTGAATTTGAAAACATGTTATCATCAATGGAATAGGTACTGAAAAACAGGAAGGCATGCCATATTTACATGCATGATCAGCAGGAGAAACATAAGGCATTGCAACAAAGTAGATGCACTCCAGGACATTATATGCATGACGTACCCATATCAAGGGCCAAGTTAGAGCAAGGACCTTATGGGATGAATAGGATTCATCATCTTTCTGCAAGTCTTGCGAAGAACTGCCTTTACATGTTCCATCATATTGGGTATCATTGACGTCAAGTTTGTTGGCCGATACATTGCGCCGTGAGGTTCTTGTGGATAAATCAGTGTCTGCAATTATATCTGACATGCATGGAAGACAATTAGTAGTTAGATTTATGTAATGAATGCCTATAGGAGACGACATAAATAGTAGGACTGGGGTTAACTAGCAGCAACAGGTCTCAAAAACTAAAGGGAGAACACAGATGAAAGCTACATAATATCTATCGTTTGTACTCGAGATTAACTAGATGGCACACAAAAGTATTAAAGAACAACATAGGTTATACTAGAAGTGGTATAATACTATAATCACCAGCCTGTGGGATAGCATTGGCTCATGGATGATAACTATGGAACAATGTTACCTAAAGAACAAGTCTCCTAGCTGAACTATGGAACAACGCTAACTCCCGAACAAGACCTGTAAGAGATTAGCATGAATATACAGTGAAATGTGATAATCTATTTTTTATGCTTAGATGAATAACAAAGCCTTAAATGGTGCACACAAGTAAGATGAGGGTACAACCTATCTGGCCACCATCCATAGGAGTGAGCATCATGTGCTGACTTGTCGATGGCCCTGTGCTACCTCTTGAGCACTGCGTTGGATTTCCCCGAAGAGGAGAGGATGATGCAGCAAAGTAGCGTAAGTATTTCCCTCAATTTTTGAGAACCAAGGTATCAATCCAGTAGGAGGCCACGCACAAGTCCCTCGTACCTGCACAAAATGATAGCTCCTCACAACCAACGCGATTAGGGGTTGTCAATCCCTTCACGGCCACTTACGAGAGTGAGATCTGATAGAGATGATAGATACTATTTTTGGTATTTTTGATATATAGATGCAAAGTGAAAAGTAAAAGGCAAAGTAAAAACAAAGCAAGTATTAAAGTGATGGAGATTGATATGATGAGAATAGACCCGGGGGCCATAGGTTTCACTAGTGGCTTCTCTCAAGAGCATAAGAATTCTACGGTGGGTGAACAAATTACTGTTGAGCAATTGACAGAATTGAGCATAGTTATGAGTATATCTAGGTATGATCATGTATATAGGCATCACGTGCGAGACAAGTAGACGAAGCGATTCGCATCTACTACTATTACTCCACTCATCGACCGCTATCTAGCATGCATCTAGAGTATTAAGTTAAAAACAGAGTAGCATGTAAGCAAGATGACATGATGTAGAGGAATAAATTCATGCAATATGATAAATACCCCATTGTTATCCTCGATGGCAACAATACAATCGTGCCTTGCAACCCTTTACATCCTTTGGGTAAGGACACATAAAGATTGAACCCAAAGCTAAACACTTCTCCCATTGCAAGAACTACCAATCTAGTTGGCCAAACCAAACGGATAATTCGAAGAGACTTGCAAAGATAACAAATCATACATAAAAGAATTCAGAGAAGAATCAAATATAATTCATAGATAATTTGGATCATAAACCCACAATTCATCAGTCTCAACAAAAACATCGCAAAAAGAAGATTACATCGAATAGATCTCCACGAGAGAGGGGGAGAACATTGTATTGAGATCCAAAAAGAGGGAAGAAGCCATCTAGCTACTAGCTATGGACCCGAAGGTCTGAAGTAAACTACTCACACTTCATCGGAGAGTATATGGTGTTGATGTAGAAGCCCTCCATGGTGGATGCCCCCTCGTGAAGCTCGGAACAGGCCCCAAGATGGGATCTCGTGGATCTGAGGAAGTTGCGGCGGTGGAATTAGGTTTTTGGCTCCTCTTCTAATCGTTTGGGGGTACGTAGGTATATATAGGAGGAAGGAGTACGTCGATGGAGCAACAGGGGGCCCACGAGGCAGGGGGGGCGCGCCCTAGGGGGGCGCGACCACCGCCCTCGTGACCGCATCTTTTGTTCCTTGGAGTAGGGTCCAAGTCCCCTATATCATGTTCGGTGAGAAAATCACGTTTCCGAAGGTTCCTTTCCGTTTGGACTCCGTTTGATATTCTGTTTCTTCGAAACAATGAAACAGGCAAAAAAACAGCAATTCTGGGCTGGGCCTCCGGTTAATAGGTTAGTCCCAAAAATAATATAAAAGTGGAAAATAAATCCCAATATAGTCCAAAATAGTAGATAAAGTAGCATGGAGCAATAAAAAATTATAGATACGTTGGAGACGTATCACCCTGCGGTTGTTCTGGTTGTCCATGTCGGGCACGCGCATTCGATGCAGGTAACTGTTGAGTGGGGACTATAGTTCCCTTCTTGTGTATGCTTCCCTTATTGGAGTAGCTGCGGTGAGTCGGAAGTCGGTGTGGCTGAAGATGCAGAAAACTCATAATGTTAAGAATGACACATCTCTCTTATCTGAAGAAATGCCCTAAGAGATCAACAGCAAGGTACGAGAGTGGTCACACATCTGTTGGCTGAAGACTAAATTGGGGTCACACGATTTTATTTTATTTTGGTACTGTCCGATCTACGCCGGATGGCTTGATGGTCGTCTTGTGCCTCCCGGCTGACACTGTTCGGAATCTTCCCCGAAGAGCCAGCGACCACTAGCAGAGCAGCCTGCCTCCGCTGTCCGTGGCCCCGACCAAAACCCCGCTATCCGCCCCACCGCACTGCCGTGATTGCGCCGCCCTCGGGCCAATCTACAAAGACTCGCTGTCATCCAGATCCGGCGGCGGCAGTGCCTTCAACCCACGCAACTCTAAGATAGTCATCTAAGTGCTTCTTCCGCGGAGAACTTGCGCCACCGCACCCTTACGTTAGACACCAGCCAACCGGCGGCCTAGGAGCTCCGCCGACCCGAGGGGTGCTGCTTCCCATTGGGAATCGATTGGCCTATAATAAAAATTCAGACAATTGGCGCCTAAATAAAGTGATTTGAGATGAGGGTGCGACCTATCTGGCGGCCTGGTGAAGTAGGCAGCTCCAGCTGCCGAGTCGGTGAGGCCGGCACGGTTGTGGTGGCTACCGGTGGCACGGAAGCAGAGATGTCGCGGTGGTCGACGACTACGGGGAAGCAGCGCCGGGGCTCTGGACGGGTCCAAAGTTGGAGCCGCTCCGGTGCCGTGAACAACGGCGGGAGTGAATTGGCTCCGGTACGGTTCACGCGGCCGTCGTCGAGGCAGCTCAGGGAGCACGAAGTAAGAGGCACATGGCCCAATGCACGACAGCAAATGGACAACGTCTCCGGGATTAGAGAGGAGGCGGCTGTGAATTTTGTGTGATGGGGGCGCCATGGAGGAGGGGCTGAGGTTTCGCGGCTCGGGAGAAGGGAGCTTCCTGGGAGAAGGTGATTTGGTGCCCACGAGGTATGAATGGGGAATTGGGAGGGGGAACCATGTCTTATGGACGCATTTGTCTGAAATGTGGGGGGGGATTACAGTTCTACCCCTGCCTTTAGGCTTCTCAGCTTGGGTCTGTGTACTGAGGGTCGGGGATAGTAGAGTAACATTGCTTCTCCCAAATAGTGGGCGCGAGCGATTTCGTGCGAGGAGAGCATGTTTTGAAATATAGTGGGCACGAGCGATTTCAGGCGAGGAGGGCGTGTTTTGAAATATAGTGGGCGCGAGCGATTTCGGGCGAGGAGAGCGTGTTTTGAAATAGTGAGCGTGAGCTATTTTGGGCGAGGAGAGGGTGTTTTTCCAACCATGGTTTATGAATTATTCGGCACATGCCATTTCGGCCTAGGAGAAGGGGCGCTTAGATGAAGTTACGAACCTACCCTCGATTTACAACGGACCAATTCATGCGTGTCCCACATAGGTTGGTAATTTCGCATCTCCCATTTATTTGCTCGGGCGAATTCCACCGACCAGAGGGTGTTTAATGGTTCGTTCAAATTTTCGGAGAACGAGCATCCACGTCTACCTTACCAAGTTGATTCGAATCAAATTTTGAAATATTAGCTTGCCACTTCTTTTTTAGATGGAGAGATGATGCTCGGGAGTAATGTGTTTTTACATGCTCGTTGGTAACGATTTACTATATGACAGATAGTTGACCCACTCAAAACAGGAATCAAACCCAAAATGAAATATCTCGAGTTATTGAAATAGCTCGTTCACAAAATCAAAATAGTGAACTAAATCCAAAATTGAACACCTCAATTGAGTAGCATGTTGTACAGTATTATAGTACTCCATGAACATGTTGAAAGTCAAATTAATGAACTTATTTCATATACGCATATCTCCGTCATGTGTGGATTGCAGACAACATGTTCTCCAATTTAAATATTTGAATGCAAGTTTATATCGAAACATGGTTTATATCAGTCTTCGATGCATAAAACGCGACCACCCCCTCTCCCAGACTCCTGCTCTCTCTCTCTCTCTCTCTCTCTCTCTCTCTCTCTCTCTCTCTCTCTCTCTCTCTCTCTCTCTTCGACAATCTTCAATTCTGTCGCACGCATCCAACACAAAAACCTTGTTGATCCCTCTTCCTCTCTCTCTCTCTCTCTCTCTCTCTCTCTCTCTCTCTCTCTCTTTGTGTGTGTGTGGGGGGGGCCTTTCTAGTTCACATGCATATATACTCCATCTATAGGTCTCTCTCGCACACTATGTATGATTCTCTAGTCCAAGCTAAATATCTTGGGTGCACTCATCATACGCACACAAATTCCTTGGCTCGTTGCCTGTAACTCTGTCACGCACCACTCTGTCGTCTTGGAGCTCTTCCCTCTCTCTCTCTCTCTCTCTCTCTCTCTCTCTCAAACTCTCCTTCTCCCTGGGTCACACGTACACATTCATATCTCACTCGCACTTGATAGACCCATCTAAAACTCTATCTCTCTCCCTCATTCTCTCTCCATCTCACACGCACACACACACAATCTCATGCCTAGCCAAGTACGATGGTCTCTTACTTAATTGTAGGCACATGCAGTCCCCCCTATATGTAAATGACTAGCTAATCTTAGTCTCCATCACAAACATGTGCATGGTCTATCTTGATTTCTCCCGGGGCATCTTTCTATCGCGCATCGCACCTCCCTCGATCTCCCACCCATATAGTCCCCTCATGATCTCGAGGGGATCTCTCTATCCAAACACACCCTCTCTCCCTCCCCATGCGTCCATGTTCTCCATGCGTCCCTCTCGACCTTTGTTCCTTGTTGGCCAGACCTCTATTGGACATGTGCTATAGGGGTGTCTCTCTCTGTTACAAACAATCACGCACTAGCTATCCTCGTGTATCTCCTCACCTCGCTTTTCTATCTCGGAGATGCATGCGTGATATGTTTGCATAAGAAACGAAAACACACACACTCTCTAATTTGTCGTTCGTTGTCCCTTTATCTTTCACACACATACTCTTTTTGCACACTCACTCATTCTCCTCCACACGCAATTGATCTCTCTCGACTTAGGCACTGTCTTCGGTCCATAGCATATAGATTTATTGAAAAGTCAAACATCACAAAGTATGACCATGTACGTGGAGAAAAACATTTACATCTAGAACGGCAAACATATACCATTAGATTCATCATGAGATGTAATCGTATGATGTATCTTTGGTATTTTAGATATAAATAACATTTGTATAAACCTGGTCAAAGTTTCCAAAGTTCGACTTCTAAAAAATTTACATGCACTGCATTATCGAGCGGATGGAATATCTCTTTCCCCCTCTCAGCTATCTGACGCACCACTCAGCCTTATCGGGGCTCCTCTATCTCTCTCAAACCTTATATCTCCCTGGTTCACACATACACATGTCTCGTGCGCGCTACATAGACCCATCTAACAATATCCGCCCTTGTTCTCTCTCTATGTGACACGCACCCCCCTAAGTACCATAATCCCTCAATCCTTCATAGGCGCACACACTACCCCCTAAGTATGATTATCTCTCACTAGCCATCAGGAACACACGTATTGTCTGCTTCCATCCATACGTCTATCTCGATATCTCTCATGGATCTTCACACACCTTGTCACTCGATCTCCCACCCATGTAGTCCCATCACGATCTCCAGGGGATCTCTCTATGACAAACATACGCTCTCTCCTCCCCATGTCTGCATTTTCTCCGTATGTCTCTCTCGACCTCTCTCCCTTGTTTGTCAGACCCCTCTTGGCCACGTGCTAGGGGTCTTTCTCTCTCGGTTGAAAACAACCACACACTATCTCCTCACCTTGCTTCCGCTGTCGAAAATGCATGTGTGATATGTTTGCATAAGACACACGCGCTTTTTCTCTATTTTTATCGTGGGTTGTCCATGTCTCTTTCATACATGCACACGCACTTTTTTCAGTCACTCTTTCTATTTCACACACACTCTCTCTAGTTAGGTACTCTCTCATGTCCATAAGCATATGGATGTTTTGAAAAGTCAAACCTTAGAAAAGTTAGAACAGGTATATGTGGAGAAAAATATTTACATCTGGAACGATCATTAGATTCATCACAACATGTACTTACTTCATACTATCATTTATCTTCGGTATTGTTGATATAAGTAATTTCTTTATAAACTTGGTTAAAGTTTCAAATGTTGGCACTACATTATTGAATGGAGGGAGTAGCTCTTTCTCTCTCTCTGTTATCTCTCACGGGCCTCCCCTCTGACTCAAACTCTATATACCGACGGATTATACGCTCACCGTGTTAGCGTATAGCTTCGTATATTGTTTAGTTGACCGGTCAACCAGTCCACATGCTTCCTTGTCAGCTCGTGTTCTCTATCTTCGTGTGCTGGCCCATGTGGCAGTGGGTGAAAATAAGTAAACTAGAGGCCCATCTGACACGCGGTGGAGTAATTAAAAAAGTCGAAACCACTCGGGATAGCACCCCGCACGCTAGTAAATTGAGAGCGCATTGAGGACACACTTGTTCCGTGTGAAGGACGCACTCGCGCACAATTCACCACTGCGCGGCGGCATGCACAGAAGGACGCACTCGCACACACCCAGCAGGCCAGCACACAACACACACCAGCACACGTGTACACCGGCATCGCCGCCGGTTGAGATGGACGGCGAGTCAGCCAACAAGGGGAGGCGGCTCGAGCCAAAACCGCATCCGGCGAGCCTGGACTTCATCAGCAGCCTCCCCGACGACATGTTGCTCGTCATCATCGACCTCCTCCCCACCAAATCTGCCGTGCGGACCACCCTGCTCTCCCGGCGGTGGCGCCGCGTCCCCCTCAACCTCACCGTCGACAGCTGCCTCTGCGACGGGGATTGCAAACGCATGGCCGCAGTCTCCAAGATCCTTTCATCGCACCCTGGGCCAGCCAGACGCCTTGACATCCGCATGTTCAGTACCAACTACAAGGTCCAAGCGAGGTTCGACGAGTGGTTCTTATCCCCCGCCCTAGATCAGCTCAAGGAGCTTAGCTTTGAAGCTAGACGATGTCGCTCTCTGCCACTGTCCGTGCTCCGCCTCACGCCAACGCTGCGCCACACCAGCTTCAACTCCTGCTATCTTCCCTAGATTAATGCCGCGCCCGCCCTTCTTCTCCCTCAACTCAAGCAGCTCGACCTCTTCGACGTTGTCATCACAAAGAAGGCTATGGAGCACCTGCTCCACAGCTGTACTGCGCTCGAGTACCTTCGTCTTGAGCACATCCACGGGTTCATTAGCCTCCACATCGCCTCGACGATTCTCCGATGGATTTATGTGTCTTGCTGGCCCAGCAACAAGACATCAATTGGGAAGAGATCACTCCAGCTGTTCCACGTTATGGTCATTAAGAATGTGCCTTTCCTTGAGAGATTGCTTGTATCTGATCTGGAAGGTCCAACAAAAATCAGGGTCATTGACGCGCCAAAATTGACAGCGTTGGTGTACTCGTCTGCCAAATTCTCTGAACTCTTTATAGGATCCGTAATCGTTCAGGTACAACACTCATTTTCTTCTCCGTCTTCTTGAAATTCACATTTTTAAATTTCTTCTTGATGTATTTAGGATCGTGTTCCAGAAAATGATTCCCACAAGCTTGACCCAGTCTATGTGCACAGTGAAGATCTTGGCAATAAAATCTATCGGCCACAATCTGGGTCAAGTTGTTGGATTCCTTACATGCTTTCCGTGCACGGAGAAGCTACTCATCAAGGCGAAACTTCTTTTCTATTAGTAAACGGTAATCACAACGTAGCTCAATTTTTTACGTAATTTTCCCAAATTACGATGACAAGTGTAGTGTTCAAAACTGCATCTACGCACTGCACCGAAAGAAATGTTTTTAGTTTTTTTTTCTCACGTGATCACCTTCATCGTTTTTTTGTGTACTACTATAGCAGCCTAGGCTAGTCATAGTGGAAAGTAACTTAGACTAGTAACTCTATGGTTACCCTAAGAGCAAGTACTACCTCCGTCCTGATTTACTCTTCCTATTTTGTAGTATCAAAATTTGACCATAGATTTAACTGACAAAATGTTAATGCATGTGACTAAAAATTATATCGTTGGATTCGTATTTGAACATAATTTCAAATGGTATAATTTTTTGTGACATGCATTGGCATTTACTTAGGTAAATCTATGGTCAAAATTTCACACTAAATACGAGGTAGTACAAAAGTGGGCTCTAACAGCCC
The DNA here is from genome assembly GCA_021605205.1 of Aegilops longissima. Lineage (NCBI taxonomy): Eukaryota > Viridiplantae > Streptophyta > Magnoliopsida > Poales > Poaceae > Aegilops > Aegilops longissima. The sequence continues at coordinate 257,504,822 of CM038682.1, read as the reverse complement.
TCCACTATGTAGGCCAAAACACGTGCCAAATTTACTTGTGATGCATTTGGCATCGATGCCCCTCCATTGCTCACCTGGTGCCCCAATCTTGATCACCCACTTTGCTCCGGTGCCAAATTAACTCACGCAATAAAAAGACACTTGCGAGGGAGAGAGAGAGGACTAAGGCAATAAAAAACACTTGTTTGGGAGAGTGAGAGGCTGGTGTAGTTGTTTTGATTGATTTATTTATACATGTGGGTTTGTGTGCATAGCGGTGCCAACTCCCTCACATCGCGAGAGCGATGGCAAAATCTTTTGATTTGACATCGATGCGTATTATGTGGCATACTTTTGAGAAATATTTCATCGGCCACATAGTGGAAGGCAACAAATGCCCAAGCTCTTCACGTGCTCCTAGGTAAATGAGAGGAAAGAGAAAGAGAGAGAGAGTGAAAAAATATCACTAGCTAGCCAGCCCTATCATATGAGCGAATGATATTGGTACCTCTTGATGACACGGCAATCTTATATAGCCAGCTGCTCTAATATGTTCTTTTCTTTTGCAGATAAAAAAAGACCCGAAAGTGAAAAATGTGCTACACTATAACAATCTCATCGAATGCCTTGATCTCCATCTTACAGAAATTGATTTGATCGACTACCGAGGCAGCACATCTGAGATTAAATTGGTCAGGTTCTTTGTTCTGGAGGCAAGTGTGCTCAAGGTAATGAGGTTTGGCGTTCTCTGGCGCAACAATGAATGGTGTGCTGATCACCACAAGCGTCTAAGCCTAAATTACAAAGTCTCCGCAAAAGCTGAATTTGTTTTTGAAACATCAAGTGGCCGGAGACTCAAAAATTTATTTGCCCATTAGTGACTTGAAAGTGCGTTATGTCGACTAGAGGGGGGGTGAATAGGAGATTTTTATGAATTCTTCACTGAGGAATTTGCCGGTGAGGAAATTCCTTAGCGAAGAACTATTAGCAGCGGAATAAGTACTCAGAAGTAAGCATAACAGAATACACGTGTGGTCATCATGATGAAATGAAGACTAGCATAGAGTACGAAAGCGTAATCACAGGATAACACAAGATGAAGACAAAGCAGTGAAGAAATTGAATCGAGGAAATTGAGAAAGTCTTGATCAAAGTCTTCAAACACAGATATGAACAAACACTCAACACAATAATGAGGAAATGAAAGGGTTGAGGAAATAGAACCAGTTTAGGTTGGTGAAGACAATGATTTGGTAGACCAGTTCCAACTGCTGTCTCAGTTGTACGTCTGGTTGGAGCGGCTGAGTATTTAAACTCGAGGACACACAGTCTCGGACACCCAGTCGCTGAGCACGCAGCTTGGGACACCCAGTCCTCACGTATTCTCCTTCAACTAAGGTCACACAGACCTCGTCCAATCACTCGTGGTAAGTCTTCAGGCGACTTCCAAACCTTCACAGACTTGGTCACTCGGCGATCCACAATTCCTCTTGGATGCTCTAGACCTTGACGCCTAACCGTCTGGAAGAAGCACAGTCTTCAAAGGTAACAAGCGTCGCATCCACGCAGGATCAATTTCTTCAGTGATGCTCAATCACTTTGGGTTTGTAGGGGTTTGGTTTTGGGGTTCTTCCTCACTTGATGATTTTCGCTCAAAGTCCTCAGAGGATGGGTTGCTCTTAAATGACAAGTGTCAAGTTTCTCTCGGAGCAGCCAACCAGCTAGTGGTTGTAGGGGGCGGCTATTTATAGCCTAGGGAGCAGCCCGACATGATAAGACATAAATGCCCTTCAATGATATGACCGTTAGGTGGATAAGATATTTTGGGACAGGTGGCGCCAAAGACAAAGAATCGTCGGAAATTTGAATCTCAAATTCCTCGGGGCTATCATGTTCCTCATTTGTGCGAGCAATCCGCCTTTGGCGAATTCCTAACTCCCAAGTCGAACAAATTCCTCGTGACGGAAGAACTTCGTCTCATCCTTTGAAGAAATTGACTGAACTGTATGAGATTTCAAAGGCTTCACTCGAAGGATTGGTAGGTGTAGGATTTTGAGTTGAGCATCACATGGAAATTCTTCCTTAGTATTTCCTCGACCCCCTTTAACGATGCGGTGTTTCCTATGACTCAAGAAAGAAAATGAAACAACAAAACAAAAGTCTTCACGCTTCATGTTCCTCAAATGAATACCAAGTCTTCAAGGTCACACCAATTTCTTCACTTTCAAAGTCTTCATAAAGTCTTCGAATGTCAAAGTCTTGATTGAAGAACTTCATTTTGAAATCGACTTTCTCTGTAAATATCAAACTCCTCATAGACTTATAGACCTGTGTACACTCACAAACGCATTAGTTCCTTAACCTATAAGTCTTCAATACACCAAAATCACTAAGGGGCACTAGATGCACTTACAATCTCCCCCTTTTTGGTGATTGATGACAATATAGGTTAAATTTTCAACGGGGATAAACATATGAAGTGTAAATACTGATAATGAGGAATTTGATTGCAAGATATGGAAGAACTCCCCCTGAAGATGTGCATAGTGAATTTTCTTTTGAGGCAATGCACATTTGAAGAGTTGAATCATGGAGATCTCCCCCTATATCTTGTAATTCATACACGCATTTGACATATAATATGAAGAATTTGAAATGCATGATGAAATATGGTGCTTGATGTAATTCAGCATGCGTGTGAAACATTAATGAGGAACAAGCATGCAGAATAACGCATCAAGAGTATCAGAGCTCAAGAAGCTCAAGAGAATCAGAGCATAGTGCATCAAAAGTATCAAAGCACCATCGGGTTTAAGATTACAACTCAATCCAATAAAAGTTTCAGAACAACGAGAGTTGTAACTTAACAAAAATAAATTGTAGTATATGGGCAATAAAATAGACCCGCTTGAAGACTAACTCAAATTTCTCCCCCTTTGTCATCGAATGACCAAAAGGATCGAAACTGAGGACTAACGCTCCTGAAGAATTTCAAGTTGAAGAAGGAGCGCCAACGTTGTTGGGGTCGGTTGTTATAGTAGGAACTGTCGCGGTGTCGTCCAAGCCTTCATTTTCATCAGTGTCGCACGATGAAGAATAGGAGCTGGCCACCAAGGAAGGAACTTTGACCTTCTTGTATTTCTTCGAAGGAGGTGCAGACCAGTCAAATTCTTCCTTGAGTCCCATTGTCGTCAATTCTTCCGCGTTGTAGACATGTGAAAGAACAGCCCAGGTGCGTTTGAAGGTTTCATGGAGGTAGTGGTGGTTTTTCTTCACTGCATTATGTGTTGAGGTCATGTTGTGAAGAATTGAACCAAGCGGCGCTTGACCCATTTATGATTGCGATCAACCTTCCGATGAAGGCGAGGAGTAACTCATGATCGATCATCACCACAGGTGCGATAGCTTGAGGACTTTGCTTGACTAAGGTATTTGCGGCGAGTCATGTGTGGCGAGTCATCATTGGTGGAGTAGGATGCTGCTTTGCTAAACTGTCCATCCAATGGGCGAATGCCTTCATCGATCACAGCATAGCCTTGCCCTTGTCATCACCGAGGTAAATGTCCGTTTGAGGACTTCAATCGAGGGCAAGTAGTTGCGATGGTTGAGTATCAGCCTTGTAATTGAGTGAAGACCTTGTCTGATGAATCTCATTATCCAAAGGCGCATAAGGCTTCAGCTCAAATGGTGACATAGCAATGTTTGCGAGTCCTCATGAAAAAATAATGGAAGTTGGCGGAACGCCATGGATGATGTTGAAAAGCATATTCTTCATGATGCCAACGACTTCTTCATCATTCGAGCCGTGGCCTTTGATAGGACTCATTGTCTTCGTCGAGAATCCGATAGACGATCCGAGGCACATACAATAATTCCTTGATGAGAATTTGGTTCTTGGGCCTGCCTTGGCTTCAAAGGCTTCATCGGCACTTGCATATAGTGATTTGAAAGTTACGGTTCGTTGTAGATACAACGAGCACAATCAAGTGGAGGACTGAGTGGTAGATCACGAAGAAGTTCATTCTTGGTGCCTTGTAGTGAGTATTTTCGGACATCGATCTAATACCCATGAGTTCACGTCTTTAGCGTCTCCGGTGATGTGCAGCGTTGCATAGAATTGAAGAATGAGTTCTTCATTCCGATCCACAGATATCGGTCAGAAATTGAAGTCTGCGTCGTGAAGAACACCGAGGACTGGCTCAAAGCCTGGCAGAGACTCCATGTCCACATGAGGAATATGAGCATGATCGAAGACTTTGTCTTTGTTAAAGAGCACCGAGGAATAGAAATTGGCTTGGTGGCAGTCGAAACGCCTCTTCCTTATCGCAGCGAATCATATGGATTATAGTTAGTGAAGAATCGTGCTCGGCAAAGAAATCTTCAGCCTTGAACTTTTGTTTGCTTGAGAACGGATTCTTTTGCTTAAGCGGAGGGTGTCGATGAGTTGCATCACCACCTCGTGAATCGCGAGCTCAGGTTCTTGGTGAGGAATTTCATGTTCCTCAACAGTGCGATCCGAGGATCAGCAGAAGAAGCAGTTCATCAGCACTAGTGGCTGGAATTTCTTCATGCACAGAGCAAGTGGGTTGAGTTTCTTCAGAGCCCATTTGAACAGTTGGTGCAAGGGACTGAGGAATCTGTTGGAGCGGGGTGAAGATAGGAGTATTGGGATGCTGACTTTCCCAAAAGTCATCATTCATCACAGGTGTGGTGCACCCTATATCCACATCTTCATCTTCAATTTCCTCAACACCAACCTCTTCAGCTGTGAACTGAGGCATAGGTGAGGAAATGACTGGCGTTGAAGGGATTGCGTCCACTTCAATTTCTTCATCAATCTGCTCTGACGAAGCAGCAAAATGATGTTCTTCATCAGATCCGATTGGGATCTCATAGTCTTCTCCAAAAGGAACAAGGTCCTTTGATGGCATGGAGGAAATCGGAACAGCATCAATTGGATTTTCAAAGGAGCTCGTCATTGGCTTCCATTTCTTCGCAGCCGAAGAATTTGACGCAGCTGATGCCTTCCTTTTCTTCACTGCAGCTCGCTCTGCAGCCTTGGTTTTCTTCACATCAGAGGCAGATGGAAGATCTTCAGGCGCAACTGATGCAGTTGCCCTGTCTTGTTCAGTTTCTTCAGGCGCACCACTAGTGGATGCCCTGGCAATTTCTTCAGCGGCTGGAATGGGATCATCAGCCCCGGAACTGGCATTTTCATCAGCCGCCTGAACTTCATCAGCGGTGCTGGCATGTTCTTCAGTTGGCTGAGCTGAGGCTTCATCCTGAGGAATTTCATGTTGCGTTGGGGCAGCAACATTTGTGAACTTCTTCGTCAGGTTGACGAATCTGACCTTGGCTCCTTGCCAATCAGCATAATAAGAATTGAAGTTTTTGCTGAGGTCTTGAATTTCAGTCTGGACCTTGAGAAGTTCCTCAGGTGTCATATTGACAATGTTTTTCTTCAGGAACTTCTCCTTTCTGTATTGAGCCTTCTTGATCTCTCTTGCCTTTTCAAACTTCCATTTCTCTTCAGCGATGAAATGGGTCAACATATGACTTTGTCCAGGGGTCAAATGAAAATCAGGCATAGGGGTGTTTGGATCCTTGTGCCAGAGATCAATATAATCGAGGATTTTCCTCGGATCCAACAGCAGTGGCACAAATGTGCCTTTGGCTCTAGCGGCCCTTTCTTGGCGATCTCGATGATTTCCATAAGTTCATCATCGAAGCTTCATCATCGAAGGCACATGGAATGCAAGCTGTTTCTTCTTTGGACTTGGCGAGGACCTCGTCCATTGTTGCTTTGGTCTTCAGCAGAGTCGGGCGGATGATGAAATTGGTGCTCTTGAGGAACTTGCTGAAAATCCAGAGGCAATCGAGAAACCAGCAGTCCTTTGACATGTAGTCGGATGCACAGAGGCGAGGACTTTGAAGGAGCTGTAGCAGTGTGAGGAATTTGCCTTGAGGGCGCTGCTGAGGAACTTGGCCGTGAGGGCGCTGATGGTGAAGCACTTGGCTTATGAGCAGGCTTCTTTGGCATGGATTTCCTCGGTTTGACCGAGGCCTCGATGCTTGATAGCGATGGCAGAATCCTCATTGAATTTCTTCACCGCCTCCTTGGCTTGTCTTGCCAATTTAGCTTGGCGCTTAGCCCATTCTTCAGGAAAGTCCTCACCACGTTTGATGCTTGTGGGATCAGCTACTTGGCCAGGTGCCAAAGGAGCTCTTGGGCATGGAGGATTGAGAGCGAATTTCTTCATGCACTTTGGATTCACATATATGTACTCCCTGCATTCCCTTGCCCATCTCCGTTCAATCCTTTGGATGCGCACCTTGCGCTGTTTTTTGTTTTCTTTGCCAAATTTTGCTTCATCAGGTGTGCAATAGTCAGCATAAATTTCCTCAGGGATTTCAAACGCAGTCATAACCTCAGGTTTCTTTCCTCCTTTCTGTGGCTTCTTACCGTCTGCCATATTCTTCAGTTGAGGAATTTAAACAATTGAGTTCTCTGAAGAAGTATGCAGTTTTTCTTCGAGGAACGCTGCAAATGAGTTAAGTTGATGAGAACCTAGTGATTCAGCAACGGACATGAGTATCTGTGAACAGAGTATAGTTGCGAGGAATTTGGAGAGGTCATATGCGTTCTCAAAAGGTTTTTCAAAAAGAACAAGTTTTGAGGATTTTGTCCAGATGAGCCTTGAAGAATTTCACTAAGCGTTCTTTGTCTTAGGTTCCAGAGTTGTATAGATCGAGGATCCACACAATTGAGGAATCTTGAAGAAAATGATTGCTTAGAGAAACGAATCAAGAGCATAAAACTTGTGAGGTGTTCATACGTGTGAATATTTGAAGAATAAACACCTTTGAAGATTTTGTAGTGTAAGATTTGGATCAACGAGGGTAGTAAAAGTAACTTTTATTTACCCTAAATGAAGAACACGACGAACTGGGTGTTGTAGATGTGAAGCTCGTATGTTCAGATCTTCCACGCCCTAACTTGGCGGAGGAAGACAGCTACGGCGGCGGCGGAGAGAGGATTTCCACAGTCGGCGTGAGTACGTCGGCGAAGAGGTCGAGTCAGCGAAGCTCTTCCTCACCGGCGACGATGGAGTAGCGGCGGCGCTAGGGTTTGAGGAGCTCGAGCGGGAGAGAAGCGATCGAGCGGAGTAAATGAAGTGAGGAAGGGGAGAGGGGTATTTATAGACATGGTGAAAAACTGTTCGCCCGAAGATTTGGGACGAACGTGCCCCTGCCCTTTCTCCTTCACGCGACATGTGTCACCCACGTACTGTGTAGTGGAGATCGTGTACGATCGTGGGTGAATAGAATAATGCATCGTGGGATGCGGAGCGGTTTAATGACAAAACCGAAAGTTTGGATAAGATCAGTTTTAAAGTTTAGTTCGCAATTTCTTCAAATGACGAGGACACAAAGAAGATTTTGAGCGAGTTTCAAATAGAACGCACATGAAGAATTTGTGAATAGATTGGGTTGAGTATAGCATAGAGGGGGAAGGGTCCGATCACATTCACTTAGCAGAAAAAGCAACTTGAAGAATTATCCATAAGTGAATGTTGTAGAGGACGTAAACCCATATATATGTATAGCCAATGAAGAAAAACGACGGAAATAGTGAAGATTTTGCAAAGTTGAAGAATTTGGCGATCAAGAATTTCAAAACGAGGAAAAACTCAAATTGAAGATTTTCAACTTTGGTGGTGGCGTGACCCACCAGATAAGAATGATGATTTCAGACACGCGTACAATTGTCGTAGGGTTACGAGAATCAAATTCTTCATTAATTTCTTCACACTTAGAGTGTTACTCTTCATTGATTGAAGAAAAACGTTTCTTCATGTGTTGCACATCTAAGTCATCAATTTTGCATAAGTGTCAGGATGTGTGTCCTTTTCAAAGAACGTTCGAAGATTCTAAGATATTTAGCTCACACCGCAACTTGCTAAATTTCTTCTCATCCAAGGGCTTAGTGAAGATATCGGCTAGCTGTTCTTCAGTCTTCACATGCTCGATGGAGATGTCACCCTTCAACACATGATCACAAAGAAAATGATGACGAATCTGAATGTGCTTTGTCTTCGAGTGCTGAACTGGGTTGTGAGAAATCTTGATGGCACTCTCATTGTCACAGTAGAGAGGCACAATCTTCACGTTGATGCCGTAGTCCTTGAGAGTTTGCTTCATCCACTGCAATTGAGCACAACAAGAGCCTACAGCAATGTATTCAGCTTCCGCGATGAAGCGGTGATCGCAGATTCTGTTTCTTCGAGGACCAACGGACCAAAGATCGTCCGAGGAAATGACAAGTGCGAAGTTGACTTGCGATCCACACGATCACCATAGTCGAGTCGAGTCGTAATATCCAATGAGATCAAAAGTAGAGCCCTTGGGGTACCATAATCCTAGTGTTGGTGTGTGAGCTAGATATCGAAGAATATGCTTCACAGCCTTATGGTGTGATTCCTTGGTGCAGCTTGAAATCGGCACACATGCAAACACTAAGCATTATATCTGCCTAGATGCACATAAGTACAATAAAGAACCAATCATGGGTGGTATACCTTGTGATCAAGTCAATACCATTTTCATCAATGCATAGATGGCCATTTACGGGCATAGGAATTTTAGCGCCTTTGCAATCTTGCATGCGAATTTCCTCGGAACATCTTTGAGGTATTTCTCTGAGATATGAATATGCCATTCTGTTGTTGGCGAATTTGAAGACCTAAGAAGAATTTCAACTCTCTCATCATAGACATTTGATATTCTTCACTCATCATATAGGCAAATTCATCACTATAACGTTGGTCGGTACAGCCAAAGATAATATCATCAACATATATTTGGCACACAAACAGTTCACCATCATAAGATTTAGTAAAGAGAGTAGGGTCGAGTGAACTGGTGTGAAGCCATTCTTCACGAAGAATTCCTTCAATGTATCATACCACGCTTGAGGGGCTTGCTTGAGGCCATAGAGGGCCTTATTAAGTCTGAAGACTTTGTCGATTCTTTGGATCTTCAAAACACGGGGTTGAGCAACATATACTTCTTCCTCAAGCTTACCATTGAGGAATGCACTTTTCACATCCATTTGATATAAGATAATATCATGATGATTAGCATAAGCAAGTAATATCTGAATAGCCTCAAGTCTAGCAACAGTGCAAAAGTTTCATCGAAATCAATTCCTTCAACTGTGTGTAGCCTTGAGCTACCAGTCGTGCCTTATTCCTTACCACAAGACCATTTTCATCTTGCTTGTTGCGGTAGATCCACTTTGTGCCAATGATATTATGCTTGCGAGGATCTGGACATTTGACCAGTTCCCAGACATTGTTGAGCTCGAACTGATGTAATTCTTCTTGCATAGCCTGAATCCACTCCGGCTCCAAAAATGCTTCATCTACCTTAGTGGGCTCTGTGATAGAGACAAAAGCATAGTGCCCACAAAAGTTAGATAAATGTGAAGCTTTTGAGCGTGTGAGAGGACCTGGCGCTCTAATGTCATCGATGATCTTGTCCACTTGCACTTATTTTGCAACACGAGGATGAGCTGGTTGTCGTCGAGGAATTTGATCATTTTCCTCAGCACCATTGTCTTCAACATTATCTTCAGGTGCATCAGCTCGACGTTCTTCGCGTACAGGAATGAATTCTTCAGCAAATGCTTCAGTAGCAATGACATCCTCAGTTGCCTTGAACTTGATAGATTCCTCAGGTGCTGGTTCATCTAACACAGAAGGTAGGTGCTCTCTTTGCGAGCCATTAGTTTCATCGAACCGCACATCTACAGTGTCAACAATCTTGTGAAGAGCGATGTTGAAGACTCTGTAGGTGTGCGAGTCCTTTCCGTAACCAAGCATAAAACCTTCATGTGCTTTCGGTGCAAATTTAGAATTGTGATGAGGATCTCTAATCCAGCATTTAACACCGAAGACTTTGAAATAACTTACATTGGGTTTCTTGTCAGTGAGGAGTTCATAGGCAGTCTTCTTGAATAATTTGTGAAGATATACTCTGTTGATGATGTGGCACGCAGTATCAATTGCATCAATCCAAAAACGACTAGGCGTTTTGTATTCATCAAGCATGGTGCGAGCCATCTCAACAAGAGTTCTGTTCTTGCGCTCCACGACGCCATTTTGCTGAGGAGTATAAGGAGCAGATAACTCATGAGTAATACCAAGTTCATCAAGATAGTCATCAAGACCGGAATTCTTGAACTCAGTTCCATTGTCACTTCTGATGTGTTTGATCTTCACACCAAAGTTAGTTGAAGCCCTCGAGGAAAATCGTTTGAAGACTTCCTGCACTTGATTTTTGTAAGTGACAATGTGTACCCATGTGTAACGAGAGTAATCATCAACAATAACAAAGCCATATAGAGATGCATCATTAACGACAGCTGAGTAATGATTGGGACCAAAGAGGTCCATGTGAAGCAATTTGAAGGGACGAGTAGTGGTCATGATAGTCTTATTTGGATGCTTGGCCTTGGTCATTTTCCAGCTTCACAGGCTCATATAAGTGATCCTTGAGGAATTTGACATTCTCAATGCCAATGACATGCTTCTTCTTCGCAAGGGTGTGAAAATTTCTCATGCTGCGTGACCAAGTCGTCGATGCCATAGCCAGCCTACGAAGCTTTTGCAAGTAAGCACATGGCTGGTTGTGGTCTGTAGAGAAATCAATAATATACAAGTCTCCTCTCCTAAAGCCTTGAAGACTTTGGAATTGTCGACTTCCATAATCACAACACAACGATACTTGCCAAAGACAACAACCATATCAAGATCACAAAGCATTGATCTCGACATGAGGTTGTATCCTAAGGACTCAACAAGCATGACTTTGTCCATGTGTATGTCCTTAGAGATCGCAACCTTACCAAGACCCAATACGACTTTTGTCTTTGTCGGCAAAGATGATATGCTTGAGATGTGGCGGTGATAAGGGAGCATCCATCAATAGATTCTTGTCACCGGTCATGTGATTTGTACATCCACTATCGAGAACCCACTCGGTGGCTTTGGGTTGATCATCCTGCAGATGAATTAGTACAACTTACAATCTCATATACTTCATTAGTGAAGAATATGATATCAAGTTCATCAGATGAATTTCATCAGCCAGTATTAACAGATAAGCAGTATGAGGACGTGCGAAATGAAAGTTCATTTCATCATGATTAGCTGCGTCCTTTCGAGCAATTTTGTCGGGTCCCGGCAAATTCTTGAGACGTTAAGGCACGTCCCGAGACCTGACCCTGCAGAAGAGATTAGTTATTTTCTTCACCACCCACATCGAAGGGGTGGCAAAGAGTTCATCACTCTGTGAGCACCATATGAGAATGGTGGCATAGAGGCCAATCCATTTCGTTTCACATAAGAGGGGTTAGGGTAAGCATATGAATAAGCGGAGAAATTCTTGAGGACTTATGAACATATTGGTTTGAAGAATAATGCACATATTCATAGCCCTTAGCTCTACCTGCGAAACAGAGTTGTTAGCACGATGATAATCATATGAGGACTTTGATCCTTTTGAGAATTTGATCCACGTGAGGAATTTGGTCCGTATGAGGACTTGGATCCATATGAAGAATTTGGTCCATATGAAGAATTTGATCTGGGTTCCTTTTCTTCACGGTGGTGTCATGAGGACATTCACTGAAGACTTTCAAGGCACTTCTTGGGAACCCAGATTTTCTTCATAGGGGAACCGTTCTGCGATTAGTGCCAACATATCTAGCAAATACTTCACCATTCTGATTTTTGAACAGTTTATAGTTGGAGTCAAATGACTCATCGGAAGAATGAGGAGATTCGCATGTAAAGCTAGATAAGTTAGATGGATCAATCTGGAGGTCCCTTTGCAGCAACCCATGAGGTTTTGGGATCTTTTCGGGCTTCCAATATGTTCCATCAGCATTGAGTTTCCTCTCAAAGGCAATACCCTCTTTCCTAGGGTTCTGTTGAGGATCTGCTTTTAAGCACATCACAAAGAGTCGATGCCCTTTGAGGCTTTTGTACATGCTCTGTCATATACAATTCCTTCAGCCCTGCATCGTCGGTGATACTAGCAATGTCCTCGGATGAGGAATTAGTGATAGCGAGAGGCAAGTGAAGAATTTGTAACAGTTGAAGCATTTGAACATTCAGGTGAAGAATTAGCAGATTCACGTTCAATGCACTTTAAGCATGGAGGAACAAATTCTTCCTGAGAAGCGCTGATTTGTTGAGCAAGTAATGAATCGTGCTCCTTCTGAAGATCTTCATAACTCACTCTTAGCTTCTCAAGATCTTGATTTCTTTGAAGAAATTCATAAGAAAGTTTCTCATGATCAGATAAGAGAGTGTTATGATGACTTTGAAGGTTATCAAACCTAGACTGAAGTCTCTGAAGATTTTCAGTCAGGGCTTTAGTGCGATCCATTTCTTCACCCAACATATCATCACTTTTGTCTAGCATGTTTTGAACCTTTTCTAAAGCATGTTGCTGTTTGGTGGCAATGCAAACAAGTTTGGTATAGCTAGGTTGAATATCATCATCAGATTCATCATCATCAGATTCACAGTCACTAAATTCAGATGAGGAACATTCGGTTACCTCGTCACCCTTTGCCATGAGACATGATGCAGAAGATGATGATTCTGGTTCGAATGTCATCGTTTTGAGAGATTCCTTGAAGTCCTCAAACCAGGGATCATGATGGGTTCGATGACCTTCATAGACGTCGGAGATTCGGTCCCAGATAAGCTTCGCATTGCAAAGATGCATAATGCGCTTGAATTCATCTCTAGATAGGAAGGAACAGATGATATCCTTCGCCATGATGTCAAGTCTAGTGTACTTGCGAATATCATCTGCGTTCGCCGTCTTGCACAGATCAGTAAGACCAATTTCAGTGACGGTCCACAACTTGCTGTCCATTGCCATGAGGCGCTTCCTCATCATGGCCTTCCACTTGGGATAATCATGACCGTCAAAGATAGGGCATGTCACTTTCTTCATACCTGCGGTCGACATAACTAAAAACTCCAGGTGGTTAAACCAAAATCACACAGAACAAAGCAGTACCTTGCTCTGATACCAATTGAAAGTGCGTTATGTCGACTAGAGGGGGAGTGAATAGGCAACTTTTATGAATTCTTCACTGAGGAATTTTCCGGTGAGTAAATTCCTTAGCGAAGAACTATTAGCAGCGGAATAAGTACTCAGAAGTAAGCATAACAGAATACACGCATGGTCATCATGATGAAATGAAGACTAGCACAGAGTACAGAAAGCGTAATCACGAGGATAACACAAGATGAAGACAAACGGTGAAGAAATTGAACGAGGAAATTGAGAAAGTCTTGATCAAAGTCTTCAAACACGAGATATGAACAAACACTCAACACGATGTGAGGAAATGAAAGGGTTGAGGAAATAGAACCAGTTAGGTTGGTGAAGACAATGATTTGGTAGACCAGTTCCAACTGCTGTCTCAGTTGTACGTCTGGTTGGAGCGGCTGAGTATTTAAACTCAAGGACACACAGTCCCGGACACCCAGTCGTTGAGCACGCAGCTCAGGACACCCAGTCCTCACCGTATTCTCCTTGAACTAAGGTCACACAGACCTCGTCCAATAACTCATGGTAAGTCTTCAGGCGACTTCCAAACCTTCACAGACTTGGTCACTCGGCGATCCACAATTCCTCTTGGATGCTCTAGACCTTGACGCCTAACCGTCTGGAAGAAGCACAGTCTTCAAAGGTAACAAGCGTCGCATCCACGCAGGATCAATTTCTTCAGTGATGCTCAATCACTTTGGGTTTGTAGGGGTTTGGTTTTGGGGTTCTTCCTCACTAGATGATTTTCGCTCAAAGTCATCAGAGGATGGGTTGCTCTTAAATGACAAGTGTCAAGTTTCTCTCGGAGCAGCCAACCAGCTAGTGGTTGTAGGGGGCGGCTATTTATAGCCTAGGGAGCAGCCCGACATGATAAGACATAAATGCCCTTCAATGATATGACCGTTAGGTGGATAAGATATTTTGGGACAGGTGGCGGCAAGAAGATAGCAACGGTCGGAAATTTGAATCTCAAATTCCTCGGGGCTATCATGTTCCTCATTTGTGTAGGCAATCCGCCTGGCGAATTCCTAACTCCTCGGTCGAACAAATTCCTCGTGACCGGAAGAACTTCGTCTCACATCCTTTGAAGAAATTGACTGAACTGTATGAGATTTCAAAGGCTTCACTCGAAGGGATTGGTAGGTGTAGGATTTTGAGTTGAGCATCACATGGAAATTCTTCCTTAGTATTTCCTCAACCCCTTTAACGATGACGTGTTTCCTATGACTCAAGAAAGAGAAAATGAAACAACGAAAACAAAATTCTTCACGTTTCATGTTCCTCAAATGAATACCAAGTCTTCAAGGTCACACCAATTTCTTCACTTTCAAAGTCTTCAGAATGTCAAAGTCGTCAGTTGAAGAACTTCATTTTTAGGGGTCGACTTTCTCTGTAAATATCGAACTCCTCATAGACTTATAGACCTGTGTACACTCACAAACGCATTAGTTCCTTAACCTATAAGTCTTCAATACACCAAAATCACTAAGGGGAACTAGATGCGCTTACATGACTTGTCAGGGCGGTGGATTTTAGTTTGTACGATAATGTTGCACCCACCTAAAGTAACAGAAATTTTACGTCCTAGTATTTCCCTCTTCTAGGTGCAGCTTTACTCCTAACATTTGTAATATTAGTTTGAAACTTGTAATATTGCCGTGTCATATTCCTGCGTTTTCAAAATCCTACGAATCAAAGAGGTCCTGAGTTGGTGATGATGTTGTGCCTGCCATCTTTCACCAATAGCCCTCGGATCTAGATCTGACGCATACAAACCAAACTTCTCTAGTTTTGCAAAAAGATGCCTGCACTTGTTCCCTATTTACAAACAACTCCTTATCTCTCACAATCAGCCTTATCTCCTCCCCACCACATCTAGAAGGCCATGGAAAAATCTTGCGCGATGGCCGCTGCCGGCGCCGTCCACCCCCAATCTTGGTGTTCTGTGCAATGCACGGGCATCTACGCACGGGAAATTATGTTGAACATGGCTAGTTGTAAGTAGGCTAGCTCTACAGCCATGATGATAGTGACTGCAGACGGTGAGGCTGACTATGCTATGCTAAAAACGGCGCCTATACTCAAGTGTCATCTCCGGCGCAGGTTCTTGTCACTTCACTGCGAGGAGCAGCACGTAATAATTTGACCAACGGGTAGTACAGTACTACTACACTGGTAGTACTACTACTAGTACTAGCTACACCGTCTGGATTTACTAGTACTACCACGTCCATCTGGATTTAGTATTTGACTAGCAATATCTAGTAATGCATGCCACAAAAAATGTACTACTCCCTCTGTAAATAAATACATGGTGTATTGTTTTATTCTTCCGGTAGATGGCTCAAAACTGAAGTCTCATCAATCAGGCTACTATTGTACTCACCGAGCGCTTAGCTTTGTAAGCTACCAACAAAAAAGTGCAATCAAAGACTACTATTGTACTCCCTCCGTACTGGTGCATTAGTCACGTTGTGAAAACCAAATAGTAATCCCAAACCTTTTAGGCGCGGTGCATTAACTACCCACCTCGTTCCCTATTTTTCCACGAAAAAAGAAATCACCCAATACGAGACGTGGGGTGCGTATGCATCCAATGACTTGAGACTACTCCCTCCGTCTAGGTGTATAAGTCATCTTAGAGCAAGTGAGAAAGAGGAGTGGGCTCTCATGCAAGAGCCTAGCTATATGCGGATTCCTAGGCCGATATACAATAAATATGAAGAAAGAGAGAGAGAGAAGATGAGAAAAAGTAGTACTCTTATAGCCAACCTTATAGCTAACCTTATTGTATGAGCGGATACAAGTGATGGCTCTATATGACATGGCAACATCATATAGCCAGCAGCTGGCTATAATATTAACCATGCTCTTAGGTTGTGCACCATGACCAAGACGAAGGGGAAAGCAAGAGAACTTAATGTCTTTTTGCTAATTAATAGGATTACATGCAATGAACTAACCACTGCATGTCATGTCTGGTAGTCTCAATTCATTGAAAGCATGCAGGGCCCAAATCTCTCATTGGTCGATATGTCACGAAATAGGAAACGGGGAGGGAGTTAATGTACCGTGCCTAAGTGTTTTGGGATTATTTGGTTTTCGTAAGGTGACTTACACAACATTTTTGGTTACTTGCATTAACATTTTATTAGTTAAATCAAAGGTCAAAACTTGGCGCAAAATGCAAAGGGGACCAATAAACTAGTAACATCAAAGTTCTCTCGTTTGGCCCCAACTAGAGGTCCGGTGAGATGACTATACTGCACCGGCATGGAGGGGGACGCAACTTCATTGACTTACTGCACCTGTGTTTGGGTGAATGACACGTGGGCCCAACAGGTGGCTGGCCCACCTGTCATACAGCCAAAGGCAGGTGCAGTAGAGGGCCAAGGAGTAGATGGCCAACACACACATGAATGCGATGCAATCTGCACTTCTCATATAAAAGCTCCCCACCAGTCCAATCTACGAAATCCTACGCACCTACGCACCCTAACCAAGGGCAAGAGTGATCACTCCAATCACAAGATCAGTTGACTAGAAGCTAGACCCATGGAGGCGATGAGCGCGAGCATCAGCTAGTTGTGCCAGATGGTCCACGACGCTGGCCTGCGGCCCGGCACCGAGGAACATCTCCAGGTCGTGCTTGAGGCCGCCAGGGCGAGAGGCCGAGTGGAGAGACAAATTCGTCTCCTTTGTCAGGACCCCGATTCCAAGTCACATCGATCTAGCTGGTAACACCTCATATCACTTTGCGGCCTCATGAACAGTATTCCCACGGGTGTCGCCTTACCATGGCCCGGGACCGTTTGCGCCTTTTGGCTCACGTATATGATAGTGTCGCTAGCATCCATATGACAGAGAACCCGGGCCGACATGACTAGTCGTGAACCCAAAGTGGCACTAACTTATAGGGACAGGCATACATGATTCAACATCGAGCATGTCGGTCAGCAGCGTGTGAATCCGGGCTGTAGCACTGGGCTAACAGGACTCCGGGAACCTGGGCTGTAGCAGGCTAGGCAGACTCGGATGTCACGCGTGACATTTCGAAGGGATGAACACGAACAAAGTGAATCACATGCCGGCCAGTCAAGTGTTTCGGAGCAGTAGTGCTGGGCTAGGAGGACGCCAGTGAACCGGGCTGTAGCGAACTACTATGGCTCATGGAAGCACAAGACTACATTTCCCCATAAGAGAGGCTACCAAGGATAAACAACTAGGTTGTCGGATCCCACACATACCAAGCATTTCAATCATACACACAATATGCTCGATATGTGTAAGTACAACATGACATCACAACATAACTCTACGACTCAAGTATTTATTCAATAGGCTCCGAGGCGAGATATTACAAACATGGGTCTCATGACCCAACATTGAAACATACAAGTCAAACACATGCGGAAGCTTAATATGTCTGAGTACAGACATCTACAAATGAAGAAGGCCGAGAAGCCTGACTATCTACCAGATCCTGCCGAGGGCACAAGATCGTAGCTGAGGTAACAAGCTAAACGTCGAAGTCCACGCGGAACTACTAGCGAGACGGAAGTCTCTCTGCAATAACATAAATTAAGCAAACGTGAGTACAAATGTACCCAGCAAGACTTACATCAGAACTATCTACATATGCATCAGTATCAACAAAGGGGGTGGTGGAGTTTGACTGCAGCAAGCTAGCTTTGACTCAGTGGCTATCCTAAACTATGACTGCAAGTAACTCTTTTGAGGTGTCGCACACGAGTCCACATATTCACTGTATCAATACACTTCTATGGATCCGCTCCCGTCTCCCTACGGGAATGCCATCCGTAGCACTCACGCTTATCTTGCGCATTTTAGAGTATCCACTTTCACTTGTCTATAAACTGTACAGGCAACCCAGAAGTCCTTTACGCGGACACGGCTATTCAATAGATGATGTTAACCTGCAGGGGTGTACTTCTTCACACGCCTCGCCACTTACCACCATGTACACGTCATGTATCTCGGCAACCTTCAAGCGGAAGCTTTGGCGAGGAGTCGGCCACGACCGACTAACCACACAAGTCTCTCGTCCAGGTTTATCGCTTATTCGGGTTCCATCCGCAAGGAGATCCGGCCGGGGTGTCGCTCACGGCCCCAAACGATGTGTGCAGGGTTCCCAAGTCCACCATCCGGGTGCCACTTGGTACACCGGGCCACTGTGCCTAGTCTGTCCCAAGCCCACCTGTACTGGGTGCCACTTGGTAGACTACTAACACTACCTACAAACACCAGAAACTAGTTGCAACTCCTGGACAGGGATCAGGTTGGTTAATAAGTCGAGAGATCTTGGAGCACCCGGAGCCCAATGTGTGGTAGTAACTGTTTCATGGATCACAAACACCGAACTCAGTTCCTGAGGACGGCTGCAATGAGACAACCCACCATGTACTCCTACATGGCTTCTCACCGCTACCTTTACCAAATCGTGTTCACACACTTAGCTCTCAACAGTAGGACATGTTCACACACCACCGATTCATCCCCGATGAATCAGACCTGACACAACTCTAAGCAATAGCAGGCACGACAAACAAGCATGAATGAGTAGGCACATCAGGGCTCAAACAACTCCTACTCATGCTAGTGGGTTTCATCTATTTACTGTGGCAATGACAGGTCATGCAGAGGATAAAGGGGTTCAACTACCGCAGCAAATAACAGATGAATCGTTGTTGTCCTAATGCAGTAAAAGAGAGCAGGAGCGAGAGAGTGGGATTGTATCGAAATGAACAAGGGGGTTTCCCTTGCATGGCACTTCTGAAGATAATATAGTTCTTCATCGGTGTCATCGAACACGTCGTCGGAACGTCGTCTACCGGGTGGGAATAACACCGGCAAACAAGAAAGAACACAATCAATGCAATGCAACAATATGATGCACGAATGTGACATGGCAATATGCTATGGTTTGAGCTAATGCAACTAGCAACAGATTAAATGAAGTTGGTTTGAATACAAGATTCAAATTCAAACTCCATATGTGATTATTCAAATGTCATTTAGTTGATTTGACCTAAATAGTGAACAAAAGTTGTTCTAACATGCATGAAAATGGAACAGATGGATAGATTGGATATTTCTGATCATTTTTCATATATAATTTATTTCATTTGGAGTTATGGTTGAATTTCTATGATTTTTAGAAGTTTTGGGCATTTTCTGGAATTTCCTGAATTATTTTAAATCCAGAAATTCCTTACTGCATCATCATGACAACAACATTGCGTCAGCAGGTCAACCGTGGCTGACCAGGTCAAACCTGACGTGTGGGGTCCACACGTCAGTGACTCAGGAACTAATCGGTCAAAACTAGGCTTGACGAGGTTTGGCCGTGGTTGGGCCCCACTGTCGATGGCTATTAGGGGAATTAGTGGTGATTAGCGCCTAACCAGCGACCACGTCACCCGCGGAGTTTGGCCGTGGCGACCTCAAAGCGCTGTGGAAACTTCGCGGAAAACTGCTAAGGGCTCGGTTTTGCTCATGATCTGCGTCTCGGGTAGTGAAGGTGCGCCGCATCCAGCTGGGCGAGTGGCGCGGCTGGGGTGGCGGAGCTCGCGTAAACAAGCTCGCGACGGCGGCCGGAGCTACGGGTTCGAGCGGGGCGAGGCCACAGAGGACGGGAGGGCTAGCTAAGGGGCTCACTGAGCTCCTAAAGATGCTAGGAGCACGGTGTCGTGCTCCGCTTCGAGTCTCTGTGGCTGCAGTGACGGCGGCGACATCGCCGACGACGTGGAGTTCTCGGCCAAGACGGGGCTATGGCCTATAGGTCGAAAGCGACCAGGGGAGAAGGGAGAGACGACTCGGGGGCTCACCGTGAGTCCGTTTGGAGGGTCAGTGGGCTCGAGGGCGGCCGGAGTAGTCGGGGCGGCAAGGGGGATCTCCGAGGACCCGAGGAGGAAGAAGGGGTCGGGGACGTCGTCACGGAGCTCCTGGCGGCTCCTGGCTTGGTGTAGAGGACGAGGGGTCGAGGCGGAGCTCGTGGCATATCCGGAAGGGCGTGGGGAAGTCGGTGGCAGTGGTGGTGCGAACGGCGGCGGCGGTGGCGTTCGGTGGTGATAGGGAGAGAGAGCAGAGGATGGGAAAGAGCTCGAGAGAGAGTGAGAGGGGGTCAGCGGGATCGGGACGACACGAGGCAAACCGTCCACGCGTCCAGGGGCTCGTCGGCAAGCAGGAGGTGGCGCGGAGCGCGTGGGCGCGCACCGCAGCCACAGGCCGTCCTGCCCACTGGCAGGAGGTTGAAGACGGTGGAGGGCCTGGTGGGCTGGGCCAGCAGTGCCAGGCCAGGTGGGCTGCAGGTTAGCCAGGTAGGTGGCCTAGGTAAGTCCTTTCTCTCTTCTCTAATTCTGTTACAGTTTTCTATTTATTCTATAATCTTTAGGGCTTTATTAGAAATACTTAAACAGACCCAAAAATCATGAAACTACACAATGCCACTGGTTGGAATATAACCAACAGCAAACATTTTAGTTTATGATTATTTGAGCATTTAAAATATTTAATAGCATTTAAATGCCCAAATGCAAATAGAGTATGATTTAATCGAGCCCAAATATGTCATGGAAAATGTGCATCACCTCAGTTCTTGTTTCCATTTTCCGGAATGATGAACATTTTTAAAGCCATTTGGAATTCTTTGGAAATATTTTGGTTGAACCTAGTGAATTCCTTAATGCTAGGGTTTAGGCAATCTCCATTTCAAGTTTCTGAGAATTTTAAACATGATGCACACATGAAGGGCTAGCCTAGAGCATACCAGAACTATGGATGTGACAACTCACCCCTACTAAACAAGAATCTCGTCCCGAGATTCAAGTCGTGAGGTAAGAAGTCAGAGGGGTCACAAGCTAACACGATCTTCATGATCCAATAGCCCTTCTCGAAGATGTTGATTCATTGCATCACCTTGATCTCGACGTCTTGCTTTGATAACTACATCCAACATGAAAACGAGTAGAGAGGGAGAATTTTAGAAGAAACAATCTTACTGAGGTTCGAGCAACTTAGGATCATCTTAATGATCACATGATCAACTCACGGAATGGGACATAGAAACATTTATGGAGCTGAGAAGCAAAACATGCATCAGGAGGGGCGGAGGAAACAATTTAATGAGGGTTTCAGAATAGCGAGGAAGAATTGCCATGATTCCATAATGGGGCACCTTAGGGAAGGTGACTCGTAGAATTATTCCCTCAAGTGGCAAAAAGGAATTACTTTTGATACATAGATCATTGGAACTCTTCTTACCAGCCTGAGGCAATTTTCCGAACGATCGTTTGATGGATTTTGAAGGAGTAGCATACTCGGACTAGTATGGATGATGTGGACTACCTTATTGAAGACAACGCAATGGATGATTTAGTAAGCGCGTGCTCTCAAAAACTTGAGCATTTCCATAATCATCAAGGTTCTACCAACATCCGTGTCAAGGATCCTGGCAACACAACATACTACCATGATGAATAGTGATGGACGATGCAGATGCAAAGGAAGATAACACCTTCTCAGATTTCACCTTAGCAATGCCAAGGAAATGAAATCTGGATGATCGACCGAGAGACATTTAGCACTCCGCTTATAATGTTCTCCTTGATGTGCATAGCGTAGCCCATTTATTGATATGGTTTGGTATCTAGAACATCAAGTAAAAGGTCAGACTTTGGGAGCACAAGAATCCATAAGGAACAATTACGGAAGCAAATCCTACGAAATCCTTATGGGGAGGTGGCCAACTTCCTCAATCAGGATACTACAATAATAGGTCTTCCGGCTAGGTGTGTTGGCCATGACATCCATGTTACTGGTTACACAGAGACCAATATAATAGTTCTTGGGAATTGTTCCAACCAACATATCTGCCTGAGATTCAGATCTGGTTGGGGTGAGGACATTTCAGATGGCATGTTTGAAAAGGAAAGGTTGCAACTCAAACTGACGAGATGACGTTGCGAGATTCTAGGGAAATGAACTACGATAGCAAGCCCCAAAACATGAGCTGGTTTTGCTACACACGTGTGAACACGCTGTCCTAGACAAGCATGACCACATAGTAGTCTTACAATAAAACACTACCGAGTTCAGCTAGGGAACCATCATTGGGGATATCAAAGTCCTTGTATAAGCCTGGGTCTTAATAAGGAACTTCTTTTCCTTGAACAAATCAATCAGTGGCTTGGTGTGCTAGGGAACACATATGGATTGGCGGCGGCCAACCTATCAAACCATAGAGTACTTCGCACATAGGCATGACTAACTTGGGATGATTCCAGGGGAAACAAAACAAACCTTTCTCGAACTCATGGCGGCAACTTGCACCAAATGCACGTGAATCAGAGAAAGTCACTTCTTACATCCAACATATGCTTCATGAGTGGGACATGAAGATAATGCTTTTTAGAAGTTTCCAACACTAGCTGGATGTTCAACATGAATCATGGAGATGATGAAAATGTTGTCAATGGGCTCAACAACAATTTATCAAGATTTCCATATAAATGGAATTCCATAACTATGTGAACAAGGTAATAGCATTGGTCAGACCCAAAAGATATAATGGTGTATGCCCGACAACCGCGAGTAAGACAACATTACGAACATCGTTGGTTCTGATTTGATTTGATGATAGCCCACACTCAAATCAAGTTTTGACAAGGCAATAAATCCAACAACTGATCACGAGGATCAGTCGATGAAGATATCATCTTTCTTCAACACACACAAACACAAAGATATTCCTTCAGAAAGAACCAATTTCGGCAAAGCTTTTTATCTTCCAACTCTCCAATTTGTTGTTTAGCTTAACGAACTAGCTCAGGGGTATCCAACGCAGATTCTTGGAGAAGGGGTGGATTGCAAGAAACCATCTTGATCACGAGCTCAACATAACGGTCAGGGGACAACCTGGTGATACTTCCGAGAGGATATTCAGAAAATCACGAACCACCGATATGTTACTAAGTTCGAGAACAATCTTGCTTTTCAGGGCAAGACGATATGATCAAATAAGCGAGGGATTGGCACAATCCTAACTCATTGATCGAAGTGTGCACCAGAAATATGGACTAGGTAGCACGATCAGTCTTAGAATGATAATTCAATAACCAGCATGCTAAGAATGAGAGTATTGTCCATTAACTACCAAGCAACAGAGTTGCTAGGAATATTGATTTCGCACATCACGGTTCACTTGTCGGCATTCCGGTTACAATAACACGGGAACCGAGGAATGAACAATGATGGCAAGAAGTATTACTGCGTCAAGAATTCATAAGAGGTGGTGCAATTCTCATGAAACTCTTGACATAAAGATGGTAACACTCCAAGGTACAGCAGAGCAAAAGCTGGATTAGATTGATCTGTGGAACACAACTGCTTTGACCAAATCCTAGAAATGGATAAGGTACTGGAGTTTGTTTCTCCTAGTCATTCCCGAATAGAATGGCTTGACGGGCCACAAGAATAATAGGCATCGATAACACGAATGCACAACTAGTCCTGATTATCAATTGATAGACAGAGGTCAGAAAACAACTAAAGAGGGACAACTCAAAGGAACATATGATTTTCTGAGTTGTGGATGCATAGACTAGCATGTCGAACGAGTTCAACATATTTCTTCCGGATAACCCATGCAGAAAGGTAGAACTGGCAGGGTCACAATTATGAATGGAGAACTCCTCAAGAGTACTCTGATTGTGAGCTTTTGGTTCAAAGAACTTCTGCCTTAATGGTTCATGGTATTTGGAAGAAGGAAATACCATAGACCTCGAGGACTATCACAAAGGTTACTAATATCCTAAAGGTACAAGCAACACTATCAACACGAGGTAAGTAGAGTGAATCTTGGGTTAAGAACCCAGGAGTAGAATACCTACTACTAAATGGCATCACGGGATGCTTTTGAGATTGGTGGCTAGAATCATCACACTGGGAACACAAAACATGGCTAGATTACTAGGTGACTCCCTAAAACACCTAGGGTCATAATACTAACTCCAACATATATGTCGAGGCAATAGAGTACCTCAACTCGACAATTAGTGTGCTTATTCTTACCAAAAGAACACCGTTAACAGGAAGGAAGAATTTGCAAATGCATCAGATAGTTTAGAAACCTGGGATGACTCGGACAGCATAACGGCTGTAAATGCTCAAAAGATTTGAGACATGCTACAAAAATGGTGGCATAACCACTCAGAAGCACAATATCAAGGGTTCGAGATCAATAGTTAACATACGAAAGTAGTAGGAACTGAAATGAAGCTTAAATCCAACAGTCCTATGAGTCTACGGATTAGTAACACGTGATCCTGATAGAAAGACGAGAAGCCTAGTTCTTAATCCCTGTAGAAGAGAAGAGGATGACTCAGATCCGAAGGTCATAGGGTAAAGGAGTAAAAAGAGCCTTACGTTCCCTTCCACAATCAATTCCCTTATATAACTAAAGCATTTCTAGACTCAACTTCGACCAGTTGGCTTGGTAATCCTACAGCAGATTAGGCTCGATACCAAAGCTATCGGACCCCGATTCCAAGTCACATCGATCTAGCGGTAACACCTCATATCACTTTGCGGCCTCACGCACGGTATTCCCATGGGTGTCGCCTTACCATGGCCGGGACCGTTTAGCCTTTTGGCTCACGTATATGATAGTGTCGCTAGCATCCATATGACAGAGAACCGGGCCGACATGACTAGTCGTGAACCCAAAGTGGCACTAACTTATAGGGACAGGCATACATGATTCAACATCGAGCATGTCGGTCAGCAGCGTGTGAATCCGGGCTGTAGCACTGGGCTAACAGGACTACGGGAACCTGGGCTGTAGCAGGCTAGGCAGTACTACGGATGTTACCGCATGACATTTCCCCGAAGGGACAGACACAGGAACGAAGTGAATCACATGCCGGCTAGTCAAGTGTTCCGAGCGAGAGTCTTTGGCTAGCGAGACTCCGGTGAACCAGTCTGTGCAGACTACTATGGCTCATGGAAGCACAAGACTACATTTCCCCATAAGAGAGGCTACCAAGGATAAACAACTAGGTTGTCGGATCCCACACATACCAAGCATTTCAATCATACACACAATATGCTCGATATCTGTAAATACAACATGGCATAACAACATAACTCTAAGACTCAAGTATTTATTCAATAGGCTCCGAGGAGCGAGATATTACAAACTTGGGTCTCATGACCCAACATTCAGAGCATACAAGTTAAACACATGCGGAAGCTTAATATGTCTGAGTAAAGACATCTACAAATGAAGATGGCCGAGAAGCCTGACTATCTACGAGATCCTGCCGAGGGCACAAGATCGTAGCTGAGGTAACAAGCTAAGCGTCGAAGTCCACGCGGAACTACTAGCGAGATGGAAGTCTCTCTACAAAACATAAATTAAGCAAACGTGAGTAAAAATGTACCCAGCAAGACTTACATCAGAACTATCTACATATGCATCAGTATCAACAAAGGGGGTGGTGGAGTTTGACTGCAGCAAGCCAGCTTTGACTCAGTGGCTATCCTAAACTATGACTGCAAGTAACTCTTTTCAGGTGGCGCACACGATTCCAATATTCACCATATCAATACACTTCTATGGATCCGCTCCCGTCTCCCTACGGGAACGCCATCCATAGCACTCACGCTTATCTTGCGCATTTTAGAGTATCCACTTTCACTTGTCTATGAACTGTATAGGCAACCCAGAAGTCCTTTACCGCGGACACGGCTATTCGAATAGATGATGTTAACCTGCGGGGTGTACTTCTTCACACGCTCTCGCCACTTACCACCATGTACACATCGTGTATCTCGGCAACCTTCAAGCGGAAGCCTGGCGAGGTAGTCGGCCACGACCTGACTAACCACACAAGTCTCTAGTCCAGGTTTATCGCCTATTCGGGCTCCATCCGGAAGGAGATCCGGCCGGGGTGTCACTCACGGCCCCAAACGATGTGTGCAGGGTTCCCAAGTCCACCATCCGGGTGCCACTTGGTACACCGGGCCACTGTGCCTAGTCTGTCCCAAGCCCACTGCAGGGTGCCACTTGGTAGACTACTAACACTACCTACAAACACGAAACTAGTTGCAACTCACGGACAGAGATCAGGTTGGTTAATAAGTCGAGAGATCTTGGGCGCCGGAGCCCAATGTGTGGTAGTAACTGTTTCATGGATCACAAACACGTAACTCAGTTCACGAGGGCGGCTGCAATGAGACAACCCACCATGTACTCCTACATGGCCTCTCAGCGCTACCTTTACCAAATCGTGTTCACACACTTAGCTCTCAACAGTAAGACATGTTCACACACTTCCGATTCATCCCTGACACAACTCTAAGCAATAGCAGGCATGACAAACAAGCATGAATGAGTAGGCACATCAGGGCTCAAATAACTCCTACTCATGCTAGTGGGTTTCATCTATTTACTGTGGCAATGACAGGTCATGCAGAGGATAAAGGGGTTCAACTACCGCAACAAATAACAGATGAATCATTATTGTCCTAATGCAGTAAAAGAGAGCATGAGCGAGAAAGTGGGATTGTATCGAAATGAATAAGGGGGTTTTGCTTGCCTGACACTTTTGAAGATAATATAGTTCTTCATCGGTGTCATTGAACACGTCGTCGGAACGTCGTCTACCGGGAGGGGATAACACCGGCAAACAAGATAGAACACAATCAATGCAATGCAACAATATTATGCATGAATGTGACAAGGCAATATGATGTGGTTTGAACTAATGCAACTAGCACCAGATTAAATGAAGTTGGTTTGAATACAAGATTCAAATTCAAACTCCATATGTGATTATTCAAATGCCATTTAGTTGATTTGACCTAAATAGTGAACAAAAGTTGTTCTAACATGCATGAAAATGGTACAGATGGATGGATTGGATTTTTATGATCATTTTTTATATATAATTTATTTCATTTGGAGTTACGGTTGAATTTCTATGATTTTTAGAAGTTTCGGGCATTTTCTGGAATTTCCTTAATTATTTTAAATCCAGAAATTCCTTACTGCATCATCATGACAACAAGATTGCGTCGGAGTCAACCGTGGCTGACCAGGTCAAACTGACGTGTGGGGTCCACACGTCGGTGACTCGAGAACTAATCGGTCAAAACTAGGCTTGACTAAGGTTTGACCGTGGTAGGGGCCCACCGATGGCTATTAGGGATTTAGTGGTGATTAGCGCCTAACCAAGCGACCACGTCAGCCCGCCGGAGTTTGGCCGGCGGAGACCTCAAAGCGCGGTGGAAAATCGCCGAAAAACTACTAAGGGGCTTGGTTTTGCTCGCGGTCTGCGTCTACGGGTAGCTGAAGGTGCGCCGCATCCAACTGGGCGAGTGGCGCGGTGGGGTGGCGAGCTCGCGGAAGCGAGCTTCAAGGCGGGCCGAGCTACGGATTCGAGCGGGGCGAGGCCATAGAGGACGGGAGGGCTAGCTAAGGGGCTCACCAAGCTCCTGAAGATGCTAGGAGCACGGTGACGTGCTCGGCTTCGAGTCTCAATGGCTGAAGTGACGGCGGTGACATCGCCGGCGGCGTGGAGTTCTCGGCCAAGACGGGGCTATGGCCTAGAGTTCGAAAGCGACCAGGGGAGAAGGGAGAGACGACTTGGGGGCTCACCGTGAGTCCGTTTGGAGGGTCAGTGGGCTCGAGGGCGGCCGGAGTAGTCGGGGCGACAAGGGGGATCTTCAGTGACCCCAGGAGGAAGAAGGGGTCGGGGATGTTGTCACGGAGCTCCTGGAGGCTCCTGGCTTGGTGCAGAGGATGCCGGGGTCGAGGCGGAGCTCGTGGCATATCCGGAAGGGCGTGGGGAAGTCGGTGGCAGCGGTGGTGCGAACGGCGGCGGCGGTGGCGTTCGGTGGTGAGAGGGAGAGAGAGCAGAGGAGGGGAAAGAGATCGAGAGAGAGTGAGAGGGGGTCAGCGGGATCGGGACGACACGAGGAAAACCGTCCACGCGTCCAGGGGCTCGTCTGCAAGCAGGAGGAGGTGGCGCGGGCGTGGGCGTCTGCAGCGGCCCACCGCCCTCCCCCTGGCAGGAGGTTGAAGACGGTGGAGGGACTGGTGGGCTGGGCCAGCAGTGCCATGCCAGGTGGGCTGCAGGTAAGCGAGGTAGGTGGCCCAGGTGAGTCCTTTCTCTCTTTTCTAATTCTGTTACAGTTTTCTATTTATTATGTAATCTTTAGGGCTTTATTAGAAATACTTAAACAGACCCAAAAATCATGAAACTGCACAATGTCGCTGGTTGGAATATAACCAACAGCAAACATTTTAGTTTATGATTATTTAAGCATTTAAAATATTTAATAGCATTTAAATTCCCAAATGCAAATAGAGTATGATTTAATCCAGAGCCCAAATATGTCATGGAAAAATGTGCATCACCTCAGTTCTTGTTTCGAGATTTTCCAAGAATGATGAACATTTTTGAAAGCCATTTGGAATTACTGGAAATATTTTGGTTGAACCTAGTGAATTCCTTGATGCTAGGGTTTAGGCAATCCCCATTTCAAGTTTCTGAGAATTTTAAACATGATGCACACATGAAGGGCTAGCCTAGAGCATACCAGAACTAGGGATGTGACATCCTTGTTCGACAAGGTCCTCGTCGGCTTCCTCGACAAGTTCACCGTCATGAAGAAGCTCGTGGACGACCTTGATATATGCCTCCAGCCCACGCACCCAGGCTCTGCCCACCACCCTCAACGGCCTCTATGGTGACAACCTCTTCGATGCACTGGCGGCCCCGCGACTGCCCGCCGTCACGCCGGAGAATGTCCACCTCGAGGTCGCGCTCGTCGCGCAACGCCTGGCACAACAAGACACCATCGACATAATCACCCACGTGTACGCACAAATCGTCCACAAGGACTACTACATGCCAGAGGAGGACGATAGGCAGCTGGCCTTCTTGACCCGCAGGGCAACCTTGGATGGTATTGTTCAGAAGCACATTGAGCTCGCCACCAACGTCGTTGCTCCTCACACGTCGGTTGGTGACCCGATGCACTAGGGCGTGAGGATGTCGTTGATGGATCAGTATGTAACTTTATCTTTCCGTCAAATCCATGTAGTAGCATATGGTACTACTAGTAATTATCTTACCTTTCGCATCAACTTCATAATTTTCGTACGTACTCCATGCATGAACCGCGCCAGAACAAAACTTCTCATTACTCTATGGAAAACCGTTATTTCTATCTATCAGTCGCGTCATGGAGCAGAACCAAATTTTACAAGTTACAAGTTCAAAACGAAAAGCCTGTCGTGTTCGCGTTGCACCCCACACGGTTGGTCCGGCACGCTACTCAAGGGGGGATGTGTGATATGTTGCATCTTCACTTACAAGTGGGACCGTAGTTGAGCAAACCGACTATCGGCAAACCCCCACCCCGCCCACCATGCGATGGCTGAGAAAACAGGAGGGAGCAGAGATGGATGTAGCACGGACTCCAAGAAAATTGGTGTCGGATGGGACTCGTGTGGGTGGTGTGTGCCGTACTGATAGACGTGAATTCTAGTTATGGCCCATGCCACCCCACTATATCGAGCCTATATCAAGGTGCTGGTTATGTAGAACAAATTTCCTGGAGTCCGTGCTCAGCCCTCCTCTATCTCTCTTCTCAGCTAGCTAGCAGACGCACGGAGCCCATCATCTGTTTGCTCACATGCGGTCCCACATGTCAGTGAAAACGCAAGAGGACCCACTGAACCTGCACATCTTTCACCTCTACGTGCCGGTGGAAAAAGAAATCCAATAAAGATATTCGGTGGCCGCTTTTGGAGTTACTCAAGAGTAGTAAGATTCTATTTACAGTTTAACCCTAGATGCACATCACGTGGCTTCAACTACCACTCCATTTTCTTGCATGACATGACCTGGGTGCTGGATGTCCCACGTGTCGGCAAAATGAGGAATAACTCGACCAAATCTTCTCCACATTTAGACTGGAAGAGTAGGAAACACGGCAAGCCTCGTGTCTACGTCATACTATGTACAAGCCCACCTCACGCACTCAAGCTATCACCATATTTCTCGGCCTCCGTGTGACACCTAGCTCTAGTTGATCTAACTAGAACTAACTATTGGTTGGCTCTATGTGATGTGGCAACTTCATACTACTACTACTACGGATGCTGGCTATACTACTACGGCACTAACTGTAACGCCCCGAGTTCAATGCGCCAGGTGTCTTCCAGTTATTCACCGTCGTTGCCATGTCATGTGCTTGCGTGTTGCACTTTGCCATGTCATCATCTGCATTTCATATCATGTCATCATGTGCATTTCATTTTGCATACGTGTTTGTCTCATGCATCCGAGCATTTTCCCCGTTGTCCGTTTTGCAATCCGGCACTCCTATGTCTCCCGGCGCCCCCTTTTACCTCTTTTCGTGTGTGGGTGTTATACTTTCTCGGAATGGCCCGAGGTTTCTCAAGCGTCCTTGGAATAGCACCGGTAGACCGCCTGTCAAGTTTCGTGCCATTTGGAGGTCGTTTGGTACTCCAACGGTTAACCGGGTAACCGTAAAAGCCCCCTTCTCCTTGCAGCCCAACACCCCTTCCAAAGTGGCCCAAAACCCACCAAACTCCCCACCATGCTCTTGGTCGTTCGATCATGATCGCGTGGCCGAAAACCGCACCTCATTTGGACTCTCCTAGCTCCCTGAAACTATAAATAGGTGCCTCCCGAAATCATGGATCAATTCCCCGAAACCCTAACCGTCCTCATCCGTCGCGGACACGTCACGGATCTCACGGACAAATCCGCCGCCGCTCCGCCCCAATCCCCACGCGCCACGTGTCCCTCCGCCGCCATCTCGCCGCGCCCGCCCCAGCCGCATGCGAGCCAGGCAAACCCGCCCGAACCAGCGTGCCCACCCCCGCCGCCTTAGCTCCTCCCGCCCGGCGACCAGGGCCCGTGCCCAGCGCCGCCACAGCGCCTCGCCCTCGCTCCTCCGGCGCCAGAGCGCCGCCGCCCGCCCGCTTGCCGCCGCCTCCGGTCGCCCGCCCGCCGCCGCACCTCCGCGCCCGCCGTCCGCCTTGCCGCCCGGCGCACAGCGCCGCCGCCCGCCTCCGGCCGGATCTGGCCCTCCCCGAGCTCCTATCCGTCCTCTCCGGCGAGTCTCCGGCTGCCTCGACGTCCGTGCGACCGGATCCAGATCGGATTTGAGAAGACCAAGGTTGACCCCGAAAATATCCTAATTCCCCGGATTTTTTGCATTTTCATCCCATGTTCATCGCATCATAACTCTGTGCATATTGCTCTGTTTCGTGCGTGTAATATGTCAAATTGTTCGCCTCGACGAGTACATCATTTCATCTCATTGCATCATTTTCATTTGAGCTCATCTTGATGCCCGAAATTCACCAACCGTGAGTGTCTCTTTTCGGGGTTGATCGAGAGGCGAACACGGTTTTTGGGTTATGTCTGACGTAAGTAGGAGTTCAGGATCACTTCTTGATCATTACTAGTTGGCAACCGTTCCTTTGTTTCTCTTCTCGCTCTCATTTGCGTAAGTTAGCCACCATATATGCTTAGTCGCTGCTGCTACCTCACCACTTTATCCCTTCCTTTCCCATTAAGCTTTGCTAGTCTTGATACCCATGGTAATGGGATTCTTTGAGTCCTCGTGGCTCACAGATTACTACACCACCGATTGCAGGTACAGGTTGTCGATGATCATGGCGCGTGGCGCGATGTTTGCTTGTATTGGAGTTCTTCTTCTGCTTCTTCTTGATCAAGGGATAGGTTCGGTCGGCAGCCTGGCTAGCGAGGTGGATGTCGTTTGAGTTTACATTTTATGTTTCATCCGTAATCGGATGTTGATCTTATCTATGTTGTATTGTTGTATTCATGTGACATTGTATGTATTTTATGTATCCCCATCTATTATGTAATGTTGATGTAATGATATCCACCTTGCAAAAGCGTTTCAATATGCGGTTCTATCCTTGGTGGGACCCTCGAGTCTCTTTAGGATAGTATCGCATATTGGGCGTGACAAGTTGGTATCAGAGCCTCGACCGACCATAGGAGCCCCCTTGTTTGTTGGCCGTTATTGAGTCTAGAAAAAAATGTTTTGAGTCTTAGGATTATATATATCGGAGAGTAGGATTCTTTTTACTCCTCAGTCCCTTCGTCGCTCTGGTGAGGCCTCCTGACGTAGATGTTTTGTCTTTCCTCTCCTCAACTTTCACGAAAAAAAAAATTTAGGATCACGTGGCTATCTTGGGATCGTTCTGATAGTCTTGTGACGAGAACATTGTTCTTGGTGCCTCCTGACATTTAGGGGTTGTGGCAGTGTCCCGGGGAGTTGAGCTCCGAGGTGTTGTCGTCACAATTTTATCGTTGCGATTCGGAATACGAGCTTTGCCGACATCCAAAATCTCTTTTATACAATCGTTGGTGAGATAACCTCGGCGCCACCCAATCTTGGGGAGTTCGGAGTATTGCCATAACTCGTATAACGGATGCTTTTCGAAGGTTGAGGTACACGATTTCCGGAGTTTTCTTGGTTATGTGTTGAAGGATGGATACAGCTGGATCTAGGCATTGTTAGCTTGGGTGATATATTTTGTGTCCCCTGTATCCCCAACACCAGATTGCATAACCATAAAGTTTCGGGAGTTTATAGGTGGGAATTCAAGTAGCTCCTAGAATATCTTTCCGACAGATGCATGATATGGGATTGGGTAAATCTCTATCATATGTATTTGTTCCGGCTTATTCTGCAAGCCAAATCCTTTGTTTTGTTTTGTTTTGTTTTGTGGTATTCGAGTTGCTTCGATGTCAAGTGTTGATCCATACCTTCCCTAAACGGTGTTCTCATATTGCTATGTGAATACTAATCCTTCTTGATCATCGAGGTCTTCATGTTAATTCTTTTCCAACCGGCGTGCTTCTCTTTAAGTGGATCCGATCATTTCAACATCCGCAAGATAAATTCTAAGTTTTTTCTCAATGATGTCCGTTTCATCCATCCCAAGTTGCCTATTTTCCCGCCCTCCCACCCTTTTTCTTCAAGGACTCGGATTTCTTAATCATGTATCCTTTTAATTGTGGGAAGTCTCTTCATTCTTTTCTTTCAATGTTCTTATCCGGTGATTTCCCATGAAGATGCTCAACAGTTTCAAGTTCATCATCCTTCATTGTTGTTTCTTCTCCGGTGGATCCAATTCAAGCTTTCGATATTTATCATATTCCTTTCCTCCTTTCTAATGCTTTCTCTTGCCGATGCACCTCTTGATCATTCACTTCTCGCTATTCATTTGTTCTGGAGTGTTGAAGATATCTCAGAAGGCTCGTCTTTTCATTCTAGATCCGTTCAAGTTATTTTGAGGTTGTTATCTCATTCAAGCCATTTAATTCAACCGGTGCAACCTCTCTTTAAAATTGTTCAACGGTGTTTTTCTTTTAGTGGGCCCTAACCCACAGGTCTTTTCCCAGGATCTTACCTGACTCTTCTAATTATTCCGGAGCTATCCCAAATTCTTTTCCAAGTTTGATGTAAGAATGAATTTTCATCAGTCACATTCCTTCTCCAAGATCTCTTTCAAATTCTTTTCATTGTTGGCTCAACCTCCTTCGCTTTTCATTATCCCTGAGTATCTCAGTAATTTTGGTGGTGTTTTCCGTCGTCATTTGAAGACCGAAGAAGAGTTTCTCTTAAATCTTGCTCCATTCACATCAAGATTCATGGTTCTAGTTTGATGCCATCGTCTCATAATTGCTTTTGATTGTGGGAATTCATTTCACCCATCCGGAGCATTTCATGAGTTATTTCCATTTCTTTCCTCCGAAGGCCATCATGTCATAATTCTTCATTCTCAGCGTGTAGCTACCGTTCTCCATATTTTATCGGTGAATCGTTCAAATACCCTCTAATCAGTTCATGATCTCTTCGTTCTCATGTATCTAAATCCTCTCAAGTATCTTCGTTTTCTTTTTCTCCAATTCTTCCTGGTGAATTGTGCCTTGGCTACGTTCATTTGCAATTCTTACGGTGGTTCGTTCAAGAGTTCTCTTTTCTTGATTATCATATCAATTCATTCGTTGTTTCCAAATCCAACCGGTGGTTCCATCAATACCTTCTCAAGTTTACGCTATATCTCTCGTAATCCTTTCAATAAGAATAAGTAGTATGCCAAATCCATTGCTTGTCATCAATTTAATTTGATGAAGTATAAGCATACAATAAATCTTGTTCTTATTTCATCAAAGTGAATAATATTTTCTTCGGAGTTTGTTCTTGAGGAATAAATACTACTTCCAAGTGTTTTCATCTTTTCTTTTCCGGAGTTCAAATTTCCTCAGCCATTTAAATGAACCTCCATCTAAATCATCGCAAGGCTCATCTTATTCTTTCCATCCTTTATTCTATCTTATCATCCTTTTGTTACCGGAGTTCTTCACGGTGGTTCTTCATGATTTAATTCATTCTTCAAGAGTTCAGCAAGATTCTTGTTGGTGGAGTTCAAGTATCCTTCTTCTTGCGTCTCGAAGTGCAATTAACTCTCCGTATTATTTTGAAATGGAGTTTTGCATTTCTTCGTTCTTCTCAGCTATGCAATCATTTTCGTTTGTGGTCGGTTATCACCTTATAATTTTGGGATGTTATCCATAAATCCACAACAATCTTATTCTTTTTGTTGGTGATTT
This sequence comes from Aegilops longissima, assembly GCA_021605205.1. Classification (NCBI taxonomy): domain Eukaryota; kingdom Viridiplantae; phylum Streptophyta; class Magnoliopsida; order Poales; family Poaceae; genus Aegilops; species Aegilops longissima. Next base: position 257,469,987 of record CM038682.1, on the reverse strand, counting down.
TTTTCAACAACTCCGTCCAATCCTTCCTTCTAAATTCTTTTCATTCCATTCTTCAATTCTTCCGGAGGCATTGCGTTGTTTATCTCGTCAAGTGTCATCCCATCTTGTGAAGTTCATGTTCTATTCTTTCCTTGTTCAACCGGTATGCTGCCTAAATCCTTTCAGTCTTATTCGTTTCTTTTCTCATTCTAACCACTCCGGTTAGAACGAGTGGTTTCATAGTCTATCTGATTCCGTGAACTTTCGATTCTCGTCATTTTTGTCGTTCCCCTCTTCTTCTCGAGTGCTCTCGATTCTTTGCTTATTCTCTTGAGTTCTTGTTTCACCTCATCCCTTTCCCTTCCGTCTCGGTCCTAAGATCTCGGGACGAGATCTCTTGTTAGTGGAGGAGTGTTGTAACGCCCCGAGTTCGATGCGCCAGGTGTCTTCCAGTTATTCACCGTCGTTGCCATGTCATTTGCTTGCGTGTTGCACTTTTCCATGTCATCATCTGCATTTCATATCATGTCATCATGTGCATTTCATTTTGCATACGTGTTTGTCTCATGCATCCAAGCATTTTCCCCGTTGTCCGTTTTGCAATCCGGCACTCCTATGTCTCCCGGCGCCCCCTTTTACCTCTTTTCGTGTGTGGGTGTTATACTTTCTCGGAATGGCCCAAGGTTTGCCAAGCGTCCTTGGTATAGCACCGGTAAACAGCCTGTCAAGTTCCGTGCCATTTGGAGGTCGTTTGGTACTCCATAGGTTAACCGGGTAAGCGTAAAAGCCCCCTTCTCCTTGCAGCCCAACACCCCTTCCAAAGTGGCCCAAAACCCACCAAACTCCCCTCCATGCTCTCGGTCGTTCGATCACGATCGCGTGGCCAAAAACCGCACCTCATTTGGACTCTCCTAGCTCCCAGAAACTATAAATAGGTGCCTCCCGTCGCCGGACACGTCCGGATCTCACCGGACGAATCCCGCCGCCGCTCCGCCCCAATCCCCACGCGCCACGTGTCCCTCCGCCATCTCGCCCGCGCCCCGCTTGCCATGTTCATGAGCCTGGGCAGGCCCGCCCCCGAACCCAGCAGCATCCAGCCCCGCCTTCTCGGCTCCTCCGCCCGGCGACCAGGGCCCGTGCCCAGCACCGCCACGGCGCCTCGCCCTCGCTCCTCCGGCACCCGGCGCCGCCGCCCAGCCCGCCGCCGCCGCCTCCTCCGATCGCCGCCCGCCGCCGCGCCTCCGCGCCCGCCGTCCGCCTCGCCGCCCCGCAAGGCGCCGCCGCCCGCCTCCCGCCGGATCCGGCCTCCCGAGCTCCTCTCCGTCCTCTCCGGTGAGTCTCCGGCTGCCTCGACGTCCGTGTGACCGGATCCAGATCAGATTTGAAAAGACCAAGGTTGACCCCGAAAATATCCTAAGTCCCCGGATTTTTTGCATTTTCATCCCATGTTCATCGCATCATAACTCTGTTCATATTGCTCCGTTTCGTGCGTGTAATATGTCAAATTGTTCGCCTCGACGAGTACATCATTTAATCTCATTGCATCATTTTCATTTGAGCTCATCTTGATGCCCGAAATGCTGTTAGAAGAGGGCTATGTGATGTTAGTTTCAGGTTCTTATCAGAACTTGCACTTTTCTCATTTTTGCCTTGATTGATGTGTGCATCCTATGAACTTGAGTCCTACATGTGTTTTGTAATATGCCATGCCATCTTTACAGGCGTTGATGCCATGTATTTTTGTGATCACTGTGGTGACTAGCACAAGCATGCAAATTAGGCTTCATGATGTTGCTGATTTCAGCCCCTGTTCTGCTGATATTTTTATGCCATGTTAACTTGATGCTACCGAGAGATCCATGCTTATTTTGAGATACTTCAGTAAGGATGTTTTGTACATATGGTTATTCTCTATCCATCCATGCCCTTGTTTGCAATTATGGAGTGCCATAGCTTGAGCCAATCGAGCTCTACTTTTGCTATAAAATGTTTCCTGGCAGATTGTTTACATGTTATTCAATTTTGCCAAGGTTGTTGTAGTTGATCCGTGTATGCTATGATGTTGTTCTTGCCATGTATAGCTTCTATGACATGTCTTCTCACTGTGAGTTGCCTTGCCATGCCATGTATTCCTCTGTGGTGAGTGATTAAAGCTCACCAACATGCCTACTTATTGTTGTTCCTGCCATGTATGAATCTGTAATATAACTTGCTATGTTTACATGGGTGCCATCATATCTTCGGATCCTTTTTGGCTCATGGTCAGTAAGGGACTTTTGTTCTATGCAATTACTAGATTCATGCCATGCCTTTGTTTGCCATGTTAAGTTCCTGTAGCATGTAGTTTGATAGCTCTAAACATTGCAACCTGATGTTATTTCTGCCATGTCCTGTAAATTCTGCCAAGTCTGTGAACCTGATATTATATGCAATCTTGCCATGTCCTTTTGAGCATGTTCTTGTAGTTTCTGGAGATAGCTCAGTGTTCATGTTTTGTAATGCTTTACCTGTACATCATGCCCATGCCTTTTGTTATCATGTTGAGATTCTGTAGCATATTGTTTTGATGCTTGCAATATGTCTAGTTGCTGTTTTGGACAGCTTGTCCTTTAAACTTGTATAGGGTGTATGTGTTGAACCGTTGCTCCGTTTTGAGTGTGCTATATATGAAAATTGCTTGATTTTGCATGTAGTTTCATATTATCCTGTTGCATTCTTGTTTTGAGAGTGTTTCCTTGATGTTTGTATGTATTTTGCATCAATGCCATGCTTATCTTGTTTTGTTCATATCTTCTAGACCGTAGCTCCGAATTTAATGAACTTTATATGTAACTTGACTAGAATTTCGTGTAGATCATCGTGGTGCATCTTAACTTGTTGTTTAACAACTTGAACATAAGGTTTATTCAGATCTGGACCAATTTCTAAATTTGCATATGGGGATTTTCCGGAATTGTTATTTGTTGTTCCGGCCTCATTTAAATTTGCCTAAATAGATAGTTTACTTATGCTTCACCTCTTGCCATGTTTAACAACATTTAATATTGTTTGGTAGCTTAAACGAGATCAAACTAAATAATTGCATGTGGTGTTTTGTCAATATGCAACTCGTTGCATATTGAGCTCCACTTAATTGGTAGTATTGTTAGTTGCACTTTGCCATGCCATGCCTCATTAAACCGGACATGCATCATACTTGTTTGTGCATCATGCCTTGTTCATGTGTGGTGTGTTTACTATGTTGTGTGCTTCTTCTTGTTAGTTCCTGTTTCGTTGCGATCGTGAGGATTCGTTCGTCTACGCTTGGTTCGTCTTCGTGGCTTCATCTTCTTCATGGACTCGTTCTTCTTCCTTATGGATTTCAGGCAAGATGACCGTCACCTTGGATCTCATTACTATCATTGCTATGCTAGTTGCTTCGTTCTATCGCTATGCTGTGTTACCTACCACTTGCTGTCAAGCCATCCCAAATTGCCATGTCAGCCTCTAACCTTTTGCACCCTTCCTATGCAAACCGTTGTTTGGCTATGTTACCGCTTTGCTCAGCCCCTCTTATAGCGTTGTTAGTTGCAAGTGAAGATGAAGATTGCTCCATGTTGGATTATGTTTACTTGTTGGGATATCACAATATATCTTATTTAATTAATGCATCTATATACTTGGTAAAGGGTGGAAGGCTCGGCCTTATGCCTGGTGTTTTGTTCCACTCTTGCCGCCCTAGTTTCCGTCATACCGGTATTATGTTCCCGGATTTTGCGTCCCTAACGCGGTTGGGTGATTTATGGGACCCCCTTGACAGTTCGCTTTGAATAAGACTCCTCCAGCAAGGCCCAACCTTGGTTTTACCATTTGCCTCACCACCACCTATACCCTTTTGTGACGCCCCAAGACCGGAGCTTCAGTTGCCTTCCAGGGTTTCCGAGTTTTGCCATGTGTTTTGTTTTGTTTGAGCATTCATCTTGTCATCTCTTGCATTGCATCATGTCATCATGCCATCATATCATTAATTTTTTTGCAACTCAACTAAATAAATTGCATGGATTTCTCGATCCATTTAAATCGAGGGAATTCACATGGTGTTTTCTCTTTATAACATATCCTCCTAATAGTTATGGAGCTATATTAATTATTCCATTTATTTGGAATTGATCTTAACACACTTGCATATTCCAATGCCCTTTCTACTTCAAGTTTGGTCTCCTCACCTTGCCAATTTTATTTCATCATTTTCCGGAGTTCCACCAAAAATCCTTGGATCATTTTTGTTAAATTCCTCATATTTTTGTGAGCTCGGGAAAATTGTCCTCGTTCCCAAATCCTTTCTCCAACCCTCTCGTTCTTTTGTCTCTCTTTATTTGTTTTTTTTCTGCTAAATATCAGTGTGAGAGAGAGGAGCTAGGCCCAGCCGGCCCTGGCCTTTCTCCTCCACCAGGCCCGCGGCCTCCCAAGGCCCGTCTTTTCCCCCCAGCCCACCTAACCTTCTCCTAACCCTAGCCCGCACCTGGTTCTCCTCCTAGCGCCGCCACCAGAGACCCCTCATCCCTCGATCCCATCTCTCTCCTTCGACCCCCTCCTTCTTCCACACATCGCCAGGGAGAGGAGCTCCCCTCGCCCGATCCCCTCTGCCTCCTCCTCGTCACCTCACCGCGCCTCCCCTTAGACCATGTCGCCTCTGCGCCATGGCCGTGGCCTCGAGCCGGCCCGCCGCCCATCATCGACGACCCAGCGTCCCGCATCCGGGCGGCCGTCGTTGCCCCGCGACCTCGCCTGCACCCCGCCGGCTCCCGTCGCCGCCCTGCTTCGTTTGTCACCGGGGAACGTCGTCCTCGCCTGGATCCAGCAAGTCCGGCGCCTCCCCAAGACCCATGGCGCCCCCGTGCGCGTCTTCCCCTCCCTTCCGCGCCGTGCAGCGCCCGAGGGAAGCCGAGCTCCTCCCGATCCAGAGCTCCTCCATCCTCCTCGCTCGCGTCCACAGCCACGAGGCAGTGCCTCCTCGCGCGCCCGTACTCCATCCGAGTCCCCTGCCTCCACAACCTCCGAACCAGGACGCCAGGGCCAGCTTCGGGTTTTTTCGCCAAGTACCAGGTCAACGAGGACGTTCGGATTCCGTCAAGTTCGACTACAGGTGGATGCGCAAGTACCACGACGTCTTTGGGAGACCCGTTTTTCGTCAAGTTCAACTACACGAATCCGCCAAGTACCTCTACACATGAAGACGCAAGATCATCCGGATATCGCCAAGTACCACGACGACCGAAGCATAGTACCTCTACGTTTGCCTTGTACATCTACCGTCACCGAAGACCCGTTTGTGGATTTCGTCAAGTTCAACGGTGAACCCCGAAGCCCTCGGATTCGTCAAGTCCGTAGCTGCAAGTACCACTCCGAACCATGTACGACGACCGTCGCCGAAAACCCGTGAAACGTGTACATGAACGACTACCGTCGCGTGAACCACTACTTCCCTCTACGCCCGAGAACGACTACTTCCTCTACTTCCCTCGACGACCCGTGAACGTCTACTTCCCTCTACGAAACTCGACCCGTCCCGTTTGAACGTTCCGAAGGTATAACCCGTGACGACCGCCGTGATCGAATCATCCTTGCGATGCCCCTCTTTTGCCATGCCACCGTTCCGTGGGAACCGGGAATCCGGAATCACCCCACCATCTTGCATGACTCGCTTCCGTCACGTTTTCCTTTGTACCGATATCTCAATCGAGTTATCGGGACCGATATGTTGCCGTGGCACCATTTTCGGAATTCGTTGCCGTGGCACCCCTTTCTTCCACCACGGTGACACAATGCTTCTTCATGCTCATGATAACGTTTTCATAAAAAGATTGCATAAAACTTGCACATGTCATCCGCATCATGATAACAACATTAAAATGCTTATAATTGTTTTTTGCATTAATTTGCGTAAATGCCATGCTAAAATGATTTATTTCATAACTAAATAACCGTAGCTCCATTTTAAATAAATTATATATGTAAATGGGGTAGAAAAATGCCTAGTTTAACATGGTAGCATTACTTTGCATGTTTAACAACTCTAAGATATGCTTTAGGTCAGATCAGCACCAAATCCATAATTTGCATATGGGGATTTTCCGGAATTGTTGTTCGTTGTTTCCGGCCTCATTTAAACTTGCCTAAATAGTTAGTTTCATATGCTTCACCCCCTTGCCATGTTTAATAACATTTAATATTGTTGGGTAGCCTAAACAAGATTGAACTAAATAAGTGTTGTGGTGTTCCGTCAATATGCAACTCGTTGCATATTGAGCTCCACTTAATTTGTAGTGTTGTTTGTTGCACTTTGCCATGCCTCATTAAACCGGACATGCATCATACTTGATTGTGCATCATGCCATGTTTATGTTTGTGTGTTTACTATGTTGTTTGCTTCTTTCCGGGTTGCTTCTCTCGTTAGCTTCGGTTCCGTTCCGGAGTTGTGAGGATTCATTCGACCTCGTCCGTTTGTCTTCTTCATGGATTCGTTCTTCTTCCTTGCGGGATTTCAGGCAAGATGACCATACCCTCGAAATCACTACTATCTTTGCTTGCTAGATGCTCGCTCTTTTGCTATGCCTATGCTACGATGCCTACCACTTGCTATATCATGCCTCCCATATTACCATGTCAGCCTCTAACCTTTTCACCCTTCCTAGCAAACCGTTGTTTGGCTATGTTACCGCTTTGCTCAGCCCCTCTTATAGCGTTGTTAGTTGCAGGTGAAGATGATGTTGTTCCTTGTTGGAACATGGGGATGTTGTTCCTTGTTGGAACATGTTTACTTGTTGGGATATCACAATATATCTTATTTAATTAACGCATCTATATACTTGGTAAAGGGTGGAAGGCTCGGCCTTATGCCTGGTGTTTTGTTCCACTCTTGCCGCCCTAGTTTCCGTCATACCGGTGTTATGTTCCCGGATTTTGCGTCCCTAACGCGGTCGGGTGATTTATGGGACCCCTTGACAGTTCGCTTTGAATAAGACTTTTCGGCAAGGCCCAACTTTGGTTTTACCATTTGCCTCACCTATGCCCTTTTTCCTTGGGTTTCGGAGTCCGAGGGTCATCTTTATTTTAGCCCCCGGGCCAGTTCTCCTTTGAGTGCTGGTCCAAACCGAAGCGATGTCCGGCCCCTGGCAACCAGGGTTTATGCCAACCCGACGTCTGGCTCATCCGGTGTGCCACGAGACCGAGATATGTGCAGCTCCTATCAGATTTGTCGGCACATCCGGGCGGCTTTGCTGGTCTTGTTTTATTGTCTGTCGAAATGTCTTGTAGCCGGATTCGAGACTGATCGGGTCTTCCGGGAGAAGGAATATCCTTCGTTGATCGCGAGAGCTTATCATGGGCTAAGTTGGGACACCCCGCAGGGTTTGAACTTTCAAAGCCGTGCCCGCGGTTATGTGGCAGATGGGAATTTGTTAATGTCCGGTTGTAGAAAACCCGAAGTTGATCTTAATTAAAATACACCAACCGTAGCGTAACCGTGAGTGTCTCTTTTCGGGTTGATCGAGAGGAGAACACGGTTTCGGGTTATGTCGGCGTAAGTAGGAGTTCAGGATCACTTCTTGATCATAGTTGTTCGACCGTGCTTTGCCTCCTCTTCTCGCTCTCATTTGCGTATGGTAGCCACCATATTTGCTAGTCGCTTGCTGCAGCTCCACCCCACTACCCTGTCCTACCTTTAAGCTTAAATAGTCTTGATCTCGCGGGTGTGAGATTGCTGAGTCCCGTGACTCACGATACTTCAAAACCAGTTTGCGGTGCGAAATCGTGCGGTGATGCACCCGAGCTCAAGGAGGAGCTCGATGAAGATCTTGTTCATCGTGTTGTTTCGCTTCAGCTGATCAGAGTGGAGCCAGTTGGGACGATCGGGGATCTGTGTAGCATTTGGGGTAGTCTTCTTTTATTTTGGTTCCGTGGCGGACCTTGATTGTATCTGTATGATGTAATGCTTTACTCATGTATTGTGTGAAGTGGCGATTGTAAGCCAACTATGTATCTCTTTCCCTTATGTATTACATGGGTTGTGTGAAGATTACCTCACTTGCGACATTGCTTTCAATGCGGTTATGCCTCTAAGTCGTGCTTCGACACGTGGGAGATATAGCCGCATCGAGGCGTTAAGTTGGTAATCGAGCCTTCCCGACTTAGGAGCCCCCTTTGATTGTTTGTTTGGCGTTGTTGAGTCTAGAACGGAAAATGTTTTGAGTCTTAGGATTATATATATCGGAGAGTAGGATTCTTTTACTCCTCGGTCCCTTCGCCGCTCGGTGAGGTATCCTGACGTAGAGTTTTGACTTTTCTCTCCTCAAATTTCACTAAAAAATTTTTTAGGATCACGCTGGTATCTTGGAATCGTTCGATGGTTTTGTGACGAGAACATTGTTCTTGGTGCCTCGACATTTAGGGGTTGTGGCGGTGTCCGGGGAGTTGAGCTCCGAGGTGTTGTCGTCACAATTTTATCGTTGCAGTTCGGAATACCTGAGTTTTACCGACATCGAAATCTCTTTTGTGCAGTTGTTGGTGAGATAACCTGATAGCCCGATCTTCGTGGCGAGTCGGGAGTATTGCCATGACTTGTATAACGGATGTTTTTCGAAGGTCGAGGTACACGATTTCCGAGGGTTTCTTGGTTATGTGTTGAAGGATGGATACAGCTGGATCTAGGTATTGTTAGTTTGGGTGATATATTTTGTGTCCCCTGTATCCCCAACACCAGATTGCATAACCAGAAAGTTTCGGGAGTTTATAGGTGGGAATTCAAGTAGCTCCTAGAATATCTTTCCGACAGATGCATGATACGGGATTGGGTAAATCTCTATCATATGTGTTTGTTCCGGCTCATTCTTGAAGCCAATACTTTGTTTTTGTTTTGTTTTGTGGTATTCGAGTTGCTTCGAAGCCAAGTGTTGATTCCATACCTTTCCTAAATGGTGTTCTCATATTGCTATGTGAATACTAATCCTTCTTGATCATCGAGATCGTCATGTTAATTCTTTTCCAACCGGCGTGCTTCTCTTCAAGTGGGTCCGATCATTCCAACATTCGCAAGATCAATTCTATGTTTTTTCTCAACGGTGTTCGTTTCATCCGACCTAAGTTGTTTTGTTTTCCCGCCCTCCCACCCCTTTTTCTTCAAGGACTCAGATTTCTTAATCAAGTATCCATTTTATTGAGTGAAGCTTCTTCATTCTTTTCCTTTAATGTTTTATCCGGTGATTTCTCATGAAGACGCTAAGGAAGCTTTAATCTTATCATTGTTCCATTCTAATTTTCTTCTCCGGTGGATTTAAGTCAAGTTTTCGGTGTTGATCGTATTCTTTTCATCGTTTCAAATGCTTTCTCATGTCGGTGCATCTCTTAATCATCCACTTCTCGTTATTCATTTGTTCCGGAGTGTTGAAGATATCTCAGAAGATTCGTGTTTCCATTCTTAATCCGTTCAAGTTATTTCGAGATTGCTATCTCATTCAAGCCATTTAATTCTACCGGTGCAATATCTATTTCAAACAATTGTTCAACGGTGGTTCTTTTGAGTGGGCCCTAACCCACGGGTCTTTTCCCAGGATCTTACCTGACTCTTCTATTTTTTTCAAGAGCTATTCCCAAATTCTTTTCGAAGTTTGACGTAAGAATGAATTATCATCAGTCAAATGTCTTTCTCCAAGATCTTTTAAATTATTTTCATTGTTGGTTCAACCTTTCTAATTTTCATTCCGGAGTGCTTCAACAATTCATGGTGATGTTTCTCGTCGTCATTCTCAAATTTTGAAGACCGAAGACGAGTTTCTCTTTAATCTTGCTCCATTCTCTTCAAGATTCATGGTTCTAGCTTCGTGCATTCCTCTCATAATTGTTTTAGATTGTGAGAATTCTTTTAACCCACCCGGAGCATTTCAGGAGTCTTTTCAGTTTGATTCTTCGGAGCCCATCATTTCAGAATTATTCATTCAAGCGTTCAACTCTTGTTTTCCAAATCTTACCGGTGCATCATTCAAGTATTCACTAATCAGCTCGTCATCTATTCGTTCACTTGTATCTAAATCCCCTCAAATATCTTCATTCGTTTTCCAATTCTTCCCGGTGATTTGTGCCTTTGCTATGTTCATTTTTAATTCTTACGGTGGTTCGTTCAAGATTTCACTTCCTTCTTTATCATATCAATTTATTCGTTGTTTCCATCCCACCGGTGGTTCCATCAATACCTTCTCAAGTTTGCGCTACATCTCTATCTGTAATCATTTTTCAATGGGAATAAGTAGTATGCCTAATCCATTGCTTGTCATCAATTTAATTGGTGAAGGATCAGCATAATGTAATTCATATTCTTGTTCCATCGAGTAAATTCAATTCCTTATTCCGGAGGTTCATCAAAATTCTTGATTTCATTTGTTCATCTTTCTTTCCGGAGTTCCAAGTTTTCTCGGTTATATCATTTCAAAGCTTCATCTTATCACTGCAAGGTTTCACCTTGTATTTGCAACTTCTCTTTCTTTTATCATCCTTTTCTTACCGGAGTTCTTCATGGAGGTTCTACATGGTGCTTCCTCAAGGATTCTTTTCATTCTTCAATTGTTCATCAAGATTTCTCTCGGAGTTAAGATCCGTCAAGCCATACTCAAAATTGAACATGGTGCTCAACACATGTTTTGTTTTGAGGAGTTCTAGCATTCTTCTTCTTGCATTTCGAAGTGCAATTCGTTCTACCTTATCATTTGAGGTGGTGTTATGTCATTCTCGACAATTTGAGTTCGTGTTTCATGATTCACATGTTGTCAAGAATGAGGTATTTTAAATCCATCAATCTCTTCATTGGAGTTACCTTGGGCTATATTTCACCTAAAGCTTTCCCGAGGATTGTTGCTATTTATGGTGCTTATAAATGACCCAAGTTCTTCATTTGTCCTCCCAGTGATATAAGTTTTCATCTCCGTGTTGCTCTCAATCCAATCAATTGTTTCCGTTGGTGGCAGAAGCTCGCCTCATAATTTTGAGATGTTTTTCATAAGCCCACTACAAGCTTATCCTTATCGTTGTTGTTTTTTCAAACAACTCCGTTCAATCCAACTTCGTAAGGTTGCTCTTTCAAATTCATTTATGGTGGGAGATGTTGGTTTCATTCTTCGTTCTATTCATTCCAACTTTCTATCTATAATGCTTTGTTTCCGGAGGCATTGTGATGTTGCTCTCTTCACCCATCATCTTGTTTTGTCAAGATCATGTCCTTTTTCTTGCATTATCCATTTAACCGGAGTGTTGTGTCTTCTCTTCAAGTTCTTTTCATCTTATCAAGTTTTCCTTCTTCTTTTAGTCGGAGTGCTGCCCAAATTATATCATTCTTATTCCTTCTCGATCTAGTTTTAACCGGAGTGGTTTCAATATCTATCTTATCACTAAACCTCTTGGTTCTCGTCGTATCCCTTGTTCCTCTTTTCTAACAGAGTGTTTTCAACGTTGTTCATCTTCGTTGTTTTCTTTCTTTCAAGTTTTCAACCTCTTGAGGTTCATTGGTTTCATTCGTTTGTCAAAGAAGCAACTTTGTTTTACCTCTTCCTCTTCCGCTTTTCTCCGTGCCATCCTAGATCTCGGGGCGAGATCCTCTCGTAGTGGTGGAGTGTTGTGGCGCCCAAGACCGGAGCTTGATTGCCTTCCAGGGTTTCCGAGTTTTGCCATGTGTTTTGTTTTGTTTGAGCATTCATCTTGTCATCTCTTGCATTGCATCATGTCATCATGCCATCATATCATTAATTTTTTTGCAACTCAACTAAATAAATTGCATGGATTTCTCGATCCATTTAAATCGAGGGAATTCACATGGTGTTTTCTCTTTATAACATATCCTCCTAATAGTTATGGAGCTATATTAATTATTCCATTTATTTGGAATTGATCTTAACACACTTGCATATTCCAATGCCCTTTCTACTTCAAGTTTGGTCTCCTCACCTTGCCAATTTTATTTCATCATTTTCCGGAGTTCCACCAAAAATCCTTGGATCATTTTTGTTAAATTCCTCATATTTTTGTGAGCTCGGGAAAATTGTCCTCGTTCCCAAATCCTTTCTCCAACCCTCTCGTTCTTTTGTCTCTCTTTATTTGTTTTTTTTCTGCTAAATATCAGTGTGAGAGAGAGGAGCTAGGCCCAGCCGGCCCCTGGCCTTTTCTCCTCCACCAGGCCCGCGGCCTCCCAAGGCCCGTCTTTTCCCCCCAGCCCACCTAACCTTCTCCTAACCCTAGCCCGCACCTGGTTCTCCTCCTAGCGCCGCCACCAGAGACCCCTCATCCCTCGATCCCATCTCTCTCCTTCGACCCCCTCCTTCTTCCACACATCGCCAGGGAGAGGAGCTCCCCTCGCCCGATCCCCTCTGCCTCCTCCTCGTCACCTCACCGCGCCTCCCCTTAGACCATGTCGCCTCTGCGCCATGGCCGTGGCCTCGAGCCGCCCGCCGCCATCATCGCGACCCGCATCCCAAGATCCGGCGGCCGTCGTTGCCCATGACCTCAGACTCACCCCGCCGCTGCCGTCGCCGCCACTGCTTGTTTGTCACGGGAACGTCGTCCTCGCTGGATCCAGCAAGTCCGGCGCCTCCCAAGACCCATGGCGCCCCCGTCGCGTCTTCCCCTCCTTCCGCGCCGTGCAGCGCCGAGGGAAGCCGAGCTCCTCCCGATCCAGCTCCTCCATCCTCCTCGCTTCGCGTCCACAGCCACGAGGCGGTGCCTCCTCGCGCCCGTACTCCATCCGAGTCCCCTGCCTCCACAACCTCCAACCAGGGCGCCAGGCCAGCTTCGGTTTTTTCGCCAAGTACCAGTCAACGAGGACGTTCGATTCCGTCAAGTTCGACTACAGGTGGATGCGCAAGTACCACGGCGTCTTTGGGAGACCGTTTTTAGTCAAGTTCAACTACACGAATCCGCCAAGTACCTCTACACATGAAGACGCAAGATCATCCGGATATCGCCAAGTACCACGACGACCGAAGCATAGTACCTCTACGTTTGCCTTGTACATCTACCGTCACCGAAGACCCGTTTGTGGATTTCGTCAAGTTCAACGGTGAACCCCGAAGCCCTCGGATTCGTCAAGTCCGTAGCTGCAAGTACCACTCCGAACCATGTACGACGACCGTCGCCGAAAACCCGTGAAACGTGTACATGAACGACTACCGTCGCGTGAACCACTGCTTCCCTCTACGCCCGAGAACGACTACTTCCTCTACTTCCCTCGACGACCCGTGAACGTCTACTTCCCTCTACGAAACTCGACCCGTCCCGTTTGAACGTTCCGAAGGTATAACCCGTGACGACCGCCGTGATCGAATCATCCTTGCGATGCCCCTCTTTTGCCATGCCACCGTTCCGTGGGAACCGGGAATCCGGAATCACCCCACCATCTTGCATGACTCGCTTCCGTCACGTTTTCCTTTGTACCGATATCTCAATCGAGTTATCGGGACCGATATGTTGTCGTGGCACCATTTTCGGAATTCGTTGCCGTGGCACCCCTTTCTTCCACCACGGTGACACAATGCTTCTTCATGCTCATGATAACGTTTTCATAAAAAGATTGCATAAAACTTGCACATGTCATCCGCATCATGATAACAACATTAAAATGCTTATAATTGTTGTTTGCATTAATTTGCGTAAATGCCATGCTAAAATGATTTATTTCATAACTAAATAACCGTAGCTCCATTTTAAATAAATTATATATGTAAATGGGGTAGAAAAATGCCTAGTTTAACATGGTAGCATTACTTTGCATGTTTAACAACTCTAAGATATGCTTTAGGTCAGATCAGCACCAAATCCATAATTTGCATATGGGGATTTTCCGGAATTGTTGTTCGTTGTTTCCGGCCTCATTTAAACTTGCCTAAATAGTTAGTTTCATATGCTTCACCCCCTTGCCATGTTTAATAACATTTAATATTGTTGGGTAGCCTAAACAAGATTGAACTAAATAAGTGTTGTGGTGTTCAGTCAATATGCAACTCGTTGCATATTGAGCTCCACTTAATTTGTAGTGTTGTTTGTTGCACTTTGCCATGCCTCATTAAACCGGACATGCATCATACTTGATTGTGCATCATGCCATGTTTATGTTTGTGTGTTTACTATGTTGTTTGCTTCTTTCCGGGTTGCTTCTCTCGTTAGCTTCGGTTCCGTTCCGGAGTTGTGAGGATTCATTCGACCTCGTCCGTTTGTCTTCTTCATGGATTCGTTCTTCTTCCTTGCGGGATTTCAGGCAAGATGACCATACCCTCGAAATCACTACTATCTTTGCTTGCTAGATGCTCGCTCTTTTGCTATGCCTATGCTACGATGCCTACCACTTGCTATATCATGCCTCCCATATTACCATGTCAGCCTCTAACCTTTTCACCCTTCCTAGCAAACCGTTGTTTGGCTATGTTACCGCTTTGCTCAGCCCCTCTTATAGCGTTGTTAGTTGCAGGTGAAGATGATGTTGTTCCTTGTTGGAACATGGGGATGTTGTTCCTTGTTGGAACATGTTTACTTGTTGGGATATCACAATATATCTTATTTAATTAACGCATCTATATACTTGGTAAAGGGTGGAAGGCTCGGCCTTATGCCTGGTGTTTTGTTCCACTCTTGCCGCCCTAGTTTCCGTCATACCGGTGTTATGTTCCCGGATTTTGCGTCCCTAACGCGGTCGGGTGATTTATGGGACCCCCTTGACAGTTCGCTTTGAATAAGACTTTTCCAGCAAGGCCCAACTTTGGTTTTACCATTTGCCTCACCTATGCCCTTTTTCCCTTGGGTTTCCGGAGCCCGAGGGTCATCTTTATTTTAGCCCCCACCCCGGGCCAGTTCTCCTTTGAGTGCTGGTCCAAACCGAGCGATGTCCGGCGCCCCCTGGGCAACCAGGGTTTATGCCAACCCGACGTCTGGCTCATCCGGTGTGCCCTGAGACCGAGATATGTGCAGCTCCTATCAGGATTTGTCGGCACATCCGGGCGGCTTTGCTGGTCTTGTTTTATTGCTGTCGAAATGTCTTGTAGCCGGGATTCCGAGACTGATCGGGTCTTCCCGGGGAGAAGGAATATCCTTCGTTGATCGCGAGAGCTTATCATGGGCTAAGTTGGGACACCCCTGCAGGGTTTGAACTTTCGAAAGCCGTGCCCGCGGTTATGTGGCAGATGGGAATTTGTTAATGTCCGTTGTAGAAAACCGAAGTTGGTCTTAATTAAAATACACCAACCGTGTGCGTAACCGTGAGTGTCTCTTTTCGGGGTTGATCGAGAGGAGAACACGGTTTCTGGGTTATGTCTGACGTAAGTAGGAGTTCAGGATCACTTCTTGATCATAGTTGTTCGACCGTGCTTTGCCTCCTCTTCTCGCTCTCATTTGCGTATGGTAGCCACCATATTTGCTAGTCGCTTGCTGCAGCTCCACCCCACTACCCTGTCCTACCTTTAAGCTTAAATAGTCTTGATCTCGCGGGTGTGAGATTGCTGAGTCCCCGTGACTCACAGATACTTCCAAAACCAGTTTGCAGGTGCCGAAATCGTGCAGGTGATGCACCCGAGCTCAAGGAGGAGCTCGATGAAGATCTTGTTCATCGTGTTGTTTCGTTTCAGCTGATCAGTAGTGGAGCCCAGTTGGGACGATCGGGGATCTGTGTAGCATTTGGGGTAGTCTTCTTTTATTTTGGTTCCGTAGCCGGACCTTGATTGTATCTGTATGATGTAATGCTTTACTCATGTATTGTGTGAAGTGGCGATTGTAAGCCAACTATGTATCTCTTTCCCTTATGTATTACATGGGTTGTGTGAAGATTACCTCACTTGCGACATTGCTTTCAATGCGGTTATGCCTCTAAGTCGTGCTTCGACACGTGGGAGATATAGCCGCATCGAGGGCGTTACACCTTTCCCTTGGGTCGGCCAACCCGAGGGTCATCTTTATTTTAGCCCCCCCGGGGCCAGTGCTTCTCTAAGTGCTGGTTCGAACCGAGCCGCCTGCGGGGCCACCACGGGGAAACTCGAGGCTTGGTTTTACTCGTAGCATGTCTCATCCGGTGTTGCCCTGAGAACGAGATATGTGCAGCTCCTATCGGGATTGTCGGCGCATCGGGCGGTCTTGCTGGTCTTGTTTTATTGCTGTCGAAATGTCTTGTAGCCGGGATTCCGAGACTGATCGGGTCTTCCCGGGGAGAAGGAATATCCTTCGTTGATCGCGAGAGCTTATCATGGGCTAAGTTGGGACACCCCGCAGGTATAAACTTTCGAGATCCGTGCCCGCGGTTATGTGGCAGATGGGAATTTGTTAATATCCGGTTGTAGTAAACTTGAAGCAAACTCTTCTAAAATACACCAACCGTGTGCATAACCGTGTGTGTCTCTTTTCGGGGTTGATCGAGAGGAGAACACGGTTTCTGGGTTATGTCTGACGTAAGTAGGAGTTCAGGATCACTTCTTGATCATTACTAGTTGGCGACCGTTCCTTTGTTTCTCTTCTCGCTCTCATTTGCGTAAGTTAGCCACCATATATGCTTAGTCGCTGCTGCTACCTCACCACTTTATCCCTTCCTTTCCCATTAAGCTTTGCTAGTCTTGATACCCATGGTAATGGGATTGCTGAGTCCTCGTGGCTCACAGATTACTACACCACCAGTTGCAGGTACAGGTTATGCGATGATCATGACGCGAGAGCGATGTTTGCTTGTATTGGAGTTCTTCTTCTGCTTCTTCTTCGATCAGGGGATAGGTTCCAGGTCGGCAGCCTGGGCTAGCAGGGTGGATGTCGTTTGAGTTTCTGTTTATGTTTCATCCGTAGTCGGATGTTGATCTTATCTATGTTGTATTGTTGTATTCATGTGACATTGTATGTATTGTATGTATCCCCATCTATTATGTAATGTTGATGTAATGATATCCACCTTGCAAAAGCGTTTCAATATGCGGTTCTATCCTTGGTGGGACCCTCGAGTCTATTTAGGATAGTATCGCATATTGGGCGTGACACTAACACTCCAAGAAGTGTGTCTAAAACCATTTATAAATTGAGTTTAGGGAATGCATATGCAAATGTACCATTTATTACATACAACAAGTCATCAACACACAACAACAACGAGGATACATGTTGGATTATAGATTAGTTCCAACAAAACATTCTAGTAAATACTAAAGTTTTCATCGCACAACAAATAATAAGCAATGAAATGAACTTAAGCTCAACCAATCCTCGGCGTTGGAAACGCTTGCTTTGAACCAGAAGAGTTTCTCTAGGAAGGGCCAGCTACTGTCAATCTCGACACCAACGCAGGACTGATCATCCAGGCTGTAGCGGCCTATTTCATGACCCATATTGTGATAGCCACGGTAGGGAAGCAGAGCAATGTCCGAGGTATAGATATAGTTGCTTCTCATAAATGGTAGTAACATCATGGCAACAGCAGCTGGATCACCTATCACCATGATTGGATAGTTTTGTCCAAGGAAGAGCGAGTTTCCTCCAAGGAGAAGGTGTTGGCGCTAGCACAGTAGTATCCATCCCGAATACCCTGCAACGGATGTTGGAATAGGTCTGGAGAGTGCGACCATGCGAGACAACACCTACTTCCTTAGTCACATCAGTGGTGCCCTGTATACAGACAACAAGAGGTGATCCATTGGAATAAGTTGCCAGGCGCCACTAAGTATATGGGTCCTCATGCTCATGATCATCGTCATCTCCCCCTTGGTTATAAATTTTTTCAAGTATAGGTGGTGGAATGTTCACAGGACCTTGGAAACACAAGAAGGTTAATTAGTAAAGCGAAACTAGCTAACCCGCATGCATGTGGATGAAACAATTATAATTATGGTGGAAGACAAACGCACCGAAAGCATAAGGATTCCATGCAAAAACAGTGCCACGAGTGGTCGCAGCAAACACAAGACCCTCGTATTGAATTGCATCATAGTACTCATTCATGTATAGAAACTGATTCTTGAGCAATATCCATCCAGTCAAACTATCAAGGAAGGCAACAAGCTTGTCGAAGATAGCAACAACTCCATAGTCCATTAAATCCCAAGAGCGGTCGGGAACTTGACAAATTGCTATCTTCTGTAGACGACAGTCACCATGATTGTAGTTGAACGTACGTAGAATACCGGTGTGCTCAACCTCTGGGCAGTCTGAGATTTTTTGAAGTGGAACCCGGTGATGAGAGTACACATCCACAAGTTCCCACTCATAGTTGTACCCAATATAAACAACCCAATCTCCATTTGCGCCTGCCCAAGCCTTACCCTCAAGCGATGGCATCTTAACATCACACGTATCATTATCAAGCGGCACAAACTTGCACAAGGCGAGGCCTCTGTCGTCCGCACGCCAGTCAGCAGGGTCACGGTGAAGAAGATAGGGGAGATCAAACCGCTCCTGGACCCTTGGGTTCTTTGTAATGATGTTATTAGTTGAGTCGAGAATGGTCTTGAACGAACCTGCCATGCTAGCCGAGGTGTTGACGTCGCACCGATCAATGAGTTCCTCCACCACGTCATCATTCAGATCGGGGCAAGAATAACGGGGTCGTTTCTGTCCTATTCCCTCCATGGAGAAGATTATCGAACAATGGCAGAAGGATGGGTGAAGGCAAATGGAGGAGGGAGGAAGATCGTGCAACATCAGTTCCAAATCGAGAGGGAAAGGCGAAGAGTCAGTGGATGGTTGCCACGATACACAAAGAGGCGCCCTGGCCTACATAGACGTCCGTTCGGAAATTGTACAAAAGGAATCGCCGTCGTATCACATACATGTTGGAACGGGACCACATGTCAATGAAGAGGCTAGTGGGGAGAGGACAGTTGCCACAGAGGTCACACACTGACACAAGGCTGTCCTGTCAGGCATAGCGCCCGCGCGGGATGGCTTCCGTCCCCCACACGAGCGAAGCCACTTCGCACCCCAACACGGTTGGTCCGCCACGCCGCTAGGCCAACTCCAGCATGTGCAGCTCGGACGCGCGCTCACTCAGCCCCCTTTCCCTCGACGCCCCGGAGCTACCCAACCACGGCTACATGTTTTGCGCACCCGGTGGCCGGATTTGGAGCGGATCCGGTCGGGCTTGAGCTCGCCCGACTATGGGAGGCCGCGCCACTCCATGGACTGGCTGGGCACCGGGATGGAAGGCCCCGGCAAGACCACAAGGCCGCATGCAGCTACTGACTCCTCCTCTAGCCACTCGGATCTACACCGTCGGCGGTCCACCGGCAGATACATGAATGCCGGTCGGTCGGGCTCGGTGCTGGCCCAAAAGCTCGTCCGCGCACCGTTGCCACTCATTACATGCGACGAATGCCCAAAGAAGGTCTTCCGCCACGTGTCTACAACGCTGAAACATCCCGGATGGGTGTTCATCAAGTGCTCAACTGATGGAGTATGTGCTACTTTAGCTTCGGTTGTGCTCTCGGATTAGACTAGTTGTGCTAACTTAAAAATTTATTGTGTAGAATGGATGCAAGTTTTGGTATTGGGAAGAAGAGTACATCGATATATTTATAGCGCGCAATTTAGTAGATGTTCTAGCACTTATAGCTAGCATAGAGGCTAGAGATGAGACTAGTGCACTTGTTGATAGAATAGAGGCTAGACATGAGACTAGATGCGAGGAAGCAACGTCTACTTCTTTACACTCGAAGAAGAAAGAAGCACGCAAGATCAAGCCTCCGCAGATCAACAATGAATGCATCGAGAAGGAACTAATCCAACTTACAGGAGCAGTTATGGAAGTTGTATATCTTCTAAAATGTATTCTTGTGGTTCTGGTTTTCTTTGGTCTTGCTTTTCTAGTCAAATTTTGGTGATGTATTTCCATGTACCAAAAATAAATGATGAAAAAAAGATATGTGTTTGCAAAGAAAAATGTACGCGGCCGGGATGTGTCCACGCGTTGGGCGCACGGCCGCCGCATCCGAGGAATGGCCCGGACACGGCCCCATTGCCCTACCCAAACGGACAAAATCCGGGCAAAATGGAGGTCCGTTTGGGGTCGTGCGTTGGAGTTGGCCTTACAAGTGGGACCATAGTTGAGGAAACCGACTATCGGCAAACCCCCACCTCGCCCGCCGCGCGATGGCTGAGTTAGAGGAATGATGAGGTTGAAGAGATAGTTGTAGCACGGACTCCAAGAAATATGGTGTCATATGGAAGTCGTGCTGGTGGCGTGTGCCGTACTACTGGACGTGAATGCTTGTTCTGGCCCATGCCACCCTAATATATATCGAGGATTCAAGGTGCTGGTTATGTACAGCAAATACATTAACATATGGCCCACCTCACACTGTGGCCAAATTTCCTGGAGTCTGTGCTAGGTTAAAAAGTGTTCTTTGTGAGGGTTCGTGGCTGGTCTCAAGTTTAAAACTTGTTGTATTACATATACGTAGACGTAGAGATAGTGCAACAGTTTTGAAAGTTTGAACCCAAACATCAGAATGCAATTTCTATTGGACTCATCCGAGGACCTAGGATGATGGGATTCACAGCTACATTAAAAACACCCGCCCGATGCGCGAAGCATGTGAAGCTAGTACAAATAGTAGTAGTACTATTGTTGATTGGACTCATCCGATAACCTGTTGCAATGCACGTACAATTATGTATTCAGAAAATATGTTTTGGCCTCGTCGCGGCACCCACTCAAAGAAGCGACTCGAAAGTCATTCATAAATTTCGTAAGTTTATCACAGGCATATCATTTTATTACATACAACAGGTCATCAACCCACAACGACAACAAGGATACATTATAAATACTAAATTTTTCATCACACAACAAATAACAAGCAATGAAATGAACTTCAGCTCAACCACTCATCGGCGTTGGAAAGGCTTGCTTTGAACCAGAAGTGATTCTCTGGGAAGGGTCAGCTGCTGTCAATCTCGAGACTAATGCAGGACTAATCATCTAGCCAGAAGCGGCCTATGTCAGGACCCATATTGGGATGGTAGGGAAGCATAGCAATGTCCGAGGTATAGATATAGTTGCTTCTCATAAATGGTAGTAACATTGTGTCAATAGCAGTTGGATCGCCATTCACCATCATTGGATAGTTTTGTCCAAGGAAGAGTGAGTTTCCTCCGAGACTTTCAATACTGAACTAGGGAGAAGGTGTTGGCGCTAGTACACTAGTATCCATCCCGAATACCCTGCAACGGATGTTGGAATAGGTCCGGAGAGTGCGACCATGCGAGACAACACCTGCCTCCTTAGTAACACAGCAGTGCCTATATATAGACAAGAAGAGGTGATCCATCAGAATAAGTTGCCAGGCGCCACTGAGTATATGGGTCCTACTCGTCCTCATGCTCGTGATCATCAGCATCGTCATCTCCCCTTTGGTTATAAGAAATTTCAAGTATAGCTAGTGGAATGTTCACAGGACCTTGGAAACACAAGAAGGTTAATTTGTAAAGGGAAACTAGCTAACCCGCATGCATGTGGATGAAACAATTATAATTATGGTGGAAGACAAACGTACCAAAAGCATCAGGATTCCATGCAAAAACAGTGCCACGAGTGGTGGCAGCAAACACAAGACCCTCGTATTGAATTGCATCACAGTACTCATCCGTATACAGAAATTGATTTTTGAGCAATATCCATCGAGGCGTGGAAGTAAGGACGGCAACAAGCTTGTCGAAGATAGCAACAACTTCATAGTTCGTGTAATCCCAAGAGCGGTTGGGAACTTGATAAGTTGCTATCTTCAGTAGACGACAGTCACCATGATCATATTTGAACTCACATAGAATACCGGTGTACTTATCCTCTTGGCTGTCTGAGATTTTTGGAAGTGGAACCCGGTGACGAGTGTACACATTCACAAGTCCTCACTCGCAGTAGTACCCAATATAAAAAGCCCAATCTGCATTTTCACCTGCCCAAGACTTACCCTCAAGCGATGCAATCTTAACATCACATGTATCATTATCAAGAGGCATCAACTTGCACAAGGCGAGGCCTCCGTCGTCCGCACACCAGTCAGTAGGGTCACGGCGAAGAAGATAGGGGAGATCAATCTGCTCCTGGACCCTTGGGTTCCTTGTAATGATGTTATTAGTTGAGTCGAGTATGGTCTTGAACGAACCTGCCATGCTAGTCGAGGTGATGACGTCGCACCGATCAATGAGTTCCTCCACCACGTCATCATTCAGATCGGGGAAAGAATAACGGGGTCGTTTCCGGCCTTTTCCCTCCATGGAGAATACGATCGAACAATGGCAGAAGGAAGGGTGAAGGCAAATGGAGGCGGGAGGAAGAGCGTGCGACAGTACTTCCAAATCGAGAGGGAAAGGCGAAGAGTCGGTGGACTGTTGCCATGGTACACGAAGAGGCGCCCCGGCCTACATAGACATCCATTCCGAAATTGTACAAAAGGACTCGTCGTCGTCTCACTGACATGTGGGAACGGGACCACATGTCAACGAAAAATGGTGTGTAATTTCTCATGCAAAATGTGAACTGGCCGTGTTGGCCCAAGGTGCCGCATTAGTTATTGACCTTTATTTTTTTAATGGCAAGTCGTTTAGTTTTGAAGCACGACTAACTAGTACTGAGTGCAGAGAAAATATAAACTACTCTACCACTACTCCACCTCTAGTACTAGTAGTATAAAAAAAGATATATAGGCTGGAGCCTTAGCGCTTTCTTGCTAAGGGCTGCCCACTTGCTTATCACACTATCACCCTCTCTCCAGATCTAAAAAACACGGCTCTCTCTCCCTCCTCACCGGTGGTCACAGATCCGCCGGGGAGAAAAGGACATGCAGCGTTGACGCACTCGTCGTCGGCGAGCGAGGTCATGCACTGACGACAAGGAAATCCTCTCAGACCTAGCGCCCACGCGGGATGGCCTCCATCCCAAGCTCGCTTTGGTAGTGTGTGCGCAGGACGACGACCACGAGCGAAGCCACTTCCCGCCGACCCTCAGGTATGCTACCTCTTTTCGAACCATACCCTTGTTCTATTGCCCCATCTGCCACGTCGATGCATGTGGATCATTTTCCACTCCACCATCTTCCCAATTTGCTATCCTCTGCTCTGCTGGTCACGCAGACGAAAACCTTAATTTGCACTATTAAAGGAAACCCTAGTTCATGCAGACTAATCCATGTATGGGTTCAATAAGGAAAGGAAGGGAGACTGTACTATCCAAGAGAGTAGGCATCGGACCCGCATCTAGGTTGAAAAGGGGAAAATCAGTATCTAAGGAACGAGTCTCGTGTCTCTTGGTTGAAGAAGGGTAACAGAAAGGCCTGACAATGCAATAAAGAATGACCAGGTCGATCGGTTTGTTGTCCTCACATAGGAAAAATGTGGCTAAAGAGAACAAAAATGGGGCGTAATCCACATATGCTGCCTGGATATTTGTTGCTCTGGGCAACCATACCTCACTCACCACTCTATGCGTCCGTAGAGGTACATCGTACTGGTGCGCCCACTGTCCGAATGGGCTTCCCATGCTCTTATTGCCACTTTTTTGCTATTAGTATAACACCAGCGGTCAAGTCAAGCAATGCTACTGCTAAAGTGATGCCACATTTAACTAATGCTGCACTCAGTCTAATGCCACCGATAAATTTAAGCAATGCCATTTAATGTCACTGGATTATTTCAGGGTTAGCTGTTGATTGTGGATGTATTAAAGATTTTTTAGCTAAGGCATTCTTATGTTGTTGCATAGCCAGTATACCAACGATGAATCTTGTTACTACCTTCAAATTTTTGCACTGTTAATGCTTATAGATTACATACCTCACTTTCATGAGATAAGTCAATCATTTTTGTATAGTGTCAAGAGGAAAGGTCAAGAGTGGGCACCTCCTCCTCCGGCTGTTCTCTTGATTCAGTTGATCAATTTTTTATGTTTGGTCGATTATCAAGATTGGGATAGCAATTTTTAGGTCCCCTCGAGTTCGAAATGATATTTACCTTGAAGGTACATGGTTTGTAATTTTTTATACTGTCATTAGTTAATAATGCTAGTTATCTTCAGACTTTTGTATTTGGTTTAGTGCTCTTGCACAGCTAGTATACCAATGCTGAAACTTGTTACCTTTACATTTTGTATTGTTAATTCTTATAGAAATCTTCCAGTGTTAGAGCTTATGGAAATCTGTTCAGTAAAACCATTGTACTGTAACCTGTAATAAAATAGCTACTCTACTATTGCACTAGCCACTGGATTAGTGTATATTTGTACTATTCGAATGGTGTTGCATTAGCGTATGAACATGTATAAAGTGTGGAAAGCTTTCCCAGATATGTGCTCAAGAAAACTACTACCTGTTTTTCTAAATACTAGACATTTGGGTACTGAACTGCGAAAACGTCTTATATTAAAGAACAGAGGGTGTAGAGTTCACTCAAATTATGCCGATAAAGCTAGTCACACCTTTGTTAAAATTAATGTTCATTATGTTATCGGAGGAGGTCTGTATGCTTGTCTCTAATGCCTGTCGACTACATACCTGACATCATGATGTAATGTTAAGTCATTTCCTTTTGTACAGTGTCACTGAATTGTCAAGGCGGTGATGGCATTTTATTTTAGTTGAACTGCACAAAATAAGCTTAAAAGAAGAGGAAAGGTCAGGAAAGGCTCAATTTTTCAGAAAAAACTATGTATGCCTTCCTGACATCAGCCGATGTTGCCTTATTTATTCCTTTAAACAGATGGTTAGAAAGAGCCTTGCTACGTTTTCCCATTAAGAAATTGGAATGCTTATATTTGTGAGTCTATACTTCAACTAGTGCCACTTTTATAGTAATCACACTTTCAATATCTATGCAAACAGGGATGCACGATTTTAGTGGAACTGCACAAAAAGTCCAAATGCTTCAACATTAGGAGCATTTTTTCTTCCAAACCTTTATATCCAATTGGTGGCACTATGAACTGTTCATTACGAAGGTACATGGTTTGCTACTATCTTGCTACTCTTTTTGTACTGTCATTAGATAGTAATACTAGTGGTTTGCATGTGAATTTATTGGCAGGGTGGACCTACATTGGAGATCCAGGACAGGATTCAATGATTGGATGCTCAATTTCGGTTGTATCGGTTTCACCTCTTCCATCACTGCGAACATGGATATCCTTGGTCTGATGAAGAATAGGTGCTATATTTCTGCTCTGAACCAGCAAATCAGTTCAGTATGAAATTGTCCAGGGCAAAACATGACTGTATCAAATTGTCCAGTGCAAAATATGACATGTGCTAAGCGGAAGATACGTGTTTAAACGAAAATACAAGGTGGGGTATATGTTTATTAGCTGCTTGATATTTGTGCAGACAAAGATATCTGCTCGTTGGTATTTGGCAAATAAACAAAGTGACCACAATTTTGGTTGAACTGCACAAGAGAATAGTATAGTCACTGCATGCAGTGCCATTTGAATATAGACACGGAAAGATTGGATAGTCACTTCATGAACTGCAGAAAAGTAGTACTATACTATTTTTTGGCCAACACTAGGTGCTTCATTGCTTTGGTCTGATTATACAATGGGCATCATTTTTCCTAAGTTAAAGTTTGTATTCCGAAAATAGTCTCGCCGGGTGATTGAGAGAAGACCAAATCATATTGCAGTGGATGTTCCTCCATCATGTGTGGTTCATCTCATGGTTCCAGCTGTTGGTGAAACATCTTATGTTTGCAAGAGGAATTGTACACTTCACAAACAAATTTGTCTTTCACTCTGTACTGAATGTTGGCTAAGAGAACCATCCATGTTAGTAGGAAGAACAAATGTTTTTCTAGAGCTTTTGGAGCTACATATTTGTATATGATTTGTGAATCATTGAGATGCATTAACATGTTGATCTTATGTATGGGAATCGTACTAGTTGGTTTTCAATTTTTGCTACTAATGTGAGCATATTACAATGCCAGGCCTGTGAGTCTCGTGTGAACATTTCGAACGGATCGGCTCTTGCTGCTATGCATAGCATGATCCTTATTTATGTGTTCTCAGTGTTTACAAGTTACTAACAGTTCCTTATTTCTGTTCCCTCAGTGTTTACAAGTTACTGATCGATCACTAGCTAGCCTACTAATGCGCTCCTGGAAGTTTTAGTTGCAAAGCAAGATCCGAAGTGGCAGTTTTTTGAATAAAAATGCCTACCTCTGAAGAAACTGACAAGCTGCTCTGAAGAAAATGCCATGCGAATCTGAAGAAACTGCCAGAAAAAACGTTCACAAATGCCTTATCTCCCAGCGAACATTCCTCAGCTAATGCGATCGTACACATACACCATCCGACCTACTCGATCCTACACGTACACTATCCGACCTACTTGATCCTACACGGATAAATAGCGGATCATGCACGTACTACCTCCTTTCCGGTTTGCAGGGCTCAATTCAAAAATGGCCTACTCGGTCCTACACGAATAAATAGCGGATCACGCAGATACTACCTCCTTTCTGGTTTGCAAGGCTTAATTCAAAAATCTCACCAACCAAGGTAGAATCATTTTTGACAAGGAGAGAGTACCTCATCTGGATGATTCGAGTGCACTCGTTTGACCGTCATGCCGGCATACGACCCAGCACAGATGGGACGCATCACTGACGGGACCGGAAGGCACTGTCATAATTTTATTCTTTCTAGTTTTCCACGGCAAGCTGGCACGCTAAGCCATGCCTGCTTATGCATTGAATTCTGATGACCGTGATGACCGTCGCGTTTCTCGCGACACGCTGGTTTGCCTACCTTCCGCCTATAATTACTGTTTCCCGGCCTTCTCCGGTGGCACCATCACCCAACTCACCCTATCCTCATAAGCCCCCACCGGCCCGACGTTGCTCGCCACTTATCATCGCCCTTGCCACGTCCACCATGCCCCCGCCCGTCCGCGATAGGCGACGCCGGAGGCGGTCATCGCCGGAACTAGTGTTCGGTTTTCGCCGGAAGGCATACGGAGGGAGGAGGCATTCTATCGGTCTTTAGATGGCAATGCGGAGTATGAGGAGTTGTTGGAGTGTGACCGCCTGGTGGAGGAGCAGCGTATCGCCGATTTGCGCTACCAGCAGGACATGGAGCAGAGTATCGCCGATTTGCGCCGCTAGCGGGACATGGAGCAGCAGCGCACCGATGTTCTGAGTCGCGAGCAGAGCGCCCGCAACTGGGCCGACTACATGGAGGTCGGCGCCCGGCAAATAGCCCTGGAGGCTATCGGGCACGCACGCGTTCGCGACGCCGAATTTTACTACAAGCTCGTCAAGCGGGCTTCCCGCTTAGAAGCCGAAGCTTCGGTGGACCACGCCGGCATGGAAAGGGCCAATGCACGTGAGCAACACGCCCTATCATACCTCTGGCAAGTCCGAGGCGAGGCGGAGGACGCCGGTGCCGGTGTTTAGCGTGTACCGCAGATGGCGGCCGACATCATCTAGTTAGCTAAGAGTAAGTTAGTACTAGTACACTACTAGAGTATTAGTGGGAGTAGATAGTTAACTTGGCTATGATGGTTGTCAACGTGGAAGTTCGGTACTCTATATCTGGATCAGACCTGTTACTTTGCTCTGAATGTTGAACTTTCCGTTCGAACGTATGGAATGGGCTGTTATTTTTTAAAATGGGTTGTATTTGTCCGCCATGGGTTTAGAGGCTAACTTGTGGGCCTACCAGGTTGACGCGTACCCAATCAGGAGATGATGATACGTGGAGAGGATGACAGCAGGGACCCACCAAGGTCATGGCAGTACGCAAGCAAGTGCCTCCTTATTTCAAGCCAATAAAAAAATGGCTCCTCCTAATGGATTTCTGACATCTAGGTCCCATGACATTGTCAACATAGTCAATAAACGAGACAATTGCACAACGAGCGGCTGACGCCAGGGGCTCAACAGCTCACCGATTATTTTTGTTTTGGGTTAATTTGATAAATGCCACTCCAAATTTGGTGATTCCGAGAAATGCCACTGCAATTTCCAAACTTTGAAAAATGCCATTTCATGCCATTTCGAGTGGCATTTTTCAAGTCCTGAGTTGCGTTTTTCAAAGTTTGCAAAATTGCGTTGGCGTTTTCAAAGTTCACAAAAATTGCAGTGGCATTTTTCAAAGTTTGGAAATTGCAGTGGCATTTTTATGAATCACCATAACTGGAGTGGCATTTATAAAATTTGTTTTTGAGACGGAAGCAGGGTGTCAACTGGGCTGTGCGGGGCACTCTGGCCTCTCTAGACAACCTTTTCTTTTATGTTTACCACAGACCAGCCCAGTAGTTTTTTTCTTTCTAAAAATGGCTAGCCCAGTTTTTTGTGATTTGTCAAGTAAGTAGCTTTGTCATGCCTGTTGGGCTGCAAATTTTTCAAGACTAGGAGAGCTTCATTCGGCTGGCCGAGAAAATGGCCTATCTGCAAAATGGGTTGTACATTTTTAAAACACATCAAACTGACAATTAGTTTCTAATTTTTTTTTCATTTCAAGATTTTAAATCGCATTGATTTTTATGCGTGGACAATTTGATGGATTTTATATTCATATACATTTATTTTTTAAATCAGTTTGAATGTGACTCGAAATTTCGGGATTAAAAACAGTTCAGACCGCATCGAAATATGCAAAATTTTGTATAATTTTTTAACCATGGCCACAATATGGGATGTAATGCAAACAAAAAGAATATGGGCTCCAAAATTTTCTTAAGAATTAGCAAATGGGTTGTAAATTATTAGAAATAATGGCAGATAGGTTGTATGCTGTTTTCCACAGATTTGAGGCTTTCCTAATAAAAAGGTTGACGCACAAGCAATGATTGTTGGATGTCCATCCAGCGGCCGTCGTGTTGCTTCAATCTCTGCTCTTCCTGCTCCAGCCGCTCAAACAAGCACTGGCGGGACTGCCTGCTCCCTCCTCCCGCGGCCTGCTGTACTCCCATCGCTAGCCTAGCCATCCCTCTACTTACCCACACCTGATGTTATTCTCCGGCGACGGCAGACGACCCAGTAAACCCTCGTACTCCCCTTTGTCTGGGAAACAACTGCCGAGACTTCCCTGGCTCCGTGTCGTTCCCTACCTAGGCCTCACCATCGTCCGCCACCCTGGTGCTCTCGGCGCGGTGTGGTCAACGTGGTCAACGACATCTGAAGTGGACTGTACGTGGAGAGGCTGATAGCTGGGTCCACCGCACGCAAGGAAATGCCTCCTTATTACGCGCAAAATATTGATTCCTCCACATGACATCTGGGACCCACTCAAAGGGCCTCTTTATTTCGCGAAAAAACATTCCCGCCGCTGATAGCTCGGACCCACCAACTATATCTTCGCACGCAAGGAAGTGCCCCCTTATTAAGCACAAAAAAAATGAATACTCCCTTGCTAGTTGGGACCCAGCATAGTAGGAGGCAGACTTGTGGGCCTACTAAGTTGACGGGGACGGAGGGCTTTGTCAACTTAGTCAATATGAACGATTCTAGCTCCAGTGACCGTACGATGCCCATCCAACGGCCATAGTGCTTCTTCAACCTCTGGTTTTCTTGCTCCAAATTACCCAAAGCAGCACCAGTCGTGCCACCTACTCCTGCCTACCGTGGTCGGCTGTGCTGCCGTGGAGACCTCACCGCCCCCTACTACTCCCACCGTTGGCCAGGCCCTGGGCGACGACAGCCTCACACCACAGTCGAACCATTGAACCCTCATACTCCTCTCCACGTTGGCATCCACAGTCGCGTCTTCCCCGACTCTGCGTCGTCCCCTTCCTAGGCCTCGCCATCGTACACCGCCTTGGTGCTCTCGGCGCGGCGTGGTCAATGTGGTCAACGACCGACTTCCATCGGAAGAGTACTGTACGTGAAGAGGCTAACAGCTGCGTCCACGGCCGCAGCAAGGAAGTGCCTCCTTGTTACTTGGAAAATAATGATTCCTCCAGCTGACAGCAGGGACCCACTGGACGAGCCATCGTATTTCATGAAAAAAAAGCGTTTCCCCCCTGACTGCTGGGACCCACCAGCTACATCTTTGCACGCAAGGAAGTGCGTCCATATTACAGGAAAAAAAATTGATTCGCCCCCTGACTGCTGGGACCCACCAGCTACATCTTCACACACAAGGAAGTGCCTGACAGTCGGGACCTACCTGGTTGAAGCACACGTAGCGTTGTCATTCTGGTCGCAAACGTGTACGTACATATGACCGGTCTGTCTGCACGCTGCAGCGATGAACCGTGGCCGTGTAAGGAAGGGCATGTATCGTAGTAGAGGTGCACATGTGTAGTAGTAGAGGCGCGCATGTGTCGTAGTAGAGGCGCGCACGTAGCATGTACACGTACATACAGCGGCCAGGGTGCTAGAAAGTAAATACGGCCACGGACCGACATACGGGCAGGGTCTCGAACGCCTACTCACGCATACGTACGGCCAGGGCTCGTGTAAATGGCTGGGTCGGAACGGAGAAACTGCGTCGTCGTCGTGTTCATGGGGAGGCAACAGAATGCGTCATGTTCATCGGGAGGCAACAGAACGCGTGCTGTTCATCGGGAGCCAACCGGCTTGGATGGAACAGCCGATGGAAACGAGGCCTGGCGTACCGCAGAACGGAGGAAACGGCCTTGTGTTCGACCGGCCACAGTCGAAAGGGGGTCCTATTCATCGGGAGGGGGTCTGGCATACTACAAAACAGAGGAAATGGACCTCCTACGGTCAAAACGGGGTCCTTTTGATCGGGAGGGTTGTGGCGCACCGCAAAACGGAGGAAACAGACTTGTGTTGGAGCGCTACGGTCGAAACGGGGGTCCTCTTCATCGGGAGGGGTGTGGCGTACCACAAAATGGGACTCCACGAGATACTGTTCATCTCCACCATCGACCTCCTCCAGCCTCCACGGGCTACTGTTCATCCACCGTTGACCTCCTCCAGCCTCCACCTGCAATTGTTCATCCACGGGCTCCTGTTCATCCAGCCTCCACCGCTCCTCCACCGGCTACTATTCAACCAGCCCTCTCCAAGGGGTCCTGTTCACCCAGCCCTCCACGGGCTACTGATCATATAGCCCTCCACCGGCTACTGTTCAACCAGCCCTCCACCGGCTACTATTCAACCTTCCTTCCACGGGGTCCTGTTCATCTAGTCCTCCACGGGGTCCTGTTCATCCACCCCCAACCGGCTCGATCGATCGGGGTCCTGTTCATCTAGCGGCAACACCACGGGATCCTGTTCATCCACCCCCCCCCCCCACCGGGAACTGTTCATCCACCCCCCCCCCAACAACAATTACTGTTTATTAAGGGAAGAAGGCAGAAGGTTCGATCGGCTTAAGTTATCAGAAGTAGCGAACGAAGGAATCACTCGATCGGGTTCAATTACAGCCATCGATCGATCGCTCAGGTTCAGTAACGCATATCCTGCTGTGCAATCGCTCGGGTTCAGTTAGGCGAACGCCTCACTCGGGTTCAGTTAGAGCCCAACGCCTCGCACCCACGCGTGTACATGTACAAGAGAAACGCGCATCGCTCGGCCCTCGGCCACCCACCATAACCGGGAACTCCCCGATACTTTCCTCGCCCTCGCTTCTACCACGGTTTTTTCCGTCATGGACGGCCCAAAGAATGTCATGCAGCTGCGTCTCCGGCCCGCCCAGGACGAAAAGCCCATTTTCTGTCATGTTTTTTTGTCATAGAAGTAGGATCCCACCACATCTATGATGATACCGGGTTTGGTCACAATTATCGTCATAGAAGTGTCATAAGCATGAAAAATTATTTCGTTCGGCCCAAAATGTCACAGATGTGTCTTTTTTTCGTAGTGATGGCAATGCAAGGCCTAGACCCAAACAGCATACAAGTACGTACATAGGAGTACTAGTGTTAAAAAAGAAAGGCGGGGTTTTCCTTCGCGGGAATAATCAATACAAATCCTCGTTTGGCGTGTCAATTAATGCGTATTTTTTTCTCCAAAGCCCAAAGAGCTAACCATCTCACTCCTCACCGGTTGACTAATGCAGCGCCATGCAAACCAACCTTCTCACTTCTGCATGCATGCAAGGGTATATTAATGTCCTTGGTTGCTAGTACTAACCCCATCAATTTTGCCTCGATTAGTGTTAGTGGCCTTCTGCAAATTGTAATTTTGATATACTAACCTTGTGTACAAAAAATGGAGGTAGTAACTATTTGACTTCCTTCTCGAGTGCGGTGCGTCGACGGTATCTCGAATGTTGTGGTTTGTCGGAGTGCGTTCGACGGAGAACACCATTGAGGGAGACCACTGTAAGTCGTTCGCAAGTGCCTCCTGCAAGCCGAGACAACCTCCTTAAGTCCGTTGAACCAAAGGACGCATAAATGTACTAGTACTTGTACACAATAGCATTGTCCGTCCAGCTTAGTGCGGTGAGGTGGTTTCTCAAAGAAGACGATGGAGAAGCGGAGTCAGCGAAGAGTGAAATGAAGGTTGCTTCGTCCGTGCTTTGTGATTTGACGCCTCACTGCTTTGTGATTTGTGATACAAGGGATATGGGAGTAGACTCTGTGCTCTATACTATACATGCGTCCAAGCATAGGAGAAAGAGGAGAGACGTTGCATTTTTCTATTCCTTCGATCAATCAATCAGGGAGCTTTGGTTCCATCTTTTTGGCTTTGGCAGCACCGTCCACAATGGTTCCCATCGATGACAAAAGCTATTTTCACATTTGGCTACACATTGTGGATGCCCTTAACTGTACCACTTGGTTTTGCTCCTGTGTGCTATCTATACAAATCTCAGTTATATTGATCTAAAAATTTATAGAATCAAGATTAGTAAAAATGAGGTGATTTTGCCACGCGGACGGCGGGGGAGGTTTCTTATTTTAAGAGGAGTTGTCCTGGCGGTTTGCTAACATGCAGTCCCACGTGTCAGTGCTTTACCAAGCCGACGCATCCCACATGAGGCAGAAAAACGACAGAAGCAACACGTGGTTAACTTGAAGAAGATGATGGAGAAGCGGATTTAGCAACGAGTGAAATGATGGTGCTTCGTCCTTCCAACGTAATTTTTAGCATTATTACTTCGTCCCTCCAACTTAACTGCGGGAAAGGTGCAACTTTGTGATTTGACGCCTCATTGCTCATTACTACGCCGGCGCATGACTGGGGTGCTTCACCCCTGCTGCTCTACACTATATTTTGGTATGGCACGTCGACCGGGTAGCTTGATGTCCCACATGTCAGCGAAAGGGACTAGAACATTTATGAAAGCGAGTGCTCCACTCTTATGACGGAGGAGTACACGACACGGTGGCCCAGTGAACTGTTACTTGTACTGTAGTACTACACTACTAGGGAAAACCTTATGCACAGAATCTAAGCAGCAGCGCGGTACAAAAAGAGGCGCTACTGCTGATTTTCAGTAGCGCTTCTTCAAAACAAGTGCTACTGCTACTCAGTTAGCAGTAGCGCGGTCTAGTGGAACCGCGCTGCTAGTAAAATCGACCTACAGTACCCACCAACCTAGGTTTAGCAGCAGCGAACTGCCACGACCCACGCTATTGCTAAAGTAATAGGAATAGCGCGCTTTTTCCCTGTCGCTACTGCTAATTTTGAAACTGGCCACATGGCGGGCCCCGCTTAGCAGTAGCGCGTGTGCAGGAAGCGCGCTACTACTATGTTCTTTGCAGTAGCATGGTTTACCACCCGCGCTACTGCTAAGATGCAGCATAATACCACATTTTCCCTCCCCTCCCCCTCCCCCATCCTCTCTTCCTCACTTTCCCCTACCTCCCACCTCCTCTCTCCCTCACTTTGCTTCTTCCTCAATACTTCTCCCCCCATTACTCTCCCTCTTCTACCTACCTTTATCTCTCTTTATTACTCCTAGCTAACTACACCACCTGCATTAATGCATCTCTCCTTTCTCTTTTTCCTCCCCCCTCCACGAGTTGAAGTTGTCTCCTCCCAAATTAGCTAGCTAGGTAGATGTAGCATTTAGTGAAGTGATCTATGTGCCCCCTAACTAGATCTAGCTTTGTCAAGAAGAGCTTTATCCTCTTTTGACCTCCCTACTACATCATCATCTCCACCTTGTGCTCGATCTCGAGATAGGTGATTAAAAATTCATCTTTTGCAAGAATTAATGGAAATATGTGTATGTGTTTGCGATATGATAATTAGGCGATATGGAAATTGTGTGTCTGGCATGAGTTGACGCAAAATTGTGCTTGTGAGTTGCCTATGTTTTGCCGAAATGTCGATTTATTTCCGTTTCGGCGAATTCCGAGAAAACTCTAGATCTATATGTCCTATTTTTAAGGAAGGTCATGCCGAATTTTTCTATGACTTTGATGCATGCATGCATTTTTTTAATCAATTTGTTTATTATTACCGTGCAGGCGTTCATGATGGTCAGTGGAACGATGGTGGACAGGTGGTTGCGGTCCGTGGTGCAGGACATGAATGAAAATAACCTGACAGAAGTTTTATGTTCGTGTCGAAGATGCAAATTCAGAGTTTGGCTCGACCCCTATAATGCAATGGTGCACCTGCTCATGACTGGTTGCATGGATGGCTATACTTGGTGGATAATTGAAGATGAGGATGATGATGTTGAGGACGGGGCAGGCAATGACGACAAGGGGCAAGATGAAGAGATGATCGATAATGGCGGCAGGGAAGAGGCTCGACATGGCGGCGGAGAAGGGGCCGGACATGGCGGTGGAGAAGGGGCCAGACATGGCGGCGGAGAGAACATGGACTCCACACCACAGAGTTCGTTGATACTAAGTTCCATCGTGCGGGAGCCTCATGTTCAATCACTTCTTCGCAAGGAGACGAGTACTAAGAGAGCTGATTCTAGAGAGGAGGCTAAGCTGCAGCAACTGTTGGTAGACTCGAACACTCCATTGTATGATGGTTGCAATCCTGAGGTCAACCACTTGAGTTTCATTCTCCGACTCCTGAAGACGAAGGCTAAAAACAAATGGACCGACACTAGCCTCGATGAGCATCTCAATTACCTAAAGGACGTTCTTCCCGCGGGGAATCTATGTCCTACTAGTGTGGATGAGGC
Organism: Aegilops longissima; assembly: GCA_021605205.1. NCBI lineage: Eukaryota > Viridiplantae > Streptophyta > Magnoliopsida > Poales > Poaceae > Aegilops > Aegilops longissima. The sequence goes on along the minus strand of CM038682.1, from coordinate 257,434,982 downwards.
CAATAAGATCATGTGCCCTCTTGATCTACCGCACATTAGATACCATGCAGGCATGAATGATTGCATAATTTATCAGAATGAGCACGCGGAAAAAACAAGCTGTCTGGTGTGCAATGCTTCTCGATACAAGAAGGCCAGGAAGAAATGTCCCTAGAAGTTGTATGGTACTTACCGATCACTCCCCGTCTCCAGCGGTATTTCGTAGATCCCATGGAAGCAAAGCTCATGTGCTAGCACGCGGAGAGGAAGAAGCCCGACGATGGAGATGATCTGAATCTGAGACACGTCAAAGATGGAAGCCAGTGGAGAGCGTTGAACGGCTTCTATCGGTATTTCGAATGCGATGCAAGGAACATCGTGCTCGGCGTGTGTACCGATGGCATGAATCTGTTTGGCAACCAGAACACCAACCATAGCACATGGCCCATGTTTGAATGGATGTACAACCTCCCCCCTGGTTGTGCATGAAGTCAAAGTACATTCACATGAGCATGCTGATTCAAGGGCCGAAACAACCAGGAAATAATATTAATCTGTATCTGGGGCTACTTCAAGAGGAGTTAGACACGTTATGGAAAACACCGGCCAAGACATGGACGCCAGCAAAGGCGAGTATTTCTACATGAGAGCCGTGCTGATCACGAAGGTGCACGACTATCTCGGTTATGGATATGTCGCAGGCCAGGTGTGCCATGGATATTATGGATGCACGCGGTACATGGATGATACGATGTCTCAGCACTAACGTCAAGGAAAGATGGCGGGACTGGGAAAATCGTGTACATGGGGCATCGAAGATGGCTCGAACCGGACGACCCGTGGAGAAACCATGGATATCTATTCAATGGTCACGCTGAGCATCGAGGACCTCCACGTAAGCGGAGCGGCGTCAAAATCGATGAGCTGTTGAAAAACTAGGAACAGTGCCCTGCGCTAGGAAAGACGATGAAAAAGGCGCCGGAGCCACTGCTGAAGGTATGGAAGACGAGGTCTGTGTTCTGGGACTTGGAATACTGGCACAAACTCGATACACCTCATTGCCTTGATCAAATGCATATCTGTAAGGATGTCCTTGAGAGCTTGCTCGCGACACTGATGAACATGCCGGGTAAGACCAAGGATGGGCCGAAGGCAAGAAAAGACTTACAATTTGAATATCAGGGAAGATCTGCACATGCGGGAGAAGAAGGGCAAGAAAGTAAAGGAAGAGGATTATTTCCCCCCTTCTTGCTTCACCTTAAGTCAGGCTAAGATCGATCAATTCAATAAGTGCCTTACCGGAGTCAAAGTTAGTTAAGGTTGCTGTGGCAAGATAAGAAGATATCTAGACACGGAGAAGAAAAGGTTCAGTGGGATGAAGTCCCATGACTTTCATGTGATGATGTCGCAGATACTACCTGTTGCCCTTAGAGGGATAATGGAGAAGCACGTCCGTGACACGCTGATTGGTCTCTGCAAGTTTTTCGACGTCATCTCTCGAAAGTCGATCAGTGTGCAGGAGCTCTGAAGGCAACAAGAAGAGATCGTTGTGATACTGAATGAGCTTGAGATGTACTTCCTGCCCGCGTTCTTTGACGTCATGGTGCATCTGTGTGTCCATATTGTGGATGACATAATCAACCTGGGGCCATCATTCCTGCACAACATGATGTCGTTTGAGAGGATGAATGGGATCATCAAAGGATTCATTCATAACATGTCCCATCCAGATGGAAGCATCGTCCAGGGCATCGCCGTTCTGGGAACGGGGGTCTCCAGACTTGCCTGCCTGCGGCCCACGGCGTGGCTCTGCAAGCGGGCCCAAATGGCCCATCTTCACCAACAAGCTTTCAAGACCCTCGCGAGGGGCTAAGCCTCGCGAGGCGGATGACACAAGACCTCCTCGGGAGCGGCCTCACCAGACTGGATCGCGAGGGGCGGAGTCAAGGCAAGGCAAACCTCGCGAGGTTCCAGTGACGTGAGCCATGACGATCGAGACCAGGCGGGCACCAGGAGGGCGCCAGCGCGCGCAGTGTCCTCGCTTCCTCTTTGGTGCTAAGGGGGCAAGCGCAGGCGAGGAGTACCAAGGCGTCAAGCAAAGATTTCCATCAGTGCAATGAGACCAAGACCAGCAGGACGGCAGGACGGAGGTCATCGTGGAGCCCAAGATGGCGTCACCACCATAGCCGTTGGCAGGCGAAGACTACTTTTGTCAGGACAAGATGTACTAGCTCTCCCCTTTCGAATTGGCTGTTGTTGGCTCCCTTCCCGCTCAATATTTGGGAAGAGGACCAGGGCCTAGATAAATAGGGCTAGCCACCACAGTAGAGGGAAACTCAGCCTGAGCTGATCGGATCCTCAACTACCAGAACTCATTTGGAATGATCCTCATCCACACACCACTCACCAAGCACAAGAACACCTCTCCTCAGGAGGCTGTTCTTTCCCTTGTACTGTTCATCCTCAGCCCAAGAGGCAATCCACCACCACCACACTGGAGTAGGGTATTACACCGCAACGTTGGCCCGAACCAGTATAAATCTTGTGTCCTTGTGTTCTTCGGGTTCGGCGAGCTAGTCCACGAATTCGTGAAGCGTGTGAGGGCGTGATCGGTGAGGGGGAGATCTTCGCGTGCACCCCAGTGTTCGAACCTTAAGGGTTTTGCCGGAACCCGAAATCTGACATTTGGCGCGCGAGGTAAGGGTTTGCTGGAGTTTTCCTTCCATTGATTTGCTCCACGCTGCCACAGTGCTCCGCCCCCATGGCAAGCGCAGTGCTTCCTGATCCGGCGGCCGATGCCAGCGGTGGGGCTAGGGGGCTCCGAGCCCTTGCTTGGGCCTTGCGGCGGGTGCAGTGGCCACCCAAGTTCAAGCCGGAGATGCCGCCGTGCTACAACGACGTGGCGGATCTAGTGGCTTTCCTGCTAGCATACGAGGAAGCTGTCCTCAAGGCCGGGGGTGACGAAAAGGTCATTGCCAACTGGCTTCCCATGGCTCTGACCGGCATGCCACGCGCCTGGCTGCTCAACCTCCCTGGATCCACAGTGGCATCTTGGGAGGAGCTGCGCGATCTCTTCGCCGCGCGCTGCGCGGCACCGGCACCCCACGCGGACGTGGCCCTCGGCGGCTTGCAAGCACCACCCTCGGACCGCCACATCAAGTCGTTCTTCTTCCAGATCGGCGCCGCTTCCAAGTGCCCGGGGGCTCCACCGGGTTGGGCCGCGCCCGAGGCCAACCTCACCTTCGACTCAGGGGATCATCCCGCCTCCACCGCCAGCTCGGGTATGCTCCCAATGCTTTGCAAGCCCACCATCTGCAACGTGGCCATCACCAAGACCCTCATCGACGGTGACGCCGGCCTCAACGTGCTCTCTGTGGAGGCCTTCGGCCTCCTTCACGTACCACTCGAGCGGCTCCGCCTCAGCAAGCCTTTCTTGGGTGTTGGCGGCGGCACCGCTATCTCCCTGGGGCAGATTCGCCTTCCTGTCACCTTGGGCACGCGCGCCAATTACCGCACCGAGCTGGTCGACTTCGACATCGCTCGCATCAGCCTCCCGTACAACGCCATCCTCGGGTACCTAGCTCTGGCCCAGTTTATGGCAGCAACCCAATCGGCTTACAACCTCATGAAGATGCATGGGAGCAAGGGCGTCCTCACCATCGAGGGGGACACCAAGGAGGCCCTGGTGGCGCTCAAGATCGCCCTCAAGACCGCCGCGGTGGCGCAGCCCGCTGGCGCGGGCGCCTCCGAGGCCAAGGGAGCCGCACCAACCAAGAAGAAGCAGCTATTCACCCAAGACAAGGCAGAAACCAAGCAAGTGCCCGTCGATGAGGACGGGTCATCAGGAGCCACCTTTACCATAGGTGCCTACCTCGACCCTGACCAAGAGGAAGCGTTGGTGAAGTTCTTGCGCGCAAACAAGGAGATATTCGCATGGGAACCCAAACAGCTGGTGGGGCTCCCACGAGAGGTGATTGAGCATCACTTAAAGGTGTGCTCCAATGTACGCCCCGTGAAGCAGCGGCCGAGACGACAGTCCACGGAGAAGCAGAACTTCATCGTCCAAGAAACCCGCAAGCTGGAGGCGGCGGGTGCCATTCGCGAGGTTCGGTACCCCGAGTGGTTGGCGAACCCCGATGTTGTGCCGAAGAAAGGCGGGAAGGAGCGCATGTGTGTCGACTTCACCAACCTTAACAAGGCCTGCCCCCAAGATCCATTCCCGCTCCCACGCATCAACCAGATCGTCGACTCCACCGCTGAGTGTGATTTGCTGTGCTTCCTAGATGCGTTTTCAGGCTGCCCCCAGATCAAGATGGCGGTAGAAGATGTGGAGAAGACCGCCTTCCTAACCCCGTGCGGGGTGTACTGTTATACTTGCATGCCTTTCAGACTGAGCAAACAGGAGCGACCTTTCAGCGGCTGATGCACATCGCCCTAGGGCGGCAGCTCGGGAGAAATGCGGAGGCCTACGTCGACGACAGTGTGGTGAAGTCTTGGGAGGCGAGAACCTTGATCCAAGACCTGGAGGACACCTTCACAAGCCTGTGCCAGGTGAAATTGCGACTCAACCCAGAGAAGTGTGTGTTCGATGTCCCTTCCGGCAAGCTGCTGGGTTTTCTCGTATCCCATAGAGGGATTGAGGCGAACCCAGAAAAGGTCAAGGCAATCGAAGACATGAGCCCACCGCAGACCCTCAAAGATATGAAGAAGCTTGCCGGTCGTGTGACTGCGTTGGGGCGCTTTATCTCCAAGCTGGGAGAGTGTGCCCTACCATTCTTCAAGCTAATGAAGAAGAAGGGCCCTTTCGAGTGGACTCCGGAGGCCGACCGAGCGTTTCAAGACCTCAAGAGATACCTAACCAGCCCTCCAGTGATGGTAGCGCCTCGAGCCCTCGAGCCCTTGGTGCTCTACCTGTCTGCCACACCTCACTCCGCCAGCGTAGCGCTGGTAGCCCTCCGAGAAGAACACCAGGTCAAGGGCCCATCAAGTGGAACCACCGGGCCAGAAGGAGCGACGCGGCACCAAGGCGAAGATCGGAAGCAGCAACCGCTTCGGCAGACAACCAAGCCCCTGAAGCCGAAAACCCCGAAGAGACACCTCAACCCCCGGAAGTCGAGGGCTCCGTCAGCTCTCCCGCCCTCATCGAGCACCCGGTGTATTTCATCAGCCCAGTGTTGTGGGATGTGAGGGCACGATACCCCATGCCTCAGAAGATCCTACTCGCGCTCCTGGTGGCCTCGCGCAAGCTGCGCCACCACTTCCAGGGTCATCCCATCAAGGTCGTCTCGGCTTACCCACTGGAAAGAGTACTCAGGAGCCCCAATGCTGTCGGGCGAGTCGCTGAATTGAACATCGAGCTGCAAGCGTTTGACCTGGAGTTCAGCACGACCAGGGTCATCAAGGGGGCTGCGCTAGCAGACTTTGTGGTGGAATGGACCGACGCCCCAGAGCTCGAGGCAGGCGAAGATCAATCCTTATCCCCAGGAAGTGAAGCGTCGGACGGCTAGGTCATGTACTTCGACAACGCATTCTCACGCCAGGGTGCAGGGGCTGGAGTGGTGCTCATTTCACCCACCAAGGACAAGCTCTACTACGTCGTGCAGCTCTGCTTCCAGCAGGGCGAGAATGTCTCTAATAACATAGCAGAGTACGAGGGCCTCATAGTTTGCCTCAGGGCTGCGGTGGCCCTGGGGGTGAGGCGTCTCACCATCAAGAGCGACTCGTAGCTTCTCGTCAACTTCTCCAACAAGGTATATGAGCCAAAGGACGAGCACATGGAAGCGTACCTCGCGGAGGAGCGCAAGATGGAGAAGCAGTTCCTCGGGTCTGGAGCTACAGCAAGTGCCCCGTGGCACCAACAAGGAAGCTGACGACATCGCCATAAGAGCATCCAAGCGGCTACCCCAAGAGCCCGGCGTCTTTGAGGAGCGGCTCTTCAAGCCATTAGCAATGCCGCCACTCTCAAGAACAGCGTTGCCTCGTGAGGAGCTCCCTCAACCGCCTGCCTCAGCAGCCCCGGCCTGCGGCCCGACCTCGGGACCGCGGTTGCTCTTAGCGCTTGAACCTCAGGAGGGGTGCTGGATCGAGGAATTCAAGGAATACCTCACGCAAGGGACGCTGCCTGAAGAAGATGAGGACATGGAGCATGTGGCCCGACAAGGCACGGCGTACTGCATCCGGGACGGTGAGTTATACAGGAAGCGGCCAAATGACGTTTCCCAACATTGCATCTCCAGGGAGCAAGGAAGAGAGCTGCTGGCCGACATACATGGCGGGGACTGCGGGCACCACTTGACGTCGCGGACGCTCGTCGGCAAGGTGTTTCGCAGTGAATTCTACTGGCCCACTGCACTCAACACGTGACCGGGCTGGTGAGGTCCTGCGAGGCTTGCCAGTTCCACGCCAAGTAGATTCAACAGTCGGCTCAGGGCCTCCAGACCATCCCACTCTCATGGCCGTTCGCGGTCTGGGGGCTGGATATCTTGGGCCCGTTCCCTCGAGCGCCTGGGGGCTACCGCTACCTCTACGTCGCCATTAACAAGTTCACCAAGTGGGCGGAGGTAGAGGCCATCTGCACCATCCCAGCTAGCTCCACGGTCAAGTTCATCAAGGGTCTCGTGAGCCGTTTCGGGGTCCCCAACGACATCATCACCGATAACGGCTCGCAGTTCACTAGTAATCTCTTCAAGACATACTGTGCTAACCTTGGAACGCGGATCTGCTACGCTTCGGTGGCGCACCCCAAGAGCAATGGTCAGGCCGAACGCGCCAACGCAGAGATCCTGAGGGGCCTCAAGACCAGTACCTTCAAGAAGAAGCTCGAGGCCTGCGGCAGGGGCTGGCACGACGAGCTCCAGTCCGTGCTGTGGTCTATCCGCACCACCGCCACCAAGACGACGGGTTAGACCCCATTCTTCCTCGTCTACGGGGCAGAAGTAGTCCTCCCTCGCGAGGTGAAACATCGCTCCGCGCGGGTCCTGGTGTTCGATGAGCTGCAGCAGGACGCCATGGGGGGGATGGACCTCGTGCTGGGGGAGGAATGCTGCCGTGAAGCCGCGCTGCGAGCGGCAAGGTATCAGCAGGCACTGCGGCGGTACCACTACCGCAACATCCGCTCCAGGACACTCGAGGTGGGTGACCTCGTCCTGAGGCGGGTGCTCTCAAGGGAAGGGCTGCATAAGCTCTCGCCCATGTGGGAGGGCCCGTTCAAGGTCGTCCATTTCTCCAGGCCTGGCGCCGCATGCCTGGAGACACAGGACGGGGTACCCATCTAGAATGCTTGGAACATCCAGCACCTCCGGAAATTCTACCCATGAAGAAAGGCCCAACGCCTGCGAAGAAGGCCCGGTGCCTGTGAAGGTCTTTGCTCGTGACACTCTCACGTAATAATGAGTGGGGTTGTACACGCCCTGGAGTCTTAGGAGTTCCGCCATCGGGCCTCGGGGGCTCCGTCCCACGTCCTAGTGGCAGCACTTAGCTCTGCGCTGGTGAGAAGACTTGAAGACTAGACTAGGTGCCGGACGCGGCTTTTCATTTGCTTTCCGTAGTTGGCTCGCCCTCTTTAATTGAAGTTTTCTTCTGGTGTTGTCGGTTGATTTGGTTCTGTTGCCTTCTGCCTCTGTTTCCATCTTCGACTTGGCCTGTACTCTCTCTCGCATCCCTCGCGAGGGGGCTGGACAGGTGCCCTCGTGAGCGTTTTTCCTTGTTCTGCCTTTCTTCTGCTTTTCGCGAGGCCCCTCGTTCGAGCCCACAAGTTGGCACACCTCTCCTAATCCATGCCCCACGGGCACCGCGATACAAAGCGCTGGGTCAAGGCCAGAGGCGCCTGCGACCAAGGCTCGGGAAAACGTTAAGCCTCCTAACGAGGTTTTTTGCAGTTGTTAAGCGCCTACCAGGCCAAGGGGGGCCTCGACAGGCACCAGGAAGCGAGCACCTCATGGAGAGGAGACCACCCCGAGCAGGCCAAGCTAAGTTATCTCTACACAAAACGACGATGTTGCGACACAGCACAGGGACGATGAACATAGCATAATAATTGAGAAATCATAGTTTGTTGCACGCCCCTCCGGGGCCCATACTTGTTTTCTTCTAATGCAGGAAGGAAAGGAAGAACAAAATAAAAGCGGCGCGTGCCCCTGCAGCGGTCCACGAGGGTGAGCTTGTGGCGCCATTCCGAGCTCAGCCAGACCCCTCCTCGCGCTTCACGGAGGTGAGGCGACGAGACGACCCGCTGCCACCTTCGAAGCGGGCGCGGCGGCTGGTCTTAACCACCGCTGCTGGAGCTGTCTCCGAGGGAAGAGCCGTCGTAGCTGGACGAGACGCGGTCGACGCCAAGGGCGGGTTCTCCCTCCTCCTCGCCACGACCATCGCCAAGGCCGAGCACCTCGTCGTCGTCATTGACCTCGGGCCAGCACCCGGCGCGGCGACCATCTTCCCCAAACACCCTCACGTAGAGGGTCACATCGTCGTCGTACTTGAAATGGAGGGTGCACCGCCTGCCCAGCTCACGCGCGCGGGAAAACGTCGGCTAGCCGCTGTCCAGGCCTATGTTGCCCATGACAAAGACCTCAACCGCGACCCAGGAAGCCCTGCTGCAGCAGCCGTTCGCCTGCAGCCAGAGCCCGCCTGGACTTGCGGCCGGTAGATCGTCGAGGAAGAAGCGCGGAAGCTGAAGCCAGTTGCCAGCCGGGTTCTCCGACCAGACGACGAACTCCGGCATCACCTCTACCGAGTGGAAGCGCGGTCGGGGAGGCCGCGCGACCACGACACGTCTCCCTTCATCAACAGGGCTGCCACGACTGGGGCGACCCCTCCCACGCGAAGCAGCACTGCCACGGCTGCGGAGGGCCGCGGCGGGGGTCGCGGTGTGCTTGCGAGGACGGCCGCGTCCATGCTTGGACGCGGGAGAGCCGAGCCCCTCGCGAGGGGCCTTCCCCTTCTCCGTGGCGGAGAACCTTTTTCAACGGCGCCATTGGTGTCGCTACTAGCAATGGAGCAAAGGGAGAGAAGCGAATGGAATGGGAAGAGATGGGCGACGGGGGCTCTACCCCCCTCTCCATTTATAGCAGGGGAAGGCCAACCGGCGCCCCCCACGATCATAGGTAATGATGGTTTTTCCTTGCATGTAGCAGGGACTCGTCAAATCGGGCAGTTGCTGAGGCAGCATGGGAAAGCGAAGATGCCCACGTCCAATCAACCGCCACGCGTCGACCAACGCCGTAGGTTGTTGGGGCCCGCAGCGCTCCGCACTTGCCCTTTGGCTTCGACTCGAAGCCAAGTCCGAGCGCGCCTTGGGCCCGGGGGCTACTGTCGGTGTTCTGGGAACGGGTGTCCCCAAACTTGTCTGCCTGCGGCCCACGGCATTGCTCTGCAAGCGGGCCCGTATGGCCCATCTTGACCAACAAGCTTTCAAGACCCTCGCGAGGGGCCAAGCCTCGCGAGGTGGACGACAAAAGACCTCCTTAGGAGCGGCCTCACCAGACTAGCGATCAAGGCAAGGCAAACCTCGTGAGGTTCCAGTGACGTGAGCCATGACGATCAAGACCAGGCGGGCTCCAGGCGAGCGCCAGCGCGTGCAGTGTCCTTGCTTCCTCTTTGGTGCTAAGGGGGCAAGCACAGGCGAGGATTACCGAGGCGTCAAGCAAAGGTTTCCATATCGATGCAACGAGACCAAGACCAGCAGGACGGCAGGATGGAGGTCATCATGGAGCCCAAGACGCCGTCACCACCAGAGCCTTTGGCAGGCGAAGACTACTTTTGTCAGGATAAGTTGTACTAGTTGTCCCCTTTCGAATTGGCCGTTGTTGGCTCCTTTCCCGCTCAATATTTGGGAAGAGGACCGGGGCCTAGATAAATAGGGCTAGCCACCACAGTAGACGGCAACTCAGACTGAGCTGATCGGATCCTCACCTACCAGAACTCATCTGGAACGATCCTCATCCACACACCACTCACCAAGCACAAGAACACCTCTCCTCAGGAGGCTGTTCTTCCCCTTGTACTGTTCATCCTCAACCCAAGAGGCAATCCACCACCACCACACTGGAGTAGGGTATTACACCGCAACGGTGGCCCGAACCAGTATAAATCTTGTGTCCTTGTATTCTTTGGGTTCGGCGAGCTAGTCCGTGAATTCGTGAAGCGTGTGAGGGGGAGATCTTCGCGCGCACCCCAGTGTTCGAACCTTAAGGGTTTTGCCGGAACCCGAAATTTGACACAGGGCTATCTGACACAAGAGTGCATCTCTTTCTACGAGAATTTTCTATATGGCGCAGACCAGCCGCCTGGTGTTGGTGCTGGTTTGCCCGTTAATAAGCATGATGGGAGGCTCGAAGGAGAAGGTCGCTCCAACGGTCGGAGGGAACTGCACGTGGCATACTCAGATCGACGCAAAGACTTTGACAGAGCAAACTTGGTAGTGCTACAACACCTAGACGAGGTAGATCCTTTCGTGGCACTGCACAAAGAAATTATCGCAAAGAAGTATCATGACCGGGGTATGCGGACTTGACGCCGAAGTTACTAGAGAGCACAACTCCACTTTCCTGCATTGGTTCAAAGAGCATATTATTGCTAATCCCCCGGAGGAGGGCTCTAAGGACGGATTGCTCATATACGCCTTAGCACATGGCCCCTCGCCCAACCTCATCACCTATCAGGCATACGATGTCAACGGATACACGTTCTACACAGAGGCCAAAGATATGGACAGTGATGATCAGAACTCAGGGGTGACGATGGAATGCATGACCGGCAGCGACAACGGCGCAACTGAGAGATTTTTTGGAAGGGTCGAAGAGATCTGGGAGCTTGACTACTCTGGACCGCACAACACGACGATGTTCCGTGTCAGATGGGCTAAGAATGTCGAAAGAGATAACTGGTATTTCATTACCATGACTATACCCCGACGCCAAGAGCGCTACCATGAATGCTATCGCAAAAAACGAGCCATGGGTACACGCTAAGCATGTGATGCTTCTTCACAACCGACCCGCGCAATCCCAGCCGTGTTGTCGTGAGGAGAGGCAAAAGGAACATCATTGGAATGGATGGAGTCGCCAACAAGGAAGACTACGACCAGTACGGCAACCCTATGAGGGAAGATGACGATGACGATAAAGTATACGTCAAAAGAAGAATCAATACTACATTACCTAAGAAAAATTGTACTCCATGGAAAAGGAAAAGTCACAATGAGGGGCTCAATTATTCTTCAATGAACAAGAAGCTAAAGAAGCTCACTAAAAAACGAAAACATCAACGCTGAGGAACCGTATGTTATCGGTCAAATGATGTAATATATATATGTTCCTATTTTGTGTACATAGTTAGCCATTATGCATGGGTCCAATGATGTAATATATATGTTCCTAGTTTGTGTACATACTTAACCGTCAAATGACGCAATGTATATCGCCTTCCCTTCGTTCACTGCTCTTGAAAAAAAGAAAAGAAAAGTGAGAGAAAATAAAGGAAAAGAAAATAGAAGGAAACAAACAGGAAAACTACTATAGGTACTGGTTATAGCAGTAGTGCTTTTCTGAAAAAGAGCTACAACTAGTCAAGGTAGCAGTAGCAGTTTCCTCATAAAACCGCTATAGCTACCTGTAATAGCAGTAGCGCTCTCTGCGTAAAACTGCTATAGCTAACTTAGCTATAGCGCGTTTGGTTTAAACACGCTACTACTATGTCCACTTAATCCCCAAAATCCATACTCTCTCTTCATCATAGTTTTTATGTCATTTCTCATTTTTTTCATAGTTTTAGAATTAAACGAGAGACATAATCATAGGAAACATGTCGAACAACAAAGAAACCGAGCCTTCTGACCAAGATGCGGACGAGATGGATTATGAGGGTGAACAAGAGTACCTCAACTTTTTGTGTGCTAAGCAACGTCAAGGTTTTCAGGTAGGCCTCAATGATGGTACTGATGCCGACATCGACACCGACGGCGCTGACACGGATGGCGGTGCCAAGACCGGCGGGGAAGGTACCGGCAGGGAAGATACCGGCACCGATGCCGCTACCAAAAAGAAGAAGCAGAAGAAGCAGAGGATACGAAAACCTAGCAAAGTCGGCATTGGACGACTAGTGATCACAAAGATGGCACCTGGCAAGTTTGAGCCATTAGAGCTGGAAGAATATCGCAAGTGCTATGGGAACCAAGTAGGATGCATCCTACAGGAATGCGTGAGCATCAACGACGATGACTTAAGGAGTAAAGAACATTTGACGCAGTTGCGCTGAGGAACCGCTGTCCAAGATTCTGGAGGAAAATCTGACACTCACAGAAGAGGAGTTCGAAAAGTTCAAGGACACTTGCGCTACCAAGGCAGCCAAGGCTAAGCCTACGAAATTCAAGAGCCTTCAGCAAAGGAACACGGGGAAGCATCGCCTCGGAAGCCTTGGCTACCTCAGTAAAAGGCCCATATGGGATAAGGAGGACGCGAAACGTGAAGCCGCGGGTGTCCTAGACCCCTTCGCGAAGTTCACCAACCCCTTGGAGCGTGACTTCATCAGGGCCCACTACAAGTGGGACAAGGAAAAGAAGGTTTTTTACATGGACCAGATCACGAGGAGATTTATTAGACTACCGGTAATTATTCTTTTACCACCTTACATTTAGCTCCAGATCTAGTCGACAACACATTCCTAAAAGGTTCACGTTCCTTCTGTAGGAGAAGCAACTCCAGCTTGCAGCCGAAAGCCCTACTTCTCCGATGAGGCCCAAGTGGGACACCCCTCTCAACCGGGCCTTGAATGAACTTAAGGGACTCCCTTTGGGCCAGCGGCCGCAATATGGTTGTATGCACGGCGCCGGAGACGGCGCCACGTGGAATGTGTTTTACAATGAGGGCTCGGAGGCTAAGAAGCATAAAAAGAAGTTTAGTCAGGCGGACATCAACGAGAAGGTGAAGCTTGCGTTCGAGAAAAAAGCAGCTGAGGACGCAAAAAAAACAGCCAAGGTGAAAAATGAGTTGCTACAGCAGGCAGTGAATGCAGCTGTAACAGCCTGCACAAATAATTTCGCTACTAACTTGGTCCTGGCTATCATCAACTGGACGAAGGAAAATCCAGACAAGATGGTACACACTAAAAAAAATACACTTCTGTGATGATATGTGTTTGTCACAGTAGGTCGCATTTTTTGTCATGCGTGTGCATCCAAGACAATTTTATGAAAGAATCAAGATAGTCATACATGTGCTGTCGTAGAAGTGTTCCATGACATTACCAAAATTATCATCACAGAAGTGTCCACTTCCATGACGATAAATCATGCGCCAGAGAAGTGCTTTCGTCAAGGGTGACCGACACATGGCATCCACCGCAACGGAACGCCGTTAAGCTATCGGGTCCGGTTTTGGATCCGATAACTGTTAATAGCTAGGACCAATGGGAAATTTCCACGTGTAAAATTCTGATTGGCCGGAGGGAACACCTGTCAGCTCGTCAGTGGGCCATATGTCGCACGTCCATTGGAGGAAACATGCCTACCATACGTCGACACGTGGCTGGGCCCAATAGAGGCCCATATAGGTTAAAAAGGCCGGCCTAGTCATAGGCCCGTAGTAATTACTCAGGTACTAGTGGGCCAGCCCAATAATGGCCTGCTTAATAAAGGCCCATTTATGGCCTGAAGCCAGATCTGGCCTGTTAATTGTTCGCCGAATATTTGGGCCCATTTACGGCCCGAAGCCAGATCTGGCCCGTTAATTCTTCGCCGAATATTTGGGCCCAATTACAGCCCAGTTGTCATAGCCCTAGAATTTGATTGCAATTAGTTGCACAAGCATCCATGCATCATGTCTAAATTTCTTTGAAAGTTGAAATGGGGATTGTTGAAACCCTAGCACCAAATGAATTCAACTAGGTTCAATAAAAATATCTTCAATGAACCCAAATGCCCTTTAGAAAAGTTCATGATTTTTGTTAAAGGTGAAAACCTCTGCCAAAAATGATGCACATATTTCTAGGCCATTCTGGATTTTTTGAATTAAACCTTATTGTATTTGACATCGGGCATTTAAATACTATAAATAATTTAAATGTTCAAATAATGTTGGATATATTTGTGGGCCACTGAAATAATTCAGCAAGTGTCCATGAATATTTTCAGGATTTTAGGAAATGCCTTGGTATTTTTCCTAGGCTCAAAACAGAGGCAAATAATTAGAAAACAAAAACAAATTAGAAAATAGATGAGCGGGAGAGCTTACCTGGCCTCACCTATGCAGCCACCAGAGAGGCTAGCCCACCACTGTAGAGGCCCAGCCCACAGGGGCATGACTGTCTTCTACCTCTGCCAGTAGGCAGAGGCGAACCAGAGCACGACGCCGGCTGCGCCAGCTCCTGCTTCGCGTTGGCGAGCTCTACTTTCCCCCTCACGCCCTCGAGTCGCGACGCAGCTCCATGGCCCACTCCCTCACTCTCCCTGTGCTCTTCCCCTCCTCTCTCTCACTCTGCACCTCGTGCCCGAGCGCCACCATCGCCATCGTCGATGTTCGTCGTGACCACCGACCTCCCCACGGCCAGCCATCCCGCCCACGAGCTCCGCCTCGCTGCAGCGCACCTCTACGCCGAACCACACGACAACGGACGCCTTGAAGCCTCTTCATCGAGCTCTTCTTCTCTACATGGCCGCCGGAGATCGCCATCGTTGCCTGTCGCCTCCAAGCCTCCCCCGAGGCCACCGAGTTGCTCGTCTGACCTGCCGTGAGCTCCTCCTTCGTCCCCCTCTCTCCCCTTGCTTGATTGCGCCGCGTAGTCGTCGTTCCCATCGAGCCCGAGAGCCGTCCGCCTCCGGCCATGGCGCCGCCGTGGTCTGAGCCACCGCAGCCCGCATCCGCGCGTCACCATGCTCAGCAGCTCTGCAGGAAGCCAACGCCACCGCTAGTTGCTTTCCCAGCGCACTGCAGCCGCGTCCCGTGCACCCGGCCAAACTTTGGCCGCCGCTCCGCCCGTCGCCGCCGCCGCTACATTGCACCCCGGCACCTCCCGCTGCCTCCTTTAGATGCGTCGCACAGCTAGCTCGCGGTAGCCGCAAACAACGCGCGAAGCGGTGCTCGTTAGCGCCGTCCCGAGCAACTCCGGCGAGACCCTGCCGTTGCTGTGGACGCCGGCGTCAACTCCTGACATGCCGCTGGTTTAATTAGCACTAATGACCCTACTAAACACCCCTAGAGCCACTACCATGTGGCCCCCTGTGCCCGTTTAGATTTTCCTAATGTCCTGTTTAGATTAGTACTAATCTGGGTGGACCCCACATGTCAGCTTTGAGTTGGTCAAGTCAGTGTTGACCGGTCCCACCTGTCATCCACCCAAACCAGCCTGAGACACTGACGTGTGGACGCCACTAGTCAGGTTTGACCTAGACCGTGCCCCGTTGACCTGCTGATGTCATGATGATGTCAGGCTGACGTAGTAATTATTTTCTGGAATTTTAAATAAATCAGAAATGATTTATTATTTCAGAAAATGTCCAAAACTTCTAAAATTCATAGAAAATAAACCGTAACTACAATTGTTGAAGAAGATAAAATAGCGAGCAAAACAAAATAAAACGACATGTCAATGATAGCAATCATCATGTGAAGAAGCAAAACTTAGGTTCAACCGATACTAACCGATAATTGTTGAAGAAGAAAGGTGGGATGCCTACCGGGGCATCCCCAAGCTTAGATGCTTGAGACTTCTTGAAATATTATCTTGGGGTGCCTTGGGCATCCCCAAGCTTGAGCTTTTGTGTCTCCTTAATTCCTCTCATATCACGGTTTCCTAAATCTCGAAAGCTTCATCCACACCAAACTCAACAAGAACTCGTGAGATAAGTTAGTATAAACCAATGCAAAAACCTTATCATTTTCTACTGTAACAAATGACTAAAATTATTATTCAACATTGCATACTAAATGCCTCTACATATTTAATACTCATATCCTCAAATAGAATCATTAAACAACCAAACATATGCAAACAATGCAAACATAACAACAATCTGCCAAAATAGTACAGTCTGTAAAGAATGCAAGATTCATCATACTTCCCTAACTCCAAACATTATGAAATTCTACAACACTGTAGAAAATTTATCAGAGCTCAATATGCAAAAAGTTTCAACATTTTATCATATTCTGACTTTTCTAGGGAATTTTTGCAACAGTGGTAAACTTTCTGTTTTGAAACAGCAACATGTATACTTGCAAAATAAGCATGGTAAAGGCTATCCTTGACATTTTTATTAAAAATAAATATGAAAAACATTATTATAAATAACAGCAAGCAAATACTAACAAAACAAAATGACGCTCCAAGCAAAACACATATCATGTGGTGAATAAAAATATAGCTCCAAGTAAAGTTACCGATGAACGAAGATGAAAGAGGGGATGCCATCCGGGGCATCCCCAAGCTTAGGCTCTTGGTTGTCCTTTAATATTACCTTGGGGTGCCTTGGGCATCCCCAATGTTAGGCTATTGCCACTCCTTATTCCATAGTCCATTTAATCTTTACCCAAAACTTGAAAACTTCACAACACAAAACTCAACAGAAAACTCGTAAGCTCTGTTAGTATAAGAAAATAAACCACCACTTTTGGTACTGTTGTGGACTCATTCTAAATTCATATTGGTGTAATATGTAATTTATTGCAACTTATCTATGGTTCATACCCTCCGATACTACTCATAGATTCATCAAAATAAGCAAACAACACATAGAAAACAGAATCTGTCAAAAACAGAACAGTCTGTAGTAATCTGTATCAAACATATACTTCTGGAACTCAGAAAAATCTTCCAAAATAAGAAGACCTAGATAATTTGGTTATTGATATACTGCAATTGGAATCAGTATTTTATCACTTTCTGGTGATTTTTAACAATTGTTTTCGTGAGCTGAAAGTTTTTGTCTTTTTCAGCAAGATCAAATAATTATCATCCAAGAAGATCCTATAGGTCTTACTTGGCACAAACACTAATTAAAACATAAAACCACATCTAACCATAGGCTAGATGATTTATTTATTACTAAACAGGAACAAAAATCAAGGAACAAAAATAAAATTGGGTTGCCTCCCAACAAGCGCTAACGTTTAACGTCCCTAGCTAAGCATGATGATTTCAATGGTGCTCACATAAAAAATAAGAGTTGAAACATAGCGGGAGCATCATGAAGAATATGACTAGCACATTTAAGTCTAACCCACTTCCTATGCATGGGGATTTTGTGAACAAACAACTTATTGGAGCAAGAATCATCTAGCATAGGAAGGAAAAACAAGCATAGCTTCAAGATTTTCAACACATAGAGAGGAAACATGATATTATTGCAATATGTAGAAGCATATGATCCTCTCTCATAGTAATTTTCAGTAGCATCATGAATGAATTCAACAATATAACCATCACATCAAGCATTCTTTTCATGATCTACAAGCATATAATTTTTATTACTCTCCACATAAGCAAATCTATTCTTATCAATAGTAGTGGGAGCAAACTCAACAAAATAACTATCATGTGAAGCATAATCCAATTGAAAATTAAAATCATGATGACAAGTTTCACGGTTATCTTTATTATTTATAGCATACGTGTCATCACAATAATCATCATAAATAGGAGACATGCTTTCATCATAATAAATTTGCTCAACAAAACTTGGGGGACAAAAAATATCATCTTCATCAAACATAGCATCCCCAAGCTTGTGGCTTTGCATATCATTACAATCATGGGTATTCAAAGAATTCATACTAACAACATTGCAATCATGCTCATCATTCAAATATTTAGTGCCAAACATTTTAATGCATTCTTCCTCTAGCAATTGAGCACAATTATCAGAATCCTTATTTTCACGGAAGACATTAAAAAGATGAAGCATATGAGGCACCCTTAATTCCTTTTTTGTAGTTTTCTTTTATAAACTAAACTAGTGATAGAACAAGAAACTAAAAGATTCGATTACAAGATCTAAAGATATACCTTCAAGCACTCACCTCCCCAGCAACGGCGCCAGAAAAGAGCTTGATGTCTACTACGCAACCTTCTCCTTGTAGACGTTGTTGGGCCTCCAAGTGCAGAGGTTTGTAAGACAATAGCAAATTTCCCTCAAGTGGATGACCAAAGGTTTATCAATTCGTGGGAGGTGTAGGATGAAGATGGTCTGTCTCAAACAACCCTGCAACCAAATAACAAAGAGTCTCTTGTGTCCCCAACACACCCAATACAATTATAAATTGTATAGGTGCACTAGTTCGGCGAAGAGATGGTGATACAAGTGCAATATGGATGATAGATATGAGTATTTGTAATCTGAAAATATAAAAACAGCAAGGTAACTAATGATAAAAGTGAGTGTAAACGGTATTGCAATGCTTTGAAACAAGGCCTAGGGTTCATACTTTCACTAGTGCAAGTTCTCTCAACAATAATAACATAATTGGATCATATAACTATCCCTCAACATGCAACAAAGAGTCACTCCAAAGTCACTAATAGTGGAGAACAAACGAAGAGATTATTGTAGGGTACGAAACCACCTCAAATTTATTCTTTCGGATCGATCTATTCAAGAGTTCGTACTAGAATAACACCTTAAGACACATATCAACAAAAACCCTAATGTCACCTAGATACTCCAATGTCACCTCAAGTATCCGTGGGTATGATTATACGATATGCATCACACAATCTCAGATTCATCTATTCAAACCAACACAAAGTACTTCAAAGAGTGCCCCAAAGTTTCTACCGGAGAGTCAAGACGAAAATGTGTGCCAACCCCTATGCATAAGTTCATGAGGTCACGGAACCCGCAAGTTGATCACCAAAACATACATCAAGTGAATCACGTGAATATCCCATTGTCACCACAGATAAGCACATGCAAGACATACATCAAGTGTTCTCAAATCCTTAAAGACTCAATCCGGTAAGATAACTTCAAAGGGAAAACTCAATCCATAACAAGAGAGTAGAGGGGGAGAAACATCATAAGATCCAACTACAACGGCAAAGCTCGCGATACATCAAGATCGTGCCAAATCAAGAACACGAGAGAGAGAGAGAGATCAAACACATAGCTACTAGTACATAAACTCAGCCCCGAGGGTGAACTACTCCCTCCTCGTCATGGAGAGCGCCGGGATGATGAAGATGGCCGCCGGAGAGGATTCCCCCTCCGGCAGGGTGCCGGAACGGGTCTAGATTGGTTTTCGGTGGCTACAGAGGCTTGCGGCGGCGGAACTCCCGATCTATTGTGCTCCCCGATGTTTTTAGGGTATATGGATATATATAGGTGAAAGAAGTCGGTCAGGGGAGCCACGAGGGGCCCACGAGGGTGGGAGGCGCGCCCAGGGGGTAGGGCGTTCCCTGCCTCGTGGCTTCCTCGAAGCTTCCCTGACGTCTACTCCAAGTCTCCTGGATTGCTTCCGTTCCAAAAATAACTCTCCCGAAGGTTTCATTCCGTTTGGACTCCGTTTGATATTCCTTTTCTTCGAAACACTGAAATAGGCAAGAAAACAACAATTTGGGCTGGGCCTCCGGTTAATAGGTTAGCCCCAAAAATAATATAAAAGTGTTTAATAAAGCCCATAAACATCCAAAACGGATAATATAATAGCATGAATACTTCATAAACTATAGATACGTTGGAGACGTATCAGTACTGCCAGGGAAAAGCCCCGCCCTCAACTTTTAGCTACTCACACTACAAAAAAATACACTTCCGTGATGATACGTGTTTTTCACAGTAGGTCACGTTTTCTGTCATGCATGTACATCCATGACAAATTTATGACAGAATCAAGATAGTCATACCTGTGCTGTCGTAGAAGTGTTCCATGACATTACCAAAATTATCATCACGGAAGTGTCCACTTCCATGACGATAAATCGCGCGCCACAGAAGTGCTTTTGTCAAGGGTGACTAACACGTGGCATCCACCGTAACCGAACACCGTTAAGCTATCGGGCCCGGTTTTGGATCCGATAACCCATTAACAGCTCGGACCAATGGGAAATTTCCACGTGTAAAATTCTGATTGGCCGGAGGGAATACCTGTCAGCTCGTCAGTGGGCCAGATGTCGCCCGTCCATTGGAGAAAACATGCCTATAATACGTCGACACGTGGCTGGGCCCAGTAGAGGCCCATAAAGGTTAAAAAGGCCGGCCCAGTCAAAGGCCCGTACTACTTACTCAGGTACTAGTGGGCCAGCCCAATAACGACCTGCTTAATAAAGGCCTATTTATGGCCCGAAGCCAGATCTGGCCCGTTAATTATTCGCCGAATATTTGGGCCCATTTACGGCCGAAGCCATATCTGGCCCATTAATTGTTCACCGAATATTCGGGCCCAATTACAGCCCAGTTGTCACAGCCCTAGAATTTGATTGCAATTAGTTGCACAAGCATCCATGCATCATGTCTAAATTTCTTTGAAAGTTGAAATGGGGATTGTTGAAACCTTAGCACCAAATGAATTCAACTAGGTTCAATAAAAATATATTCAATGAACCCAAATGCCCTTTATAAAAGTTCATGATTTTTGTTAAAGGTGAAAACCTCTTCCAAAAATGATGCACATATTTCTAGGCCATTCTGGATTTTTGAATTAAACCTTATTGTATTTGACTTTGGGCATTTAAATACTATAAATAATTTAAATGTTAAATAATGCTAGAACTATTTTTGGGCCACTGAAATAATTCAACAAGTGTCCACGAATATTTTCAGGATTTTTGGAAATGCCTTGGTATTTTTCCTAAGCTCAAAACAGAGGCAAATAATTAGAAAAGAAAAACAAATTTGAAAACAGAAGAGCGGGAGAGCTTACCTGGCCTCACATGTGCAGCCACCAGAGAGGCTCGCCCACCATTGTACAGGCCCAGCCCACAGGGGCATGACCGTCTTCTACCTCTGCCACTAGGCAGAGGCGAACCAGAGCACGACGCCGGCTGCACCAGCTCCTGCTTCGCGCTGGCGAGCTCTCCTTTCCCCCCTCACGCCCTTGAGTCGCGACGCAGCACCCTGGCCCACTCCCTCACTCTCCCCGTGCTCTTCTCCTCCTCTCTCTCTCGCTCTGCACCTCGTGCCCGAGCGCCACCATCGCCACCGTCGCCGTTCATCGTGATCACCGACCTCCCCACGGCCAGCCATCCCGCCCACGAGCTCCGCCTAGCTGCCGCGCACCTCTACGTCGAACCACACGACCCCGGACACCTTGAAGCCTCTTCATCGAGCTCTTCTTCTCTGCATGGCCGCCGGAGATCGCCATCGTCGCCCGTCACCTCCAAGCCTCCCCTGAGGCCACCGAGCCGCTCGTCTGACCCGCCGCGAGCTCCTCCTTCGTCCCCCTCTCTCCCCTTGCTCGATTGCGCCGCGTAGTCGTCGTTCCCATCGAGCCCGAGAGACCTCCGCCTCCGTCCATGGCGCCGCCGTGGTCTGAGCAACTGCAACCAGCATCCGCGCTCGTCACCATGCTCAGCAGCTCCGCAGGAAGCCAACGCCACCACCAGTTGCTTTCCCAGCGCACTGCAGCCGTGTCCCCGCACCCGGCCGAACTTCGGTCGCCGCTCTGCCCGTCGCCGCCGCCGCTACACTGCACCCCGGCACCTCCTGCTGCCTCCTTTAGATGCGCCGCACCGCTAGCTCGCCGTAGCCGCAAACCACGCGTGAAGCTGTGCTTGTTAGCGCCGTCCCGAGCAACTCCGGCGAGTCCCCGCCGTTGCTGTGGACGCCGGCGTCAACTACTGATGTGGCGTCGGTTTAATTAGCGCTAATGACCCTACTAAACACCCCTAGAGCCACTGCCATGTGGGCCCTTGTGCCCGTTTAGGTTAGCCTAATGTCCTATTTAGATTAGTACTAATCTGGGTGGACCCCACATGTCGGCTTTGACTTGGTCAAGTCGGTGTTGACCGGTCCCACCTGTCATCCACCCAAACCAGCCTGAGACACTGACGTGTGGACCCCACTGGTCAAGTTTGACCTGGAGCGTGCCCCGTTGACCTGCTGATGTCATGATGATGTTAGGCTGACGCAATAATTATTTTCTGGAATTTTAAATAAATCGGAAATGATTTATTATTTCATAAAATGTCCAAAACTTCTAAAATTCATAGAAAATAAAACATAACTCCAAATGAAATAATTTATATATGAAAAATTATCAGAAAAATTCAATCTTTCCATTTGTACTAGTTTCATGCATGTTAGAGCTATTTAACCTTGATATTTAGATGAAACAAGTTAATGTACTAATATGACCTCTTATTTTGGGTTTGCATTTGAATCTTTGATTCAAATGAGCTCAAACCAACCTGTGCCAAGTTGCATTAGCCAAAACACACTCATTTTGCCATGTCATTGCATGCATCGTATTGCCAACCTGTGCTAAGTTGCATTAGCCAAAACACACTCATTTTGCCATGTCATTGCATGCATCATATTGTTGCATATTGCCGTGTGATGACTGTGCTTCGATGTGTTCTTCGTAGTAGGTTCTGCCTCCGAGGATATTCACGAGTATCCAACTGAAGGGCAGTATCCTTCTACCACTCCGTCAAGCAAGCAAAACCTCCTTGTTCATTCCGATACAATCCCACTCTCTCGCTCCTGCTCTCTTTTTTACTGCATTAGGACAACAACGATTCAACGGTTACATGATGCGGTAGTTGAACCCCTTTCCTCTGCATGACCTGTCATTGCCACAGTAAATAGATGAAACCCACTAGCATGAGTAGGAGTTGTTCGAGCCCTGATGTGCCTACTCATTCATGCTTGTTTGTCATGCCTCCTACTGCTTAGAGTTGAGTCAGGTCTGATTCATCGGGGATGAATTGGAATGGTGGTGAACATGTCCTACTGTGTGTGAGCTAAGTGTGTGAACACGATTTGGTAAAGGTAACGGTGAGAGGCCATGTAGGAGTACATGGTGGGTTGTCTCATTGAAACAGTCCTTAGGAACTGAGTTCTGTGTTTGTGATCCATGAACAGTTACTACCACACATTGGGTTCCCGTAACTCGGCCCCTCTCGGCTTATTAACAACTCGATCTCTGTCCAGGAGTTGCAACTAGTTTCTGGTGTTTGTAGGTAGTGTTAGTAGTCTACCAAGTGGCACGCGATACAGGTGGGCTTGGGACAGACTAGGCACCGTGGCCGGGTATGCCAAGCGTCGCCCGTTTGGTGGGCTTGGAACCCTGTACACATCGTTTGGGGTCGTGAGCGACACCCCGGTCGGATATCCTTGCGGATGGAACCCGAATAGGCAATAAACCTGGACGAGAGACTTGTGTGGTTAGTCAGGTCGTGGCTGACTCCCTCGCCAGGCTTCCGCTTGAAGGTTGTCGAGATACACGACGTGTACATGGTGGTAAGTGGCGAGAGCGTGTGTGAAGAAGTACACCCCTGCAGGGTTAACATCATCTATTCCAATAGCCGTGTCCGCGGAAAAGGACTTCTGGGTTGCCTGTACAGTTCATAGACAAGTGAAAGTAGATACTCTAAAATGCACAAGATAAGCGTGAGTGCTATGGATGGCGTTCTCGTAGGAAGACGAGAGCGGATCCATAGTGGTGTATTTATATGGTGAATATGTGGACACGTGTGTGCCACCCCAAAAGAGTTACTTGCAGTCGTAGTCTAGGATAGCCACCGAGTCAAAGCTGGCTTGCTGCTACGTCTTGAGCTTGCGTTGGTTTTCCCCGAAGAGGAGAGGATGATGCAGCACAGTACCGTAAGTATTTCCGTCAGTTTTTGAGAACCAAGGTATCAATCCAGTAGGAGGCCACGCACAAGTCCCTCATACCTGCACAAAACGATAGCTACTCGCAACCAATGCGATTAGGGGTTGTCAATCCCTTCACGGTCACTTACGAGAGTGAGATCTGATAGAGATATTTTTGGTATTTTTGGTATAAAGAAGCAAAGTGAAAAGTAAAAGGCAAACTAAAACAAAGCAAGTATAAAAGTGATGGAGATTGATATGATGAGAATAGACCCGGGGGCCATAGGTTTCACTAGTGGCTTCTCTCAAGAGCATAAGTATTCTACGGTGGGTGAACAAATTACTGTTGAGCAATTGACAGAATTGAGCATAGTTATGAGTATATCTAGGTATGATCATGTATATAGGCATCACGTCCGAGACAAGTAGACCGAAACGATTCTGCATCTACTACTATTACTCCACTCATCGGCCGCTATCCAGCATGCATCTAGAGTATTAAGTTAAAATAGAGTAACACCTTAAGCAAGATGACATGCTGTAGAGGAATAAATTCATGCAATATGATAAATACCCCATCTTGTTATCCTCGATGGCAACAATACAATACGTGCCTTGCAACCCTTTCTGTCACTAGGTAAGGACACCGCAAGATTGAACCCAAAGCAATGCACTTCTCCCATTGCAAGAACTACCAATCTATTTGGCCAAACCAAACCGATAATTTGAAGAGACTTGCAAAGATAACTCAATCATACATAAAAGAATTGAGAGAAGATTCAAATATTATTCATAGATAAGCTGGATCATAAACCCACAATTCATCGATCTCAACAAACACACCGCAAAAAGAAGATTATGTCGAATAGATCTCCACGAGAGAGGGGGAGAACATTGTATTGAGATCCAAAAAGAGAGAAGAAGCCATCTAGCTACTAGCTATGGACCGGAAGGTCTGAAGTAAACTACTCACACTTCATCGGAGAGGCTATGGTGTTGATGTAGAAGCCCTCCGCGGTGGATGCCCCCTCCGTCGGAGCTCCTGAACAGGCCCCAAGATGGGATCTCATGGATACAGGAAGTTGTGGCGGTGGAATTAGGTTTTTGGCTCCTGTCCTGTTCATTTGAGGGTACGTAGGTATATATAGGAGGAAGGAGTACGTCGGTGGAGCTTCGAGGGGCCCACGAGGCAAGGGCGCGCCCCCCACCCTCGTGACCGCCTCTCTGGTTCTTTGGCATAGGGTCCAAGTCTCCTGGATCATGTTAGGTGAGAAAATCACGTTTCCGAAGGCTTGATTCCGTTTGGACTCTGTTTGATATTCTGTTTCTTCGAAATACTGAAAAGGGCAAAAAACAGCAATTCAGGGCTGGGCCTCCGGTTAATAGGTTAGTCCCAAAAGTAATATAAAAGTGGAAAATAAAGCCCATTATAGTCCAAAACAATAGATAAAGTAGCATGGAGCAATCAAAAGTTATAGATACGTTGGAGACGTATCAGGCATCCCCAAGCTTAATTCCTGCTCGTCCTCAAGTAGGTAAATGATAAAAAGAGAATTTTTGATGCGGAGTGATACTTTGGTATAATTTCAATGTAAATTTTCTTAATCATGGTATGAATATTCAGATCCGAAAGATTCAAGACAAAAGTTCATATTGATATAAAAATAATAATACTTCAAGCATACTAACTAAGCAATTATGTCTTCTCAAAATAACATGGCCAAAGAAAGTTATCCCTACAAAATCATATAGTCTGGCTATGCTCCATCTTCCCCACACAAAGTATTTAAATCATGCACAACCCCGATGACAAGCCAAGCAATTGTTTCATACTTTAACATTTTCAAAGCTTTTTCAATCTTCACGCAATACATCAGCGTGAGCCATGGATATAGCACTATATGTGGAATAGAACGGTGGTTGTGGAGAAGACAAAAAGAGGGAAGATAGTATCACATCAACTAGGCGTATCAACGGGCTATGGAGATGCCCATCAATAGATATCAATGTGAGTGAGTAGGGATTGCCATGCAACGAATGCACTAGAGCTATAAGTATATGAAAGCTCAACAAAAGAAACTAAGTGGGTGTGCATCCAACTTGCTTGCTCACGAAGACCTAGGGCATTTGAGGAAGCCCATCATTGGAATATACAAGCCAAGTTCTATAATGAAAAATTCCCACTAGTATATGAAAGTTACAAAATGAGAGACTCTCTATCATGAAGATCATGGTGCTACTTTGAAGCACAAGTGTGGTAAAAGGATAGTAACATTGTCCCTTCTCTCTTTTTCTCTCATCATTTTTTTTATTTGGTCCTTTTCTCCTTTTTTTATGACCTCTTTTTTTTCGTCCGGAGTCTCATCCCGACTTGTGGGGGAATCATAGTCTCCATCATCCTTTCCTCACTTGGGACAATGCTCTAATAATGATAATCATCACACTTTTATTTTTCTTACAACTCAACAATTACAACTCGATACTTAGAACAAAATATGACTCTATATGAATGCCTCCGGTGGTGTGTCGGGATATGCAATGAAACATGAGTGACATGTATGAAAGAATTATGAATGGTGGTTTTGCCACAAATACGATGTCAACTACATGATCATGCTAGCAATATGACAATGATGGAGCGTGTCATAATAAACGGAACGGTGGAAAGTTGCATGGCAATATATCTCGGAATGGCTATGGAAATGCCATGATAGGTAGGTATGGTGGCTGTTTTGAGGAAGGTATATGGTGGGTGTATGATACTGGCGAAAGGTGTGCGGTATTAGAGAGGCTAGCAATGGTGGCAGGATGGGAATAAGTGCGTATAATCCATGGACTCAACATTAGTCATAAAGAACTCATATACTTATTGCAAAAATCTATAAGTTATCAAAGCAAAGTATTACACGCATGCTCCTAGGGGGATAGATTGGTAGGAAAAGACCATCGCTCGTCCCCGACCGCCACTCATAAGGAAGACAATCAATAAATAAATCATGCTCCGAGTTCATCACATAACGGTTCACCATAAGTGCATGCTACGGGAATCACAAACTTCAACACAAATATTCTTTGAATTCACAACTACTCACCTAGCATGACTCTAATATCATCATCTTAATATCTCAAAACAATTATCAAGCATCAAACTTATCTTAGTATTCAACGCACTCAAAAGAAAGTTTCACATATCTTGAATACTAATTATATTAACATTAAGAAAATTACCATGCTATTAACGACTCTCAAAATAATCTAAGTGAAGCATGGGAGATCAAGTTTCTTTAAAACAAAGCTACCACCATGCTCTAACATATCTAAGTGAAGCACTAGAGCAAAAATTATCACGCTCAAAAGATATAAGTGAAGCACTATGAGCAAAACTATCAAGCTCAAAAGATATAAGTGAAGCACATAGAGTATTCTGTCAAATTCCAATTCATGTATGGCTCTATCAAAAGGTGTGTACAGCAAGGATGATTGTGGTAAACTAACAAGAAAAGACGCAAATAATACAAGACGCTCCAAGCAAAACACATATCATGTGGTGAATAAAAATATAGCTCCAAGTAAATTACCAATGGAAGTGGACGAAAGAGGGGATGCCTTCCGGGGCATCCCCAAGCTTTGACTTTTTGGTGTCATTGGATTATCTTGGGGGTGCCATGGGCGTCCCCAAGCTTAGGCTCTTGCCACTCCTTGTTCCATAACCCATCAAAAGAATTCACCCAAAACTTGAAAACTTCACAACATAAAACTCAATAGAAATCTCGTGAGCTCCGTTAGAGAAAGAAAAATAAAGACTACTTTAATATACTGTAATGAACTCATTCTTTATTTATATTGGTGTTAAACCTACTGTATTCCAACTTCTCTATGGATCATAAACTATTTTACTAGCCATAGATTCTTCAAAATAAGCAAACAACACACGCAAAACAGAATCCGTCAAAAACAGAACAGTCTGTAGTAATCTGTAACTAACGCAAACTTCTGGAACTCAAAAAATTCTACCAAAATTATACGACCTGGACAATTTGTTTATTGATCAGAAGCAATTGTATTCAGTATTTTATCACATTCTGGTGACTTTTAACAATTCGGGCACTGAGCGCAAAGTTTCTGGAAATTACAGCAAGATCAAATAACTATCACCCAAGAAGATCCAATAGGTTTAACTTGGCACAAACACAAATTAAAAGATAAAACCACATATAAACAGATGCTAGATGGATTATTTATTCCTAAACAGAAGCAAAAACAAAAAACTAAAAATAAAACTGGGTTGCCTCCCAACAAGCGCTATCGTTTAACGCCCCTAGCTAGGCATAAAAGCAAGGATAGATCTAGGTATTGCCAACTTTGGTAGGCAATCCATAAGTGGCTCTCATGATAGATTCATATGGTAATTTTATTTTCTTTCTAGGAAAGTGTTCCATGCCTTTCTTTAATGGAAATTGGAATCTAATATTCCCTTCCTTCATATAAATAATTGCACCAATCGTTCTAAGGAAAGGTCTACCAAGAATAATAGGACATGAAGGATTGCAATCTATATCAAGAATGATAAAATCTACGGGCACATAATTCCTATTTGCAAAAATAAGAACATCATTAATTCTTCCCATAGGCTTTTTAATAGTGGAGTCCGCAAGATGCAAGATTAGAGAGCAATCATCAAAGTCACGGAAATCTAGCAAATCACACAAAGTTTTGGGAATAGTAGAGACACTAGCACCCAAATCACACAAAGCATTAAACTCATGATCTTTGATTTTAATTTTGATAGTAGGTTCCCACTCATCATAGAGTTTCCTAGGGATAGAAACGTTCAACTCAAGTTTTTCTTCATAAGATTGCATCAAGGCATCAACAATGTGTTCGGTAAAGGCCTTATTTTGACTATAGGCATGAGGAGAATTTAGCACGGTTTGCAACAAGGAAATACAATCAATTAAAGAGCAATTTTCATAATTAAATTCCTTGAGATCCAATATAGTGGGTTTAGCAATATCTAGATTTTTATTTCTTTCAATCCCACTTTTATCAATTTCATCATCAAGATCTAAAAACTCCGAATTCTTAGAACGCCTTCTAGGTAAAGGAAGATAATATTCAGTTTAATCAAGATTCATATTGCAAAACAAAGATTTAATAGGAGACGCATCAATAAATTTTAGATCTTCATCTTGATTTTCATAGGGATTAGAAGAACACGCTTTAATAAAGGCATCTTTGGAAGCACGCATCCTAGCGGTTCTTTCTTTGCACTCATCAATGGAAATTCTCATAGCTTTGAGAGACTCATTGATATCATGCTTAGGAGGAATAGATCTAAGCTTTAAAGAATCAACCTCAAGAGAAATTCTATCAACGTTCCTAGCCAAATCATCAACTTTAAGCAATTTCTCTTCAAGCAAAGCATTAAAATTCTTTTGTGAATTCATAAAATCTTTAACACTACTCTCAAATTCAGAGGGCATCTTATTAAAATTTCCATAAGAGTTGTTGTAGGAATTTCCATAATTATTAGAAGGATCACTAGGATAAGGCCTAGGATTAAAATTCCCTCTATACGCGTTGTTACCAAAATTATTCCTACCAACAAAATTCACATCCATAGATTCATTATTATTCTCAATCAAGGTAAACAAAGGCATATCATTAGGATCAGAAGAAACACTCTTAGTAGCAAATAATTTCATAAGTTCATCCATCTTTCCACTCAAAACATTGATTTCTTCTATCGCATGCACTTTTTTATTAGTAGATCTTTCAGTATGACATTGAGAACAATTAACCATAATATTATCTAGGAGTTTAGTAGCATCTCCTAAAGTGATTTCCATAAAAGTGCCTCCCGCGGTCGAATCTAAAAGATTTCTAGAAGCAAAATTCAATCCAGCATAATTTTTTTGTATAATCATCCACAAGTTCAAACCATGAGTAGGACAATTACGTATCATTAATTTCGTTCTCTCCCATGCTTGTGCAACATGTTCATGATCAAGTTGCTTAAAATTCATAATATCGTTCCTAAGAGGGATAATCTTAGCGGGAGGAAAATACTTAGAGATAAAAGCATCTTTGCACTTGTTCCAAGAATCAATACTATTTTTAGGCAAAGATGAAAACCACGCTTTAGCACGATCTCTAAGCGAAAAAGGAAATAGCTTCAATTTAACGACATCATTATCGACATCTTTTTTCTTTTGCATATCACATAAATCAACGAAGCTATTCAGATGAGTAGCGGCATCTTCACTAGGAAGGCCGGCGAATTGATCTTTCATAACAAGATTCAACAAAGCAGTATTGATTTCACAAGATTCAGTATTGGAAAGAGGAGCAATCAGAGTGCTAAGGAAATCTTTATTATTGGTATTGGTGAAGTCACACAATTTGGTAGCGTCTTGAGCCATCGCGACAAACAATCAATCCAACACACGAGCAAACAAACGGACGAGGAAAAGGCAACGGGAAAGAGAGGAGGAGATTGGGAAAGAGAGGGCGAATAAAACGGCAAGGGTGAAGTGGGGGAGAGGAAAACGAGAGGCAAATGACAAATAATGTAATGCGAGAGATAGGGATTGTGATGGGTACTTGGTATTTTGACTTTTGCGTAGACTCCCCGGCAACGGCGCCAGAAATCCTTCTTGCTACGTCTTGAGCTTGCATTGGTTTTTCCCCGAAGAGGAGAGGATGATGCAGCATAGTAGCGTAAGTATTTCCCTCAGTTTTTGAGAACCAAGGTATCAATCCAGTAGGAGGCCACGCACAAGTCCCTCGTACCTGCACAAAACGATAGCTACTCGCAACCAACGCGATTAGGGGTTGTCAATCCCTTCGCGGTCACTTATGAGAGTGAGATCTGATAGAGATAATATTTTTATTTTTGGTATAAAGATGCAAAGTGAAAAGTAAAAGGCAAAGTAAAACAAAGCAATTATAAAAGTGATGGAGATTGATATGATGAGAATAGACCTGGGGGCCATAGGTTTCACTAGTGGCTTCTCTCAAGAGCATAAGTATTCTATGGTGGGTGAACAAATTACTGTTGAGCAATTGATAGAATTGAGCATAGTTATGAGTATATCTAGGTATGATCATGTATATAGGCATCACGTCCGAGACAAGTAGACCGAAACGATTCTGCATCTACTACTATTACTCCACTCATCGACCGCTATCCAGTATGCATCTAGAGTATTAAGTTAAAATAGAGTAACGCCTTAAGCAAGATGACATGATGTAGAGGAATAAATTCATGCAATATGATAAATACCCCATCTTGTTATCCTCGATGGCAACAATACAATACGTGCCTTGCAACCCTTTATGTCACTGGGTAAGGACACTGCAAGATTGAACCCAAAGCAATGCACTTCTCCCATTGCAAGAACTACCAATCTAGTTGGCCAAACCAAACGGATAATTCGAAGAGACTTGCAAAGATAACTCAATCATACATAAAAGAATTCAGAGAAGATTCAAATATTATTCATAGATAAGCTGGATCATAAACCCACAATTCATCGGTCTCAACAAACACACCGCAAAAAGAAGATCACATCGAATAGATCTCCATGAGAGAGGGGGAGAACATTTTATTGAGATCCAAAAAGAGAGAAGAAGCCATCTAGCTACTAGCTATGGACCCGAAGGTCTGAAGTAAACTACTCACACTTCATCGGAGAGGCTATGGTGTTGATGTAGAAGCTCTCCGTGGTGGATGCCCCCTCTGGCGGAGCTCCGGAACAGGCCCCAAGATGGGATCTCGTGGATACAAGAAGTTGCGGCGGTGGAATTAGGTTTTTGGCTCATGTTCTGATCGTTTGGGGGTACGTAGGTATATATAGGAGGAAGGAGTACGTCGTTGGAGCTTCGATGGGCCCATGAGGCAGGGGGCACGCCCTAGGGGGGGCGCCCCCCACCCTCGTGACCGCCTCTCTGGTTCCTTGGTGTAGGGTCCAAGTCTCCTGGATCACGTTCGATGAGAAAATCACGTTTCTGAAGGTTTCATTCCGTTTGGACTCCGTTTGATATTCTATTTCTTCGAAATACTGAAAAAGGCAAAAACAGCAATTCTGGGTTGGGCCTCCGGTTAATAGGTTAGTCCCAAAAGTAATATAAAAGTGGAAAATAAAGCCCATTATAGTCCAATACAATAGATAAAGTAGCATGGATCAATCAAAAATTATAGATACGTTGGAGACGTATCACTTGCTGCAGTTAGACTCCACCACCCCTTTGTTGATACTGATGCATATGTAGCTAGTTCTAATGTAAGTCTTACTGGGTACATTTGTACTCACGTTTGCTCAATTTATGTTTTTGCAGAGAGACTTCAGTCTCGCTAGTAGTTCTGTGTGGACTTCGACGTTTAGCTTGATACCTTAGCTACGATCTTGTGCCCTTGGTAGGATCTGGTGGATAGTCAGGCTTCTCAGCCCTTTTCATTTGTAGACGTCTGTACTCAGACATGTTAAGCTTTCGCATGTGGTTTGACTTGTATTCTCTGAATGTTGGGTCATGAGACCCATGTTTGTAATATCTCGCTCCTTGGAGCCTATTGAATAAATACTTTGAGTCGTAGAGTTTTGTTGTGATGCCATGTTGTATTTACACATATCGAGCATATTGTGTGTATGATTGAAATGCTTGGTATGTGTGGGATCCGACAACCTAGTTGTCTATCCTTGGTAGCCTATCTTATGGGAAAATGTAGTCTAGTGCTTCCACTGAGCCATGGTAGTGCTACAGCCCGGTTTACCGGAGTCCTGCTAGCCCAGTTACTACTGCTCTGGAACACTTAGACTGGCCGGCATGTGTCCTTCTTCGATCCTGTATGTCCTTCGGGACATGTCACCTGATGTCTTTCGAGTCTGTTAGCCTGCTACAGCCGGAATCCCGAGTCCTGCTAGCCCAGTTGCTACAGCCCGAATTCACTCGCCGATGATCGACACGTTCGTTCTTTGGGTCATGTATGCATGTCCTCGTAAGTTAGTGCCACTTTGGGTTTACGACTAGTCATGTCGGCCCGGGTTCTCTGTCATATGGATGCTAGCGACACTATAATATACGTGAGCCGAAAGGCGCAACGGTCCCGGGCAAGGTAAGGTGGCACCCGTGGGAATACCATGCGTGAGGCCGCAAAGCGATATGATGTGTTACATGCTAGATCTATGTGGCTTAGGATCGGGGTCCTGACAGCTTTGGTATCAGAGCTTGACTGCCTGTAGGATTACCAAGCCAAACTGGTCGAAGTTGAGTCTAGAAATGCTTTGGTTATATAAGGGAATTGATTATGGAAGGGAACGTAAGGCTCTTTTTACTCATTTACCTTATGCCCTTCTGATCTGAGTCAACCTCTTCTTTTCTACGGGGATTAAGAACTAGGCTTCCTCTTCTTTTTATCGGGATCACGTGTTACTAATCCATGGACTTATAGGATTGCTGGATTCAAGTCTTAGTTCAATTTCTACTACTTCCGTATGTTCACAGCTGGTCTCAGAACCTTGATATTGTGATGATGAGTGGTCATGCCACTATTTTGCAAGGTGTCTCAAATCTTTTTGAGCATTTACAGCCGTTATGTTGTCCGAGTCATCCCAGGTTTCTACATAGTCTGATGCACTTGCAAATCTTCCTTCCTGTTCCCGATGTTCCTTTGGGCCAGTTTAACCACACTAATTGGTGAGTTGAGGTACTCTGTTGCCTCAACATATATGTTGGAGCTATTATTATGACCCTAGGTGTCTTAGAGGATCACCTAGTAATCTAGCCATGTTTTGTGTTCCCAGTGTGATGATTCTGGCCATTATTTTTAAAAGCATCCCGTGATGCCATTTAGTAGTAGGTATTCTATTCCTGGGTTCTTGAACCCGAGATTCACTCTACTTACTTCGTGTATATAGTGTCTGCTCGTTCCTTTAGGATATTAGTAACCTTTGTGATAGTCCTCGAGGTCCGTGGTATTTCTTTCTTCCAAAAACCATGAACTGCTTATGGCAGAAGTTCTTTTGAACCAAAAGATCACAACCAGAGTGGTCTTGATGAGTTCTCCATTCTACATTGTGAATCTGCCAGTTCTACCTTTCTGCATGGTTTATCCGGAAGAAATGTTGAGCTTTGCTCGCCATACTAATCTATGCATCCACAACTCAGAAAGATATATGCCCCTTTGAGTTGTCCCTCTTTAGTTGTTATCTAACCTTCGTCTGTCAATTGTTTGTCAAGAGTAGTTGTGCATTCGTGTTCATCGATGCCTTTCACTCTTGTGGTCCGTCAAGCCATTCTATTCCGGAATGACTAGGAGAAACAAACTCCAGTACCTCATCCATTTCTAGGATTGGGTCAAAGTAGTTGTATACCGTAGATCAAATGTCACTCCAGCTTTTGTTCTGCTCCACCCTGGAGTATTACCCCCTTTATGTCAGGATTCTCAAGAGAATTGCACCACCTCTTATGAATTCTTGATGAAGTGATACTTCTCTCCATCATCGTGCATTCCTTGGTCTCCGTGTTATTGTAACCAGAATACTGACAAGTGAATCGTGATGTGTGAAATCAATACTCCTAGCAACCATGTTGCTTGGTAGTTAATGGACACTACTCTCATTCTTAGCGTGCTGGTTATTGAATCATCATCCTAAGATTGATCGTGCTACCTAGTCCTTATTTCTGGTGCACACTTCGATCGACGAGTTGGGAATTTGTCAAATCCCTTGCTCTCTTGATTATATCGTCTTGCCCAGAAAAGCAAGATTGTTCTCGAGCTTAGTAACTTACCGGTGGTTCATGATTTTCCGGTTATGTTCTCAGAAGTATTACCAGGTTGTCACCTGACCGCTATGTTGAGTTCGTGATCAAGTTGGTTTCTTGTAAAACACTCCTTCCCCAAGAATCCGTGTTGGATACCCCCTAAGCTAGTTGGTTAAGCTAAACAACAACTTGGAGAGTTGGAAGATAAAAGCTTACCTAATTTAGTCGTTTCAAAGGGATATCCTTGTGTTGTGTGTTAGTTGAAGAAATATGATATCTTCATCGATTGGTCCCTGTGATCAGTTGTTGGACCTATTGTCTTATCAAAACTTGATTTGAGCATGGGCTATCACCAAATCAAATCAGAACCAACGATGTTCGTAATGTTGTCTTACTCGCAGTTGTCGAGCGTACACCATTATATCTTTTGGGTCTGACCAATGCTATTACTTTGTTCACATAGTTATGGAATTCCATCTATATGGAAATCTTGATAAATTGTTGTTGAGATCATTGACAACATTTTCATCATCTCCATGATTCATGTCGAACATCCAGCTAGTGTTGGAAACTTCTAAAAAGCATTATCTTCATGTCCCGCTCATGAAGCATATGTTGGATGAAAGAAGTGACTTTCTCTGATTGACGTGCATTTGGTGCAAGTTGTTGCCGTGAGTTCGAGAAAGATTGTTTTTGTTTCCTCTGGTACCATCCCAAGTCAGTCATGCATGTGCGAAGTATGCTATGGTTTGACAGGCTCGCTACCTCCATTCCATATGTATCTCCTAGTACACAAAGCCACTGATTGATTTGTTCAAGGATAAGAAGTTCAAATGCTATTCCCGAAGGGCCCAGACGGACATGCACAAGACTTCGTTATCTTCAATGATGGTTCCCCACCTGAACTCGGTAGTGTTTTATTGTAAGACTACTATGTGGTCATGCTTGTCTGGGACAACGTGTTCACATGTGTGTAGCAGAACCCGCTCATGCTTTGGAGCTTGCTACCGTAGTTCATTTCCCGAGAATCTTGCAACGTCATCTCGTCGGTTTGTGTTGCTAATTTTCTTTTCCAGACATGCTGTCTGAAATATTCTGTTCCCAACCAGATCTGAATCTCAGGCAGATATGATGGTTGCAACTTTTCCAAGATCTATGATGTAGGTCCCAACAAGGTTGATGATCTGGCCGACACACCTAGACGGAAGATCTATTATTGTAGTATCTTGATTAAGCAATTTGATCATTCTCTCCGTGAGGATTTCATGCGACTTATTCTAGAAGTTGTTCCTTATGGATCCTTTGTCTTCCCGAAGTCCGACCTATACTTGATGGCCACATTAATGCTTTATGTATGACTGTGGTATGTAGAACATCAAGGAGAACATTAGAAGCGGAGTGCTAAATGTCTCTCGGTCGATCATCCCGATTTTGTTCCCTTGGCCCAGTCATGGTGAAATCTAAGAAAGTGTTATCTTCCTTTGCATCTGCATCCTCCATCATTATTCATCATGGTAGTATGATGTGTTGCCAGGATCCTCGGCACGGATGTTGGTAAAACCTTGGTGAATACGGAAATGCTCAAATTCTTGAGAGCACGCTCAGACACTAGGTTATATCCTCGGTATCAATTGGAATGTGCCTTCCTTTGTACCGAGTTGTTCTATAACCGTAGTTTCCTTTCCAAGCTGAGTATGACATTCTTTCGAATTCCTTCAAACAATCAATTTTGAATTGCCTCAGGCTGGTATGAAGAGTTTCAATGATCTATGGATCAAAGTAATTCTTTTGCCACTGAAGGGAAAAAAATTCTACGAGTCACCTCCTGTAACACCCCGGAAGTAACTTTCCATATTTGTAACTCCAACTCTTGCCATTTTCGGCATTGTGATATGATATTCCCTCCGTGGTTGGGTTTTTTCTTCATTTTGCATTTTGTCCATGTCATGCATTTTCATCATGTCATCATGTGCATCGCATTTGCATACGTGTTCGTCTCATGATTCCGAGCATTTTTCCCGTTGTCCGTTTTGCAATCCGGCACTCCTATCTTCCCCGGCGGCCCCTTTGACGTTTTTCCGTGTGCGGGTACTAAACCTTCTTGGAATGGACCGAGGTTTGTCTAGTGGCCTTGGTATACCACCGTTAGACCACCGGTCAAGTTTCGGGTCATTTGGAGCTCGTTTGGTACTCCAACGGTTAACCGCACTCTCGCAAAGGCCTCTTTTAAGTTGCAGCCCAACACCCCTTTAAAATAGTCCAATAACCCATCTAAGTCACTTCCATGCTCTCCGTCGTTCGATCACGATCGTGTGGTAAAACTACACCTCATTTGGACTCTCCTAGCTCCTCTATGCCTATTTAAACACCTCCCCGTCCAAATCCGGGTCTTCTTCCCCGAAACCCTAAAACTCCTCCTCACCCGACGGACACGTCCGCCGCCGCCCACGACGAAACCGCCGCCAGCGTCGAACCAATCGGCGGCGCCACGTGGCCGCTGCCGCCTCCGCCGCCCATGGCCGCACAGGGCACATGGGCCCTCCTCGCTGCCTACACACACACAAGCCACATGCCTTGGCCAACCGCTCAGCCGCCGCCGCACCAGACAGCTCCGCCGCGCCCCGCCGGGCGCCATCGCCCCTCCCCCGCCGCCGTCCACCTCCCGCCGGCCGCCGCCTCCTGCCGGCATCACCACCGCCTGCCTGGCCCGGCCCCCGCCGCCCGCCGCCACCCACCCTCCCTCCGCCGGCGCCATCTCCCTCCGGCGAGAGCCGCCTGCCCGCCTCCTCTTCCACCGGAGGAGCAGCTCACCGCCGCCGCCATCCTCGATCCGATCGGATCCGGATCGGGACCTAGCTCCCGTTGACTTCTCCCCCCCCTCTAAATTTCTTCTAAGTTTTTCACCCTGTGATATTTTGTGGCAATTTCAACGTAGCATATCTTTGCATCTGTAGCTCCATTTAGCGCGTATAATATGTCAAAATGTTCGCCTCGAAGAGTAGATCATTTCATCTCATTGCATCATTTTCATTTGAGCTCATCTTGATGCCCGAAATGCTGTTAGAAGAGGGCTATGTGATGTTAGTTTCGTTTCTTAATGTAACATGCACTTTGTCATTTTTGCTATGATTGATGTGTGCATCCTATGGATTTGAGTCCTACATGTGTTTTGTAATATGCCATGCCATCTTTCCAGGGGTGTATGCCATGTATTTTTGTGATCTATGTGGTGACTAGCACAAGCATGCAAAGTAGGTGTCCTGATGTTGCTGTTTTCAGCCCTGTTTAGCTGATATTTTGATGCCATGTTAACTTGATGCTA
The DNA here is from genome assembly GCA_021605205.1 of Aegilops longissima. Taxonomy (NCBI): domain Eukaryota; kingdom Viridiplantae; phylum Streptophyta; class Magnoliopsida; order Poales; family Poaceae; genus Aegilops; species Aegilops longissima. The sequence goes on along the minus strand of CM038682.1, from coordinate 257,397,177 downwards.
CCGAGAGATCCATGCATATTTTGAGATACTTCAGTAAGGATGTTTTGTTAAACATGTCTTTCTCTATCGATCCATGGCTTTGTTTGCAATTATGGAGTGCCATAGCTTTAGTCAATCGAGCTGTACTTTTGCTATCAAATGTTTCCTGGCAGATTGTATACATGTTATTCAATTTTGCCAAGGTTGTTGTGGTTGATCCATTTATGCTATGATGTTGTTCTTGCCATGTATGTCTTCTATGCCATGTTTTCTTGATGTATGTATGCTTAGTTTATCTTATAAGGCTCTGTAGTGAGTGCATTTGAGCTTGTCAACATGCCTACTTGTTATCAGTTTTTGACATGCCATGTTGCTGAATCTGTTAACGAAACTTGCGATATTGACATGGGTGTTACTATATATTATGATCCTTTTTGGATTATGGTCAGTAAGGGACTTTTGTTCTATGCTTTGAGTAGATTCATGCCATGCCTTATTTTTCTATTATAAGTTCCTGTAGCATGTAGTTTTGCTGCTCTGAACATTGCTACCTGATGCTGGTTTTGCCATGTCCAGCCTGGTATTTTGTGCACTTTTGCCATGCTTGTTTGAACCTGTTATTATGTGAACTAGCCGTAGCTCAGTGCTCATCTTTTGTCAAGCATCTTGTGTAGATCACTGCCATATACTTTGTTGGTACGTTTGGGTGCATTAGCTTAATTTATTGTTGCTTGCTAAGTGGCATCATGCTGTTAATGGCAGATTTGTGCCATTCTTGTTTTGCTTGTCATTTGCAAACCGTGCATCCGATTCCGGTGATCTTTATATCGATTTCAACCGAAATCATCTCATCTTTCCAGTGGCATACTTGGTTTGCCAAGTTGATGCCTGGTTCATCATTTTCCTTCCGGAGCGCGCATACGCATTGCATATCACATCTCGCATATCATGCCATGTTTTGCATCATGTTGATTGGGCATTGCACCGTGATTTATTGTGGTTCCTTTGTTTGTATTGTTGCTTTGGGTAGAGCCGGGAGACGAGTACGTGGACGAGGAACCTGTTGAGAACGTTTTCGAGGATCAAGCTTTCGACAACTCTGAGAACATTGCAGGCAAGATGACCATACCCTCGAAATCACTTCTATCTTTGCTATGCTAGTTGCTCGCTCTTTTGCTATGCCTATGCTGCGATGCCTACCACTTGCTATATCATTCCACCTATATTGCCATGTCAGCCCCTAACCATCCTTTCCTAGCAAACCGTTGATTGGCTATGTTACCGCTTTGCTCAGCCCTCTTATAGCGCTAGTTGCGCAGTGAAGTTGAAGGTTGTTCCTTGTTGGAACATGGAGATGTTGTTCCTTGTTGGAACATGTTTACTTGTTGGGGATATCACAATATATATATCTGCTATAATTAATGCGCCTATATACTTGGTAAAGGGTGGAAGGCTCGGCCTTATGCCTGGTGTTTTGTTCCACTCTTGCCACCCTAGTTTTCCGTCATACCGGTGTTATGTTCCTTGATTTCGCGTTCCTTACACGGTTGGGTGATTTATGGGACCCCCTTAACAGTTCGCTTTGAATAAGACTCGTCCAGCAAGGCCCAACTTTGGTTTTACCATTTGCCACCTAAGCCTTTTCCCTCGGGTTTTCGCGAGCCCGAGGGTCATCTTTATTTTAACCCCCGGGCCAGTTCTCCTTCGAGTGCTGGTCCAACTTGAGCGATGTCCGACGCCCCTTGGGCAATCAGGGTTTATGCCAACCCGACGTCTGGCTCATCCGGTGTGCCCTGAGAACGAGGTATGTGCAGCTCCTATCGGGATTTGTCGGCACATTCGGGCGGCTTTGCTGGTCTTGTTTTATTGCTGTCGAAATGTCTTGTAGTCCGGGATTCCGAGATTGATCGGGTCTTCCGGTAGAAGGAATATCCTTCGTTGACCGTGAGAGCTTATAATGGGCTAAGTTGGGACATCCTGCAGGTATTATCTTTCAAAGCCGTGCCCGGTTATGAGGCAGATGGGAATTTGTTAATGTCCGTTGTAGAAAACCCGGTTGACCTCAAATAAAATACACATCAACCACGTGTGTAACTGTGATGGTCTCTTCTCGGCGGAGTCCGGAAGTGAACACGGTGTTGGAGTTATGTCGACGTAAGTAGTTCAGGATCACTTCTTGATCGCTACTAGTTTCACGACCGTGCTTTGCTCCTCTTCTCGCTCTCTTTTGCGATGTAGCCACCATATATGCTAGTCGCTGCTGCAGCTCCACCTTACAACTCTGTCCTTCCTATAAGCTTAAATAGTCTTGATCTCGCGGGTGTGAGATTGCTGAGTCCCCGTGACTCACAGATTCTACCAAAACAGTTGGAGGTGCCGATGATGCCAGTGCAGGTGACGCAACCGAGCTCAAGTGGGAGTTCGACGAGGAACGTTGTCGTTACTATGTGTCTTTTCCTGATGATCGTAGTGGTGCCCAGTTGGGACGATCGGGATCTGTGTAGCATTTGGGGTATCTTCTTTTATTTTGGTTCCGTAGTCGGACCTTGAGTGTACTCAATGATGGATGTTTATTTATGTATTGTGTGAAGTGGCGATTCGTAAGCCAACTATGTATCTCTTTCCTTATTTATTACATGGGTTGTGTGAAGATTACCTCACTTGCGACATTGCTTTCAATGCGGTTATGTTCTAAGTCGTGCCTCGACACGTGGGAGATATAGCCGCATCGAGGGCGTTATGTTGGTAATCGAGCCTTCCCGACTTAGGAGCCCTCTACTTGATTGTTTGTTGGCGTTGTTGAGTCTAGAATGGAAAATGTTTTGAGTCTTAGGATTATATATATCGGAGAGTAGGATTCTTTTACTCCCGGTCCTTCGTCATGCTCTGTGAGGTCTCCCGACGAGAAGTTTTGACTCTTCTCTCCTCAAATTTCACTAAAAATTTTTTAGGATCACGCTGGTATCTTGGGATCGTTCCGATGGTTTTGTGACGAGAACATTGTTCTTGGTGCCTCCTGACATTTAGGGGTTGTGGCGGTGTCCGGGAGTTGAGCTCCGAGGTGTTGTCGCCAATTTTATCGTTGCAGTTCGAACACCGAGTTTTGCCAACATCGAAATCTCTTTTGTGCAGTTGTTGGTGAGATAACCCGATAACCCAAAGATCGGGCGAGCTCGGGAGTATTGCCATGACTTGTATAACGGATGTTTTTCGAAGGTCGAGGTACACGATTTCCGAGGCTTTCTTGGTTATGTGTTGACGGATGGATACAGCTGGATCTAGGTATTGTTAGTTTGGGTGATATATTTTGTGTCCCTCAGATCCCCAACACCAGATTGCATAACCGAAAGTTTCGGGAGTTTATAGGTGGGATTCAAGTAGCTCCTAGCATTTCTTCCCGCAGATATTTGGTTCGTGATTGGGTAATCCTTACCACTTATTTGTTCCAGTCGTACCTTGTTATTTTTTTTCATCAACCCTTAATCAAGTGGCTTCTCACCTTAATGGACGTGTGATCTTAACTTTGGAATTCATTCGTTCATTCTTGTTCGAATGTTTATTGTGGAGACTATATGTTGCAATTTCTATCCGTTGATTCAACTTGACTATTTGTCTATCAAAGGACTAACGGATGTCACCCTCTTCAGGATGGCTCCGCCAACGCGTCTAAATCCGGATCGCAATGATGGGGATCAGTCGAACCCTCCACCTCCACCTCCGCCTCCGGAGGCCTGGCAAGCTATCATGGCAGCCACCAATGCCAATGCTCGATGATTTTGCAGCTCTTGCAAGAACGTACTCAGGGCAAGGCAATCAAGGAAATCAAGGTCAAGGCAACAATCAGCCGACTTTGCTACTCTCGCCGGTTCCTCGCTAATCAGCGAAGTCTTTCGGTTTACGTGTCGAGGCCACAGACGCCGATGATTGGCTTGTGGACATCTGCAAACACTTTGAATGTAGCAATGTCGACACGAGGACTTTGTCAATTTTGCATCGTTTCAACTCAAGGATCAAGCTGCTGAGTGGTACCAGCAATACAAAGATTCCAGAGGAGGTCGTGTCATTACCTGGGATGAGTTCCGCCGAGATTTCAGAGCTCACCACATTCCGAAAAGTGTTGTTGAGAGCAAGCGTGAGGAGTTCCGCAATCTCAAGCAGGGCAACATGTCTGTGTATCAATACAATATCCAGTTCCAGAAACTCGCTCGCTTTGCTAAGCAAGACGTACCTGATGAAAAGAGTATGATCTATCAATTCAGAGGTGGTCTGAGAGAAGATCTGCAATTAGCTCTTGTGCTTTTGAGCCGTAAAAGTATGATGAATTCTACAACATGGCATCAAGCAAGAAGCTGCCCAGCTCAAATGTGAGGCTTCTAAGAAGAGAATCGAGGATGCAGTTCAGTCTTCTTCTTCCTCTCAAGTGGCAGCTAAGCAGCGAAGTTCTACCTTACTCCTCCGTTCCGTCAGCCTTATCAGCAGAAGAACTCAGGTGGCCGTGGATCTTCCCACCCGCCCAACCCAAGCTATCGTAACAAGTCTAATTCTCAAGCTCCAAGGTCAAGTGCTCCTTACCACCGTCCGCTCTCGAGGTGACTTGCAACAAGTGTCGCAGAAGGTCACTATGCGAACAAGTGCTTCAACCAGGGCGCCTTCCGCCTCCTCCTCCTGTGAAATCTTCCAGCAATGCAGTGGTCAAGCATAATCCCAAGTCTGCAAAGGTGAACATGATGAATGCAGCTCAAGCGGAGGAATCTTCTGATGTGATAATGGGTAATCTTCCAGTTAATGATATTCCTGCAAAAGTCTTATTTGATACTGGTGCATCGCATTCTTTCATGTCATATCCTTTTGCATCGAAGCACAATTTTGATACAGAGGCATTACCTAAAGCTATGCAAGTTATTTCTCCGTGAAGCGCTTGAGATCTACCATGTTGGTTCCAAATGTCGGTATCAAGATGGGCGATTATAGATTTCTGGCTAAACCAATTGTTCTCGGTGACTCGGATATTGATCTTATTCTCGTAATGGACTGGCTTTCTCAGCACAAAGCTCAGCTTGATTGTGCTGCCAGGGAAATTCAATTGACTCACTCTTCTAATGATGTGATCATCTATGCGCTCGTGATGAAACCATTCGGTTGTTTTCTCTCAATGAGAAGGGCGAATTGGATGCTATCTCTCGATTCCAATCGCTTGCGAGTACCAAGATGTCTTTCCGAAGAGCTTCCGGTATGCCTCCTCATCGGCCGCTTGAGTTCGTTATCGATCTTGAGCCCGCATCAACCCGCTTTGCAAGCGCCCATACAAGCTTGGACCTGATGAGCTGAAGGAATTGAAGAAGCAGCTCGATGAACAAGAGCGTCTGGGTTTGATCGGATCGAGTTCATCTCCTTGGGGTTGTGGTGTTCTTTTGTCCGAAGAAGGATGGCACGGACCGACTTTTGCGCCGATTACCGTCCATTGAATAAGAAGACAATCAAGAACAAGTATCCACTTCCCAACATCAATGAGCTTTTCGAGCAACTCAAAGGTGCTAAAGTGTTCTCCAAGCTTGACCTTCGTATGGGTTATCATCGATTCGATTCGTGAACAAGATATTCCCAAGACAGCATTCGAACAAGCTTTGGTTCTTATGAATATACTTGTCATGTCTTTCGCCTTGTCAATGCTCCTCCAACATTCTCTCGGATGATGAACTTCATTTTCAACCCCTACACCAATGAATTCGCCTTGGTCTATCTTGATGATATTTTGGTCTTCTCCAAGAATAAGAAGGATCATGCCAAACATTTGCGATTGGTGCTAGACAAGCTCGAGAGTATCAATTCTATGCTAAGTTCTCCAAATGTGAATTTTGGCTTGATGAAGTGCTTTATCTTGGTCATATCATCTCCGCCAAGGGCATCGCGGTTAATCTCGAGAAGGTGTCCGCAATTGTGAATTGGGAACCTCCTCAGAATGTCAAGCAGCTCCGCAGTTTTCTTGGTCTTGCAAGCTATTGTCAAGATTCGTTGAGAACTTCTCCAAGATTGCAAAGCCTCTTTCCAACCTCCTCCGTAAGCATGTGAAGTATGTCCGGTCTCCCGAGTGTGACGTTGCTTTCAATACCCTCAAAGAGAAACTCATCACAGCTCTGCCTTGACTCCTCCCGATGAATCCAAGCCATTCAAGTTTTCTGTGATGCTTCTCTTCAAGGTCTCGGTGCTGTGTTAATGCAAGAGAAGAGAGTTGTGGCTTATACCTCTCGCCAAATTGAAGCCCAACGAAAAGATCTACCCCACTCACGATCTTGAGTTGGCGGCAGTTGTCCATGCATTGATAACATGGAGACATCTCTTGTTGGGAAGGAAAGTGGACATTTTCACCGATCACAAGAGTCTCAAGTATATCTTCACTCAGCCCAACCTCAACCTCAGTGCACTCGATGGGTCGAAATGATTCAAGAGTACAACCCAAGTATTGAATATACTCCGGGCAAGGCCAATGTCATTGCAGATGCTTTGAGCAGAAGGCTTATCGCAATAGTTTAATACTCAAGCCTTTCCAACCGGATCTCTGTGAAGCTTCCATAAGCTGAATCTTCAAGTTGTACCTCAAGGCTTTCTTGCCAACCTCATAGTCTCTCCTACTTTGGAAGATCAGATTCGTGAGGCTCAACTTCGGATACCATGGTGAAAAAGGTGAAACGTGGTATCGACAAGGGCATTTCAAGTACAAGTGCTTCCACGTTGATGACAAAGATACTCTTTTCTTTGAGGACCGGATTGTGGTTCCTAAGGGTGATCTGAGAAAAGTCATTATGAACGAGGCACACAATTCGCTTCTATCCATTCATCCCGAAGTACGAAGATGTACCATGACCTCAAGCAATCATATTGGTGGACTCGAATGAAGCGAGAAATTGCTCAATTCGTGAATGAGTGTGATGTCTGCAGAAGAGTGAAAGCCGAACACCAAAGACCAGCTGGTCTCCTTCAACCTCTTGCTATTCCGGAATGGAAGTTTGATCATATTGAAATGGACTTCGTGACTGGTTTTCCAAAGTCCAAGCGTGGAAATGATGCTATCTTCGTTGTCATTGACAAGGTTACTAAAGTGGCTCATTTTCTTCCCATCAAAGAATCTATCACAGCAGCTCGGTTGGCGAGCTATACACCTCCAGATTGTCTCCTTGCACGGCATTCCACAAGTGATCTCTTCTGCACGTGGCAGCATCTTTACCTCCAAGTTTTGGGATTCTTTTAGAAGGCCATGGGCACCAACATTCGCTTCAAAGACAGCTTTCCATCCTCAAACAAGTGGCCAAGTCGAGCGAGTTAATCAAATCCTTGAAGATATGCTCGGGGCTTGTGTCATTTCCTTCGTATGAAGTGGGAAGATTGTCTTCCATATGCCGAAGTTCTCCTACAACAACAGCTTCCAAGCAAGTTCGGCAAGGCCCCATTCGAAATTCTCTATGGCGAAAGTGCCGTACTCCTCTTAATTGGTCTCGAGACAGTGAACGCCAACTTCTTGGCAATGACTTGATCACGTAGCGTAAGAAATGTGCAAAGTCATTCGTGAGAATCTCAAAGCCGCGCAATCACGCCGGAAGAGCTATTATGATGATAAGCACCGTGATGTGGCTTTTGAAATCGGAGACCATGTCTACCTCCGCGTCTCCAATGAAAGGCACTCGCCGCCGGTATCAAAGGGAAGCTTGCCCCTAGATACGTGGGCCCTTTCAAGATCATTGGCAAAAGAGGCGATCTCGCCTATCAACTTGAGCTTCCATCCAACTTTGTAAACGTGCACGATGTGTTTCACGTGTCACAGCTTCGCAAGTGCTTCAAGACTCCTGAACGCACTATCAACTTCGAAGAGATTGACCTTCAAGAAGATCTCTCTTATCATGAGCACCCCGTTGCTATTCTTGAAGAAACCGAGCGCAAGACTCGCAACAAGTCAATCAAATTCCTAAAAGTGAAGTGGTCACACCATTCCGACCGAGAAGCCACCTGGGAGCGCGAGGATCACCTCCGTTCCGAATATCCGGAGTTCTTTCAGTCCTAGATCTCGGGACGAGATCCTCTTGTAGTGGTGGAGTGTTGTAACACCCGGAAGTAACTTTCCATATTTGTAACTCCAACTCTTGCCATTTTCGCATTGTGATATGATATTCCTCCGTGGTTGGGTTTTTCCTTCATTTTGCATTTTGTCCATGTCATGCATTTTCATCATGTCATCATGTGCATCGCATTTGCATACGTGTTCGCCTCTCATGATTCCGAGCATTTTTCCCGTTGTCCGCTTTTGCAATCCGGCACTCCTATCTTCCCCGGCGCCCCTTTGACGCTTTTTCCGTGTGGGTACTAAACCTTCTCGAATGGACCGAGGTTTGTCTAGTGGCCTTGGTATACCACCGTTAGACCACCGGTCAAGTTTCGGTCATTTGGAGCTCGCTTGGTACTCCAACGGTTAACCGCACTCTCGCAAAGGCCTCTTTTAAGTTGCAGCCCAACACCCCTTTAAAATAGTCCAATAACCCATCTAAGTCACTTCCATGCTCTCCGTCGCTCGATCACGATCGTGTGGCGAAACTACACCTCATTTGGACACTCCTAGCTCCTCTATGCCTATTTAAACACCTCCCCGTCCAAATCCGGGTCTTCTTCCCCGAAACCTAAAACTCCTCCTCACGCCAGACGGACACGTCCGCCGCCGCCGGACGAAACCGCCGCCACGTCCGAACCAATCGGCGGCGCCACGTGGCCCACCGCCTCCTCCGCCAGCAGCCGCCCGCCTGCAGAGCTGGGCCCTCTCGGCCATACACATCACTAGGCCACCTTCGCCGCCCGACCAACTGCTCGCCGCCGCCCGACCGCCGGCTCACTGCCGCCCTCGCCCGGCAGGCGCCTGTCATCGCCTCCCTGCTGCCGCCCACTCTCGCCGCCCGCCGCCGCCTCGCTGGCCCCCCACCACGCTGCTTCGCCCATTGCCGCCGCCCGTCGCCCGGCCGCCACCGCCTCCCTCCGCCGGCGCCATCTCCCTCCGGCGAGGAGCCGCCCCGGCCCGCCTCCTCTTCCACCGGAGGAGCAGCTCACCGCCGCCGCCTTCCTCGATCCGATCGGATCCGGATCGGGACCTAGCTCCGTTGACTTCTCCCCCCCCCCCCCTAAATTTCTTCTAAGTTTTTCACCTGTGATATTTTGTGGCATTTTCAACGTAGCATATCTTTGCATCTGTAGCTCCATTTTGCGCGTATAATATGTCAAAATGTTCGTCTCGAAGAGTAGATCACTTCATCTCACTGCATCATTTTCATTTGAGCTCATCTTGATGCCCGAAATGCTGTTAGAAGAGGGCTATGTGATGTTAGTTTCTGTTTCTTAACAGAACATGCACTTTTGTCATTTTTGCTATGATTGATGTGTGCATCCTATGGATTTGAGTCCTACATGTGTTTTGTAATATGCCATGCCATCTTTCCAGGGGTGTATTCCATGTATTTTTGTGATCTATGTGGTGACTAGCACAAGCATGCAAAGTAGGTGTCCTGATGTTGCCGTTTTCAGCCCTGTTTAGCTGATATTTTGATGCCATGTTAACTTGATGCTACCGAGAGATCCATGCATATTTTGAGATACTTCAGTAAGTATGTTTTGTTAAACATGTCTTGCTCTATCCATCCATGCCTTTGTTTGCAATTATGGAGTGCCATAGCTTGAGTCAATCGAGCTCTACTTTTGCTATCAAATGTTTCCTGGCAGATTGTATACATGTTATTCAATTTTGCCAAGGTTGTTGTGGTTGATCCATTTATGATATGATGTTGTTCTTGCCATGTATGTCTTCTATGCCATGTCTTCTTGATGTATGTATGCTTAGTTTATCTTATAAGGCTCTGTAGTGAGTGCATTTGAGCTTGTCAACATGCCTACTTGTTATCAGTTTTTGACATGCCATGTTGCTGAATCTGTTAACGAAACTTGCGATATTGACATGGGTGTTACTATATTTTCTGATCCTTTTTGGCTTATTGTCAGTAAGGGACTTTTGTTCTATGCTTTGAGTAGATTCATGCCATGCATTTTTTTGCTATTATAAGTTCCTGTAGCATGTAGTTTTGCTGCTCTGAACATTGCTACCTGATGCTGGTTTTGCCATGTCCAGCCTGATATTTTGTGCACTTTTGCCATGCTTGTTTGAACCTGTTATGATGTGAACTAGCCGTAGCTCAGTGCTCATCTTTTGTCAAGCATCTTGTGTAGATCACTGCCATATACTTTGTTGGTACGTTTGGCTGCAGTAGCTTAATTTATTGTTGCTTGCTAAGTGGCATCATGCTGTTAATGGCAGATTTGTGCCATTCTTGTTTTGCTTGTCATTTGCAAACCGTGCATCCGATTCCGGTGATCTTTATATCGATTTCAACCGAAATCATCTCATCTTTCCAGTGGCATACTTGGTTTGCCAAGTTGATGCCTGGTTCATCATTTTCCTTCCGGAGCGCGCATACGCATTGCATATCACATCTCGCATATCATGCCATGTTTTGCATCATGTTGATTGGGCATTGCACCGTAATTTATTATGGTTCATTTGTTTGTGTTGTTGCTTTGGGTAGAGCCGGGAGACGAGTACGTGGACGAGGAAACTGTTGAGAACGTTTTCGAGGATCAAGCTTTCGACAACTCTGAGAACATTGCAGGCAAGATGACCATACCCTCGAAATCACTTCTATCTTTGCTATGCTAGTTGCTCGCTCTTTTGCTATGCCTATGCTGCGATGCCTACCACTTGCTATATCATGCCACCTATATTTCCATGTCAGCCCCTAACCATCCTTTCCTAGCAAACCGTTGATTGGCTATGTTACCGCTTTGCTCAGCCCTCTTATAGCGTTGCTAGTTGCGGTGAAGTTGAAGTTTGTTCCTTGTTGAACATGGAGATGTTGTTCCTTGTTGGAACATGTTTACTTGTTGGGGATATCACAATATATATCTGCTATAATTAATGCATCTATATACTTGGTAAAGGGTGGAAGGCTCGGCCTTATGCCCGGTGTTTTGTTCCACTCTTGCCACCCTAGTTTTCCGTCATACCGTGTTATGTTCCTTGATTTCGCATTCCTTACACGGTTGGGTGATTTATGGGACCCCTTGACAGTTCGCTTTGAATAAGACTCGTCCAAAAAGGCCCAACTTTGGTTTTACCATTTGCCACCTAAGCCTTTTCCCCGGTTTTCGCGAGCCCGAGGGTCATCTTTATTTTAACCCCGGGCCAGTTCTCCTTCGAGTGCTGGTCCAACTTGAGCGATGTCCGCGCCCCTTGGGCAATCAGGGTTTATGCCAACTGACGTCTGCTCATCCGGTGTGCCACGAGAACGAGATATGTGCAGCTCCTATCGGGATTTGTCGGCACATTCGGTGGCTTTACTGGTCTTGTTTTATTGCTGTCGAAATGTCTTGTAGTCCGGGATTCCGAGATTGATCGGGTCTTCCCAGAGAAGGAATATCCTTCGCTGACCGTGAGAGCTTATAATGGGCTAAGTTGGGACACCCCGCAGGTATTATCTTTGAAAGCCGTGCCCGCGTTATGAGGCAGATGGGAATTTGTTAATGTCCGTTGTAGAAAACCCGGTTGACCTCAAATAAAATACACATCAACGGCGTGTAACCGTGATGGTCTCTTCTCGGCGGAGTCCGGAAGTGAACACGGTGTTGGAGTTATGTCTGACGTAAGTAGTTCAGGATCACTTCTTGATCGCTACTAGTTTCACGGCCGTGCTTTGCTCCTCTTCTCGCTCTCTTTTGCGATGTAGCCACCATATATGCTAGTCGCTTGCTGCAGCTCCACCTTACAACTCTGTCCTTCCTATAAGCTTAAATAGTCTTGATCTCGCTGGTGTGATATTGCTGAGTCCCGTGACTCACAGATTCTACCAAAACAGTTGCAGTGCCGATGATGCCAAGTCAGGTGACGCAACCGAGCTCAAGTGGGAGTTCGACGAGGAACGTGGTCGTTACTATGTGTCTTTTCCTGATGATCGTGAGTGGTGCCCAGTTGGGACGATCGGGATCTGTAGCATTTGGGGTATCTTCTTTTATTTTGGTTCCGTAGTCGGACCTTGAGTGTACTCAATGATGGATGTTTATTTATGTATTGTGTGAAGTGGCGATCGTAAGCCAACTATGTATCTCTTTCCTTATTTATTACATGGGTTGTGTGAAGATTACCTCACTTGCGACATTGCTTTCAATGCGGTTATGCCTCTAAGTCGTGCCTCGACACGTGGGAGATATAGTCAGATCAAGGGCGCTACACCTCCCCGAGGTGTCCCGTTATGGAATCATGACAATTATGTCCTCGCTACTCTGAAACTAGTGCACCATCTTTTCAAGCGTGGAATTTTTGCCTACCAAATTAAACCTTTGTCGTCTGTTTATTTCCATCCCTCTCGATATGTGTTGTGTCTCAGCTCAAGAGGTGTTCCTATGCCTCGTTCCGCGAGTTGATCGTCAATTGCTCGATCTTTGAGGAGATCGATTCTTCTAGAGTTACCCTTCCTTCTCGTTATCAGGTTGAATGGAATTCTCAGAGCAAGACGTAAATATTAAGATGATGAATGGATCAACATCTTCGAGAAGGGCAGTTGGATCGCGAAGATTGTGTTAGCTTGTGTCCCCTCTGTATTCTTACCTCATGTCTTGAATCTCGGGACGAGATTCTTGTTTAGTGGAGGTGAGTTGTCACAGCCCTAGAATTTGATTGCAATTAGTTGCAGAAGCATCCATGCATCATGTCTAAATTTCTTTGAAAGTTGAAATGGAGGTTGTTGAAACCCTAGCACCAAATGAATTCAACTAGGTTCAATAAAAATATCTTCAATGAACCCAAATGCCCTTTAGAAAAGTTCATGATTTTTGTTAAAGGTGAAAACCTCTGCCAAAAATGATGCACATATTTCTAGGCCATTCTGGATTTTTTGTATTAAACCTTATTGTATTTGACTTTGGGAAATTAAATACTATAAATAATTTAAATGTTCAAATAATGTTGGAACTATTTTTGGGCCACTGAAATAATTCAGCAAGTGTCCATGAATATTTTCAGGATTTTAGGAAATGCCTTGGTATTTTACCTAAGCTCAAAACAGAGGCAAATAATTAGAAAACAAAAACAAATTAGAAAACAGAAGAGGGGGAGAGCTTACCTGGCCTCACCTGTGCAGCCACCAGAGAGGCTAGCTGTCGGTGTCAAAACCGGCGGATCTCGGGTAGGGGGTCCCGAACTGTGCGTCTAGGCGGATGGTAACAGGAGACAAGGGACACGATGTTTTACCCAGGTTCGGGCCCTCTTGATGGAGGTAAAACCCTACGTCCTGCTTGATTAACATTGATGATGTGTGTTACAAGAGTGGATCTACCATGAGATCAAAGAGGCTAAACCCTAGAAGCTAGCCTATGGTATGATTGTTGTCCTTCTTCCTACGGACTAAAACCCTCCGGTTTATATAGACACCGGATAGGGTTAGGGTTACACAGAGTCGGTTACAATGGTAGGAGATCTACATATCCGTATCACCAAGCTTGCCTTCCACGCCAAGGAAAGTCCCATCCGGACACAGGACGAAGTCTTCAATCTTGTATCTTCATAGTCTTGGAGTTCGGCCGATGATGATAGTTCGGCTATCCGGACACCCCTAGTCCGAACTCCTCAAGAGCCCCTGAACCAGGCTTCAATGACGACGAGTCCGGTAGCGATATTGTCTTCGCATTGCAAGGCGGGTTCTTCCTCCGAATAATTTATAGAAGATTGTGAACACCAGGATAATGTCCAGCTCGCAAAACAAGTTCCACATAACATCAGAGAGAATAATTTCTGCACAGATTTGTCGACGATTCCGCGCGGCGACATCACACCACGGCCAGCCTTCATATGAATCGTTTTTATTGTTCCACCTCAGCGTGTTTAGCGAGGCGGTTTCCTTGGCACGTCTTATCAAAGCGCAGATCGTGCCCCCTTATTCCGGGATTCTCATCAATACGGACGTGGGTAACCCAACCATGCCTGTTGGCCTGCCTTATCTATCAAAGGCGAGTCCTAATCGATCACGGGGTGGGCTCTTGGTATTCAACCTCTTTATAGTGAGACCAAGGACCTCTTCTTTTAACACCTCCATCGAAGTTCGCCTCGACTTCGAGTTCCAACACCCAAAGCTTCAGATTCAGCGCTTGGACTTTCGACGATGTCCGGCTCCGACCAAAGACGGCCGATGGATGTCTTCCTCCGTCCACGAAGAAGATGTGATAAAGCTGCGAGACGCCAGTATCTCGACCGCGAGATCTCGCATAGGCTGCCTGCTCCAGGCCGACCACTCCCACTCCCGAGCCCGGCGAGAACGTGGTATTCGTGTCCCACTTCCTTCGGGTTTAGGCTTCCGACGGATCCCTTTGTGCGGGGCTCATGTTTTATTATGGGCTTGATTTCCATGACTTGAATCCGAGTCCATCCTCCATATCTCGCCATTCATTGTCGATGTGAGGCCTTCCTCCATATTACCCCCACTTTGGATTGTGGCTCAAGACCTTCAAGGTGGAGCCAAGGATGATCAAGGGCAGCAAGCGGAGTGCGGAGGGGCGATCATAGGAAAATGTGCTGATGCTCCGTGGCCCGAGGGCTCTTTTCAAGAGGAGCTTGGTTTGTGGCAACGGGAGTGGTTTTATATCGCCGCCCCAGAGCACCAAATGGGCGGCGCCCCCCTTCCTTCGCCAGGTCCACCACAGCGGCTGGCGCCATGGGTCAACAAGGCTCGACTGGGGTCGCCCAAGGACGCCCTGCTGCAGGCCGTATCCGAGACCTCCAGAAAGAGGGATCAATCTGGCTGAAGTGGCGCAGTTATGGTGATCCGGCGCCTTCAGCCCCTGCAAACGCCGCCTTCGCTAGGGAATTCAACCGAGGGACCACGAGCTCTCCAAAATTTTATGGGCACGACGCCATGGAGATGTATAAACTGTTCTTCGGATCGAGAAGTGTCCGGACTTGACCGAGGATGCAGGACTAAGCTGCAATCGCCTGATGCTCAAGTAAGTAGTCCCAGTAACGGACAAGTTGTTCATTCATTTATATATATATATATATATATATATATATATATATATATATATATATATATATATATATATATGCCCTTTAAAGGAGCCGCTTCTTGAATAGGAGTGGATAGCCAAGGCAAAGTTGATAAGGTGTCCGGCTCCCCTCCCAGAGACCACGCCGGATCCCATGTTGACCAAGATGTTGAAGGTCGCGCCTTTTGAAGAAGGCGAAGAGAGGAGCGGGGGAGAAACTGCCTCCGCGAAGGAGGCTATAAAGGAGGGAGGGATTAAGAGTCCCACCTTCCGAGGAGAGAAGAGGACCGCTTCAGAAGATCCGGAGGTCAAGGCCTCAAAGAAAGGAAGGATTCGTCGGAGAGTCCGGCGCTGGGAAGTAACCCAGCCGCACTATTTCCCCAAGGGGATCAGCCCTCCAGCGTAAGTAAAACGAAGGGGTCTTGTAAATAAGGAACATCCTGTATTTATTTATGAAGATAACCAAATTGTACCTTGTAGTTCGGACCTCAGCCCTTCTCGTGAGAGCTCGCTCTTGGGGATCTTCTTCCGAGATGATGGAGAGCGAAACGCCTCCACCTGTCGCACCCTCATGTGAAGCGGACGACCTAGAGGTGTCGTCGCAGAGGGTTCCCCCAAGTCCAGCGGGGCCGGAAGGTCCGGCGCCAAGTGGTGTGCGGTCGGAGGAGCTGAAGGATCTGCTCGGGCGAGCGGCTATCTCAAAAGATCACCATGCTCTAATGGGTACGGTGATTGAAAGAATTGCATCCGCAGAGAGCGGATTGCACAAAGCCGTCAGAAGCTTACTGACGGGGTTTGAGGTACGCAAGAAATAATGTACCTTTTGACAGTTGTGCATATAAAATGCGCCATGTATAGATAGTAGCCCTTGAGACTCGGTATGTTGTCAAAATTGACGACATGCCGAGGATCAAATTCTTAGTTTTAACATATCGCCCATCCTAAACAGGTGGCGGGGCGTCCGGAGGCCAGCCGGACTGATGAATATGCCGAACTAAAGCGGCAACTTGATGAGGCGGATGCGGACATCACGCTGGTCAATAAACGGTTTGACGAGTCACAAGGTATGCGACTTCTATGCGGACACCTGGTAAGGGAGCTTGATGCCCATGTTTTACTAATCATATGCTTAATGCAGATGGTGCCGCTGCCGTGGAAGAGCTGCGGGCAGAACTTGCCCGAGCGAAAGAGCAAGCCAGAATTAGTAATGCGGCCGCTTTAAAGGCGGCCGAAGAGCTAGAAGCTAAACGGCCTGCTCACCGCGAAGCAGAGGAGATGGCCGATATGGCCAAAAGTTGAGGAGTACTACCGATCGCTGCGAGGTTCTTGAAAAAGCGCAAAGCGGAACAAGAGGGCTCAAGAAGGCGCGCCAAATCCAAGAATGCCCAATCGGCTCGGGAGCTGCCAAGGAGGAGCTGAGTCAGCCAGGCAATTGCAGCTGGAAAACCGTTTACGCTGCAGAGAAATATACTGGATCCAAAGTATGCTCGCTTAGATAAATTGTGGAGTTCAGAGGATGCTTATCCGACTTGGCGGCGTTGCTGCCAGGACGCTGTTGAGCACTTCCGGGGCCGAAGGGCACAAAAGGAAGAGCTATATTGGTCGCAATTCCATAGTCCGAGCGCCCCCGCAGCTGACCGATCGGTTGGCGAATGGGCCGAGCTAAATCGATTGTCCAGATTTGCCATGAAGCATGTCTTGACTCACTTGTGGCGGACGGACCCCACCAAGAGCTATTTTGGTTTAGTGCAGCAGCTTGGAGCGGTGCCGCGTATCGACGCGATGAAGCGATCGGCATGTATTGAGGGAGCGCGGATGGCTCTTGCCCGTGTCAAGACATACTAGGCAGAGATGAAGGCCACTGACGTTGCATCCCAGGATTCGGACAAAGGCCGAGTACCTGCCGAGCACTACTTTGAAGAAGTCTGCGGGCGCTTGCTTAATAGAGACGCAATGTGCTCAAGGATATTATGTTTAAATGACATGTATGATTTGTGAAAATGGTATTTCAATGTAATATAAGTGCTTTTTATACTTGTGCGCTCAAGTAGTAGACTACTCCCTCATGCGGCCGCTTATGTATATGTGTATATATCCCGAAGATGGCAGTCCTTGGCTTCAGCCCCCACGCACATAGTGCGGGGTGTTTGCAAAAAGCGCTTTTCACACTTAGTCCAACGTCTTGGTCCTGTTAAGGAGGTGATAGCGTAGCAAACCAGGCAACCAGACTATAATGCTTTATCACTTTCACTTAGCCATAGGAGTTCGAGGGTGGGGCTACTATATAGCCCCTGGGGGCACCGCACTCTCCCAAATTTGGTGTGCGTATGTGCCTGACTGAAAACCGGTCCTTCGTTAATGCGGAGGAATTCTAAACATTCATGTGAGTCATCGAGTGGTTGACCAGTCTCTCGCTATATCATGACAATCAGTTTTCGGCTTTCTCTACTGAGGTGCTCGCCCGGCCGAACCGGGGTACAATCGCAGTAGTTCTCCTGGTGGCGCGTTAGTCGTGAAAACGGAACGTAAGGCATTAAAACACATGAGCCGGGCAACCCAACATTTGACCAAAGACATGATTCAGAGCTGATGCATATAAGGCCTAACTCGAGACGCCGAATACTCCCTAAGGTATTCGGTCTTTATGAAAATGGGCAGAATAATGCCCTAA
Organism: Aegilops longissima; assembly: GCA_021605205.1. NCBI lineage: Eukaryota > Viridiplantae > Streptophyta > Magnoliopsida > Poales > Poaceae > Aegilops > Aegilops longissima. The sequence continues at coordinate 257,379,416 of CM038682.1, read as the reverse complement.
GCCCCTGGTGTCCAGGTACGCGCAAAAAATCTGGTGCGGCCAATGCCAAAGCACCAGCCTCCTCCTCGGTTATATTAAGGAACCGGGGGGATGTATATCAACAAGAGACAGTGAAAAAAGGTTTACGCAGGGTCTTAATCTGAAAAGAATCCTTGCAACGGTCCCCATCGCACGCCTCATACCGTGGTTCCGTTGTGCCGATCCGGACGGGTGTAGCACGTTGTTCATCTGTAAAAGAGAGGAACTTAGTTTGAAAAGAAAAGGATCGTATGTAAAATGTACTTAATATTAAATAAATGAAGTACGGTTCAAGAAGTGAATAAGATGGAGCTTTATTGTCTCTTGTTATACATGCATGCGCCCCTCGTATGGGGGTATGCATAGTAGGCGCCGGACTCGTCTAGCCGTGTCCGGGGTTTGAATGACCAATTCAGGTTCTTTGCCTAGCAGAGCCGGATAGCTGTGGGGCTGTCAAGGTAGTCTCCCGTTTTCCCGTGCTCAAGTGACACTTAATACTTCCTTTTAAAGAGATGATGCGCGCGGTACCGGCATTTTAAGTGTTAGAGATGCATAATGCGGTATTGCGTTAAAGCGGTAAAGCTTTATGTCCCAATAGTGCTTGATGGCTACTTTTAAACAGGGCGACATGGAAGAGTAACCTTCGCGACGGAAGTTGTCGATGAACCAAACACAACTTCGAGCAAGATGGAGCCCGTGCAGAGGGCGATGGGCCGGGCAAGACTCCTTTAAAGGAGGTGTTGCTATGGCGAATTTTGGTTGGGTTTATCCCCATCCTGCGGATAGTGTCCTCGATATATCAGGTTTATATCATCGCCGCCATCCATGAGGACATGTGTAAATTGAACTGTCGATTATAGAATCCAATATCAAGGCAGTCCATCCTGCGCTCCGGATATTATAGGAATAGTCCGATGGTCGAAGGTGATTGGTTTTGACAACCAGGTGCGGCGCGCCTTTTAGGGGCGCCGCATTGTTTTTCCTTTTGATCACGTGAAGTGAGTTTACTGTTTTAACCTCCCGTGGGAAAGTTTTTTGTTTTCCGGGGTTCTGCTTGTGGTGCTCGTCGTCATCTTTTCTTGTTGTGTCGAGCCCCTTGTGTTCGGGCGCTCATCACGGACTGTTGAAGACCCAACAATCTCTGTGGGTATGGTTTGCAGGCTTCCCGGAGGTACCATGTATTTGACACAGTCTATCCAGGATCTTGTTTAGGTTGGATAGCTCGTCACTGTTATCCTTTAGGGGAAGTGTTTTGTTGTTGGGCCGAGAGCTTTTGAATCCGGCGTTGACCGCCGTACTATTTGGGCCATTTTCTTTATTCCTGCGCTGATCTTTTCTGCGTCGTGATTTCCCATTTCCATCCCTGGTTTCGGATTTACTTGGGTCGCTGGTACTGCATCTAGCCAGCCAGCTATCCTCTCCCGCGCAAAAGCGGGTCATGAGGCTTGTCAATGCGGCCATTGTTCTTGGCTTTTCTTGGCCGAGGTGTCTGGCGAGCCATTCGTCTTGGACGTTGTGTTTGAAAGCTGCTAAGGCTTCGGCGTCCAGACAGTCGACTATTTGGTTCTTTTTAGTAAGGAACCTGTTCCAGAATTTCCGGGCTGACTCTCCGGGTTGTTGAGTTATGTGACTTAGATCGCTCGCATCCGGAGGGCGGACATAAGTCCCCGAAAATTTGCCCGAATGCGCCCTCGAGCTCTTCCCAGCTTCCAATGGTATTTTCGGGAGGCTTTTAAGCCAATGCCGAGCTGGCCCTTTGAGTTTAAGGGTAAGTATTTTATGGCGTGGAGATCGTCTCCTCTAGCCATGTGTATGTGGAGGATGTAATCCTCGATCCGCACTCGTGGTCTGTTGTTCCGTCAGATGCCTCTATGTTTACGGGTTTGAATCCCGCTGAAATTCATGATCCAAAGACCTTATCGGTGAAACATAGTGTGTCGCACCCCTATATTTGGGTGTGCCGTGATCTTCGGATTTTGGCGATTGCGTTGTTTTGACGAGCCTGCTTTCTTGGCCCATAGATGGACCTAATCGGGCCATCCTCTTGATGTGAATCGTCATGCGGATCGCATATTGGCTTGTGTGCGCGCCATTCACCGCTCTTTTTTCCGTGGGGTCGCCCATCCGACGGGTGGCCTTCTTATTTTTTAATTGTGGGGGCTCTAAGGCCTCCTCGTCGAATTCGGCAGTAGCTTTCTTTTCGGTAGTTTTTGTTCGGGCGATCGTCGCCGTACTTGTTCAAGGTGCTGAATATTTTGCTCCATCTCGATCCTGAGTGCATCTTCCGCTGTTTTGAGCTTCCGCTTCTGCTTTTTAAGGCTACGCGCAGTGGCAACGAGCCTTTTCTGGAGGTTATTTTGCTCCAATGGTTTGTCCGGCGTGAGGTCGTCCGGACTGTTGTCTTCGCCGGGGACAGATTGTTTATCCAAGTTGTCTTGTTCGGACGATTGCTCGATAGCTTGTTCGTTGTCCACCGGTTCGCCCTGCTCTATGGCTGGGTCTTTGTTGAGGCGGGACTTTGTTCGGCGTTTACGTTGCCGTTTTCACTACTTTTCGAGGGATTTATCCTTTGTAGCGTCCCGTTGCTCCTCGCCTTCATTCCCTTTAGGTGTATCCACCATGTATACGTCATGGGAGGAGGTTGTCCAGCATCCTATAGGTGCTGGTTCATTGTTGTCTCCTACATCGCCGCCCATACCGCCGATGTCTTCGAGTCAAAGTCGAGCACGCCGTGTAAGCTTTCGGCAGTGGCTATGAAGTGGGTGGTGGGTGGGCATTGAATTTCTTCGCCGCTCAGATCCCAACCTTCCCGACCGTAGTCCGCCAGGCTCTCCGGATAAGGAGAAAGACTTTAGTGAGTTCAGGATGTCGCCAAAGGGCGAGTGCTGAAAGATGTCCGCGGCCGTGAACTCCATAACGGGCGCCCAATCGGATTCGATTGGCAAGGGCACGGAGGGTTCGGAGTCCGGAGAGGAGTCCGTCACCCTTGAGTCGAGGTCTTCGCAAAGGACAGGGATGGAGTTCGGCTCGATCGCCGTAGAGATTGGAGCCCTCGAGGCGGTGTCCAACCACTCGTCCTCGATTGGGGATTCTGGCTCCGGATTAAGGGTCGGAGCGGATTCTGGTGCAGCCTACAGGGCACTGTTTGGCAGCAGAGCTAGATCATGCCCATCGAGACAGTGCGGCGCGCTTGGCTGCGGCTCGAATCCATCGAAGATCAAGTCTCCGCGGATATCGGCCGTATAGTTTAAACTTCCAAATCTGACCGACGGCCGGGGCGAAGCTTTCGATCTGCTCCAGATGGCTGCTTAATTGGCCCGCAGCAAAGCCGCCGTACACGAAGATCTGTCCGGGGAGAAAAGTCTCACCCTGGACCGTGTCGTCGTTGATGATCGAAGGAGCCATCGAGCCCATCGGTGACGACACAGAGGAACTCTCAATGAAAGCACCAATGTCGGTGTCAAAACCGGCGGATCTCGGGTTGGGGGTCCCGAACTATGCGTCTAGGCGGATGGTAACAGGAGACAAGGGACACGATGTTTTACCCAGGTTTGGGCCCTCTTGATGGAGGTAAAACCCTACATCCTGCTTGATTAATATTGATGATGTGTGTTACAAGATTGGATCTACCACGAGATCAAAGAGGCTAAACCCTAGAAGCTAGCCTATGGTATGATTGCTGTCCTTCTTCCTACGGACTAAAACCCTCCGGTTTATATAGACACCGGATAGGGTTAGGGTTACACAGAGTCAGTTACAATGGGAGGAGATCTACATATCCGTATCGCCAAGCTTGCCTTCCACGCCAAGGAAAGTCCCATCCGGACACGGGACGAAGTCTTCAATCTTGTATCTTCATAGTCTTGGAGTCCGGCCGATGATGATAGTTCGGCTATCCGCACACCCCCTAGTCTGGAACTCCCTCACTAGCCCACCACTGTAGAGGCCCAGCCCACAGGGGCATGACCGTCTTCTACCTCTGCCAGTAGGCAGAGGCGAACCAGAGCACGACGCCGGATGTGCCAGCTCCTGCTTCGCGTTGGTGAGCTCTCCTTTCCCCCCTCACACCTTCGAGTCGCGACGCAGCTCCCTGGCCCACTCCCTCACTCTCCCCGTGCTCTTCCTCTCCTCTCTCTCGCTCTGCACCTCGTGCCCGAGCGCCACCATCGCCACCGTCGCCGTTCGTCGTGACCACCGACCTCCCCACGGCCAGCCATCCCGCCCACGAGCTCCGCCTCGCTGCCGCGCACTTCTACGCCGATCCACATGACCCCGGACGCCTTTAAGCCTCTTCATTAAGCTCTTCTTCTCTGCATGGCCGGCGGAGACCGCCATCATCACCCGTCACCTCCAAGCCTCCCCCGAGGCCACCAGGCCGCTCGTCTGACCCGCCGTGAGCTCCTCCTTCGTCCCCCCCTCTCTCCCCTTGCTTGATTGCGCCGCGTAGTCGTCGTTCCCATCGAGCCCGAGAGCCCTCCGCCTCCGGCCATGGCGCCGCCGTGATCTGAGCCACCGCAGCCCGCATCCGCGCGCGTCACCATGCTCAGCAGCTCTGCAAGAAGCCAACGCCACCTCCAGTTGCTTTCCCAGCGCACTGCAGTCGCGTCCCCGCACCCGGCCGAACTCCGGCCACCGCTCCGCCCGTCGCCGCCGCCGCTACACTGCACCCCGGCACCTCCCGCTGCCTCCTTTAGATGCGCCGCACCACAAACCACGCGCGAAGCGGTGCTCGTTAGCGCCGTCCCGAGCAACTTCGGTGACTCCCCGCCGTTGCTGTGGACGCCGGCATCAACTGATGATGTGGCGCCAGTTTAATTAGCGCTAATGACCCTACTAAACACCCCTAGAGCCACTGCCATGTGGGCCCCTGTGCCTGTTTAGGTTAGCCTAATGTCCTGTTTAGATTAGTACTAATATGGGTCGACCCCACATGTCAGCTTTGACTTGGTCAAGTCAATGTTGACCGATCCCACGTGTCATCCACCCAAACCAGCCTGAGACACTGACGTGTGGACCCCACTAGTCAGGTTTGACCTAGACCGTGCCTCGTTGACCTGCTGACGTCATGATGAAGTCAGGCTGATGCAGTAATTATTTTCTGGAATTTTAAATAAATCAGAAATGATTTATTATTTCAAAAAATGTCCAAAAGTTCTAAAATTCATAGAAAATAAAACATAACTCCAAATGAAATAATTTATATATGAGAAATTATCAGAAAAATTCAATCTTTCCATCTGTACTAGTTTCATGCATGTCAGAACACTTTAACCTTGCTGTTTAGATGAAACAAGTTAATGCACTAATATGACCTCTTATTTTGGGTTTGCATTTGAATCTTTGATTCAAATGAGCTCAAACCAACCTGTGCTAAGTTGCATTAGCCAAAACACACTCATTTTGCCATGTCATTGCATGCATCATATTGTTGCATATTGCTGTGTGATGATTGTGCTTCGATGTGTTCTTCGTGGTAGGTTCTGCCTCCGAGGATATTCACGAGTATCCAACTAAAGGGCGGTATCCCTCTACCACTCCGTCAGGCAAGAAAAACCTCCTTGTTCATTCCGATACAATCCCACTCTCTCGCTCCTGCTCTCTTTTTTACTGCATTAGGACAACAACGATTCAACTGTTACATGTTGCGGTAGTTGAACCCTTTCCTCTGCATGACTGTCATTGCCACAAGAAATAGATGAAACTCACCAAAGATGAGTAGGAGTTGTTTGAGCCCTGATGTGCCTACTCATTCATGCTTGTTTGTCATGCCTGCTATGCTTAGAGTTGAGTCAGTCTGATTCATCGGGATGAATTGGAATGGTGATGAACATGTCCTACTGTGTGTGAGCTAAGTGTGTGAACACAATTTGGTAAAGGTAGCGGTGAGAGGCCATGTAGGAGTACATGGTGGGTTGTCTCATTGAAAACGTCCTTAGGAACTGAGTTCTGTGTTTGTGATCCATGAACAGTTACTACCACACATTGGTTTCCTCTAACTCAGCCCCTCTCGGCTTATTAACCAACTCGGTCTCTGTCCAGGAGTTGCAACTAGTTTCTGGTGTTTGCAGGTAGTGTTAGTAGTCTACCAAGTGGCACCCAGTACAGGTGGGCTTGGGACAGAGTAGGCACCATGGCCGGGTATGCCAAGCGTCGCCCGTTTGGTGGGCTTGGAACCCTGTACACATCGTTTGGGGCCATGAGCGACACCCCGTCCGGATCTCCTTGCAGATGGAACCCCAATAGGCGATAAACCTGGACGAGAGACTTGTGTGGTTAGTCAGGTCGTGGTCGACTCCCTCACCAGGCTTCCGCTTGAATTTTGCCGAAATACACAACGTGTACATGGTGGTAAGTGGCGAGAGCGTGTGTGAAGAAGTACACCCCTGCAGGGTTAACATCATCTATTCGAATAGCCGCGTCCGCGGAAAAGGATTTATGGGTTGCCTGTGCAGTTCATAGACAAGTGAAAGTGGATACAATAAAATGCGTAAGATAAGCGTGAGTCCTATGGATGGTGTTCTCGTAGGAAGAAGGGAGCAGACCCATAGTGGTGTATTGATATGGTGAATATGTGGACTCGTGTGCGCCACCCCAAAAGAGTTACTTGCAGTCGTAGTTTAGGATAGCCATCGAGTCAAAGTTGGCTTGCTGCAGTTAAACTCCACCACCCCCTTTGTTGATACTGATGCATATGTAGCTAGTTCTGACGTAAGTTTTGCTGGGTACATTTGTACTCACGTTTGCTTAATTTATGATTTTGCAGAGAGACTTCAGCCTCGCTAGCAGTTCCGTGTGTACTTCGCTGTTTAGCTTGATACCTCAGCTACGATCTTGTGCCCTCAGTAGGATCTGGTGGATAGTCAGGCTTCTCAGCCTTTTTCATTTGTAGATGTCTGTACTCAGACATGTTAAGCTTCCGCATGTGGTTTGACTTGTATGCTCTGAATGTTGGGTCATGAGACCCATGTTTGTAATATCTCACTCCTCGGAGCCTATTGAATAAATACTTTGAGTCGTAGAGTTTTGTTGTGATGCCATGTTTTATTTACACATATGGAGCATATTGTGTGTATGATTGAAATGCTTGGTATGTGTGGGATCCGACAACCTAGTTGTATATCCTTGGTAGCCTATCTTATGGGAAAATGTAGTCTAGTGCTTCCACTGAGCCATGGTAGTCTGCTACAGCCTGGTTTACCGGGGTCCTGCTAGCCCAGTTACTACTGCTCCGGAACACTTAGACTGGCCGGCATGTGTCCTTCTTCGATCCTGTGTCTGTCCCTTCGGGGAAATTTCATGAGGTGTCTTTCGAAGTCCTGTTAGCCTGCTACAGCCTGGAATCCTGGAGTCCTGCTAGCCCAGTTGCTACAACCTGAATTCACTCGCTGATGACCGACACGTTCGTTGCTGGGTCATGTATGCCTGTCCCTGTAAGTTAGTGCCACTTTGGGTTTACGACTAGTCATGTCGGCCTAGGTTGTCTATCATATGGATGCTAGCAACACTATCATATACGTGAGCCGAAAGGCTGAAATGGTCCCGGGCCAGGTAAGGTGGCACCCGTGGGAATACCATGCCGCAAAGCGATATGATGTGTTACATGCTAGATCGATGTGGCTTAGGATCGTGGTCCTGACACCAGTGACTTTTGGCCTGTTAGAGGCCCGATGTAGACATGGGCCCATTTCTACCCGGTGTGACTTTCGGCCTGGGAATGGCCCATGCTACCCATGGGCCATATATGGTCCGACGGGACATCGGGCCCACTAACAGCCCGTGATAAAGTTGGCAACAGTTAAGCCCAACGTGACTTTGGGCCTGTTAAAGGCCCATCGCATAATTCGGCTCGTTGATGTCTGTACTAAGTTTTCGGCCTCTTAAAGGCCCATGATATCAGTGGGCCAACTAAGGCCCGAGATATGTTTCGGCCTGGTAACTGCCCGTGATATAACTGGGCCCAAAAAGGCCCGGTCTACATTTTAGCCTGCTGAAGGCCCGTTGATTCATCTGGGCCCACATGCATTTCGACCTACTAAAGGCCCATGGATTCATCTGGGCCCTAACAGGCCAGTACAATATTCATCCTGTTAAAGGCCCAACGCTACCTGGGCCAAACTAAGCGCTGGGTCCACAAAAGGCCCAACTAAAATATAGGCCGGTGTAAGTTATGGGCCTCGCGCAAAGTGTGAAGGCCCCAATCATTCGTGCCCAAGAAATATGCAGGCCGACCCAATTGTGGCCCGCTAAACACCAGGCCCGTTAGAGGCGAATGTTTCGGCCCGGTCGACTACATCTGATTTTTTCCAAATAGCGAATGATAGCAGTAACTAGTAGGAATTAAGAACAAACCTACTATATACAATAAAGAAATTACGGCATAGTAACTAAGAATAAACCTACACTATACAATAAAGGTTTTATGGTATATTACATCCATTGGGCATCGAAGTTCGCCACCAGTGATCATAAAGCGCAACGAAGAAGCAGATTACCAAAACTAGGCACCATTGCAGCGTAACAAAATAATACTGAACCGAGACCACTTCCGAGACAGTTCAAGAAAGGTTAGCCTTGCGCGGTAACTGCTGCGCAAGCTGCTGAGCAAGGCTGTGAGACCGGTGTGACGCCCAGATAATCAAGCCATGGTAATTCCTTACTAATTATGCCACGTCATCATGATTACTATTGTTAAACTCGCGTTGGTTCGAAACCGGTTCAAATTTCAAATTCAAATCAAAGTCAAAATTCAAAATTGCCAAACATGGAAACTAAAATGTTCAAAGTGTGGTAAATAATCCCTGGATATTTTTCATGTTGGAAGCAACCTCTTTTGAATTCCAAAATGCCCCTAAAATTAATTTTTGGACGAGCAGCAATTTAATTGGCCTTTTCAATTTCTGAAAATGGTTAGACAACTCCTTCTGACCCCATACTTTTTGTTCCATCTCAATATATTGTGTTAGATTTATGTGCCAAGTTTTGTTCATAACAAAACTCATTTTGTACAAAAAGGAAAATGCAAAAGGAAAAGAGAAAATGGAAAATAGAAAAGAAAAGGAGGAGAACCTAAGCTATTGGGCTTGTTAGCCCACCTAACTAAAGGCCAGGCCACACAGCCCACCCCGCCCCCTGTATAACCCCTCCCCGAAACCCTAGCTACTCACCCGATCCACCACTCCCCCCTGTCCCCACTCCCTCCCATGATCTGGAGATGGCTGGACCGCCCCGCCCCGTCTCTCCATCGACGGCCGCATCAAGCCTCGCCACCCTGAACCCCTGCATTGGGGGTGAGCAACACCTACCTCTCTCCTTATCCCTGTCATCTCGCGCGCCTCCATGGCCATGCAGCGCCTGCAACAAGAACTTGCGCCGACGCTGGCCCTCACGCCCAGGCATCCACCCCTCGTCATGGCCCCGTGCCGCCCTCCTCGGGCTCATGACTCGCTCCTTCTTCCCCTGTCCGGCCTGTGTCCAGACGCTCATGCCTCGCCACCATGACTGTCTCACCCAGCATGGGCAGCAGCGCTTGCTCGGCCGGTTGTGGCTACACCTGCATGCCATCACTATTTGCGCCGAGCTCCCAAAGACCTCTGGTCACCGGTGTTTAGCCGCCGGTCGAAATAGCCAGTCACGCTAATCCCCTCGCTAATGAACCCCCACTGAACTGCTAACATCGGGGCCCCACCATCCTAATTAACTTGTTAGTAAATAAATAATTATGTTAAGTTAAAATAGTGTATGACATGTGGATCCACTGCTAATTCAAATAGATAACTAAACCTGTTAACTAGACAGTCCTTGACAAATGGGCCCCACTGTCACTTTTGACCAGTCAACCGAGTCAAAGTTGACTGTTGACCATGCTGACTCAGCACGCCCTGGACCCCACTGTCAGCTGCATGTGCATGTTGCTGGGTACACTTCTGGGTACCCATAGCACTTTACTATTTAATATTTTCGAATTATTTTAAATCAGAAAATTCAGAAAATGATTAAAACTTTGAAAATTATTATAAAATAATCCGTAGCTCGGATGCAAATATTTTGTACATGAAAGTTGCTTAGAACGACGAGACGAATCCGAATATGTTCTCTGTTCATCCACCACTAGGTATGTAAATGGTACGGATAATTTCCGTTCTGAATCCGCATTCGCATCCGTTTTTAAGGATATGGTATGCACTTTCTTGAATCCTGTGGATATGGATGCGTATACGGATTTTGGTCAACCGGATATCCGACGGATATGGTAGCGGATATGGTATTGGCAATATCCGACGGATATGGATTATTCGGTATATTTTTAGGATTATCCGACATTGTCAAATAGGATTATCCGATAAGTTTGGCCCAAATGTCCAAATAGTCCACTTCTCAGAATCACATATATAAATATAATATAACTAATTCCTTATTACAATCTTACATGCACGTACAAACACAGTCAATAAACTTAAGAACACATGTTGTACTCCCTCTGTTAGTTTATGTAAGGTGTATTATTTTTGGCACGGTTACCAAGACACAGAATTATAGACATGTTAAGATAAAATTACCCTTGACAAATTTATTGGTTAGTGGTAAGTAAATCAGTTAGTCCAGGAAAGTAAGAGATATATGCAATCGACAGAGAGATATTTTCCTTGTTTTGCTAAATGGATAGATATAGACAATAAGGAGACATATACTTTCCTTTTTTTTGCAGGGTTAACAAGGAAATTATGAGAAATTAGAAGAAATGCACCTTACATTGCAGAATTTTATTAAAAAAATACACATTATATAAAGGAACGGAGGGAGTACTACTTAGTAATTAACTTAGCTACTATGGTTGACTAGAAGGACACCCGTGAGTTGCAACGGGGCCACATTAACTTTAAAAGTTCAATACCAATTATGTTAATATTATATTTAATATTCTCATACATATTAAGTGACATTGACGACCGTTTTATCATAAAATTCACACACACACACCCTCTCCCTCCCTCTTCCTCACTCTCTCTCCCCCTTTCCCTCACTCGGGAGGTGGGACAAAAATAAATCCCGTCGATCTGGACGAAGTCAGACGCCACGACCACCATGACCGACCCCGTCCACATGGCCACTGCCGTCCCTGCGGGCTAGGGGCTTGTCAAGGAGCTCCGAACGCCTTCGCTACTTTGTCTGTGCCAACGAGATCAAGTCCAGCACCCCCGCATCGACGTCGCTGCCGTCTTCCTCAACCTTGGGCCACCACGACATTCCCGTTTGATCCGCGCCGCCCCAAGCTCCCATGTCTTCCCCTAGGGTGCCATTGACACCGCCATGATCTCATCTTGCCTTTCCCCTGTTTCCCCTCTCGTTTGCTCTCGTTAGGTATTTCGCCGTGGCCGAGAACCACCGTCCGCCATGGCCATTGCAGGGGTAGCCACCGAGCTCCTCGGATTGACCCCGTGGCACATGCCCGCTCTTATGCACGCCCATGCCCGAGCCTGTCGCTCTTCTTCCGCGCCCGCAGGGCCACTCCCTCTCCATGCCCATGCCCGTGCTACACCGTGTCGGTCGCGCCCGCCGCTGCCGTCGCGCTCGCCGCAGCCACCGCACCATTGTGCCCCGCGCGACGCACACCCTGGTCGTGCGCCACACTCTCGCTGGCTGTGCTCGCCCCGTCTGCTGCCGCCTATCCCTTCACTCGCCACGCTATCACGCCCCTGCCTCGTGCCGCCTCCAGTCGTGGCCATCTTCTGCCGGCCGCCCCCTCAGCCTCGTCGGCCGCATCTCTGCCCTCCACCGTCGGCCGCTCGCCTCGGCTGCTGCGTGTTACTTCCTGCTGCTATGCGCTGCTCTACCGCTGGTACTTTGCTACGCCATGCCCTCGACACCGTCGTGGACAAATGTGATGGAGGGATTGTTAATGGAGTACGAGAAGGAGGTGGCGGAGAAGGTGTGGAGAGGCAGGAGGTCTGGGGCGGTGTCACCTGGCTGTGGTGGAGGTGTTTATGCGAGAAAGAGCTGTACTGGAAGGAGAGGTCACAATTGGAAAGAATCGCAAAAAAATCATAACCTGGAGATCTCAGTTCAAAAAAAATGCTAATATCGATGGAGGGGTTATTTCCTTCAATAGGTGGAAAACATAGGAAATATTGGTTGTTATCAAGGAAAGGTAAAAATTTAGGAAATTTATGATTTTTGAACGGATTTCTATGCAAATGGGGTTTTGTTGTTTGGTAACGTGATATCAGTACCCGCCCGTTTGTGACGTGTCTGATTAGTAAAGTTTGCAAATGTTAAGAAACTATTTATTGGGAGGAAAGTTATGACGTGTCTGTTATTTGTTTCCTAAAACAAATTTCACTAATAAGAGAAATCGATTGATTTAGATAAGTTAGGAAAGTTAGATTAAAATGTATTATTTGTTTCCTGAAAATCTGTTATTTGTTTCCTAAGACAAATTGAACCAATAAAAGGAATCGATTGATTTACATAATTTAAGGAAGTTAGATTAAAATGTATTATTTGTTTACTGAAAATCTGTTATTTGTTTCCTAAGACAAATTGAACCAATAAAAGAAATCGATTGATTTGCATAATTTAAGGAAGTTAGATCCGTGATTTGTTATATGTTAGGAAAGTTCTGGTTGTAATAAAGAGTGGAGAGAAAAATAAACCGATGGACCAGGGTGGGAGGGGTGGTGGGAGGAGAGACGAAAACAACCCAGCGAAAATATACCATGGACCAGGGTGGGAGGCGGTGGTGGGAAGGGAGACGAAAAAAACCAGTGAAAATAAACCGCGAAGACGATTCACCAACTCGTCCATTATGAGTAGAGATTAGAGAACAATATGATCATATGAATCTGTGATGTACGCTATTAATCCCATTAAAAACACGTACTGTACTAGTTAACAAGCGCGTACAAGAATAAGCAGTAAAAAATGATTGGTTACTTATATACAGACTGTTCTTCTCTATATAGATCTTCTATAGAAATATACTATTGCGGAAAATATCTACATCAATATTTTTTGTCCGTTTCCGATCCGAGTCCGCTCCGCTTCCGATCTGAATCCATAGTCCAATATGACCCGCATTCGAATCCGCATCCGGTCATTATCCGCTTCGCTCTGAATCCGACGAAAGAATTTGGTAAAGGATATGGTGAAAGCATTATCCAATCCGATCCGATCCGATCCGATCCGTTTACATCCCTATCCACCACACGTCCCTAGCATAGCGAACGTGCAACATTTCACCTCTGGTTCATCTGTCCGAAAACGTGAAACACCGGGGATACTTTTCCGGATGTTTCCCTCCTTCGTCGGTATCACCTCCTACTGCGTTAGGGCACACCTAGCACCGTTACTTGTTATGTCATGCAATGTTATGCATCTGTTTGCATTGTATTCATTGTTTCTTCCCCATTTTCTCTCCGGTAGACTACGAGCCTGACGTGCTACTGGTGCCCCGATCGACTACTGTGTTGACGACCCCTCCTTCCTGCCAGAGCAACCAGGCAAGACCCCCCCCCCCTTGATCATCCCGATATCTCCCATTCCATTCTCTCATGCTTGCATTAGATTTTGCTACTGTAATTGTTTGCTCCTATTCTAATGCATAGTCTCCTTTTGTAACCTGCTCATTGTTACCTACCTACCTATCCTAAACTGCTTAGTATAGGTTGGTTAGTGATCCATCAGTGACCCCCACCTTGTCCTTGTTGTCCCTGCTTCATCATTGAAGACCCGATCAACGAGTTCGAAGACCAGGCCCCAGCACCGCACATAACTTTCCCCTTAGTTGCTCGACACTACTGGGTTACTATCGAGTGCCGAGGGTGAGACCTCTACATCACTTCTGATTTTAACCATGTAGTGTAGCTATTCGGTCGTGGTCATCAGGGGTGATTCCGCCTTAACCACTTCCAATACGACTCTGTCGTGCAACCCCTCAAGTGTGAACCTCGGGGGTGGTTCCTCTTATGTTCACGTTGATGATTACATCGAGTGGAATTCACCGGGGGTGATTCCTCGGGTTTTCCCCTTGATGTTTGGACACACGGTTACTATGGTTACTATGACTTTACACTGAACCATGTTACTAAAGATGGGTCGACCCCGAGGGGTACCCGCGCGAGCATATTTGTGAGTGATGAGGAGTCGGGTTGACCTGGAGGGTGCCTGCGAGATAATTACGAGGCATGGCCGGGCATTCCTAGCCCTTGTAGCAAGTCCTCGAGACGGGGCAACGGGGTCACATCTTTCGTGAGTCTCTGCTTGTTACCGCGCATTCCTAATCCACTATGATTTGGATATTTGATCCGAGGGGCCTCCGGCCTGATATCACTAACCATCACCTGGGCATAGTATGGGCGTCCTGCGTCGTATGCATTAGCCGAAGCTTAATGGACGTCAGCGACTGAGCGGCGCGCGCCGGGTTGGACTAGTAAGCACCTGCCTTTTTTAAGGATGTAGCTAGGTCTGCTCACCGGCCGCGTAAGCAATGGGCAGGAGTTCCCGGGGAGATGGCCCATGACCCCTGGGGGCATAGGCTTAGTCCGGCGTGCTGACCTCTCTATTAAGCCTAGGTTGGGTTGTGGCGTATTGTTTGGCTGAGGCCGGGCATGACCCAGGAAAGTGTGTCCGGCCGGAGTTAATCGAGCGTGGTGGGTAAGTTGGTGCACCCCTGCAGGGAAGAAAACATCTATCGATAGCATGTCCTATGGTAATGGACACTTGGAGTTGTATCCCGATCGATACAACAAGAGCTGGATACTTGTGATGAGAAATGGATTGTGATGAGAATTGGATAGTATGGCTCTGGGATTGCTTTCTCGCAGGGAGTCGAGAAAGGATCTCTGGCCGAGGTTGATAACATTACTACTACTTTACTTTATGCTACTCTACTCCCTCCTGTTGCTGCAAGATGGTGGTTTCCAGAAGATGCTAGTCTTCGATAGGCTAGGCTTTCCCCTTCTCTTCTGGCATTCTGCAGCTCAGTCCACATATACAACCCATTTCATTGATACCGATGCATATGTAGTGTAGACCCTTGCTTGCGAGTACTTTGGATGAGTACTCACGGTTGCTTTGCTCCCCCCTTTCCCCCTTTCTTCTTCTTTCCGGTTGATGCAACCAGATGTCGGAGCCCAGGAGCCAGATGCCACCGTTGATGCCTACTACTACGTGAAGACCGCCGACGACCAGGAGTAGTTAGGAGGCTCCCAGGTAGGAGGCCTTGCCTTTTCGATCGTAGATGCTTTTGTGCTAGCATTTTTAAGGCAAACTTGTCTAACTTATGTCTGTACTCAGATATTGTTGCTTCCGCTGACCCTTGTGTAATCGAGCTTATGTATTCGAGCCCTCGAGGCCCTTGGCTTGTAATATAAAGCTGTATTATTTTAATTTGTGTCTAGAGTTGTGTTGTGATATCTTCCCGTGAGTCCTTGATCTTGATCGTACACATTTGCATGCATGATTAGTGTACGATTGAATCGAGGGCATCACAAGTTGGTATCAGAGCCGACTGCCTATAAGTAGCCCCCCTTCCAACTCCTTGGCCGAAGTTGAGTCTAGTCATCCAAAACCGTTTTACTAACTTGATTATGTGGCTTACGGGCCCACGTAGCCATTGGGTGGTATTAGGATCTTTTATTCCTCATCAATACTCTGGGACTCTGATCTCTCGTCTATTAGGGTTAAACATTTTACTAACTCTGACATTAGGTTCTCGTACCCACTTCCTCCTGGAGAGCCCCAACATTACCGACGATCGCTTGCTTCACCAGAAGATTCTGCAGATACTCCTCGATGTCTCTCGAGACCCTGTGCCCACTGCCTTGCAGTTCCTGACCATCGATAATCCCCATAAGTAACATCCTTGCCTCTTGTACCTTCATACCCAGTTGCTCCTGTTATTACAAGATGCCCCTAGTACTCTCCGTTGTTCCTAGAATCCTTTGTGCCTTCTTCTTTGTGGCTTCTTTTTGCACTGCAGATAATTCACTTAACCGGGGTCCGTTCATCCCCAGTTGTTCATATGCTTTCCAAAATACTTGGAAATACTATCTGATCTTCCAAAAATCCTCTGCAGCCTATTGCTCTTGATTCACCTTGCCTGCTTGCATTAGGATAAATTCCATATGTCTAGCAATATTCTTTAAAATTCTTCCTGATTTTCATTCTGTTCCTATGGATTCAACATGTGTGTGAATGCACGCAAACATCAGTAATTCCCCAAAAATCATCTTTCCAGCTCAGACGTCACTTTGGACATGTGCTGGTTCTCGGCAAATCAAACATTCGTTGATTGTGATCCTAATTAGATTTAATTTATCCATCCTTAATCAGAGCGTCGTTTCTGATCCCTTGACTTGGAATTCATAATTCCTTTGCATTTGAGTTTTGGATTAGTCAGTTGTTTCTATAATCTGATCTCCTTGCATTCTCTCTTCTTCTTCTGGTTGAGTACCGAAGCTCATATCAGATCCCTTGAGGTCTACCAGATCCTTTTTTGGATTTTATCCAACAACGACCTTCGTACTCATTAACCTTGTGAGCCTTTCCTTGGATACATAATGCCTTTGGTAAAGTGTATCCTCTGCTTTTGTCAACCATTCTATGCTTTCGAGCTTTTGCTAATTACTTCTAAAGATTGTGGTATATGTTCCTAAGATGCCCTGTGGGTTGAACCTATGCCTTTTCTAATCCGTGTCAACCCGGAAACTCCTACGGTTCATACTCAACTGGTGTTTTGCCCGATATAATTTCAACACTACAACTTCATCGAAAGTGAGAAGTGAATGGAAGGTTATGCAGTGAAGAAGTGGGAGTCGACCTTGAACTTTGTGTTCATGCCCATGGACCCGATGTGGAACTTATCATGGAAGCTTCTTTTAACAAATATTAATCCCCTTGTTTTAAATTCCTATTGTATCTATGTTTGGTCCTTAGCAACCGTGGTTCCGACCATGATTATCCTCCTTTGATTCCATTTCTCAGACAAGTTAAAGAACTTGTCTTCTGCAGATCAATACATCCTTGCAACTTCTATTCTGATCTACCTTGAGTATTGCCTCCTGTTATCTTGAGGATATTGTGTCTTTGCACTACCTCTTGTAAATTCTTAATTGGAGTGATACTCCGTCACATCATTCCTAGCCTGATCGGCTATATCATTATCGTACTAATTTTAACTGTGCTACCTGGTCCTTATTCCCGGAGCACAACTTTTTGATGCTGAGCGAAGCTTACGTCGATCTTCCTCATCTTATCATTCCACCTTGAACAACAAGCTTGAATCCGAGCTTGTGTCATATCCATGGTTCCAATAGCCTTCGCTTCATCATTCCTTTTGCTTGATGTCGTTGCTGCTCGATGGCATCTTCATAGAGCCTCTCGACAAAATTTGTCATGATCACCATCAATATACTGCCTTGTTCTACGACATCAATCGAATTCTTGAGGAGAAATACCATCCTTGCCCATCGATGATTCGTGTTGACATCGAGACCATCCTTGACTTCCTGCCAATACAGACTTGGTCATGTTTTGGTTATATCTTACATTCCTTGACATTCTTGGAATTGTTCCTTTGTACTTCTTGTGACCTTCAGATTCAATCTTGCTTGAAACACCATGTCAATGCTATCCCGAAGCATGATTATGGTACTACGAACATCATTAAGAACATTGGAGGCGCAATACTAACTGTTTCTTGATCACTTATTCAAACACTGTTGTTTGGGTAATGTCATTAAATTCCTCTCCCTTACCTAAATGGTTTTCTACTTCTATCCTGTCATGGATATCCTGCTCTATTTGTCCTTGGGAAGGATATCCCCTTGAAATATGTGTTTAAACAGATTTTCCTTTCCATTGTTCTCTTTATTTTGATAATCATGTTATCCTTTCCATTGTTTGGTTTAACCTGTCTTGATGTCTATTTGATATAAGCAATAATATTTTCCCTTTTTATGTAAACACCTCATTGTATCACTATGTCAGTAAGACCCTGTTAGTATTGTTGAAGACGTTCCGGTAACCACCGATGGACGAGAACTTTGCCTATTGGTCCGCCTCGTTCAATGAGCAGGAAAATGGTTCTCTTCGTCCCTCGCCCTTGGTACCAACGTTGTTGCCAACATAATTGATAGTCTATGTTCTAACATGCCTTGCTATCAGCGTCCTTCCTACTTTCAACCCACATGGTGGGCCCATAACCCACAGTTCCACAGGATCGAAACCTGACTCTCCTATACATCCCTGTTTTCTAAGTTATCCCTCACGCTTGGCTTCATATGTAATTCGCGAGCCACCTTCCTAGTGATCTATTCTGGTATCAGATGCAATACTTGTTCTTGATGCTCTGAGCCCCTTTCACCATCTGTTTTAGGCAACGAACGATTGCCTACCCGCTTGAAGCTTCTTATTGCACCTTCTAGCCTTGCTCTCGATGACTTTCTTGAATTTCAACTCGAGAGATGCCTCTATGCCACGTTCGCGAGATATCCCCCAAGTACCTAACTTGTGCTGGGCTTCGTCCTTCCCAAGTCTTTTCCCCTTACTCCACCCCTTAAATCTCGGGACGAGATTTCTTGTAGTCTAGGAGAATTGTGACGCCCGGATAATTAAGCCACAGTAATTCCTTACTAATGATGCCACGTCATCATGATTACTGTTGTTAAACTCGCATTGGTTCGAAACCGGTTCAAATTTCAAATTCAAATCAAAGTCAAAATTCAAAATTGCCAAATGATGACCCACAAGTATAGGGGATCTATCGTAGTCCTTTCGATAAGTAAGAGTGTCGAACCCAACGAGGAGCAGAAGGAAATGATAAGCGGTTTTCAGCAAGGTATTCTCTGAAAGTACTGAAATAAGTGGTAACTGATAGTTTTGTGATGAGATAATTTGTAACGAGCAACAAGTAACAAAAGTAAATAAAGTGCAGCAAGGTGGCCCAATCCTTTTTGTAGCAAAGGACAAGCCTGGACAAACTCTTATATAAGGAAAAGCGCTCCCGAGGACACATGGGAATTATCCTCAAGCTAGTTTTCATCACGTTCATATGATTCGCGTTCGGTACTTTGATAATTTGATATGTGGGTGGACCGGTGCTTGGGTGCTATTCTTAGTTAAACAAGCATCCCACTTATGATTAAACTTTATTGCAAGCATCCGCAACTACAACAAAAGTATTAAGGTAAACCTAACCATAGCATGAAACATATGGATCCAAATCAGCCCTTACGAAGCAACACATAAACTAGGGTTTAAGCTTCTGTCACTCTAGCAACCCATCATCTACTTATTACTTCCCAATGCCTTCCTCTAGGCCCAAATAA
Source organism: Aegilops longissima (assembly GCA_021605205.1). NCBI lineage: Eukaryota > Viridiplantae > Streptophyta > Magnoliopsida > Poales > Poaceae > Aegilops > Aegilops longissima. The sequence goes on along the minus strand of CM038682.1, from coordinate 257,360,073 downwards.
TGGTGAAGTGTTATGTAGTCGACGTTCACATAACACCACTAGATGCTAGACAACATACATCTCATCAAAATATCGAACGAATACCAAATTCACATGACTACTAATAGCAAGACTTCTCCCATGTCCTCAGGAACAAACGTAACTACTCACAAAGCATATTCATGTTCATAATCAAAGGGGGTATTAAAATGCATAAAGGATATGAACATATGATCTTCCACCAAGTAAACCAACTAGCATCAACTACAAGGAGTAATCAACACTACTAGAAACCTACTAGTACCAATCCCGGACTTGGAGACAAGATATGGATACAAGAGATGAACTAGGGTTTTGAGAGGAGATGGTGCTGGTGAATATGTTGATGGATATTTCCCTCTCCCGATGAGAGGAGCGTTGGTGATGACGATGGTGATGATTTCCCCCTCCCGGAGGGAAGTGTCCCGGGCAGAACAGCTCTGCCGGAGCCCTAGATTGGTTCCGCCAAGGTTCCGCCTCATGGCGGTGGAGTCTCATCCCGAAAGGTTGCTTATGATTTTCCCTTGACGAAAGACCTCATATAGAAGAATATGGCCATCGGAGAGCCAACAGGGGGCCCACGAGGCAGGGGGCGCGCCCTGGGGGGTAGGGCGCACCCCCCACCCTCGTGGCCAGGTGGGTCCCCCTCTAGTGAACTTCTTCCGCTCAATATTTTTTATTATTTCCAAAAATGACTTTCGTGGAGTTTCATGACTTTTGGAGTTGTGCAGAATAGGTCTCTAATATTTGCTGCTTTTCCAGCCCAGAATTCCAGCTGTCGGCATTCTCCCTCCTTATGTAAATTTGTAAAATAAGAGTGAATAGGCATAAATATTGTGACATAACGTGTAATAACAACCCATAATGCAATAAATATCGACATAAAAGCATGATGCAAAATGGATGTATCAACTCCCCCAAGCTTAGACCTTGCTTGTCCTCAAGCGAAAGCCGATAACGATAAATATGTCCCCATGTTTAGAGGTAGAGGTGTCGATAAAAATAAAATACGGACATGAAGGCATCATGATTATTCTCATAACAGCAACATATATAGGTATTGTCATATGATTTCTTATGCTCAAGTAATAATCCATTCACAATGCAGAGTACGAATCATAAACTTTATTGAGAACCAACAAACTATAATCTCAGTCATTGAAGCAATTTCAATTTATCATAACATCAGAAAGAGTCTATGTTAGAGCTTAATAGCAAGTCCACATACTCAACTATCATTTAGTCTTTCATAATTGCCAACACTCACGCGATACTTGTGGTTACGGAGTTTTAATCGGACACAGAGAAATATAGGGGCTTATAGTTTCGCCTCCCAACCTTTTACCTTAAGGGTAATGTCAACAATAATAACTCATGCTCCCCTACATCCAATTAGATATATCTATCAGGATCTTTCCAACACACTGTGCTTGCCAAAGGATAAAATGTAAAAAGGAAAGGTGAAGATCACCATGACTCTTGCATAAGGTAGAAGATAATAGTAAAAGATAGGCCCTTCGCAGAGGGAAGCAGAGGTTGACATGCGCTTTTATGGTTGGATGCATAAAATCTTAATGCGAAAGAACGTCACTTTATATTGCCCCTTGTGATATGAACCTTTTTATGCAGTCCGTCGCTTTTATTTCTTCCACATCACAAGATCGTATAAAGCTTATTTCCCCCACACCAATCAATCATACATATTTAGAGCAATTTTTATTTCTTTGCACCGATGACAACTTACTTGAAGGATCTTACTCAATCCATAGGTAGATATGGTGGACTCTCATGGCAAAACTGGTTTAAGGGTTTTTGGAAGCACAAGTAGTATCTCTACTTGGTGCTGAGAATTTGGCTAGCATGAGGGGGGGAAAGGCAAGCTCAACATGTTGGATGATCCATGACAATATACTTTATCTCAGATATAAGAAAACATAACCCATTACGTTGTCTTCCTTGTCCAACGTCAACTCTTTAGCATGTCATATTTTAATGAGTGCTCCCAATCATAAAAGATGTCAACGATAGTATATTTATATGTAAAACCTCTCTTTCCTTATTACTTCCTATTAATTGCAACGATGACCAAAGCTATGTTTGCCAACTCCCAAAACTTTTAATCATCATACTCTTTCTATGTGAAGTCATTACTCTCAATAAGATCAATATGAACTCTTTGTTTCTTTTTGTTCTTTTTCTCTTTTCTTCTATTCACTCAAGTTCATGGCAAAATAATTAAGCCCTTGACTCAACACTAATCTTTATTATATAGCTCACGGACTCGATTACATAGAGAGATCATAAAGCAAAAACTCAAAACTAGATCATGCCATAAACTTTATTGTACTAGATCAAGATACTTCTAACATGATCGAACTAAGAAAAACGGTAAAGATAGGAGTGTGATTGTGATACGATACCGAGGCACCTCCCCCAAGCTTGGCAGTTGCCAAGGGGAGTGCCCATACCCATGTGATTATGTCTCCTTCTTTGTTGTTGGTGAAATATTCTTGGCGATGATGCCCTTCAGGGTACAATTCTCCTCCTTGAGCTTATTGACTTGTTGCTTGAGGTCCATTATTTCCTTACGAAGCTTTCCTGTAACAGCTTAGCTCCTTGCACCCAAGGGTGTTGCATAGCTGCGGGAGAACAAGTGACACTCCTCTTCATATTTTCATAAGAAAGAAATCTAACATTGGAAGGGATAACCGAGTTTGGAATAGCTGAGCTATGTAGTTCCCCCATCGTGAACGCAGCTCGGAAGCGAGAAGTGACTTCTTGATCCTCCATGGCATCTACTCTCATCAAGTCAGCCTCCATCTCTTCCTCCGTTGCTGGCCCAAAGTGGTCAGCGTTGCTGTTTGCCCTTGGTTCCAATGCCGGATGAGACACCCAGCTCTCCCCGACCGACTCTTGAGAAGACATCTTGCTCTAATCTGCAGCAAGAACAGCTCGAAACAAAAACAGAGGATATTTGCGTGATACGGAGTCAAAACCTTCGGAGAATATATAATGAATTTTACCGACCAAAATCGTGCCGTGCAAGAAAGAACGGAGTCCGGGAGGCACACGAGGTGCCCCGAGGTGAGGGGCGCGCCTCCACCCTCGTGGGGCCCTCGTGTCCTTCCCGGACTGCTACTTATTTTCTATTTTTCTAAATATTCCAAAACGGAGAAATATTGCCTTAAAACTGTTTTGGAGTCGGTTTACATACCGTACCACATACCTATTCCTTTTCGGAGTCTGAAACCAGAAAGTGTCCCTTATGTATTCCTCCAGGGTTACGGTTTCAATAACATTGGTTTCAACATTTATAGGATTACCTGAGATATAGTGTTTAATTCTTTGACCGTTCACCACCTTCGGATTTGTGCCTTCGAAGTTGTTGATCTTTATGGCACCGGAACGATAGACCTCCTCGATGACGTAGGGGCCTTCCCATTTAGAGAGAAGTTTTCCTGCAAAAAATCTTAAATGAGAGTTGTATAGCAATACATAATCACCTACATTAAACTCACGCTTTTGTATCCTTTTGTCATGCCATCTTTTGACTTTCTCTTTAAACAACTTGGCATTTCCATAAGCTTGGGTTCTCCATTCATCAAGTGAGCTAATAGCAAATAACCTCTTCTCACCAGCAAGTTTGAAATCATAGTTGAGCTCTTTAATAGCCCAATATGCCTTATATTCTAGTTCGATAGGTAAGTGACATGCTTTTCCATAAACCATTTTATACGGAGACATACCCATAGGATTTTTATATGCAGTTCTATAGGCCCATAATGCATCATCAAGTTTCTTGGATCAATTATTTAGAGACCTATTGATAGTCTTTTGCAAAATTAATTTGAGTTCTCTATTACTCAATTCTACTTGACCACTAGACTGTGGGTGATAAGGAGATGCAATTCTATGATTAACATCATAATTAGCAAGCATTTTACGGAAAGCACCATGAATAAAATGTGAACCACCATCAGTCATTAAATATCTAGGGACTCCAAACCTCGGAAAAATAACTTCTTTAAGCATTTTAATAGAGGTGTTATGGTCAGCACTACTAGTTGGAATAGCTTCTACCCACTTAGTAACGTATTCAACATCAACTAAAATATGTGTGTAACCATTAGAGGCAGGAAAAGGTCCCATATAGTCAAAGCCCCAAACATCAAGTGGTTCAATAACGAGTGAATAATTCATAGGCATTTCTTGACGTCTACTAATATTACCAATTCTTTGGCATTCATTACAAGATAGGACAAACTTACGGGCATCTTTGAAGAGAGTAGGCCAATAAAAACCGGATTGCAATACCTTGTGTGCAGTTCTATCTACAGCGTGGTGTCCTCCATAAGCCTCGGAGTGACACTTTCGTAGGATCTGTTCCTGTTCATGCTCAGGTACACAATGTCTAATAACACCATCTACTCCTTCTTCATAAAGATGTGGGTCATCCCAAAAGTAATGTCTCAAATCATAGAAAAACTTTTTCTTTTGCTGGTATGTGAAACTAGGTGGTATAAATTTAGCAACAATATAATTAGCATAATCAACATACCATGGATTACTACGAGAAGTACTTATAACATTTAATTGTTCATCAAGAAAGCTATCATCAATAGGAAGTGGGTCATCAAGAACATTTTCTAACCTAGACAAGTTGTCTGCAACGGGGTTCTCAGCTCCTTTTCTATCAACAATATGCAAATCAAATTCTTGTAGCAAGAGAACCCATCTTATAAGTCTAGGTTTAGCATCTTTCTTCTCCATAAGAAATTTAATAACAGCATGATCAGTGTGAATAGTTACTTTAGAATGAACAATATAGGGTCTGAACTTATCACAAGCAAATACAACTGCTAAGAATTCCTTTTCAGTAGTAGCATAATTTCTTTGAGCATTGTCTAGAGTTTTACTAGCATAATGGATAACATTTAATTTCTTATCAACTCTTTGCCCTAGAACAACACCTACATCATAATCACTAGCGTCACACATAATTTCAAAGGGTAGATTCCAATCAGGTGGCTGAACAATAGATGCAGAGATCAATGCTTTCTTAAGTATTTCAAATGCTTCTACACAATCATCATCAAAGACAAAGGGTATATCTTTTTGTAATAAATTAGTCAGAGGCCGAGAATTTTTTGAGAAGTCCTTAATGAACCTCCTATAAAAGCTGGCGTGACCAAGGAAACTTCTTATACCTTTGATGTCCTTGGGACATGGCATCTTTTCAATAGCATCAACCTTGGCTTTATCAACTTCAATACCTCTTTCAGAAACTTTATGCCCCAAGACAATACCTTCATTAACCATAAAGTGGCACTTTTCCCAATTCAAAACAAGATTATTTTCTTCACATCTCTGCAAAACTCGATCAAGATTGCTCAAGAAATCGTCAAAAGAAGATCCATAGACGAAAAAATCATCCATGAAAACCTCACAAATCTTTTCACAAAAGTCAGAGAATATAGCCATCATGCATCTTTGAAAGGTAGCAGGTGCATTACATAAACCAAAAGGCATACGTCTATAAGCAAAAGTACCAAAAGGGCAAGTAAAAGTAGTCTTTGATTGATCCTTGGCTGACACAGGTATTTGAGAGAAACCAGAATAACCATCTAGAAAGCAATAATGTGTATGTTTGCATAGTCTTTCTAGCATTTGATCGATAAAAGGTAAGGGGTAATGATATTTCTTAGTAGCCTTATTTAATTTGCGGAAATCAATTACCATCCTATAACCTGTAATAATTCTTTGTGCAATAAATTCATCTTTATCATTAGGAACAACAGTAACACCCCCATTCTTAGGGACACAATGAACATGACTTACCCACTGGCTATCAGCAACAGGATAAATTATACCTGCCTCCAGAAGCTTTAGTATTTCTTTTCTTACCACTTCTCTCATCTTAGGATTCAGCCGTCATTGATGATCACGAACCGGTTTGGCATCTTCTTCCAAATTTATTTTATGTTGACATAGAGTGGGACTAATGCCCTTAAGATCATCAAGAGTATATCCAATAGCAGCACGGTGCTTCTTCAGAGTTTTCAATAATCTCTCTTCTTCATGTTCTGAAAGGTTAGCACTAATAATAACAGGATATATCTACTTTTCATCAAGATAAGCATATTCAAGATTATCAGGCAACGGTTTAAGCTCAAACACGGGATCACCCTTGGGTGAAGGGGGATCCCCTAGGATTTCAACATGCAAATTGTGTTTCAGAATAGGTTCCTGTTTAAAGAATACTTCATCTATTTCCCTTCTTTCATTCATAAACATATCATTTTCATGGTCTAGCAAATATTGTTCTAAAGGATCACTAGGAGGTACGGCAATAGAAGCAAGACCAATAATTTCATCCTTACTAGGCAATTCTTCTTCACGGTGTTGTCTACTAAATTTAGAGAAATTAAACTCATGATTCATATCACCCAAGCCAATAGTAACAACATTCTTTTCGCAATCTATTCTAGCATTGACAGTGTTCAAGAAGGGTCTACCAAAAATAATGGGACAAAAGCTATCTTGTGGGGAAACAAGAACAAGGAAATCAGTGGGATATTTAGTTTTCCCACACAAGACTTCAACATCTCTAACAATTCCCATTGCTGAAATGGTATCTCTATTGGCAAGTTTAATTGTAACATCAATACCTTCTAACTCAGCAGGTGCAATTTCGTGCTTAATTTCTTCGTATAAAGTATGAGGTATAACACTAGCACTGGCACCCATGTCACATAAGCCATGATAACAGTGATCTCCTATTTTAACAGAAATAATGGGCACGCCTACCACAGGTCTATGTTTATCTTTAGCACAAGGTTTGGCAATTCTAGCGGTTTCACCGCAGAAATGAATAACATGCCCATCAATATTATCAGCTAAGAGATCTTTAACAATAGCAATATTAGGTTCAACTTTAACTTGCTCAGGAGGTGTATAAGTTCTAATATTGCTTTTACGAACAACAGTTGAAGCTTTAGCATGATCCTTTATTCTAACAAGGAAGGGTGGTTTCTCAACATAAGAAGTAGGAACAACAAGATCATTATAAGTGACAGTCTTTTCTTCAACTTTATTAGGTGCAACTACTTTTACTTCTATGGGAGGATGATATTTAAACCACTTCTCCTTGGGGAGATCAACATAAGTAGCAAAAGATTCACAGAAAGAAGCTACTATCTCAGAGTCTAGTCCATATTTAGTGCTAAACTTATGGAAAATATCAGTATCCATAAAAGATTTAACACAATCAAACTTAGGTGTCATACCTGACACCTTACCTTCGTCGAGATCCCAATCTTCGGAGTTGCATTTAATTATATCCAATAAATTCCATCTGAATTCAATAGTCTTCATCATAAAAGAGCCAACACAAGAAGTATCGAGCATGGTGCGATTGTTTTCAGAAAGCCGAGCATAATTTTTTTTGAAGAATTATTTCTTTTGAGAGCTCATGATTGGGGCATGAATATAACATTGATTTAAGCCTCCCCCAAGCTTGAGCGATGCTTTCTCCTTCGCGAGGCCAAAAATTATATATTGTCACAACCCTAGAGCTTGCTTGTAACTAGAGGCATTGCATCCATGCATCATGTTTAAATTTCATGAAACTTGAAATGGGGTTTGATCCAAGCCCTAGCACTAAATCAATTCAAATAGGTTCAACTAAAATTATTTTTCAATGAACCCAAATGGCCTTCAAAAATGTTCACCATTTTTGGAAAATGCCGGAAACAGTAACCAGAGATGTTGCACATTTTTCCATGACATTTGGATTATTGAATTAACTCATATTGTATTTGAATTGGGGCATTTAAATCCTATAAATATTTCAAATGCTCTAATAATTCTGAAACTAGTTGAGGGATGTTGGGAATAATTTCAAAAGTGCCCAAAAATATTTTCAGAATTATATAAAAATGATTTGGTGTTAAACTAAATCAAAACAAAGGCAAACAATAGAAAATGAAACAAATTTTAACAGAGAGAGAGTTTTACAGCACTCACCTAGGCAGCCCACTGCCAGTCCACTGGCGGCCCAAGTGGCCGCCCAGCCCACCTAGCCCTCTCCTGTCGTCTTCCTCCCGAGCCAAGAGGCGGGCGCGTGCTCGCCAGCCAAGCGTGCACACGCCCCGAGCCACCTCCCTTGCTTGCCGCCGAGTGCAGGCGCGTCCCGAGCACCATGCAACCCCCTTGGAACCTCTCTCACTCTCCCCATGCTCATCCCCTCCTGTGGCTCTCTCCCCCTCTCTTCCCCGAGCATCGCCGTCGCCGCCGCTCACCATAGCCGTGCCCACCGGCCACCCCACGCCTCACCGACGCACCCAGAAGCTCCGCCACTTCGTCCTCTACCTCCTCGACGAGCCACGAGGCCCCGGACGCGCTGCAACACCGCCACCGCCGCCGCCCTCTTCGTTCGGCCACCGAGATCGCCGGCGACCTCTCGTCGCCACCAGCCCCTCCCCGAGCTCGCCGTGGCCTCCGTTCAACTCTATGTGAGCTACCGCTTCGAACCCCTCTCTTCCCCGCCTCGATTGCCCCTTGTAGCCCTCGTTCTCACCGGGGCCAAAGCTCCTCGGCGCCAGCCATGTTGCCATCGTAGCTACGGCCGCGCAAGCTCGCGTTCGAGCTCACCGTTGCACTCACTGCCCTCCCGCGAGTCGAACACGACCGTCCACGGCTCCTCCCGTGCCCCGCTGTAACGCCCCGGATTCGATGCGCCAGGTGTCCGCCAGTTATTCGCCGTCATTGCCATGTCATGTGCTTGCGTGTTGCACTTTGCCATATAATCATCTGCATTTCATATCATGTCATCATGTGCATTGCATTGCATCCGTGTTCGTCTCATGCATCCGAGCATTTTCCCAGTTGTCTGTTTTGCATCCGGCGCTCCTATGTCATCCGGCGTCCCCTTTTTGCCTCTTCTCTTGTGCGGGTGTTAAACATTCTCGGAATGGACCGAGGTTTGCCAAGCGGCCTTGGTATAGCACCGGTAGACCGCCTGTCAAGTTTCATGCCATTTGGAGGTCGTATGATACTCCAACGGTTAACCGGGGAACCGTTAAGGCCTCTTTTGTCTTGCAGCCCAACACCCCTCCAAAGTGGCCCAAAACCCATCCTAACCCCCTCCATGATCTCGGTCGTTCGATCACGATCGTGTGGCTGAAAACCGCACCCCATTTGGACTCTCCTAGCTCCCTCCACCTATATAAATGTGTCTCCCCCCGAAATTCGCGGATGAATCCACCCCTAACCCTAGTATACACCTTCCTCTCGCCCGGCGGACATGTCCGCGCGCCGCCGGACGAATTCCGCCGCCGCCCCTGCCCAATCTGGAGCCGCCAGTTGTCGCCACCGCCACCACCAACGCTGCCCGCCCGAGCCATCAAGGCCCGTGCGAGCCAGTCGCGCCCGCCGCCAAGGCTTCCATGGCCAGCGCCCAGCGTCAACCCAGCTGCCGGCCTCCGCCGCGCGGCACCGCCCTCCGCTGCCTCGTCTCGGCCTCCGCCACCGCGCCCGGCGCCCGGCCGCCCGACCGGCACCGCCACGCCGCCCTCCCCCTCCGCCGCCTTAGCGGTGGCGCGCCGCCTCGGCGCCGACCGCAGCCACCACGCGCAGCGCCCGCCGCCGATCGCCTTCCGCCCCGCCGCGCCTCGGCCTCGCCGGTGGCGCCTCCATCCCGACCGGACCTCGCCTGCCGGAGCTCTCCACCGCGCCGCCGCCCGGATCCGCCGGCCGGCACCCTCGCCGAAGTTCCCCCTCCACTCCGGCCGGATCTACCCCGAGTGGATGAGATCCACCGGGTTCCCAATCCAAACGGGCGCCTCCCCCCTGGACCTCGCCATCCCGCCTCTCGTCGTCCCGTTTTCGTCGGTATAAATTCCTCCAAGTCCCGAGATATTTTGCATAATCATGCCATGTTCATCGCATCATAACTTGCTGCATACTGCTCCGTTTTGTGCGTGTAATATGTCAAATTGTTCGCCTCGACGAGTACTTAACTTCAATACATTGCATCATGTTCATTTGAGTTCATCTTGATGCCCGAATCATCGTTGCAGAAGTGCTATATGATGTTAACCTGCTGAAACTGTTATAACTTGCTGTTTTGTCTTTTTCGTTGCATTTTGTGTGTGCATCCTATGAGCATGAGCTCTACATGTGTTTTGAACTATGTTATGCCATATTTACAGGTGTTCCATCCATGTATTTTTGTGAGTCTTGTAGTGAGTGAATCAAGCTTGTTAAGTAGGGTACTTGCTGTTGCTGTTTTGCTAGGCTGATTCTGTTATATTTTGTTGCTATGTTAACCTGCTGCTACAAGTCATTCTATGCATAATATGGAGATGTTCACTAAGGATGTTTTGTTATACATATCATGCTCTATCCATCCATGCCCTTGGTTGCATTTATAGCCTGCTGTAACTTGTTGTAATCTTGCTCTCAGAGTTGCTAAATAATGTTGCTGTCAGCCTGTTAACATTAAGTTCAGTTTTGCGATGAGCTTTACTAGTGATAAATGCACCCTATGGACTTGCTCTTGCCATTCTTAGCTTCATAAACATGTCTTCTTACTGTTGGTTTCCTTGCCATGCCATGTATTGCTCTGTGGTGAGTGGTTCAAGCTCACCAACATGCCTACTGGTTGTTGTTCCTGCCATGTATGAATCTGTCATATCACTTGCTATGTTTACATGGGTGCCATCATATCTTTCGATCCTTTTTGGCTCATGGTCAGTAAGAGATTTTTGTTATATAAGATTAGCAAATTCACTCCATGCCTTTGTTTGTCATGATAAGTTCCTGTAGCATGTTGTTTGATAGCTCTAAACATTGCAACCTGATGTTAGTTTCTGCTAAGTCTGAAACTGTTATTATTTGCAATCTTGCCATGTCTTTTTGAGCATGTTATAGTTGTTTCTGGAGATAGCTCAGTGTTCATGTTTTGTCTTGCTTTACCTGTACTTCATGTCCATGCCTTTTGTTTTCACGTTGAGATGCTGTAGTATAGTGTTTTGATGCTTGCAATATGCCTAGTTGCTGTTTTGGACAGATTGTTGTTATGTCTTGTATAGTGTATGTGTTGAACCGTTGCTCCGTTTTGAGTGTGCTCTATATGGAACTTGCTTGATTTTGCATGTAGTTTCATATTATCATGTTGCGTCCTTGTTTTGAGGTGTTTGCTTGATGTTTGGATGCATTTTGCATCAATGCCATGTTTAACTTGTTTTGCGCATATCTTCTAGGCCGTAGCTCTGAATCTAATGAACTTTATATGTAACTTGACTAGAATCTCGTGTAGATCATCGTGGTGCATCTTAAATTGCTGTTTAACAACTTGAACATAAGGTTTATTCAGATCTGGACCAATTTTGAAATTTGCATATGAGGACTTACCGGATTTGTTATATGTTGTTTCCGGCCTCATTTAATCTTGTCTTGATGTGTTGTTCTTGTATGCATCATCTCTTGACATGAGTAGCCTCATCTAGCTTTGTCATGCATCATGCTTGTTGTGCATCATGTCTTGTATATGTGTGGTGTGTTTACCATGTTGTGTGCTTCTTCTCGATAGTTCCTGTTTTGTTGCGATCGTGAGGATTCGTTCGTCTACGCTTGGTTCGTCTTCGTGGCTTCATCTTCTTCGTGGACTCGTTCTTCTTCCTAGCGGGATTTCAGGCAAGATGACCGTCACCTTGGATCTCATTACTATGCTAGTTGCTTCGTTCTATCGCTATGTTGCGTTACCTACCACTTGCTGCTCAAGCCTCCCAAAATGCATGATAACCTATAACCTTTGTCACCCTTCCTAGCAAACCATTGCTTGGCTATGTTACCGCTTTGCTCAGCCCCTCTTATAGCGTTGCTAGTTGCAGGTGAAAATTAAGATTGCTCCATGTTGGATTATGTTTATGTTTATGTTGGGATATCACAATATCTCTTATATTTTTAATGCATCTATATATATATACTTGGTAAAGGGTGGAAGGCTCCGCCTTATGCCTGGTGTTTTGTTCCACGCTTGCCGCCCTAGTTTCCGTCATATCGGTATTATGTTCCCGGATTTTGCGTCCCTAACGCGGTTGGGTGATTTATGGGACCCCCTTGACAGTTCGCTTTGAATAAGACTCCTCCAGCAAGGCCCAACCTTGGTTTTACCATTTGCCTCACCACCACCTACATTTTCCCTTGGGAGTAATTAACCCAAGGGTCATCTTTATTTTAGCCCCCCCGGGCCAGTGCTTCTCTAAGTGCTGGTTCGAACCGGGCAGACTGCGGGGCCACCACGGGGCAACTCGAGGGCTGGTTTTACTCGTAGGCTGACCTATCCGGTGTTGCCCTGAGAACGAGATATGTGCAGCTCCTATCGGGATTGTCGGCGCATCGGGCGGCTTTGCTGGTCTTGTTTTATTACTGTCGAAATGTCTTGTAGCCGGGATTCCGAGACTGATCGGGTCTTCCCGGGGAGAAGGAATATCCTTCGTTGATCGCGAGAGCTTATCATGGGCTAAGTTGGGACACCCCTGCAGGGTTTGAACTTTCGAAAGTCGTGCCCGCGGTTATGTGGCACATGGGAATTTGTTAATATACGGTTGTAGTAAACTTGAAGTAAACTCTTCTAAAATACACCAACCGTGTGTGTGGACGTGATGGTCTCTTTTCGGCGGAGTCCGGGAAGTGAACACGGTTTCTGTGTTATGATTGGCGTAAGTAGGAGCTCAGGATCACTTCTTGATCATTACTAGTTGACGACCGTTCCTTTGCTTCTCTTCTCGCTCTCATTTGCGTATGTTAGCCACCATATCATGCTTAGTCGCTGCTGCAACCTCACCACTTTACCCCTTCCTTTCCCATTAAGCTTTGCTAGTCTTGATACCCATGGTAATGGGATTGCTGAGTCCTCGTGACTCATAGATTACTACAACAACAGTTGCAGGTACAGGTTATGCGATGATCATGACATGAGAGCGATGTTTTCTTGTTTTGGAGTTCTTCTTCTGCTTCTTCTTCGATCAGGGGACAGGCTCCAGGTCGGCAGCCTGGGCTAGCACGGTGGATGTCGTTTGAGCTTCTGTTTATGTTTCATCCGTAGTCGGATGTTGATCTTGTATATGATGTTGATGTATTCTTGTGGCATTTGTGCCTTATGTATGTATCTCTATCTATTATGTAATGTTGATGTAACGATATCCACCTCGCAAAAGCATCTTCAAGATGTGCTTCTATCCTTGGTGGGACCTTCGAGTTCCTTTAGGATAGGGTCGCATCTTGGGCGTGACACCCGCACCGCCCACACCGTTGGTGCCCGAACTCCGGCCGCCGCGGAAGTGCTCGCCGCCGTCAACCCCGTCCATCCCAGCTGCTGCCGCTACCACCACTAGATGCGCAAGAACGCCAGGAAGTCGTAGGAGCAAACCCTGCCTCAAACCGTGTGCTGTAGCGAGATCCTGACGATCTCCGCCGCGCGAAATGGTCGTAGCCGGCGAAACTCCGGCGACTGATGACATGGCTCATCATTAGCCACTAATGACCCAGCTAAACCACCTCTAGAGCCACCGCCATGTGGGTCCCAGTGTCTAATTAGGTTAGTCTAATTTTCTGTTAAGATTAGTACTAATCTGTGTGGACCCCACGTGTCAGCTTTGACTTTGGTCCAGTCAACGTTGACCGGTCCCACCTGACATACACCCAAACCAGCCTGAGACACTGACGTATGGGTCCCACAGGTCAGGTTTGACCTGGCCGACCCAGTTGACCTGCTCACGTCACACCTATGTCATGCTGATGCAGTAACTTATTTTCTGGATTTATTCTTTTACAGGAAATTCCAGAAATTAGCCAAAACTTCTAAAAATCATAGAAAATCAACCGTAACTCCAAATAAAATTTTTTATATATGAAAAATGATCAGAAAAATCCAATCTATCCATCTGCGCTGGTTCCATGCATGTTCAAACAACTTAACCTTGCTGTTTAGTGCAAAACATGATAAGGCACTATTTGAATTCATAATTTGAATTTGGGGTTGAACCTTTGGTTCAATATGACCCAAATCCATCTGGTTGTAGCTGCATTAGGGCAACACACTCATATTGCCATGTCATGAGCGTGCATCATATTGTGCATTGCATTGATTGTGTTTCCTTCTCTGTTGCCGGTATTTGTCCCCTCTCGGTAGACGATGTTCCGACGTTGTGATCATTGACACTGATGAAGAGTCAATGCTATCTTCAGAAGTGCCAGGCAAGCAAAACCCCCTTGTTCATTCCGATACAATCCCACTCTCTCGCTCCTGCTCTCTTTTATTGCATTAGGACAACAACGATTCATTTGTTACTTGCTGCGGTAGCTGAACCCCTTTATCCTCTGCATGACCTGTCATTGCCACAGTAAATAGATGAAACCCACTAGCATGAGTAGGAGTTGTTTGAGCCCTGTTGTGCCTACTCATTCATGCTTGTTTGTCGTGCCTGCTACTTCTTAGAGTTGAGTCAGGTCTGATTCATCGAGGATGAATCGAGGTGTGTGAACATGTCCTCTTGTTGAGAGCTAAGTGTGTGAACACGATTTGGTAAAGGTAGCGGTGAGAGGCCATGTAGGAGTACATGGTGGGTTGTCTCATTGCAGCCGTCCTCGTGAACTGAGTTACGTGTTTGTGATCCATGAAACAGTTACTACCACACATTGGGATCCTTAATTGACCCTCTCGACTTATTAACCACTCTTGTCCTCATGCAGGAGATGCAAAGTAGTTTCGGTGTTTGTAGCATCTTTGGGGGCATGCATGGCTGGACCTTAGGGGTGGGCTGTGTTGCGGTAGGCACGTGGCACGGTGTACCGATTCGCCCTTTTGGTGTCTCGGGAACCCTGCACACATCGTTCAGGGCCGTTAGTGGAAACCTCGGCCGGACTCCCTGCGGATGGAACCTGAATAGGTGATGAACCTGGACTAGGGACTCGTGTGTTTAGTCAGTTCGTGGCCAACACCCTCGCTGGGCTTCCGCTTGAAGGTTGACAAGTACATGTCGTGTAAACGGCGGTAAGTGGTGAGAGCGTGTGTGAAGAAGTACACCCCTGCAGGGTTAACATCATCTATTCGAATAGCTGTGTCCACGGTAAAGGACTTCTGGGTTGCCTATAATAGTTCATAGACAAGTGAAAGTGGATATTCTAAAATGCGCAAGATAAGCATGAGTGCTATGGATGGCGTTCTCGTAGGGAGACGGGAGCGGATCCATAGTGGTGTATTGATATGGTGAATATGTGGACTCGTGTGCGCCACGTCAAAAGAGTTACTTGCAGTCGTAGTACAGGATAGCCACATAGTCAAAGCTGGCTTGCTGCAGTTAAACTCCACCACCCCCTTTGTTGATACCGATGCATATGTAGTTAGTTCTGATGTAAGTCTTGCTGGGTACATTTGTACTCACGTTTGCCTATTTTATGTTTTGCAGAGAGATGTCAGTCTCGCTAGTAGTTCCGTGTGGACTTCAACGTTTAGCTTGATACCTCAGCTACGATCTTGTGCCCTCGGCAGGATCTGGTGGATAGTCAGGCTTCTAAGCCTTTTTCATTTGTAGATGTCTGTACTCAGACATGTTAAGCTTCCGCTTGTGCTTTGACTTGTATGCTCTGAATGTTGGGTCATGAGACCCATGTTTGTAATATCTCGCTCCTCGGAGCCTAATGAATAAATGCTTGAGTCGTAGAGTCATGTTGTGATGCCATGTTGTATTTGCACATATCGAGCATATTGTGTGTATGTTATTGAAATGCTTGGTATGTGTGGGATCCGACAACCTAGTTGTTTATCCTTGGTAGCCTTTCTTATGGGGAAATGTAGTCTTGTGCTTCCATGAGCCATAGTAGTCCGCTTCAGCCCGGTTCACGAGAGTCCTGCTAGCCCAGACTATCTGCTCGGGCAGCTTGACTAGCCAGCATGTGATTTACTTTGTTCCTGTGTCATCCCTTGGGAAATGTCACGGCGGTGAAATCCGAGTCTGCCTAGCTCCTACAGCCAGGGTTCCTGAGTCTGTTAGCCAGTGCTACAGCCGGATTCACACGCTGCTGACCGACATGCTCGAAGTTGATTCATGTATGCCTATCCCCATGGGTTAGTGCCGCTTTGGGTTCACGACTAGCCATGTCGGCCCGGGTTCTCTGTCATATGGATGCTAGAGACACTATCATATACGTGAGCCAAAAGGCGCAAACGGTCCCGGGCCATGGTAAGGCGACACCCGTGGGAATACCGTACGTGAGGCCGCAAAGTGATATGAGGTGTTACCGGCTAGATCGATGTGACTTGGAATCGGGGTCCTGACAGCTTTGGTATCAGAGCCTGACTGTCTGTAGGATTACCAAGCCAAACCGGTCGAAGTTGTGTCTAGAAATGCTTTAGTTATGTAGGGGAATTGATTGTGGGATGGAACGTAAGGCTCTTTTTACTCCTTTACCTTATGACCTTCTGATATGAGTCATCCTCTTCTCTTCTACGGGGATTAAGAACTAGGATTTCTCATCTATCTATTAGGATGACGAGTTACTATGATAGAGACTGATAGGATTGTTGGTTCCAGGTCTCAACTCAGTTTCTACTACTTTTAGTATGTTGTCAGTTGATCCAGAACCTTGATATGATGATGTTAAGTGGTTACGCCACTATTTTGCAGGATGTCTCAAATCTTTTGAGCATTTACAGCCGTTATGCTGTCCGAGTCATCCCAGGTTTCTAAATAGTCTGATGCATTTGCAAACCCCTTCTTCCTGTTTCTGATGTTCATTTGGGCCAGATTAATCACACAAATCAGTGTGTTGAGGTACTCCGTTGCCTCGGCATATATGTTGGAGTTATTATTACGACCCTAGGTGTCTTAGAAGATTACCTAGTAAACTAGCCATGTTTTGTGTTCCCTTGTGATGATTCTGGCCATTATTCCCGAAAGCATCCCGTGATGTTATTAGTTAGTAAGTATTCTATTCCTGGGTTCTTGAACCCGAGATTCACCCTACTTACTTCATGTTGATAGTGTTTGCTTGTTCCTTTAGGTTATTAGTAACCTTTGCATTAGTCCTTGAGGTCCGTGGTATTTCCTTCTTCCAAATAGTATGAACCGCTTATGGCAGAAGTTCCTCGCTGAACCGAAGGATCACAATCAGAGTACTCTTGAGGAGTTCTCCATTCATAATTGTGAATCTGCCAGTTCTACCTCTCTGCATGGGTTATCCGGAAGAAATATGTTGAATTTGTTCGGCATACTAACCCATGCCTCCACAACTCGAAAAGTTATATGTTCCTTGAGTTGTCCCTCTTGGTTGTATTCCGACCCTCATCTGTCAATTGTTAGTCAGGAGTAATTGTGCATCCGTGTTATCGATGCTTATTATTCTTGTGGTACGTTAAGCCATTCTATTCTGGAATGACTAGGAGAAACAAACTCCAGTACCTCATACATATCCAGGATTGGGTCAAAGTAGTTGTATTCCGCAGGTCAAAATGCCAATCCAGGTTTTGATTCTGTTCTACCTTGGAGTGTTACCATCTTTATGTCAAGAGTGTCATGAGAATTGCACCACCTCTTATGAATTCTTGACGCAGTGATACTTCTCGCTATCATTATTCATTCCTCGGTCCCGTGTTGATGTAACCAGAATGCCGACAAGTAAATTGTGATGTGTGAAATTTATATTCCTAGCAACCGTGTTGCTTGGTAGTTCATGGACAATATACTCATTCTTAGCGTGTTGATTATTGAATCATCACCCTAAGGTTGATCGTGCCACCTAGTCCTTATTTCCGGTGCACTCTTCGATTGATGAGTTAGGATCTTATCAAGTCCTCGCTCATTTGATCATATCATCTTGCCTCAAAAGCAAGATTGTTCTCGAGCTTAGTAACATACGGTGGTTCGTGATTTTCTGAATATCTTCTCAGTAGTATTACCAGGTTGTGCCCTGACTGTTATGTTGAGCTCGTGATCAAG
The DNA here is from genome assembly GCA_021605205.1 of Aegilops longissima. Taxonomy (NCBI): domain Eukaryota; kingdom Viridiplantae; phylum Streptophyta; class Magnoliopsida; order Poales; family Poaceae; genus Aegilops; species Aegilops longissima. Next base: position 257,342,053 of record CM038682.1, on the reverse strand, counting down.
TTGGTTTTCCAATAAACCACTTTTCTCCAAGAATCTGTGTTGGATACCCCTGAGCTAGTTGGTTAAGCCAAACAACAACTTGGAGAGTTGGGAAATAAAAGCTTGTCTAACTTAGTTCACTTCCAAAGGGTTATCTTTGTGTGTGCGTGTGTGTGTTGAAGAAAGATGATATCTTCGTTGATTGATCCTCGTGATCGGTTGTTGAATCTATCGTCTTGTCCAAACTTTGACTTGAGTATGGGCTATCGTCAAGTCAAATCAGAACCAACGATGTTCGTAATGTTGTTTTGCTCGTGGTTGATCCCTCGAGCATACACCATTACATCTTTTGGTCTGACCAATGCTATCACCGTGTTCACATGATGGTGGAAGTCCAGTGATATGGAAATTCCGATGAGTTGCTGTTAAGCCCATTAGCAGCATCTTGTCTCCTCCATGATTCATGTTGAACATCAAGTTAGTGTTGGAAACTTTTGTAAGCAATGCCTTCGTGTTCCATTCATGAAGCTTATGATTGGATGGAAGAAGTGACTTCCTCGAATTCATGTGCATTTGGTGCAAGTTGCCGCCGTGAGTTCGAGAAAGGTTGTTTTTGTTTCCTCTGGTACCATTCCAAGTCAGTCATGCATGTGCGAAGTATTCTATGGTCTGATAGACTGATCATCTTCATTCCATATGAATTTCCTAGCACAACAAGCCACTGATTGATTTGTTCAAGGAGAAGAAGTTCCTTCCTAAGAGCTAATCCGGACTTATGTAAGGACTTGATATCCGCAATGATGGTTCCTAATCGAACTTCGGTAGTGTTTTATCATAAGACTACTATGTGGTCATGTTTATGCAGGACAGCGTGTTCACATGTGTTTAGCAGAACCAGCTCATGTTTTGGAGCTTGCTATCTTAGTTCATTCCTCGAGAATCTCGCAACGCCATCTCGTCGAATCGTGTTGCAAACTTTCCTTCGACATCTTTGAGTCCAAGTATCCCATCACCAATTGGATCTGAATCTCAGGCAGATATGATGGTTGGAACATTCCCAATAGTTGCGTCTTGTTCCCAGCTTGCACCGCCATTGTGCCAATTTCCCATGGGCTGCCCTTCTCAGCAGTTGCTGTCCAAGATCATCTTTAAAAGTGGACTTGTCATGGGTCCCATCCATTTCCGGTGATAAGAATAAGTCATCCATTGCATTGTCTTCAACAAGGAAGTCCACATCATCCATCCTAGTACGAGTATGCCATTCCTTCGAGCTCTTTCAAACGATCAATTGTAAATTGCCTTAAGCTGGTATGAAGAGTTTCAATGATCTATGGTTCAAAAGTAATTCTCTTTGCCACTTAAGGGAGCAGTTCAACGAGTCACCTTTTCCAAGGTGCCCCGTTACGGGATCATGGCAATTATTTCCTTGCCACCTTGACACCATCCACCATCTTTCCAAGCGTGGAATTGTTGCCCACCAAATCAAACCCCGTCGTTTGTTCTTCCATCCCTCTCGATGTGTTTTGTGTCTCAACTCAAGATGTTTCAACATCTCATTCCGCGAGTTGAGATTGTATAGTTCGATCTTTGAGAAGATCGATCCTACTAGAGTTTTCCCTTTCCTCTCATTGTCATGTTGGTTGGAGTTCTCAGAGCAAGACATCGAGACAAAGATGGTGATCGAATCAACGTTCATATGAAATGCAACTTGGATCGTGAAGATCGTGTTAGCTTTGTGTTCCCTCTGTCTTCTTACCTCACGTCTTGAATCTTGGGTCGAGATTCTTGTTTAGTGGGAGTGAGTTGTCACAGCCCTAAAGCTTGCTTGTAACTAGTGGCATTGCATCCATGCATCATGTTTAAATTTCATGAAACTTGAAATGGGGTTTGATCCAAGCCCTAGCACTAAATCAATTCAAATAGGTTCAACTAAAATTATTTTTTAATGAACCCAAATGGCCTTCAAAAATGTTCACCATTTTTGGAAAATGCTGGAAACAGTAACCAGAGATGTTGCACATTTTTCCATGACATTTGGATTATTGAATTAACTCATATTGTATTTGAATTGGGGCATTTAAATCCTATAAATATTTTAAATGCTCTAATAATTCTGAAACTAGTTGAGGGCTGTTGGGAATAATTTCAAAAGTGCCCAAAAATATTTTCAGAATTATATAAAAATGATTTGGTGTTAAACTAAATCATAACAGAGGCAAACAATAGAAAACAGAAACAAATTTTAACAGAGAGAGAGAGTTTTACCTGGCACTCACCTAGGCAGCCCACTTGGCCAGTCCACCTGGCGGCCCAAGTGGCCGGCCCAGCCCACCTAGCCCTCTCCCCTGTCGTCTTACTCCCCGAGCCAGTAGGCAGAGCGCGTGCTCGCCGCACGCGCACACGTGCCCGAGCCACCTCCTGCTTGCCGCCGAGGGTCTGGGCGCGTCCCTGAGCACCATGCAACCCCCCTGGACCCTCTCTCACTCTCCCCATGCTCATCCCCTCCTCTGGCTCACTCCCCCTCTCTTCCTCGAGCATCGCCGTCGCCACCGCTCGCCATAGCCGTGCCCACCGGCCACCCCACGCCTCACCGACGCACCCAGAAGCTCCGCCACTTCGTCCTCTATCTCCTCGGCGAGCCACGAGGACCCGGACGCGCTGCAACACCGCCACTGCCGTCGCCCTCTTCGTTCGGCCACCGAGATCGCCGGCGACCTCTCGTCGCCACCAGCCCCTCCCCGAGCTCGCCGAGGCCTCCGTTCAACTCTATGTGATCTACCGCTTCGAACCCCTCTCTTCCCCGCCTTGATTGCGCCTTGTAGCCCTCATTCTCACCGGAGCCGAAGCTCCCCGCCGCCGGCCATGTTGCCATCATAGCTATGGCCGCGCAAGCTCGCGTTCGAGCTCACCGTTGCACTCACCGCACTCCCGCGAGTCGAACACGACCGTCCACGGCTCCTCCCGTGCCCCGCACCGCCCACACCGTTGGTGCCCGAACTCCGGCCGCCGCGGAAGTGCTCGCCGCCGTCAACCCCGGCCACCCAGCTGCTGCCGCTACCACCACTAGATGCGCAAGAACGCCAGGAAGGCGTAGGAGGAAACCCTGCCTCAAACCATGGGCTGTAGCGAGATCCCGACGATCTCCGCCGCGCGAAATGGTCGTCGCCGGCGAAACTCCGGCGACTGATGACATGGCTCATCATTAGCCACTAATGACCCAACTAAACCACCTCTAGAGCCACCGCCATGTGGGCCCCAGTGTCTAATTAGGTTAGTCTAATTTTCTGTTAAGATTAGTACTAATCTGTGTGGACCCCACGTGTCAGCTTTGACTTTGGTCAAGTCAACATTGACCGGTCCCACCTGACATACACCCAAACCAGCCTGAGACGCTGATGTATGGGTCCCACAGGTCAGGTTTGACCTGGCCGACCCAGTTGACCTGCTGACGTCACACCTATGTCATGCTGACGCAGTAACTTATTTTCTGGATCTATTCTTTTACAGGAAATTCCAGAAATTAGCCAAAACTTCTAAAAATCATAGAAAATCAACCGTAACTCCAAATGAAATAATTATATATGAAAAATGATCAGAAAAATAAAATCTATCCATCTGCACTAGTTCCATGCATGTTTAAATAACTTAACCTTGTTGTTTGGTGAAAACATGATAAGGCACTATTTGAATTCATAATTTGAAATTGGGGTTGAACCTTTGGTTCAATATGACCCAAATCCATCTGGTTGTAGCTGCATTAGGCCAACACACTCATATTGCCATGCCATGAGCATGCATCATATTGTGCATTGCATTGATTGTGTTTCCTTCTCTGTTGCCGGTATTTGTCCCCTCTCGGTAGACGATGTTCCGACGTTGTGATCGTTGACACTGATGAAGACTCAATGCTATCTTCAGAAGTGCCGGGCGGGCAAGACCCCCTTGTTCATTCCGATACAATCACACTCTCTCGCTCCTGCTCTCTTTTATTGCATTAGGACAACAACGATTCATTTGTTACTTGCTGCGGTAGCTGAACCCCTTTATCCTCTGCATGACCTGTCATTGCCACAGTAAATAGATGAAACCCACTAGCATGAGTAGGAGTTGTTTGAGCCCTGTTGTGCCTACTCATTCATACTTTTTTGTTGTGCCTGCTACTGCTTAGAGTTGAGTCAGGTCTGATTCATCGAGGATGAATCGGAGGTGTGTGAACATGTTCTACTGTTGAGAGCTAAGTGTGTGAACATGATTTGGTAAAGGTAGCGGTGAGAGGCCATGTAGGAGTACATGGTGGGTTGTCTCATTGCAGCCGTCCTCAGGAACTGAGTTCTGTGTTTGTGATCCATGAAACAGTTACTACCACACATTGGGATCCTTAATTGACCCTCTCGACTTATTAACCACTCTTGTCCTCTGTCCGGGAGTTGCAAAGTAGTTTATGGTGTTTGTAGCATGCTGGGGGCCGCACGCAGTGCTGACCTTAGGGGTGGGCTATGTTGCGGTAGGCATGTGGCACGGTGTACCGTTTCGCCAGTTTGGTGTCTCGGGAACCCTGCACACATCGTTCGGGGCCGTTAGTGGAAACCTCGGCCGGACTCCCTGCGGATGGAACCCGAATAGGCGATAAACCTGGACTAGGGACTCGTGTGTTTAGTCAGGTCGTGGCCGACACCATTGCTGGGCTTCCGCTTGAAGGTTGCCGAGTACATGTCGTGTAAACGCGTAAGTGGTGAGAGCATGTGTGAAGAAGTACACCCTGCAGGTTAACATCATCTATTGAATAGCCGTGTCCGCGGTAAAGGACTTCTGGGTTGCCTATAACAGTTCATAGACAAGTGAAAGTGGATACTCTAAAATGCGCAAGATAAGCGTGAGTTCTATGGATGGCGTTCTCGTAGGGAGACGGGAGTGGATCCATAGTGGTGTATTGATATGGTGAATATGTGGACTCGTGTGCACCACCTCAAAAGAGTTACTTGCAGTCGTGGTTCTGGATAGCCACAGAGTCAAAGATGGCTTGCTGGAGTTAAACTCCACCACCCCCTTTGTTGATACCGATGCATATGTAGTTAGTTCTGATGTAAGTCTTGCTGGGTACATTTGTACTCACGTTTGCCTATTTTATGTTTTGCAGAGAGATGTCAGTCTCGCAAGTAGTTCCGTGTGGACTTGACGTTTAGCTTGATACCTCAGCTACGATCTTGTGCCCTCGGCGGATCTCGGTGGATAGTCGGGCTTCTAAGCCTTTTCATTTGTAGATGTCTGTACTCAGACATGTTAAGCTTCCGCTTGTGCTTTGACTTGTATGCTCTGAATGTTGGGTCATGAAACCCATGTTTGTAATATCTCGCTCCTCGGAGCCTAATGAATAAATACTTGAGTTGTAGAGTCATGTTGTGATGCCATGTTGTATTTGCACATATCAAGCATATTGTGTGTATGTTATTGAAATGCTTGGTATGTGTGGGATCCGACAACCTAGTTGTTTATCCTTGGTAGCCTTTCTTATGGGGAAATGTAGTCTTGTGCTTCCATGAGCCATAGTAGTCCGCTTCTAGCCGGTTCACCGATCCTGCTAGCCCAAAGACTACTGCTCCGGAACGTTTGATTGGGCGGCATGTGATTCACTTCGCCTTCTGTATCGTCCCATCGGGAAATGTCACGCGGTGACATCCGAGTCTGCCTAGCTGCTACAGCCCGGGTTCCCGGAGTCCTGTTAGCCCAGTGCTATAGCCCGGATTCACACGCTGCTGAACGACATGCTCGAAGTTGATTCATGTATGTCTGTCCCCATGGGTTAGTGCCGCTTTGGGTTCACGACTAGCCATGTCGACCCGGGTTCTCTGTTATATGGATGCTAGCAACACTATCATATACGTGAGCCAAAAGGCGCAAATGGTCCCGGGCCATGGTAAGGCGACACCCGTGGGAATACCGTGCGTGAGGCCGCAAAGTGATATGAGGTGTTACCGGCTAGATCGATGTGACTTGGAATCGGGTTCCTGACATATATATATAATTGCGATCATGATGAACAAGATGCATAGGATAATACTTCTGATGAAATTCCAATTTCATTCGTTTATAGTTCCATGATCCCGTGTCATGACATAGCCTATACCATGTCGATGCATCTCCCTTCAAAGATAAAGGGAAGACCTTCTTCTTAACAACATCATCGGGTATACCTGCAAGCTTAAATAATCCACAAACTTCATCCACATATATTAGGTGCTCATCAGGATGCTTTGTTCCATCTCCTGTAAAAGTATTAGCTAGCAGTTTTTCTAACATACTCAAAGGAACTTCAAAGGGAATATTTTCATTTTCAGTAGGTTCAGTAGGTTGAGGAGCAATTCTTTGCTCTCTGGTCGGGTGAAGATACCCGAACAAGCCCCTCAGAGGATTACTTTCCATAGTAACAAGTGACAGAAATTTCAGCACACTATATAAATTTTTCCTTACTAAATTCCACCTACCAAAGGCGCTTCACTCCCGGAACGGTGCGGAAAAGAGTCTTGATGAACCACAAGTATAGGGGATCTATTGTAGTCCTTTCGATAAGTAAGAGTGTCGAACCCAACGAGGAGCAGAAGGAAATGATAAGCCGTTTTCAGCAAGGTATTCTCTGCAAGTACTGAAATAAGTGGTAACAGATAGTATTGTGATAAGATAATTTGTAACGAGCAGCAAGTAACAAAAGTAAATAAAGTGCAGCAAGGTGGCCCAATCCTTTTTGTAGCAAAGGACAAGCCTGGACAAACTCTTATATAAGGAAAAGCGCTCCCGAGGACACATGGGAATTATCGTCAAGCTAGTTTTCATCAGGGTCATATGATACGCATTCGGTACTTTGATAATTTGATATGTGGGTGGACCGGTGCTTGGGTGCTTTTCTTACTTGAACAAGCATCCCACTTATGATTAATCTCTATTGCAAGCATCTGCAACTACAACAAAAGTATTAAGGTAAACCTAACCATAGAATGAAACATATGGATCCAAATCAGCCCCTTACGAAGCAACGCATAAACTAGGGTTTATGCTTATGTCACTCTAGCAACCCATCATCTACTTATTACTTCCCAATGCATTCCTCTAGGCCCAAATAATGGTGAAGTGCTATGTAGTCGACATTCACATAACACCACTAGAGGCTAGACAACATACATCTCATCAAAATATCGAACGAATACCAAATTCACCTGACTACTAATAGCAAGACTTCTCCCATGTCCTCAGGAACAAACGTAACTACTCACAAAGCATATTCATGTTCATAATCAGAGGGGTATTAATATGCATAAAGGATCTGAACATATGATCTTCCACCAAGTAAACCAACTAGCATCAACTACAAGGAGTAATCAACACTACTAGCAACCTACTAGTACCAATCCCGGACTTGGAGACAAGATTTGGATACAAGAGATGAACTAGGGTTTTGAGAGGAGATGGTGCTGGTGAAGATGTTGATGGAGATTGCCCTCTCCCTATGAGAGGAGCGTTGGTGATGACGATGGTGATTATTTCCCCCTCCCGGAGGGAAGTGTCCCCGGCAGAATAGCTCTGCCGGAGCCCTAGATTGGTTCCGCCTCGTGGCGGCGGATTCTCGTCCCGGAAGGTTGCTTATGATTTTTCCCTTGAGGAAAGACCTCATATAGCAGAAGATGTCCATCGGAGAGCCAACAGGGGGCCCACGAGGCAGGGGGGCGCACCCTGGGGGGTAGGGCGCGCCCCCCACCCTCGTGGCCTGGTGGATCCCCCTCTGGTGAACTTCTTCCCCTCAATATATTTTATTATTTCCAAAAATGACTCTCGTGAAGTTTCAGGACTTTTGGAGTTGTGCAGAATAGGTCTCTAATATTTGCTCCTTTTCCAGGCCAGAATTCCAGCTGCCGGCATTCTCCCTCCTTATGTAAACCTTGTAAAATAAGAGAGAATAGGCAAAAGTATTGTGGCATAACGTGTAATAACAACCCATAATGCAATAAATATTGATATAAAATCATGATGCAAAATGGACTTATCACCAAACATGGAAACTAAAATGTTCAAAGTGTGGTAAATAATCCCTCGATATTTGTCATGTTGGAACCAACCTCTTTTGAATTCCAAAATGCCCCTGATATTTGTCATGCAGCAATTGAATTGGCCTTTTCAATTTCTAAAAATGGTTAGACAACTCCTTATGACCCCATACTTTTTGTTCCATCTCAATATATTGTGTTAGATTTATGTGCCAAGTTTTGTTCATAACAAAACTCATTTTGCACAAAAAGGAAAATGCAAAAGGAAAAGAGAAAATGGAAAATAGAAAAAAGGAGGAAAACCTAAGCTATTGGGCTTGTTAGCCCACCTAACTAAAGGCCAGGCCACACAGCCCACCCCGCCCCCTGTATAACCCATCCCCGAAACCCTAGCTACTCACCCGATCCACCACTCCCCCATGTTCCCACTCCCTTCATGATCTGGATCGGGGGCACGACCCCATCGTGCTCGCCCCTCGATCCCGACGCCCGTGTTGACCGCCATCGGCGACCCTGCCGATGATCCTCGACGCCGGCGCCCCGCGGCCCACCTCGCCGAAGAACCCCTCCCTCGCCCGACGACTCGTCCTCCTACCCGGACCCCTCTCACTCGCCAGGATCTGGATCGGGGAGGTGCCCGATCCCGCACCGCCTAGCGCCCCTGACACGGCGCCCCTCCCCGACGCCGCCCCGCCGCTTGCTCCGTCCCGCCGCCGCCGCGGTCCGCCGCCTCGACTCGCCGGGCCCCGTCACCGGTTCGCCGCCGCCTGGAGATGCCCTCGCTGGACTGCCCCGCCCCGTCTCTCCATCAACGACAACATCAAGCCTCGCCACCCTGAACCCCTGCATCGGGGTGAGCAACACCTACCTCTCTCCTCGTCCCCGTCATCTCGCGCGCCTCCACGGCCACGCCGTGCACGCACAGCAACGCTTGCGCACACTGGCCCTCACGCCCGTGCGCGCTACACCCCCTCATCGTGGCCCCCGTGCCTTCCCTCCTTGGAGCTCGCGGCCACGTGCCCTTTCCCCCCTGTCTGGCCTGCGTCCGCTTGCGCCATGGCCTCGCCACCGCAACCATCTGCGCTGCACGCGCAGCGCTGCTTGCTCGGCGGCAGGCTACACGCCAAGCATGCCATCGCTACTTGCGCCGAAGCTCCCAGCACCCTCCCTAGCTGCTCCCGCACTCCGCTGTAGCCTCTGGCCACCGGTGTTTAGCCGCCAGCCGAAACAGCTAGTCACGCTAATCCCCTCGCTAATGAACCCCCCCCATCTTTGAACCGGCGACATCGGGCCCCACCATCCTAATTAACTAGTTAGTAAATAAATAATTATGTTAAGTTAAAATAGTGACATGTGGATCCACTGCTAATTCAAATAGATAACTAAACCTGTTAACTAAACAGTCCTTGACAAATGGGCCCCACTGTCACTTTTGACCAGTCAACCCAGTCAAAGTTGATTGTTGACCATGCTAACTCAGCACGCCCTAGACCCCACTGTCAGCTGCATGTGCATGTTGCTGGGTACACTTCTGGGTACCCATAGCACTTTACTATTTAATATTTTCGAATTATTTTAAATCAGAAAATTCAAAAAATGATTAAAACTTTGAAAATTCTTATAAAATAATCCGTAGCTCGGATGCAAATACTTTGTACATGAAAGTTGCTCAGAACGATGAGACGAATCTGAATACGTACTTTGTTAATCCACCACACGTCCCTAGCATAGCGAACGTGCAACATTTCACCTCCGGTTCATCTGTCCGAAAACACGAAACACCGGGGATACTTTCCCGGATGTTTCCCCCCTTCGTCGATATCACCTCCTACTACGTTAGGGCACACCTGGCACTGCTACTTGTTATGTCATGCATCGTTATGCATCTGTTTGCATTGTATTCGTTGTTTCTTCCCCATTTTCTCTCCGGTAGACTACGAGCCTGACGCCGCTACTGGTGCCCCGATCGACTACTGTGTTCACGAACCCTCCTTCTTGCCAGAGCAACCAGGCAAGCCCCCCTTTGATCATCCCGATATCACCCATTCCATTCTCTCATGGTTGCATTAGATTTTGCTACTGTAATTGTTTGCTCCTATTCTGATGCATAGTCTCCTTTTGTAACCTGCTCATTGTTACCTACCTTCTTATCCTAAACTGCTTAGTATAGGTTGGTTAGTGATCCATCAGTGACCCCACCTTGTCCTTGTTGCCCCTGCTTCATCATTGAAGACCCGCTCAACAGGATCGAAGACCAGGCCCCAGCACCGCACATCACTTTCCCCTTAGTTGCTCGACACTACTGGGTTACTATCGAGTGCCGAGGGTGAGACCTCTACATCAGTTCTGATTTTAACCCTGTAGTGGGTAGCTATTCGGTCGTGGTCATCGGGGGTGATTCCGCCTTAACCACTTCCGATATGACTCTGTCGTGCAACCCCTCAAGTGTGAACCTCGGGGGTGGTTCCTCTTACGTTCACCTTGATGATTACATCGAGTGGAATTCACCGGGGGTGATTCCTTGGGTTTTCCCCTTGATGTTTGGACACACGGTGACTATTGTTACTATGACTTTACACTGAACCCTGTTACTAAAGACGGGTCGGCCCCAAGGGGTACCCCCGCGAGCATATTTGCGAGTGATGAGGAGTCGGGTTGACCTGGAGGGTGCCCGCGAGATAATTACGAGGCATGGCCGGGCATTCCTAGCCCTTGTCGCAAGTCCTCGAGACAGGGCAATGGGGTCACATCTTTCGTGAGTCTCTGTTTGTTACCGTGCGTACCTAATCCACTACAATTTGGATATTTAATCCGACGGGCCTCTAGCCTGATAGCACTAACCATCACGTGGGCATAGTATGGGCGTTCTGCGTCGTATGCATCAGCCGAAGCTTAATAGGCGTCGGCGATCGAAAAAGTCTTGCTACGGATTGGACTGGTAAGCACCTGCCTTTTTTAAGGAGGTAGCTAGGTCTGCTCATCGGCCGCGTTCACAACGTGCAGGAGTTCCCGCGGAGATGGCCCATGACCCCTGGGGGCATAGGTTTAGTCTGGCGTGCTGACCTCTCTATTAAGCCTAGGTCGGGTTGCGACGTATTGTTTGGCCGAGGCCGGGCATGACCCAGGAAAGTGTGTCCGGCCGAAGTCAATCCAGCGTGGTAGGTAAGTTGGTGCACCCCTGCAGGGAAGAAAACATCTATCGATAGCCTGTCCTACGGTAACGGACACTTGGATTTGTATCCCGATCGATACAACTAGAACTGGATACTTGTGATGAGAAATGGATTGTGATGAGAATTGGATAGTATGACTCTGGGATTGCTTTCTCGCAGGGAGTCGAGAAAGGATCTTTAGCCGAGGTTGATAACATTACTACTACTTCACTTTATGCTACTCTACTCCCTCCTGTTGCTGCAAGATGGTGGTTTCCAGAGGATGCTAGTCTTCAATAGGCTAGGCTTTCCCCTTCTCTTCTGGCATTCTGCAGTTCAGTCCACATATACAGCCCATTTCATTGATACCGATGCATATGTACTGTAGATCCTTGCTTGCGAGTACTTTGGATGTGTACTCACGGTTGCTTTGCTCCCCCCTTTCCCCCTTTCTTCTTCTTTCCGGTTGATCCAACCAGATGTCGGAGCCCAGGAGCCAGATGCCACCATTGATGCCTACTACTACGTGAAGACCGCCGCCGACAAGGAGTAGTAAGGAGGCTCCCAGGCAGGAGGCCTTGCCTTTTTGATCGTAGATGCTTTTTGTTGGAAATATGCCCTAGAGGCAATACTAAATTAGTTATTATTATATTTCCTTGTTCATGATAATCGTTTATTATCCATGCTATAATTGTATTGATAGGAAACTCAGATACATGTGTGGATACATAGACAACACCATGTCCCTAGTAAGCCTCTAGTTGACTAGCTCGTTGATCAACAGATGGTTACGGTTTCCTGACCATGGACATTGGATGTCATTGATAACGGGATCACATCATTAGGAGAATGATGTGATGGACAAGACCCAATCCTAAGCCTAGCACAAAGATCGTAGTTCAGTATGCTAAAGCTTTTCTAATGTCAAGTATCTTTTCCTTAGACCATGAGATTGTGCAACTCCGGATACCGTAGGAATGCTTTGGGTGTACCAAACGTCACAACGCGTAATCGGGTGACTATAAAGGTGCATCAGGTATCTCGAAAGTGTCATTGGGTTGGCACGAATCGAGACTGGATTTGTCACTCCGTGTGATGGAGAGGTATCTCTGGGCCCACTCGGTAGGACATCATCATAATGTGCACAATGTGACCAAGGGGTTAATCACGGATGATGTGTTATGGAGCGAGTAAAGAGACTTGCCGTAACGAGATTGAACAAGGTATCGGTATACCGACGATCGAATCTCGGGCAAGTACAATGCCGCTAGACAAAGGGAATTGTATCACGGGATCGATTGAGTCCTTGACATCGTGGTTCATCCGATGAGATCATCGTGGAATATGTAGGAGCCAACATGGGTATCCAGATCCGCTGTTGGTTATTGACCGGAGAACGTCTCGGTCATGTCTACATGTCTCCCGAACCCGTAGGGTCTACACATAAGGTTCGATGGCGCTAGGGTTATAAAGGAAGTTTGTATGTGGTTACGAATGTTGTTGGTCCCGGATGAGATCCCGGACGTCACGAGGAGTTCGGAATGGTCCGGAGGTAAAGATTTATATATGGGAAGTCCTGTTTTGGTCACCGGAAAAGTTTTGGGTTTTTTCAGGTAGCGTGTCGGGACCACCGGAGGTCCTGGGTCCACCAAGTGGGGCCACCAACCCCGAGAAGGTTGCGTGGGCCAAGGGTGGAGGAACCAGCCCCAAGGGGGCTGGTGCGCCCCCCACAAGAGGCCCAAGGCGCAAGGGTGAGTGGGAGGGGGCAAACCCTAGGGCAGATGGGCCCTAAGGCCCATCTAGTGGGCGCCTCCCTCTCCTCCCCTCTTGGCCGCCTCCCCCTTTTCCCATCTAGGGCTGCCGCCCCTCTAGGGGTGGGAACCCTAGAGGGGGCGCACCCTCCTCCCCTTCCCCTATATATATGAGGCCTAGGGGATGCCCATAATACACGAGAACCTCTCCCTCTATTGGCACAGCCCTGCCTCTCCTCCTCCTCCTCTCCCATGGTGCTTGGCGAAGCCCTGCTGGATTGCCACGCTCCTCCATCACCACCACGCCGTTGTGCTGCTGCTGGACGGAGTCTTCCTCAACCTCTCCCTCTCTCCTTGCTGGATCAAGGCATGGGAGACGTCACCGGGCTGTACGTGTGTTGAACGCGGAGGTGCCGTCCGTTCGGCACTAGGATCTCCAGTGATTTGAATCACGACGAGTACGACTCCATCAACCCCGTTCAAATGAACGCTTCCGCTTAGCGATCTACAAGGGTATGTAGATGCACTCTCCTTCCCCTCGTTGCTGGTTTCTCCATAGATAGATCTTGGTGACACGTAGGAAAATTTTGAATTTCTGCTACGTTCCCCAACAGTGGCATCATGAGCTAGGTCTATTGCGTAGATTCTTTGCACGAGTAGAACACAAAGTAGTTGTGGGCATTGATTTTGTTCAATATGCTTACCGTTACTAGTCCAATCTTGTTTCGACGGTATTGTGGGATGAAGCGGCCCGGACCGACCTTACGTACTCTTCGTGAGAGACAGGTTCCACCGAATGACATGCACTTGGTGCATAAGGTGGCTAGCGGTGCCGATCTCTCCACTTTAGTCGGATCGGATGCGATGAAAAGGGTCCTTATGAAGGGTAAATAGCAATTGACATATCACGTTGTGGTTTTATGTAGGTAAGAAACGTTCTTGCTAGAAACCCATAGCAGCCACGTAAAACATGCAAACAACAATTAGAGGACGTCTAACTTGTTTTTGCGGGGTATGCTATGTGATGTGATATGGCCAAGAAGAATGTGATGAATGATATGTGATGTATGAGATTGATCATGTTCTTGTAATTGGAATCACGACTTGCATGTCGATGAGTATGACAACCGGCGTGAGCCATAGGAGTTGTCTTAATTTATTGTATGACCTGCGTGTCATTGAACAACGCCATGTAATTACTTTACTTTATTGCTAACCGGTAGCCATAGTAGTAGAAGTAATAGTTGGCGAGACAACTTCATGAAGACACGATGATGGAGATCATGATGATGGAGATCATGGTGTCATGCCGGTGACGATGATGATCATGGAGCCCCGAAGATGGAGATCAATGGAGCTATATGATATTGGCCATATCATGTCACTACTATATAATTGCATGTGATGTTTATTATGTTTATGCATCTTGTTTACTTAGAACGACGGTAGTAAATAAGATGATCCCTTATAACAATTTCAAGAAGTGTTCTCCCCTAACTGTGCACCGTTGCCAAAAGTTCGTCGCTTCTAAGCACCACGTGATGATCGGGTGTGATGGATTCTTACGTTCACATACAACGGTGTTGACGAGCCTAGCATGTACGCACATGGCCTCGGAACACACGCAATACACTTAGGGTTAACTTGACGAGCCTAGCATGTACAGACATGGCCTCGGAACACGAGACCGAAGGTCGAGCATGAGTCGTATGGTAGATACGATCAACATGAAGATGTTCACCGATGATGACTAGTCCGTCTCACGTGATGATCGGACACGACCTAGTTGACTCGGATCATGTAATCACTTAGATGACCAGAGGGATGTCTATCTGAGTGGGAGTTCATAAGATGAACTTAATTATCTTGAACATAGTCAAAAGACCTTTTGCAAATTATGTCGTAAGCTCGCGCTTTAGTTCCACTGTTTAGATATGTTCCTAGAGAAAATATAGTTGAAAGTTGAAAGTAGCGGTTATGCGGACAATAGAAAGCTTATGTCCTTAATGCACCGCTCAGTGTGCTGAACCCCAAACGTCGTTTGTGGATGTTGCGAACATCGACATACACGTTTTGATAACTACGTGATAGTTCAGTTAAACGGTTTAGAGTTGAGGCACCAAAGACGGTTTTTGAAACGTCGCGGAACATATGAGATGTTTCGAGGGCTGAAATCGGGATTTCAGGCTCGTGCCCACGTCAAGAGGTATAAGACCTCAGACGATTGTCTTGGCCTGCAAACTAAGGGAGAAAAGCTCAATCGTTGAGCTTGTGCTCAGATTGTCTGAGTGCAACAATCACTTGAATCGAGTGGGAGTTGATCTTCCAGATGAGATAGTGATGTTTCTCCAAAGTCATTGCCACCAAGCTGCTAGAGCTTCGTGATGAACTATAACATATCAGGGATAGATATGATGATCCTTGAGGTATTCACGATGTTTGACACCGCGAAAGTAGAAATCAAGAAGGAGCATCAATTGTTGATGGTTGGTAAAACCACTAGTTTCAAGAAGGGCAGGGGCAAGAAGGGATACTTCATGAAACGGCAAAACAGTTGCTGCTCTAGTGAAGAAACCCAAGGTTGAATCCCAAACCCGAGACTAAGTGCTTCTATAATAAGGGGAACAACCATTGGAGCAGATTTACCCTAGATGCTTGGTAGATGAGAAGGCTGGCAAGGTCGATAGAAGTATATTGGATATACATTATGTTAATGTGTACTTTTCTAGTACTCCTAGTAGCACCAGGGTATTAGATACCAGTTCGGTTGCTAAGTGTTAGTAACTCGAAATAAAAGCTACGGAATAAACGGAGACTAGCTAAAGGTGAGCTGACGATACGTGTTGGAAGTGTTTCCAAGGTTGATATGATCAAGCATCGCACGCTCCCTCTACCAACGAGATTGGTGTTGAACCTGAATAATTGTCATTTGGTGTTTGCGTTGAGCATAGACATGATTGGATTATGTCTATCGCAATACGGTTATTCATTTAAGGAGAATAATGGTTACTCTGTTTATTTGAATAATACCTTCGATGGTCTTGCACCTAAATGAATGGTTTATTGAATCTCGATCGTAGTGATACACATTTTCATGCCAAAAGGATAAAAGATAGTACCACTTACTTGTGGCACTGCCATGTAAGTCATATTGGTGTAAAACACATGAAGAAGCTCCATGTTGATGGATCTTTGGACTGACTCGTTTTTGAAAAGTTTGAGACATGCAAACCATGTCTATTGGTGTATACGCATGAAGAAACTCCATGCAGATGGATCGTTTGGACTCACTTGATTTTGAATCACTTGAGATATGAAAATCATACCACATGGGCAAGATGAGTGAAAAGCCTCGGTTTCAGTAAGATGGAACAAGATAGCAACTTGTTGGAAGTAACACATTTTGATGTATGCAGTCCAATGAGTCTTTGAGGCATGCAATGAATATCATTATGTTCTTACTTCACGATGATTTGAGTAGATGTTGAGTATATTTACTTGATGAAACACAAGTCTGAATTATTGAAAGGTTCAAGTAATTTCAGAGTGAAGTTGAAGATCTTCGTGACAAGAGGATAAAATGTCTATGATGTGATCATAGAGATGAATATCTGAGTTACGAGTTTTGGCACACAATTAAGACATTGTGCAAATTGTTTCACAATTAATACCGCTGGAACACCATAGTGTGATGGTGTGTCCAACATCATAGTTGCACTCTATTGGATATGGTGCGTACCATGATATCTCTTATCGAATTACCACTATCATTCATGGGTTAGGCATTAGAGACAACCGCACTCACTTTAATGGGGCACCACGTAATTCCGTTGAGACGACACCGTTTGGAGAAACATAAGTTGTCGTTCCTTGAAAGTTTGGGGCTGCGACGCTTATGTGGAAAAGTTTCAGGTTGATAAGCTCGAAACCAAAGCGGATAAAATGCATCTTCATAGGACACCCAAAACGGTTGGGTATACCTCCTAATTCAGATCCGAAAGCAATTGGGATTGTTTCTTGAACCAGGTCCTTTCTCGAGGAAAAGTTTGTCTCGGAAAGTTGAGTGGGAGGATGGTGGAGACTTGATGAGATTATTGAACCGTCACTTCAACAAGTGTGTAGCAGGGCACAGGAAGTTGTTCCTGTGGCACCTACACCAATTGAAGTCTAAGCTTATGATAGTGATCATGAAGTTTTGGGTCAAGTCACTACCGTACCTCGTAGGGTGACAAGGATGCGTCTTGCTTGAGTGGTGCGGTGATCCTGTCTTGAAGGTCATGTTGCTAGACAACAATGAACCTCGAGCTATGGAGAAGCGATGGTGGGCCCAAATTCCGACAAATGGTTAGAAGCCATGAAATCCGAGATAGGATCCATGTATCAGAACAAAGCATGGACTTTGGTGGACTTGCCCGATGATCGGCAAGCCATTGAGATAAATGGATCTTTAAGAAGAAGACGGACGAGGACGGTAATGTCACCGTCTATGAAGCTCGACTTGTGGCGAAGAGTTTTTCACAAGTTCAAGGAGTTGACTACGATGAGATTTTCTCATCCGTAGCGATGCTTAAGTCCGTCGGAATCATGTTAGCATTAGCTGCATTTATGAAATTTGGCAGATGGATGTCAAAATGAGTTCCCTTACCAGTTTTCGTAAGGAAAGGTTGTATGTGATGCAATCAAAAAGTTTTGTCGATCCTAAGGATGCTAAAAAGGTATGCTGGCTCCAGCGATCCTTTCTAAGGACTGGAGTAAGCATCTCGGAGTTGGAATGTGCGCTTTGATGAGATGATCAAAGATTTTGGGTTTATACAAAGTTTATGAGAAACTTGTATTTCCAAAGAAGTGAGTGGGAGCACTATAGAATTTCTGATGAGTATATGTTGTTGACATATTGATGATCAGAAATGATGTAGAATTTCTATAAAGCATATAGGGTTATTTGAAAGATTTTTTTCAATAGAAAACCTGGATTAAGCTACTTGAGCATCGAGAACTATAAGGATAGATCAAAATGCTTAATAATACTTTCAAATGAGCACGTACCTTGACATGATCTTGAAAGTGTTCAAGATGGATCAGTCAAAGAAGGAGTTCTTACCTGAGTTGTAAGGTACGAAGTTAAGACTTAAAGCTCGACCACGGCAGAAAAGAGAGAAAGGACGAAGGTCGTCCCTATGCTTTAGACGTAGGCTCTATAGTATGCTATCTTTGTGTCTTGCCGGAAGTGTGCCTTGCCATGAGTCGATCAAGGGGTACAAGAATGATCCAGGAATGGATCATTGGACAGCGATCAAAATTGTCCTTGGAGTAAATAAGGACATGTTTCTCGATTATGGAGGTGATAAAAGTTCGGCGTAAAGGGTTACGTCGATGCAAGCTTTAACACCTATCCGAGTGACTCGAGTAGCAAACCGGATCGTATAGTGGAGCAACCATTTGGAATAGCTCCAAGTGGAGCGTGGAAGCAGCGTTACAATATGACATAGAGAATTGCGAAGTACATACGGATCTGAATGTTACGCAGACCGTTGACTAAAACCTCTCTCACAAGCAAAACATGATCAAACCCCAGAACTCATTGAGTCTTAATCACATGATGATGTGAACTAGTTTAATGACACTAGTAAACTCTTTGGATGTTGGTCACATGGTGATGTGACGTGTGAGTGTTAATCACATGACGATGTGAACTAGATTATTGACTCTAGTGCAAGTGGGAGACTGTTGGAAATATGCCCTAGAGGCAATAATAAATTAGTTATTATTATATTTCCTTGTTCATGATAATCGTTTATTATCCATGCTATAATTGTATTGATAGGAAACTCAGATACATGTGTGGATACATAGACAACACCATGTCCCTAGTAAGCCTCTAGTTGACTAGCTCGTTGATCAACAGATGGTTACGGTTTCACGACCATGGACATTGGATGTCATTGATAACGGATCACATCATTAGGAGAATGATGTGATGGACAAGACAATCCTAAGCCTAGCACAAAGATCGTAGTTAAGTATGCTAAAGCTTTTCTAATGTCAAGTATCTTTTCCTTAGACCATGAGATTGTGCAACTCCGGATACCGTAGGAATGCTTTGGGTGTACCAAACGTCCTGGCGAATCGGGTGACTATAAAGGTGCACTACAGGTATCTCCGAAAGTGTCTGTTGGGTTTGCACGAATCGAGACTGGGATTTGTCACTCCGTGTGACGGAGAGGTATCTCTGGGCCCACTCGGTAGGACATCATCATAATGTGCACAATGTGACCAAGGGGTTAATCACGGGATGATGTGTTACGGAACGAGTAAAGAGACTTGCTGATAACGAGATTGAACAAGGTATCGGTATACCGACGATCGAATCTCGGGCAAGTACAATGCCGCTAGACAAAGGGAATTGTATACGGGATCGATTGAGTCCTTGACATCGTGGTTCATCCGATGAGATCATCGTGGAATATGTAGGAGCCAACATGGGTATCCAGATCCCGCTGTTGGTTATTGACCGGAACGCGTCTCGGTCATGTCTACATGTCTCCCGAACCCGTAGGGTCTACACACTAAGGTTCGATGGCGCTAGGGTTATAAAGGAAGTTTGTATGTGGTTACGAATGTTGTTGAGTCCGGATGAGATCCCGGACATCACGAGGAGTTCCGGAATGGTCCGGAGGTAAAGATTTATATATGGAAGTCTGTTTTGGTCACCGAAAAGTTTGGGTTTTTCCCAGAACGTCACGGGACCACCGGGGGTCCTGGGTCCACCAAGTGGGGCCACCAACCCCGAAGGTTGCGTGGGCCAAGTGTGGGGGAACCAGCCCCAAGGGGCAAGTCGCCCCACAAGAGGCCCAAGCGCAAGGGTGAGTGGGAGGGGCAAACCCTAGGCGATGGGCCCTAAGGCCCATCTAGTGGGCGCCTCCTCTCCTCCCCTCTTGGCCGCCTCCCGTTTTCCCATCTAGGGCTGCCGCCCCTCTGGGGTGGGAACCCTAGAGGCGCCTCCTCCTCCCTTCCCTATATATATGAGGCCTAGGGGCTGCCCATAATACACGAGAACCTCTCCTCTATTGGCACAGCCTGCCTCCTCCTCCTCCTCTCCCGTGGTGCTTGGCGAAGCCTGCTGGATTGCCACGCTCCTCCATCACCACCACGCCGTTGTGCTACTGCTGGACGGAGTCTTCCTCAACCTCTCCTCTCTCCTTGCTGGATCAAGGCATGGGAGGCGTCACCGGGCTGTACGTGTGTTGAGCGCGAGGTGCCGTCCGTTCGGCACTAGGATCTCCAAGATTTGAATCACGACGAGTACGACTCCATCAACCCCGTTCACATGAACGCTTCCGCTTAGCGATCTACAAGGGTATGTAGATGCACTCTCCTTCCCCTCGTTGCTGGTTTCTCCATAGATAGATCTTGGTGACACGTAGGAAAATTTTGAATTTCTGCTACGTTCCCCAACACTTTTGTGCTAGCCTTCTTAAGGCAAACTTGTCTAACTTATGTCTGTACTAAGATATTGTTGCTTCCGCTGACTCTTGTGTAATCAAGCTTATGTATTCGAGCCCTCGAGGCCCCTGGCTTGTAATATAAAGCTGTATTATTTTAATTTGTGTCTAGAATTGTGTTGTGATATCTTCCCGTGAGTCCTTGATCTTGATCGTACACATTTGCGTGCATGATTAGTGTATGATTGAATTGAGGGCGTGACAATCGGCCTAGCATGTCGGTCATAGCTTCCAGGTGTAGCTGTTTAGTGATGAGGTTCTCATTGGTGTTCTCCGCAATCTTTCTTAGAGATAGGACTTCATGTCGAAGTTGAGTTGCAGAATGCCTTTCTGCTAGAACTTGGGACTGAAGAAGTCGAACTGATTCAGACAACGAATTCTGTGTGCTTGTCTGACTGCTAGTCTCAAGTAACTTGAACACTGCATCAAGACAAGACTTTGGGGTTGTCTCGCTATCTTCAAGATGTTTTGCCTTCTTTGCTACAATATATGTTGGGTTTGTCTCACAACCTTCAGCAGACTTGTGCATGCCATCAGGCATATCACCCTGAAACAAAGCAGAGAGATGACAGGTTTTGCACGTGTATAAACAAAGATGATAACTGTGTTGTCAATTCCATCCAATTTCAAATTAGAAAATAAAGAGTAAGTTCAAAATATCAATAGCATAATTTGGCATTGTTCATAATGCAGGGAGCTTCACCACACTACTGTATTACCATGTCAACATAACAAGCATAGATGAAGGGCAAAGAAAATCATTGTATCTATTTTGGTTAATGTGCATGGCATGTTGTTCATCAGCCACATCAGTAAGATAAAACAGGAGATGACAAGGTGCAAATGTGGGCTGCTTCACCACACACTGGATTATAGATCCATAGTAACAAGCATACATATAGGGAGTATTGAGTAATGTGCATGATATGAATAAGGAATTTGGTTTTAAAAGTAAAACTTAGAACTTACGGTTCTTGCGAACATGCATTTTGGTAGAAACAACAAACTAAACAGTACTAAACGATAGGGAGTATGAGCAAATTAAACAGCAGTTGAGGATAAAGGCTTTAGATAGACTGACTTACATTAACAGCTAACACTAGATTTATAATGCCCTTCTCCATGTCAAGGGAAGGATAACTCAACAATTTTAGCATAGAATCTTCTTCATAAGCATTGCCTGTACTCTACATTTTGTAGAGAGTAATCTAACATTCTTAAGAAGTTGCTCCCCACTTCTACCTATTCTCTCAACATGCACACTATCCACATCATCTCCATGCCACATCATCAATCAATTTGCAAAATCAGTCAATCACTCTTTTTTTTTCACCCTACGGTCATGGCCTAGAAAAGAATTTAACTAATTTTAATTGGCATGTAGACATGCATGTCGTTGCTCAGTTTCCCTACTTAAATTAACACCGAAGGCCAATGGTGTCAATTCGCAAACAAAAAAGAAAATCCCAACCTCTTCTCCTTCCCGCCCGTCCCATCCCCTTCCCCTACAAGCTCCTTCCTTCATTCAGTTACCACAGCCGAACAGACACTGCTCCACCTCTCCCCTTCGATCTATAAATGTTTGCCTGAAAAGCAAAAGCCCCATCATAGTGCTACTCCTCTTCGGACTGCCCCTCCTCCTCCCTAAAATCAAAGTGTATGGTCTCTTTAATGTTTCTGCGGATGGTGACACCCTCCTTTATATCTTGGTTTGGCTGCAGGGCATTTACGATCCATGGTGTGGATTAACTCCTTGATTGGCGGGGAATGGAGATCATGCTAGCTATTCATACTTTTGGGTGGGGCGGATCGAGCAAGGAAGGGTAAGGAGTGATGTAATGAAGGATCGAGAGGAGGTAGGTGCCCACCATCAGGCTGGATCTGATGCCCACCATCAATCCCACCCAAGCGGTGGATGGAAACTGCCCTCCTCACAGCGACTATGTATTCTCCTTCCTGCTCCTCTCTCTGGAACTTCTTCCCTTAGTTCTTTGTTTGTTGTCCTGGGCTCCTGGCTAGACAGAGTTTAGAATGTTTGTACAAGTGATTAGAGGGAAGATTCACGTTGGCATGTGCAAGCTATGCAGCAAACATTGTCATTCGTCAAATTTGGATGCCAATGACATATCGAGAATGAGCAACATGTATGAACACCCACGCACATGAAAGAATGGATGTATTTGTTCAATGTCGTACAAAGAGAGAGAATGAACCGACCGGTATTCCTTTTCTATATGCAGAGGAAGAAGTAGAGGGTCATGACCCTTGAGTCTGGGCTAGCCTATACAAGATTGTATACTGGGCCTTTGTTTCTGATTCATGTGATTTTATATCTACAGATTTTGTCAAGTCAGGTCACACATCTATTTTTAGTTACATTATGAGTGTAAAATTAATGCATGTTATATCTTTTGACAGTAGGAAAATAGAAAAAAAACATCTTCTGCTCATACCCATCAACCTACTTTTTGTTCACATTTCTTTCTCTTATTATAGATGTATGATGTTATGGACCTATCTGAATGTTTCATATGCAGCTCACATATACAAGTTGAAGTGTTCTTTTTTATTTCTTTTAGAATTTCCTAATGAGACAACCTCACATGGTACAACGTTAACCATGCATGTAGCTTTTTACCAACTACACTATGACTTCCACCTAAAAGTAGTAATTATGTTGCCTAAATTTAGAATGGTTATCAGTAATGTGGCGACATTTGTTTGTAATAAAAAAACTCTCACTAGTACTATTTGGTTAGTTTCTACTTGCAACTGTGGCATACCAAATCCGTAATATGTTGTTCCTATCTATAGGGTTAATCACTTTGATCTGTCTTTTTGTATTTGGTACGCTGTTAGCGACTCTGAATTATCCCACGGTCGCATTGCTACAAAATTCCCGCAGCAATGTGCGGGGTACCATCTAGTTATAGATATGATAATACTGGAAGGGATAGAGGATAATGAAGATAAGATGCAGATTGATGCTACATAATCAACTACCAATCCCTAGAAGTACAAGTGTTACAGGACAAAATGTACTGACAAGAGCAATGAGCTACACCTCTGCACTGGCATTGTCTATGTATTCTACTTTTTGGTAAGATTAAATATAGATCTGATCTTTTTTAGTAAATGGTGGGCGAGGGAGATAAGATGCATAGTGCTACATAATGAGCCAATCCCTCTTCCCATAATACAAGAGTGTTTTGAACACTGGTGTACTGTAAAAAATGTTCTTATATTATGGGACAGAGGGAGTAGTTGTTAATGTAAGTACAGTGATAGACGACGTTCAGTCCTTACAATAGGACTGCAGAGCTAAACCTCTTCAAAAGCATTGGGTTGATTCTAAATTTATGTAAGAGTCCATACGAATCTTATAATGTCCACCAAATGGACGATAACGAGGCTAACATGTGCAGTGATGCTACATAATCAAAAAGCTATGAAAGTAAGTATGGTCATGCAGGGCAAGAGGTACTCACAAGAGCAATGCAGTGTGTAGTATAGTTGCGAGATTCTGTGGTCCCTTGAGAATGAATGCTCTTCTGCTAACAGTTATCGTACAAGTGAGACGTTAAGGCAAATGCAGAAATGTAGTTCAAATTGTGATGTGATATCATAGACAGTACCTTACGCTGTAGCCAAGACCAATGTGTAACAAGATTATTCCAGTCACCGTCGGATAAATGTAGCACCGGAGACTTTACAGAAATTTCGTTTAGAGGCTTTCCATCAAAGTGCGCTTGCCTCAGGTAGGAACGACACTTCATCAACGAGTGCTTGAAAAGCGCAACCAACCCTTGCTCGTCTTCACAATCTAGTTTGGTCCTCGCCTATTTAAAAGAATGAAATCTCGTGTCTTCTATCAGTAGAAACATATGCAGTAATGACCATGAATAACATTAGTACATTACTTACGCGTAAGTTGCGGAGGAAGACTGGAAATTGTTCTATGTCTACGGTATAATCTTTCCATGACGGAAAGATGCGCACAAAGTTCCTGACAACAATATAAGCTTTGTCTTCTAAACTGGGAAGAAATGGAACAGGGGTCCTATTTGCTGAAATTGGGGATCTCTCTGGTTCAAAAAGGGATTTGGAAACTGGATTTGGTGTACTCTTTGCTGGAATGGGGGTTTTGCATCGTAGAGCTGGTGTTATGTCAACTGGCATAATCATAATGTTTGTTGCAGTTGGGGTCTACTGAGTTGGGGCATCATAAATGACCAGTGTAGTAGGGCTAGAGTTTGCTAGAGTTGGGGTGTTTTGTGGGTCAGGTGATATTGCAACTACACCTAATGGGCTATTTGATTTATCAGGTGCCACTACCTTCTCCAAATACTTTTCTGGGGCTCCTCCACGATCAGCAATCGCCCTCTTCCTTTTGAACGTCTGGTACACAAGAACAGCATTTGAATGGATAAATATGGTATGATGACAGATGGAATATGTACTGCAAATGGATAGGCATGGCGTATTCAAATACACGATGTGTAAACTAAGCTAACGGCAGTTCGACAAAGTAGAAGCAATGCAAAGCATCAGTTGCAAGATATGTGCGACCAATATAACAATGGAAAGTTAGAGCAAGCACCTTGATGGGTGAATAAGATAGGGCATCTTCCTCTGACTCCTCCACTAGGGAGCTACATTGACTTAGGTCTCCCTCTAGCTTATAATCACTGTTAGGATCATATTCTGAGCATGAATCTGTAGATGGAGAGCATTTGCATTGCATTGCATCCAGACTTGATTTCAGTCCCATAATGACAAGTTTGACAGCCATGGCATTGTTCTGCTTTATTCTTTTCATGCGCGCAAGCTCATAATCATTATGACGCTGTTCAGAATCTGAGATTCATGAAAACATAAAAGGTAGTCAGATTATCTATGGAATGCATTGCAGATTCAACTCGAAGAGTGTCTCCCTATAAACCCCTGCATATGCAAATTTCACCCCAAACCGTGCTGACCAGACCACATACAGAAATACAAACCCCTTATGTCTCTATAACAGGCAGACACACATTTCAAAACTGAAGTAGGAACATTAGAATCATATGAAATAAGTATTTGAACAAATAAACTAAGGAATTATGAGTGGAATAATGTTTAGCTTCAAGGGTGGAGTGTTGGTAGTGGGACACAAAGCAAGTAGGCAGATTGTATTCCATGTAAAAGATCGAAGCCTATGTAAAAGCTGGAAATGACACTTTCTTTCTATACAATGCAGTGTTCGTTGCCCACACATGATGGAAGAGATAACATAGAGAAATACTATTCACTCATGTCTACGGTTGCAGTATTTCGAAACAGGGTGGTCCATCCTAGAAGAATATTGACAACAAATATGACAAGGCAATCATAGATGTATAGTGCATCAATCATTTACTTGTGAGCTTACTAGGACAAGTATGCAGAATTGTAACTGTAGTAAGAGACCATCCAAAATCTGAATCAAGAAGTTTGTCTAGCACTTATTGTTTGCAACTAATCGACGTGAATAATTGGATATTATATCGAATGAGTAAGAAAGACAAGTAAAATTATCGACAGACCTGGCTTGCAGTAGTAATCTGGGTTAATGTCACTACGACCAACAATCCGAAATGACTAGTGTCTTTCCTAGGGCCGGAATTTGAAAACCCTGTGAACTTTACAGGTACTAAAGATTACCAAAAGACAACTGAACCATTAAGTGTAGGTAGCACTCAGCACACAACAAACCCTAATGACAGTCCTGCGTAATGATTAATGAATCAATTAGAAAATGGGTGATGAGGAATGGTTGTTGAGTGTTGAGGACGTATCTCGGGATAAATTGGGTTGGCTTAGTGGGTGCTGCACGCCTGAGCCCTGAATAGACTGGGAAGGTAGGCACGACGGCACGCCCGGGCAGTGGTGACGCTGTTGGGCGAGCAGCTCCTGACCTCCTGTTAGTCCGGTGTCTCCTCCTAGAGTCATGCCGTCCGGGGATGACAAGCTACCGGCGAGGCAGGCGGCTGGGGGCGAGTAGAGATCGGAAGCGCGCAGCAGAATAGAGGGGAATCAGGGCCTGGGACGACCCAAAATCCCAGGGTGGGCCAGCCCATCGTGGGCACCCTGTAGAGATACACACCCGAACGGCGAACATTCATTTTCGAAACTAATTTTGGAACATTTAGCTGACCAATTAAACGACTCTGTTTTAATAATATCAGATTCGTATTTGAACAACTAAGCTTGTTTAGCTTGATGGGTGGAGCAGTGCTATTATGACATGAAGCACGTATTCTAGTCGTATAGTGATCATAAAAGGAGGAAACCGGAGAAATGATATTTAGCAGCCATTGTTTGCTTCGAACTAAGAACTAAATTCCAAGAGCTGAAAAGTAAGTAGAGTAACCAAGTTAAGATCTATTTTCTGGTTGAGATCAAAAAGTTGAGGAGATATGAAGTACCACCTCTCTCGCGGCGCCGTGTAGGCATCGGGGGTGCGATGGCCGTCGGTGGCGTTGAAGCAGATCTGCGACGGTAGACGGGTGCATCGGGGGATAAGTCCCGTTGCGGTGGAAGAGAACGTCGTGTGAGCGGCCCCGACAAAGAGGACGACGACGCCGATGAAGCGAGAGGACGCGATGCAAGGCTCTTGGTCCGTCGCCGTGGATGAGAAACGTCCATCTCTAGCAGTGGATGACGCGGTCTTGGTAGGCGCTCCGGCATGGTGGAGGACGGTGGCGATGGATGTGGTGGAGGACGGCGGTGATGGATGTGGTGGAGGACGTCGGCTATGGATGGGGTGGCGGACGGAGGCTGGTGTGGGGATGGTGTTCTAGCGTGGACGGTGTATGAATGGGAAAATGGAGGGAGAGGTACGGGGAACCATGTTTTTGGGACGCGCCTGTCTGAAATATGGGTAAGTTACAAACTTAGCCCCCGTTTAAAATTTGGATGTCTCGTCGGTTGGGGATATGACGGTTTCGGGCGAGGAGAGGGAGGTTGACACCCATGGTTGGCGACCACGGTGTATGAACGGGGCTGACAGGTAGGGCGGTTGTGTCATGTCTGAGTGAAGTTACAAACCTGCCCCTATTGAAAATATTTGCCTACATCGATTTCGGACGAGTCGAGTTTGTTTTGCCGCCCACCGTGTATGAATGCGGAAATGGAGGGAGAAACAGAGGTCTTTTGGACGAGCTTGAATCAAATGTGTTTTTCCGCCCATGTTTGGCACCCACCGTGTCGGAATGGGCTCATAGGCGATCGTGTCACGTCTAATTAAAGTTACTATCCTACCCCTATTTAGAGCAGTGGAAATCGGGCTGATGGATTGTCCGTGTAATGGGTACACAGTAATTTCCATCTCCCAAACACTTGGCTTCGGGCAGCCGACGTGGGAGTGGACATTTTGCCGCTTCTTTCGAATTTTGGGACAATAAGCATCCACGTTTACCCTGACAACTAAATTCGAATCCATTTTGTATTCCTATATGAATCATTATAAATCATTCTATGTGTTTTTATATATCTACAAAAGGACGACAAAGATGTATTCCACTGTCACATATGAATATGGTTTACAAATGCCGATACTCAAATTCAGAAGCTAGAATCCAGTTTAAGGTGAATTCGAATATTTGGAACACTTCATGTCCAACTCAAATCTCACACGCAGCATAATCTGTACTCCCATTTAGATATGTACAGAAGCGATGTATCGATATTCAAATACCGAGTCAATCAACCAAGAATGTACAGAACTAACAGAAATATAAACACTTATAGAGTATATGGATCAATAATATCAACTACCATACATAAGCCAGACCATTGTACTTTTTTTTGCTACAACGACATCCTTTTTTTAGCCAAGCTACTACAACATCTTGGCCCTTTCCGATGCGTGCCACTTATGGTCCATCTATACTACTATTATTGTTGAATGCACATTTAGCCCGATTGGCATATTTGTAGGTCTGGCACAGCAATCAAAATGAAATGTCTCCGAGTCTTATCAATTAATACAGACTTGTGCTCAAATAAAATTACAAACCAAAAAACAAAAAACAAAAAACAATTATTACATGATCTCTAAAACAAATTGTTTGATTGATTACATGGACAAACAAGACAAAGGTTATTCAACGATGGAAAGAACATTTCACCTATGATTTACCAAGCGGGAATTTAATTTCCTTTTTTCCTTCAGGACCTTAACAATGTGGTCAGTCTCAACTTGCTTCATTTTGAAATCCACCAAATATTTAATGGTTGTCTTGAGTACTGCTACTGATTGTGCTGTTTGCTTCCTCAACATGTCAACTTTATCTCTAAGTGCAGAAGCATAATCTCTTTCTACCACTAGTTTAGCCTCTAGAGCATCAGCAGTTGGCAATTCATAATGCACGATTGGGCCGGTGCCACTACTGTGGGATGATACAATGTCCATGGGGACCTCGCTCTTTGATCTTGGGCTAACCTGTTTTTCCATTAAAGTTTCGATTGGATTTAGAAAAGTTGAAGTTAGAAAAACATCTCAACTGGGAGTAATAATAGCAAACTAGTTAAACAAACAAGGAATTAAAGAGTTACAATTCGATGCTGAAAAGTAGTTATTAACATCATTGTAACCCGTTGTTGCAGCAGCAAAGCAGTTAAACAAACAAGTAGCTATTTAAGTTCCAGGCAAACAGGTAATTCTTAATAGTAAGTATCAAACACATAGATATGCGCAGTCTATAATAGGATTAACAGGCTGTGGCATTATGTAATCAATAGCAAACTAAATTAAACCAAGCAACGTAATTGAACAATTTTGCAATAAGTGGCTAACTAAAATTCCGAGAAGCAGGTATCTGAACTTTTGCTACTTCTTTGTACAGGCACACTGCAACTTCTTTTTTGCTTACAAGGTTATATGAAGGAGTCCATGGCATCAATTGCTTGGATACGCAGTCCGAATACTTCTTTCTTCCCACACTACATTGGTAAGTCGAATGGTTAATCTGGTAAGATTGTGCGTCCTTGATATGTTATATGAGGACTGATACGTCTCCAACGTATCTATAATTTTTGTTTGCTCCATGCTACTTTATCTATTGTTTTGGACTATAATGGGCTTTATTTTCCACTTCTATTATTTTTGTGACTAACATATTAACCGGAGGCCCAGCCCAGAATTGCTGTTTTTTTGCCTATTTCAGTATTTCGAAGAAACGGAATATCAAACGGAGTCCAAACGGAATGAAACCATCGGGAACATGATCTTCTCACGAGCGTGATCCAGAGACTTGGACCCTACTCCAAGGAGTGCAGGAGGCGGTCACGAGGTGGGGGCACGCCCTCCCACAGGCGCGCCCCTGCCTCATGGCCCCCGACGCTCCACCGACGTATTCCTTCCTCCTATATATACCTCGTACCACCAACAGATCGAACGGGGCCAAAACCTAATTCCACCGCCGCAACTTCCTGTATCCACGAGATCCCATCTTGGGGCCTGTTAGGAGCTCCACGGAGGGGCATCCACCATGGAGGGCTTCTACATCAACACCATAGTCCCTCCGATGAAGTGTGAGTAGTTTACTTCAGACCTTCGGGTCCATAGCTAGTAGCAAGATGGCTTATTCTCTCTTTTTGGATCTCAATACAATGTTCTCCCCCTCTCTCGTGGAGATCTATTTGATGTAATCTTCTTTTTGCGGTGTGTTTGTTGAGATCGATGAATTGTGGGTTTATGATCCAGCTTATCTATGAATAATATTCGAATCTTCTCTGTATTCTTTTATGTATGATTGAGTTATCTTTGAAAGTCTCTTCGAATTATCCATTTGGTTTGGACAACTAGATTGGTAGTTCTCGCAATGGGAGAAGTGCTTAGCTTTGGGTTCAATCTTGCGGTGTCCTTACCCAGTGACAGAAAGGGTTGCAAGGCACGTATTGTATTGTTGCCATCGAGGATAACAAGATGGGGTATTTATCATATTGCATGAATTTATTCCTCTACATCATGTCATCTTGCTTAAAGCGTTACTCTGTTTTTAACTTAATACTCTAGATGCATGCTGGATAGCGGTCGATGATTGGAGTAATTAGTAGATGCAGAATCGTTTCGGTCTACTTGTCACGGACGTGATGCCTATATACATGATCATTGCCTGGATAACCTCATAACTATGCTCAATTATGTCAATTGCTCAACAGTAATTTGTTCACCCACCATAGAATACTTATGCTCTTGAGAGAAGCCACTAGTGAAACTATGGCCCCCGGGTCTATTCTCATCATATCAATCTCCATCACTTTATTTACTTGCTTTGCTTTTACTTTTTACTTTGCATCTTTATACCAAAAATACCAAAAATATTATCTCTATCAGATCTCACTCTCGTAAGTGACCGTGAAGGGATTGACAACCCCTAATCGCGTTGGTTGCGAGTAGCTATCATTTTGTGCAGGTACGAGGGACTTGCGCGTGGCCTCCTACTGGATTGATACCTTGGTTCTCAAAAACTGAGGGAAATACTTACGCTACTGTGCTGCATCATCCCCTCCTCTTTGGGGAAAACCAACGCAAGCTCAAGACGTAGCAAGGACGTGTAGTCAGACTAGTTGTAGCCACACACACATCACACTGGCTTTTACTGTATATTTCATGCGATTAGTTTTGGCATATCGAGATCTAAGCAATCTACAATAGGATGAACAGACTGGCATCCTTCACATTATTGGCGAACTCAGTTCATAGAAACAAGCAATTCAACCATTATGTGGGTAAATCAAAAGCGCCACTAGAATATTTTTCACTACCCCAATCATACACATAAAAAGGGGCGATGCCACCATAGGGGCTGGTATGGGCGGCTGCCTCGGGTGGCTTGAAAGTGTGCACCTAGTTTGAGTCATCCAGGTTGGCCCAGGCTAGTTTTGTTTGTCCCAACGCACGAGCAGGCAATGTAAAAATGAAGAAAAATGTTTCAATTTTGATAGGCCAATAACATAAGTGCAAGGCAGGCCATATAGCAGGCTCGTGGCCCAAACGAGCGCCTTCCATATCGATCGACAGCAGGAAAAATCCCAATTCATCCGCTCCATCCTCCAGTCTGGTTCGCTCCTAACCTAGCTGCCGCTGGACAGACCGACACAACACTTCCTCGCACCCTCATTGGAGGGCGGTCCCCGGGCTTCAAGCGAATGAAAGGACAAGAAGATGAAGATACAACCCTGGGTGTAGCCTGCGTGGGAGGCAGCGGCGGCAGCACGGGCATGGGATCGCGCTTGCGCAAATGGAAAGTCGTGCGCAACGAGCAGGTACATCACATCCCTGATTATATCTAATTCAACTCTTCAATTTCTGGCCAATAGTTAAACCTGACGGTGTTGTAAAACTGCTTGTATGTAGGGAATCTATGAGAAAATGAAACCAGTTTCTACTTATTTTATAACTCCCCCAATCAATACTGAACTGACTGAATCTGATGTATCTAATCAAGTTTCCGATGCTGCATCCAAGCTCGTTGTTCTTGAGCCTGAAGTGTCTAGTGAACAGACTGCTAATGAAGGATTTGATGTAAACATTTTACATGCTCCTGGTGATGAACATATAGTGTCTAATGAGGCATCTAATGCAAGCATTTTGCAAGCTCCCGTTGAAGGATTTAGTGTCTAATGATGATCTTCTATGTTGAGAGAGACATAGAGATTTGCAGGCATTGATGACAAGCAAATTATTGTGCATTTTCATCGCTTGAGGAAACGTCGAGGCCATCTACCAAAAATTCCCTGTATCATGACAACGTAGCATAAATACTTTTCTAATCTATTGTTTGAAACTATTGGCATACTTGTGCAGGATAGATATATTGATATGAAGTTTGCGCACTGGTTATAGGTGCAATTACACTTCGATATTTTCAGCCAGAGAACGAATAATTCAAGCAGGTACATACCATGTTTGTAGTCCTTGTACACCATGTTGCATTTTGTGTCTTTTGGTGCTTGCATCATTTAGTGTTTATAATCTGAACTACTTTGGATCATTAACTGGTTTGCAAAGTGCATGTAGCTTCATATTTCTCAAGTTATGTTTATTTTCGGAGTGCAAGTGCCTTCGTATTTTTTAAGTTAAATGTTCGCCCCTGGTAACTTGAATTCATGGATCCGCCACTGCACACAAATCATACACGAATGCCAGTATGAATTAAATGAAATGCAGGACTTCGCTAGCTCGTTATACAGTGCTCATCGCAGCTCTGCTTGCGCTTGGGATGTTCCATGTACAAGTCCATGTTACCGTTTGCTTGGATGTGCAGGCCTTGTGCTCCTTGCATCCCCCTCTGCATTTTTGACACGGCGAATGGTTGATCAAATAAGAGGAATCGACCTTGCTGTTGTACCGGAGGACACATACTTACAAGGTTATACGGGTGTGCATGATGTGTACCAGATCCCGTAGCGCCATCATGCTTCGCTAAAAAATGGCTTTGCTTGTCTCAGATGATATCTCCAGAAGAAATAAGAGTTAAAGTCAGAGTTGGATAGGCGTGTAAGCTAAGAGAGCAGTGAAAGGATATCCAAACATCGTAGGAACAATGCATAAGGGAGTGATGTGTGGATACCTAGTTCGGGCCGGCATTTGGGCATGCTCGCCTAGATAGAGTGTGATGTTGTTGGCATTGAGGGTGATGCACTGGCGTTGGTGTTGAGGGTGATGCGCTGGCGTTGGTGTTGAGGGTGATGCGCTGGCATTGGCTGGCCGCGCACGGATGCAGATTTTGAGTGGTAGCGGAGTGCTACGATGCGGTGGACGAGACCGTTGGTGAAGCCCCAGCGGCCTCGGGGGCGGAGGCGCGACGATGTGCTCGGTGAAGTAGCCCCGGTGAGCTGGGAAACGGCGTCGGTGAAGCGCACCTGATGCGGTGGAAGTCAGTGTCTGTGAGGCACATCGGTTGCGGCGGCCGAGGTTGTCGGTGGACCACCCAGTGCGGTGTACGAGGGAGTAGATGAGGTAGCTCCGGTGCGGTGGTGAAGCGCGACCGTCGTCGTCCGGCACAGAGGTGGGGAAAGAGACGAGATGAGGGGCGATTTGAACTTTGCTTTGCTTGGTGGCGAATTAGGGATTTGAGCAATCCGGGCGCGGAAGGGGACGGTGGAGAAGGGAGATTTTGCAGGGCTGGAATTGGGGCCGCCAGATATTTCAATCCGGAACGTGGAAGCGCGAACTTATTTTGTCATCGTCCTTTTGGGGGGGAGGGGGGAGGGAGGGAGGGGGTGGGTGGCTGGGTGCTAAGCGTCCGTCCGACACACGCGACCACCACGACACGACCCTGGTCTTCCTGGTGCGCCTACATTTGAGAATGCAAATGAATCTTCTTTCATTTGCAAACGAATCTGTATGTATTACCATGCCCGTGTTTTCCTTGCGATAATTAGTCATTCAAAACGAGATACTATAAATTAATTAATGAGGATGTATTTGAAAAAAAATCGAAACGGTATCCACAATATCCACGCTAACGTGGATTAGAGTGTGTGTCACATAATTAGTTATTTGAATTAGAGTATGTGTCACATAGCGATCTCCAATTCTAACGTGGATTTCGCATTTCACTGTATCCATGCTACTTTTTTAATACAAATTCATATGTATATGATGAACACCATGGTAGTGAGAAAACTTTTGGATGGATTCAAACATATGACCTACAAAATAGCAGAAAAAATCGGGTCAATGTCAACTTTTGGAAACCTAGTATGGCATGAATTTTAAATAATTACCAATATGCATGGTCCTCACTTCAAATCTTACAATGTACACTGAATTGAAACATCGATATTAAGTCTGGTACTATCTACATTCAAATGTTGTTTTTATCCCCCACCCCCAACCCCGCACACACGCCACATACTTCCTGTATTGGTCAACCTTCCTCTCCTAACCACCTTAGGAAGATATCGGTTTCCAACACACATCCATTCTTCCTCTCCATGTTTCGATCTCTAACTCTCTCAACTACACAACCCCATTTTCCCACTCTGTTACCAAATTTATTTACCTCACACACCCGCCATTGCACCCCATGCCGAGCTCTCTCTCCCTCTCCCTCTCACCCTCTCGCGCTAAATACATGCATTGCCTATCTAGCCCCCCAACCTCTCGTGCGCACGCACTCATGTTGTCTATCTAGGTCACTCCCTCGAGACTGTCTCACTCTTTCTTCCACACGGCGGGACACACTCGCTCAACCTCGCTTTGTTTATCTGAGCTCGTTTAACCTCGTTTTCTTTCACACACAAATGATATATCTCCCTGTCCGGGCCTCGATCGACACACTCTATACTCTCTCACATAGATTGTCTATCTAGGTCAGTCCATCGAAGCCGCCCCCAATCTTTTGACCTCATGGTGGGCCACGCTCTCTCTCCCCTCTCTCTCTCTCTCTCTCTCTCTCTCTCTCTCTCTCTCTCTCTCTCTTTCTCTCTCTCTTTGTATGTTTTGATTGACCTCGCTCTTTTTCGGACAAAAACGATATATCACCATGTTTGAGCCCAATTCGACTTATTCACATTGTATACTCTCTCACGCACATTGTCTATCTAGGTCACTCTCTCCAACCCGTCTCACTCTTTCAATCGCATGACGATCCTATGTGATCGATTGACCTTGCTTCCTGCCACGCAAAAAATATATCTACACGTCTATGACTGGATCATCTCTCAAGTTCTATCTTACAGCCCTCACCCTTGCCAAAAGCTCAATCGAACAATATCTCTCCGGAGCATATATATCTGTTCAATGAATGTCAGACCACACTAACTTTGTCTCTCTATCTATATGTCTCTCGATTGACCTCGCTTTCTCACGCCGTATCTTCCACACATTGAACCTACCTCTCCATACCTCGCAAAGCCGGAGTTATTTACATTGCGAGGGGCACTCCAACCTTGGACTAATTTGTGTAGGCATTTATTCCGGTCCGTTTAGATTATATTTTCGTAGCATTCGGCCCACAACTACTCCAAACACCGTTGCAACCCCCGCAACTCCATTAGTTGATTTCCCTCTGGCTCGGTCATCGCTCTCTTGCACGTTCTTTCTCGCCTTCAACGTCGCACTATGGTATTATTGCAAAAAACTCCGTTGTTCTCTTTAATTATTATAAATAAGCTACAAAACTACACACCGATAGTCCACTTGGAATGGAACAAATTTCGACCCACAAATTAAAGTGCTACAAACTACACACCGAGGGGCCCACATGTCACGAAACAAATTTGGACCCATATACAAATTTATAAAACAATAATGAGGCTAGCCAACTCACCTCCAGAAGGCTCCCCCAATTGGGCCATTTGTGGCCGTCAGATCGGGGTAAAAATCCCACCTCGGCTCTCCTCATCCATTAGATATTCACTGCGTGTTTCACCTTGCTTTTTCTTTCACACGTGTATGACGAGTGGGCCGCTTTGTCGATGGGGTCGCGATGTGTTGGCTGGGTGCGGGGTGAAACGGTATGATTGGTCATTCATCCCGAAAAGCCCATTGCTCCTTTAAAAAAAAGCCCATTGGTCGCCCAAACCCCACAGCCGCACGCCCCCACCTCCTTCCTCCCTCACTCATATCAGCTGCACGAACCCTAGCCGCCGCCCCACCAGCATCCGTCCTCCATCCCTGGTACAAGCTCTTCCTCCTCTGTCTATGTCTGCCCCGAGCTCTTCCTCCTCCGTCCTCACATGCTCCACCCGAGCCCCGCCTCTTCCACCCCACCCGGACTTCGCCTCGTCCGTTCGCGCACCAGTTCAAAGGGCAGGGCCAGAGAGCCGTGGCGAGTCCTCGGGAGAGGAGAGGAAGGCAAAGGCGAAGCAGAGGAAATCAAGAAGGTCAGGGGGCGATGGAGGGATGGGACAGGCCATGAAGAGCGTGATGGGCGAGATCCCGTTGCTGTCGGCACGGGCGAGTCCATGGGACTGCGATGCGATGCGGCGGCTCAAGGAGGAGTACCGCGCCCTCATCACCTACACCTGGTGAACAAGGCCAAGGACAACCACTGGTTCCGCATCTCCGCCATCTCGGTCGTCAACCCATAGGGCACCCACTGGGAGGGCACCTGGTGGTACGTCCACAACCTCCGCCGCTATGAGTTTCCCCTCCGGTTCAACATCCCCCTTGCTCACCCCACTTCGCGCACGAGATCGAGCTCCCCGCACGCTTGATGTCAAGTCCCACAAGGTATGCATCCTGTTTTCTTCTTCGTACTGCCTACATCACTACTAGAAAAAGGGCTATAGATGGGATTGACACTAATGGCGCACCAGACAAGCGGTGCGCCATTAGTATATACTAATGGCGCACCACCATCGATCGCCATTAGAGTTGAAACTACTAATGGCGCACTTGGCCCAAGGTGCGCCATTAGTATCAATTTTTTGAACTAGTGCGCTGTCCAAACATACTAATGGCGCATCCGGACTCGATCGCCATTACTAGTTGTAACTAGTAATGGCGCACTTGTCGAAGAGTGCGCCACTAATGTTGTTTATTTTATTATATTTTTATTCCTTTTTTGCAAAACTACTAATGGTGCACTGTTCACCGTGCGCCATTACTAGTTTAAACTAGTAATGGCGCCTTTGTGGAGCGCATCTTAGTATGTTTTTTTGCAAAACTACTAATGGCGCACCACCGGAAGGTGCGCCATTAGTAATTGGATTACTAATGGCGCATTTAGAGTTGGTGCGCCATTAGTAAGTGGGCAGCCACAAGATATTTTGGACAGCCTCTCCTACCCACACTCACTTTCTCCCCACTTCATTCTCTCCACCTCCTCCTTGTCTCGGGTGCCTCCTCTTTTTCACCTCATTTCCACCATAGATTCGTTCAAATTAAGTGGTTAAATTACCTTGTTTTGATAGGTAAGTAAGGGGGGAAGCTATATTTATGTTGTTCTCCCTACAACAATGTGCACATGCACTTTTTATGGCCTAGCTAGATCTATGTATGTTCGTGGTGTTGCATATTTTTGTGATGTTGCATATGTGTTTGTGTTTGGAGGTGTACCAGTATTTGAAATGCGATAGTTGCCAATATTTTGCGGATTGTTGATTCATTTCCGTTTAGCGAGAATTTTGGCATTAAGCATTCTTTTGGTCCTATTTTTAGGAAAGTCATGCCAAATTTTTCTTGGTTCTAAAATATCGTTTTGCTCTACCCGCAGCGACCATGGTCCGCACGATGACCGAAGGCATCGTGAATAGGTTTTGAGGTCCGCAAGTCCGAGATGCTTCAAAAGAGCGAGGCGGAGATAAGATGTCCGTGTCGAAGATGCAAGCTGAAGAGCCTTATTGCGGACCCGGATTCCGGGCAGGTGCGGGACCACCTGCTCTTGCGTGGTTTCATGGATGGCTATCGGTGGCAAGGTGATGAAGATGACTACGAAGTCGTCCATGGGGGCCG
Source organism: Aegilops longissima (assembly GCA_021605205.1). Lineage (NCBI taxonomy): Eukaryota > Viridiplantae > Streptophyta > Magnoliopsida > Poales > Poaceae > Aegilops > Aegilops longissima. Next base: position 257,304,202 of record CM038682.1, on the reverse strand, counting down.
GGCAAGAAATGAGGAAGGGCAGCAAGACAACCACCGCGGCTCGGGCGGGCGAGAAGACGAAGAATCCCCAGGAGATGATCACGACGGTGATGCTGTACACAGTCATCATGTAGAAGATGCAGGACGTGATGATGAGGAAGATGCCGGAGCAGACGACGGGCATTCTCATGAAGATGATGATGCCGGTGGAGCAGACGACGCTGGACCATCGATGGGCTGGGTGCAGGACCCTCATATTCAAGAGCTGCTTCTCAAGCAGACGGATAACGCAAGAGCTGCCGCCCGAGGGAAAGCCAAGATGGATCAACTTGAGTTAGACGCGGTTACTCCATTGTATGAAGGATGCAGGCTCGAGGATACCCGCCTGAAAGTAACGCTCATGGCTCTGGAGATGAAGGTAAAACACAAAATGACCGATGCATGCTTCGACGAGAACATGTCATTCAGCACGAACGTCTTCCCAAGGGGAACAAGTGCCCGACAAGTTTGGAGGAGGCGAAGAAAATCGTGTGTCCTCTGGATTTACCGCACGTGAAATACCATGTGTGCATGAACAATTGCATCATTTATCGGGACGAGCACGCGGAGTCTACCATATGTCCGGTGTGCGGCGTCACTCGATACAAGAAGAGGAAGAAAGCTCCTCGAAAAGTGGTGTGATACTTTCCGATCACTCCTCGTCTGCAGCGGTATTTCGCGGACCCTAAGGTAGCAAAGCTCCTGCGTTGGCACGCGGATAGGGAGGAGAAGAAGCGAAGATGGCGCAAATGATCCGGAGATAGATAAAAAGACAAGATGCTGAGTCACCCTAAGGATGCGAGCCAAGGCAAGCGTTGAACTTCAAGACCCAGAATTTGGGAACGATCCAAGGAACATCGTCTTTGGCGCGAGCACCGATGGAGTCAATCCGTTTGGCAGCCGAGAAGCACACATAGCACCTGGCCTGTGTTTGTGTGGACGTACAACCTTCCCCTGGTTGTGCATGAAGAGGAAGTACATTCACATGAGTATGCTAATTGAAGGGCGAAACAACCAGGGAACGACATCAATCTGTATCCGGGCTGCTGAAAGAGGAGCTTGACACGCTGTGGAAAACGCCAGCCAATCGTGGGGCGCCGCAGAAAGAATATTTCCCTATGAGAGCCGCATTGCTCACGACGGTGCACGACTATCTCGGTTACGGATATCTCGCGGGGCAGGTAGTCCACGGATTTTCTGGATGCGTAAGGTGCATGGATGACACAACGTTTTCTGGAACTTGCCGTACTGGAAGATCCACCGTGTGCCTCACAGCCTTGATGTCATGCATATCACGAAGAACATGTGCGAGAGTCTGCTTGGTACCCTGCTCAACATGCCAGAGAGGACCAAAGATGGGCCGAAAGCAAGGGCAGACTTGAAATCAGTGGGCATCAGGCAGGAGCTTCACGCTAATGATGATGATGATGATGATGAGGCAAAGCAGGACACAGTAATTCGTCGCAAAGGCAAAAAGGCCAAGAAGACCGGAAATGACTACCCTCCCGCGTGCTTCACTCTAAGTCAGGAGGAGATCGAGCCGTTTTTCACCTGCCTCCTAGGAGTAAAACTTCCTTCTGATTCTGCGGGAAGATAAGCAGATACCTAGACCCAGTGAAGCGAAGTTCGATGGGATGAAGTCTCACGACCGTCACGTCTTGATGACACAGATACTTCCGCTGCAATCCATGGGATCATGGACGCGCACATCCGTGAAACGCTATTTGGCCTATGCAACTTTTTCGACGTCATCTCTCGGAAGTCGATTGGCGTGAGGCAACTCAGAAGGCTACAGGAAGAGATCGTGGTGATACTATACGAGCTTGAGATGTACTTCCCGCCCGCATTATTCGACATTATGGTGCATCTGCTGGTCCATATAGTGGAGGATATCATCCAACTCGGGCCGACGTTCCTGCACAGCATGATGCCGTACGAAAGGATGAATGGTGTCAACAAAGGATACGTTCGCAACATGTCACGTCCAGAGGGAAGTATAGCCAGGGGCTTTCTGACCGAAGAGTGCATCTCCTACTGCACGAATTATCTAGGCATCGAGAACCCCGTTGGTCTGCCCGTCAATTGGCACCTCGGCAGGCTCGCTGGATGGGGTCACAGTGAGGGTCGCCGCGAAATGCATGTCGACTTAGAGGGTCGACTCGCCGACTTTGAAAGAGCAAACCTAGTCGCGCTACAACACATAGACGTGGAAGATCCTTGGGTGGTAGAGCAGAAAACCTTTATTAAGAAGACGTACAATGACCGAGGCCAACAGAGGACGGACGGAGATATAATCAAAGAGCACAACTCATGTTTCACGCGTTGGTTCAAGCGAAGCTTCGTCGCACCCTTTACATGAGGATTCTTCCGCGGAAGAACAACTCATATTCGCCTTGTCACAGGCGCCGAGCACAACCTGATGACCTATGAGGCGTCACGATATCAACGACTACACATTCTACACGAGGCCAAGGACATGAAGAGCGATGGTTATCGAACTCCGGGGTAACGATGGTATCCTACACCGTAATGACAAGGACAGATACTACGGAAGGATCGAGGAGATCTGGGAGCTGAGCTACTGTTGGAGAGAAGGTCCCGATGTTCCGTGTCGGATGGGCTAAGAGCGTCCTAAAAGAAGACCGGTATTTCACCACCATGGTTATACGAAGCCAAATCCAAGACATGGGCGCAAACGTCACCGCTAAAAATGAGCCATGGGTACTGGCTTCCCAAGTTGACCAATGCTTCTTCATTGCCGACCCGTCAAAGCCCAGTCGTGTTGTCGTGAGGAGAGGCAAAAGGAAGATCATCGGGATGGATGGAGTAGCCAATGAGCAAGACTTCGACAAGTACGGCGACCCGAGGATCGAACATGACGACGATGATGAAGTAGCAGCATACACCACAAGAAGAAGCAGGACCACCCTACCTAAAGGACGTCCGTTCCATAAAAGAACTCCATTTGCGAAAAAGAAGGGCAAGAAGATTGTGAACAGATAGATAGCTAAGATCGATTGTATTTAAATCGTAGCCTTCATTTCTCGATTGTATTTCATGGGCACTTTTTCAACTATCATGAATATTTTTAAATTTCATGGACACTCGATCTCGATCCCCCTCCATCTCGATCGCTATCCCACCTCGCCGCCGAGCACCCCCCGGTCCACCGGCCGCCGCCACCGATCGACCCCCCGCACCCTCGATTCCCCTACTCAACCGCCACCCGACCCCCACACCTCCCTACTCAACCGCCGCCCGACCCCCGCACCCTCCGCTACTCAACCGCCGCCGCCGACCCCCGCACCCTCCCCGCTCCACCGGCATTATTGTTTGATGATATTTTTAAAAAATATTACTCTATTATAAAAAATATTACTGTTATGATTTAAACAAGTTTGAACATATTTAAACTCATATAAGTATCAAACAGCATTTTTAATGCATAAAAAATTGTGGAGCACAGGAATCGAACCAGGACCTCTGGTGTGAGAACTGGCTGCTGACGGTCGAGCTAGTAGAGGAACTTGATGTGGATCAGGTCGGGTGGAAGATAACCTGTTGGCTCGAGCGAAATCAAAAAAAATACTAATGGCGCACTAGGCGAGAGTGCGCCATTAGTATGGATGTACTTATAGGCGCACCGAGGGGTGGTGCGCCATTAGTATTGTGCCGCCCCATCCATATTTCCTCCCGGCCGCCCAAACCTATCCCTCTCTCTCCTCGCCTCGCCTCGATCCCTTCCCTCTCCTCTCCCGATGCGCTGCCCGCCGCCTCGGCGCCGCCCAAGCGCACCGCACCAGCCAGCGCATCGTCGATCTGATCTGCGGCGACCATCCTCGAGGTCGGCAGCAGCCACGAAACCCTAGCTAGCCGCAACGACGACCTCAACCTCCAGGGCCGCGGGCTGCTCTCGGCCTTCGGCGGGGAGCACCTCGGCGCCGGGCGGCGGCCTGCAGCACCTACACCCCGGCCAAAGGTAGGTAGGTACGTACGTAAGCCATCTTCCTCCCAAATCCCCTCCCCTCCCCACCCCTCATCTTTTCCTCTTATGGATTTGTTATCTGAGTTGCATTTTTTGTTTGCTTGTTTGTGCAAAAAGCCATCACCATCACCATTGAACAAGCTGCTACTACCTGCGTGTGAGGAGGCCACATCGCCATCACCATCACCATCACCGAAGAAGGAGGAGAAGGAAGCAGCGACGGGGAAGGAGAAGAAGGAAGCGACGAAGCTCTGCGCGGGCGACGGACGCCCCGGAGACGCGAGATCGTGCTGATTCAACGCCCCGAGGTCAGTTCAACTAAATGTCATCTTTTTTGTGCGTTCTCTATGTGAAAATAGCCTACAATTTCCCACAATCTATGATGCAACCCTTAACAGTATGTTTATCTACCCAGCTGGGAGTTTGAGCTTGTACATATTTGCTAGGCAGATGATAGAAACATGTGCATTTCTCTTATACCCTCCTGGCAGTTTCATTCAAGTGTGATAACTAGGAAACACATCTCTGCCCTGCTAGTTGGAGTTTCAGTTGAGCCTACAGCCCTACACTAGGTAGTGTTGCTTGTTGCTAATGGGCTACTTTTTAGATCAAATGCCATGTTCATCTCTATCCAGTTATTTGCTTACACAAGAATCTGACACCTATGAAATTGATGTGTGTTTTTCTAGCCAATTGGTCTCACTGATGCTACTGTATACCTTGTGCTTTTCTTTTTGTTTATTTAGCTAAATAGGTAATGCGAAGAAGAAAATCGTTGGCATCACAACTCTTGGTTTCTTATCATCATTTTCCTGCATATTGGATTGTCTGGTCTAGTAGATAACTAAATGCCCATCTCTTTTATGTTATCCATGTGAAGCTAATTAAGCTTCAACTTCTATAACTTATCATGCAATTCTAAAAGGTAGCATATGTCTATCTACCCTGCTGGGAATTTTAGTTTATATACAAATTTGAGAGGCAAATGTTGAGAGTTTCAGTCTTGTCTGATGGCTAGGAACTCAACTCTGCTTCTTGTTGTTGGAGTTTCAGGCTTGTTGCATAGTTTGTAACATCAAGTGTACTCTGGCTTCTAGCCACAGTGCACTACAAATTATTATAGAATTACAAAGTGTACACAACATTGCACCTTACATGCCTGAGCATTCTTTTCTTGTGATATCAAATGCCTTGACTGAGCATTCTTTTATCAACTTGCTATACACTTGCTCCACCTTAGGCTACTGTATAACTTGTGCTTTTTAATTTGGTCTGTTGTAAAAATAAATCTTTTGGGTCACAACTCTTCTTTTTAATCATTTACATGATTGGATTTCCTGGCCTAGATAACTAGTAAATGCCATGCCTTTTACAATCTGCATATGATGCAGTTCGGTTTATCTACCTGCAGACTTCGGCTGTACAAAATTGGATAGGCAAATGATAGGAGTTTTACTCTAGTGTTATAACTAGGAAAGACAACTGTTCCCTGCTAGTTTGTTGGAGTTTCACTTCGGCCTACGCTAGGAGTGTTGGCTTGTTGCTAATGGGCGCTTTTTTTTAATCAAATGCCATCATTATCTCTATCCAGTTATTTTCTTGCACTAGAATCTGATGCCAATGGACTTGTTGTACTGTTTTCTAGCCACTTGCTCTGGTTGAGGCTACTATACATTGTGCCTTTTTTTGTTATTTAGCTACATATGTAATGTAAAAAGAAAAGATCATTTGTAGTTCCTCATTATCCTTTTGATGCACTCCTCTGGCCTACATAACTAAGTGCCATCTCTTTTGTGTTATCTATGTGAAAAAAGCCTACATTTTCTCACAATTTCTGATGCAATCCTTAACAATATGATTATGTACATATTTGCTATACCCTGCTGGGAATTTCATTCAAGTGTGATGACTAGGAAACACAACTATGCTACTTGTTGGAGTTTCAGTTCAGACTACACTAGGAGTTTGTGTCCTTTAATTTGTAAATCTGCAGTTCTATCCACATTTAGGATAAGTTGTTGTATATATTGTCATAAAGTTCAGCAAGAACAGGGCATCAATAGTGCTACTCTAGTATCTAGTTGGGGAGGGACAAATGGGCAGGGCATCACTGTAGGATTAAGCTGTTTCTTTGCTGTAACATATTGTATATCACTCCACAATGAAATACAGTACATATTGATGTGCTTTGTAAAACTTGTTCATGTACTGAACTACTTGTGATGCTCTGAATTACTTGTGATTCCTCTGAATTACTTGTGATGCCTCTGAATTACTTGTGATCACATTGAGAAAGACTTGTAAAGATGATGATCATCTTTTACAGAAAACAATTTCTGTAAACACGTCAGTAACTTTGCTAGTTTGCTGGGTTTTGTCTCCGACCATCGTGTCGTGATGATTTTGCAGGTACCCCGAGAGGCCCTTGAGTTTGCTGGAATGTCGATTAACTTCCGTTCCAGCAAATTCAGGTACTCCATATGTCCTATTTTCAGCAAAGGTCATGCTGAAATTTTCCGTGAATTTTAGCATGACTTTGCTAAAAATAGGACATATAAATACTTGTGACTAATGCATGGGCAGGGTACTTGTGACTAATGATGAAAGCTTAGGCTTTTAGGGTGCCTCGGTGTCGAAAAACCCTCAATGATAAAAGCTTAGCTTTTAGGATGCCTCGGTGTCGACAAACCCTAAATGATGAGACCATGATCTTGTTCCTTGACAATAACCAACTTTTTGACCAAACTTTGTTCCTATTTAGAGAGAAACATGGCCAACGCACGATGAGGCCGGGGTTTGGGCGGCAAGGCATTCTGGGAGCTGTCCCAGGAGATGGAGGAACAACCTCACTTGTATGAGGACGCCGCCTTCCCCACCGATCCTGAGACCACTGATGGTACCGCCGAGGATGACCCCACTGATGCCACCACTGATGGTGCCGCCGAGGATGCCACCATCGATGATGGCGGTGCACGCACGGATAGCAGCCAACCCGAAGAGGCAGCGGAAGGACCAGCGCCCGACCGTGCTCCGCACCCTCAAGGAGGAAGTTCTTGAAGTGGACTCCGGCAGGGAATCAATGGCGCCTGAGCGAATAGTCAAGGGTACTCGCTTCAGCTCGGGTGTATTCTCCGAGCACCGTCTCGATCAACACCGAGAACCCGAGGCATCCCGACCGAGGAATTTGCGCAACCTCCTCTTCACGAAGCTGCACGAGCGATACAAGTTCCCGCTGAATTTGAAAACACAAGCCTCAAAGGGAATAAAGTGAACAATGCTGCCCTCACGAAGATGAGCAAGGCCCTGTCTACTTGGAAAAGCAATGTGAAGAGAATGATCGAGAAAGGTGAGAGTTATGAGAAGATCAAGGAGAAAATCCTTGATCACGAAGATGACTACAACGACTTCAAGATCAATTTCTCGAGCACCGCAAACTCCCAATCAAGTCGGTGGGGGAAAGAAATGCGGAGCTGAACTTAGGGAACACACACTCGGTCCGGCGGTTCTGAGTGGCGGAGCCTATATGGGACAAGGAGGAGGCGGACCGTGCCGAGCAAGGCCTACCGCCCCTCTTGATAAATCTGGTGACAAGCGGACCAGGAACTTTGTCGGGGCCGGTACAAGAAGGACCGAAAACAAAGGAGCTTACCACGGATCCGAAGACCAGGGCACTTGAGCTTGTTCTCGTAAGGAATACACCCCGCGTAATTAGCTCCATATGGTTGCATTCTAATTAATGAAGCCAAATTTCTAAATGGTTCACATTCCTTCCGCAGCGATGAAAGCGATGGCTGGGTCGACTAAGACAACCCTTGGGACACCACTCTAAATAGGGCATTGAATGTAATGAAGAACAAGGATAAGCTCGAAGTCGACGTCGGCTGGTCGTGTGGCGGCAGAGGCTTGTCGACAAAATGGTCGTCATAATATAACACCGGTGGGCGAAAGGAGAAAAGACCAGCTTCGAAAGCCAGGTAGCGAGGTTCAAGAACTCAAAGGCACAGGTGGCGCGGATTCGGAGATTGTCCAAGAGCAAGTGCAACAACAACTCGGGCGACGATCACCGCCATTGTGCCTACCTTGATCGAGGGTTGAGTCGTGGATTGCGGGCGTAACGAGGCCGCCCGATTCCTAGCTTCACGGCCAGCAACTTCGCTGAACGCGATGGCGGGGCCATTGGTGTCTCCGGCGGGGCGGCATTGGTGTCTCCGGCGCCGCACGGGAGCTTAATGCACCGGGTGTCGCCACCGCCACCTCTGCAGACAGCGGCCCCTCCGTCAATCTGCCTCCCGCCGTTGGCGGTGCCTCGACATTAGCCGAGCTCGGCGCCATCATCGAGTAACTAATTAAGCCTCTCTCGGCGAGGACTTCATCTCCTTGCCTTTGGTGGGCATCCTCGGCGCCCTACATGTTTTCGCGAGGGCGCCGCCGACGTTCGTGCACTCTCCGCGCCGTGAACAACGAGTTGGTCGATGTCGCCAAGGGCAAAATTGTTCAACCGGCAACCCTTGTTCCACGGTACCCGATGCCACCCAACTTGTTTAGGGTTCAACTGGTTCGGTGCTGCCAGGCTGCGACGAGTTGTTACCTCCGATTCGACCCGTCGGGGCCGGCGATGATGACGTGATGACCCTCGGCACCTGCTGAGCTGGCCCTGCTTTGGCGAAGAGCCAGATTCGTTTGGGGCGGGGACACCACCCAAAGACAACACCGCCCGATCGTGCGGCGCCAAGTCGGCCCCATGGCAAGACCGCCCAGAACGGTGCGGACATCCCTATGCCACTGGATCCAAACATGCATATGGCACGGGATCGAACGACGACGACGACGATACATTTGGCAGCGTCGATCAAGACTTTGCCGATCATGGGTACGGTGGCGACTTCATGGGGCCTCCTTCTCAAGAACCCAACCCAACAAAAGACGTGCGCGATCTAGCTGGTACCGCGGAGAAGCCAAGTTGCAACAGGCGTCGTCTACCGTTCAGCTCTCAGGAGACGCCTCCAGCTGCCGACTTCACCGAGCCTCAGATAGGCGAGGTGCGAAATATTATCAGCCCCAACACACTCAAGAAGGCGGTCTGTGAGCAGAACTCGGTCCCATTACAGGAGAAGAAGAAGGCACGCAAAAGAAAGACTAACAAGGGTGCGGGCCAGCCGACACCGATGCGATCCGTGCTCGGGGCGGGCCACCTTCACCGAGGATATCTCGAGGAGGGTGCATGTGGCGGGTAGGCGATGCTACCGACAAATATGCGTAATGCTGCAACCGGTGCTATGCGGAGTCTGCATGATAGTGTTCTTTCTTTGGAGAAGTGGCGTCTCCGAGAGAAGGATGTGGCATACCCATTTTTCGCGGCCAAGGTGCCAGAGGGCAAGGGCTTTGTGGATAACTCCATCGGGCGTACGATCGTCCTGCGGTTTGATGATATCCACGCTATGTTGAACCTTCATCCGCTGCACTACACCTTCGTTCGGCTATTTTCACTGAGTATGGAGATGCTGATCATTCGCGACAAGACCCCGGACATCGTGATAGTCGACCCCTTCTACATGCGTGCCAAGATCTTGGGCAGCGCTGGGGACCCGCCAGTCGCGAGTTCTTACCTCGAAGGCGTCATTCTGGCAAACCAAGATAAGGATAACTTCCTCGTGCCTTACTTTCCCGAGTAAGTCTTCCCCTCAACCGGCCCGTAACATATGAATTCTTAGATTTCGATCGTTTTCTTTTAACATTCCGTGTTTTCTGCGGTGACACATTGCACTCATCCTCCTAAGCCCCAAATATTCCATGGCCACGTATTTCGACCGGACCGTCGATTGAGCGTAGACTACACAAATGTCAAGAAGGTTCTTGATGATGTTCTCCCGGCTCGCCAAATCTGGAGCCACCTTCACCAGGCCTATTAAATGAAATACGGCAAGCACGTGTTCTCCCACAATCGACGTTACGCTGCGTCAAGCAGCCGCCGGCGGTCGAAGGGTGCCTACTCGCCATCCATCACATGCGGGCGATCGTGCGGGACCATCATCAACTTCGCTACCGAGTAAACTCAAAGATTGGGCGCGGCGTGTCGGCAATCCAGGACGCGTACATCGGACAAGAATTATTTCGCATCCAATCGGAGTTTGCGGAAATCATCCATCAAGATGTCGCCGTACCTCGGGGCAGTTCTACCTCGAAATCAACCGTCCAACAGTGACATCGACACAATGCTACAAATGCAGGCTGACAACGCCCGTTATTTCATGACTCCGATGGTAGACGGCGGCTTCATCCACGCTCCGGTCCCTTGAGTCGAGTCGAAAGCAGTGATGTTGTGTCTAGTTCTGAAACATCGATTGGCTCATGTTGTAATTAAACTTTAACGAACTTGTAGTATGTCTCTTTGGTTTCGAGAGTCATTCAACTTAGATGTAATCGATGCTATTAATGTCTTGCTTTTCTCTTCCGATCATTCATTTGCATACTTATATATTGCTTATGTATTATGCGTGAATTGATACTAACGTTTACGTTTGGCTAGTGCATAGCGATCTCGTGCGTATGTCGTGTACAAGGGTAAGGTTCCGGAGTCTCTGACGACCGGGAGGAGTGTCGGAGATAGGTTCACCGATTCAGCGGTAACAGTTACAAAGGGTACACCACTAGGGCGAGGCCGAATCTAGATCGCCCGCTATCTAGCGGGAGAGGGAGGGAGCGTTGGAGGAACCGGATGAAGACGAAGTTTCATCGTGATGATGCTCATCGTGATGACCGCAGCTCTCTTCTATGTGATGGCAGTTTAGATGATCGATATCGACTTGTAATGTGAAGACAAACTCGCTACTCGCGGTCTCGAGACTTGTAATATAATGTTCTATCTTTGTTCGGTCTTTTCAATTCGGAGACTAATATGATGAATTGTATTCAGAGACTAATCTTCTATTGTATTCGATGAATCTGTTGTTGATGTGTGATGTCTATATTTTGTCCAATTATACATTTTGTAACCTGTGCAAAAAACAGAAAAAAAACCTAATATTCATACTAATGGCGCATCACATCACAGTGCGCCATTAGTATGCCAAAGGATACTAATGGCGCATCATTAAACAGTGCGCCATTAGTATGCCGAAGTTACTAATGGCGCATCTTGTTGTTGTGCGCCATTAGTATGCCAAAGCACCTGGGTATACATGGCCCCTAGGAGGCATACTAATGGCGCATCTGAGGTCCGCCATTAGTATACCAGATACTAATGGCGCACCAGTGGTGCGCCATTAGTAAAATATACTAATGGCGTGGCACTAATGGCGCACCACTAATGCGCCATTAATGGCCAAATTAGGTGCGCCATTAGTAGGCCTTTTCCTAGTAGTGATGGGTGGATTCCTGATTGTAGATTCTGATTCTTGTTGTGGATGGGATATTGATGCAGATATACCACAAAGTGAAGATCTGCCTCACTGTGCACTTCAGGCGTGCGCGACGGTACAGGATTGGATTCCTGGTGGAATCAGGTGCGCTCGTCCCTGGTGGCCTGTCGTGGGTGTTGGTTGGCGGCTGGAGGCGGCTTGAACAGGTCAATTTATCTGACTACTGAAAAGGAGCTTCAGAATATCTATAGAACGTAGCCACTTCCAGCCAAATATCAATTATGATAAATCCACCATGTACCATGATCATTTAAACAGTCTTGCTTAAGTTTATGTTAGCCCTGTATGCTAATTTGAGGAGATTGTTAACTTTAAGGTGCGAACATTTATAAATGATAATTGTACCGATTTTTTGGGATTTTGCGATTCCTATGGAATTAAGAGGTCATCTATTGGCCTATCCCTATTTGTATTTCAAATAGTTATTTTTTGGTGCACTTCTATTTTACAAATGAATCACTGAGGGAGATGGGGTTGATGGAGAAGAAGAGGAAACAGAGGCGGGTGTTCTTGCGACGCTCGGCTGGTTCTAAGACCGTGAGGGGAAGGATTCATGGTGCGTGCATGCTTTGCCTTCGAACCAAATCGAACCCAATAGAAAAACACACGCAGATGCATCTTTTCCTTGTCCCTGATGTTGTGTTGTGATTGGTGTAGCCTCTGGAGGGGAAAGAGCATAGGATTTGGGAGAAGAAGCAACCAGAGGAGCCGAAGAACATGGCCCATGTCCTGTATATCGGCCACATCCCCATGCTTCTATGAGTACCAGATGCAAGGTATGTCTCTATCAGTAGAGCTTGGAGAAGTGCAGGTGATGCAAGGGGTCTGTTCCTAATGTCATTTTTGTTGGTTTGGATGGGTTTGCAGGTTTCTCGATAACTTGGGGCTATTAAGAAGAGGGTCAGTTGGTCAGTATTGCCCGGAACTGCAAGATATCCTATACTGCATTATTACAAGATATCTGGCGATTTGTGTGTATTTTCTGCAAGCCTCTAACTTGTTGTTTGGTGATATATATGTAGACAGAAAAATCTAAGCATTCAGATAGTTACAAGTAGATATATTTCAGTTGCAACTAAACTGTACATGACGATGAATGAATATTAACTAAGTCATTCACACAAATAAAAAAGTATCACAGCTAGAGTGAATATCCAAATATCAGTTCATGAAGTCAGACAGATAAAAAAACTAATTCTTAAGCACGAACAAATAGATAGAATCTCGCACAATTGCGACACCTTCGCCTTATTTTTGTTACCTTTTCTGCTTCCCTTCTCTTTATTCCCCTTAATTCTGTTTATCCTACCCCAAGATCGAATATCATTTGGCGGGTGGATGTTAACTTCATTAGTAATGGTGCAGTCAATAAATTCTTCAAACTCTTGTGGTACAGTTTGTTGTTTTGCTGGGACATTCAGTTCGTTGCTTTCCATCTCTAGAGAGCACGCCTCATTCTAATTGTTTAGTTTGAATTAGCACATCGAGGACAAAACATCTCTTTTGGTTCCATCTACTGCAGAACCTACTGGACAGAACAAAGTCGAGGGAAGAAGTATGCGAGTCAAGTATCCATGATGACCAACTGATGAAAATCACATTTCAGTGGCCTAGTCGTTTGATCTTCTCCAACACTACCGTTCCGGCTCTCAGATTGAGTAACAGTACCCACATCTACTGGAAACCTACTAGACAGAATTAAATCGAGGGAATAAGTATATAAACTCATTAGTTAATCAAGATGAATAGATTTTCCTATCCGCAGACAGCTCTGAATCAGTTTCTACCCTTTCTTTTTTAGAAAGATAAGAACAATACCCAGTACGGTCCTCTTCTTCTGTACCAGCTTCACTGAGGAGCCAATTAGTACAAAAATGTCTTTTGAATTTCGTAGTTTTTGTCATGATGCCATCATACCACATGCATGGTGCATATGCAACTATAAGTATATAACTACAGAAATGTACCTTTTTGGCCTACAGCTAAATATGACCTGTCTTAGATTGTTTGGAAGAACTAATATATGTACTCTCCCTTTTGCCTACTTTTGGGTCTCCAGCTTTCCTGGCTCTATTTCGTGCATCTAAATTTTGTGTCTGCAAAAATGTTCCTGAAAATACATGAGTTGTATAGTTCAGCATCCTGCTTTGTGGTAGGTTGATAATATTACATTTTTATGATTACCCTGCTTTAGATTATTCTTGTGTGCCTTGTGCAGCCTTTCCATTCTAGGCATCATTTCTCAATTGTTTGGGGTCCAATTCTACAAATGCTTGGATGTGTTGGTTCGGCCTTCTGTTAATCTCCAGATGATAGGTGAGGCAGGCAAATTCACTCTCTGGTTTCTCATGATGCTTCTAAAATCTATTGCATAGTAGGATACGTGCCTGAAATGTGTGCACACTTCCAATTTCGGTTGTTGTGGAGTTAAATTCTAAATCGATTTGATACGATAGATATATACAAAAAAAGCTTTCAACCAAGCAGACTATTCTTCTAGTATATAAATAGTATGGCTATATAGTATATACGCTGAGTGAAAAAGCTATTTGTTCGCCACTTAAGCTTATATTCTCCTATTTTCTTTAGCTATCGTCCTTTGCCATTTTCTTTATGCAATGGTTGGTTGATCAAGCTGAGGACTTCCCTGCGGTGCTTGGTTTGTTGGACAATGTTTCATAAAGCTAATAAAATAGTATATATGTGTGTGTGATTGCTTCATCAAATTTCAGAAACATTTGTTGCCCAGTAGCTTCCAAAGCGTAGGGGTCAGCCTGGGCACGACGCAGGAGTCTGCCCATCTCCTCTCAAAGTTAGTTATTTCTGCAATGTATTATATTCTTTGAAGAAATTACAATTTTTTCATAGCTTCTTGGCATACTATGGATTGAATTCTTTGTGAGAACAAGCAAATGACGGTAGCAGTTCGTACAAGAAGATACCAGACATGTAATATCTTGATAGAAGAGAAAATCTACATTTTATTCATGTGAAAATTTAGGGTGAATTTGTGTTTTTTAGAAATGAGGCAACCTTACATGTTGACAGTAAGTTGACTACCAGTTTAAAAGCTTATGTTTGCAAAGTGTTTCCTAGGATAACCCCCCCTCTCTCTCTCTCTCTCTCTCTTGATTGATATATCCATATATCACAGGGGAATGATAGTTACTTTTAACAGGGATTGGTGGTACATCACAATTTTTCTAGCTTCTTTTGTCCTCCAAATGATATAGAAGGCAGTCAAGTTGCATCCTCTAATTTCTCGTGATTTTTGTAGGACCTACTATGATGCATATCTGAAAGAGTGCATCTATTGTTTCAGCTGAAAATTGATCTCTATTTGAAGGAGTGCCTCTATTGTGCATCTACGCCAGAAGACAGTGTGCTGTTTTTTATTCCATGCTCCAAATATTTCATGTCCGATTCATAGACATCCTTGAATTGCTTAACAATGATGGCATGTTTGGTGTTCATATTTTTGTCAGCCAAATAATAATAGGTGCACTTGACTGTTTGAGGAAATGCCAACTGAAAGCTAAATTCAGTTAGAATTACATAGATTTTTGCACGTGTGTTCTTGATGCTTCATGTACGACCAGTTCTCTCGAATAATGAGTTACTCCCTCAATTTTACAATAGAGATAATTTGTCAAAATTGTGTTTTTGTAATGTTTGTGGTCTTCTCTTTTCTTTTTCTTGATTTGTATTGTATATGCTACTCGCAAATTTGAACATGCATAGGGCCTCTCAGCCTTTAACCCTGACTATAAAAATCCATTTGATGGAAGCTGGGGAGGGCCGATATGAACATCCGGCTCCCTGGGTCTAAGCCATCTAGATGGTAGAGACGACGTTTCCATGTCATCTACTCCAGCATATGGACAAGGCATATAAAAACCATGGATCCTTGCTCCCCGGGCTGCAAAATGATCACAGTGATGTCTACGACCTCCTCTTAGATGTATTAATCTCAATCTCATGTTTGGTTTTCTTCCCTTTTCTCTTCTAATGATGTAATTTCTTTTATTAAGATAACACCATGTTTGTTGTAATGCCTTATTTGATGTAAGCTCGCTTTTCTACTTTGAATTATTTTACTGGATATATTTATTATTTAGTTTAGTTCATTATTCACAGACAATGGAATATTTTTGTCCTTCATAGGTTAAATGAGCATTGTGTAGTCCTTCACAGGTTAAATGAGCATTGTGTAAAAGTATGTCTAAGTTCTCTTTCTTCAAGTGCTTCAAGTAAATGAAATTGTTTATTTTGAATTTATTACCTTTTAATAATAATCATCATGAGAGAGGGGTATGCTTCTCTCTCTCTCTCTCTCTCTCTCTGGGCAAATGTTACTTTAGACAACATGTACTAAGAAATAGAAACTCTGGAAATGTGTTTGAATCGCACAAAAAGAGTTTGTAGTTCTTATTCATACTTGAAACACATGAGGCTTTGCAAATTAAACCATGTTTTTTTTCAAGGCGCATATGGATTTAGAAGACCACAACTAAACCGAGTGTATATACATGGCCTGTCCTTAGTAAACTATTTTCATCGCGAACATGGCTTTAGTTGAAGGTTCTTGCAGCATGAAACTATTTTCATCGACAACATGTCTTCAGCAGGTCTCTGCGTCATTTGGCGCAACGGGTAAACTAGTTAAAAATAAAGGACGAGGATCGAACATGCGACCAGGGCCTTCAAGCCGCACGTCAATAGGCAACATACGTAGAACATCAATGTTTGTTGTTCCTCCCTTTGTTCACATAATGTTTTTATATTACCACAACCTATTTAATGGATAACATGTAATATTATTTTTTAGTACTATTCACTTTCACTTACTCGTGGGTTCCATGTGTGCTCTCTCTCCTCCCCTTCTGCGTTTAGATGCAAGGGAAAACACGAAGAACTCGCGGGTGATGTTGCCGTTGACAATATCTGGACGCGTTCACAAGTTACGGCACCAGTTTCACGTGCTAGCTGCACTAGTCAGTGTGTACGTGCAATGCACGTTAATTTTGAAGTATATTAAGTGCATGCGGATATTAAGTAGTATATTATTTGTGTGTTATTATGTGATTAGCACTATTTTTGGCATGAAATTAACTACACGCTAAACGTGTTGAGCGCTCGACATTGAAGCAGTCTAGGTCGTTGGATGACAAGGAATACATGTGGCTTGATGACGTTTTATATTTACTTTGATACGGCTCTAGCAGAACATTCAATCGATCAAACCATAGATTTCTTTCAGTCTAACTCTGACTTTAAATTATACGACGATCGATCTAAAATAAACTGAAATGATAAACGTTCGGATTTTGAGCATGGCAATCCGAACGTTTTTCATGGCAAATTTAGATTACGCGGCGGCGGCGGGGGCGTCTTGCGGTGGGAAGCGGCTCCTCTGCCGTGCTTTGTGTGTCGTCGGGCCACTGACCGATGGTGACGGCGACGGCGGCACCTTGCGCCGTTGTTGGCGTACTCCTGGAGGTTGGCCTAGCTTCAAGGAAGGCTAAAATGTTCTGGACTTTGGACCGAGTCAATTGGCGGGAGGAGGCGACAAGAGTTGGTGCAAGGAAGCGGTCAACGTCGGCCATCCATGCCGCGAGGGGGCACCGGCACCAGCTGGCACGTAATCGCTAACGGCGTGGCAGAGACATTCGTGTGCACGGGCACCGGCACGGGCGTGCGCGTTAGTGCACGCGCAGGCGCATGCACTGGCAGGTGCACGGGCGCGTGAAAGTCGGCGGGGACCTCGTGGAACCCTGTGGCATCAAGCTCGACGACAATGTGCGGCTCCCAGCCCATCAATGCCACGAGGATGGGCGCTGGCGCAATCGGGGCGACGGGAGGCGGAACGGGAGCGGGGACAGGTGCGACGTCTTCCCGCAAGGCCAGTTCAAGATCGTCCCAAAGCGCCTTATGTTCTTGAGACTTCGGCTGGGTGTCTTCCTTAGGAAACTGGAAGACTAAAGGCAGACCATCGTGATGCGGCATGGCATACGTTTAGGTCAGGCTGGTTGGAGGTAGACGGCAGGAGAATCGAAGAGGAAGAGAGAAGATTGTAGCGATACCGGGTAGTGCGGGATTGATTTTAAACTGCGGCGCTGGCGACATTAAAACTGGGCCTGCACAACGGTCTGCTCGCACGCCTAACTGTCAGCCGGCGCACCGGTCTGCTCGCACGCCTCCCGTTTACTCACACGCTTGCTCGGACGACACCTGCCGATGAGAAGCGGGACTCGTGCTGGCACGTAAACGCCCACGGTTTGAATAGTGAAAGCGTTGCCTTAACGTGACAGGGCTTTGTTCCAAAATACCTAGGCTCTTCATTTGTGCAACTTGTCATAAGCAGCTTGTCTCAAATTGAAGAAAAAAATTACGAAGCAATATTTGTGCCATATCACGTGACCATGCTCAGTTTCAAGAATTTATGATCACTTCTGGATTTTCTAAAATTTAAGATCCAGGATTCGAAACAATATCATAACCTGCATCATGCAATAAATTTTCAAGCCATACATCTGTCCTGTTGTATTTCTTAAGAAAGGATTTGGTCAAACATTTTGCTTAGCTAGACTTCAGACAAGTTATATATGCAGAGCAAAAGGATAATCCCTCCATACCAGTGCATTGCCTAATATATTAACTCAAGTACTAGGCACGAACAAACGGGCTCAATTCTGTGCTCATCCTGGTGTAGTAGTAGTAGTAGGCAATGCAGTTGACGGGTGACCTTGGCGAGCGGCGACCGAGGGAATTGAACCGTGCTCGGCATGGTAGGTAACGTTGTCTAGTTACGAAAGCATCCCTCCGTTGTTCATCGGTAATCATTATGGACCGGGGACATGAGGGGAATCTCCTAGGGCTGGAATTCTGGCCACCAGATATTTCGACTCGAAACGCGGAGGCTCGACTGGTTGGGGTTGCCTAATGTGTGTACCACGCACGCCACCAGAAGGACACGAGCCCGTTTTTTTTATTTTTTTAGGATCAACACGAGCTAAGGTCTGGCTTGTAGGCCGTTGGGTCCTACCATTCGAGAATATGAAAGGAACCTTTTAAATTGCCGAACGAATCTATGTGTATTACAATGCCCGTATTTTCCTTGCAAATACTAATCTCCGTGGTAATTGATTTATGACGAGTTGTTGAATTAGAGTGAGTTTGTGATATTGTGATCTCAACGTGGATTTCATATTTCATGGTATCCCTAGTAAGTTTTTCAATGCAAATTCAAATTTAAAAGATGAACAATATGGAGGTGAGAAAACTTTGTATGTATCAAGCATATGACCACACACACACACAGAGACACCCACACACGAACACAACAACAATCCAATAAGTATAGTGCATCTATTTTTCCAAACCATGCATGTATGACACGAATTCAAAAACACTCCTTCTGTTCCTAAATATTAGTCTTTTAGAGATTTCAACAAGCGACTACATACGGAGCAAAATGAGCGAATCTACACTCTAAAATATGTCTATATACATCGGTATGTGCCAGTCCATTTGAAATCTCTAAAAAGACCAATATTTAGGAATGAAGGGAGTACAATGTAAGACATGCATGGTCCTCAATTCAATATTTAAAACAAACATAAAACTGAAACATGAATATTATGTCTAGTACTACAGTACATGCAAATGTTGTGTTTAATTAGGCGGAGCTATGATTGTCGGGGGTCAACCCCCCGACCTTAGATAAAATTGTGAAGCTCTGTTTAGGGTTGTTTAGATTATATTTGTCCCCACCCTCCCAACCACCGATTGGTTGTGCACCCCCACCCCTCCTCCTTTGGAGAATATCATGTGCCCCCATACCTTAGATGCTATATGCCGATACGAGTTGCTTGGAGCTTGTAGATCTGAGATATATCAGCTCACATGATGTCTTAATATTTTTACAGGAAACCTTGATGAGTTTGAGAATTGCACACAATTTGTACAAAAACTACTCAGATGCCCTTGGATCCCATATCCAACGACCTCAAAGCTCGTATCACCGTAGCATCTAAGATGAAGGAGGACATCATATTCTCCTGAATGTAAGAATATCATGTGCTACCACACCTTAGATGCTTTGGTGATACAAGCTCTTCGTAGCGGTTGGATTTTTGGCCCAACACCTCCTCGGTGGTTCGAATGGTTTTTTGCAGAAAAGCCCCCAAAGAGTTCGTCCACTGCTTACAAGCACAAAGACTGCTCAGATGCCACTGGATCTCAGATCAAACAACCTCGAAGCTCGTATCACCGTAGCATCCAAGCTGCGAGAGCACCTTATGTTTTCTCGCACGGGAGAATATGAGGTGCTCCCGCACCGTAGATTCTATGGTGATACAAGTTCACGGAGATCTAATGGACCACAGTAGGAGGTTTGAATGTTTTTGCAATATACAGCTGAGAGAGTTTGGGAATTATGCAGAAAGTACAAGTACTACGCATGTGCCATCTGATCACTGATCATATGACTTAGATGCTCATATCACCGTAGCGGGTAATTAAGCTACGGGGAGCAGCTAATATGAGCAACGGGGAGCCGTTGGATCCAAGATGCAGCGGCACGCACGAGGCCTGAATGTTTTATTTGCAAAAAAACCTTTGGAGAGTTTAGAAATTGCGCATAATTACAATGACTACTCCCAAACCATTGGGTCTCACTTCCAACGGTGTAAAAACTCGTATCACCATAGCATCTAAGCTGCGGGGTGGATGTGATATTCTATGCCGCTGTCATTTTTGTTCGTAAACTTGCAAAATACGTGTAACTCGTGCCGTTACTTGTCTAACCGCGCAAAGTGTTTGTTCAAAAAACCATCCTACACTGAAATATCAGAACAACACACGGGGGTCCCACCTGTCATTAATCATATTTGGACCTAAAACTAACAAATCTGAAAGATGAGATTCGAACTGGCAACCTGGACTACAAAGCGTAAGTTGATAGCCTGAAACAACAACGATTGTTGGCTTTGTCCCATAACTTGATTTTATACAATATTACGTTGAGTAGAGTAGAGGGAGTGCCTCGTCAACACGTGCATGAGCATTGACTCACTTACTGGTGGGTCCCAGGTCTGCGATCTCTCTCTTCTCTCCATCGTCTAACCTTTGCACGGGCACACACAAAGAGCGGCGCTAGCTTGCCCTGGTGTTATTACAACTTAAAAAAAGCTTGGAAAATAGAAGAATCGCCTAGAACAAGAGACGTTGTGGCTGGTCGAGACGGAGCTAACCACACCTATCCTCCGTGCCATGTTAGCATGATGAAGCTGTGTGGCTAGTGGGGTGTTTTCGACCGACTGGCTGGGTCCCGAGGTCGAACCATAGGTACTACGTACGATCTGATGAAATTTTACACGCACATTTTTCTTCCGTGCCGAGACATGGCACACCCTACCGCGCTGTTTCGGGGTCCTCCCGGGTGGTGCACACATATATTCTTCCTGACGTGGGACGCCCTACCACGTGTTTTCGCCGAAGCAAGTAAATGAGTCATCAAATCACGAAAGACCACCATTCCCGCCGAGTACTGTACATCAGTGAAGCATGGTGGCTAGCTAGTTGGGCTAGTTCGACCGATTAGCTAGGCCGCCGCCACATTTGTTTTTTCACCCCTTTTTTATCTACTTGCCAGCAGGTAAATTTAAATATCCACCGCGACGTTGCTCTGGTGTTTGAGTGCGAAGGATTTTTAATTTTTTGATTGACGGGAGCAGGCGCGGCAGGATTTTTAATTTTTTGATTGACGGGAGCAAGCACGACAGCAATTAGTCACGATGACTCTGCCTGTAAAACCCACTGCTCCCTGATGTGAGAAGTCGTTGACTGGTGTCTTACCATGGTGAAAACCAAAAGATTCCCCGCTCCTAGGCTGGCTCCCTCCGCCTTCCCGTAGATTGCATTGCCTTTCGCCATTTCGCCCCCTGCATCACCAACGTCGTGTGCCTCGAGAAGCAGAGGGACTTCGGTGGTGTTTAGGCGCCCTCTGCATGGGCATGTACATGTCTCGGCGCAACATGACCGTTGGATCAAACTCAGACGATGCAGATCAGTCACTGTAGCACAAAGCGTGTGGGTGTGTTTGGTTGCATTCTCATCTCAATATAATTGTTTCCTCTTCGTGTATTTGTGTTAACCTACTAGTGTGGACTCATGCACCCTTCATACACCCTGCCTAACACTATTCGTGCTTCATATGGTTCATGTTTTGTGGAGTACTGTAGCACCGTACTCTCCGTGCGCTGTAGACCTAGTTCTGTTAACATTGATCTCACCGTTCATTCTCGACCGGACAGTCGAAAAAGCGGTACTATGTTACTACATTACTGTTCATATAGTTGACATGCGCACAATATCATTTGATGTCGTCATATCTTAGTACACTAGCAACAAGATTATGTAGTACTAACATATGAACGACTGCACATGCCTAGTAGTAGGAGCACTGTGTATGTTCAAGTGGCTGCCGTGTTTTGCACTCCTCCGTCGTAAGAGTGGAAACGCTTGCTGTAATCATTTTTTTCTTCAGAAAAATAGTGGACACGCTCTGTTGTGCGGATCCTCCTACATCCATGCACTAAATTACTCAATTTCGCCGATGTGTGGGACATCCAACATCGGGGTCCACCAGCCATGCACTAAATTACTCCATAGTAGAGTGACGGCAGACTACCCCGATCGAAGCACCGCAGTAATGCCCAATGAGCCGTCAAATCACAAAACCCCCTCCTTTCCAGCAGTAAGTTGGACGGACGAAGCAACCATCATTTCACTCTTCTCTCTCAGCTTCATCTCTACCCAACTCACTTCTCCTTTATCTTGTTCCTCATTTCTTCAAGAAAACCCCGACCTGCTTCTGCCATTGTTCTTCTCTCCCAAAGAAGGAAAGGTGAGCGCATCAATGGTGTTGATTCTGGCCAAGGCCCGGTCATGCAACTCCGAGACTGATCCTATAACTCCCTCTCTTTTCTTCTTTGGGTTTTTGATTATGGTTTCTTTTCTTTTATTTCTATTTGACAGTTTCTTGATGGACGCTGGAGCACCGGCCGAAGTGATGTCTATGGCTCTGGCCAAAACTGTCGAGGCCCATGGTACGAAGAAGCGCAAGCACCCCGCCAAGTCTACCACAAACAAGCTCAAAGCCATCGCCCTGTCCAAGCCCCCCTCTCTGGGTTCCCTTATTAAGCAAGTCCAGGTAACATCTCTTCTTGACGATCTTTTTCTCGATCTTGATCGTGTTTTTTCATCTAACATGCAGTACTAGTACTAGTAGTACAACTTTTTGGGTGATCTTGCATGTGATTTTTGTGTGCCAAATGACGGTTCCAAATTCCTCTTTTGACCAAAACATGCGAGAGATTGACACCGATTTCTTATAGATTACTTTCAAGTACTCCCTCTGTCCCAATTTTTTTGTCTTCGATTTGTCTAGATACAGATGTATCTAATACTAAAATGTGACTTGATACATCCGTATCTAGACAAATCTAAGACAAGAATTTTGGGATGGAGGGAGTACTTTATGAACATCAATGCTACCTCTGAAGAGGGTATATTTGCCTAAGTAACTTGTGTTATGGATATTGCAAGTAATCCCTCTGCTCTCATTCCTTTGAAGACATGTTCTAGTGTCTTTGTTAACTCATTTCTATGCGTATATGTAGTCATATATGGAGTATAATATCAAAAATCATCTTATATTTCTGAACGGAGGTAGTAATAAAATATGGTTTCTGTTTGAATTAGAACCAGGTCCGTGGTGGAGATGAAGTTCTCAAAGTCATGCCATGTGAACTGGAAGACCTGAGGATGAGTTCTACTGCTGAAATATCCAGCTGTTGTGTCCTTGTCGCCATGTGTCCTGAACTAGTGTTTTCCTGTAGCATTGTTGTCAGGCGTGTTCTCGAGGCTGTACTTGACCACAACAATTTCTTGGCTGTTGTCGGATCACGGGTTCCGGGAAAATCCTCAAGGCTCAAACACTGGGATCTCCCCCTACCGATCCACGTCCTCGCTTTGGTAAGATCTCAAGGGCAAACTCCACGAACTCGCAACACAGGAGACACAAGATTTATTCTGGTTCGGGCCACCGTTGTGGTGTAATACCCTACTCCAGCGTGGTGGTGGTGGATTGCCTCTTGGCCTATGATGAACAGTTACAAGGGGAAGAACAGCCTCCCGAGGTTGAGGTGTTCTTGTGCTTGATGTGTGGCTAAGGATCGGCCAAAGAACTGATGCCTCCTACTGAGTTGTCTCCTGACGAGTTGCCTCCTACGGTGGTAGCTAGTCCTATTTATAGAGGCCCCGATCCTCTTCCACAATATTGATCAGGAAGGGATTCCACAACAGCCAATTTGAAAGGGGACAGCTAGTACAACTTATCCTGACAAAATCAGTCTTCGCCTGCAAAAGGCTCTGGTGGTGACGCCGCCTTGGGCTCCATGGTGACATCCGCCTTGCCGCCCTGCTGGTCTTGGTCTCGTTGCACTGATATGGAAACCTTTGCTTGAGGCTTCGGTACTCCGCGCCTGCACTTGCCTCCCTTGCACCAAAGGGGAAACAAGTACACTGTGCTCACTGGCACCCGCCTGGCGCCCGCCTGGTCTCGATCGTCATGGCTCACGTCACGAGAACCTCGGGAGGTTTGCATTGCCTTGAACTCTCTGCCGCTCGCGGGCCAGCCTGGTGAGGCCTCTCCCGAAGAGGTATTGGTCGTCTGCCTCGCGAGGCTTGACCCCTCGCGATGCTTGACCCCTCGCGAGGGTCTTGAATGCCTTGTTGATGAAGATGGGCCATACAGGCCCGCTCGCAAAGCCACACAATGGGCCGCAGGCAGGCAAGTCTGGGGACCCCAGTTCCCAGAACACCGACAGTAGCCCCCGGGCCCAAGGCGCGAAGCCAAAGGTGAATCCCAGAGCGCCACGGACCCCAATAGCCTGCGGCCTTGGTCAACGCATGGCGGTTGATTGGACGTGGGCGTCTCCGCTTCCCCATGCAGCCTTGGAATCCGCTTGGCCACGTGGCCGCCGCAACCTACACAGTTATTCTTCCATCGCCCGCGCCATACTTTCCTGATTCCTCTGCTTCTCTGAGACTCTGCTCCTCTTTCCAATCTGACCTGAGCTCTGCCCACTCCATCATCATGGAGCCGAAACAAGCGGATAAGGGGAAGAAACCTCTGTCTTCTGCTAGCGCGCCTCCGGCCATCGAGCCCGCGGTTGGTCGATCACTGGTGCTCAATGATGAGGCCATGGGCAAGGTGCGCCCCATGCTCGCCTCTTGCTTCAATGAGTGGGGAAAGACGGTCGCCTAGCCTGCATCTCGAGCTCATATTGACAGGACAGTCACCGAGGTTCCGCTCTTCATCGACGATCTCTAGGCTGGCCTAGTTCCCCCTTTCTCCGCCTTCTTCAACGCAGTGCTTGAACATTACCAGATCCACATGCTGCATCTCGACCCCCAATCCATGACTCTTCTCGCCATCCTCGCCTTCGTTTGCGAGGCCATGGCGTGGGCATTGCCCCTTCCATGGCCCTCTCCGCCACTTCCTCTCGTTGCATCTGGTGGATCCCCGGCAGAGCTCGGGATGCGTGAGCTCCATGCCGTGGCCGAGACAGCTGGCTCGGGGATCGATTTTGACCTCCCGCCGTCAGCGGGCAGATTTCGGACGCGCTGGGTGTATGTGGACGTAGGGGTGCTCAGCCCCCTGCTCTCGCCTCTGTCATCGCCTGCCGTCCGCAACTCCGGCTGGGGCCATGAGAGACTCGCGAGCCCTTGCCTTGTCCCCGTCTAGCTCAGGCTGAAGAGGATGAAAGACCTTGGTGTGACGGCGCCTATGGTGGTGAAGGAGTTCGTCAGGCGCCGAGTCGCTCCGCTCCAGCGCCATTCTCGACCGATGTGGGCCTTGCTCAACAGCAAGGACCATATGAGGCTTCAGGAGTCCGGGCTCCCTCTTGAGACGCGGCAGAAGGTGCTTGAGGTCTTGGCGGGCGTTCCCTTGCCACATGACATGCCTGGTAAGAGTTGCTTGTTGTACCATTTCTCGAACAAGGAGGAATTCGTGGAGCACATGCCTTCCTTTGACGAGTGGGGGCTGTGCCCAGACGGCCTGGTGGGGCCCCGCGAGAACCCCGTCAACGTGCTCCCCTTCTTCACTGTTGGTGCCGAGCTCACCCCGAGTGTGGAAGTAGGGGGCGAGCACCGTCCGGGGGCCTGTGGCCCTAGCACCGAGGTGATGATGCCGCCTGGGGCTCCCAAGATGTCGTCCTCGGGAGTTCGTGATTCTTGTCCTAGGGCGGCAGTTGTGGGGGCGACGCAGCGCGTGCCTCCTGAGGCCGAAGCTCCTGAGACCTCGGCAGGTCGCCGCGAGATGGCGCCCGACAACTCTCCTCAGCTCGGCGCCCCTGAGGGTGTCCCATTAAGTGCTTCTCCTGCTACACCTCGTGCTGGCCGCCATGTCCAACGCTTTGGTCGGCTCTGCTTGGACTTCCAGGAGCTCCGGAAGAGGAAGAGGTCCCCGAGCGGCAGCGGTGGAATCTTTGTGCCATTGAAGCGGAGGAAGTACATCGCTATTGACGAGTAAGTACGGTATCTCTGTGGCTTCTTGAGTGTTGCCTTCCTTCCTGACATTGGATCTTCAGGGTCCCTTCCGCCATAACAACTGAGTCTTCCGAGAAGCAGTCTCCTCTCTCTTCGACTCCCTCGCTGGCCATGAGCGCCCCGAGCCCGCACGCCGCTCCTGGTGCAGGGTCGGTTGGAGAGGCGTGCTCGCCTCCATGGCGCCTTGAGCCTGCGGCCTCGTCGCCCCTCCTTTGCAGCCTTGCTTGGAGCTTGGCGGGCATGCCCAGGACCCCTCCTCTGGTCATGGACGGTGGCTGGTTGGCTTCGGTCTTCGGCTCCTCTTCGAGCATCAGGCCCCGGAGTTTGGGCCCCTCGCGAGGCCTGGCTAGCGCCTGGGGCAGCGCCAGCCCCCAGCCCCCTGCTGAGAGGGGGCGCACCGCTTTCGGCCTCGCCCGCAGCCCCCGTGGTGGAGGACGAGGTGGGCCATGCGCTTGAGTTTGAGCATGAACGGAGCGTCGTTCGCCACGAGCTCTTCCAGGAGGCGATGGGCACGATGAACCGGCTCGGCAGTGAACTCGCGGACGTCGACGCGCGCCTCAAGGCTAAGGATCTTCGGCTGGTGGAGGAATGGCGTAAGCTGAAGGTGGCTATCAACATTGGCCGCCATCAGCGCGATCTTGACAATGCGATGGCCAAGGCGTCTCTTGAGGTGTCTCGTGAGGCTTTCTCCCGAGCTTTGGAGGAGGCTCGCGAGGTTGACCGCCGTCGCGAAGCTGCGGAGAAGCGTGCGTGGGAGCTCTTGGCCTGGAGTGCATCCCTGGAGCAGCAGGTGGAGGTGAGCAAAGCCGCCCTTGCGTCGCTCAGGGGGATGCCTGCCAAAGAAGAAGAGGTCCGGAGGCGCGAGAAGGCGTTGGCACTGGAAGCCGTGGAGCGTAGCCTCGAGCTTGAGCGACTGGAAACGAGGGAGTGTCAAGTTTCCCAAGCGGAAGATGCAGTCGGTGCTCGCGAGGCCAAACCTCAGGAGGAGGTCAATCGTCGGGTGGCCAAGGTTCATGCGGGTCTTGAGGGTAGGCACGACCTAAAGTTAAAGCTTGCAGAGACGGAGGCAGCGGGTAGGGCCGCTGCCCTTAGGCCCAGGCTAGTTGAGGTGGAGAGGCGCGAGGAAGCCACGGCAGCCGCCTTGGTCACGACGCAGGTGGAATTGGCCTCTGTCCGCGCCGAGCTTCTCTCCCTCCAGAAGCGGGTTGCTGACGCCGAGTCCGTTGCCCAGCAGAACAGGGAGGAAGTGCTTCATCGGCGGACGCTGGAGCGTGAGCATGCCCCCATGCTTCAGGTCCTCAGGGTCAGGGCCAACGCGGCGCTGGGCCACGTCTGCGACGAGAATTCTCCGCATCCCCACTCAAACGACTATGCTAGCCACCTTTGCTTCTTCTCCGACGTGGTGACGCGCTTGGAAGCTTGATCCTACAGAGCTCGCCAGTTCGTGGAAGAGAGGAGCCGTGGCCTGCTCGGGCGCGCGTTCTCCCGCGTCTTCAGCCATCTTCAGAACACCTTCCTCGACTTCGACGTCGCCATTGCCCCCGTACCCGCGGCCATCCGGGGCGACCTAGCATGGTGGTTGGAGGACAACATGGATGCGCTGGTCAGGGCCTTCGCTTTTGAGGATGACACGGTGGTAGTCACGACAGACAAAGGTGACGTGGTTGACGACGGTGATGTCGGGGCCGTCGAAGGTGGAGGCAAGGCCAGCGACAGTGACAACGACGCCAGCGGTGCGCCCGAAGATGACCTGGGGGACAAGGCGAGCGTCCAGCTGATCCCATGTTCCCCTGCTATTTTACCCTGTATGCAAGAACTTGGGCGTGGCCCCTAAAGATTGTAAGAGCATTTTGAGAGGGGGAGCCCCTCATGTAAACAAATCGCAGTTTTTATTCTTCTATGCCAAGATGAGTGTGCACCTTTGTGAATCCATGAGTCTGGTGGCAAGTTTGCTATTGCGGCTTACCTTAGCCGAGGCAAGCCCCGAACCGGATCATGAGGTCGTGAGTTCCCGAGGAGCTCCTGAAGGGTTTGCTGATTCGCCCGAGAGGGCCTCGCAAGAATCAGGTGACGATCGTGGTATCGACGCGCGCGGTGCGTATGCTGCGCCCAGCTTCACTTGTGAGGGGCTCGCGAGGGGGAGGCAGCGAGCGCGAGCTTCGGAATAAGGCAAGAACCAGACAACAAGAAATCGCTCGAACGAGAAAAGGCACCCCCACACGCATCAATGAGAATTCAACTTCAACTTAAATCCAAATCCAGAAAGCAAGGCTGCAGAAAAGGGATCCATAGCAAATGGCCGCGTCCGGCACCTAGTCTAGTCTTCTTGTCTTCGAGTCTTCTCACCAGCGCGGAGCTAAGTGCTGCCACTAGGACGTTTAAGGGAGCCCTCGAGGCCCGAGGGCGGCTCCCGTGAGGCTTCGGGGCGTGTACATGACCACTTGTTATTACGTGAGAGTGTCACGGGCGGCGATCTTCATAGGCGTGAGCCTTACTTCATATTGCCAGACGAGGGCCCCGCCTTGCGCCACCCTCAACAACCATTGGGGGCAACCAGAAACCTGGACGACACCAAGGGGCAAAGGGGAGGCCAGCGGCGCCCTCGGTGACCACGGATCCTATGCCGGGGGTGGGCTTTCCAGCACCTCCCCGGCAGAGGGCCTACCTCCAGGGGACGCCTTGCTTCGTGCGGCGTGGGTGGGGGGGGGGGGTCCGGCTCCCGACCCCTCTCCTGCAGCCCCTAGTGCACTCCCCCTGGAGGAAGGGAGGCCGTCGAACTGGGGCCGCTAACCGCTGTGGTGACCTGATCCTCCTGCGCACTATGGTTAGCGTAAGCCTGCTCCTGAGGAATTAGTGGTACCCTGTAGTTGTTGTCGCCGGCGCGGTTGGTGAGGCTTCCTGATGACTCCCGAAAGGTGCCGGATTCTAGTGCCTCCTCCTCCCAGCCCGGCTCGAGGAACAAGCCAGGGTCGTCTTGCAGCATGTACTCCTGGTCCATCATGCGGGGCACGTAGGCCTCCGGGGCCGCCGCCCCGAAGACCTCGCCGTAGTGCCCCACGCTCCATGTCGCCCGTCCTAGCGTGCCGCCTTGAGGATGGTAGGGTTTTTTTTTTAATTTGTTTTTGAATTTTTTTTCCCTATTTTCAAATTTCTGAATTATTTTAACCTCTAATCTCTAATCACCCCTCATCACTGCTCAATTTAATCTCTAGTCACCCTCATCATTCCAAATCATCTAACTTCCCGAACGATCACCCATCCTCCCACTCCCCCAGCTTGAGCACGCTTAACTTCTGGGTTCTATTCTCCCTCGTTTCCAAGTCTACACTTGTTGTTTTCATGACAATAATAAGATGTCAATCCTATTAACCCTCAGGAGTTTAGCTTGAGCATGAAGTCACACATTTCACTGTTTGAGTTTGAAACTATTGTTCTAAAAAACAATAATTATTTAGTAACACTAATATTTCTTGAATAAGTAGTTTGACCATTGTTTGACCATTGTTTGACCACAGTTTGACCAGATTTGACCAAAATTCAAAAAAACTGAAATAATTATTTAGTAACACTAATTTTCTTGATTAATTATTTAGTAACACTAATACTTCTTGAATAAGTAGTTTGACCATAGTTTGACCAGATTTAACAAAAAATAAAAAAAAACTGAAATTTGAGCATAATTTTTTTTCCTTTTCGAATTTGAGGATTCTAAAAATTTGCAAACAGGCCGTAGGATTTTCGTGCCAAACATTTTGATATATTACACGTTTTTTTGACATCGTATGCAAAATTAATAGTTGTTTTACATTTTCCCTACACTTTTTGCAAAACATGTCCAAATTTAAGTTTTTAAATTTTCCTAACTAGTAGATGTGGTAACATAACTACATCTCGAAGGATTTTAACTTTTGAAGTTTTTATCGTTTTATTTTTCTTTTTACAAAACTGAAAAGGCGATACACGGGGGTAGGATTTTAAAATTGCACCATTAGTACTGGTTCGTGGCATGAACCGTACTAAAGGTCTCAACCCATTAGTACTGGTTCATTAGCACGAACCGGTACTAATGGGCATCGCACCCTTTAGTACCGGTTCGTGGCACCAATAGGGACTAAAGGTCCCATTTGAACCGGGAGTAATGCCTGTACGGTGCCCTCGCCGCTCGAACCGGGACTAATGCTCACATTAGTCCCGGTTCGTAATGCAACCAGTATTAATGCTCTTTTCTGGCTGAACCAAAGCCCCATTAGTCCCGGTTCATAATGCAACCAGTATTAATGCTCTTTTCTGGCTGAACCAAAGCCCCTTTATCTACTAGTGAGTAAGAGCAGAGGGTGAGTGACCGCACCGCCCGCACCCCATGGCGTTTGGCGGTGCGCGTGCCGCCTGAGGCACAGGGTTGAGGTCTTCTTGGGCAGACAGCGCCGCCCGGGCCGGCCAAGCCGCCCAGCGGTCGGTGTTGGCTCTCGAGTCGCCGGACATCGGAGCCGCGGAGCGCCGAAGGATCAACGAGCGGATCGGCTGGTTGGAGAAGAGCCCCGGCACACCCCTACCTGGCATGCCAAATATCGGATCATGGGTTCCGGCAAAACCCTCAAGGTTCAAACACTGGGGTGCGCACGAAGATATCCCCCTACCGATCCACGTCCTAGCTTTGCTAAGATCTCAAGGGCAAACTCCACGAACTCGCAACACAGGGGAAACAAGATTTATGCTGGTTCGGGCCACCATTGTGGTGTAATACCCTACTCCAGTGTGGTGGTGGTGGGTTAACTCTCGGGCTATGGATGAACAGTTACAAGGGAAAGAACAACCTCCCGAGGTTGAGGTGTTCTTGTGCTCGATGTGTGGCTAAGGATCGGCCAAAGATCTGGTACCTCCTACTGAGTTGTCTCCTGATGTGTTGCCTCCTACGATGGTGGCTAGTCCTATTTATAGAGGCCCTGGTCCTCTTCCCAAATATTGAGCAGGAAGGGATTCCACAACGACCAATTGGAAAGGGGACAGCTAGTACAGCTTATCCTGACAAACGCAGTCTTCGCCTACAAAAGGCTCTGGTGGTGACGCCGCCTTGGGCTCCATGGTGACCTCCGCCTTGCCTTCCTACTGGTCTTGGTCTCATTGCACTGATATGGAAACCTTTGCTTGACGCCTCGGTACTCCGCGCCTGCGCTTGCCTCCCTTGCACCAAAGGGGAAACAAGTACACTATGCTCGCTGGCGCCCGCCTGGTCTCGTTCGTCATGGCTCACATCATGAGAACCTCGCGAGGTTTGCCTTGCCTTGAACTCTCCGCCCCTCGTGAGCCAGCCTGGTGAGGCCGCTCCCGAGGAGGTCTTGCATCATCCGTCTTGTGAGGCTTGGCCCCTCGCGAGGGTCTTAAATGCCTTGTTGATGAAGATGGGCCTTACGGGCCCGCTCGCAGAGCCATGTCATGGGCCACAGGCAGGCAAGTCTGGGGACCCCTGTTCCCTGAATGACGACAGCTGTGCCTTCGATTACGAAGGGTGTGGTTCTTGTAAAGCTTCCCAACAAATTTGATGCAGCATGTCTTCATCATCATGTTTATGAGTGGAAAGACCACTCTGTTAGGTTCTCCAAGGTTGACGAGATGGTGATGGTGCATGTAGACATCTCTCACAAAGTCCATGGCCTAGTTAGTTATGCAAGGTTCATCCCGTAGGTCGATAGCAAGAAATAGTCGGCAGAGTTTAATTAGTGCAACTTTGCTTGTCTGTAGTAAGTACTATTGTTCAGTACTTGATTTGTGTTTGTGAACCCTGCATTGTTTATTAGTACTGCCGCTTTTTGTGTGTGGTCAGTCCTGAGAACGGTCTATGTTAATGTCTGTCCACTCAATTCAGTCTTTATATTTTGAAGTATCCAGATCATCTTTTTTGTGAGGACGGTTTATCAATTATGGTTACACTCCAATATCTGTATGCATTGCATGGTTTATCGCACCCACCAGGATTTCCAGTCCCATGGATGTTCGGTCCATATGATTTGTCACGACCTTTGGATTGTCCTGCTTGTGGGAGTAGGCGGGGCCCCTGCATGCCACCGGTAGTTGGACGATCAATATTCTGTTTAGTACTTCAACATAGTGATTTCCTGGTAAGGATTCACTCGTGTCACATCAAGTAAATCTTATTGATTTACTGTCTAAATCTTATTAATTTAATGTCATGTTTTCTTTCTTTTCCTGCAATTTTATGATGCAGGTTTCTCCATGTGACATTCATCACAGAATAAACCGTTTGATTTGCTCTACGATGGCTATTTTTGCAGGTTTCACTTCTTATGTTGTGTCAGTAACAAAGGCACTGTCCATCACTTATATTACTGGAACAAATTGGATCAGTCTGTTGTCTGAGTACAAGCTGAATCCCTATGTTGAACAGAAGTTTGGTTTAACAAAAACGCCACAATTGCCCTTCTCGCATTTAAACGAAATGAAGAAAAAACTGGATCACGGTCACGAAGCCTAGTCAAGTCAGAAAGCTGATCAGAGCAGACCAGACATGATCATCGCTGTCTCGCACATCGGTACCACCTTCAGCAACGGATCGAGCACCGGCAGTTTCTCTAGCACTGACAGCGGCAGCAGCTCAGTCTGATCCAGCTAAGGATTGGGCACCGACAGCGTCAGCAGATCAAGCTGATCTACCGGAGGATCAGGCATCGACACCGGCACTGACACCGGCACCAGCTCTACAAGGAGCACTGTCGGTGTCAAAACCGGCGGATCTTGGGTAGGGGGTCCCGAACTGTGCGTCTAGGCGGATGGTAACAGGAGACAAGGGACACGATGTTTTACCCAGGTTCGGGCCCTCTTGATGGAGGTAAAAGCCTACATCCTGCTTGATTAATATTGATGATGTGTGTTACAAGAGTGGATCTACCACGAGATCAAAGAGGCTAAACCCTAGAAGCTAGCCTATGGTATGATTGTTGTTCGCCCTATGGACTAAAGCCATCCGGTTTATATAGACACCGGAGAGGGCTAGGGTTACAGTAGTCGGTTACAATGGTAGGAGATCTACATATCCGTAGACGCCAAGCTTGCCTTCCACGCCAAGGAAAATCCCATCCGGACACGGGACGAAGTCTTCAATCTTGTATCTTCATAGTCTTGGAGTCCGGATGATGATGATAGTTCGCTATCCGGACACCCCCTAGTCCGAACTCCTCAAGAGTCCCTGAACCAGGCTTCAATGACGATTTAGTCCGCGCGCATGTTGTCTTCGGCATTGCAAGGCGGGTTCTTCCTCCTAATAATTTATAGAAGATTGTGAACACCAGGATAGTGTCCGCTCGCAAAGATAAATTCCACGCTCCACCGTAGAGAGAATAATATTACACAAGTTCAATCTGCTGACGTATTTAGTGGCGTGACGTCATGCCATTACCAAGCCTTTACTCGTTTTTATTTGTTCCACCTCCGTGCGTTTAGCGAGGCGGTTTCCTTGGCACGTCTTGTCGAAGCAGAGATCGTGTTCCCCTTATTCCGGGATTCCCATCAATACGGACGTGGGTAACCCAACCGCGCCATTGATTGTGACGCTTGGGAGATAAGAGAGTTTTACCAGGCCGGTGGGGACACATGTTTTCGTCCGCCCATATAAGGGGATAAAGATCCAACCCTTTTACCTGCGCCTTCTTCCTCCTTGGCTTATCCACCTCCGCGAACTCGAGCTCCAGCGCCCAAGTCCGCACTTCTTACCTAAACCTTCTCCAACTATGTCCAGAGCGGGAGGCAAGTGGATGGCCTCCTCCGTCACGGAGGGGCAGATCCAGAAGCTGTGCGACGCCGGATATTTGTCCAACAACATCGCGCATCGGCTCCCCGACGAGGGAGAGCTCGTCCCCAACCCCAGGCCCCATGAGAGGGTAGTATTTCTTCCCCATTTCCTCCGCGGACCTGGCTTCCCGCTTCATCCCTTTGTCCAGGGGCTCATGTTCTACTACGGCCTAGATTTCCATGATCTGGCCCCAAATTTCATCCTCAACATCTCGGCGTTTATCATTGTGTGCGAGGCCTTCCTCTGCATCCAGCCCCACTTCGGCTTGTGGCTCAAGACCTTCAGTGTCAAGCCGAAGGTTGTGAAGGGCAGCCAAGCGGAGTGCGGAGGCGCCATGGTGGTTAGGATGTCCCACGTTACGTGGCTGGAGGGCACTTTCGTGGAAACCATCAAGGGTGGCAATCGGGGTGGTTCTACATCACCGAGCCGCATGACCCTGATTGGGCAGCGGCCCCCGAATCCAGATCTGGCATCCCTACACGGCTCACCTCCTGGAAAGAGAGTGGCCGGATTTGGGGGGATTCGGAGGAGCTGACCGAACTCCAAGCCTGTATCCAGAAGCTGGTGGACAAGAAGCTCAAGCTTGTCAACGTAGTCCAGGTCATGCTCATCCGCCGGATTCTCCCGTGCCAGCGACGGGCTTCAACATGTGGGAGTTTGATCCGCGCAGCACCGCACTTGAGCGGGCTCTTCGACACTACGCACGAAGATGTCTGGAAGGTGCTGTTCAAGGGCGCCGAAGCTCCCGCATCCGCTACCGAAGATCGCGGATTCCGCTTGCAGCGTCCAGCTGACGAGGTAAGTGATTTCACCACTTGTTTTCCATAGTTTGGCTCTATGCGGGATCTAAACTCCATTTACCTTTGACAGGAATGGCTGGCGAAGGCCGAACGGACTATCTATCCGGCCCCATTGCCAGAGGACCCAGCGGACGCCCGCCTAACGGGGCTGCTGGCTCCGGCACCCCACGTGGTGCCGGAGAAGACGGCCACGGGGACTCGGAAGAGTTCCCTTTTTCAGGTGCTATCAGATGATGAATCCGAGGACGACTCCTCCCACCAAGGCGAGGAAGACAAGAAGAAAGCCTCTCCCCCAGCGGGGGGAGGGAAGAAAAGGAAGGCCTCCCCAACAAGGGAGGCCGAAGGGTCCAAGAAGGGAAAAACTCTTCCCCCGGACTGCTCCGCCAACGCCAGTGACGACGACGAGGACTGGCCTCCAAGGGCCAAGCCCCTGGCGAGATCGTGAGTATTCGGACTCCCGAATAACTTCAAAGTTTTGTCTTTTCGCCACATAATGTCTTTCTAATGCCGCATACAACCCTGCAGTCTGCCCAAGGATGATCTTCCCGATTCGTCGAGCGGGTCCTTGGGTGCGTCGGATATGGATTCCCTTCCGACTGCCTCCACCCCCCGTGCCGCGGACAACGCCGAGGTGGGATCCCAGAAAGGGACCCACCAGGAGGAGGAGGCCCCGAGGTGTCACAGACACCTCCGGACTTTGCACCGACTCAGCCGGAGGCCATAGTGGCTCCGGAGTCCGGCGGGCGACCCCTTCGTAAGAAGGGCAAGACCGCGACGCCGGCTGCCTCCGTCCAACCAGAGGTGCCGGATAATTTGCTGGAGGCGCTCAACGGCTCCTCCATCGAAGAGGAACACCGCACTGTTATGAGTGCGGTGATTCAGAAGGTTCAGCTCGCCAAGAGCGGGCTGACCGAAGCCTGCAGCAGCCTTCTAACAGGGTTTGAGGTAAGAATTTCAATATATGTAAAATGGTACCGCATAGATAGTAGCCCCTGATGCTCGATTCGGTGTTCAGAAAGAAAAGCCGGACTGAGGATCTTTAGAAAGATAAACGCAGGAGTCATAAAAAATATGTCAATATGGGATTGCAGGTTGTTGTCCTGACCTCCGCCAAGACCGATCATGGAGGTCAATACTTTGAAGGAAAACCTCGAGCGGTCCGAGAACGAACTCGGCCATGCCAAGAAGCAGCTCGAGGAAAATTAGGTGAGTAATACCTTATGAAAATTGTACCTTATGTAAAAGGATTTGGTTGCAAGAAAATGACAAGGATAACGTGGGTATTGTAGGGGCCACTAACGAGGTGGCGACCACTGAAGGAGGCGGTGGCATGACCAACGTAATGCGACCGGAGAGCACCGAGCGAGAGAAGTAGGAGGCGCGGGTGGCGGAGGTACAACAAGAGCTCCAGGATCTCGTGAAAAAACATGAGAGCTTGGAGCGTGACTCAAAGACTCGAGAGTCTGAGCTTGCAACGGCTCTTGAGAGTGCCAAAGCCGCTAAGGCCGAAGCCTACAAGGCCCTCCAGGAGGTTGAGGCGGTGAAGAAAATAGCAGTGGGTAAGGCATTTTTAATGCAAAGTAAGCATGTGAGTGTTAATTACCTGTTGCTTACCTGAATTCGGAGCTCTCTAGGAGCGTTCGCAGATCTTCCTCGCAGCGTGTCCGATGCTGCCCCATTCTACCGGGCCGAGGAGGGAGCTCGACGGAGAAGGTCTTCTGGTCTCAAGATGTCGAGGCCGGACATCCGTGCCTTTAGCGACCAGTGAAGCAGCTGGTCGAGCTCCACAAGGCGGCCGAACAGGCCATGAAGGGCCTCATAGTTCGGCTGTGGCCTAAGGAGGCCATGCCTGGGAGCTACTTCGCCCTGGTGCGGCGGCTGATGGATGCGTGCCTGTGGGTAGAAGTCATCAAGCATTCCGCTTGTATTGGGGTGCCTGTCGGGCCTTGCCCGCGCAAAGGTACACTGGGCAAGATGGATGCCTGTGCTCGTGGACGGACCCGCCACCAGAGGGCAAGGAGCATCGCACGCCCGAGATGTATTATAAGAGTGTCTTGAAGGCGCCCGACTATCATGGGTGAGTGCTCCAAAGATGTAATATTTGAGTAGACTCGCATTTTGTTATCCTGCAGCTGAAAACTTAGTTCATATCGCTTAAGCCACGCTTGTTAATTTAAAATATTACCTTCAGGCGGCTGTTTATCAAATCGAGAGATGGCAAGTCGTCGGCTTCAGCCCCATGCCACGAGTGCTGGGGTGTTCGGATAAACTTGAGCGCTCTTGTTCCCATCTTTGGGTCCATCTAGGGAGGCGCCAACACAGCGAACAAGGCAACCGGACTTATAATGCTTGAACACTCTCACTTAGCCATAGAATTCTATAATTTTAAATTTCGTGAAGCCCCTAGTCTTCGGAAGGTCAATTTGGGGCGCTATCCACGCCTTTGGCCGGACAGTATCCGCCTCGCCTAAGCGGCATAAGTCTTTAAGGACTCGCAAAAACCTCTCGAACAGCGATCGCTCTCGCCTCATCATGACGGTCAGTTTTAGCTTTCTCCACTGAGGCGTTAACCCAGCTCAACTGGGGCGGAATCGCAGTGGTTCTCCCAGTGCTACCTTAGCCGATATAACGGAATGTAAGGTACCAAAACATGGGAGCCGGGCAAACCCAACTATTGACCCAAGACATGATTCGGAGCCGATGCATATAGTGCTATAAGTTCGGGTGCCGACTTGTGAAAGTGTTCGACTCATCATACCATAATGCGGAAACATAAGCCCTGGTGTATATTAGCCGTACTAAAGTGTACGGATGCAACATGCCGTGAATGAACATATGTATGAAAAAGAAATGCAATTATAAGCAAAAAGGTGCTGCATTGTTTTATTCAATAAGTGCTGCTACGAATGCAGAACGATACAAATAGTGCGATAAGCAAGGTATGGGACTGTTAAACACGTCCCCCTCCAGGGGTAGGCTGCAGATTGGTGTATAAAAATGCTCGTAATGGAGACCACCTGTATATTCATTGTAGCCTTTATCCTTCCCTGGTTGTTGCATCGTGAGTTCTGCAGGTCTGCTCACGGGACAGGCCTCGACAAACGGAGTCCTGTGGGTAAAAAGTAAAAGGTAAAAAGAAAAGAAAAGGAACAACACACTTGAGAGCCCCGGTGTGGTTGAGCCGCAGTCTGGGTTTATCGTGGTCGTGCCCTCTCCCCATGCCCATGGTATCTTCAGAGCGTAATGGTGTAATGCGAAGGACCTGCTTTGACGCTTCGCAGAGCTGGGTTAGCCGCATCGCTACGCGCGCTGCTCGGAACGTGCTGTGGTCTTGTTGTAAGTTACTCGGCGCGCTTAGCTGTGTTCCGCCGCTTAACGGCGGACTCGAGAATTGCCTTAAGAGGCTGCATTGCACTTCGCGCGAGAGCAGCCAGTATGTTCCTCCGCGCGGAGAGAACGTTCAGTGTTTCCGTTGACCGTAATGACTCCTCGAGGGCCTGGCATCTTGAGCTTGAGGTATGCGTAGTGCGGCACCGCGTTGAACTTTGCAAATGCGGTGCGTCCGAGCAAGTCATGATAGCCGATGCGGAACGGGACTATGTCGAAGATTAACTCCTCGCTTCGGAAGTTATCCGGGGATCCGAAGACCACTTCCAGTGTAATTGAGCCTATACAATTGGCTTCTACACCTGGTATGACGCCTTTAAAGGTCGTTTTGGTAGGTTTAATCCTTGAGGGTCTATGCCCATTTTGCGACCGTATCCCGGTAAAGCAGGTTCAGGCTGCCGCCGCCGTCCATCGACTCGTTAGGTGAAATCCATAGACGATTGGGTCTAAGACCAGTGCGGTGAATCTGTCGTGGCGGATGCTGATGGGGTGGTCCCTTCGGTCAAAAGTGATCGGGCAGGAGGACCATGGATTGAACTTCTAGGCAACTGTCTCCATCGCGTAGACATCCCTGAGTGCACGCTTCCGCTCCCTTTTGGGTATGTGCGCTATGCGTATATCATGTTCACCGTCCGCACTGTGGGGGAAACCTTCTGTCCTCTATTGTTCGGGCGGTTGGGTCTCGCCTCGCTATCGCTATGCAGCCCTTGTCATTGTTTTCGCAACTAACTTGCCTGCTCGTTGAATACCCAACAGTCCCTGCTGGTGTGGTCAGCTGGCTTTTCGGGGTGCCGTGTATTTGGCACAAGCGGTCGAGTATTCGGTCCAAATTGGACGGACCCGAGTAGTTCTTTGAATGGCTTTTTCCGCTGACCGGTTTAGAGCCTCTGAATCCTGCATTGATTGTCGTATCCTCAATATTGTCGCCGCACGCGGCGCTTGTTTTTGTTACGACACGGCCTGCCATTTCGGTCCTTGAAGTCCGGACTGCGGAATTTTTGCCGAGGTTGTTGCTGCGTGCTAGCTAGCTGTCCTCACCAGCAGGCGGGTCATGAGTGATGTGAGGGCTGCCATGGATTTCGCTTTTCCTGTCCTAGGTGCCGGCAAGCCACTCATCGCGGATGTTATGCTTGAAGGCGCGAGGGCCTCCGCATCCGGACAACGACGATTTGGTTTTTCTTGGTTAAGAACCGTGTCCGTAATTGTCCGCCGATTCGTCTGCTGCTGAATTATGTGGCTTAGGTCATCGCGTCCGGTGGTCGCACATAAGTGCCCCGGAAGTTATCGAGGAATGCGGCTTCCGTGTCGCCCCAGCTCCCAATTGACTCTGCTGGCAAGCTGTTGAGCCAATGCCGGGTTGGTCCTTTAAGCTTGAGGGGGAGGTATTTGATGGCGTGAAGATCGTCACCGCGGGCCATGTGGATGTGAAGGAGATAGTCTTCGATCCAAACCGCGGGGTCTGTTGTGCCATCATAGGATTCAATATTGACGGGTTTAAACCCTTCGGGGATTTGATGATCCATTACTTCGTCTGTGAAGCATAGTGGGTGTGCGACGCCTCTGTACTGGGCGATATCACGACGGAGCTCAAAAGAGCTTTGTCTGTTTTGTTCGACCCGGCCGGACTTACTATGTCCAGCGTGATGGTTGTCGTCACGTACCATGGGGCGCCCACGCGATCCATAGATCGATCTTGATTGTCTTGCCTTGTCCTCCAATATATCTCGCAGGTCCGGAGCGTTCCCCTGTGGCCGTGTTCTTTTTGAGCGATGTCGGGGTACGGTTCTAGTGAAGGGCCTAGAGGCCTCTCTATCGCGATCACGGGGTGGTCGGTCAGCCGTATTGTCTCCTGGTGATGCGGGTTCGTAAGCCTCCTCCTCTAATCGGGGGAGCAGCTTGCGTTTAGGGTAGCTTTTGGAGGGGCGTTCGATCTCATGCTCTTCGGCCGCGAGGACTTCAGTCCATCTGTCGGCTAGCAGATCCTGATCAGCTCTAAGCTGTTGCTGCTTTTTCTAGAGGCTGTTCGCCGTGGCCATAAGCCTGCATCTAAAATGCTCTTGTTCGACGGGATCCTCAGGCACGACGAATTCATCGTCGTCGAGGCTTGCTTCGTCTCCGGAGGGAGGCATATAATCCTCTACCTCTTCTTCTGCCGCTCTCTCATGAGGGCTGGCGTCTCCATCCTCCTGCGCTGGATCTTGCTGGAGTGGATTATCTTCGGCACTGTCCGGTGTATTGTTATCTCCGGTGCCGGAATCTTCATTCTTGCTGTGGCGGGATTTAGAGCGGCGCCGCTGATGCCGCGCTTGGGCTGTTTCTTGAGGGGTCATCCTCCTCTGCTCTTCGCCATTCCCATCCTTTGGGATATCCACCATGTATATGTCATATGATGAGGTGGCTTTCCAGTGCCCGGTAGGCGCTGGTTCTTGTTCATCTCCGACATCGTCGTCCATACCGTCGATGTCTTCGGAGTCATAGTCTAGCATGTCGGTTAGATCGTCGACAGCGGCTACAAAGTGGGTGGTGGGTGGGCATTGAATTTCTTCGTCGTCCGCATCCCAACCGTCCTGACCGCAGTCCGGCCAGGGATCTCCTGATAACGAGAGGTACTTTAGCGAACTCAGGATGTCGCCAAAAGGCGAGAGTTGAAAGATGTCCACTGCGGTGAACTCCATGACCGGCGCCCAATCGGATTCGATCGGAGGGGGCGCGGGAGGTTCGAAGTCCGGCAAGGAGTCCGGCACCTCGGAGTCACGAGCTTTATGAGGGACATGATCGTGTTCGCCTCTATCGCCAGAGGTTGCAGCCCCGAGGCGGTGTCCAGCCATTCGCCCCGATCAGTGCAGCCGGGCTCGAATTGAAGATCGGCGGTTCGAAAAGGGCCTGTGGTACTGTCCGCCTGCAGAGCTAAATCATGCTCGCCGTGATAAAGGCGGCACGCTTCGGCTGTGGCTTGACTCCATCGAGGATCAAGTCCTCGCGATGTCACCGTGAAGTTCAAATCTTCCAAATCTGACCTGACGGCCGGGCGAGCTTCGATCTGCTCCAGATGGCTGCTTAATCGCCCGCAGTCGCGAAGGCGCGAATACGAAGATCTGTCCGGGAGAAAGTCTCACCTGACTGCGCCGTTGATGATGGTCAAAGAAGCCATTGAGCCTATCGGTGACGCATACGGAGGAACTCTCAATGAAAGCACCAATGTCGGTGTCAAAACCGCGGATCTCGGTAGGGGGTCCCGAACTGTGCGCCTAGGCGGATGGTAACAGGAGACAAGGGACACGATGTTTTACCCAGGTTTGGGCCCTCTTGATGGAGGTAAAACCCTACGTCCTGCTTGATTAATATTGATGATGTGTGTTACAAGAGTGGATCTACCATGAGATCAAAGAGGCTAAACCCTAGAAGCTAGCCTATGGTATGATTGTTGTTCGTCCTATGGACTAAAGCCATCCGGTTTATATAGACACCGGAGAGGGCTAGGGTTACACGTAGTCGGTTACAATGGTAGGAGATCAACATATCCAGACGCCAAGCTTGCCTTCCACGCCAAGGAAAGTCCCATCCGGACACGGGACGAAGTCTTCAATCTTGTATCTTCATAGTCTTGGAGTCCGGATGATGATGATAGTTCGGCTATCCGGACACCCCCTAGTCCGGAACTCCCTCAAGCACCATCTCCGGCAGTAGCAGCAGCGGCTTCGGCACCTGCACCAACACTTGCACTTGCATCTGCTCCGGCCCGTGCAGCTGCAACCGAACGATCAGTTGCACCGGCAACAGACTGGGCTACAGTTCGCACTTCATATACCAAAGTCCTTACAAAAACCGACATGTCCACCTTCTTGGTAAGCATTGGCCGCCCAAGTGTTTTGTTTTTTTTTCTTTCCATGTTGTTTTGCATGATTCACCGTGTTGATCTAACTGTTTGGTTATGTCTTCTTGTTTGCAAACAGAGAATTCCTAGAGCAACGTGGGAGTCGTTCAACAATCCGGGCGACAGCGGCAAAGTTTCTCTTACCATGCGTAGCCTTGGTGTGAATGAACCTGCTCAATATACCGTAAGTACAAAGGATGGTCGCATGATGATTGATTCTAAAGGATGGTCAAGGTTCAAATCTAAATCATATCTTGCGGTAGGGGATGATCTCAAAATCGAACTTTCTCAGCAAGGAGAGCTGGTCCAAATCAATTTTGAAATTCTTCAGTAGCAGCACGCAACTTCCGAACTGATCTATCCTCTGAGAGATTTTGATGTAATAATCTGGCATGGTGAAACAAGTGTCCTGTTTGTATGAGTAATACAAAAGTATTATTTATCACATGGTATATCGTTGATAGAATTGCAATTCTCATTGTTGGTTAGGAACTGTCGTTCGATTTCATTCCAACAGCTGCCGTGCTTTATTCAATTTCGTGTATTCACCTTGCGACAACATCTAAAACCAGCGCCATACTCATCGCTTGCAATATGAAAAGCGCTGAGGTAGAACACATGGCCCCCCAAACATGCAGGTGGGCCTGCGGCCCAAAGTCCAGAACTGTGAGCCAGTCTGAGTATTATATTCTCAGCTGAACCCCCATAATGCCCGTGCGTTGCACGTAACATCAAGATGCATTTCTATGAATATTTTATCTTGTGAGAGAAAAGGATGAACGAGGGAAGGCCTTATTTGCAAATGCGGAGAGGTGTGTGGGTACCTTTTTTCAAAATTGCCATAGTTTCCTTCCTGTCCGTCAGATATAAATCGAACGGCCTATATTGCAGGATGGCAGGCACACCATCATCACCAACTCGTCTATACTGGGTTAAAAACAGCTCAGTTTTTTATAATTGTGAGTATTTTTTGCAGAGGGAGTATCTCTCTGTCAAAAATATATTTTTGTGTAACTAGTTACTCCTGTCTTTCTACTTCCTTTCGTTGATATGTGGGGCATCCGACAACGGGGTCCACGTGCCATCTGCACAAATTAGAGTGCACAACTGCACGGTAGACTCACCCCGGTCGTAGCGCCGCAGTAATGCCCAATGAGCCGTCAAATCACAACCCCCCCCCCCTTTCCAGCTTTAGCTGTAAGCTGGACGGACGAAGCGGCAATATTTCACTAGGCCTGAATCCCCTTCTCCCTCATCTGCTTGTTCAGAGAAAACCCCCTCTCGGCGATTGCATAGGGTTTTCTCATGGAGAACCAGGTACCAATTCTTCATCCATCCCTGATAAATCCAAGTCCCTTGGTCGCGCAT
The DNA here is from genome assembly GCA_021605205.1 of Aegilops longissima. Lineage (NCBI taxonomy): Eukaryota > Viridiplantae > Streptophyta > Magnoliopsida > Poales > Poaceae > Aegilops > Aegilops longissima. The sequence goes on along the minus strand of CM038682.1, from coordinate 257,260,929 downwards.
AATCCTAGGATGGCAGCCGCCGCTGATGCATTTTTTTCTTCATCGGATCTAGTGTGTTTCATTTGCAAAGGCCCAAAGTGCGAGGACCCTACAGGTTTCTGCGCCCTCGTCGAGACGCCACACTTGTTCCTTCTCATCCTAACACAGGATTTTAAAACGCGCACAGTATGTTCCTAGAATCCTCTTTTCTGTCCGGGAGGGTGGGTTTTTTTTAACATGATGTCGACTAATTTGAAAATTTGGATTGCTATATTTGGATAAAAGGTACTACCAGTACAATGGTGAACACTGACGTGAAGGAGGAAGTTATTTCTAGATTTGGATAGGGAATACATTGCGTTCTCATATTATTTTTCCTGCAGTGCATTATTTGCTCTGCCAGAACACATGTACTCAAGATGCTCGGCCTTGCCATAACTGAATACACCAGTTTAATGGTCATAGTGAAGAAAAGCCATGGATGTAAGTTCCGAGTTGGGTTCCTGAACCAAGAAGATCACTGCTTTTTTAATGGCCGAACTTGGATAAACTTTCTCAAGTGTTACATACTGAAAGTTTGTAACGCCCTCGATGCGGCTATATCTCCCACGTGTCGAAGCACGACTTAGAGGCATAACCGCATTGAAAGCAATGTCGCAAGTGAGGTAATCTTCACACAATCCATGTAATACATAAGGGAAATAGATACATAGTTGGCTTACAGTCGCCACTTCACACAATACATAAATAAACATCCATCATTCAGATTATACTCAAGGTCCGACTACGGAACCAAAATAAAAGAAGATACCCCAAATGCTACATGATCCCCGATCGTCCCAACTGGGCTCCACTACGATCATCGTGAAAAGACACATAGTAACGACCACGCCCTCATCGAACTCCCACTTGAGCTCGGTTCCGCCATCCGCACCGCATCGCCGGCACCAAACTGTTTTGTAGAATCTGTGAGTCACGGGACTCAGCAATCTCACACCATGAGATCAAGACTATTTAAGCTTATAGGAAGGACAGAGTTGTGAGGTGGAGCTGCAGCAGCGACTAGCATATAAGGTGGCTACATTCGCAAAAGAGAGTGAGAAGAGAAGCAAAGCACGGTCGTGAAGCTAGTAGCGATCAAGAAGTGATCCTGAACTACTTATGTCAAACATTACTCCAACACCATGTTCACTTCCCGGGCTCCGCCGAGAAGAGACCATCACGGTTACACACGCGGTTGATGTGTATTTTAATTAAGGTCAACTTCGGTTTTCTACAACCGACATTAACAAATTCCCATCTGCCTCATAACCATGGCACGGCTTTCAAAGATAATACCCCGCAGGGTGTCCCAACTTAGCCCATTATAAGCTCTCACGGTCAACGAAGGATATTCCTTCTACCGAAGACCCGATCAATCTCGAATCCCTGACTACAAGACATTTCGACAGCAATAAAACAAGACCAGCAAAGCCACCCGACTATGCCGACAAATCCCGATAGGAGCTGCACATATCTCGCTCGTGGCACACCGGATAGGTCAGCCTACGAGTGAAACCAGCCTCGAGTTGCCACGTGGTGGCCCCGCAGCTCTGCCGGTTCGGGCCAGACTCAAGGAGCACCGTCCGGGGTTAAAATAAAGATGACCTCGGGCTCGCGAAACCCGGGGAAAAAGGCTTAGGTGGCAAATGGTAAAACCAATGTTGGGCCTTGCTGGAGGAGTCTTATTCAAAGCGAACTGTCAAGGGGGTCCCATAAATCACCCAACCGTAAGGAACGCTAAATCAAGGAACATAACACCGTATGACGGAAACTAGGCGGCAAGAGTGGAACAAAACACCGTGCATAAGGCCGAGTCTTCCACCCTTTACCAAGTATATAGATGCATTAATTATAGCAGATATATTGTGATATCCCCAACAAGTAAACATGTTCCAACAAGTAACAACATCTCCATTTTCCAACAAGGAACAAACTTCATCTTCACCGCAACTAGCAACGCTATAAGAGGGCTGAGCAAAGCGGTAACATAGCCAATCAACGGTTTGCTAGGAAAGGATGGTTAGAGGTTTGACATGGCAAATGGGTGGCATGATATAGCAAGTGATAGGCATCGAGCATAGGCATAGCAAAAGAGCGAGCATCTAGCATAGCAAAGATAGAAGTGATTTCGAGGGTATGGTCATCTTGCTCGCAAAGTTCTCGAGTTGTTGAAAGCTTGATCCTCGTAAGCGCTTCTCAACAGGTTCCTCGCTCACGTACTCATCTCCGGCTCTACCCAAAGCAAGAACACAAACAAAGGAACCACAATAAATCACGGTGCAATGCACAAGCAACATGATGTAAAACATGGCATGATATGCGAGATGTGATATGCAATGCGTATGCGTGCTCCGGAAGGAAAATGATGAACCAGGCATCAACTTGGCAAACCAAGTATGCCGCTGGAAAGATGAGATGATTTCGGTTGAAATCGATATAAAGATCACCGGAATCGGATGCACGGTTTGCTAATGACAAGCAAAACAAGAATGGCACAAATCTGCCATTAACAACATGATGCCACTTAGGAAGCAACAAGAAATTATGCTACTGCACCCAAACGTACCAACAAAATATATGGCAGTGATCTACTCAAGATGCTTGACAAAAGATGAACACTGAGCTACGGCTAAATCACATCATAACAGGTCCAAACAAGCATGGCAAAAGTGCAAAACATATCAGCTTCACAGACTTTGTGAAATTACTGAACATTGCTTCCTGATGCTGATTTTGCCATGTTCAGAGCAAGCAAACAACATGCTACAGGAACTTATAATAGCAAAACAAAGCATGGCAGGAATCTACTCAAAGAATAGAACAAAAGTCCCTTACTGACCATAAGCCAAAAAGGATCAGAAAATATAATAACACCCATGTCAATATAGCAAGTTTCGTTAACAGATTCAGCAACAGGGCATGGCAAAAACAGATAACAAGTAGGCATGTTTAAGAGCTCGATGCACTCACTACAGAGCTTTACATGATAATCTAAGCATACATACATCAAGAAGACATAGCATAGAAGCTACACATGGCAAGAACAACATCATAGCATACACGGATCAACTACAACAACCTTGGCAAAATTGAATAACATGTAAACAATCTGCCAGGAAACATTTTATAGCAAAATAGAGCTCGATTGACTCAAGCTATGGCACTCCATAATTGCAAACAAAGGCATGGATGGATAGAGCATAGCCATATGTTCAAAACATCCTTACTGAAGTATCTCAAAATATGCATAGATCTCTCGGTAGCATCAAGTTAACATGGCATAAAAATATCAGCAAAACAGGGGCTGAAATCAGCAACATCAGGAAGCATAGTTTGCATGCTTGTGCTAGTCACCACAGAGATCACAAAAATACATGGCATACACCCCTGGAAAGATGGCATGGCATATTACAAAACACATGTAGGACTCAAGATCATAGGGTGCACACGATCGTGATCGAATGACGGAGAGCATGGAAGTGACTTAGGTGGGTTATTGGGCTGTTTTGAAGGGGTGTTGGGCTGCAACTTAAAAGAGGCCTTTGCGAGAGTGCGGTTAACCGTTGGATTACCAAACGAGCTCCAAATGACCCGAAACTTGACCGGTGGTCTACCGGTGGTATACCAAGGCCACTTGACAAACCTCGGTCCATTCCGAGAAAGTTTAGTACCCGCTCACGGAAAAACGTAAAAGGGGACGCCGGGGGACATAGGAGTGCCGGATTACAAAACGGACAACGGGAAAAATGCTCGGAATTATGAGACGAACACGTATGCAAATGTGATGCACATGATGACATGATATGAAAATGCATGACATGGACAAAATGCAAAAACGAAAGACAAGAACCCAACCACGGAGGGAATAACATATCACAATGCCGAAAATGGCAAGAGTTGGAGTTACAAATATGGAAAGTTACATCCGGGGTGTTACAACACTCCACCACTACAAGAGGATCTCGTCCCGAGATCTAGGACTGAAAGAACTCCGGATATTCGGAACGGAGGTGATCCTCGCGCTCCCAGGTGGCTTCCCGGTCGGAATGGTGTGACCACTTCACTTTCAGGAATTTGATTGACTTGTTGCGAGTCTTGCGCTCGGTTTCTTCAAGAATAGCAATGGGTGCTCATGATAAGAGAGATCTTCTTGAAGGTCAATTTCTTCGGTTGATAGTGCGCCAGAGTCTTGAAGCACTTGCGAAGTCTGTGACACATGAAACACATCGTGCACGTTCGCGAAGTTGGACGGAGCTCAAGTTGATAGGCGAGATCGCCTCTTTTGCCAATGATCTTGAAAGGACCCACGATCTAGGGGCAAGCTTCCTTTGATACCGGGTTGACGAGTGCCTTTCATTGAGAGACGCGGAGGTAGACATGGTCTCCGATTTCAAAAGCCACATCACGGTGCTTGTCATCATAATAGCTTTTCCGCGCGATTATGCGGCTTTGAGATTCTCACGAATGACTTTGCACATTTCTTCGCTTCGTGATCAAGTCGTTGCAAGAAGTTGGCGCTCACATGTCTCGGCACCAATTGAGAGGAGTACGACACTTTCGCCATAGAGAATTTCGAATGGGGCCTTGCCCAACTCGCTTGGAAACTGTTGTTGTAGGAGAACTCGCATATGGAAGACAATCTTCCCATTTCATACCGAAGGAAATGACACAAGCCCTGAGCATATCTTCAAGGATTTGATTGACTCGCTCGACTTGGCCACTTGTTTGAGGATGGAAAGCTGTGCTGAAACGAATGTTGGTGCCCATGGCCTTCTGAAAAGAATCCCAAAACTTGGAGGTAAAGATGCTGCCACGGTCTGAAGAGATCACTTGTGGAATGCCGTGCAAGGAGACAATCTGAGGTGTATAGCTCGCCAACTGAGCTGCTGTGATAGATTCTTTGATAGGAAGAAAATGAGCCACTTTAGTAAGCTTGTCAATGACAACGAAGATAGCATCATTTCCACGCTTGGACTTTGGAAATCCAGTCACGAAGTCCATTTCGATATGATCAAACTTCCATTCCGGAATAGCAAGAGGTTGGAGGAGACCAGCTGGTCGTTGGTGTTCTGCTTTCACTCTTCTGCAGACATCACAATCATTCACGAATTGAGCAATTTCTCGCTTCATTCGAGTCCACCAATATGACTGCTTGAGGTCATGGTACATCTTCGTACTTCCAGGATGAATGGATAGAAGGGAATTGTGTGCCTGCTCATAATGACTTTACGTAGATCACCCTTAGGAACCACAATCCGTCCTCGAAGAAAAGAGTATCTTTGTCATCAATGTGGAAGCACTTGTATTTGGAAATGCCCTTGTCGATACCACGCTTCACCTTTTTCACCATGGTATCCAGGAGTTGAGCCTCACGAATCTGATCTTCCAAAGTAGGAGAGACTATGAGGTTGGCAAGAAAGCCTTGAGGAACAACTTGAAGATTCAGCTTATGGAAAGCTTCACGAGATCCGTTGGAAGGGCTTGAGGATTAAACTGTTGCAGTAAGCCTTCCTGCTCAAAGCATCTGCAATCACATTGGCCTTGCCTGGAGTATATTCAATACTTGGGTTGTACTCTTGAATCATTTCGACCCATCGAGTTTGCCTGAGGTTGAGGTTGGGTTGAGTGAAGATATACTTGAGGCTCTTGTGATCGGTGAAAATGTCCACTTTCCTTCCCAGCAAGAGATGTCTCCATGTTATGAATGCATGGACAACTGCCGCCAACTCAAGATCGTGAGTGGGGTAGTTCTTTTCGTTGGGCTTCAACTGACGAGAGGTATAGGCCACAACTCTCTCTCTTGCATTAACACAGCACCGAGACCTTGAAGAGAAGCATCACGAGAAAACTTCAATGGCTTGGATTCATCAGAGGAGTTAAGACAGAGCTGTGACGAGTTTCTCTTTGAGAGTATTGAAAGCAACGCCACACTCGTGGAGACCGACATACTTCACATGCTTCTGGAGGAGGTTGGAAAGAGGCTTTGCAATCTTAGAGAAGTTCTCAACGAATCTTCGGCAATAGCTTGCAAGACCAAGAAAACTGCGGAGCTGCTTGACATTCTGAGGAGGTTCCCAATTCACAATTGCAGACACCTTCTCGGGATTAACAGCGATGCCCTTGGCGGAGATGATATGACCAAGATAAAGCACTTCATCAAGCCAAAATTCACATTTGGAAAACTTCACATAGAATTGATACTCTCTGAGCTTGTCTAGCACCAATCGCAAATGTTTGGCATGATCCTTCTTATTCTTGGAGAAGACCAAAATATCATCAAGATAGACCAAGACAAATTCATTGGTGTAGGGGTTGAAGATGAAGTTCATCATTCGAGAGAATGTTGGAGGAGCATTGACAAGGCCGAAAGACATGACAGTATATTCATAAGAACCAAAGCTTGTTCTGAATGCTGTCTTGGGAATATCTTGTTCACGAATGCGAATTTGATGATAACCCATACGAAGGTCAAGCTTGGAGAACACTTTAGCACCTTTGAGTTGCTCGAAAAGCTCATTGATGTTGGGAAGTGGATACTTGTTCTTGATTGTCTTCTTATTCAATGGACGGTAATCGACGCAAAGTCGGTCCGTGCCATCCTTCTTCCGACAAAAGAACACCACAACCCCAAGGAGATGAACTCGGTCCGATCAAACCCAGATGCTCTTGTTCATCGAGCTGCTTCTTCAATTCCTTCAGCTCATCAGGTCCAAGCTTGTATGGACGCTTGCAAACGGGTTCAAGCGTGCTCAAGATCGATAACGAATTCAATTGGCGGTGAGGAGGCATTCCGGAAGCTCTTCCGAAAGACATCTTGGTACTCACAAACGATCGGAATCGAGAGATAGCATCCAATTCGCCCTTCTCATTGAGAGAAAACAACCAATGGTTTCATCACGAGCGCATAGATGATCACATCATTAGAAGAGTGAGTCAATTGAATTTCCACAGCAGCACAATCAAGCTGAGCTTTGTCTTTGAGAAAGCCATCCATCCCAAGAATAAGATCAATATCCGAGTCACCAAGGACAATTGGTTTAGCCAGAAATCTATAGTCGCCCATCTTGATACCGACATTCGAACCAACAAACTAGAACTCATGTGCTTGCCCGGGAAACAATTGCTAGAGGTCTATCCAAAATTCAAGTGAAATCATGCTTGGCAAAAACGGTCTTGACATGAAACAATGCGATGCACCAATATCAAATAAGACTTTTGCAGAATATCATTAATCGAGAGATTACCCATTATCACATCAAGATATTCCTCCGCTTGAGCTGCATTCATCATATTCACCTTGGCATGCTTTGGATTATGCTTGACCACCGCATTGCTGGAAGATTTCACAGAGGAGGAGGCGGAAGACGCCTTTGGTTGAAGCACTTGTTCACATAGTGACCTTTCTGCTGACACTTGTTGCAAGTCACCTCTGAGAGCGGACGGTGGTAAGGAGCATTTGACCTTGGAGCTTGAGAATTAGACTTGTTCTGATAGCCAGGGTTGGGTGGGTGGGAAGATCCACGACCACCTGAGTTCTTCTGCTGATAAGGCTGACGGAACGGAGGAGGAGGAAGGTAGAACTTCTGCTGCTTAGCTGCCATTTGAGAGGAAGAAGAAGACTGAACTGCATCCCCGATTCTCTTCTTAGAAGCCTCACATTTGAGCTGGGCAGCTTCTTGCTTCAAAGGCATGTTGTAGAATTCATCATACTTTTCTCGCTCAAAAGCACAAGAGCTAATTGCAGATCTTCTCCGAGACCACCTCTGAATTGATAGATCATACTCTTTTCATCGTGGACGCCTTGCTTAGCAAAGCGAGCGAGTTTCGAACTGGATATTGTATTGATACACGACATGTTGCCTTGCTTGAGATTGCGGAACTCCTCACGCTTGCTCTCAACAACACTTTTCGAATGTGGTGAGCTCAAGTCTCGGCGGAACTCATCCCTGTAATGACACGACCTCCTCTCGAATCTTTGTATTGCTGGTACCACTCAAAGAGCTTGGTCCTTGAGTTGAAACGAAGCAAACTTGACAAAGTCCTCGTGTCCGACATTGCTACATTCAAAATGTTTGCAGATGTCCACAAGCCAATCGTCGGCGCCTGTGGCCTCGACACATAAACCGAAAGACTTCGCTGATTAGCGAGGAACCGACCGAGGGTAGCAAAGTGCGGCTGGTTGTTGCCTTGACCTTGATTTCCTTGACTTGCCTTGCCCTTGGGTACGCTTCTGCAAGAGTTGCAAAATCATCTCGAGCATTGGCATTGGTGGCTGCCATGATAGCTTGCCATGCCTCCGGAGGCGGAGGTGGAGGTGGAGGGTTGACGACTCCCATCATTTTGTTCCGATTCGACACGTTGGCGGAGCCATCTCAAGAGGGTGACATCCGTTAGCACTTTGATAGACAGATAGACAAGTTGAATCAACGGTAGAAATTGCAACATATAGTCTTCACAAAAACATTCAACAAGGATGAACGAATGAATTCCAAAGTTAACATCACACGTCCATTAAGGTGAGAAGCCACTTGATTAAAGGTTGATGAAAAAAAAATAACAAGGTACGACTGGAACAAATAAGTGGTAAGGATTACCCAATCACAAACCAAATATCTGCGGGAAGAAATGCTAGGAGCTACTTGAATCCCACCTATAAACTCCCCAAACTTTCGGTTATGCAATCTGGTGTTGGGGATACAGGGACACAAAATATATCACCCAAACTAACAATACCTAGATCCAGCTGTATCCATCCGTCAACACATAACCAAGAAACCTTCGAAATCGTGGTACCTCGACCTTCAAAAGCATCCGTTATACGAAGTCATGGCAATACTCCCGAGCTCGCCCAAGATCTTTGGGTTATCGGGTTATCTCACCAACAACTGTACAAAAGAGATTTCGATGTCGGCAAAACTCGGTATTCCAGAATCTGCAACGATAAAATTGTGACGACAACACCTCGAGCTCAACTCCCGGACACCGCCACAACCCCTAAATGTCGAGGCACCAAGAACAATGTTCTCGCCACAAAACCATCGGAACGATTCCAAGATACCCGCGTGATCCTAAAAAAAATTTAGTGAAATTTGAGGAGAGGAGAGTCAAAACTTCTCGTCAGAGACCTCACCAGAGCGATTTAAGGGACTGGGAGTAAAAGAATCCTACTCTCGATATATATAATCCTAAGACTCAAAACATTTTCCGTTCTAGACTCAACAACGCCAGCAAACAATCAAGCAGGGGCTCCTAAGTCGGGATGGCTCGATTAACAACTTGTAACGCCTCGATGCGGCTATATCTCCCACGTGTCGAAGCACGACTTAGAGGCATAACCGCATTGAAAGCAATGTCGCAAGTGAGGTAATCTTCACACAACCCATGTAATACATAAGGAAAGAGATACATAGTTGGCTTACAATGCCACTTCACACAATACATAAATAAACATCCATCATTCAGATTACACTCAAGGTCCGACCACGGAACCAAAATAAAAGAAGATACCCCAAATGCTACACAGATCCCGATCGTCCCAACTGGGCTCCACTACTGATCATCGGGAAAAGACACATAGTAACGACCACGCTCCTCATCGAACTCCCACTTGAGCTCGGTTCGCCATCTGCCGCATCGCCGGCACCTGAAACTGTTTTGGTAGAATATGTGAGTCACGGGACTCAGCAATCTCACACCAGCGAGATCAAGACTATTTAAGCTTATAGGAAGGACAGAGTTGTGAGGTGGAGCTGCAGCAGCGACTAGCATATAAGGTGGCTACATTCGCAAAAGAGAGCGAGAAGAGAAGCAAAGAACGGTCGTGAAGCAAGTGGCGATCAAGAAGTGATCCCAACTACTTACGCCAAACATTACTCCAACACGTGTGTTCACTTCCGGACTCCGCCGAGAAGAGACCATCACGGTTACACACGCGTTGATGTGTATTTTAATTAAGGTCAACTTCGGGTTTTCTACAACCGACATTAACAAATTCCCATCTGCCTCATAACCGCGGGCACGGCTTTCAAAGATAATACCTGCAGGGTGTCCCAACTTAGCCCATTATAAGCTCTCACGGTCAACGAAGGATATTCCTTCTACCGGAAGACCCGATCAATCTCGAATCCCGGACTACAAGACATTTCGACAGAATAAAACAAGACCAGCAAAGCCACCCGATTGTGCCGACAAATCCCGATAGGAGCTGCACATATCTCGTTCTCGTGGCACACCGGACAGGTCAGCCCTACGAGTAAAATCAGCCCTCGAAGTTGCCCCATGGTGGCCCCGCAGTCGCTCTGGTTCGGGCCAGCACTCAAGGAGCACCGTCCGGGGGTTAAAATAAAGATGACCCTCGGCTCGCGAAAACCCGGGGAAAAAGGCTTAGGTGGCAAATGGTAAAACCAATGTTGGGCCTTGCCGGAGGAGTCTTATTCAAAGCGAACTGTCAAGGGGGTCCCATAAATCACCCAACCGTAAGGAACGCGAAATCAAGGAACATAACACCGGTATGACGGAAACTAGGGCGGCAAGAGTGGAACAAAACACCAGGCATAAGGTCGAGTCTTCCACCCTTTACCAAGTATATAGATGCATTAATTATAGCAAATATATTGTGATATCCCCAACAAGTAAACATGTTCCAACAAGGAACAACATCTCCATGTTCCAACAAGGAACAAACTTCATCTCCACCTGCAACTAGCAACACTATAAGAGGGGCTGAGCAAAGCGGTAACATAGCCAATCAACGGTTTGCTAGGAAAGGATGGTTAGAGGTTTGACATGGCAAAATGGGTGGCATGATATAGCAAGTGATAGGCATCATAGCATAGGCATAGCAAAAGAGCGAGCATCTAGCATAGCAAAGATAGAAGTGATTTCGAGGGTATGGTCATCTTGCCTGCAAAGTTCTCAGAGTTGTTGAAAGCTTGATCCTCGTAGCGCTCTCAACAGGTTCCTCGCTCACGCACTCGCCTCCGCTCTACCCAAAGCAAGAACACAAACAAAGGAACCACAATAAATCACGGTGCAATGCACAAGCAACATGATGTAAAACATGGCATGATATGCAAGATGTGATATGCAATGCGTATGCGTGCTCCGGAAGGAAAATGATGAACCAGGCATCAACTTGGCAAACCAAGTATGCCTCTGGAAAGATGAGATGATTTCGGTTGAAATCGATATAAAGATCACCGGAATAGGATGCACGGTTTGCAAATGACAAGCAAAACAAGAATGGCACAAATCTGCCATTAACAGCATGATGCCACTTAGCAAGCAACAAGAAATTAAGCTACTGCATCCAAACGTACCAAAAAAATATATGGCAGTGATCTACTCAAGATGCTTGACAAAAGATGAACACTGAGCTACGGCTAAATCACATCATAACAGGTCCAAACAAGCATGGCAAAAGTGCAAAACATATCAGCTTCACAGACTTAGTGAAATTACTGAACATGGCAAAATCAGCATCAGGAAGCAATGTTCAGAGCAAGCAAACAACATTCTACAGGAACTTATAATATCCAAACAAGGTATGGCATGAATCTACTCAAAGCATAGAACAAAAGTCCCTTACTGACCATAAGCCAAAATGGATAAGAAAATATAATAACACCCATGTCAATATAGCAAGTTTCATTAATGATTCAACAATGTGGCATGGCAAAAACAGATAACAAGTAGGCATGTTTAAGAGCTCGATGCACTCACTACAGAGCTTTACATGATAAACTAAGCATACATACATCAAGAAGACATGGCATAGAAGCTATACATGGCAAGAACAACATCATAGCATACACGGATCAACTACAACAACCTTGGCAAAATTGAATAACATGTAAACAATCTGCCGGAAACATTTTATAGCAAAAGTAGAGCTCGATTGACTCAAGCTATGGCACTCCATAATTGCAAACAAAGGCATGGATGGATAGAGCATAACCATATGTTCAAAACATCCTTATCAAGTATCTCAAAATATGCATGGATCTCTCGGTAGCATCAAGTTAACATGGCATAAAAATATCAAGAAAACAGGGCTGAAATCAGCAACATCAGAAGCCTAGTTTGCATGCTTGTGCTAATCACCACAGAGATCACAAAAATACATGGAATACACCCCTGGAAAGATGGCATGGCATATTACAAAACACATGTAGGACTCAAGATCATAGGGTGCACACATCAATCATGGAAAAAATGACAAAAGTGCATGTTCTGTTAAGAAACAGAAACTAACATCACATAGCCCTCTTCCAACAGCATTTTGGGCATCAAGACGAGCTCAAATGAAAATGATGTAATGAGATGAAATGATCTACTCTTCGAGCGAACATTTTGACATATTACACGCACGAAACAGAGCTACAGGTGCAAAGTTATGATGCGTTGAAGATGCCACAAATTAATCACAGAATTAAAGACTTAGACGATTTGGGGGAGAAAGTCAACCGGCTTGTGGATCTGAGATCCGCCACGCGGATCGAGGATTTGGCGGCGCTGCTGCTCGCGGAGCAGCGGGCGGCCGGGGACGGCGACGGAGGAGGGGACCGGCCGGAGCGGGTCAGGCGGAGGAGGAGGGGCCGAGCGGCGGGCGGAGCGGGAGCGAGACGCTGGCGCGGGCGGCGCCGCCTGGGCGGGCGGCAGACGGCGGCGACGGCGGCCGAGGCGGGCGGCGCCACGGTGGGCGGCGGAGCGGCGGGCGGCCGTGCGGGAGGCGGCGCGGAGGACGGTTTCGGGAGGCGCGGCGACGGGCCGGGGCCCTGCACGGGCGGGGCGGGCAGCGGCGGGCGGCCGGGCGCCACGTGGCAGGCGGCGATAGGCACGGGCGGCGGCGCGATTGTCTGGCCGGACGGGACGTGTCCGGGGCGCGGGTGGAAGAAGGCTAGGGTTTGGACCCGGATTTGACGGGAAGGCATATATATAGTTTAGGGAGCTAGAGAGTCCAAATGAGGTGCGGTTTTACCACACGATCGTGATTGAACGACGGAGAGCATGGAAGTGACTTAGATGGGTTATTGGGCTGTTTTGAAGGGTGTTGGGCTGCAACTTAAAAGAGGCCTTTGCGAGAGTGCGGTTAACCGTTGAGTACCAAACGAGCTCCAAATGACCCGAAACTTGACCGTGGTCTACCGTGGTATACCAAGGCCACTTGACAAACCTCGGTCCATTCCGAGAAAGTTTAGTACCCGCTCACGGAAAAACATAAAAGGGGACGCCGGGGACATAGGAGTGCCGGATTGCAAAACGGACAACGGGAAAAATGCTCGGAATCATGAGACGAACACGTATGCAAATGCGATGCACATGATGACATGATATGAAAATGCATGACATGGACAAAATGCAAAAACGAAAGACAAGAACCCAACCACGGAGGGAATAACATATCACAATGCCGAAAATGGCAAGAGTTGGAGTTACAAATATGGAAAGTTACATCCGGGGTGTTACAAAGTTGGCGCACGAATGTTGATAGAAATAGCAGAACCTGGTCTCATCTTCACTACGATCTTCCACCCCTATGTCGTTCCAATTGTTCATCCATGTTAGTTTTGTATCTGGTTCTTGCTTGTTGCCTCGATTACTTCTTAATCCACTTATTTCTGTCTAACTATCACAATTTCACTTTAGAAGTAGCAACGAATCTCTCACGAAGATGCTACTTCTAACTAATATTTTCTTATAATTGGTGGCACGTGTATGTTTTTTCAGAGTTAAGCAGGCTGCTCGTTTGTTATTCTGTAACAGCTCGGCTGTTATCGATGGCAATCGAAGTTGATCAGATTTCGACATCCACAAGTTCCTACACTTTATTGATCGCCTTGAGGTCCTTGTGGGGCGTTTCAATGGTGGAAGGCCACGTGGGATATGTGTGCCACTGCTACACTCGTTGAACATGTCTAACTGTGTCGAGAAACTTATAGTACGAGCTGTTTTCTGTTATATATGGTGTTCATAAACAATTGCTTATACACAGTTTTACAACTGTGATCTTCTTGAAATAGAAACTGCCCAGTTCTCTTCTTCCTATACAGATGCCTGACCATGGTCAGGCCAGACTTGCGCTTGGTCACAACATGATGTTTATGTCGACCTACTCCATTCCCCTTGGAGGTGAAAAGATACTTATTCATGGGTGGTCTCAAATAATGAAGGCCCGTCCATGTTGGAGAATAGGACAGAAGATTATGTTCCTGCTTTTCCATGGCTCTAGAGCGAATATCCTATTTATTGTCCACATCGCAAGATGAAGCCGCTTTCAGAAGGTTGTGGATGCGCGGGGTGGCGCCTGGGCCTTGTCCTGGGGCTTGGCGGCCTCACCCTTGGTTAACTATAGGTAAAGTAGCACTGTTCAAGGCGTGCTTTGTACGGTTGAACCTGTATAAGTACTCATACTGCTTTCAGCTATGGTCGCTAAGTGCCCCCGCTGGTTTCAAAGCAAGGTTGTTAAGTACTCCTGCTGCTTTGACAATTGTCGTGTTTCTTCACCCCGTTGTCGAGTAATTGACACGGATACCTCGAAAACAGCGAGACAATAATTCAAGACATCGGGCTAGCAAAGCCCCTCGGCCCGCTCCCCCGCCGCCAGCCGATCATAGCTGCTGATCGCACCACCAGCCGATCGCTGGTGCCGACTCCCCGCCGCTAAGGCCGATCGCAGGCTGCTGATCGCGCCACTAGGCTAACTGCTGGTTGCCGATCGCACCACCAGCCGACTGCTGGTTGCCGACTTCCGCCGCCCAGCCGATCGCTGCCGACTTCACCACCAGGCCGACTGCTGGCTACCGACTGATGGCTGCCGACTGCGCCACCAGCCGGCTGCCGACTACGCCAACCATCCGACTGCCGACTGCACCCCGACAAGACACCGACGAGACGATCGTACCCAAGCACTGTTCACGTGACACCCCAGCCATCATGTATAATGTCACTTGTCCCCTGTCACTATTTATGAAGTGACCCAGGGGACAAGGATGACACCCACCATGCCACTAGCTAGCTAGCTACTGCTTCACCTAGCTTACTTCCTAAGCTACCCACATAGCTTACATATCAAGCTAGCCATGCCTATATAAGCTAGCTCCATCCATCCATCAGAGGATGGACTCACACACTCCCACGCATGAGCACTCATCTGATCACGGCCATGAGCATGGCCGGCCACTAGCTAGCTCACATACGCATATGAGACATATACCAAGCCGATGCTTATGGCACGAGCTCGACACAGCTCTAGGAGCAACTCTGCACAGATATATCAGATACACTCAGACATGCAGCAAGAGGAGTTTTACCTCCAGTAGAGCTCGTTGGGTAACCACCGCGTGCTATTCGTGATACCCGCCCCGGGCCTATCAAAGATCAGTCTTGCTCTCACACGAAGCCACCTTGTGGCATAAGTCGTCTTGCACCCCCCGTGAGAATACCACGACATTTGGCGCCCACCGTAAAGCGGCATTATGCTACCGCTGCTGCTGGTTTCGCGAGTCGGCGGGACCACTTTCGCATCACCGAAGGCCGTGTCGCCTCTCCGGTAGCGCTTCGGGCTCGACATCGACCCGCCCGAGCGACCGCGGACGGCGCGGCTCGCGTCGGCGTCGCCTCTTCGTCGCCACCATCGCGGCACCACCGTCGTCTGTGTGCTACATCTCGCCCGCCGCCGGGCGGCGCTGCCCGCCGCCCGCGGACCTCTGGGCATGCTGTCACCCTCCGGCGCGCCTGCGGGCCGCCATCGCCGTGACCGCTGTTGCCCTTGCCGCTACCTGCAGTCCCCTTGCCGTCGCTGCGTTGCCGCTGTTTCCGCTGCTACCTACCACTACTATACACTAGCCATACACTTCCAAAATGCAGCCAGACAATCCCCGTACACTAGCCGGATGCAAGTTGGGTGATAGTCAGATAATGGTCAAATGCGCCTCCCAAGGCCGCGGCGATGCCGCTGCACTGCACTCGCCTCGCTCTCCGCGAGCGCCCGGTGGCTCTGTTTTGCTCCGCTGCTCGGCCAGGCACCGCAGCGCCGAGCACCATGCCCGCGCTTTGTCGCTGCTCCTCGGTGGCTCGCTGTCATGCTGCTGCCTCGCCCCCACCTAAGCTGCTTCTCGCTCACCCGCTTGGCTCAGACGATGCTACTAGTGTGTGCATCCGCCGCAACCGCGCCTTCCGCTTCTAGTTCGCAGGAGCTCCAGCCACGCCTCCCTGGCACCATTGCCTTGATGCCCAGCTCGCGCTGCCTCCCGTGACGCTCAGCTCCGCGACTTGGTCGTGCCGACTCCCGCCGCCTCATATTCTCCGCCTCAGGTCGCCTCTCGCAGGCCCGTGGCTGAGACGCGCCCGCCTGCCGACTCCCCCTCCCCCGCCGGCTCGCGTCCCCGCCTGGCCGGCTCCGATTTCGCTCGATCCGGGTTGGGTTGAGGCTGTAGCTTCGTCCGCGCCTCCACAGAGGCCCGCAGGGAAAGCCGCCCCGACTGCAACCACCGCCATGTCACCCCGTCCGCCGCCGCTGGCTCGCTTTGCCGCTGCTGGCGCGTGTCGTGGCGTCGCCTCCAGCTACCCGCTCCGCTTCGCGTGGCCTCACCCTGACGCTCACAGACATGACCGCCTCCGCCAGACGACCTCCTCCTCGCCAGGTCACCGAGCGCTGCACGGCTCTCTCACACATCCGGTCGCCGCATCCAGAGCTGCTCCGCCCGCCTCTGCTCCGACGGCGTCTCGCTTCCTGTGTTGCTCGCCTCTGGCCGGTTCCGCCGCCGCCGAAGGCTGGCCCTGGCCTCCCGGCCGCCGTCGGGTGTCGCGCTTTGTGCCCCCACCATCTCTGGGCTGACCGGCGCCGACCGCCGCCTCATTAAGCTGGCATCCGCGGCCCGCGCCGGGCGCTTCCTCCATCGGCTAGCTTCGCCAAGCCTCCCAGCGCCGCGCCCTGCTCGGGCGCTTCCCGAAGCGCCGGCTCCTGCCACGACCAGGCTGTCTCCGGCGCAACAAGGCCTCCTCCGCCGCAGGCTTCCTGCCTCAAGCCCCAGGCGGGCCGGCCCTCCCTGGTCACCGCTTACCTCCTCAAGGTGGTTGCCCGCGCCATCGCTGGTCGCCGCTGGCTCACGCTGGGCCCGGCCGCTGTTGCTCGCCGCCGCCTCACTCGCGCCAGCCAACTGCCTGCGTTCGCCGGCCGATTTCCTCCGCGCCATGCACTTCGGGCGCCTGGCCGCTGGCTGGCCTCCCTGCGCTGCAGGCCCGCCTCTGCTGCTGAACGGCCGGCTTCCGCGCTTGCCGCTTCAAGGCCGGCTTGAAAGTGCCCGCCGGCGACCGCCGTGTCTGCTTTCCGCCCGCTTGCGACGGGCCGGTCCGCCTCGCTTCGGCGCGGCCGCTTATCGCTGCTCCGCTTACACCGCCAAGGTCTGCTGCGCCCGTGGTTCATTGACCGGCTGGAGGCGAGAAGAACGAAAGAAAATGAGAGTCCGACAGATAAGTCAAGAAGAAAGAGAAGCCGACTGCCTGTTGGCCGGCTTGAAAAAGCACGTCCGGCTGCTCACATCGATTAAGTCAAACAGCGGCAGCCGCCCGCAAAAAAAAGAAATGTGCGTCCCCTCTGCTGCCTCGGCGGCTGCAAAAAGCCCGATCGCTGTGTTTGAGTCCGCTGCCCAGCCGCTGAAGAAAAAAAGAGAAGAAGACAAAGTAGTCACCGAGATCCGCCCGATCGCAGCCACGCCTTCAATCTCGGGTTACACCAAGCCGGAACTTGACGCTTTCCCGCCAAGAAGACAAAGAAGTTATTGAGATCCGCCTGACTGCCAACAACAGCCCAATCTCGGGTTACATTTAGCGAGTACGCTGGCGCCGCCAAGATTGCGAACAAGAGAAGAGTTTTGTTCAGCTGCCAGTAGCCGGCAGAAGAGAAAAATAAGAAGAAGGGCATTGCAAGACGCCTTGCCGCCTGGCCGGTCGAACCTGACCGGCTGGGACCCCCCTTCGAGCACCCGGGGGCTCGAAGGCTACACCCAACGGGTGTGCCGGCGCACTCCGCGAGCGCCGAGCCCCGCCGGCTGTCTTCGGCAAACTCCGCCTCAGCTACACGAAAATCAATGTGAGATCCTCATCTGCATATTTTTGCATCACGCAAGCACGGATAACCCCGAGCGATGCTCGGGGGATATCTCCGCATTTTTATTGCTGTCGCACCACTGTTCGCCCCTGCGCCAGCCAGAGTTAGCCCGGGGGCTGGCCGCTTGGCCTGAGACGTTTTTTTCCCGCAGACGGCTTAGTAGCGTGTGCAGTACCAAAGGCCCACCTCTCAGCCACAGACCACAGAGCGGCTGTCCGGCTAGCAAGAGCAAAAGTTGGAGGCCACCCACGCGAAAAACGTCCGGGGAGAAAAACGGATCGGGCGACCCAGCCATTTACTTTACAAGTATCAACTCGGTTGAATATGCTCCCACACTTTGAGTATCTGTACACTCCACTGCTGCCCACTCTCACCCATTGCATCGGCAGAGCGGCTGTCCGCGAGCGAGAGCACAAGCCAAAAA